>OX380337.1:38172089-39577152 GCA_947425015.1 Pterostichus niger
TATGTTTAAATATAAAATGGTCCGTGCCTAAAATAAATAAGGATCTGTTGTCCTTTTAAATAATTCTGGCTGTTGAATCCAGAATAATTATTCCTACAATGGATTTCCTAACTTATTATTTAATTTGTATGTTTAAATATAAAATGGTCCGTGCCTAAAATAAATAAGGATCTGTTGTCCTTTTAAATAATTCTGGCTGTTGAATCCAGAATAATTATTCCTACAATGGATTTCCTAACTTATTATTTAATTTGTATGTTTAAATATAAAATGGTCCGTGCCTAAAATAAATAAGGATCTGTTGTCCTTTTAAATAATTCTGGCTGTTGAATCCAGAATAATTATTCCTACAATGGATTTCCTAACTTATTATTTAATTTGTATGTTTAAATATAAAATGGTCCGTGCCTAAAATAAATAAGGATCTGTTGTCCTTTTAAATAATTCTGGCTGTTGAATCCAGAATAATTATTCCTACAATGGATTTCCTAACTTATTATTTAATTTGTATGTTTAAATATAAAATGGTCCGTGCCTAAAATAAATAAGGATCTGTTGTCCTTTTAAATAATTCTGGCTGTTGAATCCAGAATAATTATTCCTACAATGGATTTCCTAACTTATTATTTAATTTGTATGTTTAAATATAAAATGGTCCGTGCCTAAAATAAATAAGGATCTGTTGTCCTTTTAAATAATTCTGGCTGTTGAATCCAGAATAATTATTCCTACAATGGATTTCCTAACTTATTATTTAATTTGTATGTTTAAATATAAAATGGTCCGTGCCTAAAATAAATAAGGATCTGTTGTCCTTTTAAATAATTCTGGCTGTTGAATCCAGAATAATTATTCCTACAATGGATTTTCTAACTTATTATTTAATTTGTATGTTTAAATATAAAATGGTCCGTGCCTAAAATAAATAAGGAACTGTTGTCCTTTTAAATAATTCTGGCTGTTGAATCCAGAATAATTATTCCTACAATGGATTTCCTAACTTATTATTTAATTTGTATGTTTAAATATAAAATGGTCCGTGCCTAAAATAAATAAGGATCTGTTGTCCTTTTAAATAATTCTGGCTGTTGAATCCAGAATAATTATTCCTACAATGGATTTCCTAACTTATTATTTAATTTGTATGTTTAAATATAAAATGGTCCGTGCCTAAAATAAATAAGGAACTGTTGTCCTTTTAAATAATTCTGGCTGTTGAATCCAGAAATATTATTCCTACAATGGATTTCCTAACTTATTATTTAATTAGAGGGTTGTAGTTGAATCTGAAATTGTCCGCGCCTAAAATAAATAGGGACCTGTTGTCCTTTTAAATAATTCTAGGTGTTGAATCCTGAAATATTATTCCTACAATGGATTTCCTAACTTATTATTTAATTAGAGGGTTGTAGTAGAATCTGAAATTGTCCGCTCCTAAAATAAATAACCAACAGTTGTCCTTTTAAATAATTCTGGCTGTTGAATCCAGAATAATTATTCCTACAATGGATTTCCTAACTTATTATTTAATTTGTATGTTTAAATATAAAATGGTCCGTGCCTAAAATAAATAAGGATCTGTTGTCCTTTTAAATAATTCTGGCTGTTGAATCCAGAATAATTATTCCTACAATGGATTTCCTAACTTATTATTTAATTTGTATGTTTAAATATAAAATGATCCGTGCCTAAAATAAATAAGGATCTGTTGTCCTTTTAAATAATTCTGGCTGTTGAATCCAGAATAATTATTCCTACAATGGATTTCCTAACTTATTATTTAATTTGTATGTTTAAATATAAAATGGTCCGTGCCTAAAATAAATAAGGAACTGTTGTCCTTTTAAATAATTCTGGCTGTTGAATCCAGAATAATTATTCCTACAATGCATTTCCTAACTTATTATTTAATTTGTATGTTTAAATATAAAATGGTCCGTGCCTAAAATAAATAAGGATCTGTTGTCCTTTTAAATAATTCTGGCTGTTGAATCCAGAATAATTATTCCTACAATGGATTTCCTAACTTATTATTTAATTTGTATGTTTAAATATAAAATGATCCGTGCCTAAAATAAATAAGGATCTGTTGTCCTTTTAAATAATTCTGGCTGTTGAATCCAGAATAATTATTCCTACAATGGATTTCCTAACTTATTATTTAATTTGTATGTTTAAATATAAAATGGTCCGTGCCTAAAATAAATAAGGATCTGTTGTCCTTTTAAATAATTCTGGCTGTTGAATCCAGAATAATTATTCCTACAATGGATTTCCTAACTTATTATTTAATTTGTATGTTTAAATATAAAATGGTCCGTGCCTAAAATAAATAAGGATCTGTTGTCCTTTTAAATAATTCTGGCTGTTGAATCCAGAATAATTATTCCTACAATGGATTTCCTAACTTATTATTTAATTTGTATGTTTAAATATAAAATGGTCCGTGCCTAAAATAAATAAGGAACTGTTGTCCTTTTAAATAATTCTGGCTGTTGAATCCAGAATAATTATTCCTACAATGGATTTCCTAACTTATTATTTAATTTGTATGTTTAAATATAAAATGGTCCGTGCCTAAAATAAATAAGGAACTGTTGTCCTTTTAAATAATTCTGGCTGTTGAATCCAGAATAATTATTCCTACAATGGATTTCCTAACTTATTATTTAATTTGTATGTTTAAATATAAAATGGTCCGTGCCTAAAATAAATAAGGATCTGTTGTCCTTTTAAATAATTCAGGCTGTTGAATCCAGAATAATTATTCCTACAATGGATTTCCTAACTTATTATTTAATTTGTATTTTTAAATATAAAATGGTCCGTGCCTAAAATAAATAGGGATCTGTTGTCCTTTTAAATAATTCTGGCTGTTGGATCCAGAATAATTATTCCTACAATGGATTTCCTAACTTATTATTTAATTTGTATGTTTAAATATAAAATGGTCCGTGCCTAAAATAAATAAGGATCTGTTGTCCTTTTAAATAATTCTGGCTGTTGAATCCAGAATAATTATTCCTACAATGGATTTCCTAACTTATTATTTAATTTGTATGTTTAAATATAAAATGGTCCGTGCCTAAAATAAATAAGGATTTGTTGTCCTTTTAAATAATTCTGGCTGTTGAATCCAGAATAATTATTCCTACAATGGATTTCCTAACTTATTATTTAATTTGTATGTTTAAATATAAAATGGTCCGTGCCTAAAATAAAAAAGGATCTGTTGTCCTTTTAAATAATTCTGGCTGTTGAATCCAGAATAATTATTCCTACAATGGATTTCCTAACTTATTATTTAATTTGTATGTTTAAATATAAAATGGTCCGTGCCTAAAATAAATAAGGAACTGTTGTCCTTTTAAATAATTCTGGCTGTTGAATCCAGAATAATTATTCCTACAATGGATTTCCTAACTTATTATTTAATTTGTATGTTTAAATATAAAATGGTCCGTGCCTAAAATAAATAAGGAACTGTTGTCCTTTAAAATAATTCTGGCTGTTGAATCCAGAATAATTATTCCTACAATGGATTTCCTAACTTATTATTTAATTTGTATGTTTAAATATAAAATGGTCCGTGCCTAAAATAAATAAAGATCTGTTGTCCTTTTAAATAATTCTGGCTGTTGAATCCAGAATAATTATTCCTACAATGGATTTCCTAACTTATTATTTAATTTGTATGTTTAAATATAAAATGGTCCGTGCCTAAAATAAAGAAGGAACTGTTGTCCTTTTAAATAATTCTGGCTGTTGAATCCAGAATAATTATTCCTACAATGGATTTCCTAACTTATTATTTAATTTGTATGTTTAAATATAAAATGGTCCGTGCCTAAAATAAATAAGGATCTGTTGTCCTTTTAAATAATTCTGGGTGTTGAATCCAGAATAATTATTCCTACAATGGATTTCCTAACTTATTATTTAATTTGTATGTTTAAATATAAAATGGTCCGTGCCTAAAATAAATAAGGACCTGTTGTCCTTTTAAATAAATCTGGGTGTTGAATCCAGAAATATTATTCCTACAATGGATTTCCTAACTTATTATTTAATTAGAGGGTTGTAATTTAATATAAAATGGTCCGCACCTAAAATAAATAAGGAACAGTTGTCCTTTTAAATAATTCTGGCTGTTGAATCCAGAATAATTATTCCTACAAAGGATTTCCTAACTTATTATTTAATTAGAAGGTTGTAGTTGAATCTGAAATTGTCCGCGTCTAAAATAAATAAGGATCTGTTGTCCTTTTAAATAATTCTGGCTGTTGAATCCAGAATAATTATTCCTACAATGGATTTCCTAACTTATTATTTAATTTGTATGTTTAAATATAAAATGGTCCGTGCCTAAAATAAATAAGGATCTGTTGTCCTTTTAAATAATTCTGGCTGTTGAATCCAGAATAATTATTCCTACAATGGATTTCCTAACTTATTATTTAATTTGTTTGTTTAAATATAAAATGGTCCGTGCCTAAAATAAATAAGGAACTGTTGTCCTTTTAAATAATTCTGGCTGTTGAATCCAGAATAATTATTCCTACAATGGATTTCCTAACTTATTATTTAATTTGTATGTTTAAATATAAAATGGTCCGTGCCTAAAATAAATAAGGATCTGTTGTCCTTTTAAATAATTCTGGGTGTTGAATCCAGAATAATTATTCCTACAAAGGATTTCCTAACTTATTATTTAATTAGAAGGTTGTAGTTGAATCTGAAATTGTCCGCGTCTAAAATAAATAAGGACCTGTTGTCCTTTTAAATAATTCTGGCTGTTGAATCCAGAATAATTATTCCTACAAAGGATTTCCTAACTTATTATTTAATTAGAAGGTTGTAGTTGAATCTGAAATTGTCCGCGTCTAAAATAAATAAGGACCTGTTGTCCTTTTAAATAATTCTGGCTGTTGAATCCAGAATAATTATTCCTACAAAGGATTTCCTAACTTATTATTTAATTAGAAGGTTGTAGTTGAATCTGAAATTGTCCGCGTCTAAAATAAATAAGGACCTGTTGTCCTTTTAAATAATTCTGGCTGTTGAATCCAGAATAATTATTCCTACAAAGGATTTCCTAACTTATTATTTAATTAGAAGGTTGTAGTTGAATCTGAAATTGTCCGCGTCTAAAATAAATAAGGACCTGTTGTCCTTTTAAATAATTCTGGCTGTTGAATCCAGAATAATTATTCCTACAATGGATTTCCTAACTTATTATTTAATTTGTATGTTTAAATATAAAATGGTCCGTGCCTAAAATAAATAAGGATCTGTTGTCCTTTTAAATAATTCTGGCTGTTGAATCCAGAATAATTATTCCTACAATGGATTTCCTAACTTATTATTTAATTTGTATGTTTAAATATAAAATGGTCCGTGCCTAAAATAAATAAGGATCTGTTGTCCTTTTAAATAATTCTGGCTGTTGAATCCAGAATAATTATTCCTACAATGGATTTCCTAACTTATTATTTAATTTGTTTGTTTAAATATAAAATGGTCCGTGCCTAAAATAAATAAGAAACTGTTGTCCTTTTAAATAATTCTGGCTGTTGAATCCAGAATAATTATTCCTACAATGGATTTCCTAACTTATTATTTAATTTGTATGTTTAAATATAAAATGGTCCGTGCCTAAAATAAATAAGGATCTGTTGTCCTTTTAAATAATTCTGGGTGTTGAATCCAGAATAATTATTCCTACAAAGGATTTCCTAACTTATTATTTAATTAGAAGGTTGTAGTTGAATCTGAAATTGTCCGCGTCTAAAATAAATAAGGACCTGTTGTCCTTTTAAATAATTCTGGCTGTTGAATCCAGAATAATTATTCCTACAAAGGATTTCCTAACTTATTATTTAATTAGAAGGTTGTAGTTGAATCTGAAATTGTCCGCGTCTAAAATAAATAAGGACCTGTTGTCCTTTTAAATAATTCTGGCTGTTGAATCCAGAATAATTATTCCTACAAAGGATTTCCTAACTTATTATTTAATTAGAAGGTTGTAGTTGAATCTGAAATTGTCCGCGTCTAAAATAAATAAGGACCTGTTGTCCTTTTAAATAATTCTGGCTGTTGAATCCAGAATAATTATTCCTACAAAGGATTTCCTAACTTATTATTTAATTAGAAGGTTGTAGTTGAATCTGAAATTGTCCGCGTCTAAAATAAATAAGGACCAGTTGTCCTTTTAAATAATTCTGGGTCTTGAATACAGAATAATTATTCCTACAATGGATTTCCTAACTTATTATTTAATTTTTATGTTTAAATATAAAATGGTCCGTGCCTAAAATAAATAAGGATCTGTTGTCCTTTTAAATAATTCTGGCTGTTGAATCCAGAATAATTATTCCTACAATGGATTTCCTAACTTATTATTTAATTTGTATGTTTAAATATAAAATGGTCCGTGCCTAAAATAAATAAGGATCTGTTGTCCTTTTAAATAATTCTGGCTGTTGAATCCAGAATAATTATTCCTACAATGGATTTCCTAACTTATTATTTAATTTGTATGTTTAAATATAAAATGGTCCGTGCCTAAAATAAATAAGGAACTGTTGTCCTTTTAAATAATTCTGGCTGTTGAATCCAGAATAATTATTCCTACAAAGGATTTCCTAACTTATTATTTAATTAGAAGGTTGTAGTTGAATCTGAAATTGTCCGCGTCTAAAATAAATAAGGACCAGTTGTCCTTTTAAATAATTCTGGGTCTTGAATACAGAATAATTATTCCTACAATGGATTTCCTAACTTATTATTTAATTAGAGGGTTGTAGTTGAATCTGAAATTGTCCGCTCCTAAAATAAATAAGGAACAGTTGTCCTTTTAAATAATTCTGGGTGTTGAATCCAGAACAATTATTCCTACGATGATTTTTCTAACTTAGCGTTTAATTAACCTCTTGTAATTTAGTCTAGAATGATTCTTGTATATTATGTCTTTAAATGAAGTCTGCAAGCTCCAAGTTTCGAACCTAGACTTGCTAGTTTCTTCAGCAAATCAAACAATTCCAGAAAGTGTTAGTGCTGGTTTGTCTGAGTCGCTGCGTGCCATCGTTGTTAACACAGTCTTTCTACATCGATCAAACCTCACTAATATGCTGGTTGAATTCACCAGGTCTAGTTACAAAGACAACGTCATCAGAGAGTCACCGAGGATGATATTTTTACAGAACTCCACCGTGTAAAATCTCCCGGGCGAGATTACAAAGTGGAGACTGTAATTTAGAAAATAGTGTTTCACAGTAAAATACTTTAATAGATTATTAAATATTATTTGTTATCATTTGTTTTAAACAAAGCATTCTTTTTCCATTTGCTGATATATTGTTGTGTGCTCTTCTGTTTCAGCAACATAAAGTTTCGCAAAGAAAGGATTTGAAGAAATTAATGAATATTGTAATGGTAATTTGCAATCATTTGTTTGAAGCATAACATGCATTCTTTCTTCTGATGATATATTTTCTTATGTCCTCTTCAAGGAAAGATATCTTCCTGTAGCATTCTTCATATATAGTATTTATGCTGTAAATATTCTTGATTATTTAGAATTTTTATAGTTTTTCATGAATCATGCAAAATTTTTAATTAAGTTGAATATTATTATAGTTGATTTGTTGATACCAATAATATATTTTTAAAATAATTACGTATATTATTTAAAGTATATTTATTATTAGATATTATATTGTGCAACAATAAATGACAAATAGCATTTAAATTTGAAAATTAAATAATGATGAATTTCTTGAATTTCTTGATTATACAAGAACTCAGGATCAATTTGTATCTTCAAATATTTAACTTGAATTCTTCTTCGGATTTTAATAAAATTAAGTATTAAAAGTAGGTATCAACTATTTGATTAATTATATGGGAAACACTATTTAAACTTAAAGTATAAAAGACTCAACGATGTCGCCATTTTGTAACTAAGGCTGGTGGTCAAACAACACAGAAGTGAAAATTGATTGATGTAGAAAGATTGTATCAACAAACGTAACAAACATATACCGAGACAAACTGACGCTGACTCTTCATGGAATAATGTTCGGGTTAATGAAGAACCTGTCAAGTGGGATTTGAACCCACTGTAAGACAATTATTTAATAAACTAGCTCTGCTCCGATTCTAAATATATAATTCATGTGAATAATTAAAGTAGTGTTGTAAAGTTACTCCTGCGATGAATTCCTAAAGTATTATTTAACTAATAATACTTTTAACTAAAATAATGAATATTATTTCTCAAAATTTCTAATCTACATACTAATTAATTTAGGACCTTCAACTATAATATTATTTCCAGCTAATGTGTTGAATACTGCTCCAGAAAAATCCGGGACTGAATCCGAAAAAAAAAACTGGAATATCACAACCCTGTGATACATTAAATTGGGCGCAATGAATCCTAATTAATTTGGGACCACTAATTATAATATTAAATATAGCTAAAATTACGATTACTGCTCCAGAAAAATCCGGGACTGAATCCGGAAAAAAACTGGAATATCACAACCCTGTGATACATTAAATTGGGCGCAATGAATCCTAATTAATTTGGGACCACTAATTATAATATTAAATATAGCTAAAGTTACGATTACTGCTCCAGAAAAATCCGGGACTGAATCCGGAAAAAAACTGGAATATCACAGCCCTGTGATACATTAAATTGGGCGCAATGAATCCTAATTAATTTGGGACCACTAATTATAATAATTTAAGAATTATATATTCGACATCTCTGTCTGTCCAGTAAATATTTTTCAAAAATTCTAACTAATTATAATATTAAATATAGCTAAAGTATCGATTTCTGTTCCAGAAAAACCCGGGAGTGAATCCGGAAAAAACTGGAATATCACAACCCTGTGATACATTAAAATTTCCATCATGACTTCACCCTCGCTACAACACGTCCACCCTGACCATCACACCCCTCCAACACCTTCCCCCTCCACTCCCGCATCCCCACTCCCAGAACCACCACCAATCCCCACCCGCAAAGTGCCACCGATAGCCAGAGGATGCTGTGCACCACGTCGCCCACCAGGAAGTAGCTCCTCCACACAAACATGCGGGCCAGTCTCCACAAATCCACCAGGCAGTGCACCTGTGCGGAGATGCGAGTAAGAGTGGTTGCCACACATTGCGGGGTTGGCACCCCTGATGAGACGACGCGGGAGGGAGCATCAGTCGGACTAAACAAGAGGCACGAGGGAGGTGAACGACTGACGGTAGAGCTAGCGGTAGTTATGGAGGAATGAAGAATGAAAGGTGTAAGAAAAGTGTGGTGGCCTAGTTGGAGTGCTGCAGGTCGAGCGAAGTCATGATGGGACCTAACTCCAGGGGACCTGCACCATGTAGAGTGTGTCGAACCACTCGAACAGTAGTATCTGTGGTTTATCAGATGAAATAAGTGACGGTCGAATACGTGAAGTAAGGACCTGTTGTCCTTTTAAATAATTCTGGGTGTTGAATCCAGAAATATTATTCCTACAATGGATTTCCTAACTTATTATTTAATTAGAGGGTTGTAGTTGAATCTGAAATTGTCCGCTCCTAAAATAAATAAGGAACAGTTGTCCTTTTAAATAATTCTGGGTGTTGAATCCAGAAATATTATTCCTACAATGGATTTCCTAACTTATTATTTAATTAGAGGGTTGTAGTAGAATCTGAAATTGTCCGCACCTAAAATAAATAAGGACCTGTTGTCCTTTTAAATAATTCTGGGTTTTGAATCCAGAACAAATATTCCTGCAATAGATTTCCTAACTTATTATTTAATTTGTATGTTTAAATATAAAATAGTCCGTGCCTAAAATAAATAAGGACCTGTTGTCCTTTTAAATAAATCTGGGTGTGGAATCCAGAAATATTATTCCTACAATGGATCTCCTAACTTATTATTTAATTAGAGGGTTGTAGTTGAATCTGAAATTGTCCGCTCCTAAAATAAATAAGGAACAGTTGTCCTTTTAAATAATTCTGGGTGTTGAATCCAGAAATATTATTCCTACAATGGATTTCCTAACTTATTATTTAATTAGAGGGTTGTAGTTGAATCTGAAATTGTCCGCTCCTAAAATAAATAAGGAACAGTTGTCCTTTTAAATAATTCTGGGTGTTGAATCCAGAAATATTATTCCTACAATGGATTTCCTAACTTATTATTTAATTAGAGGGTTGTAGTTGAATCTGAAATTGTCCGCTCCTAAAATAAATAAGGAACAGTTGTCCTTTTAAATAATTCTGGGTGTTGAATCCAGAAATATTATTCCTACAATGGATTTCCTAACTTATTATTTAATTATAGGGTTGTAATTGAATATGAAATGGTCCTGGCTTAAAATAAATAAGGACCTGTTGTCCTTTTAAATAATTCTGGGTATTGAATCCAGAAAAATTATTCCTACAATGGATTTCCTAACTTATTATTTAATTATAGGGTTGTAATTTAATCTGAAATGGTCCGCACCTTAAATAAATAAGGACCTGTTGTCCTTTTAAATAATTCTGGGTGTTGAATCTAGAAATATTATTCCTACAATGGATTTCCTAACTTATTATTTAATTAGAGGGTTGTAGTAGAATCTGAAATTGTCCGCACCTAAAATAAATAAGGACCTGTTGTCCTTTTAAATAAATCTGGGTGTTGAATCCAGAAATATTATTCCTACAATGGATTTCCTAACTTATTATTTAATTAGAGGGTTGTAGTAGAATCTGAAATTGTCCGCTCCTAAAATAAATAAGGACCTGTTGTCCTTTTATATAATTCTGGGTGTTGAATCCTGAAATATTGTTCCTACAATGGATTTCCTAACTTATAATTTAATTTGTATGTTTAAATATGAAATAGTCCGCGCCTAAAATATATAAGGACCTGTTGTCCTTTTAAATAATTCTGGGTGTTGAATCCAGAAAAATTATTCTTACAATGGATTTCCTAACTTATTATTTAATTAGAGGGTTGTAATTTAATATAAAATGGTCCGCACCTAAAATAAATAAGGAACAGTTGTCCTTTTAAATAATTCTGGGTGTTGAATCCTGAAATATTATTCCTACAATGGATTTCCTAACTTATTATTTAATTAGAGGGTTGTAGTTGAATCTGAAATTGTCCGCTCCTAAAATAAATAAGGAACAGTTGTCCTTTTAAATAATTCTGTGTGTTGAATCCAGAAATATTATTCCTACAATGGATTTCCTAACTTATTATTTAATTAGAGAGTTGTAGTAGAATCTGAAATTGTCCGCACCTAAAATAAATAAGGACCTGTTGTCCTTTTAAATAAATCTGGGTGTTGAATCCAGAAATATTATTCCTACAATGGGTTTCCTAACTTATTATTTAATTAGAGGGTTGTAGTAGAATCTGAAATTGTCCGCTCCTAAAATAAATAAGGACCTGTTGTCCTTTTATATAATTCTGAGTGTTGAATCCTGAAATATTATTCCTACAATGGATTTCCTAACTTATAATTTAATTTGTATGTTTAAATATGAAATAGTCCGCGCCTAAAATATATAAGGACCTGTTGTCCTTTTAAATAATTCTGGGTGTTGAATCCAGAAAAATTATTCTTACAATGGATTTCCTAACTTATTATTTAATTAGAGGGTTGTAATTTAATATAAAATGGTCCGCACCTAAAATAAATAAGGAACAGTTGTCCTTTTAAATAATTCTGGGTGTTGAATCCAGAAATATTATTCCTACAATAGATTTCCTTAGTTATTATTTAATTAGAGGGTTGTAGTAGAATTTGAAATTGTCCGCACCTAAAATAAATAAGGATCTGTTGTCCTTTTAAATAATTCTGGGTTTTGAATCCAGAACAAATATTCCTGCAATAGATTTCCTAACTTATTATTTAATTTGTATGTTTAAATATAAAATAGTCCGTGCCTAAAATAAATAAGGACCTGTTGTCCTTTTAAATAAATCTGGGTGTTGAATCCAGAAATATTATTCCTACAATGGATTTCCTAACTTATTATTTAATTAGAGGGTTGTAATTTAATATAAAATGGTCCGCACCTAAAATAAATAAGGAACAGTTGTCCTTTTAAATAATTCTGGGTGTTGAATCCTGGAATATTATTCGTACAATAGATTTCCTAACTTATTATTTAATTTGTATGTTTAAATATGAAATAGTCCGCGCCTAAAATAAATAAGGACCTGTTGTCCTTCTAAATAATTCTGGGTGTTGAATCCTGAAATATTATTCGTACAATAGATTTCCTAACTTATAATTTAATTTGTATGTTTAAATATGAAATAGTCCGCGCCTAAAATAAATAAGGACCTGTTGTCCTTTTAAATAATTCTGGGTGTTGAATCCAGAAATATTATTCCTACAATGGATTTCCTAACTTATTATTTAATTAGAGGGTTGTAGTTGAATCTGAAATTGTCCGCTTTTAAAATAAATAAGGAACAGTTGTCCTTTTAAATAATTCTGGGTGTTGAATCCAGAAATATTATTCCTACAATGGATTTCCTTACTTATTATTTAATTAGAGGGTTCTAATTTAATATAAAATGGTCCGCACCTAAAATAAATAAGGAACAGTTGTCCTTTTAAATAATTCTGGGTGTTGAATCCAGAAAAATTATTCCTACAATGTATTTCCTAACTTATTATTTAATTAGAGGATTGTAGTTGAATCTGAAATTGTCCGCTCCTAAAATAAATAAGGAACAGTTGTCCTTTTAAATAATTTAGATTATTAAAACCTAGGAAAAGTACTATTGAAAATCTTAGTAGTAACCGCTAAATGTGCGTGTATCTTACATTTATATTTAATTAATAATATTTGGAAATTAGTGAAATTAATACAAAATTGTTTGAAGTCTTCTAGTTATTATTGCTTTATGATTGTATCTGTTTGACAGTTGTGAATTAATTAATTTTAAAATGATCATTAAAATTTTGTTCAAAAATCAAAAAGGCATTAACATTTCAATACGAAAACTCTGATTTTTAATCGGAATTATTTTTTATTATTTTTAAGCTGTAGGGAAGAAATGACCAGGGACTTGAACCCTTTAACGGCCGATATACATCCTAACATTGCCGGGAAATACAAAAGACACAAGTAAAAAATCTGACCTTTGCGAATCCTTGTACTAACAGCGACCTGGAGCCACACTGCATCCTGAAACAAACAGAAAACAAATCATTAGTACAAGATAGAAATTAAATCAACTATTTATAATATCGAGTCGGCTTGTGGATCATGAGAACCCAGGTTCGATCCCCACAGCCGACAAACAATTTTCACCAAATTAAATCTACCCCTGCGGCTCCCCCTCCACTAATATCTTTGGGGGATGTGTTTTGACGGCTGGTAACCGCACTTCACGCAAAAATATATTACGAGATCTGCTTAGGCAGAGTGCCACACCCAGTAATGAAAAGGCGTGATGATATATTTATTTATTTTATTAATATTTATAATATAAAGGCTAACTTTAAAATTGCAGAGCGAACACTTGAAAGCCTACGATGAAATATATTCAAAACTTTCCCAATATCTATACGAGCAGTATTATGACGGCTGGTCTAATTGTATCTACTAAGATCTGTAGTTGCAGAGCTGACAGTTCCAAAAATGGGTAAATAGCGAGATGATATCAACATTGATGCAATAATATCTTGTAAATTATTGATACAGTTAACATGTGTAACTAAATAAAAATTAGAAAAAATGCAATGCTACTACACCCAGAATTGGGTAAATTGGTTTATTATATTAGCCAACTAACTTAGATTAGCGTATATTCTACTTGTTATTGTATACTAACAGCTGGTTACCTCGATTACTGTATTATTGCAAAGTGACTATTCCCAGAATTGGGTAATATGTGTCATGAAAGTATTCCTGTTTTACAACCACATGTAATATCAGAACATATAACGATATGACGGCTGGTAACCGCAGTTAAAGCTCAAAATGTAGCATCTACTTAAATCTACAAGTTTGTACAACCACTATTCCCAGATTTGAGTGCCAACCGTCAAACTATCAACCCCATAGTTCACCCACAGTTAGTAATATTGGGTGCTGTAAAAATTATCCTGCAATTGCAGAGCTTTGAGTCTCAACAGTCAATCATAAGCATTATGATAACAAACATAAATAAAATGAGCGCATTTGTCAAGTTATAATGTCTATAATTTAATGCCAGCCGTCATAATATTAACCCTAAAGATCACCCATAGTTCATAGTAGTGGGTGCCTTGATAATAAAGCTGCAATTGCAGAACTTTGAGTCGCAAAAGTGGATGATAAGTAAAATTATAGCAACCGTAATATAACAAAAGCGTTTGTCGAAATATTACACCCAAAATTGGGTGCTGGCCGTCATAATATCAACCCGAAAGATCACCCACAGTTGATAGTAGTGGGTGCCTTGATAATACATATGCAATTGCAGAACTTTAACTCTCAAAAGTGGATGATAAGTATCATTATAGCAACCGTAATATAACAAAAGCGTTTGTCGAGATATTACACCCAAAATTGGGTGCAAGCCGTCATAATATCAACCCCAAAGATCACCCACAGTTGATAGTAGTGGGTGCCTTGATAATACATATGCAATTGCAGAACTTTGACTCTCAAAAGTGGATGATAAGTATCATTATAGCAACAGTAATATAACAAAAGCATTTGTAGAGAGATTACACCAAAAAATGGGTGCAAGCCGTCATAATATCAACCCCAAAGGTCACCCACAGTTGGGAGTAGTGAGTGTCTTAATATTACTGAAGTGTTTGCAGAGTTTAATCCCCCAAAAATGGGTAATAAACAACATGAAAACAATCCTAATATGAATATCAACTTTTTGTTCACCCACAACTCTCAAAGGTGGCATAATGTGACGGCTGGTTACCACATTTCAATATAGCAATATGCTATTAACCAAAATCTGGAAATATCCGGAGCTGCCACCCTCAAATTTGGGGAAAAGGCGAGATGAAATAATTATTTACAAATAGAAACCAACTTACCAGTTCGCCATATGTACCGAGCTCCACCTGCACCCTCAGGACTTCCGGGAATACCATCAGGATTCGGGAGCGGATTGGAAGCCTGGACACATCTTGGATCAAGAGTTTGGAATCCTGAGATCAAACAAAATCATAATTAGTTTCTTCATTACATCCCTATAAACAAATAATAAATGGGGTAGGTGGTTCAGTGGTATCGAGTCGGCCTGTGGATCTTGAGAACCCTGGTTCGATCCCCACAGTCGACAAACAATTTAAATCTACCCCTGTGGCTTTCCTACCACTAATATCTTTGAGGGCCGTGATTTGACTGCTGGTAACCGCATAAATATATCACTTACCAAGATCTGTTTAGGCAGAGTGCCACAACCAGTAATGGGTAAAAGGCGTGATGATATATTTATTTATTTATATAATCTTCTACTTACTTCATGGGTTGAGCCATCATGATTCCGGATCTTTCTTCAGTTTCGGAACTCGCCATCTTCGTTGAAATTGTTGTCTGGGTTCTAAAATCAAAGAAAATAGTTTTTTAAGTTTAGTTTTTATAATAAACTTGTAATTATTTTATATGAAAATGAAACAAAATAAGATACCTATCAAATATAGCGGCCTCGCCATATTGTACTGTTCTCAAGCAACGCCAACAAAAACATTTAATTTTGTTTAAAACATTAATTTAGTTTGAAACAAAATATACTATACATCAAAAGATGCGGAAAAACTTAATTATTAACTTGATTACTAATTTAGAATTGATAATTCATTTTTAAAACTAGTTTTGAATTAAAATGTTAAAGCACAAAATGTGACGCCATTTCATTAGTAAATAAACTTGTAAACAAGGACGAATCGCTTGGAGCGCTCTGATTGGCTGATTAAAATAACCGTTACTTTAAGTCAAAATAAAAAATATTAATTAAATTTTTCCAATTTCACCCTCATTAATTTTTCTAGACCTTTTTTCAAATTAATATTATTGTAAAAATATCAAAATAATTATTATCCTATTTGTTTTTAATAAAAAAAACTAATAAAAAGAAAGTATTTCTTACACATATAACCAGATCTATCTTGCAAAGCTTTGCACAAAGTTTTTAATACCAATTTTGAATAATGAATCACGATTTTAATATCGAATTTTACTAATTATTGAAGAGAAAACACTCAGAAGCTTCCTTCACGAAAACTAGTAAACAAAGACAAAATACAATCGGCTAGTTGGTGGCGTCATGTACTCCAATAGTCCAAATAAATACTAAATACTTATCATTGTTATTAAAACTTTATTATTAAATACTTAAAACAACTAAATCGTATTTAAATTAAAGTTTTATAATAAATTTCAACTTTAAAATAAATTAAAAATTCAGGCTAATTAAATTTGTATTATGACTTACGTATTATTCGTTCCGCCATAATTTGCAGGTTATTAGAATGGCTAACCGACATAAACAAGTTTCAACTAAGTTCTTCGATATAAAATCAATGACACATCAATAACTAATAGCACTACATAATCGTCAAGAAATACGGAATCGTTTGATTATAGTTTCATTTATAATTGTACACTATTTCTTATTAAAATTTGTAATGATCTTAAGAGCCAACGTTGAGCTGTCATCAGGATAAGACGCTGATACCTGTGAGGGAGGTACGGAGTAAGGGGAAGAGCTAGTTTGAAAATGTTAGAGAGAGACAGAACATAATTGATATTATTCATTAATTTCAAAGACTTGAACCAAAACAATATTACTTATTAATATTTATTTAAATATAAATTGTCATAAATTCGTATTATTTATTTATTATTTCATTGGCATTTTTGGCAAATTATATATTTAGCTTTAATGAACACTTAAAAATATTAATTTTTTGATTAACTGTCCCTCAATTAATTATTATAACAACGAAACAATATTTATTTATTAAGAAGTACATGAAAACGTGTTTTGAACAAAAGACACAAAATAACCGAGTGATTTAAACTAACTTAATCTGTTGTAATAAACAGTTTCAGATCTTAATCTTAATATCATCTTATTTTATTTATATTCTATAAAAATGTCAACAACTTTATAAGGTTAAAATATGTAATTGCAGAATATTTATTGCCAGAATTTGATAAATGTCATGCTGATATAATTTTACTAGCTCGTGGGATTTGGTGTAGCATTATGACGGCTGGTAACCTCGTACTTAACAGCCAAGGTCATCAAATCAACTATTAAGATTTGTTATTATTTTATTGCAACCGTACTACTCGCAATATTGAGTAATATATGTTATTAAATCATTTATGTGCTTCAGTTACATCTCACACCTGAGGGTGGCAAATGTATCATTCACTATAAAGTATTCAAAGATACTACTTTCAGAATTTGGTAATGATACGTAATTCCGTGGTTCACCCAAAGATGCTAGTAATAGGGGTAATGATGGCTGCAATTGCACCCCAACATAAACCGGAACATAACAATCGCATAAAGTCGGGTAAAGTGCATCATTATATAAACTAATAGCTCATCCCGAACTTATCCTTGAGGGATATTATGATTTGATGTCTGGTCACCGTATACTAAGCTCAAAGTACATCATTCATTGTAAAGCACAAGTATGAAAATCAACTACACCCAGAATTGGGAAATACGCATCTTAATATTAACCCTGAAATGCTAGTTGTGCGTGCCGCAACAAGACGACTACAATTATAGAGCTTTCACTTTTAGAAATAGGTAAAAAACGTTAAAATATCAGCTGTGATATAACAACCACATATGCAGCGTTATTACTCCCATAATTGGGTAAAATATATCATAATATTAATCCTATAGCTTATATACAACTAATGTTAGAGGGTGATGTAATATGACGGCTGGAAATCATAGTTTAAGCTCAAAATAAATTATGAATTTAAATTTGCAAATATCTAAAATTACCACACTCAAATTTGGGTTGCAAAAATCATTAACATCAATCATCAATTGCAGATCTATATTTTCCAGAAATTGGTAAAGAGTGTCATAATATCAATTCTTTAATTCACCTACAACTACCACTTGAAGGGTGGGAAAACATGACGGTTGGTAACCGTATTTCAATCTCAAAATATGTCATCAACTCAAATCTGGAAATATCCAGAGCTACCACTTCCATTTTAAGGAAAAAGGCAAGCTGATTTACTTATTTAAAATTAAAAATCAATTTACCAGTTAGCCATAAGTTCCAGATTTCACCTGCACCTTCAGGACCTCTGATGACGTCATCATGATTCAGGACTTTGGCCTGGAGTAGAGTTCCACTGGATGCAGTATGGATCAGCTGCTTGGACAATTTGAAACAGAAGAATTCATAATTAGTTTCTCAAATTTTTATCGTAAAAAATTAATAACAAAATGTCTTACTTAAATCGCCATATTGAAAAATGTGAACAAATCTAATAAAATTTAACATTAAAATTTTCAATATGAATTTTTTGATTCACCCTATAAATTATACATCAAATTGTTCCCCAAGGGATAATGAATCGAGTAATACTAAATTTATATATTGAATCGCGATTTTAATATCGATTTTTAATCATTGTTTGAGAGTAATTAATCAGACGCTTCTTTCTCGTGAATCAATAAACAATGACAAAACACGATCGTCTTCTACCGATGGCGCGAACTGTTCAAATAACCAAAATAAATATTTTTTACTAACAGTTCGTTTTATATGTTTATTATTATTTATTTTATCAATAAATCATATTTAAATTAATTTACAATAATTATTATAAGTACCACTGTTATAAATAAGGATTTTAAAATGTTATTAACAAAATCAAAAAAAAGTCTTTAAGTTCTTCAATGTATAGTTAATAACTAATAGTTCTAAATAATTGTCAGACAATGAGGAATTGATTAGTTATAGGTTTAATAGCGATTAATTACTTTAATTAATTAAAATATGTAAGAATATCATGTGCTAATAGAGCACTGGCAACTGGAACAGCTGATGACATTAGAATGAAACGTAAAATAGTTTTTAAAACGTTTAAAATGAAATATTATAATTAGTACTACAAATTACTGTCTTAATTAATACTTAAATAATTTGTCATCAATTAATAAAAACAAGCAAAGATAATACTTACAAACATTTTGTAACCTCCAAATTTTTATTTCCAATTTTCGTTGTAAAATATTTGTATATCAAAACAAATTAGTTGTACTATTATTTCTAATTAATTACAGGTGTTTACTGGGCAATTAAGCAACCACTAATTGTAATTAGATACAGTAATTAATTCAGAATTGATTAAAATGTATGTACATACAACTGGCTTACATTTGTCACATATCTATTGTAACTATTTTTTAATTTTCTGCTCCTAACCTAATTCTACATAATATATCGGTTACTTACTACTTTATGACAAGTTCTGAATGTTTAAATCTTTTTATAACTTTATTTTTCGGTCATAAAATCCCAACGAACACGCAGACGCTGTTTCTTCTTTACAACTAGGACTGGTAATAGACATTTCAGTCTGCCCTACTGAGTAACTAAGTTTATGGCGGGCCAATTAAGTTGTATAAAATTATTGTTGAGGGCAGTAGGATTAAACCTGTAAATAAATAATAAAATGTAAATAATTGTCAAAAATTTCTGCAACATTGTTGCAAATTCATTGGATTTTTAAATGCAGATTTTCACACTTTTAATCTGTCAGTAATGTATTTATTTTTAAAGGAATTATCTCTAAATATCTGTTAATAAATGTTTTATTTTTGTATGAAATAAAATAAAATAAATAAATATATCATCACGCCTTTTACTCATTATTGGATGTGGCACTCTGCCTAAGCAGATCTCGGTAAGTGATATATTTGTTTGCGTGAAGTGGGGTTACCAGCCGTCAAATCACGGCCCACAAAGATATTAGTGGAGGGGAAGCCACAGGGGTAGATTTTTGTATGACATCTATACAATCTTTAATTTTCATTATTGGATGTTTATGTATTGATTAAAAATGAATCAATTAATAGTTTTATAATTAGAGATTAGTTCTTTGGTTTGTGATCTGTAGAATAATAATAATCTAATTCTATAGATATAATTAGTTGTTGCAACTTATGTAATGTTTTACGGAAAGATTAAGAAACAATTTTGATTTTTCTGTTTGTTGTAGATCTATAAACCCATAAATTATAAACAAAGATGCAATTAACAATTTCTTACACCTTTCTTAATTATTATAAATGGACCAATTAAAAGTTGTACCTATAATTAAAGATCAATTAGTGCTCAATACTCTTCAATATATTTAATCCTATTTGGAATGTTTATTTATGCTTTGATTATAAACAATAAACAAAATTTTAATTTAAAAATTAAACTTATTATTGGCTCAGTGGTATCGAGTCTGCCTGTGGATCTTGTGAACCCTGGTTTAATCCCGACAGCCGACAAACAATTAAATCTACCCCTGTGGCTAGCCCACCACTAATATCTTTTAGAGCCGTGATTTAACGGTAGGTAACCGCACTTCACGTGAAGAAATATATCACTTACCGAGATCTGCTTAGGCAGAGTGCCACATCCAGTAATGGATAAAAGGCGTGATGATATATTTATTTACTTAAAATTTGTAAAGACAAACGTCTTATAACTTTTTACCAATCTTCTATTTGTTAATTTTTGTTAATTCCAAGCTTCCTTAACTTTCCTCCTCTTGGACTTCTGGTTCATTTTTGTAGCTTTGCAATGATTGGTAGCTTCACCATTTTGTTGCTGCACAATCCAGTGATATTTTTATCTGAACCAACCAGATTACGTTTGGGTGATAGCTAAGTTAGATCCGGTACGACAGGTAAAGAATCCAGGTATAATTTGATTTCAAAGTCATAAAATGATAATGGAGGAGTATGGTCTTCATAGCTCATTGCTTTTTTCTTTGTTGTGATCGTATTGGGTTGGAGGTTGTTTCTACCTCCATGGTGATGATTCGACAACATGCGTGCGTCCTAAAATGTGTTATAATATTATCTGGTAATCTTGGTATACTATTTTCATTTGAAACTGGAGTGATCGGCATAAAACGATTAAATGCACCGTAATTACGTTTACAAAGTAACTCAAAATATGATCCGTCATAACTTGTTTCATAAGGTTCACACAGGGTTGTACAGCCCCATTCGCCGGTACGGTCAATCATACGAAAAAACAAGAATAATTTTAGGCTGAATACGAATCTTGAAAATGTACCTATTTTGACCATCGATAAGCGATATGGGGTAGCCGCACTAATGGATTTCATTGTAGTTATATATGGGACAGGGACGTTTAATCGTTTTATGTCGATCCCTCTATTTTAAAATGAAAATAGTATATAAAGGTCTGCCGGTTGGAATAAATGGGATTAAATGGTGGATGATATAAATAAGTGAAAAGGGATGTAACTTAGTACTAAGCTAGTGGAGGGTTAAATTAAAAAATATGCTGAATAAAACATATTTTTGTTGTTTATAAAACCACATACCTGGTGATTCAACTACGAAGGTGATTATTAAACCTGATGAAGTCATTTAACAAACTGTGATGTTCACAAATAAAATAAAATATAAATATATCACCACGTCCTTTACCCATCATCTGCCTATGCAGATCTCGGTAAGTGATATATTTTTCGCGTGAAGTGCGGTTACCAGCCATCAAATCACGACCTCCAAAGATATTAGTGGAGGAGGAGCCACAGGGGCAGATTTTTTAAATTGGTGAAAATTGTTTGTCAGCTGTGGGGATCGAACCAGAGTTCTCAAGATCCACAAGCCGACTCGATAAAAAATAAAATAATAATAAAAGTAAGGGGTGATTTAATTATGGTGAAAAACAAAGACATCATTTTTACAAACTATATTTTTATAAAATTGTAAATATTTCTTACCATCTAGCCATTCCTGCTTCGTTTCCGCTGTTATCATTCTACTGCAGATGTTTTTTTAACAACAGCAATATTTAGGATGGAACAAAAAATGCTTAAGAATAACGATTCTTCCATTTGTACACAGCTGCCATGATATTAGTTAACACTGCAGTGTTCATGAATACTTCTTTAGAAACGACACTTGCTTTTACTTTTAAAATGTGTTCCATACAAAAATGTAGCTAAAAAAAATAATTTCTTATTAATTGTTCTTTAGAATTTTTTGGGGTGGCTCAGTGGTATCGAGTCGGCCTGTGGATCTTGAGAACCCTGGTTCGATCCCCACAGCCGACAATTTTCACCAAATTAAAAAAACTACCCCTGTGGCTCCGCCTCCACTAATATCTTTGAGGGCCGTGATTTGACGGCTGGTAACCGCACTTCACGCGAAGAAATATATCACTTACCGACATCTGCTTAGGCAGAGTGCTACACCCAGTAATGGGTAAAATTCGTGATGATATATTTATTTTATTTATTTATTTTAGAATTTTATAGTAGAATTAAAATCATTTGATCGCTGCTATATTTTTGTATATAAATAATAATGAGCGAGGATTGAACTCACAAACTCTCACTTGTAAAGGGACAGTGCTAACCATTTAGCAACAACAGACCTTTATAATAAAATAAATATATATTTATCTTTTGAATCATGGATTTTAATTTGGAATTATTAAGTATATTAATTTTATTGATTAAATATCATTAAATTTTTAATTAGGAAAATAGAAATAAATAAATAAATATCTTATTACGCCTTTTACCCATTACTAGGTGTGGCACTCTGCCTAAGCAGATCTCGGTAAGTGATATATTTTGTCACGACCAACCGTCAAATCACGGCCCCCAACGATATTAGTAGAGGGGGACCCACAGGGGTAGATTTAAATTGGTGAAAATTGTTTGTCGTTTGTAGGCATCAAACCAGGGTTCTCAAAATCCACAGGCCGACTCGATACCACTGAACCACCTAGCCCATAAATTAATAATATAATATAATTAGGAATATAAACCAGAAAATCTTCAATTTAGTTTTCCTTTCACTTCATTTTAATTAAAAAATAAAAGACTTTTAAACATTAAAATTCATATAATAAATATTTATCTGATATATTTTTTTAAAAAGTTTATCAAGCAAATAAATAAATAAATAGGCGCTATGTGTTTAAAACTGTCTAAATTTAGAGAAACAAAAGCTAAACTTCCCGGAAGACAAGACGACAAAGTCCGGTGACTCCGGGAAGAATTCACTTTAAAATTATTTGTTACTCTGAACAACAATCGTATTTATTTGATATATAAGTTGAAGTCAGCGAGCTTTCAACACACAACTTCCTGCTTGTAATAAATAAATGCAAATGTTACATCGGTTTTTACAAATGGACTACGATTTCCTTGTAATATATTTGTTCTTTTATACGTAAATAAATAAGTATACCTGTTCCTGTTGTCTGTTCTTAATTTCACCAATATTAACCATTTCATCATGACGCACAACATATTTATATTATTTTCGTTTCCTTTTTTGTGAACTAAACGTTATAACATCATACGTCGTTGTGTTCATTAGATAGTTAACATATGTACCAAGCACGGCGACACCAGTTAGGGATCAGTTGCCACCGTACCAACTTAATAGCGGTTGGCGATGCGCGCTTCATAAAAGAATGTACCTACCGCAGAGCGGATTAGGGTCTAAAGAATTTATTGCAATACTTATATTATATTTGTTCGTCAGTACGGTGGTGTGGATAGCGTTATGGAATTCAAATCCGGAGATCCCGAGTTTGAATCGCACTTAAGTTAAATATTATATGAAGTACTACACTGCGGCTCGGTGAGTGCGGACCCTGTACTGTAATTGGGATTAAGTTCCTGTTGTACAGCTTAACATAAATAAATAAATATTTATATTTTATCTAATTGGTTTGTTACGATTGTAATTTTTACATGAGGAATTCAAAGTCGTAGAGCGCATTTTAATACTTGTTAATCTATTAAATGTTAGCTTTAGGATTAATTTGAAATATCCCAATGTTTATCTGGATTTTTCCTAGCTTAAAAATGTGTTTTCCTATTAATTAATTACTTGGATATATTTGAAGATAATTAGTAAGTAATCATAGCAGATAAAATTGAGTTAAAGTCGGTTCCAAGAAGCCATACATTCAAATTTTGCTGACTTATATCCAAAAAAGTATGATTGTATCGGAGTGGTTCGGATTTCATTATAAATATAAATAAATAAATATATCATCACGCCTTTTACCGATGACTAGTATGTTAGTGGAAGGGGAGCCACAGGGCTAGATTTAATTGTTTGTCGCCTGTGGGGATCGAACCAGGGTTCTCAAGATCCACCTCTGAGCCACCTACCCCAATATCCTGTTGTTAAAATTAGGCCAGCAGTACGGTGGTGTAGATAGGGTTGCGGAATTCGACTCTCCAAGCTATTCGTAAATATAAAATCATCAGCTATGTACAGTCTCGGGTGATATTTTTATAGGGTGATAATTACTAAAGTTCTATTATTAACGTATGTCATCGATTAATATCAGGGTTCGAAGATATATATCGGATCGATATATATCATGATATTTATTTTGATATATATCGTCATATTTTTGTAATGATATATATCCATTATATAAAAATATGAAATAATTTTTGAGATATAGCCTCCGGAGAAGTGAAATTTTTTAATTTTTCAGTTTTTCTACTTTTTCGAGGATATATCTCAAAAACTAAATGTGATATGAAAACGTGCTCAACGGCATTAATTTTCTCGTGCTTCAGTTAACTTATAAACATAGTTTCAGCAATTTTTATTTCTTTTCAATTTTCCGCTAAAAAATCGCAAAAAGCGGTTTTTTAACATTTTCTCGAAAACCAGAAGTCATATGCATTTGAAGATTGCACCACTGGATTCAGTGGGTCAAAATACATATGTATGTAAATTTTCGTTTTAATAATCCTACGATTAAGGATTTTTGGGAAAATTGAATTAAAATCTGAAAAAACCAAAGGGGTACCCCTTAGGAAATAATTAAAAATATTAAATTGCTTAAAATTGTATGAAAATTTGCTTATAAGTCAATTCGGACACGGGGAATTCAACGCCGTTGAGCGCATTTCCATATCTTGTTTAGTTTTTGAGATATAGCCTCCGGAAAAGTGAAATTTTTCGAATTTTTCAGTTTTTCTACTTTTACGAGGCTATATCTCGAAAACTAAATGTGATATGAAAACGCGGTCAACGGCATTAATTTTTTCGTGCTTCAGTTAACTTATAAACATAGTTTCAGCGATTTTTATTTTTTTTCAATTTTCCGCCAAAAAAATCGCAAAAAGCGGTTTTTTAACATTTTCTCGAAAACCAGAAGTCATATGCATTTGAAGATTGCACCACTGGATTCAGTGGGTCAAAATACATATGTATGTAAATTTTCGTTTTAATAATCCTACGATTAAGGATTTTTGGGAAAATTGAATTAAAATCTGAAAAAACCAAAGGGGTACCCCTTAGGAAATAATTAAAAATATTAAATTGCTTAAAATTAATTTTCTCGTGCTTCAGTTAACTTATAGACAGGGTTCTAAGATATATATCCATTATATAAAAATATCAAATAGTCTATAATAAATACAGTATACCTCTCATTATTACTTTCATAAATTCTGTTAAAATTATATTCTAAAGATAATTCTTACTTTACTAGCTTTTGACTAACTTCACATCAACGACATAAATCCAAATTGTGTGCCATTTGTGATGTCATTAACGGCAAAGTCGGAACCATTTCCAAAATTTTTATTTGGTACTCATTTTAGAAATACAAATCCTTTAATATGGTGGAAAAGTGTAACTATCAATGAGTCAGAGTGGCCAAATAAAAGTACATTTATTGAACTATGTGAACAGTTACACACTGCTGTAACAGCAACAGCAGGGCTGGAACGATATTTCTCCACTTTTGGCATTGTCCAATCTCTATTACGTAATCGTCTCGGTATGTTTAAATATTTAAACCAAAAAGAAACTACAAAAAAAAACTAATTTAGATTGGATTTGGCCAAGTGAGTCTATCTGCAACGCTATGTTCAGGAAGTTCATCAGAAGATGATGATTTGCCCCTATTTAGGATATAGGATTATTTAAATATTCTTACTATTCTTAGTACTATATAATATTTGTGTATCCATTTAATGTATATTTACTTTTTTTCATTACCTATGTTAATTTTGTATTTAGGAGTAATAATTTATTTTGTATTTCCTATTGTGATAATAAATGTGTACAAAAACTAAAATTAAAAAATAAATATCCAAAAAGTGATATTTATCTGATATATATCCTATATATCAGATATTTTGATATTTATTATAAATATCATGATACTCGTATTTACGAACCCTGATTAATATTGCATCTACACCCATAATTAGATAAAATATGTATGTAGAATGTAAGAAGGCATATTTAAAGATCACCCACTATTTACAGACTCGGGTGATAGATTTTATTGGATGGTATTCAGTTCGATATCAACGTGTAACATCTATTAGCATTGTTTTTACACCCGTATATGGGTAAAATATGTAAAAGAATTTTTATGTTCGGGTGATAATTTTTATTTAGTGATAAGCACCCAGGTATCATATGAATGTATGTCATGTATCAGCATTGTTTTACACCCACAATTGAGCAAAGTACATATTGAGAATGATAATGGAGGGTAGTTTAAACGCACCCTCCATTTTTATGCTCGGGTGATCATTCATCTCAGGTGATAAGCACCAAAGTATTAAATAATATATTATTTATTTATTTCTGTACTATACTCTACAGATCTGCAACTACAGAACTGTAGCTAAACTCATAAATAAATTAATTATGTAGACACTTACCGTTTCATAACTCCCAGGGCGCCTCCGCCAAAAATGGGTTGAGCACCGTTGGATTAAAATGGCCCCTACAGATTTACTGCATTCTAAAACACATAAAAATTCATCTGAATTTGTACGTCATTGTAAACACTGTATACTTTCAATACAAATTTATTTGAATTTTTTTAATATAAATATTTTATAAAACTGGTCAATTTATATACCGGGAGTTTTTCTTATCAGTAAACATAGGGATATATCATTACCATAGTTACAGTTAAAAAGTTTGACAGCAATACATTAGAGCGTTTATTTTAAAAGTAAACATAGGGAAAATCATATTTTCAGCAATGCATTGAAGTGTAATAGTCTATAGTCTAAAAGAAACATTTTAAGTTTAAACAAATTAAATTAATTTCAATTACTTTAAATTATATTAACTAAACGTTAGGTATAAATTTAGAACCTCAAACCAATCCAAAGGTTCTTTTGTGTAGAGGTTTGTTCGCAAATTCTTCGTTTAAGAGCTCGTACATACAAATAATGAGAATTTTGAGTTGAACCAGTTCAAAAATCGAAAATTATTAAAATGTGGTTCTATATAATTCATACCACGAGAAATCGAATGGCGCAAGGCGCATCTTCATATCTTTTTTAGTTTTTGAGTTACAGCGATTATTGATTTTTTTTTAAACTCAACTTTGAAACCCCATAACTCAAAAACTAAAAAAGATATTTATATGCAGTTTGAACGAGTGTATTTCTCGAGCGCTACTTAACTTGCACAGGTATTTTGAAAATAATGAAATATTTTCAATTTTTTCAAAATTTTTCTTCCTCAAAAGTTCAAAAACTTGAAAAGATAATGAAAATCTGAAAACACCAGTAAATTTTTCTCGTAAAAATACATGGGTATGTAAATTTTTACAACAAAATTCGCACGGATACATTTTTTATTACAAAAAAACGAAAAATGCCCAAAAATCGTAAAAACGCCAAGGGGTAGGAAATTTCTAAAAAATGGCTATTTTCGATTTTTTGTAATAAAAAAATGTATCCGTTGAAAATTTGCATACCTAAGTATTTTCACACGAGGAATTCACTGGTGTTTTCAGATTTCCATTATCTTTTCAACTTTTTGAAATATCAACAAAAAAAAATTTAGAAAATACCGGTACAAGTTAAGTAGCGCACGAGAAATACACTCGTTCAAACCGCATTTCAATATCTCTTTTAGTTTTTGAGTTATGGACTTTCAAAGTTAAGAAAATTAATGCCGTTGAGCGCGTTTTCATATCACATTTAGTTTTCGAGATATAGCCTCGGAAAAGTAGAAAAACTGAAAAATTCGATAAATTTCACTTTTCCGGAGGCTATATCTCAAAAACTAAACAAGATATGGAAATGCGCTCAACGGCATTGAATTCCCCGTGTTCGAATTGACTTGTAAGCAAATTTTCATGCAATTTGAAGCAATTTCATTTTTTGTAATTATTTCCTTCGTACAAGGAAGTAAAAATTAAATAAATGTTAAAACTACAATATTTAGATAATAGAACAACTAGAATTAATAATTTATTCAATCAGAATAATTATTAAAATGAAGGCCATTATTTTGTTACGGAACTTGTGATTACATACATACATAACATCATACTATGCCCCATTAAATGGGGTAGCACGAAATGTTGGTACATACACCCAATATTTATTCATCAGATTTATTCTGCAATTAATCTTATAACAAATATACCACTTTCGCTTCATCCACAGTCATAATTCTTTTCATAAAAGAATCATTCGTGCACACAATAAACCTTCAATTATATTCATCCATTTATATAAGAAAATTTAAACATAAATTTGTTTATTTATTTAAATATTGTATACCTACGATTAAGGATTTTCGGGAAAATTGAATTAAAATCTGAAAAAACCAAAGAGGTACCCCTTAGGAAATAATTAAAAACATGAAATTGCTTAAAATTGCATGAAAATTTGCTTATAAGTCAATTCGGATACGGCGAATTCAATGCCCTGTATAGGTTTCATGATCAAACTAGAATTAGATTAAATATAATTTTATCGATTCGAAATATTACTAACTATTTGAAAAATATTATCTGTAAATCTTAAAAATTAATTGCGACTGAAATATTTGTTGCAAATAAATGAAATAAATTTTAAAGTGTTCAACATATATTTCTATACGTGCAGAATATGCAATTGCAGATATTTGGGTGGTACTAAACCGTCAAATTACTATATATGTATACGATTAATGCAAGTTTCAATAATTATTGTTTTAATAAATAAAGATTTTTTGCGAAAAAGACTTTGTTATGAATGATTTAGATATTTTTTTGGGAAGATTATAGTTTTATAAATGATTGGGAAGATTTTTGGAAAGATAAGACTTATAAATGATTTGTGGAACTTTTTGGAAAGAAAATATTTTTAAATGCCTCTTTACGAAACTGACATTCTTCGAAATGATTGATTGCGTAAACATCTTAAAAATAAATAAATTAAATATTTGGTTGTAAATCTTCGCCAAACATTCATACTAATTTATTTTAATAATAACTATATTCTAATACAAACAAATAATGCATCTACCTTTTGGCTGGCATGTACTAAGTCCCATCCATTCCTCTCTGAAAAGTTCCAGGCTCGTACCACTATAAATTCACTTCACATCCAGTATACACTAACACTTACACTATATTACACTTATATTTCACTAAAAAATCACTGATTTTACAATATTTTTACTTGAGACACAAATAAAACACGACATTTTAAGCAAAATTCGTTCGTAGACTGACGATTAAAGTCGCTAGGCATGTACGTAACAAGTTAGAACATAATTTCAATTAATAGCTAAAGACCGATTTCATGCCATTCTAGGCTTTAACAACTAGGCTCTAAAGAATATATTTGATTGTATCGAATTATACACTTTATTATGAAACAAATTCAATATATTTTACGCTGTTTCTCCTTGTGACAGAGATATAAAAAATTAAAAAGATTTATTTGAAACATTTTTCAATTCATCTCTTAGTTATATTTGTATTTTTATTTATCTTGTAAATGCACGAATATTTTAAATATAAAGACCTTAATTGAAAAAAAGTATAATTAAAATATCAAAAAAATAACAAAATGAACCTTTTTTTATTTGAAACATTTTTTGATTTAGCGTAGAATAAGTTTCACCGCAAAAACTGAGTTTGTGCCCGGCATTTGTAATGTGTATTTGCGGGGTCTAGAAATAATCTAATTTTGCGTCTAATCAAAAAATACTTCAAATAACTTAGGAAGAGAATAAATTAAGGAGTATATTCTTTAATAACAATTTTTCTATAAAGTTTACGGTATAGCCAGAAATCAGAGAAATATATTTTGTTGGGTCATCAAACGAGACTATTGGCACCATCTATTGGCAACTTAGGTACTATATATGAAGATAAATATCTGGAAATTGGGGGATTAAATGGAAAAATACTTCAAGTAAATGTGACGGATAATTAAAAAATTAAGACGATTTATTTGAAACATTTTTCAATTCATCCCTTAGTTAAAGAAATATTTGTATCTTTATTAATCATGTAAATGCACGATTATTTTAGATATGAAGACCTTAAATAAAAAAAAGTATAATTAAAAGAGCCAAGATATAACAAAATGAAACTTTTTTATTTGAAACATTTTTGGATTTTTATAATTATTTATATTTTATTGATATTTATTGATTTAATAACATATTTAAAAATGGCCGACAAGCTGTCAGATTGGATTATATCATATTGTTAATATTTCAAAAACATTTCACCACTGGATTCAGTGGGTCAAAATACATATGTATGTAAATTTTCGTTACAATATTCCTATGATTAAGGATTTTTGGGAAAATTTAATTAAAATCTGAAAAAACCTTACGAAATAATTTAAAAAATAAAATTGCTTAAAATTGCATGAAAATCTGCTTACAAGTCAATTCGGACACGGGGAATTCAATGCCGCATTTTCATATCTTGTTTCATTTTTTAGATATACGCTCCGGAAAAGTTAAATTGTTAATTTTATTCAGATTTTGTACTTTCTCGAGCCTATATCTCAAAAACTACAAGCGATATGAAAATGCGGTCAACGGCATTGACTTTCTCGTGCTTCAGTTAACTTATAAACATAGTTTCAGCGATTTTTATTTTTTTTCCAAATTTCGCCAAAAAAATCGCAATGAGACAGAAGTTTTGTTGTGTCAACGAAAGTTAGCAAGTCGGCGGAATAACCTAGCTTGTATGAAAGCAATTATGAATTTAAATTAATAAAAAACAAGGGAAATGAATCAAATTTGTTACTATTTATATTTCAATCATTTAAAAAATAAATAAATGTTTAATTTTTCAGATAAATTCATCAGACTGTCTTCCAACAACAATATGCATTCTGTGTCAAGAAAAACTTCGCCAATTCTACGAATTCAAATTAATGTGTCTGCATTCCAATGTCCTGCTCAATCGATACAAGAAAGATCTAACAGCATCAACGAACCTCTTCGGCGACTTCCGGAAAAAATACAGCACAGTCTTCGCCAACTTAGACATCAAACAAGAAGTGGACAAACCAAATGAAGCGGAAATCCTAGAAAGGTCTTCACAGTCTAAACCAAACAACTTTACCGAAACAGTGGACGAAGAATCACAGAATGTGATCCCACAGAGAAAAATAAGACTGAAGGAAAAAGCCGAAACAATTCCAGAAAAAGAAGACAGTCACTCGTATGATGGTTTCCCGGAAACGAGTCTGGAATTGGATGTAGAGGAAGTCGAAGATGTGTTGATTAATTGGGAAATAAACAAATGTGAAGCCAGGTAATATGTGTTTTCTGAAATCGTCAAGAAATTGCCTACTTTCCTGACGTATTTTAGTCAGGAAAGTAAGTGTTTACCTGACTCAAATAAATAAACTAAATAACTAAAAAAATTCATAAGATTTTTATTTATTTTTATCAATAGTATTAATACTAAATATACAATTGCTTAAATTACTAAAATGTATGTATGACACTGGCGAATTTGAAGCTAAATTTATTGGAGATTCAGTAAATAAAATACTCTTTATCATATCGGTCTTTGGACTTGCTCGGTAATAAATTTTCAACAGCCGCAGTTGCTTGATTTAAGATTTCAGGAGGAGTACTTGAAAATACCGCCTCATACTCATTTTCATCTATATTTTCCAACATTATAAAGAAATCTTCTCTGTCAATAATATTACTTTTGACACAAATATATTCAATAGATTTTTCACATAAGATATTGTTTTCAACAACTTTTGTTATCACCTTGGATATGTAGTTTGCTGCCAATATGATTCTTACCAAAAAATTAAACATTTTGAAATATTTATTATTAATTATATTGATAAAATATAAATATGAATGATTTCAGAAAAAATAGTATACATAATACGTCACGAAAGTGTTTTACTTGACTCAGCGAATTAAAATAGTCGGCCTGACGGCCTCGTACTTCAAACAACCGCTTCGTCAAGTAAAGCATCACTTTCCTGACTTATTATGTAATATACTATTATATTTATGTTACAAAACTATAAAATTTGTAATTACATTGAATCTAAAACCTTCATAGCTCTTATTCTGAAATGCTGGTGTGTTGTTACAGCGCTGGCAGCGGTAGCGGTGATACCGGGTCCCAACCACAGCTCGAGTCCAACAGCACGTTTAGGAATATGCGGAACAAGAACAAAATAATGTGCAATAAACAACTGCAAGTGTGGAATTTCCATATATTGTAATATATTGCTGACACTGGGTCCAAAAGCGAAAAGGGAAACTCTTGTTTTTCATTCCATGGCTATTACTATTAAATTGAAATTACGTGAATTTTCAAATTTAATTTCTGCAGTTATGAAGTAGTCAAAATGAATTTTGTTTATTGATTCGGATGTAGAATTTTATGCTTTACAACATTTATTTGAAACATTTTTCCTAAAATAATTAGGGAAGCAATGCGCACGGAAAAACTGATTTGCCATGTTAAACGCCTATGTTTCACTGTTCGTGTTACACCCGGTATAGTAATAAAATAAAATATTCCAGTGTGACAGCATGTCTAGCACTTTTAAAAAATGTCAAAAACTTAATAAATATTAATAAATATAATATTATCTAATGCTAAATAAAGATGTTTATGGTACAATTATCTAAGTTAAACTAGTAAAATTGATTACTGAACTGGAAGACGAAATACTTGGATACATTTCCAAGAGGTTGAAGAAGAAGATTCCACGACCAGAGATGCTGCAGAAAAGCTGTCCATGATGATTTGATAAAGTAAGTAAAGTTTACGTACGTGTAACGTAAGATGCAACATTTTAAAATCTAGATTTTATTTTTTCATTCTGTACATTTTTTGTTTGAAACTTTTTTCTGTACAACTCCTAACTTCGAAGATACAAATAACCACCCTTAAAGTAAAATATCTTTTGTATTAATTAAAAATTGAGGGTTGTTTGTGAACTCTGCCCTCAGTATTAAATCCTGGAAGCTGCATGCAAAATTTCAGGGTGATTGAAGATAGTTTAATAATTAAAGGAAAAAAATATTGTGAGGTACATCGTTGATTTTGAAAACCTTAATTAATATAGTATATTCGAATTGGCTGAAATTTTATAAATACCTTGTAGTGGAGCTAGTCACTACGAAAACTGCAGGAAAATAGACTACGGCTTATTGCAAATAAATTTCTGCAGGGCCGAATGATTTCTAATGTTCCAATAATTATTCTGACATATTTCTAAAACTGTGGCCTTTCCCCAAAGAATTCCTACAGTCCCTATAATCATTCTGAAGTCCCTGAAAACATTCTGACATATTTCTAAGACTATGGACTTTCCATAAAAAAATAATACAGTCCGTAAAAAAATTCTGAAGTCTCTGAAAACATTCGGACATATTTCTAAGTCTATGGACTTTCCCCAAAAAATTAATTTAGTCCCTAAAAAAATTCTGAAGTCCCTGAAAACATTCTGACCTATTTCGAAGACTATGGACTTCTCCCAAAAAATTCCTTCAGTCCGTAAAAAAATTCTAAAGTCCCTGACAACGCTTTGATAAATTTCTAAGACTATGGACTTTCCCCAAAAAAATCTTTCAGTCCCCACAAAAATTCTGAAGTCCCTGAAAACATTCTGACAAATTTCTAAGACTATGGATTTTCCCCCAAAAATTCATACAGTCCCTAAAAAATTCTAAAGTCTCTGAAAACATTCTGACACATTTCTAAGACTATGGACTTTCCATAAAAAATCATACAGTCCCTAAAAAAATTCTAAAGTTCCTGAAAACATTCTGACATATTTCTAAGACAATGGACTTTCCCCAAAAAATTCATACAGTCCCTAAAAAATTCTAAAGTCCCTGAAAACATTCTGACACATTTCTAAGACTATGGACTTTCCATAAAAAATCATACAGTCCCTAAAAAAATTCTAAAGTTCCTGAAAACATTCTGACATATTTCTAAGACAATGGACTTTCCCCAAAAAATTCATTTAGTCCCTAAAAAAATTCTCAAGTCCCTGAAAACATTCCGACATATTTCTAGGACTATGGACTTTCTCCAAAAATTCATACAGTCCCTAAAAAAATTCTAAAGTCCCTGAAACCATTCTGACATATTTCTAAGACTATGGACTTTCCCCAAAAAATTCATACAGTCCCTAAAAAAATTCTAAAGTCCCTGAAACCATTCTGACATATTTCTAAGACTATGGCCTTTCCCCAAAGAATTCCTACAGTCCCTATAATCATTCTGAAGTCCCTGAAAACATTCTGACATATTTCTAAGACTATGGACTTTCTATAAAAAAATAATACAGTCCGTAAAAAAATTCTGATGTCCCTGAAAACATTCTGACATATTTCTTAGACTATGGACTGTGCCCAAAAAAATCCTTCAGTCCCTAAAAAAATTCTGAAGTCCCTGAAAACATTCTGACATATTTCTAAGACTATGGACTTTTATTAAAAAATTCATAGAGACCCTAAAAAAATTCTGATGCCCCTGAAAACATTCTGACGTACTTTAAAAGACTATATCTATTCATATTTTTAAATAATTATTTTAATTTGTCGCCAAACGAAAATAAAGTCATTTTATTACAACACTTAAAGAAGCATTCTGAATGAAATTAATGGTATAGCGAGCAGCAAGCTTATGCAACCGTTTCGCCAGCGGGTAAAGAGGTATACAGCCAGCAATGAGGCTGAGTGCAGCGGGCCTGTATACGCACAGTGGCCGGGCAGAAACGAAAAATTGTTGCTGATCGCCAAACAGCCAGGTCGGTGACGTCACGGAGCCGTTTGAGCTTGTTTCTTATGATATCGCGATGCGCGAATACAAGTATGTACTATCTTTTGCAATTATATAGGTTTCAAAATGTGACTTGAATTAAAATAAATATTATTTTATCGATGCAAGATATTACTAACTATTTGAAAAATATTGTCTGTAAATTTTAAAAATTAATTGCGCCTGAAATAATTAAAGTAAATGAATGAAATAAATTTTAAATGGTTCAGAATGTATTTCTACCCGTGCTTAATCTGCAATTTCAGATTTTTGGGCGGTTACAAGACGTCAATTTAATATATAAACAATTAATGCAAATATATATAATAAATTAATCTTTGTGCCAAGATGACAATCTTATAAATAAATTAGAGGAAATATTAGGAAAATGACAGTCGTTTTAAATAATTGTGACAGGGAATTGCAAAATTTAGAAGTTTTATTTGAAACTTATTTTTGATTCATCCCTTAGTTAAAGAAATATTTGCTACTTTATATTTCTTATAAATGCACGATTATTTTGAACCCAAGCTCCCTAATCAAAAATTACTCTAATTAAAATGTCCAAGAAATAATAAAATAAGACACTTTTATTTGAAACATTTTTTGATTTGGCGTAAAATAAGTTTCACCGCAAAAATTGTGTCAATTTTATCGGTCATTGAAGTCACCGGTGTCCGACATTCGTACACATGAATTTGCGAGGTTCAGACACATAATAATTTTGCATCTAATCAAAAAATGTTTCAAATAACTTTGTTAGAGAATAAATTAAGGAGTATTTTCTTTCATTACAATTTTTTTGTAACATTAACGGTATAGCCAAAAATCGGTAAAATATATTTTGGTTATTTTCAAACGAGACTGCTGGCGCAAACTTAAGAACTATATACGTGGGTGAATATCTCAGAACTTTGGGAGTAAATCAAAAAACGCGTCAAATAAATGTGATCGAGAATTGAAAAACTAAGAAGTTTTGTTTGAAACTTTTTTTTATTCATCCCTTAGTTAAAGAAATATTTGCTACTTTATATTTCATATAAATGCACGATTATTTTGAACACAAGGGCCTTAATAAAAAAAATACTCTAATTAAAATGTCCAGGAAATAATTAAATAAGACACTTTTATTTGAAACATTTTTTGATTTGATGTAAAATAAGTTTTACCGCAAAAATTGTGTTATTTTTATCGGTGATTGAAGTCACCGGTGTCCGACATTTATACACATGAATTTGCGGGGTTCAGACATATAATAATTTTGCATCTAATAAAAAAATACTTCAAATAACTTAGATAGAGAATAAATTAAGGAGTATTTTGCTTCATTACAACTTTTCTATAAAGTTAACGGTATAGCCAGAAATCGGGAAAATATATTTTGGATATTTTCAAACGAGACTGCTGGCGTCATCTCTTCGCAAACTTAAGAACTATATACGTGGGTGAATATCTCAGAACTGGGGGAGTAAATCGAAAAACGCTTCAAATAAAAGTGATAAAGAATTGAAAAACTAAGAAGTTTTGTTTGAAACTTTTTTTGATTCATCCCTTAGTTAAAGAAATATTTGCTACTTTATATTTCTTATAAATGTACGATTATTTTAAATTTCAGGGCTTTAATTATAAAATATTCTAATTAAAATATCCAGGACATTTCAAAATAAAACTGTTTTGCTTGAAACATTTTTTACTTTTGCGTAAAATAAGTTTCAACGGTCTCGACATGAATTTGATACATATCGGAAGTGTATTTTCGTGATAAATATGTATTTCTGAGTGTTTTAATGTATTATATTGTTAAAATAACATTTATTTTACAAACATAATATTTATTTTAACATATTTACTATTTAGCAATCCTTGTTTCTAATATTTTATATCTATTTTTCTCTTTCACATACAAGAAACGACTAAAATAAATCTTCATTCGACCCTAAAGATTGTATCCCAGCATATCGTAGCCACGCCAGATAATTAATTTTTGTAATGGCGTCAATGGCGGACTGAATTTTAATAATTATTTTTAAAATGCAACAAACAAAATTCTTAAGGCCCCAATTATTTATTTTTCTTTAAAACTAAATTATTTGTAAACTAAAAATATGTTTTAAATGTTTATTTTACAAAATAATTTATGTATCGTATTTGCTCCATGCTTTCAGAGCCATCTCTTGGTATAAACAATGAACTATTATAACCTAATTTAATTAAAGAAATGTCATTGACAGATTTGTGATGTTTTAAGTATTTTCGATCTTTTTTTATCAATTTTAAGAGTGAACTTGTATTTCAGGGGTTACTAAGAGTACTTAGAAACTGTAGCAAATGTTGACAATATTTTATTTTTAGGATTTCTGTAAGTATTTACATATTTTACAGCTCTTACTGCAATTGAACATTTCTCTCACTGATTTCTGTTTAGTTTTTAGATTTACAAGCATGAGTATGTCGTGTTCTCCACATTCGGAAATATTTGCTGATTCTAGAAAACTAAACTAGTTACCAGGACTTCAGAAACCAATCTCATTAGATGATATATTTAAAATGGTGTTTGCTGACTGATTGTTGAAGTCTTCTGCAGATATGAGAGCAGGACATGTTGCAAGTATACTAAATATAGGTCTGGCAGCACATTTAGCAGCAGGTAATGTTAGATTTATTTATATTTTATAAATATTTATTGGTTTAATGACATATCTAAAGATACACGCCAAGCTGTCAAATTGAAATTTTTCATTTTGCTAAAAGCTAATAGTTGTTTATGTTACTGCTTCAATTGTTACAAATATGGACGCTGTAGCATATTTAGTATTAGGAAATGTTAGATTTATTCATAATTTGTTCATATTTATTAGTTTAATGACATTTGTAAAATTGCACGCCATGCTGTCTAACTGGAATATTTTAATTTGTTATTATCTCAAAAACTACTGATGCTATCAGTTTAAATATTGAATATTTGGGCCTTAGATTACATCTAGTATTAGATAATTTCATATTTATTTATAGTATTATCTATATTTTAGAAATTTTCAAAGAAAGGACAAGAACAGGAAAAAAATCGCGTCCAAAAGTATTGATCCAGTGACGTATCCGGAGTGCAGAACTCCGCAAATTTATGCTGATAAATTCCGGACACCTGTAGCTTCGATGGCCGATCAGGTGAGTACAATATTTGCGGTGAATTTTTTTTAACCCAAATCAAAAAAATGTGTTAATAAAAGATTTTTAATTCATTATTTCCCGCAGACTTTAATTAAAGTTTTTTTGATTGGGCATTTCATATTAGAAATAATTGTACATTTGCATGATGTATTAATTAGTAAATATTTCTTTATTTAGGGGTTGAATCGAAAAAAGTTTCAAATAAAATAACCTTATATTAATATTCTCTACAAGTTTTGTTTGACCCTTTTTTCTGTACTACCCCTAACTTCGGAGATACAAACAACCCCCTTTAAAGTGATATAACTTTTGTACTAATTGAAAATAGAGGGTAGTCCGTGAGCGCCGCACTCAGTATTTAGTCCTAGAAGCTGCATGCATATTTCATCTCAATCGAATATATCGTCATTAATTAGGCTTTTCAAAACCAAAGGTTAACCCCTTTCCACTTTTTTCAACTAATTTTTAAACTATTTCCGATCGCGCTGAAATTTTGCATGCTGCTTCTAGGACTAAATACTAAGTGCGGAGCCCGCGGACGACCCTCGATTTTTAATTAGTACAGACGCTATTTCACTTTAAGGGTGGTTGTTTGTATCTCCGAAGTTAGGGGTTGTACAGGAAAAAGGTTGAAACAAAAGTTGTAGAGAATAAAAAAATAAGCAACTCTTATTTGAAATATTTTATTAAATAACGTCTGGATTTTGAAATAATAACTAAAAACTGTTTATCCCATCGGAAGCCCTGTTACGGTGTTGTATCCGATATTGTAACTTACGTGACATGTACTTAAGGTTCATTTTCATAACAAATTAGATTTTAATACAAGTTCTTTGTGTGTTTATTTAGAATGCTTGAAATCCCACTCGGCCAGATTTCCTGCTGCATCTCTGCGCTTGGAATCTTCTTCTGTGTCCTCTTCGTTCCAAAAAATAGTTGCCGATGTTCTATCTTCAAGTTCAACAATGAAATTTTCTAGTTTAAGTTCTATAATTGTAGGAATACTTTACACAATTTTAATTATCTACTATCTCAAAATCTGTTTAAGGTATTACTTCAATTATAACAAATATGGATACTGTGGGTCATTTAGCATTAGGAAATATTAGATTTATTTATATTTTATTTATTTTTAATGGTTTAATGACGTATTTAAAAATAGCTACTATGCTGTCAACATAGAATATTTTATTTCTTTAATATTTTTAAATCTGTTGAAGATATCGCTTCAATTGTTACAAATATGGATACTGTGGGTCATTTAGCATTAGGAAATATTAGATTTGTTTATATTTTATTTATTTTTAATGGTTTAATGATGTATTTAAAAATAGCTACTATGCTGTCAACATAGAATATTTTATTTCTTTAATATTTTTAAATCTGTTGAAGATATCGTTTAATGGTTCCACGAATAATTCTTCAGGTATACTGAAATATACTTATTTATTTATTCTGCAAGGATCTACTTCCTAGCTTGCAGAGAGCTGAGGTGAAGTGGCAGGAAAACTATTTTAGAATCGCATATTTTTAGTTGCTATAAATTATTTTAGAGAAAAATGTTTCAAATAAAAGATTAGAAGAATTAAATTGTCTAACACTTTTATTTAACATTTTTTTCTCTAAAATATTTTTAAAATGTTTGACAGGAATGTAAATTTATTTATTTGTAATTCTGCACAACAGGAAATGAATCTTAAATAAAATAAGTACCTGTACTCATATTCAAGGGCATTTTCTTTAGGTAGCCACCATACATGGCTCTGTACATCATTTGGAAAGGGATGTCCAATTTCATTTCTTACTTTCAGCATCATTTCATAATAATCTTCATGCATAGCACAGAATAAAGGATTTTTTTCCCAATCAATAACATTACTTTCCCTAATAGCTTTTTCTAATCTTTTTAAAGATTTATCTAAAGTGAATATTAATATATCGTAACAATACATCTACAAACATTTGTTATTAATTAAAGTTAACTTTATATTTAAAATTGTTACTTCAATAATTGCGACAATAGTTCCATCAGAAAAATCGCCTTCAGGAGAATAAATTCTAATATAATCCTGATTTGGATGAGATCTTTTTACTTGAATAGTAGTATCAACAAAATTATATACATGTATAGATTCAGGATAATTTTGTTTTAAAACTTGTTTCAATTCTTGTAATTTTTTATCTGGAATTATTTGTAAAATATCTTGGGTAGCCATTACTACAAATAAAAAAATAATTAATTAGGGGGATTAACATATTTTCTACTGTCAAATGTTTATAAATTATTTTAGAGAATTTGCATCTAAAATAATTTAGAAATGTTTGGCGACGAAAAATATACCCCTAACGCTACCACTGTGTATTTCAGACCAAGAGTTTAATGAAATGGTAGATTTATAAATGGTTGGTACTGTTAAAACAGTAACTAATAATTTTTTCTAAAGTTATAAATAAAATAATCATTGTTGAACTATACTCAGGTATCTAGAAATATATAAATATTTTTTTAAAATAAACTAGTAAAATATAGCTACACAAGTAATCAATAATTATATTCTAGTTCAACAGCTATCTACTACTAAATAAATAGTTGTACTAAACAACTAAATTAATTTAGTGTATCTTACCTGTAAATTAATAATAAAAGACAACACTCAGGTGACGGTAAATGTCAGAGTAAAATTTTGATAAATCTGTGTTAAGTTTGTGAGTAAAACATGAACTAAACCAGGCTACCAATTGTTGAATATAAGTCCATAGTTTAAACTTATAACTAATAATCACGATTAAATTAAAGTCAGTGGCGTACTATAATTTTTAAATCTTTAATTATGTAGTAAACAATAAAATTAGTGGTAAAAAATATTGTTTCAATAAATATTTCAGTCATAAAATATTAACAATAATAAAAAGATTTGAATTAACAAATTAATGTAACTAAATTTCTTATAATTTAGAAATATATTTAAATGTTACGCTTGTGGTGTGTATTTCAATAATGATAATGATTAGAAATTTAAAAGTCATCATGTAATTGAAGATTAAATATGATTAAATATGATAAACAATTGCTTACTGATATTACATTTTAGATGGTAACAAATATACTAATATCAATTCTCAATAAACAAATAAATATATGATCACGCCATCATGTCCTGTAAGCTATAGGTACCATATCTAAAATTGCAGATCTCGCTAGATAACATTTAGATTTTTTTGTTTATTAATACCCAGAGAAACTAAGTAGGCAGAATATTAAATTATATTTTATTGTTTTATTATTTGACATTTCAGTGAATGTTTTGTAATAGTGTTTAGTGAAAGTCAATGAGAAAATTGCACTTTGGTAAAAATTAAAAAAAAGCGCAATCGAAATACCGGGAGTTTTTCGTATCAGTACCATAGTTACAGTTAAAAAGTTTGACAGCAATACATTAGAGCATTTATTTTAAAAGTATACATAGGGAAAATAATATTTTCTTTTGTGTAGAGGTTTGTTCGCAAATTCTTCGTTTAAGAGCTCGTACATACAAATAATGAGAATTTTGGGTTGAACCAGTTCAAAAATAGAAAATTATTAAAATGTGGTTCTATATAATTCAGACCACGAGAAATCGAATGGCGCAAGGCGCATCTTCATATCTTTTTTAGTTTTTGAGTTACAGCGATTTTTGACTTTTTTTAAGCTCAACTTTGAAAGCCCATAACTCAAAAACTAAAAGAGATATTGAAATGCGGTTTGAACGAGTGTATTTCTCGTGCGCTACTTAACTTGTACAGGTATTTTGAAAATTTTGAAATTTTTACAATTTTTTTCAAAATTTTTCTTTCTCAATATTTCAAAAACTTGAAAAGATAATGAAAATCTGAATACACCAGTGAATTTCTGGCATGAAAATACATAAGTATGCAAGTTTTCACAATAAAATTCGCACGGATACATTTTTTATTACAAAAAAACGAAAAATGGCCCAAATCCGTAAAAACACCAAGGGGTACCCCTTAAGAAATCTTCAAAAAACGCCCATTTTCGATTTTTTGTAATAAAAAATGTATCCATTCGAATTTTCTTCTGAAAATTTGCATACCTATGTATTTTCACGCGAGGAATTCACTGGTGTTTTCATATTTACATTATCTCTTCAACTTTTTGAAATATCGACAAAAGAAAATTTCGAATAAATTGAAAAATTTTCAAAATTTTCAAAATACCGGTACAAGTTAAGTAACGCACTAGAAATACACTCGTTCAAACCGCATTTCAATATCTCTTTTAGTTTTTGAGTTATGGGCTTTCAAAGTTGAGCTTAAAAAAAGTTAAAAATCGCTGTAACTCCAAAATTAAAAGAGATATTGAAACGCGGTTTGAACGAGTGTATTTCTAGTGTTCTGAACTATATAGAACCATATAATAAAAATTTTGACTTTTTGAACTGGTTCAACCACACTTCCTGAATATTTACTCAATATTACTCTTGTGACAACTCTAAATAATTTTCCCCATTTAAATTTCCATTTATATAAAAACGCCCCACTATTTGATCCCCTATTAACCCGGTCTGATTTTGAAAGAGGACAGTTTTATTACTTTGACAACTATAGATGACAGCAATGTTATTTTCCCTATGTTTACTTTTAAAATAAACACTCTAATGCATTGCTGTCAAACTTTGTAACTGTAACTATGGTAATGGCATATCCCTATGTTTACTGATAAAGAAAACTCCCGGTATATAATAAAATAAATAGGGGCTTAACTTATTTAACACATTACATTTTGCATTATTAACATTTAATAATTCATTATTAACTGTTTCTAAGCAAAAGTTAGTAAAAACAATTTCACAACTCAAAAGTAGGTAAATAACGATTTAAAAATGGCATTAAATCTTGCTAAGAAAACAAAAAGGTATGTCTGAAATTAATTAGGTAAATATCTATCAAAATTGAACACAAAACAAAGTCATATTATTTTTTATGGTACAATTTGATGACATTTTTTTAATCATCCCTTATCCTAGGGTAAGATTTAATTTAATTATTTATAAGTATGTGACTAATAAAATAAAAGTATAAACAATGCCTACAAATAATCAGTTATTAATTAATTATTATGTATGTACCTGGTGTAATGCTTTATTTTTTTTTTTTAATTAAATGTACTATTACACCTAAAAATGTTCACTAGAAATGAAATACCCTAATTTATGCGAAATTCAAAAAAAAATTTTTTTGTTCTATAATCAGGTAAAGCCCGGATTTTTAGGCAATTGCCTAGAATCAAATTTTAATATACTTTAGGCAATTTCGTTTTTCTATATATAGGTAATATGTTTACGTGTAATGGAAGGTTTTTTTTTCGTGCCTTAGAGCCTATTTTTTCTATATTTTGGTTATTGTGCCTATTTTACCTTATACAGCCTATTTTGCCTATTTTTGTTGCCTATTCTAACTTTTATTGAGCACACAAGGTTTATCATCTACTTCGTTCACTAATTCAGCACTCAACAAAGTGTTTCAACCTATCCTATATTTAAAGTACTTACTTTAATCAAGTTTTTGTGTGTGAATTTAAAATGCCGAAAGAAAAAACGTTTCCCTTTCCGAAAATTTTATAGAGCAATTGCTCGTAATATTTTGTGAATTAAAGTATACTACATAATTTGAATTTGCATAATAGTTAATAAAATGAGAACCCTACATTATTATTTTTCAGATTGCGTTAATTTTTGTTTAAAATTATTATTTTTTTCTAACAAAGAGTAGATACGAGTACCAATATTAGAAAAAGGTTTCGTTTATTTTTTTGTAAACAAATTATTTACATTTATGCTGCCTAAAATCCCGCCTATTTTAGAGTAATTACCGGCCTACATGCCTGCTTATTTTAGTGTTTTTAAGAGCCTAAATATCCTGGCTTTAATCAGTATATCACATTATATATTTTAAAGTTAAATTTTTATGAAAGAAAAATTCGGATGACGCCTGGATTCGAACCAGGGACCCTCCGCTTGCCGGGCAGAGATGTTAACCGCTACACCACGTCACCTGTGTCCGATGTATGGCTTCAACCGAATTCCCCTTTCATAGTGTCTAACGTAGCATAAAAATTTAACTTTAAAATTATCTTCATTACTGTACGTTCAGTCGAAGTCATATGTTAAAAATCACATTATATATATCATTGAAGTTTCGTGCAGAGGTATAATACTTATGTTTAAAAGTTTGTTAAGTCAAATTCAAAAGATTTTAGAACAATAAATCTATGTCAAGTACGTGTTTAAAACGTAAACTAAACTATATTAAAGTTCATTAGTTCAATAGTTCATACATCTAGTAAAAATCGCGATTAAATAATAACCAGTGCCGTACCATCATATTTTCACCATTAATTATGTTCGGTACAATAAAATTAATAGTACAAAAATGATTTTTGAAATCACTGTAAAGTAATATTTAATCCAAGAATTATTAAAAAAAATCAACAAGTTTTATTTAAAAAATAGGTTATAGAAATAGATCTCAGTAAGTGATATATATTTTTCGCGTAAAATGCGGTTACCAGCCGTCAAATCACGTCTCTTAAAGTAGTTCGTGAAGAGAGAGCCACAAGGATAGTTTTAAAGTTGTGAAAACTGTTTGCTGGCTGTGGGAATCGAACCCGCGGGTTCTCAAATCCACCACTGAGCCACCTACCCCATAACTACTGCTTATACTAATTGATAAATGTAATTACTAATTGCTTTGCTGTCAAAAGACTATTCATAATTTAACTTTAATTACCTTATTTTCGATCTCATGAAATTGGACCCATCTTACATTATTATTCTTAACGAACCCGAGACTTTTAAATAAACCTTGAGAAACAATATTTTTTCTAACAATGTAAGTAATAGAATCTAAATGATTTTCTGCGGCGTTTTTTGCCAACATTTTCACTAGTAAAGCTGCATAACCTTTGCGTTTGTGTTCAGGTAAAGTTTGCAAAATGGCGACTGCTCCAAAGTCATTAGTAGTGATCCAGCTGCATAGTACAGGGTGGAGAGTATTTGTGAATACCCCGTAACCCCCATTTTTTGATATCATATTAGCGAGGTATAACTCGGAATTTTGAAATTTGTGTGGCCAAACTTCATTCATAGGTTTTGAGTGCTCTGGTTTTAATTTGTTGATGGTAACATTTTGAGGGGTCCTGGAATATTGAATTAATTATATTTGTATGTAAGTATAGATGGTGTGCCACAATTACTTTATGTCAAATGTCAGGGCGGTTTGTTTAGAAAGCCACCAACATGTGCTTTCAATATCAAATTCTATTTTTCCATTGACGTTTCTTAAAGTTTCCATAATTTTTTCGTCCTGGTCCTCATGAATTGCACAAATGTAAGGTCCTTTCTTCCATTCAATAAGGTTAGTTTCTTTTAATGCTCTACATAATTGCTCACAGCTTTGTTCCAAAGTAAAAAAATATATTTGATAGTTAAACTCCTAAAATTATGATATATAACCTATGGCCTATACTTGATTCATATTTATAATTCCTTTCATATTAACTCGTTCTTAAAATAATTTTTCGTAACACATGCACAAGAAACACGTTCTTATTCCCTAATTTTAGAGAGAGAAACACAGCTTTTCTACCCTAGGCAGAGAAACATTATGTTTCTCTCCCTAGAGACTACGATTATTAGCTGTTTGCGGCGTATCCTAGGTAACTAGTTACGCAATCCATATTTGACATTTGTCCCGATAAGACAGTAATTTTTGTGCACTTGTTACGAAAAGTATAATATGCTTCACGGGAGGGCACGATGATCCCTTGTGTGAAGTTGGCAAACCTCGACTTCCGCTCGAGCCTTCGTCCCGCGCTTTTGCCTATCGCGCACATCGACGAAAATTAAAGGTACCTCTATTTCCATCGAAGAGCTCATCGATGAAACGAACGTATCTCATTTCACTCGTATCTTTTGTGTCTCACTTCACGTTAGCATATTTTTGAAATTTAGTTTTTCTTTCTCAATTTTAGAAGCTTTTATTGTTTGTCAATTGCGGGTGCGTTCTGTTGTTTCATCGAAGAGCTCATCGATGATCTTCGATCAGTGTGCCATGGGTATTACGGTTTGCCAACTTCACACGCGGGAATAATCGCTTGTTTCCCTCCCTTGATGCATAACATACTATTCATTTATTCTTAAAGCTTCTCTCACTTTAAATTTCATCACTAAACCTTAAATTTATTAAAATTCGTTTCCATAACTTACTGTAATCCTGCTATTTGTCTTCGACAATCCTAGCTTCATCTATATTCATAATACCTTTCATACGAGCTTATCTCATCTTTCATTCATATAACAAACCTATCATTCACAATCCTTCTATCAAATCCATTTGTCTCAATTTCAACATTCTTGCATTCTATTCTCTCACCGTCATAATAACAACAAAAGTTCCATCCTGCCACCTCCCATTAGGGGAGGTGAACCTCACCCCAATATGAGGGTTTTGTCTTTTCCAATCTATAAGTTGATTAACAAAATGCCAGGCTTGTGCAGCATACGGCCATCGAGTTCGGAAAAGATCACGAAGAATTGGTAAATCATTATCGGGGATGGTTTCTAATATGTCTGTTGTAATTTCAGGATGAAGAAGATACTAGAATGAAGAAATAAACTGACAGATTATTGAGAAATACAAATATGTGCAACCATATTTATACGCAATAGTTAGTCACGATCTTATTGTTAGTGGTTGTAATACATATAATATAATTAATTTTAAAATGTAGTAAGTATTGTAACAATAAATAAACTGTGTCGTATTTAATATGCATTTATCATAATTATTTTTATAATTGACAGCTACATGATTATGGTATCGATTATAACCTATAAATGTCAATAAAAATATTATTTTAAATTAATTTTAGTTGTAGCTATGTATCATCATATTTAATCACTTATTTTGTATAATATTCATAATTTTAATAGTTTCTTTTGTACTGTAAATTAAACGTTAAAAATAAAGTATATTTTGACGCTATCAATAATCAAATCAATTTTAACATTTATCATTTATTTCTCAATAATAAATATTATCAATCATTATACTTCAATACTTTAACATATAATAATAATTACATAGTTTTTTAAACCAGCTAGGTGTAAAATATTTTAGTGAATAAGTTATTGACAATTAATAAGAAATGTTTAAAAACTTACTTTAAATTCTTCGCTAAATAACATGATCAAAGGCACGTAAACGATTTTAAATCGCTACTGACTGTTGCGGTGTAAGTTTGAAGATACATTTAGGTCAAGATTAACTATCTCAATGAAATTCAGCTCATGAAATTGTGACGCCAGCCAATGATCTATATCTGTGCTAAGGTCCAAGTTCAATTGGACAATGGTTGATAATTGTCAATTAGTATTTTGTTTACTAAAGCTACATTCATAGATATCCAATTAGTAATTACTACTTGTAATATGTCAAATAATGCTAGCCCACAAAATTAAGGCATTAATTATAAGTACTAAGTGCACTTAAAGTTTACAATTAAAATTAATACTCCCTTCCTTCCTCATCTTTTTTTTACTTCATTTTCAGTTTTTACTAAACAGTATGTAACTGCAATTTAGTTAAATGTATTTTTAAACAAGCGCAGGAGATGCTGCCTTCCTTTCTTATCTTTTTGTTTCATTTTCTGTTTTTACTATAGAGTGTACAACTGCAATTGTGTGGAATTCAGTTTCAAAAACAAGCGCAGATAGATAGTCCCTTCCTTCCTCATTTTTTTTACTTCATTTTCAGTTTTTACTATACAGTGTGTAACTGCGATTGTGTTAAATGTATTTTTAAACAAGCGCAGGCGATGCTGCCTTCATTTCTTATAGATTCGTTGTTAGAGAAGTGGACGTAAGTGAAGATTTACGAAACAGGTGTACAGGAGAGAATGGATGGATGTTTGTTGCGTGATGATGGATTTTGGTTGTGAGGAAAGAAAGAGTTCGTATGGAGGAAGTGTTAATATGGTCGAAACGAGTATCGTGTGTCAGGATGAGAATGTTGACGGGTTCGTGCTACCCCATTTAATGGGATATAGTGTGATGTTATGTATGTATTTAATTAAAATTAATGTAAGAAATATATTTTTTTGTAAATCCACTACATCCACTAATGGGTAAAAGGCGTGATGATATATTTATTTAACTTCAAGAAAGAAATTAATGGACATATTAAAGAACTGAGAGTTTAATATAAATAAAACAAATAAATATATCATCACGCCTTTTACTCATTACTGGGTGTGGCACTCTGCCTAAGCAAATCTCGGTAAGTGATATATTTCTTCGCGTGAAGTGCGGTTACCAGTCGTCAAATCACGGCCCTCAAAGATATTAGTGGAGGAGGAGCCATAGGGGTAGATTTAATTTGGTGAAAATTGTTTGTCGGCTGTGGGGATCGAACCAAGGTTCTCAAGATCCACAGGCCGACTCGATACCACTGAGCCATCTACCCCATTATATTAAAGAACTGAGAGTTTAATATAAATAAAATAAATAAATATATCATCACGCACAAGAAATTTTTACTTGTTCAGTTCTCACTCAAAATATGACTCGTAATATGGTAATTGTTGTTATGGAAAGTTCTCAATAAATTTAATTGCTAATTAATTGTTGTACTAATATTTAAATGTACTAAAATGTCAAAGGTGTTTATTGTTGCGAAATTATTGAAATTTGATATTAATTATCTAATAAAAATATTGCCATATTTCAAGGTAAATTTTATCAGAAAATATTAAAAATACATTTGTTACAAAGTCAAATTAATATCTAGACAGTTTGTCTTTTCCTACTTATCATAAATCGGAATAAATCGATAAAGATGCTAAAAATATTCAAAGTTTAAACTATTTCTGTAAATAATGATAATGGACTTGAAAATTTTTTCCCACGTTTTCGATTATTTGTCACTCATAAAATTCATGAATATGCAATATTTAAAATGACAACCATGTTTTAAATAAATTATTTACATAGGTTAAAAGATGATTGTATAGAAATATTGTAATCAAAATGTTATGCTAATTAAATGATTTTTAATAGAGATGGGCGAATATCATCCGCGAATAGTCGAATGCCGCGAATATTGACATTATTCGATATTCGAGATTTTCGAATATTAACGTCAGTATAGCGAACATTCGAATACCTCGAATATCGCGCTATATGTTGACCTCAATTTTTGACTATGTTTTTCTTTATCATTTGTACATAAACTTAAAACTATTACAATACTCAATATCTCTTTTAATTTTGGAGTTACAGCGATTTTTGACTTTTTTTAAAGCTCAACTTTGAAAGCCCATAACTCAAAAACTAAAACAGATATTGAAATGCGGTTTGAACGAGTGTATTTCTCGTTCGATACTTAACTTGTACCGGTATTTTGAAAATTTTGAAAATTTTTAAATTTTTTTCGAAATTTTCTTTTGTCGATATTTCAAAAAGTTGAAAAGATAATGGAAATATGAAAACACCAGTGAATTCCTCACGTGAAAATACATAGGTATGCAAATTTTCAGAAGAAAATTCGAACGGATACATTTTTTATTACAAAAAATCGAAAATGGCCGTTTTTTGAAGATTTCTTAAGGGGTTAGCCTTAAGATTTTTACGATTTTTAGCCATTTTTCGTTTTTTTGTAATAAAAAATGTATCCGTGCGAATTTTATTGTGAAAATTTGCATACTTATGTATTTTCACGTCAGAAATTCATTGGTGTTTTTAGATTTTCATAATTTTTTCAAGTTTTTGAAATATCGAGGAAGAAAAATTTTGAAAAATATTGAAAAATTTTCAAAATTTTCAAAATACCTGTACAAGTTAAGTAGCGCACGAGAAATACACTCGTTCAAACCGCATTTCAATATCTCTTTTAGTTTTTGAGTTATGAGCTTTCAAAGTTGAGCTTTAAAAAAAGTAAAAAATCGCTGTAACTCAAAAACTAAAAAAGATATGAAGATGCGCTTTGCGCCATTCGATTTCTCGTGGTCTGAATTATATAGAACCACATTTTAATAATTTTCGATTTTTGAACTGGTTCAACCCAAAATTCTCATTATTTGTATGTACGAGCTGTTAAACGAAGAATTTGCGAACAAACCTCTACACAAAAGAACTTTTGGATTGTTTTGAGGTTCTAAATTTATACCTGACGTTTAGTTAATTTAATTTAATTCATTTAAACTTAAAATGTTTCTTTTAGACTTTATACTTCAATGCATTGCTGAAAATACCAGAGAATACAAACAAAGACGAATCTCCCTCTTTTACCACGGCTTTACCAACCGGGAATCTTGATAATTTTATCAATTTCTGTCTTGAATTTTCTTGAAAATAATTAAATGATTTATTGTCTTGATTTCTTCTTGTAATGACTGCATCTTTGAAGTTCAATAATAAATAGCCAACGTCTCTGACACTGTTAAAAACAATGATCTACTTGTTTCAATCGCTGTCCAATGCCAGAGCTAGTCAGTTTACCATTTTATTTGAAACAAACCTTAAAGAGAAATACACCCAAAAAAGAACCCAAGCCACCAGAGAAAATAAACAACAACGAATCTAGTTCTTCTACGATGGAATTACCAATGTGGAATCTTGATAATTTTATTAATTTCTGTTGAGGAATCGGCTTAACCGACATACTTCACTCACCAGCCGCATGCAAAAGAACTTTTACAGCGCTTGTGTAGTTTAATATGATTGCTCTGAAATTTGTAACATATGAACACGATTTTTCTTGTAAAATAAATTATCTATTCTTTTCTTGCACATCCTAGTTGGAATTTATTCGCGCTCACCGAAATATAACAATTTCTGTCTTGAATTTTTCTTGAAAATAATTAAATGATTTATTGTCTTGATTTCTTCTTGTAATGACTGTATCCATAAAGTTCAATAATGATTAGCCAACGTCTCTGACACTGTTAAAAACAGTGATCTACTTGTTTCAATCTCTGTTCAATGCCAGAGCTAGTCAGTTTACCATATCATTTGAATCAGACCTGAAAGAGAAATACACTCAAAAAAGAACCCAAGCCACCAGAGAAAACAAACAAAGACAAATCTAGTTCTACAACGGATTTATCAAATCGGAAATCTTGAATATTTTATTAATTTTCGTCTTGAATTTATCTTGAATTTTTTTGAATGATTTTTTTTGTAATAAATACACTTCTGAAGTTTGATAATGGCTAGCCAACGTCTCAAGACACTGTTAAAAACAATGATCTACTCAGTTCAATCACTGCCCAATGCCAAAGCTAGTCAGTTCTGCCAATCATCAATATGTTATTGTTTTATTGTTGAGATTACTTTGAAGAATAAAGAACTCAACAAGATATAATAACAATCACTGATACCTGTTTAATGCTCTAAACATTATCATGATTTTTAAATTCCTAATTGAAGAATAATCATAAAAGACGAAGAATAATAAACCATCAAATTTTATACATTCGCTGAAAGGTACTCGAAAAAAAAAACACGGATATACACCCCACAAAATATAAGAAAAAATAATCATTTCCTTAATTGACAACGAAGTGTTGATGAACGATACATTATACAAAAAAAAAACACAATCACTGAAGAATTCCTGAAAAAAAAAATGTAGAATTGCCAGAATACACCCTAAAATTTACATTAATCTTAGTATAAATAAAATAAAAATTATTATAATCAAAATTATAACTGCAATAAATAAATATGAAGTATTTATTTAATGATAACATATTTAATTTTGGCAATCCTAAAGCCAAACGCACATTTAACAATTGTAGTTAGCAAAATTAATTTAATTTTAAACGTAAAAATATTTCAAAATTAAAACTAGAATTGAAAATGTGCGCCTATCTGACAAGTACGATTTATCTAGACGTCATTTCACGTGAGAATGCAAAAATTTAAAATGAATTATTTAACCCTTAAGATTGTCAATTTTAATTAACAATCAAATTATTAAAATGAAGACAAAAATATTTTGTATATTTAAATTTGTATCACTTAGATAAATCGTACTGTCTGTGGAGCTTGGTACCGCCACCAACCCCTCGTTGGGGACGGGTTAAGCCCTGTCACCACGGCAAGGTGCTCCACTTGACAGGGAACCCTTCCTAAGTCCAACCGCGACCCAAGTCAGACAGAGAAAGAGCCATTCTGCTTCCTGTCACCAGAAACAGAATGCCTACCTACCCATTCAACCTAACCTTACTCCTACCTAACATAATTAGCTAATGGGTCGCACTGAAAAAGGGTAGCTGCTATGTAAGCAGAATTACCCGAAAAAGAGACAGAAAAGACCTAACCAAGAGAAGAGGGGGACGCGGACGATGCAGGGCCGGCCCTGAATCGTGTGTGTTGTGTGTGTGTATTACTTACAAATTTTTCGGACTGTCCTTGGGCCAAATTAGAGGCCAGAACTCTAAGTTGACCCATGGTTCAGCCGAAATAACCTGAAAACAATTTAAAAATAAACACAAATATCCCCCATCCCAAAAATACGACCTGAAAACCGAAAAAATCCGAAACGAAACTCGAAACAAATAAGTAGAAATTTAACCAAACAAACCCAAATTATTTAATTAATTTACCGCGTCCCGAACAAAATCAAATCAGTGTAAAAAATATACCGAGTGTCCCGAAACGCGGTTGAGTAGTCCTCAGCAGGCCTTCATGCCCGCGTCCATTCCTATCAACCATCCACACTGTTCTTTAATCCACGCTGGTTTAATTTAAATTAAACAAACGTGGTCGAACAGCGGACAGTTTTGAGAACAGACTCCAGAGCCTGAATTTAATCCTGGGCTGAAAGCGGAAACGAACGATGGCTCAATGAAGAACCGAAAGTGTGTTTGTTTAAGAAGTTAGGATGAATGGTGGATGGATCGACGCGCGCCCCGTACTTGTGTCTTTGTCTACAAATGTTATGAAAAATTGTTCTGTTCGTCAGGATGTATCTAAATTAATTTAATTTATGCAAAAGCTTTCAGTACTTATGTTTAAATCAATCATACTTCAACCAAAAATTGTTTCAATTATCTAAATTAATTTTAATTGTATCGATTAATTTATTTGTTGATTATTGTACACAACAGGAAATTTACTGTTAATAGAGCAATCTGAAACTCTAAAAACAATTGTATTTTGGGTTAATAAACAGAACAAATTAGTCATAAAATTTGCATTGTATTTCCCAGCAGTAAAATAATTAAAATTAGCGTGAGTTCATATTGCAGAATTTGTTATTAATTATAACAAATATTGAAAATAGTTTTCTTATACAGCATTATTCAATTGAATTAGTTAAGTAAAAATGCAGTGGAATACGAGCCAATCATATCCACATTATATATTTGAACTCACTCAAAAACAAACAAGTTAATAAAACCTACTTCTAAGTTTCATATAACTGGAGCGTTTCGTCCTGTCCTTGACTGGGTGCACCTTGGTGGATCCTGAAGGGCGCCGGAGGGTACTGAAGTCCTGGGAGATCCTGGTATGTCTTGGGCAGCAATTTATTCCAGTATGATGAAAAAATACACGCGAACACTGACACTGACTCTACAAAATGTTATTGCCAATTTGAGAAAATAATTTTTGAAAATAAATTGAAATGAAAGATTATGGTTTGAAAATATGATTGAACTTATAAATGTGTATATTATTTATTTAAAATAAGATTAAATTACCCATTAAAATTAATATTTATAAATTATTGCAAATATGAATAAAATATTAGGGCTTGAACCCGGAAGGAAACCAGAATTAATTCAAACTTATAATGTACTATATTTACTATAATCCAAAATTATTAATTACTATGTCAATTTAAATAAATTAGGACCTGTTGTCCTTTTAAATAATTCTGGATGTTGAATCCTGAAAAATTATTCCTACAATGGATTTCCTAACTTATTATTTAATTTGTATGTTTAAATATAAAATGGTCCGCGCCAAAAATAAATAAGGACCTGTTGTCCTTGTAAATAATTCTGGGTATTGAATTCTGAAAAATTATTCCTACAATGGATTTCCTAACTTATTATTTAATTTGTATGTTTAAATATGAAATGGTCCGTGCCTAAAATAAATAAGGACCTGTTGTCCTTTTAAATAATTCTGGGTGTTGAATCCTGAAAAATTATTCCTACAATGGATTTCTTAACTTATTATTTAATTTGTATGTTTAAATATAAAATGGTCCGCGCCTAAAATAAATAAGGACCTGTTGTCCTTTTAAATAATTCTGGGTATTGAATCCAGAAAAATTATTCCTGCAATGAATTTCCTAACTTATTATTTAATTAGAGGGTTGTAGTTGAATCAGAAATGTTCCTAGCCTAAAATAAATAAGGACCTGTTGTCCTTTTAAATAATTCTGGGTGTTGAATCCTGAAATATTATTCCTACAATGGATTTCCTAACTTATTATTTAATTTGTATGTTTAAATATAAAATGGTCCGCGCCAAAAATAAGTAAGGACCTGTTGTCCTTGTAAATAATTCTGGGTATTGAATCCTGAAAAATTATTCCTACAATGGATTTCCTAACTTATTATTTAATTTGTATGTTTAAATATAAAATGGTCCGCGCCTAAAATAAATAAGGACCTGTTGTCCTTTTAAATAATTCTGGGTATTGAATCCAGAAAAATTATTCCTGCAATGAATTTCCTAACTTATTATTTAATTAGAGGGTTGTAGTTGAATCAGAAATGTTCCTAGCCTAAAATAAATAAGGACCTGTTGTCCTTTTAAATAATTCTGGGTGTTGAATCCTGAAAAATTATTCCTACAATGGATTTCTTAACTTATTATTTAATTTGTATGTTTAAATATAAAATGGTCCGTGCCTAAAATAAATAAGGACCTATTGTCCTTTTAAATAATTCTGGGTGTTGAATCCAGAATAATTATTCCTACAAAGGATTTCCTAACTTATTATTTAAATTGTATGTTTAAATATGAAATGGTCCGTGCCTAAAATAAATAAGGACCTGTTGCCCTTTTAAATAATTCTGGGTGTTGAATCCAGAAATATTATTTCTACAATGGATTTCCTAACTTATTATTTAATTAGAGGGTTGTAGTTGAATCTGAAATAGTCCGCTCCTAAAATAAATAAGGACCTGTTGTCCTTTTAAATAATTCTGGGTGTTGAATCCAGAAATATTATTTCTACAATGGATTTCCTAACTTATTATTTAATTAGAGGATTGTAGTTGAATCTGAAATTGTCCGCTCCTAAAATAAATAAGGACCTGTTGTCCTTTTAAATAATTTTGGGTGTTGAATCCAGAAATATTATTTCTACAATGGATTTCCTAACTTATTATTTAATTAGAGGGTTGTAGTTGAATCTGAAATAGTCCGCACCTAAAATAAATAAGGAACAGTTGTCCTTTTAAATAATTCTGGGTGTTGAATCCAGAAATATTATTCCTACAATGGATTTCCTAACTTATTATTTAATTAGAGGGTTGTAGTTGAATCTGAAATTGTCCGCTTTTAAAATAAATAAGGAACAGTTGTCCTTTTAAATAATTCTGGGTGTTGAATCCAGAATAATTATTCCAACAATGGATTTCCTAACTTATTATTTAATTAGAGGGTTGTAGTTGAATCTGAAATTGTACGCGCCTAAAATAAATAGGGACTTGTTGTCCTTTTAAATAACTCTAGGTGTTGAATCCTGAAAAATTATTCCTACAATGGATTTCCTAACTTATTATTTAATTTGTATGTTTAAATATAAAATGGTCCGTGCCTAAAATAAATAAGGAACTGTTATCCTTTTAAATAATTCTGGCTGTTGAATCCAGAATAATTATTCCTACAATGGATTTCCTAACTTATTATTTAATTTGTATGTTTAAATATAAAATGGTCCGTGCCTAAAATAAATAAGGAACTGTTGTCCTTTTAAATAATTCTGGCTGTTGAATCCAGAATAATTATTCCTACAATGGATTTCCTAACTTATTATTTAATTTGTATGTTTAAATATAAAATGGTCCGTGCCTAAAATAAATAAGGAACTGTTGTCCTTTTAAATAATTCTGGCTGTTGAATCCAGAATAATTATTCCTACAATGGATTTCTTAACTTATTATTTAATTTGTATGTTTAAATATAAAATGGTCCGTGCCTAAAATAAATAAGGAACTGTTGTCCTTTTAAATAATTCTGGCTGTTGAATCCAGAATAATTATTCCTACAATGGATTTCCTAACTTATTATTTAATTTGTATGTTTAAATATAAAATGGTCCGTGCCTAAAATAAATAAGGAACTGTTGTCCTTTTAAATAATTCTGGCTGTTGAATCCAGAATAATTATTCCTACAATGGATTTCCTTACTTATTATTTAATTTGTATGTTTAAATATAAAATGGTCCGTGCCTAAAATAAATAAGGAACTGTTGTCCTTTTAAATAATTCTGGCTGTTGAATCCAGAATAATTATTCCTACAATGGATTTCCTAACTTATTATTTAATTTGTATGTTTAAATATGAAATAGTCCGCGCCTAAAATAAATAAGGACCTGTTGTCCTTTTAAATAATTATTGGTGTTGAATCCAGAAAAATTATTCCTACAATGGATTTCCTAACTTATTATTTAATTAGAGGGTTGTAATGTAATATAAAATGGTCCGCACCTAAAATAAATAAGGAACAGTTGTCCTTTTAAATAATTCTGGGTGTTGAATCCTGAAATATTATTCCTACAATGGATTTCCTAACTTATTATTTAATTAGAGGGTTGTAGTAGAATCTGAAATTGTCCGCTCCTAAAATAAATAACCAACAGTTGTCCTTTTAAATAATTCTGGGTGTTGAATCCAGAAATATTATTCCTACAATGGATTTCCTTACTTATTATTTAATTAGAGGGTTGTAATTTAATATAAAATAGTCCGCACCTAAAATAAATAAGGAACAGTTGTTCTTTTAAATAATTCTGGGTGTTGAATCCAGAAATATTATTCCTACAATGGATTTCCTAACTTATTATTTAATTAGAGGGTTGTAGTTGAATCTGAAATTGTCCGCTCCTAAAATAAATAAGGAACTGTTGTCCTTTTAAATAATTCTGGATATTGAATCCAGAAAAATTATTCCAACAATGGATTGCCTAACTTATTATTTAATTAGAGGGTTGTAGTTGAATCTGAAATGGTCCGCGCCTAATATAAATAAGGACCTGTTGTCTTTTTAAATAATTCTGGGTAGTGAACCCAATAAAATTTGTTATTTAATTAGCTCGTTGTTATTTATTCTTCAATGGTCCTAGCCTAATATTTGTAGCTAAAAGCCTGTGATAAATTAAAATGAGCGGAATGAAACCTAATGAATTCAGGACCTTTTATTTTAATATTAAATTTAGCTAAAGTATAGAATATTGCAACAGAAAAATCCGGGGTTTAATCCGGAAAAAACTGGAATATCACAATTTTGTGATACATTAAATTGGGCGCAATTAATCCTAATTAATTTGGGACCACTAATTATAATATTAAATATAGCTAAAGTTACGATTACTGCTCCAGAAAAATCCGGGACTGAATCCGGAAAAAAACTGGAATATCACAACCCTGTGATACATTAAATTGGGCGCAATGAATCATAATTAATTTGGGACCACTAATTATAATATTAAATATAGCTAAAATTACGATTACTGCTCCAGAAAAATCCGGGACTGAATCCGGAAAAAAACTGGAATATCACAACCCTGTGATACAGTAAATTGGGCGCAATGAATCCTAATTAATTTGGGACCACTAATTATAATATTAAATATAGCTAAAATTACGATTACTGCTCCAGAAAAATCCGGGACTGAATCCGGAAAAAAACTGGAATATCACAGCCCTGTGATACATTAAATTGGGCGCAATGAATCCTAATTAATTTGGGACCACTAATTATAATATTAAATATAGCTAAAGTATCGATTTCTGTTCCAGAAAAACCCGGGAGTGAATCCGGAAAAAACTGGAATATCACAACCCTGTGATACATTAAAATTTCCATCATGACTTCACCCTCGCTACAACACGTCCACCCTGACCATCACACCCCTCTAACACCTTCCCCCTCCACTCCCGCATCCCCACTCCCAGAACCACCACCAATCCCCACCCGCAAAGTGCCACCGATAGCCAGAGGATGCTGTGCACCACGTCGCCCACCAGGAAGTAGCTCCTCCACACAAACATGCGGGCCAGTCTCCACAAATCCACCAGGCAGTGCACCTGTGCGGAGATGCGAGTAAGAGTGGTTGCCACACATTGCGGGGTTGGCACCCCTGATGAGACGACGCGGGAGGGAGCATCAGTCGGACTAAACAAGAGGCACGAGGGAGGTGAACGACTGACGGTAGAGCTAGCGGTAGTTATGGAGGAATGAAGAATGAAAGGTGTAAGAACAGTGTGGTGGCCTAGTTGGAGTGCTGCAGGTCGAGCGAAGTCATGATGGGACCTAACTCCAGGGGACCTACACCATGTAGAGTGTGTCGAACCACTCGAACAGTAGTATCTGTGGTTTATCAGATGAAATAAGTGACGGTCGAATACGTGAACTTTCTTGTAAAACAACAAAAGTAAGGAACAGTTGTCCTTTTAAATAATTCTGGGTGTTGAATCCAGAAATATTATTCCTACAATGGATTTCCTAACTTATTATTTAATTAGAGGATTGTAGTTGAATCTGAAATTGTCCGCTCCTAAAATAAATAAGGAACAGTTGTCCTTTTAAATAATTCTGGGTGTTGAATCCAGAAATATTATTCCTACAATGGATTTCCTAACTTATTATTTAATTAGAGGGTTGTAGTTGAATCTGAAATTGTCCGCTCCTAAAATAAATAAGGAACAGTTGTCCTTTTAAATAATTCTGGGTGTTGAATCCAGAAATATTATTCCTACAATGGATTTCCTAACTTATTATTTAATTAGAGGATTGTAGTTGAATCTGAAATTGTCCGCTCCTAAAATAAATAAGGAACAGTTGTCCTTTTAAATAATTCTGGGTTTTGAATCCAGAAATATTATTCCTACAATGGATTTCCTAACTTATTATTTAATTAGAGGGTTGTAGTTGAATCTGAAATTGTCCGCTCCTAAAATAAATAAGGAACAGTTGTCCTTTTAAATAATTCTGGGTTTTGAATCCAGAAATATTATTCCTACAATGGATTTCCTAACTTATTATTTAATTAGAGGGTTGTAGTAGAATCTGAAATTGTCCGCACCTAAAATAAATAAGGACCTGTTGTCCTTTTAAATAATTCTGGGTTTTGAATCCAGAACAAATATTCCTGCAATAGATTTCCTAACTTATTATTTAATTTGTATGTTTAAATATAAAATAGTCCGTGCCTAAAATAAATAAGGACCTGTTGTCCTTTTAAATAAATCTGGGTGTTGAATCCAGAAATATTATTATTACAATGGATTTCCTAACTTATTATTTAATTTGTATGTTTAAATATAAAATGGTCCGTGCCTAAAATAAATAAGGATCTGTTGTCCTTTTAAATAATTCTGGCTGTTGAATCCAGAATAATTATTCCTACAATGGATTTCCTAACTTATTATTTAATTTGTATGTTTAAATATAAAATGGTCCGTGCCTAAAATAAATAAGGATCTGTTGTCCTTTTAAATAATTCTGGCTGTTGAATCCAGAATAATTATTCCTACAATGGATTTCCTAACTTATTATTTAATTTGTATGTTTAAATATAAAATAGTCCGCACCTAAAATAAATAAGGACCTGTTGTCCTTTTAAATAATTCTGGATATTGAATCCAGAAATATTATTCCAACAATGGATTTCCTAACTTATTATTTAATTAGAGGGTTGTAGTTGAATCTGAAATTGTCCGCTCCTAAAATAAATAAGGAACTGTTGTCCTTTTAAATAATTCTGGATATTGAATCCAGAAATATTATTCCAACAATGGATTGCCTAACTTATTATTTAATTAGAGGGTTGTAGTTGAATCTGAAATGGTCCGCGCCTAATATAAATAAGGACCTGTTGTCTTTTTAAATAATTCTGGGTAGTGAACCCAATAAAATTTGTTTTTTAATTAGCTCGTTGTTATTTATTTTTTAATGGTCCTAGCCTAATATTTGTAGCTAAAAGCCTGTGATAAATTAAAATGAGCGGAATGAAACCTAATGAATTCAGGACCTTTTATTTTAATATTAAATTTAGCTAAAGTATAGAATATTGCTACAGAAAAATCCGGGGTTTAATCCGGAAAAAACTGGAATATCACAATCCTGTGATACATTAAATTGGGCGCAATGAATCCTAATTAATTTGGGACCACTAATTATAATATTAAATATAGCTAAAGTTACGATTACTGCTCCAGAAAAATCCGGGACTGAATCCGGAAAAAAACTGGAATATCACAACCCTGTGATACATTAAATTGGGCGCAATGAATCATAATTAATTTGGGACCACTAATTATAATATTAAATATAGCTAAAATTACGATTACTGCTCCAGAAAAATCCGGGACTGAATCCGGAAAAAAACTGGAGTATCACAACCCTGTGATACAGTAAATTGGGCGCAATGAATCCTAATTAATTTGGGACCACTAATTATAATATTAAATATAGCTAAAATTACGATTACTGCTCCAGAAAAATCCGGGACTAAATCCGGAAAAAAACTGGAATATCACAGCCCTGTGATACATTAAATTGGGCGCAATGAATCCTAATTAATTTGGGACCACTAATTATAATATTAAATATAGCTAAAGTATCGATTTCTGTTCCAGAAAAACCCGGGAGTGAATCCGGAAAAAACTGGAATATCACAACCCTGTGATACATTAAAATTTCCATCATGACTTCACCCTCGCTACAACACGTCCACCCTGACCATCACACCCCTCTAACACCTTCCCCCTCCACTCCCGCATCCCCACTCCCAGAACCACCACCAATCCCCACCCGCAAAGTGCCACCGATAGCCAGAGGATGCTGTGCACCACGTCGCCCACCAGGAAGTAGCTCCTCCACACAAACATGCGGGCCAGTCTCCACAAATCCACCAGGCAGTGCACCTGTGCGGAGATGCGAGTAAGAGTGGTTGCCACACATTGCGGGGTTGGCACCCCTGATGAGACGACGCGGGAGGGAGCATCAGTCGGACTAAACAAGAGGCACGAGGGAGGTGAACGACTGACGGTAGAGCTAGCGGTAGTTATGGAGGAATGAAGAATGAAAGGTGTAAGAAAAGTGTGGTGGCCTAGTTGGAGTGCTGCAGGTCGAGCGAAGTCATGATGGGACCTAACTCCAGGGGACCTACACCATGTAGAGTGTGTCGAACCACTCGAACAGTAGTATCTGTGGTTTATCAGATGAAATAAGTGACGGTCGAATACGTGAACTTTCTTGTAAAACAACAAAAGTAAGGAACAGTTGTCCTTTTAAATAATTCTGGGTGTTGAATCCAGAAATATTATTCCTACAATGGATTTCCTAACTTATTATTTAATTAGAGGATTGTAGTTGAATCTGAAATTGTCCGCTCCTAAAATAAATAAGGAACAGTTGTCCTTTTAAATAATTCTGGGTGTTGAATCCAGAAATATTATTCCTACAATGGATTTCCTAACTTATTATTTAATTAGAGGGTTGTAGTTGAATCTGAAATTGTCCGCTCCTAAAATAAATAAGGAACAGTTGTCCTTTTAAATAATTCTGGGTGTTGAATCCAGAAATATTATTCCTACAATGGATTTCCTAACTTATTATTTAATTAGAGGATTGTAGTTGAATCTGAAATTGTCCGCTCCTAAAATAAATAAGGAACAGTTGTCCTTTTAAATAATTCTGGGTTTTGAATCCAGAAATATTATTCCTACAATGGATTTCCTAACTTATTATTTAATTAGAGGGTTGTAGTTGAATCTGAAATTGTCCGCTCCTAAAATAAATAAGGAACAGTTGTCCTTTTAAATAATTCTGGGTTTTGAATCCAGAAATATTATTCCTACAATGGATTTCCTAACTTATTATTTAATTAGAGGGTTGTAGTAGAATCTGAAATTGTCCGCACCTAAAATAAATAAGGACCTGTTGTCCTTTTAAATAATTCTGGGTTTTGAATCCAGAACAAATATTCCTGCAATAGATTTCCTAACTTATTATTTAATTTGTATGTTTAAATATAAAATAGTCCGTGCCTAAAATAAATAAGGACCTGTTGTCCTTTTAAATAAATCTGGGTGTTGAATCCAGAAATATTATTATTACAATGGATTTCCTAACTTATTATTTAATTTGTATGTTTAAATATAAAATGGTCCGTGCCTAAAATAAATAAGGATCTGTTGTCCTTTTAAATAATTCTGGCTGTTGAATCCAGAATAATTATTCCTACAATGGATTTCCTAACTTATTATTTAATTTGTATGTTTAAATATAAAATGGTCCGTGCCTAAAATAAATAAGGACCTGTTGTCCTTTTAAATAATTCTGGGTGTTGAATCCAGAAAAATTATTCCTACAATGGATTTCCTAACTTATTATTTAATTTGTATGTTTAAATATGAAATAGTCCGCGCCTATAATAAATAAGGACCTGTTCTCCTTTTAAATAATTATTGGTGTTGAATCCAGAAAAATTATTCCTACAATGGATTTCCTAACTTATTATTTAATTAGAGGGTTGTAATGTAATATAAAATGGTCCGCACCTAAAATAAATAAGGAACAGTTGTCCTTTTAAATAATTCTGGGTGTTGAATCCTGAAATACTATTCCTACAATGGATTTCCTAACTTATTATTTAATTAGAGGGTTGTAGTAGAATCTGAAATTGTCCGCTCCTAAAATAAATAACCAACAGTTGTCCTTTTAAATAATTCTGGGTGTTGAATCCAGAAATATTATTCCTACAATGGATTTCATAACTTATTATTTAATTAGAGGGTTCTAATTTAATATAAAATAGTCCGCACCTAAAATAAATAAGGAACAGTTGTCCTTTTAAATAATTCTGGGTGTTGAATCCTGAAATATTATTCCTACAATGGATTTCCTAACTTATTATTTAATTTGTATGTTTAAATATGAAATAGTCCGCGCCTAAAATAAATAAGGACCTGTTGTCCTTTTAAATAATTCTGGGTGTTGAATCCAGAAAAATTATTCCTACAATGGATTTCCTAACTTATTATTTAATTAGAGGGTTGTAATTTAATATAAAATGGTCCGCACCTAAAATAAATAAGGAACAGTTGTCCTTTTAAATAATTCTGGGTGTTAAATCCTGAAATATTATTCCTACAATGGATTTCCTAACTTATTATTTAATTTGTATGTTTAAATATGAAATAGTCCGCGCCTAAAATAAATAAGGACCTGTTGTCCTTTTAAATAATTCTGGGTGTTGAATCCAGAAAAATTATTCCTACAATGGATTTCCTAACTTATTATTTAATTTGTATGTTTAAATATGAAATAGTCCGCGCCTAAAATAAATAAGGACCTGTTGTCCTTTTAAATAATTATTGGTGTTGAATCCAGAAAAATTATTCCTACAATGGATTTCCTAACTTATTATTTAATTAGAGGGTTGTAATGTAATATAAAATGGTCCGCACCTAAAATAAATAAGGAACAGTTGTCCTTTTAAATAATTCTGGGTGTTGAATCCTGAAATATTATTCCTACAATGGATTTCCTAACTTATTATTTAATTAGAGGGTTGTAGTAGAATCTGAAATTGTCCGCTCCTAAAATAAATAACCAACAGTTGTCCTTTTAAATAATTCTGGGTGTTGAATCCAGAAATATTATTCCTACAATGGATTTCCTTACTTATTATTTAATTAGAGGGTTGTAATTTAATATAAAATAGTCCGCACCTAAAATAAATAAGGAACAGTTGTCCTTTTAAATAATTCTGGGTGTTGAATCCAGAAATATTATTCCTACAATGGATTTCCTATCTTATTATTTAATTTGTATGTTTAAATATAAAATGGTCCGTGCCTAAAATAAATAAGGAACTGTTGTCCTTTTAAATAATTCTGGCTGTTGAATCCAGAATAATTATTCCTACAATGGATTTCCTAACTTATTATTTAATTTGTATGTTTAAATATAAAATGGTCCGTGCCTAAAATAAATAAGGAACTGTTGTCCTTTTAAATAATTCTGGCTGTTGAATCCAGAATAATTATTCCTACAATGGATTTCCTAACTTATTATTTAATTTGTATGTTTAAATATAAAATGGTCCGTGCCTAAAATAAATAAGGAACTGTTGTCCTTTTAAATAATTCTGGCTGTTGAATCCAGAATAATTATTCCTACAATGGATTTCCTAACTTATTATTTAATTTGTATGTTTAAATATAAAATGGTCCTTGCCTAAAATAAATAAGGAACTGTTGTCCTTTTAAATAATTCTGGCTGTTGAATCCAGAATAATTATTACTACAATGGATTTCCTAACTTATTATTTAATTTGTATGTTTAAATATAAAATGGTCCGTGCCTAAAATAAATAAGGATTTGTTGTCCTTTTAAATAATTCTGGCTGTTGAATCCAGAATAATTATTCCTACAATGGATTTCCTAACTTATTATTTAATTTGTATGTTTAAATATAAAATGGTCCGTGCCTAAAATAAATAAGGATCTGTTGTCCTTTTAAATAATTCTGGCTGTTGAATCCAGAATAATTATTCCTACAATGGATTTCCTAACTTATTATTTAATTTGTATGTTTAAATATAAAATGGTCCGTGCCTAAAATAAATAAGGATCTGTTGTCCTTTTAAATAATTCTGGCTGTTGAATCCAGAATAATTATTCCTACAATGGATTTCCTAACTTATTATTTAATTTGTATGTTTAAATATAAAATGGTCCGTGCCTAAAATAAATAAGGATCTGTTGTCCTTTTAAATAATTCTGGCTGTTGAATCCAGAATAATTATTCCTACAATGGATTTCCTAACTTATTATTTAATTTGTATGTTTAAATATAAAATAGTCCGCACCTAAAATAAATAAGGACCTGTTGTCCTTTTAAATAATTCTGGATATTGAATCCAGAAATATTATTCCAACAATGGATTTCCTAACTTATTATTTAATTAGAGGGTTGTAGTTGAATCTGAAATTGTCCGCTCCTAAAATAAATAAGGAACTGTTGTCCTTTTAAATAATTCTGGATATTGAATCCAGAAATATTATTCCAACAATGGATTGCCTAACTTATTATTTAATTAGAGGGTTGTAGTTGAATCTGAAATGGTCCGCGCCTAATGTAAATAAGGACCTGTTGTCTTTTTAAATAATTCTGGGTAGTGAACCCAATAAAATTTGTTATTTAATTAGCTCGTTGTTATTTATTCTTCAATGGTCCTAGCCTAATATTTGTAGCTAAAAGCCTGTGATAAATTAAAATGAGCGGAATGAAACCTAATGAATTCAGGACCTTTTATTTTAATATTAAATTTAGCTAAAGTATAGATTATTGCTACAGAAAAATCCGGGGTTTAATCCGGAAAAAACTGGAATATCACAATCCTGTGATACATTAAATTGGGCGCAATTAATCCTAATTAATTTGGGACCACTAATTATAATATTAAATATAGCTAAAGTTACGATTACTGCTCCAGAAAAATCCGGGACTGAATCCGGAAAAAAACTGGAATATCACAACCCTGTGATACATTAAATTGGGCGCAATGAATCATAATTAATTTGGGACCACTAATTATAATATTAAATATAGCTAAAATTACGATTACTGCTCCAGAAAAATCCGGGACTGAATCCGGAAAAAAACTGGAATATCACAACCCTGTGATACAGTAAATTGGGCGCAATGAATCCTAATTAATTTGGGACCACTAATTATAATATTAAATATAGCTAAAATTACGATTACTGCTCCAGAAAAATCCGGGACTAAATCCGGAAAAAAACTGGAATATCACAGCCCTGTGATACATTAAATTGGGCGCAATGAATCCTAATTAATTTGGGACCACTAATTATAATATTAAATATAGCTAAAGTATCGATTTCTGTTCCAGAAAAACCCGGGAGTGAATCCGGAAAAAACTGGAATATCACAACCCTGTGATACATTAAAATTTCCATCATGACTTCACCCTCGCTACAACACGTCCACCCTGACCATCACACCCCTCCAACACCTTCCCCCTCCACTCCCGCATCCCCACTCCCAGAACCACCACCAATCCCCACCCGCAAAGTGCCACCGATAGCCAGAGGATGCTGTGCACCACGTCGCCCACCAGGAAGTAGCTCCTCCACACAAACATGCGGGCCAGTCTCCACAAATCCACCAGGCAGTGCACCTGTGCGGAGATGCGAGTAAGAGTGGTTGCCACACATTGCGGGGTTGGCACCCCTGATGAGACGACGCGGGAGGGAGCATCAGTCGGACTAAACAAGAGGCACGAGGGAGGTGAACGACTGACGGTAGAGCTAGCGGTAGTTATGGAGGAATGAAGAATGAAAGGTGTAAGAAAAGTGTGGTGGCCTAGTTGGAGTGCTGCAGGTCGAGCGAAGTCATGATGGGACCTAACTCCAGGGGACCTACACCATGTAGAGTGTGTCGAACCACTCGAACAGTAGTATCTGTGGTTTATCAGATGAAATAAGTGACGGTCGAATACGTGAACTTTCTTGTAAAACAACAAAAGTAAGGAACAGTTGTCCTTTTAAATAATTCTGGGTGTTGAATCCAGAAATATTATTCCTACAATGGATTTCCTAACTTATTATTTAATTAGAGGATTGTAGTTGAATCTGAAATTGTCCGCTCCTAAAATAAATAAGGAACAGTTGTCCTTTTAAATAATTCTGGGTGTTGAATCCAGAAATATTATTCCTACAATGGATTTCCTAACTTATTATTTAATTAGAGGGTTGTAGTTGAATCTGAAATTGTCCGCTCCTAAAATAAATAAGGAACAGTTGTCCTTTTAAATAATTCTGGGTGTTGAATCCAGAAATATTATTCCTACAATGGATTTCCTAACTTATTATTTAATTAGAGGATTGTAGTTGAATCTGAAATTGTCCGCTCCTAAAATAAATAAGGAACAGTTGTCCTTTTAAATAATTCTGGGTTTTGAATCCAGAAATATTATTCCTACAATGGATTTCCTAACTTATTATTTAATTAGAGGGTTGTAGTTGAATCTGAAATTGTCCGCTCCTAAAATAAATAAGGAACAGTTGTCCTTTTAAATAATTCTGGGTTTTGAATCCAGAAATATTATTCCTACAATGGATTTCCTAACTTATTATTTAATTAGAGGGTTGTAGTAGAATCTGAAATTGTCCGCACCTAAAATAAATAAGGACCTGTTGTCCTTTTAAATAATTCTGGGTTTTGAATCCAGAACAAATATTCCTGCAATAGATTTCCTAACTTATTATTTAATTTGTATGTTTAAATATAAAATAGTCCGTGCCTAAAATAAATAAGGACCTGTTGTCCTTTTAAATAAATCTGGGTGTTGAATCCAGAAATATTATTATTACAATGGATTTCCTAACTTATTATTTAATTAGAGGGTTGTAGTAGAATCTGAAATTGTCCGCTCCTAAAATAAATAAGGACCTGTTGTCCTTTTAAATAATTCTGGGTGTTGAATCCTGAAATATTACTCCTACAATGGATTTCCTAACTTATAATTTAATTTGTATGTTTAAATATGAAATAGTCCGCGCCTAAAATAAATAAGGACCTGTTGTCCTTTTAAATAATTCTGGGTGTTGAATCCAGAAATATTATTCCTACAATGGATTTCCTAACTTATTATTTAATTAGAGGGTTGTAATTTAATATAAAATGGTCCGCACCTAAAATAAATAAGGAACAGTTGTCCTTTTAAATAATTCTGGGTGTTGAATCCTGAAATATTATTCCTACAATGGATTTCCTAACTTATTATTTAATTTGTATGTTTAAATATGAAATAGTCCGCGCCTAAAATAAATAAGGACCTGTTGTCCTTTTAAATAATTCTGGGTGTTGAATCCAGAAAAAATTATTCCTACAATGGATTTCCTAACTTATTATTTAATTTGTATGTTTAAATATGAAATAGTCCGCGCCTATAATAAATAAGGACCTGTTCTCCTTTTAAATAATTATTGATGTTGAATCCAGAAAAATTATTCCTACAATGGATTTCCTAACTTATTATTTAATTAGAGGGTTGTAATGTAATATAAAATGGTCCGCACCTAAAATAAATAAGGAACAGTTGTCCTTTTAAATAATTCTGGGTGTTGAATCCTGAAATATTACTCCTACAATGGATTTCCTAACTTATTATTTAATTTGTATGTTTAAATATGAAATAGTCCGCGCCTATAATAAATAAGGACCTGTTCTCCTTTTAAATAATTATTGGTGTTGAATCCAGAAAAATTATTCCTACAATGGATTTCCTAACTTATTATTTAATTAGAGGGTTGTAATGTAATATAAAATGGTCCGCACCAAAAATAAATAAGGAACAGTTGTCCTTTTAAATAATTCTGGGTGTTAAATCCTGAAATATTATTCCTACAATGGATTTCCTAACTTATTATTTAATTTGTATGTTTAAATATGAAATAGTCCGCGCCTAAAATAAATAAGGACCTGTTGTCCTTTTAAATAATTATTGGTGTTGAATCCAGAAAAATTATTCCTACAATGGATTTCCTAACTTATTATTTAATTAGAGGGTTGTAATGTAATATAAAATGGTCCGCACCTAAAATAAATAAGGAACAGTTGTCCTTTTAAATAATTCTGGGTGTTGAATCCTGAAATATTATTCCTACAATGGATTTCCTAACTTATTATTTAATTAGAGGGTTGTAGTAGAATCTGAAATTGTCCGCTCCTAAAATAAATAACCAACAGTTGTCCTTTTAAATAATTCTGGGTGTTGAATCCAGAAATATTATTCCTACAATGGATTTCCTAACTTATTATTTAATTTGTATGTTTAAATATAAAATGGTCCGTGCCTAAAATAAATAAGGAACTGTTGTCCTTTTAAATAATTCTGGCTGTTGAATCCAGAATAATTATTCCTACAATGGATTTCCTAACTTATTATTTAATTTGTATGTTTAAATATAAAATGGTCCGTGCCTAAAATAAATAAGGAACTGTTGTCCTTTTAAATAATTCTGGCTGTTGAATCCAGAATAATTATTCCTACAATGGATTTCCTAACTTATTATTTAATTTGTATGTTTAAATATAAAATGGTCCGTGCCTAAAATAAATAAGGAACTGTTGTCCTTTTAAATAATTCTGGCTGTTGAATCCAGAATAATTATTCCTACAATGGATTTCCTAACTTATTATTTAATTTGTATGTTTAAATATAAAATGGTCCTTGCCTAAAATAAATAAGGAACTGTTGTCCTTTTAAATAATTCTGGCTGTTGAATCCAGAATAATTATTACTACAATGGATTTCCTAACTTATTATTTAATTTGTATGTTTAAATATAAAATGGTCCGTGCCTAAAATAAATAAGGATCTGTTGTCCTTTTAAATAATTCTGGCTGTTGAATCCAGAATAATTATTCCTACAATGGATTTCCTAACTTATTATTTAATTTGTATGTTTAAATATAAAATAGTCCGCACCTAAAATAAATAAGGACCTGTTGTCCTTTTAAATAATTCTGGATATTGAATCCAGAAATATTATTCCAACAATGGATTTCCTAACTTATTATTTAATTAGAGGGTTGTAGTTGAATCTGAAATTGTCCGCTCCTAAAATAAATAAGGAACTGTTGTCCTTTTAAATAATTCTGGATATTGAATCCAGAAATATTATTCCAACAATGGATTGCCTAACTTATTATTTAATTAGAGGGTTGTAGTTGAATCTGAAATGGTCCGCGCCTAATGTAAATAAGGACCTGTTGTCTTTTTAAATAATTCTGGGTAGTGAACCCAATAAAATTTGTTATTTAATTAGCTCGTTGTTATTTATTCTTCAATGGTCCTAGCCTAATATTTGTAGCTAAAAGCCTGTGATAAATTAAAATGAGCGGAATGAAACCTAATGAATTCAGGACCTTTTATTTTAATATTAAATTTAGCTAAAGTATAGATTATTGCTACAGAAAAATCCGGGGTTTAATCCGGAAAAAACTGGAATATCACAATCCTGTGATACATTAAATTGGGCGCAATTAATCCTAATTAATTTGGGACCACTAATTATAATATTAAATATAGCTAAAGTTACGATTACTGCTCCAGAAAAATCCGGGACTGAATCCGGAAAAAAACTGGAATATCACAACCCTGTGATACATTAAATTGGGCGCAATGAATCATAATTAATTTGGGACCACTAATTATAATATTAAATATAGCTAAAATTACGATTACTGCTCCAGAAAAATCCGGGACTGAATCCGGAAAAAAACTGGAATATCACAACCCTGTGATACAGTAAATTGGGCGCAATGAATCCTAATTAATTTGGGACCACTAATTATAATATTAAATATAGCTAAAATTACGATTACTGCTCCAGAAAAATCCGGGACTAAATCCGGAAAAAAAACTGGAATATCACAGCCCTGTGATACATTAAATTGGGCGCAATGAATCCTAATTAATTTGGGACCACTAATTATAATATTAAATATAGCTAAAGTATCGATTTCTGTTCCAGAAAAACCCGGGAGTGAATCCGGAAAAAACTGGAATATCACAACCCTGTGATACATTAAAATTTCCATCATGACTTCACCCTCGCTACAACACGTCCACCCTGACCATCACACCCCTCCAACACCTTCCCCCTCCACTCCCGCATCCCCACTCCCAGAACCACCACCAATCCCCACCCGCAAAGTGCCACCGATAGCCAGAGGATGCTGTGCACCACGTCGCCCACCAGGAAGTAGCTCCTCCACACAAACATGCGGGCCAGTCTCCACAAATCCACCAGGCAGTGCACCTGTGCGGAGATGCGAGTAAGAGTGGTTGCCACACATTGCGGGGTTGGCACCCCTGATGAGACGACGCGGGAGGGAGCATCAGTCGGACTAAACAAGAGGCACGAGGGAGGTGAACGACTGACGGTAGAGCTAGCGGTAGTTATGGAGGAATGAAGAATGAAAGGTGTAAGAAAAGTGTGGTGGCCTAGTTGGAGTGCTGCAGGTCGAGCGAAGTCATGATGGGACCTAACTCCAGGGGACCTACACCATGTAGAGTGTGTCGAACCACTCGAACAGTAGTATCTGTGGTTTATCAGATGAAATAAGTGACGGTCGAATACGTGAACTTTCTTGTAAAACAACAAAAGTAAGGAACAGTTGTCCTTTTAAATAATTCTGGGTGTTGAATCCAGAAATATTATTCCTACAATGGATTTCCTAACTTATTATTTAATTAGAGGATTGTAGTTGAATCTGAAATTGTCCGCTCCTAAAATAAATAAGGAACAGTTGTCCTTTTAAATAATTCTGGGTTTTGAATCCAGAAATATTATTCCTACAATGGATTTCCTAACTTATTATTTAATTAGAGGGTTGTAGTTGAATCTGAAATTGTCCGCTCCTAAAATAAATAAGGAACAGTTGTCCTTTTAAATAATTCTGGGTTTTGAATCCAGAAATATTATTCCTACAATGGATTTCCTAACTTATTATTTAATTAGAGGGTTGTAGTAGAATCTGAAATTGTCCGCACCTAAAATAAATAAGGACCTGTTGTCCTTTTAAATAATTCTGGGTTTTGAATCCAGAACAAATATTCCTGCAATAGATTTCCTAACTTATTATTTAATTTGTATGTTTAAATATAAAATAGTCCGTGCCTAAAATAAATAAGGACCTGTTGTCCTTTTAAATAAATCTGGGTGTTGAATCCAGAAATATTATTATTACAATGGATTTCCTAACTTATTATTTAATTAGAGGGTTGTAGTAGAATCTGAAATTGTCCGCTCCTAAAATAAATAAGGACCTGTTGTCCTTTTAAATAATTCTGGGTGTTGAATCCTGAAATATTACTCCTACAATGGATTTCCTAACTTATAATTTAATTTGTATGTTTAAATATGAAATAGTCCGCGCCTAAAATAAATAAGGACCTGTTGTCCTTTTAAATAATTCTGGGTGTTGAATCCAGAAATATTATTCCTACAATGGATTTCCTAACTTATTATTTAATTAGAGGGTTGTAATTTAATATAAAATGGTCCGCACCTAAAATAAATAAGGAACAGTTGTCCTTTTAAATAATTCTGGGTGTTGAATCCTGAAATATTATTCCTACAATGGATTTCCTAACTTATTATTTAATTTGTATGTTTAAATATGAAATAGTCCGCGCCTAAAATAAATAAGGACCTGTTGTCCTTTTAAATAATTCTGGGTGTTGAATCCAGAAAAAATTATTCCTACAATGGATTTCCTAACTTATTATTTAATTTGTATGTTTAAATATGAAATAGTCCGCGCCTATAATAAATAAGGACCTGTTCTCCTTTTAAATAATTATTGATGTTGAATCCAGAAAAATTATTCCTACAATGGATTTCCTAACTTATTATTTAATTAGAGGGTTGTAATGTAATATAAAATGGTCCGCACCTAAAATAAATAAGGAACAGTTGTCCTTTTAAATAATTCTGGGTGTTGAATCCTGAAATATTACTCCTACAATGGATTTCCTAACTTATTATTTAATTTGTATGTTTAAATATGAAATAGTCCGCGCCTATAATAAATAAGGACCTGTTCTCCTTTTAAATAATTATTGGTGTTGAATCCAGAAAAATTATTCCTACAATGGATTTCCTAACTTATTATTTAATTAGAGGGTTGTAATGTAATATAAAATGGTCCGCACCAAAAATAAATAAGGAACAGTTGTCCTTTTAAATAATTCTGGGTGTTAAATCCTGAAATATTATTCCTACAATGGATTTCCTAACTTATTATTTAATTTGTATGTTTAAATATGAAATAGTCCGCGCCTAAAATAAATAAGGACCTGTTGTCCTTTTAAATAATTATTGGTGTTGAATCCAGAAAAATTATTCCTACAATGGATTTCCTAACTTATTATTTAATTAGAGGGTTGTAATGTAATATAAAATGGTCCGCACCTAAAATAAATAAGGAACAGTTGTCCTTTTAAATAATTCTGGGTGTTGAATCCTGAAATATTATTCCTACAATGGATTTCCTAACTTATTATTTAATTAGAGGGTTGTAGTAGAATCTGAAATTGTCCGCTCCTAAAATAAATAACCAACAGTTGTCCTTTTAAATAATTCTGGGTGTTGAATCCAGAAATATTATTCCTACAATGGATTTCCTAACTTATTATTTAATTTGTATGTTTAAATATAAAATGGTCCGTGCCTAAAATAAATAAGGAACTGTTGTCCTTTTAAATAATTCTGGCTGTTGAATCCAGAATAATTATTCCTACAATGGATTTCCTAACTTATTATTTAATTTGTATGTTTAAATATAAAATGGTCCGTGCCTAAAATAAATAAGGAACTGTTGTCCTTTTAAATAATTCTGGCTGTTGAATCCAGAATAATTATTCCTACAATGGATTTCCTAACTTATTATTTAATTTGTATGTTTAAATATAAAATGGTCCGTGCCTAAAATAAATAAGGAACTGTTGTCCTTTTAAATAATTCTGGCTGTTGAATCCAGAATAATTATTCCTACAATGGATTTCCTAACTTATTATTTAATTTGTATGTTTAAATATAAAATGGTCCTTGCCTAAAATAAATAAGGAACTGTTGTCCTTTTAAATAATTCTGGCTGTTGAATCCAGAATAATTATTACTACAATGGATTTCCTAACTTATTATTTAATTTGTATGTTTAAATATAAAATGGTCCGTGCCTAAAATAAATAAGGATTTGTTGTCCTTTTAAATAATTCTGGCTGTTGAATCCAGAATAATTATTCCTACAATGGATTTCCTAACTTATTATTTAATTTGTATGTTTAAATATAAAATGGTCCGTGCCTAAAATAAATAAGGATCTGTTGTCCTTTTAAATAATTCTGGCTGTTGAATCCAGAATAATTATTCCTACAATGGATTTCCTAACTTATTATTTAATTTGTATGTTTAAATATAAAATGGTCCTTGCCTAAAATAAATAAGGAACTGTTGTCCTTTTAAATAATTCTGGCTGTTGAATCCAGAATAATTATTACTACAATGGATTTCCTAACTTATTATTTAATTTGTATGTTTAAATATAAAATGGTCCGTGCCTAAAATAAATAAGGAACTGTTGTCCTTTTAAATAATTCTGGCTGTTGAATCCAGAATAATTATTCCTACAATGGATTTCCTAACTTATTATTTAATTTGTATGTTTAAATATAAAATGGTCCGTGCCTAAAATAAATAAGGAACTGTTGTCCTTTTAAATAATTCTGGCTGTTGAATCCAGAATAATTATTCCTACAATGGATTTCCTAACTTATTATTTAATTTGTATGTTTAAATATAAAATGGTCCGTGCCTAAAATAAATAAGGAACTGTTGTCCTTTTAAATAATTCTGGCTGTTGAATCCAGAATAATTATTCCTACAATGGATTTCCTAACTTATTATTTAATTTGTATGTTTAAATATAAAATGGTCCTTGCCTAAAATAAATAAGGAACTGTTGTCCTTTTAAATAATTCTGGCTGTTGAATCCAGAATAATTATTACTACAATGGATTTCCTAACTTATTATTTAATTTGTATGTTTAAATATAAAATGGTCCGTGCCTAAAATAAATAAGGATTTGTTGTCCTTTTAAATAATTCTGGCTGTTGAATCCAGAATAATTATTCCTACAATGGATTTCCTAACTTATTATTTAATTTGTATGTTTAAATATAAAATGGTCCGTGCCTAAAATAAATAAGGATCTGTTGTCCTTTTAAATAATTCTGGCTGTTGAATCCAGAATAATTATTCCTACAATGGATTTCCTAACTTATTATTTAATTTGTATGTTTAAATATAAAATGGTCCTTGCCTAAAATAAATAAGGAACTGTTGTCCTTTTAAATAATTCTGGCTGTTGAATCCAGAATAATTATTACTACAATGGATTTCCTAACTTATTATTTAATTTGTATGTTTAAATATAAAATGGTCCGTGCCTAAAATAAATAAGGATTTGTTGTCCTTTTAAATAATTCTGGCTGTTGAATCCAGAATAATTATTCCTACAATGGATTTCCTAACTTATTATTTAATTTGTATATTTAAATATAAAATGGTCCGTGCCTAAAATAAATAAGGATCTGTTGTCCTTTTAAATAATTCTGGCTGTTGAATCCAGAATAATTATTCCTACAATGGATTTCCTAACTTATTATTTAATTTGTATGTTTAAATATAAAATGGTCCGTGCCTAAAATAAATAAGGATCTGTTGTCCTTTTAAATAATTCTGGCTGTTGAATCTAGAATAATTATTCCTACAATGGATTTCCTAACTTATTATTTAATTTGTATGTTTAAATATAAAATGGTCCGTGCCTAAAATAAATAAGGATCTGTTGTCCTTTTAAATAATTCTGGCTGTTGAATCCAGAATAATTATTCCTACAATGGATTTCCTAACTTATTATTTAATTTGTATGTTTAAATATAAAATAGTCCGCACCTAAAATAAATAAGGACCTGTTGTCCTTTTAAATAATTCTGGATATTGAATCCAGAAATATTATTCCAACAATGGATTTCCTAACTTATTATTTAATTAGAGGGTTGTAGTTGAATCTGAAATTGTCCGCTCCTAAAATAAATAAGGAACTGTTGTCCTTTTAAATAATTCTGGATATTGAATCCAGAAATATTATTCCAACAATGGATTGCCTAACTTATTATTTAATTAGAGGGTTGTAGTTGAATCTGAAATGGTCCGCGCCTAATATAAATAAGGACCTGTTGTCTTTTTAAATAATTCTGGGTAGTGAACCCAATAAAATTTGTTATTTAATTAGCTCGTTGTTATTTATTCTTCAATGGTCCTAGCCTAATATTTGTAGCTAAAAGCCTGTGATAAATTAAAATGAGCGGAATGAAACCTAATGAATTCAGGACCTTTTATTTTAATATTAAATTTAGCTAAAGTATAGAATATTGCTACAGAAAAATCCGGGGTTTAATCCGGAAAAAACTGGAATATCACAATCCTGTGATACATTAAATTGGGCGCAATGAATCCTAATTAATTTGGGACCACTAATTATAATATTAAATATAGCTAAAGTTACGATTACTGCTCCAGAAAAATCCGGGACTGAATCCGGAAAAAAACTGGAATATCACAACCCTGTGATACATTAAATTGGGCGCAATGAATCATAATTAATTTGGGACCACTAATTATAATATTAAATATAGCTAAAATTACGATTACTGCTCCAGAAAAATCCGGGACTGAATCCGGAAAAAAACTGGAATATCACAACCCTGTGATACAGTAAATTGGGCGCAATGAATCCTAATTAATTTGGGACCACTAATTATAATATTAAATATAGCTAAAATTACGATTACTGCTCCAGAAAAATCCGGGACTGAATCCGGAAAAAAACTGGAATATCACAGCCCTGTGATACATTAAATTGGGCGCAATGAATCCTAATTAATTTGGGACCACTAATTATAATATTAAATATAGCTAAAGTATCGATTTCTGTTCCAGAAAAACCCGGGAGTGAATCCGGAAAAAACTGGAATATCACAACCCTGTGATACATTAAAATTTCCATCATGACTTCACCCTCGCTACAACACGTCCACCCTGACCATCACATCCCTCCAACACCTTCCCCCTCCACTCCCGCATCCCCACTCCCAGAACCACCACCAATCCCCACCCGCAAAGTGCCACCGATAGCCAGAGGATGCTGTGCACCACGTCGCCCACCAGGAAGTAGCTCCTCCACACAAACATGCGGGCCAGTCTCCACAAATCCACCAGGCAGTGCACCTGTGCGGAGATGCGAGTAAGAGTGGTTGCCACACATTGCGGGGTTGGCACCCCTGATGAGACGACGCGGGAGGGAGCATCAGTCGGACTAAACAAGAGGCACGAGGGAGGTGAACGACTGACGGTAGAGCTAGCGGTAGTTATGGAGGAATGAAGAATGAAAGGTGTAAGAAAAGTGTGGTGGCCTAGTTGGAGTGCTGCAGGTCGAGCGAAGTCATGATGGGACCTAACTCCAGGGGACCTACACCATGTAGAGTGTGTCGAACCACTCGAACAGTAGTATCTGTGGTTTATCAGATGAAATAAGTGACGGTCGAATACGTGAACTTTCTTGTAAAACAACAAAAGTAAGGAACAGTTGTCCTTTTAAATAATTCTGGGTGTTGAATCCAGAAATATTATTCCTACAATGGATTTCCTAACTTATTATTTAATTAGAGGATTGTAGTTGAATCTGAAATTGTCCGCTCCTAAAATAAATAAGGAACAGTTGTCCTTTTAAATAATTCTGGGTGTTGAATCCAGAAATATTATTCCTACAATGGATTTCCTAACTTATTATTTAATTAGAGGGTTGTAGTTGAATCTGAAATTGTCAGCTCCTAAAATAAATAAGGAACAGTTGTCCTTTTAAATAATTCTGGGTGTTGAATCCAGAAATATTATTCCTACAATGGATTTCCTAACTTATTATTTAATTAGAGGGTTGTAGTTGAATCTGAAATTGTCCGCTCCTAAAATAAATAAGGAACAGTTGTCCTTTTAAATAATTCTGGGTGTTGAATCCAGAAATATTATTCCTACAATGGATTTCCTAACTTATTATTTAATTAGAGAGTTGTAGTTGAATCTGAAATTGTCCGCTCCTAAAATAAATAAGGAACAGTTGTCCTTTTAAATAATTCTGGGTGTTGAATCCAGAAATATTATTCCTACAATGGATTTCCTAACTTATTATTTAATTAGAGGATTGTAGTTGAATCTGAAATTGTCCGCTCCTAAAATAAATAAGGAACAGTTGTCCTTTTAAATAATTCTGGGTTTTGAATCCAGAAATATTATTCCTACAATGGATTTCCTAACTTATTATTTAATTAGAGGGTTGTAGTTGAATCTGAAATTGTCCGCTCCTAAAATAAATAAGGAACAGTTGTCCTTTTAAATAATTCTGGGTGTTGAATCCAGAAATATTATTCCTACAATGGATTTCCTAACTTATTATTTAATTAGAGGGTTGTAGTTGAATCTGAAATTGTCCGCTCCTAAAATAAATAAGGACCTGTTGTCCTTTTAAATAATTCTGGGTTTTGAATCCAGAACAAATATTCCTGCAATAGATTTCCTAACTTATTATTTAATTTGTATGTTTAAATATAAAATAGTCCGTGCCTAAAATAAATAAGGACCTGTTGTCCTTTTAAATAAATCTGGGTGTTGAATCCAGAAATATTATTATTACAATGGATTTCCTAACTTATTATTTAATTAGAGGGTTGTAGTAGAATCTGAAATTGTCCGCTCCTAAAATAAATAAGGACCTGTTGTCCTTTTAAATAATTCTGGGTGTTGAATCCTGAAATATTATTCCTACAATGGATTTCCTAACTTATAATTTAATTTGTATGTTTAAATATGAAATAGTCCGCGCCTAAAATAAATAAGGACCTGTTGTCCTTTTAAATAATTCTGGGTGTTGAATCCAGAAAAATTATTCCTACAATGGATTTCCTAACTTATTATTTAATTAGAGGGTTGTAATTTAATATAAAATGGTCCGCACCTAAAATAAATAAGGAACAGTTGTCCTTTTAAATAATTCTGTGTGTTGAATCCTGAAATATTATTCCTACAATGGATTTCCTAACTTATTATTTAATTTGTATGTTTAAATATGAAATAGTCCGCGCCTAAAATAAATAAGGACCTGTTGTCCTTTTAAATAATTCTGGATGTTGAATCCAGAAAAATTATTCCTACAATGGATTTCCTAACTTATTATTTAATTTGTATGTTTAAATATGAAATAGTCCGCGCCTAAAATAAATAAGGACCTGTTGTCCTTTTAAATAATTATTGGTGTTGAATCCAGAAAAATTATTCCTACAATGGATTTCCTAACTTATTATTTAATTAGAGGGTTGTAATGTAATATAAAATGGTCCGCACCTAAAATAAATAAGGAACAGTTGTCCTTTTAAATAATTCTGGGTGTTGAATCCTGAAATATTATTCCTACAATGGATTTCCTAACTTATTATTTAATTAGAGGGTTGTAGTAGAATCTGAAATTGTCCGCACCTAAAATAAATAAGGACCTGTTGTCCTTTTAAATAATTCTGGGTTTTGAATCCAGAACAAATATTCCTGCAATAGATTTCCTAACTTATTATTTAATTTGTATGTTTAAATATAAAATAGTCCGTGCCTAAAATAAATAAGGACCTGTTGTCCTTTTAAATAAATCTGGGTGTTGAATCCAGAAATATTATTATTACAATGGATTTCCTAACTTATTATTTAATTAGAGGGTTGTAGTAGAATCTGAAATTGTCCGCTCCTAAAATAAATAAGGACCTGTTGTCCTTTTAAATAATTCTGGGTGTTGAATCCTGAAATATTACTCCTACAATGGATTTCCTAACTTATAATTTAATTTGTATGTTTAAATATGAAATAGTCCGCGCCTAAAATAAATAAGGACCTGTTGTCCTTTTAAATAATTCTGGGTGTTGAATCCAGAAATATTATTCCTACAATGGATTTCCTAACTTATTATTTAATTAGAGGGTTGTAATTTAATATAAAATGGTCCGCACCTAAAATAAATAAGGAACAGTTGTCCTTTAAAATAATTCTGGGTGTTGAATCCTGAAATATTATTCCTACAATGGATTTCCTAACTTATTATTTAATTTGTATGTTTAAATATGAAATAGTCCGCGCCTAAAATAAATAAGGACCTGTTGTCCTTTTAAATAATTCTGGGTGTTGAATCCAGAAAAAATTATTCCTACAATGGATTTCCTAACTTATTATTTAATTTGTATGTTTAAATATGAAATAGTCCGCGCCTATAATAAATAAGGACCTGTTCTCCTTTTAAATAATTATTGATGTTGAATCCAGAAAAATTATTCCTACAATGGATTTCCTAACTTATTATTTAATTAGAGGGTTGTAATGTAATATAAAATGGTCCGCACCTAAAATAAATAAGGAACAGTTGTCCTTTTAAATAATTCTGGGTGTTGAATCCTGAAATATTACTCCTACAATGGATTTCCTAACTTATTATTTAATTTGTATGTTTAAATATGAAATAGTCCGCGCCTATAATAAATAAGGACCTGTTCTCCTTTTAAATAATTATTGGTGTTGAATCCAGAAAAATTATTCCTACAATGGATTTCCTAACTTATTATTTAATTAGAGGGTTGTAATGTAATATAAAATGGTCCGCACCAAAAATAAATAAGGAACAGTTGTCCTTTTAAATAATTCTGGGTGTTAAATCCTGAAATATTATTCCTACAATGGATTTCCTAACTTATTATTTAATTTGTATGTTTAAATATGAAATAGTCCGCGCCTAAAATAAATAAGGACCTGTTGTCCTTTTAAATAATTATTGGTGTTGAATCCAGAAAAATTATTCCTACAATGGATTTCCTAACTTATTATTTAATTAGAGGGTTGTAATGTAATATAAAATGGTCCGCACCTAAAATAAATAAGGAACAGTTGTCCTTTTAAATAATTCTGGGTGTTGAATCCTGAAATATTATTCCTACAATGGATTTCCTAACTTATTATTTAATTAGAGGGTTGTAGTAGAATCTGAAATTGTCCGCTCCTAAAATAAATAACCAACAGTTGTCCTTTTAAATAATTCTGGGTGTTGAATCCAGAAATATTATTCCTACAATGGATTTCCTAACTTATTATTTAATTTGTATGTTTAAATATAAAATGGTCCGTGCCTAAAATAAATAAGGAACTGTTGTCCTTTTAAATAATTCTGGCTGTTGAATCCAGAATAATTATTCCTACAATGGATTTCCTAACTTATTATTTAATTTGTATGTTTAAATATAAAATGGTCCGTGCCTAAAATAAATAAGGAACTGTTGTCCTTTTAAATAATTCTGGCTGTTGAATCCAGAATAATTATTCCTACAATGGATTTCCTAACTTATTATTTAATTTGTATGTTTAAATATAAAATGGTCCGTGCCTAAAATAAATAAGGAACTGTTGTCCTTTTAAATAATTCTGGCTGTTGAATCCAGAATAATTATTCCTACAATGGATTTCCTAACTTATTATTTAATTTGTATGTTTAAATATAAAATGGTCCTTGCCTAAAATAAATAAGGAACTGTTGTCCTTTTAAATAATTCTGGCTGTTGAATCCAGAATAATTATTACTACAATGGATTTCCTAACTTATTATTTAATTTGTATGTTTAAATATAAAATGGTCCGTGCCTAAAATAAATAAGGATCTGTTGTCCTTTTAAATAATTCTGGCTGTTGAATCCAGAATAATTATTCCTACAATGGATTTCCTAACTTATTATTTAATTTGTATGTTTAAATATAAAATAGTCCGCACCTAAAATAAATAAGGACCTGTTGTCCTTTTAAATAATTCTGGATATTGAATCCAGAAATATTATTCCAACAATGGATTTCCTAACTTATTATTTAATTAGAGGGTTGTAGTTGAATCTGAAATTGTCCGCTCCTAAAATAAATAAGGAACTGTTGTCCTTTTAAATAATTCTGGATATTGAATCCAGAAATATTATTCCAACAATGGATTGCCTAACTTATTATTTAATTAGAGGGTTGTAGTTGAATCTGAAATGGTCCGCGCCTAATGTAAATAAGGACCTGTTGTCTTTTTAAATAATTCTGGGTAGTGAACCCAATAAAATTTGTTATTTAATTAGCTCGTTGTTATTTATTCTTCAATGGTCCTAGCCTAATATTTGTAGCTAAAAGCCTGTGATAAATTAAAATGAGCGGAATGAAACCTAATGAATTCAGGACCTTTTATTTTAATATTAAATTTAGCTAAAGTATAGATTATTGCTACAGAAAAATCCGGGGTTTAATCCGGAAAAAACTGGAATATCACAATCCTGTGATACATTAAATTGGGCGCAATTAATCCTAATTAATTTGGGACCACTAATTATAATATTAAATATAGCTAAAGTTACGATTACTGCTCCAGAAAAATCCGGGACTGAATCCGGAAAAAAACTGGAATATCACAACCCTGTGATACATTAAATTGGGCGCAATGAATCATAATTAATTTGGGACCACTAATTATAATATTAAATATAGCTAAAATTACGATTACTGCTCCAGAAAAATCCGGGACTGAATCCGGAAAAAAACTGGAATATCACAACCCTGTGATACAGTAAATTGGGCGCAATGAATCCTAATTAATTTGGGACCACTAATTATAATATTAAATATAGCTAAAATTACGATTACTGCTCCAGAAAAATCCGGGACTAAATCCGGAAAAAAACTGGAATATCACAGCCCTGTGATACATTAAATTGGGCGCAATGAATCCTAATTAATTTGGGACCACTAATTATAATATTAAATATAGCTAAAGTATCGATTTCTGTTCCAGAAAAACCCGGGAGTGAATCCGGAAAAAACTGGAATATCACAACCCTGTGATACATTAAAATTTCCATCATGACTTCACCCTCGCTACAACACGTCCACCCTGACCATCACACCCCTCCAACACCTTCCCCCTCCACTCCCGCATCCCCACTCCCAGAACCACCACCAATCCCCACCCGCAAAGTGCCACCGATAGCCAGAGGATGCTGTGCACCACGTCGCCCACCAGGAAGTAGCTCCTCCACACAAACATGCGGGCCAGTCTCCACAAATCCACCAGGCAGTGCACCTGTGCGGAGATGCGAGTAAGAGTGGTTGCCACACATTGCGGGGTTGGCACCCCTGATGAGACGACGCGGGAGGGAGCATCAGTCGGACTAAACAAGAGGCACGAGGGAGGTGAACGACTGACGGTAGAGCTAGCGGTAGTTATGGAGGAATGAAGAATGAAAGGTGTAAGAAAAGTGTGGTGGCCTAGTTGGAGTGCTGCAGGTCGAGCGAAGTCATGATGGGACCTAACTCCAGGGGACCTACACCATGTAGAGTGTGTCGAACCACTCGAACAGTAGTATCTGTGGTTTATCAGATGAAATAAGTGACGGTCGAATACGTGAACTTTCTTGTAAAACAACAAAAGTAAGGAACAGTTGTCCTTTTAAATAATTCTGGGTGTTGAATCCAGAAATATTATTCCTACAATGGATTTCCTAACTTATTATTTAATTAGAGGATTGTAGTTGAATCTGAAATTGTCCGCTCCTAAAATAAATAAGGAACAGTTGTCCTTTTAAATAATTCTGGGTTTTGAATCCAGAAATATTATTCCTACAATGGATTTCCTAACTTATTATTTAATTAGAGGGTTGTAGTTGAATCTGAAATTGTCCGCTCCTAAAATAAATAAGGAACAGTTGTCCTTTTAAATAATTCTGGGTTTTGAATCCAGAAATATTATTCCTACAATGGATTTCCTAACTTATTATTTAATTAGAGGGTTGTAGTAGAATCTGAAATTGTCCGCACCTAAAATAAATAAGGACCTGTTGTCCTTTTAAATAATTCTGGGTTTTGAATCCAGAACAAATATTCCTGCAATAGATTTCCTAACTTATTATTTAATTTGTATGTTTAAATATAAAATAGTCCGTGCCTAAAATAAATAAGGACCTGTTGTCCTTTTAAATAAATCTGGGTGTTGAATCCAGAAATATTATTATTACAATGGATTTCCTAACTTATTATTTAATTAGAGGGTTGTAGTAGAATCTGAAATTGTCCGCTCCTAAAATAAATAAGGACCTGTTGTCCTTTTAAATAATTCTGGGTGTTGAATCCTGAAATATTACTCCTACAATGGATTTCCTAACTTATAATTTAATTTGTATGTTTAAATATGAAATAGTCCGCGCCTAAAATAAATAAGGACCTGTTGTCCTTTTAAATAATTCTGGGTGTTGAATCCAGAAATATTATTCCTACAATGGATTTCCTAACTTATTATTTAATTAGAGGGTTGTAATTTAATATAAAATGGTCCGCACCTAAAATAAATAAGGAACAGTTGTCCTTTTAAATAATTCTGGGTGTTGAATCCTGAAATATTATTCCTACAATGGATTTCCTAACTTATTATTTAATTTGTATGTTTAAATATGAAATAGTCCGCGCCTAAAATAAATAAGGACCTGTTGTCCTTTTAAATAATTCTGGGTGTTGAATCCAGAAAAAATTATTCCTACAATGGATTTCCTAACTTATTATTTAATTTGTATGTTTAAATATGAAATAGTCCGCGCCTATAATAAATAAGGACCTGTTCTCCTTTTAAATAATTATTGATGTTGAATCCAGAAAAATTATTCCTACAATGGATTTCCTAACTTATTATTTAATTAGAGGGTTGTAATGTAATATAAAATGGTCCGCACCTAAAATAAATAAGGAACAGTTGTCCTTTTAAATAATTCTGGGTGTTGAATCCTGAAATATTACTCCTACAATGGATTTCCTAACTTATTATTTAATTTGTATGTTTAAATATGAAATAGTCCGCGCCTATAATAAATAAGGACCTGTTCTCCTTTTAAATAATTATTGGTGTTGAATCCAGAAAAATTATTCCTACAATGGATTTCCTAACTTATTATTTAATTAGAGGGTTGTAATGTAATATAAAATGGTCCGCACCAAAAATAAATAAGGAACAGTTGTCCTTTTAAATAATTCTGGGTGTTAAATCCTGAAATATTATTCCTACAATGGATTTCCTAACTTATTATTTAATTTGTATGTTTAAATATGAAATAGTCCGCGCCTAAAATAAATAAGGACCTGTTGTCCTTTTAAATAATTATTGGTGTTGAATCCAGAAAAATTATTCCTACAATGGATTTCCTAACTTATTATTTAATTAGAGGGTTGTAATGTAATATAAAATGGTCCGCACCTAAAATAAATAAGGAACAGTTGTCCTTTTAAATAATTCTGGGTGTTGAATCCTGAAATATTATTCCTACAATGGATTTCCTAACTTATTATTTAATTAGAGGGTTGTAGTAGAATCTGAAATTGTCCGCTCCTAAAATAAATAACCAACAGTTGTCCTTTTAAATAATTCTGGGTGTTGAATCCAGAAATATTATTCCTACAATGGATTTCCTAACTTATTATTTAATTTGTATGTTTAAATATAAAATGGTCCGTGCCTAAAATAAATAAGGAACTGTTGTCCTTTTAAATAATTCTGGCTGTTGAATCCAGAATAATTATTCCTACAATGGATTTCCTAACTTATTATTTAATTTGTATGTTTAAATATAAAATGGTCCGTGCCTAAAATAAATAAGGAACTGTTGTCCTTTTAAATAATTCTGGCTGTTGAATCCAGAATAATTATTCCTACAATGGATTTCCTAACTTATTATTTAATTTGTATGTTTAAATATAAAATGGTCCGTGCCTAAAATAAATAAGGAACTGTTGTCCTTTTAAATAATTCTGGCTGTTGAATCCAGAATAATTATTCCTACAATGGATTTCCTAACTTATTATTTAATTTGTATGTTTAAATATAAAATGGTCCTTGCCTAAAATAAATAAGGAACTGTTGTCCTTTTAAATAATTCTGGCTGTTGAATCCAGAATAATTATTACTACAATGGATTTCCTAACTTATTATTTAATTTGTATGTTTAAATATAAAATGGTCCGTGCCTAAAATAAATAAGGATTTGTTGTCCTTTTAAATAATTCTGGCTGTTGAATCCAGAATAATTATTCCTACAATGGATTTCCTAACTTATTATTTAATTTGTATGTTTAAATATAAAATGGTCCGTGCCTAAAATAAATAAGGATCTGTTGTCCTTTTAAATAATTCTGGCTGTTGAATCCAGAATAATTATTCCTACAATGGATTTCCTAACTTATTATTTAATTTGTATGTTTAAATATAAAATGGTCCTTGCCTAAAATAAATAAGGAACTGTTGTCCTTTTAAATAATTCTGGCTGTTGAATCCAGAATAATTATTACTACAATGGATTTCCTAACTTATTATTTAATTTGTATGTTTAAATATAAAATGGTCCGTGCCTAAAATAAATAAGGAACTGTTGTCCTTTTAAATAATTCTGGCTGTTGAATCCAGAATAATTATTCCTACAATGGATTTCCTAACTTATTATTTAATTTGTATGTTTAAATATAAAATGGTCCGTGCCTAAAATAAATAAGGAACTGTTGTCCTTTTAAATAATTCTGGCTGTTGAATCCAGAATAATTATTCCTACAATGGATTTCCTAACTTATTATTTAATTTGTATGTTTAAATATAAAATGGTCCGTGCCTAAAATAAATAAGGAACTGTTGTCCTTTTAAATAATTCTGGCTGTTGAATCCAGAATAATTATTCCTACAATGGATTTCCTAACTTATTATTTAATTTGTATGTTTAAATATAAAATGGTCCTTGCCTAAAATAAATAAGGAACTGTTGTCCTTTTAAATAATTCTGGCTGTTGAATCCAGAATAATTATTACTACAATGGATTTCCTAACTTATTATTTAATTTGTATGTTTAAATATAAAATGGTCCGTGCCTAAAATAAATAAGGATTTGTTGTCCTTTTAAATAATTCTGGCTGTTGAATCCAGAATAATTATTCCTACAATGGATTTCCTAACTTATTATTTAATTTGTATGTTTAAATATAAAATGGTCCGTGCCTAAAATAAATAAGGATCTGTTGTCCTTTTAAATAATTCTGGCTGTTGAATCCAGAATAATTATTCCTACAATGGATTTCCTAACTTATTATTTAATTTGTATGTTTAAATATAAAATGGTCCTTGCCTAAAATAAATAAGGAACTGTTGTCCTTTTAAATAATTCTGGCTGTTGAATCCAGAATAATTATTACTACAATGGATTTCCTAACTTATTATTTAATTTGTATGTTTAAATATAAAATGGTCCGTGCCTAAAATAAATAAGGATTTGTTGTCCTTTTAAATAATTCTGGCTGTTGAATCCAGAATAATTATTCCTACAATGGATTTCCTAACTTATTATTTAATTTGTATGTTTAAATATAAAATGGTCCGTGCCTAAAATAAATAAGGATCTGTTGTCCTTTTAAATAATTCTGGCTGTTGAATCCAGAATAATTATTCCTACAATGGATTTCCTAACTTATTATTTAATTTGTATGTTTAAATATAAAATGGTCCGTGCCTAAAATAAATAAGGATCTGTTGTCCTTTTAAATAATTCTGGCTGTTGAATCTAGAATAATTATTCCTACAATGGATTTCCTAACTTATTATTTAATTTGTATGTTTAAATATAAAATGGTCCGTGCCTAAAATAAATAAGGATCTGTTGTCCTTTTAAATAATTCTGGCTGTTGAATCCAGAATAATTATTCCTACAATGGATTTCCTAACTTATTATTTAATTTGTATGTTTAAATATAAAATAGTCCGCACCTAAAATAAATAAGGACCTGTTGTCCTTTTAAATAATTCTGGATATTGAATCCAGAAATATTATTCCAACAATGGATTTCCTAACTTATTATTTAATTAGAGGGTTGTAGTTGAATCTGAAATTGTCCGCTCCTAAAATAAATAAGGAACTGTTGTCCTTTTAAATAATTCTGGATATTGAATCCAGAAATATTATTCCAACAATGGATTGCCTAACTTATTATTTAATTAGAGGGTTGTAGTTGAATCTGAAATGGTCCGCGCCTAATATAAATAAGGACCTGTTGTCTTTTTAAATAATTCTGGGTAGTGAACCCAATAAAATTTGTTATTTAATTAGCTCGTTGTTATTTATTCTTCAATGGTCCTAGCCTAATATTTGTAGCTAAAAGCCTGTGATAAATTAAAATGAGCGGAATGAAACCTAATGAATTCAGGACCTTTTATTTTAATATTAAATTTAGCTAAAGTATAGAATATTGCTACAGAAAAATCCGGGGTTTAATCCGGAAAAAACTGGAATATCACAATCCTGTGATACATTAAATTGGGCGCAATGAATCCTAATTAATTTGGGACCACTAATTATAATATTAAATATAGCTAAAGTTACGATTACTGCTCCAGAAAAATCCGGGACTGAATCCGGAAAAAAACTGGAATATCACAACCCTGTGATACATTAAATTGGGCGCAATGAATCATAATTAATTTGGGACCACTAATTATAATATTAAATATAGCTAAAATTACGATTACTGCTCCAGAAAAATCCGGGACTGAATCCGGAAAAAAACTGGAATATCACAACCCTGTGATACAGTAAATTGGGCGCAATGAATCCTAATTAATTTGGGACCACTAATTATAATATTAAATATAGCTAAAATTACGATTACTGCTCCAGAAAAATCCGGGACTGAATCCGGAAAAAAACTGGAATATCACAGCCCTGTGATACATTAAATTGGGCGCAATGAATCCTAATTAATTTGGGACCACTAATTATAATATTAAATATAGCTAAAGTATCGATTTCTGTTCCAGAAAAACCCGGGAGTGAATCCGGAAAAAACTGGAATATCACAACCCTGTGATACATTAAAATTTCCATCATGACTTCACCCTCGCTACAACACGTCCACCCTGACCATCACATCCCTCCAACACCTTCCCCCTCCACTCCCGCATCCCCACTCCCAGAACCACCACCAATCCCCACCCGCAAAGTGCCACCGATAGCCAGAGGATGCTGTGCACCACGTCGCCCACCAGGAAGTAGCTCCTCCACACAAACATGCGGGCCAGTCTCCACAAATCCACCAGGCAGTGCACCTGTGCGGAGATGCGAGTAAGAGTGGTTGCCACACATTGCGGGGTTGGCACCCCTGATGAGACGACGCGGGAGGGAGCATCAGTCGGACTAAACAAGAGGCACGAGGGAGGTGAACGACTGACGGTAGAGCTAGCGGTAGTTATGGAGGAATGAAGAATGAAAGGTGTAAGAAAAGTGTGGTGGCCTAGTTGGAGTGCTGCAGGTCGAGCGAAGTCATGATGGGACCTAACTCCAGGGGACCTACACCATGTAGAGTGTGTCGAACCACTCGAACAGTAGTATCTGTGGTTTATCAGATGAAATAAGTGACGGTCGAATACGTGAACTTTCTTGTAAAACAACAAAAGTAAGGAACAGTTGTCCTTTTAAATAATTCTGGGTGTTGAATCCAGAAATATTATTCCTACAATGGATTTCCTAACTTATTATTTAATTAGAGGATTGTAGTTGAATCTGAAATTGTCCGCTCCTAAAATAAATAAGGAACAGTTGTCCTTTTAAATAATTCTGGGTGTTGAATCCAGAAATATTATTCCTACAATGGATTTCCTAACTTATTATTTAATTAGAGGGTTGTAGTTGAATCTGAAATTGTCAGCTCCTAAAATAAATAAGGAACAGTTGTCCTTTTAAATAATTCTGGGTGTTGAATCCAGAAATATTATTCCTACAATGGATTTCCTAACTTATTATTTAATTAGAGGGTTGTAGTTGAATCTGAAATTGTCCGCTCCTAAAATAAATAAGGAACAGTTGTCCTTTTAAATAATTCTGGGTGTTGAATCCAGAAATATTATTCCTACAATGGATTTCCTAACTTATTATTTAATTAGAGAGTTGTAGTTGAATCTGAAATTGTCCGCTCCTAAAATAAATAAGGAACAGTTGTCCTTTTAAATAATTCTGGGTGTTGAATCCAGAAATATTATTCCTACAATGGATTTCCTAACTTATTATTTAATTAGAGGATTGTAGTTGAATCTGAAATTGTCCGCTCCTAAAATAAATAAGGAACAGTTGTCCTTTTAAATAATTCTGGGTTTTGAATCCAGAAATATTATTCCTACAATGGATTTCCTAACTTATTATTTAATTAGAGGGTTGTAGTTGAATCTGAAATTGTCCGCTCCTAAAATAAATAAGGAACAGTTGTCCTTTTAAATAATTCTGGGTGTTGAATCCAGAAATATTATTCCTACAATGGATTTCCTAACTTATTATTTAATTAGAGGGTTGTAGTTGAATCTGAAATTGTCCGCTCCTAAAATAAATAAGGACCTGTTGTCCTTTTAAATAATTCTGGGTTTTGAATCCAGAACAAATATTCCTGCAATAGATTTCCTAACTTATTATTTAATTTGTATGTTTAAATATAAAATAGTCCGTGCCTAAAATAAATAAGGACCTGTTGTCCTTTTAAATAAATCTGGGTGTTGAATCCAGAAATATTATTATTACAATGGATTTCCTAACTTATTATTTAATTAGAGGGTTGTAGTAGAATCTGAAATTGTCCGCTCCTAAAATAAATAAGGACCTGTTGTCCTTTTAAATAATTCTGGGTGTTGAATCCTGAAATATTATTCCTACAATGGATTTCCTAACTTATAATTTAATTTGTATGTTTAAATATGAAATAGTCCGCGCCTAAAATAAATAAGGACCTGTTGTCCTTTTAAATAATTCTGGGTGTTGAATCCAGAAAAATTATTCCTACAATGGATTTCCTAACTTATTATTTAATTAGAGGGTTGTAATTTAATATAAAATGGTCCGCACCTAAAATAAATAAGGAACAGTTGTCCTTTTAAATAATTCTGTGTGTTGAATCCTGAAATATTATTCCTACAATGGATTTCCTAACTTATTATTTAATTTGTATGTTTAAATATGAAATAGTCCGCGCCTAAAATAAATAAGGACCTGTTGTCCTTTTAAATAATTCTGGATGTTGAATCCAGAAAAATTATTCCTACAATGGATTTCCTAACTTATTATTTAATTTGTATGTTTAAATATGAAATAGTCCGCGCCTAAAATAAATAAGGACCTGTTGTCCTTTTAAATAATTATTGGTGTTGAATCCAGAAAAATTATTCCTACAATGGATTTCCTAACTTATTATTTAATTAGAGGGTTGTAATGTAATATAAAATGGTCCGCACCTAAAATAAATAAGGAACAGTTGTCCTTTTAAATAATTCTGGGTGTTGAATCCTGAAATATTATTCCTACAATGGATTTCCTAACTTATTATTTAATTAGAGGGTTGTAGTAGAATCTGAAATTGTCCGCTCCTAAAATAAATAACCAACAGTTGTCCTTTTAAATAATTCTGGGTGTTGAATCCAGAAATATTATTCCTACAATGGATTTCCTTACTTATTATTTAATTAGAGGGTTGTAATTTAATATAAAATAGTCCGCACCTAAAATAAATAAGGAACAGTTGTCCTTTTAAATAATTCTGGGTGTTGAATCCAGAAATATTATTCCTACAATGGATTTCCTAACTTATTATTTAATTTGTATGTTTAAATATGAAATAGTCCGCGCCTAAAATAAATAAGGACCTGTTGTCCTTTTAAATAATTCTGGGTGTTGAATCCAGAAAAATTATTCCTACAATGGATTTCCTAACTTATTATTTAATTTGTATGTTTAAATATGAAATAGTCCGCGCCTAAAATAAATAAGGACCTGTTGTCCTTTTAAATAATTATTGGTGTTGAATCCAGAAAAATTATTCCTACAATGGATTTCCTAACTTATTATTTAATTAGAGGGTTGTAATGTAATATAAAATGGTCCGCACCTAAAATAAATAAGGAACAGTTGTCCTTTTAAATAATTCTGGGTGTTGAATCCTGAAATATTATTCCTACAATGGATTTCCTAACTTATTATTTAATTAGACGGTTGTAGTAGAATCTGAAATTGTCCGCTCCTAAAATAAATAACCAACAGTTGTCCTTTTAAATAATTCTGGGTGTTGAATCCAGAAATATTATTCCTACAATGGATTTCCTTACTTATTATTTAATTAGAGGGTTGTAATTTAATATAAAATAGTCCGCACCTAAAATAAATAAGGAACAGTTGTCCTTTTAAATAATTCTGGGTGTTGATCCAGAAATATTATTCCTACAATGGATTTCCTAACTTATTATTTAATTTGTATGTTTAAATATGAAATAGTCCGCGCCTAAAATAAATAAGGACCTGTTGTCCTTTTAAATAATTCTGGGTGTTGAATCCAGAAAAATTATTCCTACAATGGATTTCCTAACTTATTATTTAATTTGTATGTTTAAATATGAAATAGTCCGCGCCTAAAATAAATAAGGACCTGTTGTCCTTTTAAATAATTATTGGTGTTGAATCCAGAAAAATTATTCCTACAATGGATTTCCTAACTTATTATTTAATTAGAGGGTTGTAATGTAATATAAAATGGTCCGCACCTAAAATAAATAAGGAACAGTTGTCCTTTTAAATAATTCTGGGTGTTGAATCCTGAAATATTATTCCTACAATGGATTTCCTAACTTATTATTTAATTAGAGGGTTGTAGTAGAATCTGAAATTGTCCGCTCCTAAAATAAATAACCAACAGTTGTCCTTTTAAATAATTCTGGGTGTTGAATCCAGAAATATTATTCCTACAATGGATTTCCTTACTTATTATTTAATTAGAGGGTTGTAATTTAATATAAAATAGTCCGCACCTAAAATAAATAAGGAACAGTTGTCCTTTTAAATAATTCTGGGTGTTGAATCCAGAAATATTATTCCTACAATGGATTTCCTAACTTATTATTTAATTTGTATGTTTAAATATAAAATGGTCCGTGCCTAAAATAAATAAGGAACTGTTGTCCTTTTAAATAATTCTGGCTGTTGAATCCAGAATAATTATTCCTACAATGGATTTCCTAACTTATTATTTAATTTGTATGTTTAAATATAAAATGGTCCGTGCCTAAAATAAATAAGGAACTGTTGTCCTTTTAAATAATTCTGGCTGTTGAATCCAGAATAATTATTCCTACAATGGATTTCCTAACTTATTATTTAATTTGTATGTTTAAATATAAAATGGTCCGTGCCTAAAATAAATAAGGAACTGTTGTCCTTTTAAATAATTCTGGCTGTTGAATCCAGAATAATTATTCCTACAATGGATTTCCTAACTTATTATTTAATTTGTATGTTTAAATATAAAATGGTCCTTGCCTAAAATAAATAAGGAACTGTTGTCCTTTTAAATAATTCTGGCTGTTGAATCCAGAATAATTATTCCTACAATGGATTTCCTAACTTATTATTTAATTTGTATGTTTAAATATAAAATGGTCCGTGCCTAAAATAAATAAGGATCTGTTGTCCTTTTAAATAATTCTGGCTGTTGAATCCAGAATAATTATTCCTACAATGGATTTCCTAACTTATTATTTAATTTGTATGTTTAAATATAAAATGGTCCGTGCCTAAAATAAATAAGGATCTGTTGTCCTTTTAAATAATTCTGGCTGTTGAATCCAGAATAATTATTCCTACAATGGATTTCCTAACTTATTATTTAATTTGTATGTTTAAATATAAAATGGTCCTTGCCTAAAATAAATAAGGAACTGTTGTCCTTTTAAATAATTCTGGCTGTTGAATCCAGAATAATTATTACTACAATGGATTTCCTAACTTATTATTTAATTTGTATGTTTAAATATAAAATGGTCCGTGCCTAAAATAAATAAGGATTTGTTGTCCTTTTAAATAATTCTGGCTGTTGAATCCAGAATAATTATTCCTACAATGGATTTCCTAACTTATTATTTAATTTGTATGTTTAAATATAAAATGGTCCGTGCCTAAAATAAATAAGGATCTGTTGTCCTTTTAAATAATTCTGGCTGTTGAATCCAGAATAATTATTCCTACAATGGATTTCCTAACTTATTATTTAATTTGTATGTTTAAATATAAAATGGTCCGTGCCTAAAATAAATAAGGATCTGTTGTCCTTTTAAATAATTCTGGCTGTTGAATCCAGAATAATTATTCCTACAATGGATTTCCTAACTTATTATTTAATTTGTATGTTTAAATATAAAATGGTCCGTGCCTAAAATAAATAAGGATCTGTTGTCCTTTTAAATAATTCTGGCTGTTGAATCCAGAATAATTATTCCTACAATGGATTTCCTAACTTATTATTTAATTTGTATGTTTAAATATAAAATAGTCCGCACCTAAAATAAATAAGGACCTGTTGTCCTTTTAAATAATTCTGGATATTGAATCCAGAAATATTATTCCAACAATGGATTTCCTAACTTATTATTTAATTAGAGGGTTGTAGTTGAATCTGAAATTGTCCGCTCCTAAAATAAATAAGGAACTGTTGTCCTTTTAAATAATTCTGGATATTGAATCCAGAAATATTATTCCAACAATGGATTGCCTAACTTATTATTTAATTAGAGGGTTGTAGTTGAATCTGAAATGGTCCGCGCCTAATATAAATAAGGACCTGTTGTCTTTTTAAATAATTCTGGGTAGTGAACGCAATAAAATTTGTTATTTAATTAGCTCGTTGTTATTTATTCTTCAATGGTCCTAGCCTAATATTTGTAGCTAAAAGCCTGTGATAAATTAAAATGAGCGGAATGAAACCTAATGAATTCAGGACCTTTTATTTTAATATTAAATTTAGTTGTTATTTATTCTTCAATGGTCCTAGCCTAATATTTGTAGCTAAAAGCCTGTGATAAATTAAAATGAGCGGAATGAAACCTAATGAATTCAGGACCTTTTATTTTAATATTAAATTTAGCTAAAGTATAGAATATTGCTACAGAAAAATCCGGGGTTTAATCCGGAAAAAACTGGAATATCACAATCCTGTGATACATTAAATTGGGCGCAATGAATCCTAATTAATTTGGGACCACTAATTATAATATTAAATATAGCTAAAGTTACGATTACTGCTCCAGAAAAATCCGGGACTGAATCCGGAAAAAAACTGGAATATCACAACCCTGTGATACATTAAATTGGGCGCAATGAATCATAATTAATTTGGGACCACTAATTATAATATTAAATATAGCTAAAATTACGATTACTGCTCCAGAAAAATCCGGGACTGAATCCGGAAAAAAACTGGAATATCACAACCCTGTGATACAGTAAATTGGGCGCAATGAATCCTAATTAATTTGGGACCACTAATTATAATATTAAATATAGCTAAAATTACGATTACTGCTCCAGAAAAATCCGGGACTGAATCCGGAAAAAAACTGGAATATCACAGCCCTGTGATACATTAAATTGGGCGCAATGAATCCTAATTAATTTGGGACCACTAATTATAATATTAAATATAGCTAAAGTATCGATTTCTGTTCCAGAAAAACCCGGGAGTGAATCCGGAAAAAACTGGAATATCACAACCCTGTGATACATTAAAATTTCCATCATGACTTCACCCTCGCTACAACACGTCCACCCTGACCATCACACCCCTCCAACACCTTCCCCCTCCACTCCCGCATCCCCACTCCCAGAACCACCACCAATCCCCACCCGCAAAGTGCCACCGATAGCCAGAGGATGCTGTGCACCACGTCGCCCACCAGGAAGTAGCTCCTCCACACAAACATGCGGGCCAGTCTCCACAAATCCACCAGGCAGTGCACCTGTGCGGAGATGCGAGTAAGAGTGGTTGCCACACATTGCGGGGTTGGCACCCCTGATGAGACGACGCGGGAGGGAGCATCAGTCGGACTAAACAAGAGGCACGAGGGAGGTGAACGACTGACGGTAGAGCTAGCGGTAGTTATGGAGGAATGAAGAATGAAAGGTGTAAGAAAAGTGTGGTGGCCTAGTTGGAGTGCTGCAGGTCGAGCGAAGTCATGATGGGACCTAACTCCAGGGGACCTACACCATGTAGAGTGTGTCGAACCACTCGAACAGTAGTATCTGTGGTTTATCAGATGAAATAAGTGACGGTCGAATACGTGAACTTTCTTGTAAAACAACAAAAGTAAGGAACAGTTGTCCTTTTAAATAATTCTGGGTGTTGAATCCAAAAATATTATTCCTACAATGGATTTCCTAACTTATTATTTAATTAGAGGATTGTAGTTGAATCTGAAATTGTCCGCTCCTAAAATAAATAAGGAACAGTTGTCCTTTTAAATAATTCTGGGTGTTGAATCCAGAAATATTATTCCTACAATGGATTTCCTAACTTATTATTTAATTAGAGGGTTGTAGTTGAATCTGAAATTGTCCGCTCCTAAAATAAATAAGGAACAGTTGTCCTTTTAAATAATTCTGGGTGTTGAATCCAGAAATATTATTCCTACAATGGATTTCCTAACTTATTATTTAATTAGAGGATTGTAGTTGAATCTGAAATTGTCCGCTCCTAAAATAAATAAGGAACAGTTGTCCTTTTAAATAATTCTGGGTTTTGAATCCAGAAATATTATTCCTACAATGGATTTCCTAACTTATTATTTAATTAGAGGGTTGTAGTTGAATCTGAAATTGTCCGCTCCTAAAATAAATAAGGAACAGTTGTCCTTTTAAATAATTCTGGGTTTTGAATCCAGAAATATTATTCCTACAATGGATTTCCTAACTTATTATTTAATTAGAGGGTTGTAGTAGAATCTGAAATTGTCCGCACCTAAAATAAATAAGGACCTGTTGTCCTTTTAAATAATTCTGGGTTTTGAATCCAGAACAAATATTCCTGCAATAGATTTCCTAACTTATTATTTAATTTGTATGTTTAAATATAAAATAGTCCGTGCCTAAAATAAATAAGGACCTGTTTTCCTTTTAAATAAATCTGGGTGTTGAATCCAGAAATATTATTATTACAATGGATTTCCTAACTTATTATTTAATTAGAGGGTTGTAGTAGAATCTGAAATTGTCCGCTCCTAAAATAAATAAGGACCTGTTGTCCTTTTAAATAATTCTGGGTGTTGAATCCTGAAATATTACTCCTACAATGGATTTCCTAACTAATAATTTAATTTGTATGTTTAAATATGAAATAGTCCGCGCCTAAAATAAATAAGGACCTGTTGTCCTTTTAAATAATTCTGGGTGTTGAATCCAGAAATATTATTCCTACAATGGATTTCCTAACTTATTATTTAATTAGAGGGTTGTAATTTAATATAAAATGGTCCGCACCTAAAATAAATAAGGAACAGTTGTCCTTTTAAATAATTCTGGGTGTTGAATCCTGAAATATTATTCCTACAATGGATTTCCTAACTTATTATTTAATTTGTATGTTTAAATATGAAATAGTCCGCGCCTAAAATAAATAAGGACCTGTTGTCCTTTTAAATAATTCTGGGTGTTGAATCCAGAAAAATTATTCCTACAATGGATTTCCTAACTTATTATTTAATTTGTATGTTTAAATATGAAATAGTCCGCGCCTAAAATAAATAAGGACCTGTTGTCCTTTTAAATAATTATTGGTGTTGAATCCAGAAAAATTATTCCTACAATGGATTTCCTAACTTATTATTTAATTAGAGGGTTGTAATGTAATATAAAATGGTCCGCACCTAAAATAAATAAGGAACAGTTGTCCTTTTAAATAATTCTGGGTGTTGAATCCTGAAATATTATTCCTACAATGGATTTCCTAACTTATTATTTAATTAGAGGGTTGTAGTAGAATCTGAAATTGTCCGCTCCTAAAATAAATAACCAACAGTTGTCCTTTTAAATAATTCTGGGTGTTGAATCCAGAAATATTATTCCTACAATGGATTTCCTTACTTATTATTTAATTAGAGGGTTGTAATTTAATATAAAATAGTCCGCACCTAAAATAAATAAGGAACAGTTGTCCTTTTAAATAATTCTGGGTGTTGAATCCAGAAATATTATTCCTACAATGGATTTCCTAACTTATTATTTAATTTGTATGTTTAAATATAAAATGGTCCGTGCCTAAAATAAATAAGGAACTGTTGTCCTTTTAAATAATTCTGGCTGTTGAATCCAGAATAATTATTCCTACAATGGATTTCCTAACTTATTATTTAATTTGTATGTTTAAATATAAAATGGTCCGTGCCTAAAATAAATAAGGAACTGTTGTCCTTTTAAATAATTCTGGCTGTTGAATCCAGAATAATTATTCCTACAATGGATTTCCTAACTTATTATTTAATTTGTATGTTTAAATATAAAATGGTCCGTGCCTAAAATAAATAAGGAACTGTTGTCCTTTTAAATAATTCTGGCTGTTGAATCCAGAATAATTATTCCTACAATGGATTTCCTAACTTATTATTTAATTTGTATATTTAAATATAAAATGGTCCTTGCCTAAAATAAATAAGGAACTGTTGTCCTTTTAAATAATTCTGGCTGTTGAATCCAGAATAATTATTACTACAATGGATTTCCAAACTTATTATTTAATTTGTATGTTTAAATATAAAATGGTCCGTGCCTAAAATAAATAAGGATTTGTTGTCCTTTTAAATAATTCTGGCTGTTGAATCCAGAATAATTATTCCTACAATGGATTTCCTAACTTATTATTTAATTTGTATGTTTAAATATAAAATGGTCCGTGCCTAAAATAAATAAGGATCTGTTGTCCTTTTAAATAATTCTGGCTGTTGAATCCAGAATAATTATTCCTACAATGGATTTCCTAACTTATTATTTAATTTGTATGTTTAAATATAAAATGGTCCGTGCCTAAAATAAATAAGGATCTGTTGTCCTTTTAAATAATTCTGGCTGTTGAATCCAGAATAATTATTCCTACAATGGATTTCCTAACTTATTATTTAATTTGTATGTTTAAATATAAAATGGTCCGTGCCTAAAATAAATAAGGATCTGTTGTCCTTTTAAATAATTCTGGCTGTTGAATCCAGAATAATTATTCCTACAATGGATTTCCTAACTTATTATTTAATTTGTATGTTTAAATATAAAATGGTCCTTGCCTAAAATAAATAAGGAACTGTTGTCCTTTTAAATAATTCTGGCTGTTGAATCCAGAATAATTATTACTACAATGGATTTCCTAACTTATTATTTAATTTGTATGTTTAAATATAAAATGGTCCGTGCCTAAAATAAATAAGGATTTGTTGTCCTTTTAAATAATTCTGGCTGTTGAATCCAGAATAATTATTCCTACAATGGATTTCCTAACTTATTATTTAATTTGTATGTTTAAATATAAAATGGTCCGTGCCTAAAATAAATAAGGATCTGTTGTCCTTTTAAATAATTCTGGCTGTTGAATCCAGAATAATTATTCCTACAATGGATTTCCTAACTTATTATTTAATTTGTATGTTTAAATATAAAATAGTCCGCACCTAAAATAAATAAGGACCTGTTGTCCTTTTAAATAATTCTGGATATTGAATCCAGAAATATTATTCCAACAATGGATTTCCTAACTTATTATTTAATTAGAGGGTTGTAGTTGAATCTGAAATTGTCCGCTCCTAAAATAAATAAGGAACTTTTGTCCTTTTAAATAATTCTGGATATTGAATCCAGAAATATTATTCCAACAATGGATTGCCTAACTTATTATTTAATTAGAGGGTTGTAGTTGAATCTGAAATGGTCCGCGCCTAATATAAATAAGGACCTGTTGTCTTTTTAAATAATTCTGGGTAGTGAACCCAATAAAATTTGTTATTTAATTAGCTCGTTGTTATTTATTCTTCAATGGTCCTAGCCTAATATTTGTAGCTAAAAGCCTGTGATAAATTAAAATGAGCGGAATGAAACCTAATGAATTCAGGACCTTTTATTTTAATATTAAATTTAGCTAAAGTATAGAATATTGCTACAGAAAAATCCGGGGTTTAATCCGGAAAAAACTGGAATATCACAATCCTGTGATACATTAAATTGGGCGCAATGAATCCTAATTAATTTGGGACCACTAATTATAATATTAAATATAGCTAAAGTTACGATTACTGCTCCAGAAAAATCCGGGACTGAATCCGGAAAAAAACTGGAATATCACAACCCTGTGATACATTAAATTGGGCGCAATGAATCATAATTAATTTGGGACCACTAATTATAATATTAAATATAGCTAAAATTACGATTACTGCTCCAGAAAAATCCGGGACTGAATCCGGAAAAAAACTGGAATATCACAACCCTGTGATACAGTAAATTGGGCGCAATGAATCCTAATTAATTTGGGACCACTAATTATAATATTAAATATAGCTAAAATTACGATTACTGCTCCAGAAAAATCCGGGACTGAATCCGGAAAAAAACTGGAATATCACAGCCCTGTGATACATTAAATTGGGCGCAATGAATCCTAATTAATTTGGGACCACTAATTATAATATTAAATATAGCTAAAGTATCGATTTCTGTTCCAGAAAAACCCGGGAGTGAATCCGGAAAAAACTGGAATATCACAACCCTGTGATACATTAAAATTTCCATCATGACTTCACCCTCGCTACAACACGTCCACCCTGACCATCACACCCCTCCAACACCTTCCCCCTCCACTCCCGCATCCCCACTCCCAGATCCACCACCAATCCCCATCCGCAAAGTGCCACCGATAGCCAGAGGATGCTGTGCACCACGTCGCCCACCAGGAAGTAGCTCCTCCACACAAACATGCGGGCCAGTCTCCACAAATCCACCAGGCAGTGCACCTGTGCGGAGATGCGAGTAAGAGTGGTTGCCACACATTGCGGGGTTGGCACCCCTGATGAGACGACGCGGGAGGGAGCATCAGTCGGACTAAACAAGAGGCACGAGGGAGGTGAACGACTGACGGTAGAGCTAGCGGTAGTTATGGAGGAATGAAGAATGAAAGGTGTAAGAAAAGTGTGGTGGCCTAGTTGGAGTGCTGCAGGTCGAGCGAAGTCATGATGGGACCTAACTCCAGGGGACCTACACCATGTAGAGTGTGTCGAACCACTCGAACAGTAGTATCTGTGGTTTATCAGATGAAATAAGTGACGGTCGAATACGTGAACTTTCTTGTAAAACAACAAAAGTAAGGAACAGTTGTCCTTTTAAATAATTCTGGGTGTTGAATCCAGAAATATTATTCCTACAATGGATTTCCTAACTTATTATTTAATTAGAGGATTGTAGTTGAATCTGAAATTGTCCGCTCCTAAAATAAATAAGGAACAGTTGTCCTTTTAAATAATTCTGGGTGTTGAATCCAGAAATATTATTCCTACAATGGATTTCCTAACTTATTATTTAATTAGAGGGTTGTAGTTGAATCTGAAATTGTCCGCTCCTAAAATAAATAAGGAACAGTTGTCCTTTTAAATAATTCTGGGTGTTGAATCCAGAAATATTATTCCTACAATGGATTTCCTAACTTATTATTTAATTAGAGGATTGTAGTTGAATCTGAAATTGTCCGCTCCTAAAATAAATAAGGAACAGTTGTCCTTTTAAATAATTCTGGGTTTTGAATCCAGAAATATTATTCCTACAATGGATTTCCTAACTTATTATTTAATTAGAGGGTTGTAGTTGAATCTGAAATTGTCCGCTCCTAAAATAAATAAGGAATAGTTGTCCTTTTAAATAATTCTGGGTTTTGAATCCAGAAATATTATTCCTACAATGGATTTTCTAACTTATTATTTAATTAGAGGGTTGTAGTTGAATCTGAAATTGTCCGCTCCTAAAATAAATAAGGACCTGTTGTCATTTTAAATAATTCTGGGTTTTGAATCCAGAACAAATATATTCCTGCAATAGATTTCCTAACTTATTATTTAATTAGAGGGTTGTAGTAGAATCTGAAATTGTCCGCTCCTAAAATAAATAAGGACCTGTTGTCCTTTTAAATAATTCTGGGTGTTGAATCCTGAAATATTATTCCTACAATGGATTTCCTAACTTATAATTTAATTTGTATGTTTAAATATGAAATAGTCCGCGCCTAAAATAAATAAGGACCTGTTGTCCTTTTAAATAATTCTGGGTGTTGAATCCAGAAAAATTATTCCTACAATGGATTTCCTAACTTATTATTTAATTAGAGGGTTGTAATTTAATATAAAATGGTCCGCACCTAAAATAAATAAGGAACAGTTGTCCTTTTAAATAATTCTGGGTGTTGAATCCTGAAATATTATTCCTACAATGGATTTCCTAACTTATTATTTAATTTGTATGTTTAAATATGAAATAGTCCGCGCCTAAAATAAATAAGGACCTGTTGTCCTTTTAAATAATTCTGGGTGTTGAATCCAGAAAAATTATTCCTACAATGGATTTCCTAACTTATTATTTAATTTGTATGTTTAAATATGAAATAGTCCGCGCCTATAATAAATAAGGACCTGTTCTCCTTTTAAATAATTATTGGTGTTGAATCCAGAAAAATTATTCCTACAATGGATTTCCTAACTTATTATTTAATTAGAGGGTTGTAATGTAATATAAAATGGTCCGCACCTAAAATAAATAAGGAACAGTTGTCCTTTTAAATAATTCTGGGTGTTGAATCCTGAAATATTATTCCTACAATGGATTTCCTAACTTATTATTTAATTAGAGGGTTGTAGTAGAATCTGAAATTGTCCGCTCCTAAAATAAATAACCAACAGTTGTCCTTTTAAATAATTCTGGGTGTTGAATCCAGAAATATTATTCCTACAATGGATTTCCTTACTTATTATTTAATTAGAGGGTTCTAATTTAATATAAAATAGTCCGCACCTAAAATAAATAAGGAACAGTTGTCCTTTTAAATAATTCTGGGTGTTGAATCCTGAAATATTATTCCTACAATGGATTTCCTAAATTATTATTTAATTTGTATGTTTAAATATGAAATAGTCCGCGCCTAAAATAAATAAGGACCTGTTGTCCTTTTAAATAATTCTGGGTGTTGAATCCAGAAAAATTATTCCTACAATGGATTTCCTAACTTATTATTTAATTAGAGGGTTGTAATTTAATATAAAATGGTCCGCACCTAAAATAAATAAGGAACAGTTGTCCTTTTAAATAATTCTGGGTGTTGAATCCTGAAATATTATTCCTACAATGGATTTCCTAACTTATTATTTAATTTGTATGTTTAAATATGAAATAGTCCGCGCCTAAAATAAATAAGGACCTGTTGTCCTTTTAAATAATTCTGGGTGTTGAATCCAGAAAAATTATTCCTACAATGGATTTCCTAACTTATTATTTAATTTGTATGTTTAAATATGAAATAGTCCGCGCCTAAAATAAATAAGGACCTGTTGTCCTTTTAAATAATTATTGGTGTTGAATCCAGAAAAATTATTCCTACAATGGATTTCCTAACTTATTATTTAATTAGAGGGTTGTAATGTAATATAAAATGGTCCGCACCTAAAATAAATAAGGAACAGTTGTCCTTTTAAATAATTCTGGGTGTTGAATCCTGAAATATTATTCCTACAATGGATTTCCTAACTTATTATTTAATTAGAGGGTTGTAGTAGAATCTGAAATTGTCCGCTCCTAAAATAAATAACCAACAGTTGTCCTTTTAAATAATTCTGGGTGTTGAATCCAGAAATATTATTCCTACAATGGATTTCCTTACTTATTATTTAATTAGAGGGTTGTAATTTAATATAAAATAGTCCGCACCTAAAATAAATAACCAACAGTTGTCCTTTTAAATAATTCTGGGTGTTGAATCCAGAAATATTATTCCTACAATGGATTTCCTTACTTATTATTTAATTAGAGGGTTGTAATTTAATATAAAATAGTCCGCACCTAAAATAAATAAGGAACAGTTGTCCTTTTAAATAATTCTGGGTGTTGAATCCTGAAATATTATTCCTACAATGGATTTCCTAAATTATTATTTAATTTGTATGTTTAAATATGAAATAGTCCGCGCCTAAAATAAATAAGGACCTGTTGTCCTTTTAAATAATTCTGGGTGTTGAATCCAGAAAAATTATTCCTACAATGGATTTCCTAACTTATTATTTAATTAGAGGGTTGTAATTTAATATAAAATGGTCCGCACCTAAAATAAATAAGGAACAGTTGTCCTTTTAAATAATTCTGGGTGTTGAATCCTGAAATATTATTCCTACAATGGATTTCCTAACTTATTATTTAATTTGTATGTTTAAATATGAAATAGTCCGCGCCTAAAATAAATAAGGACCTGTTGTCCTTTTAAATAATTCTGGGTGTTGAATCCAGAAAAATTATTCCTACAATGGATTTCCTAACTTATTATTTAATTTGTATGTTTAAATATGAAATAGTCCGCGCCTAAAATAAATAAGGACCTGTTGTCCTTTTAAATAATTATTGGTGTTGAATCCAGAAAAATTATTCCTACAATGGATTTCCTAACTTATTATTTAATTAGAGGGTTGTAATGTAATATAAAATGGTCCGCACCTAAAATAAATAAGGAACAGTTGTCCTTTTAAATAATTCTGGGTGTTGAATCCTGAAATATTATTCCTACAATGGATTTCCTAACTTATTATTTAATTAGAGGGTTGTAGTAGAATCTGAAATTGTCCGCTCCTAAAATAAATAACCAACAGTTGTCCTTTTAAATAATTCTGGGTGTTGAATCCAGAAATATTATTCCTACAATGGATTTCCTTACTTATTATTTAATTAGAGGGTTGTAATTTAATATAAAATAGTCCGCACCTAAAATAAATAACCAACAGTTGTCCTTTTAAATAATTCTGGGTGTTGAATCCAGAAATATTATTCCTACAATGGATTTCCTTACTTATTATTTAATTAGAGGGTTGTAATTTAATATAAAATAGTCCGCACCTAAAATAAATAAGGAACAGTTGTCCTTTTAAATAATTCTGGCTGTTGAATCCAGAATAATTATTCCTACAATGGATTTCCTAACTTATTATTTAATTAGAGGGTTGTAATGTAATATAAAATGGTCCGCACCTAAAATAAATAAGGAACAGTTGTCCTTTTAAATAATTCTGGGTGTTGAATCCTGAAATATTATTCCTACAATGGATTTCCTAACTTATTATTTAATTAGAGGGTTGTAGTAGAATCTGAAATTGTCCGCTCCTAAAATAAATAACCAACAGTTGTCCTTTTAAATAATTCTGGGTGTTGAATCCAGAAATATTATTCCTACAATGGATATCCTTACTTATTATTTAATTAGAGGGTTGTAATTTAATATAAAATAGTCCGCACCTAAAATAAATAACCAACAGTTGTCCTTTTAAATAATTCTGGGTGTTGAATCCAGAAATATTATTCCTACAATGGATTTCCTTACTTATTATTTAATTAGAGGGTTGTAATTTAATATAAAATAGTCCGCACCTAAAATAAATAAGGAACAGTTGTCCTTTTAAATAATTCTGGCTGTTGAATCCAGAATAATTATTCCTACAATGGATTTCCTAACTTATTATTTAATTTGTATGTTTAAATATAAAATGGTCCGTGCCTAAAATAAATAAGGATCTGTTGTCCTTTTAAATAATTCTGGCTGTTGAATCCAGAATAATTATTCCTACAATGGATTTCCTAACTTATTATTTAATTTGTATGTTTAAATATAAAATGGTCCGTGCCTAAAATAAATAAGGATCTGTTGTCCTTTAAAATAATTCTGGCTGTTGAATCCAGAATAATTATTCCTACAATGGATTTCCTAACTTATTATTTAATTTGTATGTTTAAATATAAAATGGTCCGTGCCTAAAATAAATAAGGATCTGTTGTCCTTTTAAATAATTCTGGCTGTTGAATCCAGAATAATTATTCCTACAATGGATTTCCTAACTTATTATTTAATTTGTATGTTTAAATATAAAATAGTCCGCACCTAAAATAAATAAGGACCTGTTGTCCTTTTAAATAATTCTGGATATTGAATCCAGAAATATTATTCCAACTATGGATTTCCTAACTTATTATTTAATTAGAGGGTTGTAGTTGAATCTGAAATTGCCCGCTCCTAAAATAAATAAGGAACTGTTGTCCTTTTAAATAATTCTGGATATTGAATCCAGAAATATTATTCCAACAATGGATTGCCTAACTTATTATTTAATTAGAGGGTTGTAGTTGAATCTGAAATGGTCCGCGCCTAATATAAATAAGGAACTGTTGTCTTTTTAAATAATTCTGGGTAGTGAACCCAATAAAATTTGTTATTTAATTAGCTCGTTGTTATTTATTCTTCAATGGTCCTAGCCTGCCACACATTGCGGGGTTGGCACCCCTGATGAGACGACGCGGGAGGGAGCATCAGTCGGACTAAACAAGAGGCACGAGGGAGGTGAACGACTGACGGTAGAGCTAGCGGTAGTTATGGAGGAATGAAGAATGAAAGGTGTAAGAAAAGTGTGGTGGCCTAGTTGGAGTGCTGCAGGTCGAGCGAAGTCATGATGGGACCTAACTCCAGGGGACCTACACCATGTAGAGTGTGTCGAACCACTCGAACAGTAGTATCTGTGGTTTATCAGATGAAATAAGTGACGGTCGAATACGTGAACTTTCTTGTAAAACAACAAAAGTAAGGAACAGTTGTCCTTTTAAATAATTCTGGGTGTTGAATCCAGAAATATTATTCCTACAATGGATTTCCTAACTTATTATTTAATTAGAGGATTGTAGTTGAATCTGAAATTGTCCGCTCCTAAAATAAATAAGGAACAGTTGTCCTTTTAAATAATTCTGGGTGTTGAATCCAGAAATATTATTCCTACAATGGATTTCCTAACTTATTATTTAATTAGAGGGTTGTAGTTGAATCTGAAATTGTTAGCTCCTAAAATAAATAAGGAAAAGTTGTCCTTTTAAATAATTCTGGGTGTTGAATCCAGAAATATTAGTCCTACAATGGATTTCCTAACTTATTATTTAATTAGAGGGTTGTAGTTGAATCTGAAATTGTCCGCTCCTAAAATAAATAAGGACCTGTTGTCCTTTTAAATAATTCTGGGTTTTGAATCCAGAACAAATATTCCTGCAATAGATTTCCTAACTTATTATTTAATTTGTATGTTTAAATATAAAATAGTCCGTGCCTAAAATAAATAAGGACCTGTTGTCCTTTTAAATAAATCTGGGTGTTGAATCCAGAAATATTATTATTACAATGGATTTCCTAACTTATTATTTAATTAGAGGGTTGTAGTAGAATCTGAAATTGTCCGCTCCTAAAATAAATAAGGACCTGTTGTCCTTTTAAATAATTCTGGGTGTTGAATCCTGAAATATTATTCCTACAATGGATTTCCTAACTTATAATTTAATTTGTATGTTTAAATATGAAATAGTCCGCGCCTAAAATAAATAAGGACCTGTTGTCCTTTTAAATAATTCTGGGTGTTGAATCCAGAAAAATTATTCCTACAATGGATTTCCTAACTTATTATTTAATTAGAGGGTTGTAATTTAATATAAAATGGTCCGCACCTAAAATAAATAAGGAACAGTTGTCCTTTTTAATAATTCTGGGTGTTGAATCCTGAAATATTATTCCTACAATGGATTTCCTAACTTATTATTTAATTTGTATGTTTAAATATGAAATAGTCCGCGCCTAAAATAAATAAGGACCTGTTGTCCTTTTAAATAATTCTGGGTGTTGAATCCAGATAAATTATTCCTACAATGGATTTCCTTACTTATTATTTAATTTGTATGTTTAAATATGAAATAGTTCGCGCCTATAATAAATAAGGACCTGTTCTCCTTTTAAATAATTATTGGTGTTGAATCCAGAAAAATTATTCCTACAATGGATTTCCTAACTTATTATTTAATTAGAGGGTTGTAATGTAATATAAAATGGTCCGCACCTAAAATAAATAAGGAACAGTTGTCCTTTTAAATAATTCTGTGTGTTGAATCCTGAAATATTATTCCTACAATGGATTTCCTAACTTATTATTTAATTAGAGGGTTGTAGTAGAATCTGAAATTGTCCGCTCCTAAAATAAATAACCAACAGTTGTCCTTTTAAATAATTCTGGGTGTTGAATCCAGAAATATTATTCCTACAATGGATTTCCTTACTTATTATTTAATTAGAGGGTTCTAATTTAATATAAAATAGTCCGCACCTAAAATAAATAAGGAACAGTTGTCCTTTTAAATAATTCTGGGTGTTGAATCCTGAAATATTATTCCTACAATGGATTTCCTAACTTATTATTTAATTTGTATGTTTAAATATAAAATGGTCCGTGCCTAAAATAAATAAGGATCTGTTGTCCTTTTAAATAATTCTGGCTGTTGAATCCAGAATAATTATTCCTACAATGGATTTCCTAACTTATTATTTAATTTGTATGTTTAAATATAAAATGGTCCGTGCCTAAAATAAATAAGGATCTGTTGTCCTTTTAAATAATTCTGGCTGTTGAATCCAGAATAATTATTCCTACAATGGATTTCCTAACTTATTATTTAATTTGTATGTTTAAATATAAAATAGTCCGCACCTAAAATAAATAAGGACCTGTTGTCCTTTTAAATAATTCTGGATATTGAATCCAGAAATATTATTCCAACAATGGATTTCCTAACTTATTATTTAATTAGAGGGTTGTAGTTGAATCTGAAATTGTCCGCTCCTAAAATAAATAAGGAACTGTTGTCCTTTTAAATAATTCTGGATATTGAATCCAGAAATATTATTCCAACAATGGATTGCCTAACTTATTATTTAATTAGAGGGTTGTAGTTGAATCTGAAATGGTCCGCGCCTAATATAAATAAGGACCTGTTGTCTTTTTAAATAATTCTGGGTAGTGAACCCAATAAAATTTGTTATTTAATTAGCTCGTTGTTATTTATTCTTCAATGGTCCTAGCCTAATATTTGTAGCTAAAAGCCTGTGATAAATTAAAATGAGCGGAATGAAACCTAATGAATTCAGGACCTTTTATTTTAATATTAAATTTAGCTAAAGTATAGAATATTGCTACAGAAAAATCCGGGGTTTAATCCGGAAAAAACTGGAATATCACAATCCTGTGATACATTAAATTGGGCGCAATGAATCCTATTTAATTTGGGACCACTAATTATAATATTAAATATAGCTAAAGTTACGATTACTGCTCCAGAAAAATCCGGGACTGAATCCGGAAAAAAACTGGAATATCACAACCCTGTGATACATTAAATTGGGCGCAATGAATCATAATTAATTTGGGACCACTAATTTTAATATTAAATATAGCTAAAATTACGATTACTGCTCCAGAAAAATCCGGGACTGAATCCGGAAAAAAACTGGAATATCACAGCCCTGTGATACATTAAATTGGGCGCAATGAATCCTAATTAATTTGGGACCACTAATTATAATATTAAATATAGCTAAAGTATCGATTTCTGTTCCAGAAAAACCCGGGAGTGAATCCGGAAAAAACTGGAATATCACAACCCTGTGATACATTAAAATTTCCATCATGACTTCACCCTCGCTACAACACGTCCACCCTGACCATCACACCCCTCCAACACCTTCCCCCTCCACTCCCGCATCCCCACTCCCAGAACCACCACCAATCCCCACCCGCAAAGTGCCACCGATAGCCAGAGGATGCTGTGCACCACGTCGCCCACCAGGAAGTAGCTCCTCCACACAAACATGCGGGCCAGTCTCCACAAATCCACCAGGCAGTGCACCTGTGCGGAGATGCGAGTAAGAGTGGTTGCCACACATTGCGGGGTTGGCACCCCTGATGAGACGACGCGGGAGGGAGCATCAGTCGGACTAAACAAGAGGCACGAGGGAGGTGAACGACTGACGGTAGAGCTAGCGGTAGTTATGGAGGAATGAAGAATGAAAGGTGTAAGAAAAGTGTGGTGGCCTAGTTGGAGTGCTGCAGGTCGAGCGAAGTCATGATGGGACCTAACTCCAGGGGACCTACACCATGTAGAGTGTGTCGAACCACTCGAACAGTAGTATCTGTGGTTTATCAGATGAAATAAGTGACGGTCGAATACGTGAACTTTCTTGTAAAACAACAAAAGTAATGAACAGTTGTCCTTTTAAATAATTCTGGGTGTTGAATCCAGAAATATTATTCCTACAATGGATTTCCTAACTTATTATTTAATTAGAGGATTGTAGTTGAATCTGAAATTGTCCGCTCCTAAAATAAATAAGGAACAGTTGTCCTTTTAAATAATTCTGGGTGTTGAATTCAGAAATATTATTCCTACAATGGATTTCCTAACTTATTATTTAATTAGAGGGTTGTAGTTGAATCTGAAATTGTCCGCTCCTAAAATAAATAAGGAACAGTTGTCCTTTTAAATAATTCTGGGTGTTGAATCCAGAAATATTATTCCTACAATGGATTTCCTAACTTATTATTTAATTAGAGGATTGTAGTTGAATCTGAAATTGTCCGCTCCTAAAATAAATAAGGAACAGTTGTCCTTTTAAATAATTCTGGGTTTTGAATCCAGAAATATTATTCCTACAATGGATTTCCTAACTTATTATTTAATTAGAGGGTTGTAGTTGAATCTGAAATTGTCCGCTCCTAAAATAAATAAGGAACAGTTGTCCTTTTAAATAATTCTGGGTTTTGAATCCAGAAATATTATTCCTACAATGGATTTCCTAACTTATTATTTAATTAGAGGGTTGTAGTTGAATCTGAAATTGTCCGCTCCTAAAATAAATAAGGACCTGTTGTCCTTTTAAATAATTCTGGGTTTTGAATCCAGAACAAATAGTCCTGCAATAGATTTCCTAACTTATTATTTAATTAGAGGGTTGTAGTAGAATCTGAAATTGTCCGCTCCTAAAATAAATAAGGACCTGTTGTCCTTTTAAATAATTCTGGGTGTTGAATCCTGAAATATTATTCCTACAATGGATTTCCTAACTTATAATTTAATTTGTATGTTTAAATATGAAATAGTCCGCGCCTAAAATAAATAAGGACCTGTTGTCCTTTTAAATAATTCTGGGTGTTGAATCCAGAAAAATTATTCCTACAATGGATTTCCTAACTTATTATTTAATTTGTATGTTTAAATATGAAATAGTCCGCGCCTATAATAAATAAGGACCTGTTCTCCTTTTAAATAATTATTGGTGTTGAATCCAGAAAAATTATTCCTACAATGGATTTCCTAACTTATTATTTAATTAGAGGGTTGTAATGTAATATAAAATGGTCCGCACCTAAAATAAATAAGGAACAGTTGTCCTTTTAAATAATTCTGGGTGTTGAATCCTGAAATATTATTCCTACAATGGATTTCCTAACTTATTATTTAATTAGAGGGTTGTAATTTAATATAAAATGGTCCGCACCTAAAATAAATAAGGAACAGTTGTCCTTTTAAATAATTCTGGGTGTTGAATCCTGAAATATTATTCCTACAATGGATTTCCTAACTTATTATTTAATTTGTATGTTTAAATATGAAATAGTCCGCGCCTAAAATAAATAAGGACCTGTTGTCCTTTTAAATAATTCTGGGTGTTGAATCCAGAAAAATTATTCCTACAATGGATTTCCTAACTTATTATTTAATTTGTATGTTTAAATATGAAATAGTCCGCGCCTATAATAAATAAGGACCTGTTCTCCTTTTAAATAATTATTGGTGTTGAATCCAGAAAAATTATTCCTACAATGGATTTCCTAACTTATTATTTAATTAGAGGGTTGTAATGTAATATAAAATGGTCCGCACCTAAAATAAATAAGGAACAGTTGTCCTTTTAAATAATTCTGGGTGTTGAATCCTGAAATATTATTCCTACAATGGATTTCCTAACTTATTATTTAATTAGAGGGTTGTAAGAATCTGAAATTGTCCGCTCCTAAAATAAATAACCAACAGTTGTCCTTTTAAATAATTCTGGGTGTTGAATCCAGAAATATTATTCCTACAATGGATTTCCTTACTTATTATTTAAATAGAGGGTTCTAATTTAATATAAAATAGTCCGCACCTAAAATAAATAAGGAACAGTTGTCCTTTTAAATAATTCTGGGTGTTGAATCCTGAAATATTATTCCTACAATGGATTTCCTAACTTATTATTTAATTTGTATGTTTAAATATGAAATAGTCCGCGCCTAAAATAAATAAGGACCTGTTGTCCTTTTAAATAATTGTGGGTGTTGAATCCAGAAAAATTATTCCTACAATGGATTTCCTAACTTATTATTTAATTAGAGGGTTGTAATTTAATATAAAATGGTCCGCACCTAAAATAAATAAGGAACAGTTGTCCTTTTAAATAATTCTGGGTGTTGAATCCTGAAATATTATTCCTACAATGGATTTCCTAACTTATTATTTAATTTGTATGTTTAAATATGAAATAGTCTGCGCCTAAAATAAATAAGGACCTGTTGTCCTTTTAAATAATTCTGGGTGTTGAATCCAGAAAAATTATTCCTACAATGGATTTCCTAACTTATTATTTAATTTGTAGGTTTAAATATGAAATAGTCCGCGCCTAAAATAAATAAGGACCTGTTGTCCTTTTAAATAATTATTGGTGTTGAATCCAGAAAAATTATTCCTACAATGGATTTCCTAACTTATTATTTAATTAGAGGGTTGTAATGTAATATAAAATGGTCCGCACCTAAAATAAATAAGGAACAGTTGTCCTTTTAAATAATTCTGGGTGTTGAATCCTGAAATATTATTCCTACAATGGATTTCCTAACTTATTATTTAATTAGAGGGTTGTAGTAGAATCTGAAATTGTCCGCTCCTAAAATAAATAACCAACAGTTGTCCTTTTAAATAATTCTGGGTGTTGAATCCAGAAATATTATTCCTACAATGGATTTCCTTACTTATTATTTAATTAGAGGGTTGTAATTTAATATAAAATAGTCCGCACCTAAAATAAATAAGGAACAGTTGTCCTTTTAAATAATTCTGGGTGTTGAATCCAGAAATATTATTCCTACAATGGATTTCCTAACTTATTATTTAATTTGTATGTTTAAATATGAAATAGTCCGCGCCTAAAATAAATAAGGACCTGTTGTCCTTTTAAATAATTCTGGGTGTTGAATCCAGAAAAATTATTCCTACAATGGATTTCCTAACTTATTATTTAATTTGTATGTTTAAATATGAAATAGTCCGCGCCTAAAATAAATAAGGACCTGTTGTCCTTTTAAATAATTATTGGTGTTGAATCCAGAAAAATTATTCCTACAATGGATTTCCTAACTTATTATTTAATTAGAGGGTTGTAATGTAATATAAAATGGTCCGCACCTAAAATAAATAAGGAACAGTTGTCCTTTTAAATAATTCTGGGTGTTGAATCCTGAAATATTATTCCTAAAATGGATTTCCTAACTTATTATTTAATTTGTATGTTTAAATATGAAATAGTCCGCGCCTAAAATAAATAAGGACCTGTTGTCCTTTTAAATAATTGTGGGTGTTGAATCCAGAAAAATTATTCCTACAATGGATTTCCTAACTTATTATTTAATTAGAGGGTTGTAATGTAATATAAAATGGTCCGCACCTAAAATAAATAAGGAACAGTTGTCCTTTTAAATAATTCTGGGTGTTGAATCCTGAAATATTATTCCTACAATGGATTTCCTAACTTATTATTTAATTTGTATGTTTAAATATGAAATAGTCCGCGCCTAAAATAAATAAGGACCTGTTGTCCTTTTAAATAATTCTGGGTGTTGAATCCAGAAAAATTATTCCTACAATGGATTTCCTAACTTATTATTTAATTTGTATGTTTAAATATGAAATAGTCCGCGCCTAAAATAAATAAGGACCTGTTGTCCTTTTAAATAATTATTGGTGTTGAATCCAGAAAAATTATTCCTACAATGGATTTCCTAACTTATTATTTAATTAGAGGGTTGTAATGTAATATAAAATGGTCCGCACCTAAAATAAATAAGGAACAGTTGTCCTTTTAAATAATTCTGGGTGTTGAATCCTGAAATATTATTCCTACAATGGATTTCCTAACTTATTATTTAATTAGAGGGTTGTAGTAGAATCTGAAATTGTCCGCTCCTAAAATAAATAACCAACAGTTGTCCTTTTAAATAATTCTGGGTGTTGAATCCAGAAATATTATTCCTACAATGGATTTCCTAACTTATTATTTAATTTGTATGTTTAAATATAAAATGGTCCGTGCCTAAAATAAATAAGGAACTGTTGTCCTTTTAAATAATTCTGGCTGTTGAATCCAGAATAATTATTCCTACAATGGATTTCCTAACTTATTATTTAATTTGTATGTTTAAATATAAAATGGTCCGTGCCTAAAATAAATAAGGAACTGTTGTCCTTTTAAATAATTCTGGCTGTTGAATCCAGAATAATTATTCCTACAATGGATTTCCTAACTTATTATTTAATTTGTATGTTTAAATATAAAATGGTCCTTGCCTAAAATAAATAAGGAACTGTTGTCCTTTTAAATAATTCTGGCTGTTGAATCCAGAATAATTATTACTACAATGGATTTCCTAACTTATTATTTAATTTGTATGTTTAAATATAAAATGGTCCGTGCCTAAAATAAATAAGGATTTGTTGTCCTTTTAAATAATTCTGGCTGTTGAATCCAGAATAATTATTCCTACAATGGATTTCCTAACTTATTATTTAATTTGTATGTTTAAATATAAAATGGTCCGTGCCTAAAATAAATAAGGATTTGTTGTCCTTTTAAATAATTCTGGCTGTTGAATCCAGAATAATTATTCCTACAATGGATTTCCTAACTTATTATTTAATTTGTATGTTTAAATATAAAATGGTCCTTGCCTAAAATAAATAAGGAACTGTTGTCCTTTTAAATAATTCTGGCTGTTGAATCCAGAATAATTATTACTACAATGGATTTCCTAACTTATTATTTAATTTGTATGTTTAAATATAAAATGGTCCTTGCCTAAAATAAATAAGGAACTGTTGTCCTTTTAAATAATTCTGGCTGTTGAATCCAGAATAATTATTCCTACAATGGATTTCCTAACTTATTATTTAATTTGTATGTTTAAATATAAAATGGTCCGTGCCTAAAATAAATAAGGATTTGTTGTCCTTTTAAATAATTCTGGCTGTTGAATCCAGAATAATTATTCCTACAATGGATTTCCTAACTTATTATTTAATTTGTATGTTTAAATATAAAATGGTCCGTGCCTAAAATAAATAAGGATCTGTTGTCCTTTTAAATAATTCTGGCTGTTGAATCCAGAATAATTATTCCTACAATGGATTTCCTAACTTATTATTTAATTTGTATGTTTAAATATAAAATGGTCCGTGCCTAAAATAAATAAGGATCTGTTGTCCTTTTAAATAATTCTGGCTGTTGAATCCAGAATAATTATTCCTACAATGGATTTCCTAACTTATTATTTAATTTGTATGTTTAAATATAAAATGGTCCGTGCCTAAAATAAATAAGGATCTGTTGTCCTTTTAAATAATTCTGGCTGTTGAATCCAGAATAATTATTCCTACAATGGATTTCCTAACTTATTATTTAATTTGTATGTTTAAATATAAAATAGTCCGCACCTAAAATAAATAAGGACCTGTTGTCCTTTTAAATAATTCTGGATATTGAATCCAGAAATATTATTCCAGCTATGGATTTCCTAACTTATTATTTAATTAGAGGGTTGTAGTTGAATCTGAAATTGTCCGCTCCTAAAATAAATAAGGAACTGTTGTCCTTTTAAATAATTCTGGATATTGAATCCAGAAATATTATTCCAACAATGGATTGCCTAACTTATTATTTAATTAGAGGGTTGTAGTTGAATCTGAAATGGTCCGCGCCTAATATAAATAAGGACCTGTTGTCTTTTTAAATAATTCTGGGTAGTGAACCCAATAAAATTTGTTATTTAATTAGCTCGTTGTTATTTATTCTTCAATGGTCCTAGCCTAATATTTGTAGCTAAAAGCCTGTGATAAATTAAAATGAGCGGAATGAAACCTAATGAATTCAGGACCTTTTATTTTAATATTAAATTTAGCTAAAGTATAGAATATTGCTACAGAAAAATCCGGGGTTTAATCCGGAAAAAACTGGAATATCACAATCCTGTGATACATTAAATTGGGCGCAATGAATCCTAATTAATTTGGGACCACTAATTATAATATTAAATATAGCTAAAGTTACGATTACTGCTCCAGAAAAATCCGGGACTGAATCCGGAAAAAAACTGGAATATCACAACCCTGTGATACATTAAATTGGGCGCAATGAATCATAATTAATTTGGGACCACTAATTATAATATTAAATATAGTTAAAATTACGATTACTGCTCCAGAAAAATCCGGGACTGAATCCGGAAAAAAACTGGAATATCACAACCCTGTGATACAGTAAATTGGGCGCAATGAATCCTAATTAATTTGGGACCACTAATTATAATATTAAATATAGCTAAAATTACGATTACTGCTCCAGAAAAATCCGGGACTGAATCCGGAAAAAAACTGGAATATCACAGCCCTGTGATACATTAAATTGGGCGCAATGAATCCTAATTAATTTGGGACCACTAATTATAATATTAAATATAGCTAAAGTATCGATTTCTGTTCCAGAAAAACCCGGGAGTGAATCCGGAAAAAACTGGAATATCACAACCCTGTGATACATTAAAATTTCCATCATGACTTCACCCTCGCTACAACACGTCCACCCTGACCATCACACCCCTCCAACACCTTCCCCCTCCACTCCCGCATCCCCACTCCCAGAACCACCACCAATCCCCACCCGCAAAGTGCCACCGATAGCCAGAGGATGCTGTGCACCACGTCGCCCACCAGGAAGTAGCTCCTCCACACAAACATGCGGGCCAGTCTCCACAAATCCACCAGGCAGTGCACCTGTGCGGAGATGCGAGTAAGAGTGGTTGCCACACATTGCGGGGTTGGCACCCCTGATGAGACGACGCGGGAGGGAGCATCAGTCGGACTAAACAAGAGGCACGAGGGAGGTGAACGACTGACGGTAGAGCTAGCGGTAGTTATGGAGGAATGAAGAATGAAAGGTGTAAGAAAAGTGTGGTGGCCTAGTTGGAGGGCTGCAGGTCGAGCGAAGTCATAATGGGACCTAACTCCAGGGGACCTACACCATGTAGAGTGTGTCGAACCACTCGAACAGTAGTATCTGTGGTTTATCAGATGAAATAAGTGACGGTCGAATACGTGAACTTTCTTGTAAAACAACAAAAGTAAGGAACAGTTGTCCTTTTAAATAATTCTGGGTGTTGAATCCAGAAATATTATTCCTACAATGGATTTCCTAACTTATTATTTAATTAGAGGATTGTAGTTGAATCTGAAATTGTCCGCTCCTAAAATAAATAAGGAACAGTTGTCCTTTTAAATAATTCTGGGTGTTGAATCCAGAAATATTATTCCTACAATGGATTTCCTAACTTATTATTTAATTAGAGGGTTGTAGTTGAATCTGAAATTGTCCGCTCCTAAAATAAATAAGGAACAGTTGTCCTTTTAAATAATTCTGGGTGTTGAATCCAGAAATATTATTCCTACAATGGATTTCCTAACTTATTATTTAATTAGAGGATTGTAGTTGAATCTGAAATTGTCCGCTCCTAAAATAAATAAGGAACAGTTGTCCTTTTAAATAATTCTGGGTTTTGAATCCAGAAATATTATTCCTACAATGGATTTCCTAACTTATTATTTAATTAGAGGGTTGTAGTTGAATCTGAAATTGTCCGCTCCTAAAATAAATAAGGAACAGTTGTCCTTTTAAATAATTCTGGGTTTTGAATCCAGAAATATTATTCCTACAATGGATTTCCTAACTTATTATTTAATTAGAGGGTTGTAGTTGAATCTGAAATTGTCCGCTCCTAAAATAAATAAGGACCTGTTGTCCTTTTAAATAATTCTGGGTTTTGAATCCAGAACAAATATTCCTGCAATAGATTTCCTAACTTATTATTTAATTAGAGGGTTGTAGTAGAATCTGAAATTGTCCGCTCCTAAAATAAATAAGGACCTGTTGTCCTTTTAAATAATTCTGGGTGTTGAATCCTGAAATATTCTTCCTACAATGGATTTCCTAACTTATAATTTAATTTGTATGTTTAAATATGAAATAGTCCGCGCCTAAAATAAATAAGGACCTGTTGTCCTTTTAAATAATTCTGGTTGTTGAATCCAGAAAAATTATTCCTACAATGGATTTCATAACTTATTATTTAATTAGAGGGTTGTAATTTAATATAAAATGGTCCGCACCTAAAATAAATAAGGAACAGTTGTCCTTTTAAATAATTCTGGGTGTTGAATCCTGAAATATTATTCCTACAATGGATTTCCTAACTTATTATTTAATTTGTATGTTTAAATATGAAATAGTCCGCGCCTAAAATAAATAAGGACCTGTTGTCCTTTTAAATAATTCTGGGTGTTGAATCCAGAAAAATTATTTCTACAATGGATTTCCTAACTTATTATTTAATTTGTATGTTTAAATATGAAATAGTCCGCGCCTATAATAAATAAGGACCTGTTCTCCTTTTAAATAATTATTGGTGTTGAATCCAGAAAAATTATTCCTACAATGGATTTCCTAACTTATTATTTAATTAGAGGGTTGTAATGTAATATAAAATGGTCCGCACCTAAAATAAATAAGGAACAGTTGTCTTTTTAAATAATTCTGGGTGTTGAATCCTGAAATATTATTCCTACAATGGATTTCCTAACTTATTATATAATTAGAGGGTTGTAGTAGAATCTGAAATTGTCCGCTCCTAAAATAAATAACCAACAGTTGTCCTTTTAAATAATTCTGGGTGTTGAATCCAGAAATATTATTCCTACAATGGATTTCCTTACTTATTATTTAATTAGAGGGTTCTAATTTAATATAAAATAGTCCGCACCTAAAATAAATAAGGAACAGTTGTCCTTTTAAATAATTCTGGGTGTTGAATCCTGAAATATTATTCCTACAATGGATTTCCTAACTTATTATTTAATTTGTATGTTTAAATATGAAATAGTCCGCGCCTAAAATAAATAAGGACCTGTTGTCCTTTTAAATAATTGTGGGTGTTGAATCCAGAAAAATTATTCCTACAATGGATTTCCTAACTTATTATTTAATTAGAGGGTTGTAATTTAATATAAAATGGTCCGCACCTAAAATAAATAAGGAACAGTTGTCCTTTTAAATAATTCTGGGTGTTGAATCCTGAAATATTAATCCTACAATGGATTTCCTAACTTATTATTTAATTTGTATGTTTAAATATGAAATAGTCCGCGCCTAAAATAAATAAGGACCTGTTGTCCTTTTAAATAATTCTGGGTGTTGAATCCAGAAAAATTATTCCTACAATGGATTTCCTAACTTATTATTTAATTTGTATGTTTAAATATGAAATAGTCCGCGCCTAAAATAAATAAGGACCTGTTGTCCTTTTAAATAATTATTGGTGTTGAATCCAGAAAAATTATTCCTACAATGGATTTCCTAACTTATTATTTAATTAGAGGGTTGTAATGTAATATAAAATGGTCCGCACCTAAAATAAATAAGGAACAGTTGTCCTTTTAAATAATTCTGGGTGTTGAATCCTGAAATATTATTCCTACAATGGATTTCCTAACTTATTATTTAATTAGAGGGTTGTAGTAGAATCTGAAATTGTCCGCTCCTAAAATAAATAACCAACAGTTGTCCTTTTAAATAATTCTGGGTGTTGAATCCAGAAATATTATTCCTACAATGGATTTCCTTACTTATTATTTAATTAGAGGGTTGTAATTTAATATAAAATAGTCCGCACCTAAAATAAATAAGGAACAGATGTCCTTTTAAATAATTCTGGGTGTTGAATCCAGAAATATTATTCCTACAATGGATTTCCTAACTTATTATTTAATTTGTATGTTTAAATATAAAATGGTCCGTGCCTAAAATAAATAAGGAACTGTTGTCCTTTTAAATAATTCTGGCTGTTGAATCCAGAATAATTATTCCTACAATGGATTTCCTAACTTATTATTTAATTTGTATGTTTAAATATAAAATGGTCCGTGCCTAAAATAAATAAGGAACTGTTGTCCTTTTAAATAATTCTGGCTGTTGAATCCAGAATAATTATTCCTACAATGGATTTCCTAACTTATTATTTAATTTGTATGTTTAAATATAAAATGGTCCTTGCCTAAAATAAATAAGGAACTGTTGTCCTTTTAAATAATTCTGGCTGTTGAATCCAGAATAATTATTCCTACAATGGATTTCCTAACTTATTATTTAATTTGTATGTTTAAATATAAAATGGTCCTTGCCTAATATAAATAAGGAACTGTTGTCCTTTTAAATAATTCTGGCTGTTGAATCCAGAATAATTATTCCTACAATGGATTTCCTAACTTATTATTTAATTTGTATGTTTAAATATAAAATGGTCCGTGCCTAAAATAAATAAGGATTTGTTGTCCTTTTAAATAATTCTGGCTGTTGAATCCAGAATAATTATTCCTACAATGGATTTCCTAACTTATTATTTAATTTGTATGTTTAAATATAAAATGGTCCGTGCCTAAAATAAATAAGGATCTGTTGTCCTTTTAAATAATTCTGGCTGTTGAATCCAGAATAATTATTCCTACAATGGATTTCCTAACTTATTATTTAATTTGTATGTTTAAATATAAAATGGTCCGTGCCTAAAATAAATTATGATCTGTTGTCCTTTTAAATAATTCTGGCTGTTGAATCCAGAATAATTATTCCTACAATGGATTTCCTAACTTATTATTTAATTTCTATGTTTAAATATAAAATGGTCCGTGCCTAAAATAAATAAGGATCTGTTGTCCTTTTAAATAATTCTGGCTGTTGAATCCAGAATAATTATTCCTACAATGGATTTCCTAACTTATTATTTAATTTGTATGTTTAAATATAAAATAGTCCGCACCTAAAATAAATAAAGACCTGTTGTCCTTTTAAATAATTCTGGATATTGAATCCAGAAATATTATTCCAACTATGGATTTCCTAACTTATTATTTAATTAGAGGGTTGTAGTTGAATCTGAAATTGTCCGCTCCTAAAATAAATAAGGAACTGTTGTCCTTTTAAATAATTCTGGATATTGAATCCAGAAATATTATTCCAACAATGGATTGCCTAACTTATTATTTAATTAGAGGGTTGTAGTTGAATCTGAAATGGTCCGCGCCTAATATAAATAAGGACCTGTTGTCTTTTTAAATAATTCTGGGTAGTGAACCCAATAAAATTTGTTATTTAATTAGCTCGTTGTTATTTATTCTTCAATGGTCCTAGCCTAATATTTGTAGCTAAAAGCCTGTGATAAATTAAAATGAGCGGAATGAAACCTAATGAATTCAGGACCTTTTATTTTAATATTAAATTTAGCTAAAGTATAGAATATTGCTACAGAAAAATCCGGGGTTTAATCCGGAAAAAACTGGAATATCACAATCCTGTGATACATTAAATTGGGCGCAATGAATCCTAATTAATTTGGGACCACTAATTATAATATTAAATATAGCTAAAGTTACGATTACTGCTCCAGAAAAATCCGGGACTGAATCCGGAAAAAAACTGGAATATCACAACCCTGTGATACATTAAATTGGGCGCAATGAATCATAATTAATTTGGGACCACTAATTATAATATTAAATATAGCTAAAATTACGATTACTGCTCCAGAAAAATCCGGGACTGAATCCGGAAAAAAACTGGAATATCACAACCCTGTGATACAGTAAATTGGGCGCAATGAATCCTAATTAATTTGGGACCACTAATTATAATATTAAATATAGCTAAAATTACGATTACTGCTCCAGAAAAATCCGGGACTGAATCCGGAAAAAAACTGGAATATCACAGCCCTGTGATACATTAAATTGGGCGCAATGAATCCTAATTAATTTGGGACCACTAATTATAATATTAAATATAGCTAAAGTATCGATTTCTGTTCCAGAAAAACCCGGGAGTGAATCCGGAAAAAACTGGAATATCACAACCCTGTGATACATTAAAATTTCCATCATGACTTCACCCTCGCTACAACACGTCCACCCTGACCATCACACCCCTCCAACACCTTCCCCCTCCACTCCCGCATCCCCACTCCCAGAACCACCACCAATCCCCACCCGCAAAGTGCCACCGATAGCCAGAGGATGCTGTGCACCACGTCGCCCACCAGGAAGTAGCTCCTCCACACAAACATGCGGGCCAGTCTCCACAAATCCACCAGGCAGTGCACCTGTGCGGAGATGCGAGTAAGAGTGGTTGCCACACATTGCGGGGTTGGCACCCCTGATGAGACGACGCGGGAGGGAGCATCAGTCGGACTAAACAAGAGGCACGAGGGAGGTGAACGACTGACGGTAGAGCTAGCGGTAGTTATGGAGGAATGAAGAATGAAAGGTGTAAGAAAAGTGTGGTGGCCTAGTTGGAGTGCTGCAGGTCGAGCGAAGTCATGATGGGACCTAACTCCAGGGGACCTACACCATGTAGAGTGTGTCGAACCACTCGAACAGTAGTATCTGTGGTTTATCAGATGAAATAAGTGACGGTCGAATACGTGAACTTTCTTGTAAAACAACAAAAGTAAGGAACAGTTGTCCTTTTAAATAATTCTGGGTGTTGAATCCAGAAATATTATTCCTACAATGGATTTCCTAACTTATTATTTAATTAGAGGATTGTAGTTGAATCTGAAATTGTCCGCTCCTAAAATAAATAAGGAACAGTTGTCCTTTTAAATAATTCTGGGTGTTGAATCCTGAAATATTATTCCTACAATGGATTTCCTAACTTATTATTTAATTAGAGGGTTGTAGTAGAATCTGAAATTGTCCGCTCCTAAAATAAATAAGGAACAGTTGTCCTTTTAAATAATTCTGGGTGTTGAATCCTGAAATATTATTCCTACAATGGATTTCCTAACTTATTATTTAATTAGAGGGTTGTAGTTGAATCTGAAATTGTCCGCTCCTAAAATAAATAAGGAAAAGTTGTCCTTTTAAATAATTCTGGGTGTTGAATCCAGAAATATTATTCCTACAATGGATTTCCTAACTTATTATTTAATTAGAGGGTTGTAGTTGAATCTGAAATTGTCAGCTCCTAAAATAAATAAGGAACAGTTGTCCTTTTAAATAATTCTGGGTGTTGAATCCAGAAATATTATTCCTACAATGGATTTCCTTACTTATTATTTAATTAGAGGGTTCTAATTTAATATAAAATAGTCCGCACCTAAAATAAATAAGGAACAGTTGTCCTTTTAAATAATTCTGGGTGTTGAATCCTGAAATATTATTCCTACAATGGATTTCCTAAATTATTATTTAATTTGTATGTTTAAATATGAAATAGTCCGCGCCTAAAATAAATAAGGACCTGTTGTCCTTTTAAATAATTCTGGGTGTTGAATCCAGAAAAATTATTCCTACAATGGATTTCCTAACTTATTATTTAATTAGAGGGTTGTAATTTAATATAAAATGGTCCGCACCTAAAATAAATAAGGAACAGTTGTCCTTTTAAATAATTCTGGGTGTTGAATCCTGAAATATTATTCCTACAATGGATTTCCTAACTTATTATTTAATTTGTATGTTTAAATATGAAATAGTCCGCGCCTAAAATAAATAAGGACCTGTTGTCCTTTTAAATAATTCTGGGTGTTGAATCCAGAAAAATTATTCCTACAATGGATTTCCTAACTTATTATTTAATTTGTATGTTTAAATATGAAATAGTCCGCGCCTAAAATAAATAAGGACCTGTTGTCCTTTTAAATAATTATTGGTGTTGAATCCAGAAAAATTATTCCTACAATGGATTTCCTAACTTATTATTTAATTAGAGGGTTGTAATGTAATATAAAATGGTCCGCACCTAAAATAAATAAGGAACAGTTGTCCTTTTAAATAATTCTGGGTGTTGAATCCTGAAATATTATTCCTACAATGGATTTCCTAACTTATTATTTAATTAGAGGGTTGTAGTAGAATCTGAAATTGTCCGCTCCTAAAATAAATAACCAACAGTTGTCCTTTTAAATAATTCTGGGTGTTGAATCCAGAAATATTATTCCTACAATGGATTTCCTTACTTATTATTTAATTAGAGGGTTGTAATTTAATATAAAATAGTCCGCACCTAAAATAAATAACCAACAGTTGTCCTTTTAAATAATTCTGGGTGTTGAATCCAGAAATATTATTCCTACAATGGATTTCCTTACTTATTATTTAATTAGAGGGTTGTAATTTAATATAAAATAGTCCGCACCTAAAATAAATAAGGAACAGTTGTCCTTTTAAATAATTCTGGCTGTTGAATCCAGAATAATTATTCCTACAATGGATTTCCTAACTTATTATTTAATTTGTATGTTTAAATATAAAATGGTCCGTGCCTAAAATAAATAAGGATCTGTTGTCCTTTTAAATAATTCTGGCTGTTGAATCCAGAATAATTATTCCTACAATGGATTTCCTAACTTATTATTTAATTTGTATGTTTAAATATAAAATGGTCCGTGCCTAAAATAAATAAGGATCTGTTGTCCTTTTAAATAATTCTGGCTGTTGAATCCAGAATAATTATTCCTACAATGGATTTCCTAACTTATTATTTAATTTGTATGTTTAAATATAAAATGGTCCGTGCCTAAAATAAATAAGGATCTGTTGTCCTTTTAAATAATTCTGGCTGTTGAATCCAGAATAATTATTCCTACAATGGATTTCCTAACTTATTATTTAATTTGTATGTTTAAATATAAAATAGTCCGCACCTAAAATAAATAAGGACCTGTTGTCCTTTTAAATAATTCTGGATATTTAATCCAGAAATATTATTCCAACTATGGATTTCTTAACTTATTATTTAATTAGAGGGTTGTAGTTGAATCTGAAATTGTCCGCTCCTAAAATAAATAAGGAACTGTTGTCCTTTTAAATAATTCTGGATATTGAATCCAGAAATATTATTCCAACAATGGATTGCCTAACTTATTATTTAATTAGAGGGTTGTAGTTGAATCTGAAATGGTCCGCGCCTAATATAAATAAGGACCTGTTGTCTTTTTAAATAATTCTGGGTAGTGAACCCAATAAAATTTGTTATTTAATTAGCTCGTTAATAATATTTGTAGCTAAAAGCCTGTGATAAATTAAAATGAGCGGAATGAAACCTAATGAATTCAGGACCTTTTATTTTAATATTAAATTTAGCTAAAGTATAGAATATTGCTACAGAAAAATCCGGGGTTTAATCCGGAAAAAACTGGAATATCACAATCCTGTGATACATTAAATTGGGCGCAATGAATCCTAATTAATTTGGGACCACTAATTATAATATTAAATATAGCTAAAGTTACGATTACTGCTCCATAAAAATCCGGGACTGAATCCGGAAAAAAACTGGAATATCACAACCCTGTGATACATTAAATTGGGCGCAATGAATCATAATTAATTTGGGACCACTAATTATAATATTAAATATAGCTAAAATTACGATTACTGCTCCAGAAAAATCCGGGACTGAATCCGGAAAAAAACTGGAATATCACAACCCTGTGATACATTAAATTGGGCGCAATGAATTCTAATTAATTTGGGACCACTAATTATAATATTAAATATAGCTAAAGTTACGATTACTGCTCCAGAAAAATCCGGGACTGAATCCGGAAAAAAACTGGAATATCACAGCCCTGTGATACATTAAATTGGGCGTAATGAATGCTAATTAATTTGGGACCACTAATTATAATATTAAATATAGCTAAAGTATCGATTTCTGTTCCAGAAAAACCCGGGAGTGAATCCGGAAAAAACTGGAATATCACAACCCTGTGATACATTAAAATTTCCATCATGACTTCACCCTCGCTACAACACGTCCACCCTGACCATCACACCCCTCCAACACCTTCCCCCTCCACTCCCGCATCCCCACTCCCAGAACCACCACCAATCCCCACCCGCAAAGTGCCACCGATAGCCAGAGGATGCTGTGCACCACGTCGCCCACCAGGAAGTAGCTCCTCCACACAAACATGCGGGCCAGTCTCCACAAATCCACCAGGCAGTGCACCTGTGCGGAGATGCGAGTAAGAGTGGTTGCCACACATTGCGGGGTTGGCACCCCTGATGAGACGACGCGGGAGGGAGCATCAGTCGGACTAAACAAGAGGCACGAGGGAGGTGAACGACTGACGGTAGAGCTAGCGGTAGTTATGGAGGAATGAAGAATGAAAGGTGTAAGAAAAGTGTGGTGGCCTAGTTGGAGTGCTGCAGGTCGAGCGAAGTCATGATGGGACCTAACTCCAGGGGACCTACACCATGTAGAGTGTGTCGAACCTCTCGAACAGTAGTATCTGTGGTTTATCAGATGAAATAAGTGACGGTCGAATACGTGAACTTTCTTGTAAAACAACAAAAGTAAGGAACAGTTGTCCTTTTAAATAATTCTGGGTGTTGAATCCAGAAATATTATTCCTACAATGGATTTCCTAACTTATTATTTAATTAGAGGATTGTAGTTGAATCTGAAATTGTCCACTCCTAAAATAAATAAGGAACAGTTGTCCTTTTAAATAATTCTGGGTGTTGAATCCAGAAATATTATTCCTACAATGGATTTCCTAACTTATTATTTAATTAGAGGGTTGTAGTTGAATCTGAAATTGTCAGCTCCTAAAATAAATAAGGAACAGTTGTCCTTTTAAATAATTCTGGGTGTTGAATCCAGAAATATTATTCCTACAATGGATTTCCTAACTTATTATTTAATTAGAGGATTGTAGTTGAATCTGAAATTGTCCGCTCCTAAAATAAATAAGGAACAGTTGTCCTTTTAAATAATTCTGGGTGTTGAATCCAGAAATATTATTCCTACAATGGATTTCCTAACTTATTATTTAATTAGAGGGTTGTAGTTGAATCTGAAATTGTCCGCTCCTAAAATAAATAAGGACCTGTTGTCCTTTTAAATAATTCTGGGTTTTGAATCCAGAACAAATATTCCTGCAATAGATTTCCTAACTTATTATTTAATTTGTATGTTTAAATATAAAATAGTCCGTGCCTAAAATAAATAAGGACCTGTTGTCCTTTTAAATAATTCTGGGTGTTGAATCCTGAAATATTATTCCTACAATGGATTTCCTAACTTATAATTTAATTTGTATGTTTAAATATGAAATAGTCCGCGCCTAAAATAAATAAGGACCTGTTGTCCTTTTAAATAATTCTGGGTGTTGAATCCAGAAAAATTATTCCTACAATGGATTTCCTAACTTATTATTTAATTTGTATGTTTAAATATGAAATAGTCCGCGCCTAAAATAAATAAGGACCTGTTGTCCTTTTAAATAATTATTGGTGTTGAATCCAGAAAAATTATTCCTTCAATGGATTTAATAACTTATTATTTAATTAGAGGGTTGTAATGTAATATAAAATGGTCCGCACCTAAAATAAATAAGGAACAGTTGTCCTTTTAAATAATTCTGGCTGTTGAATCCAGAATAATTATTACTACAATGGATTTCCTAACTTATTATTTAATTTGTATGTTTAAATATAAAATGGTCCGTGCCTAAAATAAATAAGGAACTGTTGTCCTTTTAAATAATTCTGGCTGTTGAATCCAGAATAATTATTCCTACAATGGATTTCCTAACTTATTATTTAATTTGTATGTTTAAATATAAAATGGTCCGTGCCTAAAATAAATAAGGATCTGTTGTCCTTTTAAATAATTCTGGCTGTTGAATCCAGAATAATTATTCCTACAATGGATTTCCTAACTTATTATTTAATTTGTATGTTTAAATATAAAATGGTCCGTGCCTAAAATAAATAAGGATCTGTTGTCCTTTTAAATAATTCTGGCTGTTGAATCCAGAATAATTATTCCTACAATGGATTTCCTAACTTATTATTTAATTTGTATGTTTAAATATAAAATGGTCCGTGCCTAAAATAAATAAGGTTCTGTTGTCCTTTTAAATAATTCTGGCTGTTGAATCCAGAATAATTATTCCTACAATGGATTTCCTAACTTATTATTTAATTTGTATGTTTAAATATAAAATAGTCCGCACCTAAAATAAATAAGGACCTGTTGTCCTTTTAAATAATTCTGGATATTGAATCCAGAAATATTATTCCAACTATGGATTTCCTAACTTATTATTTAATTAGAGGGTTGTAGTTGAATCTGAAATTGTCCGCTCCTAAAATAAATAAGGAACTGTTGTCCTTTTAAATAATTCTGGATATTGAATCCAGAAATATTATTCCAACAATGGATTGCCTAACTTATTATTTAATTAGAGGGTTGTAGTTGAATCTGAAATGGTCCGCGCCTAATATAAATAAGGACCTGTTGTCTTTTTAAATAATTCTGGGTAGTGAACCCAATAAAATTTGTTATTTAATTAGCTCGTTGTTATTTATTCTTCAATGGTCCGAGCCTAATATTTGTAGCTAAAAGCCTGTGATAAATTAAAATGAGCGGAATGAAACCTAATGAATTCAGGACCTTTTATTTTAATATTAAATTTAGCTAAAGTATAGAATATTGCTACAGAAAAATCCGGGGTTTAATCCGGAAAAAACTGGAATATCACAATCCTGTGATACATTAAATTGGGCGCAATGAATCCTAATTAATTTGGGACCACTAATTATAATATTAAATATAGCTAAAGTTACGATTACTGCTCCAGAAAAATCCGGGACTGAATCCGGAAAAAAACTGGAATATCACAACCCTGTGATACATTAAATTGGGCGCAATGAATCATAATTAATTTGGGACCTCTAATTATAATATTAAATATAGCTAAAATTACGATTACTGCTCCAGAATAATCCGGGACTGAATCCGGAAAAAAACTGGAATATCACAACCCTGTGATACATTAAATTGGGCGCAATGAATTCTAATTAATTTGGGACCACTAATTATAATATTAAATATAGCTAAAGTTACGATTACTGCTCCAGAAAAATCCGGGACTGAATCCGGAAAAAAACTGGAATATCACAGCCCTGTGATACATTAAATTGGGCGCAATGAATCCTAATTAATTTGGGACCACTAATTATAATATTAAATATAGCTAAAGTATCGATTTCTGTTCCAGAAAAACCCGGGAGTGAATCCGGAAAAAACTGGAATATCACAACCCTGTGATACATTAAAATTTCCATCATGACTTCACCCTCGCTACAACACGTCCACCCTGACCATCACACCCCTCCAACACCTTCCCCCTCCACTCCCGCATCCCCACTCCCAGAACCACCACCAATCCCCACCCGCAAAGTGCCACCGATAGCCAGAGGATGCTGTGCACCACGTCGCCCACCAGGAAGTAGCTCCTCCACACAAACATGCGGGCCAGTCTCCACAAATCCACCAGGCAGTGCACCTGTGCGGAGATGCGAGTAAGAGTGGTTGCCACACATTGCGGGGTTGGCACCCCTGATGAGACGACGCGGGAGGGAGCATCAGTCGGACTAAACAAGAGGCACGAGGGAGGTGAACGACTGACGGTAGAGCTAGCGGTAGTTATGGAGGAATGAAGAATGAAAGGTGTAAGAAAAGTGTGGTGGCCTAGTTGGAGTGCTGCAGGTCGAGCGAAGTCATGATGGGACCTAACTCCAGGGGACCTACACCATGTAGAGTGTGTCGAACCACTCGAACAGTAGTATCTGTGGTTTATCAGATGAAATAAGTGACGGTCGAATACGTGAACTTTCTTGTAAAACAACAAAAGTAAGGAACAGTTGTCCTTTTAAATAATTCTGGGTGTTGAATCCAGAAATATTATTCCTACAATGGATTTCCTAACTTATTATTTAATTAGAGGATTGTAGTTGAATCTGAAATTGTCCGCTCCTAAAATAAATAAGGAACAGTTGTCCTTTTAAATAATTCTGGGTGTTGAATCCAGAAATATTATTCCTACAATGGATTTCCTAACTTATTATTTAATTAGAGGGTTGTAGTTGAATCTGAAATTGTCAGCTCCTAAAATAAATAAGGAACAGTTGTCCTTTTAAATAATTCTGGGTGTTGAATCCAGAAATATTATTCCTACAATGGATTTCCTAACTTATTATTTAATTAGAGGGTTGTAGTTGAATCTGAAATTGTCCGCTCCTAAAATAAATAAGGAACAGTTGTCCTTTTAAATAATTCTGGGTGTTGAATCCAGAAATATTATTCCTACAATGGATTTCCTAACTTATTATTTAATTAGAGGATTGTAGTTGAATCTGAAATTGTCCGCTCCTAAAATAAATAAGGAACAGTTGTCCTTTTAAATAATTCTGGGTGTTGAATCCAGAAATATTATTCCTACAATGGATTTCCTAACTTATTATTTAATTAGAGGGTTGTAGTTGAATCTGAAATTGTCCGCTCCTAAAATAAATAAGGACCTGTTGTCCTTTTAAATAATTCTGGGTTTTGAATCCAGAACAAATATTCCTGCAATAGATTTCCTAACTTATTATTTAATTTGTATGTTTAAATATAAAATAGTCCGTGCCTAAAATAAATAAGGACCTGTTGTCCTTTTAAATAATTCTGGGTGTTGAATCCTGAAATATTATTCCTACAATGGATTTCCTAACTTATAATTTAATTTGTATGTTTAAATATGAAATAGTCCGCGCCTAAAATAAATAAGGATCTGTTGTCCTTTTAAATAATTCTGGGTGTTGAATCCAGAAAAATTATTCCTACAATGGATTTCCTAACTTATTATTTAATTAGAGGGTTGTAATTTAATATAAAATGGTCCGCACCTAAAATAAATAAGGAACAGTTGTCCTTTTAAATAATTCTGGGTGTTGAATCCTGAAATATTATTCCTACAATGGATTTCCTAACTTATTATTTAATTAGAGGGTTGTAGTAGAATCTGAAATTGTCCGCTCCTAAAATAAATAACCAACAGTTGTCCTTTTAAATAATTCTGGGTGTTGAATCCAGAAATATTATTCCTACAATGGATTTCCTTACTTATTATTTAATTAGAGGGTTGTAATTTAATATAAAATAGTCCGCACCTAAAATAAATAAGGGACAGTTGTCCTTTTAAATAATTCTGGGTGTTGAATCCAGAAATATTATTCCTACAATGGATTTCCTAACTTATTATTTAATTTGTATGTTTAAATATAAAATGGTCCGTGCCTAAAATAAATAAGGAACTGTTGTCCTTTTAAATAATTCTGGCTGTTGAATCCAGAATAATTATTCCTACAATGGATTTCCTAACTTATTATTTAATTTGTATGTTTAAATATAAAATGGTCCGTGCCTAAAATAAATAAGGAACTGTTGTCCTTTTAAATAATTCTGGCTGTTGAATCCAGAATAATTATTCCTACAATGGATTTCCTAACTTATTATTTAATTTGTATGTTTAAATATAAAATGGTCCGTGCCTAAAATAAATAAGGAACTGTTGTCCTTTTAAATAATTCTGGCTGTTGAATCCAGAATAATTATTCCTACAATGGATTTCCTAACTTATTATTTAATTTGTATGTTTAAATATAAAATGGTCCGTGCCTAATATAAATAAGGATCTTTTGTCCTTTTAAATAATTCTGGCTGTTGAATCCAGAATAATTATTCCTACAATGGATTTCCTAACTTATTATTTAATTTGTATGTTTAAATATAAAATGGTCCGTGCCTAAAATAAATAAGGATCTGTTGTCCTTTTAAATAATTCTGGCTGTTGAATCCAGAATAATTATTCCTACAATGGATTTCCTAACTTATTATTTAATTTGTATGTTTAAATATAAAATGGTCCGTGCCTAAAATAAATAAGGATCTGTTGTCCTTTTAAATAATTCTGGCTGTTGAATCCAGAATAATTATTCCTACAATGGATTTCCTAACTTATTATTTAATTTGTATGTTTAAATATAAAATGGTCCGTGCCTAAAATAAATAAGGAACTGTTGTCCTTTTAAATAATTCTGGCTGTTGAATCCAGAATAATTATTCCTACAATGGATTTCCTAACTTATTATTTAATTTGTATGTTTAAATATAAAATGGTCCTTGCCTAAAATAAATAAGGAACTGTTGTCCTTTTAAATAATTCTGGCTGTTGAATCCAGAATAATTATTACTACAATGGATTTCCTAACTTATTATTTAATTTGTATGTTTAAATATAAAATGGTCCGTGCCTAAAATAAATAAGGAACTGTTGTCCTTTTAAATAATTCTGGCTGTTGAATCCAGAATAATTATTCCTACAATGGATTTCCTAACTTATTATTTAATTTGTATGTTTAAATATAAAATGGTCCGTGCCTAAAATAAATAAGGATCTGTTGTCCTTTTAAATAATTCTGGCTGTTGAATCCAGAATAATTATTCCTACAATGGATTTCCTAACTTATTATTTAATTTGTATGTTTAAATATAAAATGGTCCGTGCCTAAAATAAATAAGGATCTGTTGTCCTTTTAAATAATTCTGGCTGTTGAATCCAGAATAATTATTCCTACAATGGATTTCCTAACTTATTATTTAATTTGTATGTTTAAATATAAAATGGTCCGTGCCTAAAATAAATAAGGATCTGTTGTCCTTTTAAATAATTCTGGCTGTTGAATCCAGAATAATTATTCCTACAATGGATTTCCTAACTTATTATTTAATTTGTATGTTTAAATATAAAATAGTCCGCACCTAAAATAAATAAGGACCTGTTGTCCTTTTAAATAATTCTGGATATTGAATCCAGAAATATTATTCCAACTATGGATTTCCTAACTTATTATTTAATTAGAGGGTTGTAGTTGAATCTGAAATTGTCCGCTCCTAAAATAAATAAGGAACTGTTGTCCTTTTAAATAATTCTGGATATTGAATCCAGAAATATTATTCCAACAATGGATTGCCTAACTTATTATTTAATTAGAGGGTTGTAGTTGAATCTGAAATGGTCCGCGCCTAATATAAATAAGGACCCGTTGTCTTTTTAAATAATTCTGGGTAGTGAACCCAATAAAATTTGTTATTTAATTAGCTCGTTGTTATTTATTCTTCAATGGTCCTAGCCTAATATTTGTAGCTAAAAGCCTGTGATAAATTAAAATGAGCGGAATGAAACCTAATGAATTCAGGACCTTTTATTTTAATATTAAATTTAGCTAAAGTATAGAATATTGCTACAGAAAAATCCGGGGTTTAATCCGGAAAAAACTGGAATATCACAATCCTGTGATACATTAAATTGGGCGCAATGAATCCTAATTAATTTGGGACCACTAATTATAATATTAAATATAGCTAAAGTTACGATACTGCTCCAGAAAAATCCGGGACTGAATCCGGAAAAAAACTGGAATATCACAACCCTGTGATACATTAAATTGGGCGCAATGAATCATAATTAATTTGGGACCACTAATTATAATATTAAATATAGCTAAAATTACGATTACTGCTCCAGAAAAATCCGGAACTGAATCCGGAAAAAAACTGGAATATCACAACCCTGTGATACATTAAATTGGGCGCAATGAATTCTAATTAATTTGGGACCACTAATTATAATATTAAATATAGCTAAAGTTACGATTACTGCTCCAGAAAAATCCGGGACTGAATCCGGAAAAAAACTGGAATATCACAGCCCTGTGATACATTAAATTGGGCGTAATGAATGCTAATTAATTTGGGACCACTAATTATAATATTAAATATAGCTAAAGTATCGATTTCTGTTCCAGAAAAACCCGGGAGTGAATCCGGAAAAAACTGGAATATCACAACCCTGTGATACATTAAAATTTCCATCATGACTTCACCCTCGCTACAACACGTCCACCCTGACCATCACACCCCTCCAACACCTTCCCCCTCCACTCCCGCATCCCCACTCCCAGAACCACCACCAATCCCCACCCGCAAAGTGCCACCGATAGCCAGAGGATGCTGTGCACCACGTCGCCCACCAGGAAGTAGCTCCTCCACACAAACATGCGGGCCAGTCTCCACAAATCCACCAGGCAGTGCACCTGTGCGGAGATGCGAGTAAGAGTGGTTGCCACACATTGCGGGGTTGGCACCCCTGATGAGACGACGCGGGAGGGAGCATCAGTCGGACTAAACAAGAGGCACGAGGGAGGTGAACGACTGACGGTAGAGCTAGCGGTAGTTATGGAGGAATGAAGAATGAAAGGTGTAAGAAAAGTGTGGTGGCCTAGTTGGAGTGCTGCAGGTCGAGCGAAGTCATGATGGGACCTAACTCCAGGGGACCTACACCATGTAGAGTGTGTCGAACCACTCGAACAGTAGTATCTGTGGTTTATCAGATGAAATAAGTGACGGTCGAATACGTGAACTTTCTTGTAAAACAACAAAAGTAAGGAACAGTTGTCCTTTTAAATAATTCTGGGTGTTGAATCCAGAAATATTATTCCTACAATGGATTTCCTAACTTATTATTTAATTAGAGGATTGTAGTTGAATCTGAAATTGTCCGCTCCTAAAATAAATAAGGAACAGTTGTCCTTTTAAATAATTCTGGGTGTTGAATCCAGAAATATTATTCCTACAATGGATTTCCTAACTTATTATTTAATTAGAGGGTTGTAGTTGAATCTGAAATTGTCCGCTCCTAAAATAAATAAGGAACAGTTGTCCTTTTAAATAATTCTTGGTGTTGAATCCAGAAATATTATTCCTACAATGGATTTCCTAACTTATTATTTAATTAGAGGATTGTAGTTGAATCTGAAATTGTCCGCTCCTAAAATAAATAAGGAACAGTTGTCCTTTTAAATAATTCTGGGTTTTGAATCCAGAAATATTATTCCTACAATTTATTTCCTAACTTATTATTTAATTAGAGGGTTGTAGTTGAATCTGAAATTGTCCGCTCCTAAAATAAATAAGGAACAGTTGTCCTTTTAAATAATTCTGGGTTTTGAATCCAGAAATATTATTCCTACAATGGATTTCCTAACTTAATATTTAATTAGAGGGTTGTAGTAGAATCTGAAATTGTCCGCACCTAAAATAAATAAGGACCTGTTGTCCTTTTAAATAATTCTGGGTTTTGAATCCAGAACAAATATTCCTGCAATAGATTTCCTAACTTATTATTTAATTTGTATGTTTAAATATAAAATAGTCCGTGCCTAAAATAAATAAGGACCTGTTGTCCTTTTAAATAAATCTGGGTGTTGAATCCAGAAATATTATTATTACATTGGATTTCCTAACTTATTATTTAATTAGAGGGTTGTAGTAGAATCTGAAATTGTCCGCTCCTAAAATAAATAAGGACCTGTTGTCCTTTTAAATAATTCTGGGTGTTGAATCCTGAAATATTATTCCTACAATGGATTTCCTAACTTATAATTAAATTTGTATGTTTAAATATGAAATAGTCCGCGCCTAAAATAAATAAGGACCTGTTGTCCTTTTAAATAATTCTGGGTGTTGAATCCAGAAAAATTATTCCTACAATGGATTTCCTAACTTATTATTTAATTAGAGGGTTGTAATTTAATATAAAATGGTCCGCACCTAAAATAAATAAGGAACAGTTGTCCTTTTAAATAATTCTGGGTGTTGAATCCTGAAATATTATTCCTACAATGGATTTCCTAACTTATTATTTAATTTGTATGTTTAAATATGAAATAGTCCGCGCCTAAAATAAATAAGGACCTGTTGTCCTTTTAAATAATTCTGGGTGTTGAATCCAGAAAAATTATTCCTACAATGGATTTCCTAACTTATTATTTAATTTGTATGTTTAAATATGAAATAGTCCGCGCCTATAATAAATAAGGACCTGTTCTCCTTTTAAATAATTATTGGTGTTGAATCCAGAAAAATTATTCCTACAATGGATTTCCTAACTTATTATTTAATTAGAGGGTTGTAATGTAATATAAAATGGTCCGCTCCTAAAATAAATAACCAACAGTTGTCCTTTTAAATAATTCTGGGTGTTGAATCCAGAAATATTATTCCTACAATGGATTTCCTTACTTATTATTTAATTAGAGGGTTCTAATTTAATATAAAATAGTCCGCACCTAAAATAAATAAGGAACAGTTGTCCTTTTAAATAATTCTGGGTGTTGAATCCTGAAATATTATTCCTACAATGGATTTCCTAACTTATAATTTAATTTGTATGTTTAAATATGAAATAGTCCGCGCCTAAAATAAATAAGGACCTGTTGTCCTTTTAAATAATTCTGGGTGTTGAATCCAGAAAAATTATTCCTACAATGGATTTCCTAACTTATTATTTAATTAGAGGGTTGTAATTTAATATAAAATGGTCCGCACCTAAAATAAATAAGGAACAGTTGTCCTTTTAAATAATTCTGGGTGTTGAATCCTGAAATATTATTCCTACAATGGATTTCCTAACTTATTATTTAATTTGTATGTTTAAATATGAAATAGTCCGCGCCTAAAATAAATAAGGACCTGTTGTCCTTTTAAATAATTCTGGGTGTTGAATCCAGAAAAATTATTCCTACAATGGATTTCCTAACTTATTATTTAATTTGTATGTTTAAATATGAAATAGTCCGCGCCTAAAATAAATAAGTACCTGTTGTCCTTTTAAATAATTATTGGTGTTGAATCCAGAAAAATTATTCCTACAATGGATTTCCTAACTTATTATTTAATTAGAGGGTTGTAATGTAATATAAAATGGTCCGCACCTAAAATAAATAAGGAACAGTTGTCCTTTTAAATAATTCTGGGTGTTGAATCCTGAAATATTATTCCTACAATGGATTTCCTAACTTATTATTTAATTAGAGGGTTGTAGTAGAATCTGAAATTGTCCGCTCCTAAAATAAATAACCAACAGTTGTCCTTTTAAATAATTCTGGGTGTTGAATCCAGAAATATTATTCCTACAATGGATTTCCTTACTTATTATTTAATTAGAGGGTTGTAATTTAATATAAAATAGTCCGCACCTAAAATAAATAAGGAACAGTTGTCCTTTTAAATAATTCTGGGTGTTGAATCCAGAAATATTATTCCTACAATGGATTTCCTAACTTATTATTTAATTTGTATGTTTAAATATAAAATGGTCCGTGCCTAAAATAAATAAGGAACTGTTGTCCTTTTAAATAATTCTGGCTGTTGAATCCAGAATAATTATTCCTACAATGGATTTCCTAACTTATTATTTAATTTGTATGTTTAAATATAAAATGGTCCGTGCCTAAAATAAATAAGGAACTGTTGTCCTTTTAAATAATTCTGGCTGTTGAATCCAGAATAATTATTCCTACAATGGATTTCCTAACTTATTATTTAATTTGTATGTTTAAATATAAAATGGTCCTTGCCTAAAATAAATAAGGAACTGTTGTCCTTTTAAATAATTCTGGCTGTTGAATCCAGAATAATTATTACTACAATGGATTTCCTAACTTATTATTTAATTTGTATGTTTAAATATAAAATGGTCCGTGCCTAAAATAAATAAGGATTTGTTGTCCTTTTAAATAATTCTGGCTGTTGAATCCAGAATAATTATTCCTACAATGGATTTCCTAACTTATTATTTAATTTGTATGTTTAAATATAAAATGGTCCGTGCCTAAAATAAATAAGGATCTTTTGTCCTTTTAAATAATTCTGGCTGTTGAATCCAGAATAATTATTCCTACAATGGATTTCCACCTTATTATTTAATTTGTATGTTTAAATATAAAATGGTCCGTGCCTAAAATAAATAAGGATCTGTTGTCCTTTTAAATAATTCTGGCTGTTGAATCCAGAATAATTATTCCTACAATGGATTTCCTAACTTATTATTTAATTTGTATGTTTAAATATAAAATGGTCCGTGCCTAAAATAAATAAGGAACTGTTGTCCTTTTAAATAATTCTGGCTGTTGAATCCAGAATAATTATTCCTACAATGGATTTCCTAACTTATTATTTAATTTGTATGTTTAAATATAAAATGGTCCGTGCCTAAAATAAATAAGGATCTGTTGTCCTTTTAAATAATTCTGGCTGTTGAATCCAGAATAATTATTCCTACAATGGATTTCCTAACTTATTATTTAATTTGTATGTTTAAATATAAAATAGTCCGCACCTAAAATAAATAAGGACCTGTTGTCCTTTTAAATAATTCTGGATATTGAATCCAGAAATATTATTCCAACTATGGATTTCCTAACTTATTATTTAATTAGAGGGTTGTAGTTGAATCTGAAATTGTCCGCTCCTAAAATAAATAAGGAACTGTTGTCCTTTTAAATAATTCTGGATATTGAATCCAGAAATATTATTCCAACAATGGATTGCCTAACTTATTATTTAATTAGAGGGTTGTAGTTGAATCTGAAATGGTCCGCGCCTAATATAAATAAGGACCTGTTGTCTTTTTAAATAATTCTGGGTAGTGAACCCAATAAAATTTGTTATTTAATTAGCTCGTTGTTATTTATTCTTCAATGGTCCTAGCCTAATATTTGTAGCTAAAAGCCTGTGATAAATTGAAATGAGCGGAATGAAACCTAATGAATTCAGGACCTTTTATTTTAATATTAAATTTAGCTAAAGTATAGAATATTGCTACAGAAAAATCCGGGGTTTAATCCGGAAAAAACTGGAATATCACAATCCTGTGATACATTAAATTGGGCGCAATGAATCCTAATTAATTTGGGACCACTAATTATAATATTAAATATAGCTAAAGTTACGATTACTGCTCCAGAAAAATCCGGGACTGAATCCGGAAAAAAACTGGAATATCACAACCCTGTGATACATTAAATAGGGCGCAATGAATCATAATTAATTTGGGACCACTAATTATAATATTAAATATAGCTAAAATTACGATTACTGCTCCAGAAAAATCCGGGACTGAATCCGGAAAAAAACTGGAATATCACAACCCTGTGATACATTAAATTGGGCGCAATGAATTCTAATTAATTTGGGACCACTAATTATAATATTAAATATAGCTAAAGTTACGATTACTGCTCCAGAAAAATCCGGGACTGAATCCGGAAAAAAACTGGAATATCACAGCCCTGTGATACATTAAATTGGGCGTAATGAATGCTAATTAATTTGGGACCACTAATTATAATATTAAATATAGCTAAAGTATCGATTTCTGTTCCAGAAAAACCCGGGAGTGAATCCGGAAAAAACTGGAATATCACAACCCTGTGATACATTAAAATTTCCATCATGACTTCACCCTCGCTACAACACGTCCACCCTGACCATCACACCCCTCCAACACCTTCCCCCTCCACTCCCGCATCCCCACTCCCAGAACCACCACCAATCCCCACCCGCAAAGTGCCACCGATAGCCAGAGGATGCTGTGCACCACGTCGCCCACCAGGAAGTAGCTCCTCCACACAAACATGCGGGCCAGTCTCCACAAATCCACCAGGCAGTGCACCTGTGCGGAGATGCGAGTAAGAGTGGTTGCCACACATTGCGGGGTTGGCACCCCTGATGAGACGACGCGGGAGGGAGCATCAGTCGGACTAAACAAGAGGCACGAGGGAGGTGAACGACTGACGGTAGAGCTAGCGGTAGTTATGGAGGAATGAAGAATGAAAGGTGTAAGAAAAGTGTGGTGGCCTAGTTGGAGTGCTGCAGGTCGAGCGAAGTCATGATGGGACCTAACTCCAGGGGACCTACACCATGTAGAGTGTGTCGAACCACTCGAACAGTAGTATCTGTGGTTTATCAGATGAAATAAGTGACGGTCGAATACGTGAACTTTCTTGTAAAACAACAAAAGTAAGGAACAGTTGTCCTTTTAAATAATTCTGGGTGTTGAATCCAGAAATATTATTCCTACAATGGATTTCCTAACTTATTATTTAATTAGAGGATTGTAGTTGAATCTGAAATTGTCCGCTCCTAAAATAAATAAGGAACAGTTGTCCTTTTAAATAATTCTGGGTGTTGAATCCAGAAATATTATTCCTTCAATGGATTTCCTAACTTATTATTTAATTAGAGGGTTGTAGTTGAATCTGAAATTGTCCGCTCCTAAAATAAATAAGGAACAGTTGTCCTTTTAAATAATTCTGGGTGTTGAATCCAGAAATATTATTCCTACAATGGATTTCCTAACTTATTATTTAATTAGAGGATTGTAGTTGAATCTGAAATTGTCCGCTCCTAAAATAAATAAGGAACAGTTGTCCTTTTAAATAATTCTGGGTTTTGAATCCAGAAATATTATTCCTACAATGGATTTCCTAACTTATTATTTAATTAGAGGGTTGTAGTTGAATCTGAAATTGTCCGCTCCTAAAATAAATAAGGAACAGTTGTCCTTTTAAATAATTCTGGGTTTTGAATCCAGAAATATTATTCCTACAATGGATTTCCTAAATTATTATTTAATTAGAGGGTTGTAGTAGAATCTGAAATTGTCCGCACCTAAAATAAATAAGGACCTGTTGTCCTTTTAAATAATTCTGGGTTTTGAATCCAGAACAAATATTCCTGCAATAGATTTCCTAACTTATTATTTAATTTGTATGTTTAAATATAAAATAGTCCGTGCCTAAAATAAATAAGGACCTGTTGTCCTTTTAAATAAATCTGGGTGTTGAATCCAGAAATATTATTATTACAATGGATTTCCTAACTTATTATTTAATTAGAGGGTTGTAGTAGAATCTGAAATTGTCCGCTCCTAAAATAAATAAGGACCTGTTGTCCTTTTAAATAATTCTGGGTGTTGAATCCTGAAATATTATTCCTACAATGGATTTCCTAACTTATAATTAAATTTGTATGTTTAAATATGAAATAGTCCGCGCCTAAAATAAATAAGGACCTGTTGTCCTTTTAAATAATTCTGGGTGTTGAATCCAGAAAAATTATTCCTACAATGGATTTCCTAACTTATTATTTAATTAGAGGGTTGTAATTTAATATAAAATGGTCCGCACCTAAAATAAATAAGGAACAGTTGTCCTTTTAAATAATTCTGGGTGTTGAATCCTGAAATATTATTCCTACAATGGATTTCCTAACTTATTATTTAATTTGTATGTTTAAATATGAAATAGTCCGCGCCTAAAATAAATAAGGACCTGTTGTCCTTTTAAATAATTCTGGGTGTTGAATCCAGAAAAATTATTCCTACAATGGATTTCCTAACTTATTATTTAATTTGTATGTTTAAATATGAAATAGTCCGCGCCTATAATAAATAAGGACCTGTTCTCCTTTTAAATAATTATTGGTGTTGAATCCAGAAAAATTATTCCTACAATGGATTTCCTAACTTATTATTTAATTAGAGGGTTGTAATGTAATATAAAATGGTCCGCTCCTAAAATAAATAACCAACAGTTGTCCTTTTAAATAATTCTGGGTGTTGAATCCAGAAATATTATTCCTACAATGGATTTCCTTACTTATTATTTAATTAGAGGGTTCTAATTTAATATAAAATAGTCCGCACCTAAAATAAATAAGGAACAGTTGTCCTTTTAAATAATTCTGGGTGTTGAATCCTGAAATATTATTCCTACAATGGATTTCCTAACTTATAATTTAATTTGTATGTTTAAATATGAAATAGTCCGCGCCTAAAATAAATAAGGACCTGTTGTCCTTTTAAATAATTCTGGGTGTTGAATCCAGAAAAATTATTCCTACAATGGATTTCCTAACTTATTATTTAATTAGAGGGTTGTAATTTAATATAAAATGGTCCGCACCTAAAATAAATAAGGAACAGTTGTCCTTTTAAATAATTCTGGGTGTTGAATCCTGAAATATTATTCCTACAATGGATTTCCTAACTTATTATTTAATTTGTATGTTTAAATATGAAATAGTCCGCGCCTAAAATAAATAAGGACCTGTTGTCCTTTTAAATAATTCTGGGTGTTGAATCCAGAAAAATTATTCCTACAATGGATTTCCTAACTTATTATTTAATTTGTATGTTTAAATATGAAATAGTCCGCGCCTATAATAAATAAGGACCTGTTCTCCTTTTAAATAATTATTGGTGTTGAATCCAGAAAAATTATTCCTACAATGGATTTCCTAACTTATTATTTAATTAGAGGGTTGTAATGTAATATAAAATGGTCCGCACCTAAAATAAATAAGGAACAGTTGTCCTTTTAAATAATTCTGGGTGTTGAATCCTGAAATATTATTCCTACAATGGATTTCCTAACTTATTATTTAATTAGAGGGTTGTAGTAGAATCTGAAATTGTCCGCTCCTAAAATAAATAACCAACAGTTGTCCTTTTAAATAATTCTGGGTGTTGAATCCAGAAATATTATTCCTACAATGGATTTCCTTACTTATTATTTAATTAGAGGGTTCTAATTTAATATAAAATAGTCCGCACCTAAAATAAATAAGGAACAGTTGTCCTTTTAAATAATTCTGGGTGTTGAATCCTGAAATATTATTCCTACAATGGATTTCCTTACTTATTATTTAATTAGAGGGTTCTAATTTAATATAAAATAGTCCGCACCTAAAATAAATAAGGAACAGTTGTCCTTTTAAATAATTCTGGGTGTTGAATCCTGAAATATTATTCCTACAATGGATTTCCTAACTTATTATTTAATTAGAGGGTTGTAGTAGAATCTGAAATTGTCCGCACCTAAAATAAATAAGGAACAGTTGTCCTTTTAAATAATTCTGGGTGTTGAATCCAAAAATATTATTCCTACAATGGATTTCCTTACTTATTATTTAATTAGAGGGTTCTAATTTAATATAAAATAGTCCGCACCTAAAATAAATAAGGAACAGTTGTCCTTTTAAATAATTCTGGGTGTTGAATCCTGAAATATTATTCCTACAATGGATTTCCTAACTTATTATTTAATTAGAGGGTTGTAGTAGAATCTGAAATTGTCCGCTCCTAAAATAAATAACCAACAGTTGTCCTTTTAAATAATTTTGGGTGTTGAATCCAGAAATATTATTCCTACAATGGATTTCCTTACTTATTATTTAATTAGAGGGTTCTAATTTAATATAAAATAGTCCGCACCTAAAATAAATAAGGAACAGTTGTCCTTTTAAATAATTCTGGGTGTTGAATCCAGAAATATTATTCCTACAATGGATTTCCTAACTTATTATTTAATTAGAGGGTTGTAGTTGAATCTGAAATTGTCCGCTTTTAAAATAAATAAGGAACAGTTGTCCTTTTAAATAATTCTGGGTGTTGAATCCAGAAATATTATTCCTACAATGGATTTCCTTACTTATTATTTAATTAGAGGGTTCTAGTTTAATATAAAATGGTCCGCACCTAAAATAAATAAGGAACAGTTGTCCTTTTAAATAATTCTGGGTGTTGAATCCAGAAAAATTATTCCTACAATGTATTTCCTAACTTATTATTTAATTAGAGGATTGTAGTTGAATCTGAAATTGTCCGCTCCTAAAATAAATAAGGAACAGTTGTCCTTTTAAATAATTTAGATTATTAAAACCTAGGAAAAGTACTATTGAAAATCTTAGTAGTAACCGCTAAATGTGCGTGTATCTTACATTTATATTTAATTAATAATATTTGGAAATTAGTGAAATTAATACAAAATTGTTTGAAGTCTTCTAGTTATTATTGCTTTATGATTGTATCTGTTTGACAGTTGTGGATTAATTAATTTTAAAATGATCATTAAAATTTTGTTCAAAAATCAAAAAGGCATTAACATTTCAATACGAAAACTCTGATTTTTAATCGGAATTTTTTTTTATTATTTTTAAGCTGTAGGGAAGAAATGACCAGGGACTTGAACCCTTTAACGGCCGATATACATCCTAACATTGCCGGGAAATACAAAAGACACAAGTAAAAAATCTGACCTTTGCGAATCCTTGTACTAACAGCGACCTGGAGCCACACTGCATCCTGAAACAAACAGAAAACAAATCATTAGTACAAGATAGAAATTAAATCAACTATTTATAATATCGAGTCGGCTTGTGGATCATGAGAACCCAGGTTCGATCCCCACAGCCGACAAACAATTTTCACCAAATTAAATCTACCCCTGCGGCTCCCCCTCCACTAATATCTTTGGGGGATGTGTTTTGACGGCTGGTAACCGCACTTCACGCAAAAATATATTACGAGATCTGCTTAGGCAGAGTGCCACACCCAGTAATGAAAAGGCGTGATGATATATTTATTTATTTTATTAATATTTATAATATAAAGGCTAACTTTAAAATTGCAGAGCGAACACTTGAAAGCCTACGATGAAATATATTCAAAACTTTCCCAATATCTATACGAGCAGTATTATGACGGCTGGTCTAATTGTATCTACTAAGATCTGTAGTTGCAGAGCTGACAGTTCCAAAAATGGGTAAATAGCGAGATGATATCAACATTGATGCAATAATATCTTGTAAATTATTGATACAGTTAACATGTGTAACTAAATAAAAATTAGAAAAAATGCAATGCTACTACACCCAGAATTGGGTAAATTGGTTTATTATATTAGCCAACTAACTTAGATTAGCGTATATTCTACTTGTTATTGTATACTAACAGCTGGTTACCTCGATTACTGTATTATTGCAAAGTGACTATTCCCAGAATTGGGTAATATGTGTCATGAAAGTATTCCTGTTTTACAACCACATGTAATATCAGAACATATAACGATATGACGGCTGGTAACCGCAGTTAAAGCTCAAAATGTAGCATCTACTTAAATGTACAAGTTTGTACAACCACTATTCCCAGATTTGAGTGCCAACCGTCAAACTATCAACCCCATAGTTCACCCACAGTTAGTAATATTGGGTGCTGTAAAAATTATCCTGCAATTGCAGAGCTTTGAGTCTCAACAGTCAATCATAAGCATTATGATAACAAACATAAATAAAATGAGCGCATTTGTCAAGTTATAATGTCTATAATTTAATGCCAGCCGTCATAATATTAACCCTAAAGATCACCCATAGTTCATAGTAGTGGGTGCCTTGATAATAAAGCTGCAATTGCAGAACATTGAGTCTCAAAAGTGGATGATAAGTAAAATTATAGCAACCGTAATATAACAAAAGCGTTTGTCGAGATATTACACCCAAAATTGGGTGCTGGCCGTCATAATATCAACCCGAAAGATCACCCACAGTTGATAGTAGTGGGTGCCTTGATAATACATATGCAATTGCAGAACTTTAACTCTCAAAAGTGGATGATAAGTATCATTATAGCAACCGTAATATAACAAAAGCGTTTGTAGAGAGATTACACCCAAAATTGGGTGCAAGCCGTCATAATATCAACCCCAAAGATCACCCACAGTTGGGAGTAGTGAGTGTCTTAATATTACTGAAGTGTTTGCAGAGTTTAATCCCCTAAAAATGGGTAATAAACAACATGAAAACAATCCTAATATGAATATCAACTTTTTGTTCACCCACAACTCTCAAAGGTGGCATAATGTGACGGCTGGTTACCACATTTCAATATAGCAATATGCTATTAACCAAAATCTGGAAATATCCGGAGCTGCCACCCTCAAATTTGGAGAAAAGGCGAGATGAAATAATTATTTACAAATAGAAACCAACTTACCAGTTCGCCATATGTACCGAGCTCCACCTGCACCCTCAGGACTCCCGGGAATACCATCAGGATTCGGGAGCGGATTGGAAGCCTGGACACATCCTGGATCAAGAGTTTGGAATCCTGAAATCAAACAAAATCATAATTAGTTTCTTAATTACATCCCTATAAACAAATAATAAATGGGGTAGGTGGTTCAGTGGTATCGAGTCGGCCTGTGGATCTTGAGAACCCTGGTTCGATCCCCACAGTCGACAAACAATTTAAATCTACCCCTGTGGCTTTCCTACCACTAATATCTTTGAGGGCCGTGATTTGACTGCTGGTAACCGCATAAATATATCACTTACCAAGATCTGTTTAGGCAGAGTGCCACAACCAGTAATGGGTAAAAGGCGTGATGATATATTTATTTATTTATATAATCTTCTACTTACTTCATGGGTTGAGCCATCATGATTCCGGATCTTTCTTCAGTTTCGGAACTCGCCATCTTCGTTGAAATTGTTGTCTGGGTTCTAAAATCAAAGAAAATAGTTTTTTAAGTTTCGTTTTTATAATAAACTTGTAATTATTTTATATGAAAATGAAACAAAATAAGATACCTATCAAATATAGCGGCCTCGCCATATTGTACTGTTCTCAAGCAACGCCAACAAAAACATTTAATTTTGTTTAAAACATTAATTTAGTTTGAAACAAAATATACTATACATCAAAAGATGCGGAAAAACTTAATTATTAACTTGATTACTAATTTAGAATTGATAATTCATTTTTAAAACTAGTTTTGAATTAAAATGTTAAAGCACAAAATGTGACGCCATTTCATTAGTAAATAAACTTGTAAACAAGGACGAATCGCTTGGAGCGCTCTGATTGGCTGATTAAAATAACCGTTACTTTAAGTCAAAATAAAAAATATTAATTAAATTTTTCCAATTTCACCCTCATTAATTTTTCTAGACCTTTTTTCAAATTAATATTATTGTAAAAATATCAAAATAATTATTATCCTATTTGTTTTTAATAAAAAAAAACTAATAAAAAGAAAGTATTTCTTACACATATAACCAGATCTATCTTGCAAAGCTTTGCACAAAGTTTTTAATACCAATTTTGAATAATGAATCACGATTTTAATATCGAATTTTACTAATTATTGAAGAGAAAACACTCAGAAGCTTCCTTCACGAAAACTAGTAAACAAAGACAAAATACAATCGGCTAGTTGGTGGCGTCATGTACTCCAATAGTCCAAATAAATACTAAATACTTATCATTGTTATTAAAACTTTATTATTAAATACTTAAAACAACTAAATCGTATTTAAATTAAAGTTTTATAATAAATTTCAACTTAAAAATAAATTAAAAATTCAGGCTAATTAAATTTGTATTATGACTTACGTATTATTCGTTCCGCCATAATTTGCAGGTTATTAGAATGGCTAACCGACATAAACAAGTTTCAACTAAGTTCTTCGATATAAAATCAATGACACATCAATAACTAATAGCACTACATAATCGTCAAGAAATACGGAATCGTTCGATTATAGTTTCATTTATAATTGTACACTATTTCTTATTAAAATTTGTAATGATCTTAAGAGCTAACGTTGAGCTGTCATCAGGATAAGACGCTGATACCTGTGAGGGAGGTACGGAGTAAGGGGAAGAGCTAGTTTGAAAATGTTAGAGAGAGACAGAACATAATTGATATTATTCATTAATTTCAAAGACTTGAACCAAAACAATATTACTTATTAATATTTATTTAAATATAAATTGTCATAAATTCGTATTATTTATTTATTATTTCATTGGCATTTTTGGCAAATTATATATTTAGCTTTAATGAACACTTAAAAATATTAATTTTTTGATTAACTGTCCCTCAATTAATTATTATAACAACGAAACAATATTTATTTATTAAGAAGTACATGAAAACGTGTTTTGAACAAAAGACACAAAATAACCGAGTGATTTAAACTAACTTAATCTGTTGTAATAAACAGTTTCAGATCTTAATCTTAATATCATCTTATTTTATTTATATTCTATAAAAATGTCAACAACTTTATAAGGTTAAAATATGTAATTGCAGAATATTTATTGCCAGAATTTGATAAATGTCATGCTGATATAATTTTACTAGCTCGTGGGATTTGGTGTAGCATTATGACGGCTGGTAACCTCGTACTTAACAGCCAAGGTCATCAAATCAACTATTAAGATTTGTTATTATTTTATTGCAACCGTACTACTCGCAATATTGAGTAATATATGTTATTAAATCATTTATGTGCTTCAGTTACATCTCACACCTGAGGGTGGCAAATGTATCATTCACTATAAAGTATTCAAAGATACTACTTTCAGAATTAGGTAATGATACGTAATTCCGCGGTTCACCCAAAGATGCTAGTAATAGGGGTAATGATGGCTGCAATTGCACCCCAACATAAACCGGAACATAACAATCGCATAAAGTCGGGTAAAGTGCATCATTATATAAACTAATAGCTCATCCCGAACTTATCCTTGAGGGATATTATGATTTGATGGCTGGTCGCCGTATACTAAGCTCAAAGTACATCATTCATTGTAAAGCACAAGTATGAAAATCAACTACACCCAGAATTGGGAAATACGCATCTTAATATTAACCCTGAAATGCTAGTTGTGCGTGCCGCAACAAGACGACTACAATTATAGAGCTTTCACTTTTAGAAATAGGTAAAAAACGTTAAAATATCAGCTGTGATAAAACAACCACATATGCAGAATTGTTACTCCCATAATTGGGTAAAACATATCATAATATTAATCTTATAGCTTATATACAACTAATGTTAGAGGGTGATGTAATATGACGGCTGGAAATCATAGTTTAAGCTCAAAATATAATATGAATTTAAATTTGCAAATATCAAGAACTACCACACCCAAATCAAAGTACATCATTAATTGTAAAGTACAAGTTTGCAATTTACTACACCCAGAATTGGGCAATACGCATCTTAATATTAACGCAAAGGTTCACCCAGAAATGCTAGTTGTGGGTGCCGCAACAAGACGACTACAATTATAGAGCTTTCACTTTCAGAAATAGGTAAAAAACGTTAAAATATCAGCTGTGATAAAACAACCACATATGCAGAATTGTTACTCCCATAATTGGGTAAAACATATCATAATATTAATCCTATAGCTTATATACAACTAATGTTTGAGGGTGATGTAATATGACGGCTGGAAATCATAGTTTAAGCTCAAAATATATAGAACTATCACACCCAAATCAAAGTACATCATTAATTGTAAAGAACAAGTATACAAAACGACTAAACCCAGAATTGGGCAATACGCATCTTAATATTAACGCAAAGGTTCACCCAGAAATGCTAGTTGTAGGTGCCGCAACAAGAGGATTACAATTATATAGCTTACACTTTCAGAAATAGGTAAAAAACGTTAAAATATCAGCTATGATATAACAACCACATATGCAGCGTTATTACTCCCATAATTGGGTAAAATATATCATAATATTAATCCTATAGCTTATATACAACTAATGTTAGAGGGTGATGTAATATGACGGCTGGAAATCATAGTTTAAGCTCAAAATAAATTATGAATTTAAATTTGCAAATATCTAAAATTACCACACTCAAATTTGGGTTGCAAAAATCATTAACATCAATCATCAATTGCAGATCTATATTTTCCAGAAATTGGTAAAGAGTGTCATAATATCAATTCTTTAATTCACCTACAACTACCACTTGAAGGGTGGGAAAACATGACGGTTGGTAACCGTATTTCAATCTCAAAATATGTCATCAACTCAAATCTGGAAATATCCAGAGCTACCACTTCCATTTTAAGGAAAAAGGCAAGCTGATTTACTTATTTAAAATTAAAAATCAATTTACCAGTTAGCCATAAGTTCCAGATTTCACCTGCACCTTCAGGACCTCTGATGACGTCATCATGATTCAGGACTTTGGCCTGGAGTAGAGTTCCACTGGATGCAGTATGGATCAGCTGCTTGGACAACTTGAAACAGAAGAATTCATAATTAGTTTCTCAAATTTTTATCGTAAAAAATTAATAACAAAATGTCTTACTTAAATCGCCATATTGAAAAATGTGAACAAATCTAATAAAATTTAACATTAAAATTTTCAATATGAATTTTTTGATTCACCCTATAAATTATACATCAAATTGTTCCCCAAGGGATAATGAATCGAGTAATACTAAATTTATATATTGAATCGCGATTTTAATATCGATTTTTAATCATTGTTTGAGAGTAATTAATCAGACGCTTCTTTCTCGTGAATCAATAAACAATGACAAAACACGATCGTCTTCTACTGATGGCGCGAACTGTTCAAATAACCAAAATAAATATTTTTTACTAACAGTTCGTTTTATATGTTTATTATTATTTATTTTATCAATAAATCATATTTAAATTAATTTACAATAATTATTATAAGTACCACTGTTATAAATAAGGATTTTAAAATGTTATTAACAAAATCAAAAAAAAGTCTTTAAGTTCTTCAATGTATAGTTAATAACTAATAGTTCTAAATAATTGTCAGACAATGAGGAATTGATTAGTTATAGGTTTAATAGCGATTAATTACTTTAATTAATTAAAATATGTAAGAATATCATGTGCTAATAGAGCACTGGCAACTGGAACAGCTGATGACATTAGAATGAAACGTAAAATAGTTTTTAAAACGTTTAAAATGAAATATTATAATTAGTACTACAAATTACTGTCTTAATTAATACTTAAATAATTTGTCATCAATTAATAAAAACAAGCAAAGATAATACTTACAAACATTTTGTAACCTCCAAATTTTTATTTCCAATTTTCGTTGTAAAATATTTGTATATCAAAACAAATTAGTTGTACTATTATTTCTAATTAATTACAGGTGTTTACTGGGCAATTAAGCAGCCACTAATTGTAATTAGATACAGTAATTAATTCAGAATTGATTAAAATGTATGTACATACAACTGGCTTACATTTGTCACATATCTATTGTAACTATTTTTTAATTTTCTGCTCCTAACCTAATTCTACATAATATATCGGTTACTTACTACTGTATGACAAGTTCTGAATGTTTAAATCTTTTTATAACTTTATTTTTCGGTCATAAAATCCCAACGAACATGCAGACGCTGTTTCTTCTTTACAACTAGGACTGGTAATAGACATTTCAGTCTGCCCTACTGAGTAACTAAGTTTATGGCGGGCCAATTAAGTTGTATAAAATTATTGTTGAGGGCAGTAGGATTAAACCTGTAAATAAATAATAAAATGTAAATAATTATGTCAAAAATTTCTGCAACATTGTTGCAAATTCATTGGATTTTTAAATGCAGATTTTCACACTTTTAATCTGTCAGTAATGTATTTATTTTTAAAGGAATTATCTCTAAATATCTGTTAATAAATGTTTTATTTTTGTATGAAATAAAATAAAATAAATAAATATATCATCACGCCTTTTACTCATTACTGGATGTGGCACTCTGCCTAAGCAGATCTCGGTAAGTGATATATTTGTTTGCGTGAAGTGGGGTTACCAGCCGTCAAATCACGGCCCACAAAGATATTAGTGGAGGGGAAGCCACAGGGGTAGATTTTTGTATGACATCTATACAATCTTTAATTTTCATTATTGGATGTTTATGTATTGATTAAAAATGAATCAATTAATAGTTTTATAATTAGAGATTAGTTCTTTGGTTTGTGATCTGTAGAATAATAATAATCTAATTCTATAGATATAATTAGTTGTTGCAACTTATGTAATGTTTTACGGAAAGATTAAGAAACAATTTTGATTTTTCTGTTTGTTGTAGATCTATAAACCCATAAATTATAAACAAAGATGCAATTAACAATTTCTTACACCTTTCTTAATTATTATAAATGGACCAATTAAAAGTTGTACCTATAATTAAAGATCAATTAGTGCTCAATACTCTTCAATATATTTAATCCTATTTGGAATGTTTATTTATGCTTTGATTATAAACAATAAACAAAATTTTAATTTAAAAATTAAACTTATTATTGGCTCAGTGGTATCGAGTCTGCCTGTGGATCTTGTGAACCCTGGTTTAATCCCGACAGCCGACAAACAATTAAATCTACCCCTGTGGCTAGCCCACCACTAATATCTTTTAGAGCCGTGATTTAACGGTAGGTAACCGCACTTCACGTGAAGAAATATATCACTTACCGAGATCTGCTTAGGCAGAGTGCCACATCCAGTAATGGATAAAAGGCGTGATGATATATTTATTTACTTAAAATTTGTAAAGACAAACGTCTTATAACTTTTTACCAATCTTCTATTTGTTAATTTTTGTTAATTCCAAGCTTCCTTAACTTTCCTCCTCTTGAACTTCTGGTTCATTTTTGTAGCTTTGCAATGATTGGTAGCTTCACCATTTTGTTGCTGCACAATCCAGTGATATTTTTATCTGAACCAACCAGATTACGTTTGGGTGATAGCTAAGTTAGATCCGGTACGACAGGTAAAGAATCCAGGTATAATTTGATTTCAAAGTCATAAAATGATAATGGAGGAGTATGGTCTTCATAGCTCATTGCTTTTTTCTTTGTTGTGATCGTATTGGGTTGGAGGTTGTTTCTACCTCCATGGTGATGATTCGACAACATGCGTGCGTCCTAAAATGTGTTATAATATTATCTGGTAATCTTGGTATACTATTTTCATTTGAAACTGGAGTGATCGGCATAAAACGATTAAATGCACCGTAATTACGTTTACAAAGTAACTCAAAATATGATCCGTCATAACTTGTTTCATAAGGTTCACACAGGGTTGTACAGCCCCATTCGCCGGTACGGTCAATCATACGAAAAAACAAGTATAGTTTTAGGCTGAATACGAATCTTGAAAATGTACCTATTTTGACCATCGATAAGCGATATGGGGTAGCCGCACTAATGGATTTCATTGTAGTTATATATGGGACAGGGACGTTTAATCGTTTTATGTCGATCCCTCGATTTTATAATGAAAATAGTATATAAAGGTCTGCCGGTTGGAATAAATGGGATTAAATGGTGGATGATATAAATAAGTGAAAAGGGATGTAACTTAGTACTAAGCTAGTGGAGGGTTAAATTAAAAAATATGCTGAATAAAACATATTTTTGTTGTTTATAAAACCACATACCTGGTGATTCAACTACGAAGGTGATTATTAAACCTGATGAAGTCATTTAACAAACTGTGATGTTCACAAATAAAATAAAATATAAATATATCACCACGTCCTTTACCCATCATCTGCCTATGCAGATCTCGGTAAGTGATATATTTTTCGCGTGAAGTGCGGTTACCAGCCATCAAATCACGGCCTCCAAAGATATTAGTGGAGGAGGACAGGGGCAGATTTTTTAAATTGGTGAAAATTGTTTGTCGGCTGTGGGGATCGAACCAGAGTTCTCAAGATCCACAGGCCGACTCGATAAAAAATAAAATAATAATAAAAGTAAGGGGTGATTTAATTATGGTGAAAAACAAAGACATCATTTTTACAAACTATATTTTTATAAAATTGTAAATATTTCTTACCATCTAGCCATTCCTGCTTCGTTTCCGCTGTTATCATTCTACTGCAGATGTTTTTTTAACAACAGCAATATTTAGGATGGAACAAAAAATGCTTAAGAATAACGATTCTTCCATTTGTGCACAGCTGCCATGATATTAGTTAACACTGCAGTGTTCATGAATACTTCTTTAGAAACGACACTTGCTTTTACTTTTAAACTGTGTTCCATACAAAAATGTAGCTAAAAAATAATTTCTTATTAATTGTTCTTTAGAATTTTTTGGGGTGGCTCAGTGGTATCGAGTCGGCCTGTGGATCTTGAGAACCCTGGTTCGATCCCCACAGCCGACAATTTTCACCAAATTAAATAAACTACCCCTGTGGCTCCGCCTCCACTAATATCTTTGAGGGCCGTGATTTGACGGCTGGTAACCGCACTACACGCGAAGAAATATATCACTTACCGACATCTGCTTAAGCAGAGTGCTACACCCAGTAATGGGTAAAATTCGTGATGATATATTTATTTTATTTATTTATTTTAGAATTTTATATTAGAATTAAAATCATTTGATCGCTGCTATATTTTTGTATATAAATAATAATGAGCAAGGATTGAACTCACAAACTCTCACTTGTAAAGGGACAGTGCTAACCATTTAGCAACAACAGACCTTATATTATAAATAAAATAAATATATATTTATCTTTTGAATCATGGATTTTAATTTGGAATTATTAAGTATATTAATTTTATTGATTAAATATCATTAAATTTTTAATTAGGAAAATAGAAATAAATAAATAAATATCTTATTACGCCTTTTACCCATTACTAGGTGTGGCACTCTGAATAAGCAGATCTCGGTAAGTGATATATTTTTTCACGACCAGCCGTCAAATCACGGCCCCCAACGATATTAGTAGAGGGGGACCCACAGGGGTAGATTTAAATTGGTGAAAATTGTTTGTCGTTTGTAGGCATCAAACCAGGGTTCTCAAAATCCACAGGCCGACTCGATACCACTGAACCACCTAGCCCATAAATTAATAATATAATATAATTAGGAACATAAACCAGAACATCTTCAATTTAGTTTTCCTTTCACTTCATTTTAATTAAAAAATAAAAGACTTTTAAACATTAAAATTCATATAATAAATATTTATCTGATATATTTTTTTAAAAAGTTTATCAAGCAAATAAATAAATACATAGGCGCTATGTGTTTAAAACTGTCTAAATTTAGAGAAACAAAAGCTAAACTTCCCGGAAGACAAGACGACAAAGTCCGGTGATTCCGGGAAGAATTCACTTTAAAATTATTTGTTACTCTGAACAACAATCGTATTTATTTGATATATAAGTTGAAGTCAGCGAGCTTTCAACACACAACTTCCTGCTTGTAATAAATAAATGCAAATGTTACATCGGTTTTTACAAATGGACTACGATTTTCTTGTAATATATTTGTTCTTTTATACGTAAATAAATAAGTATACCTGTTCCTGTTGTCTGTTCTTAATTTCACCAATATTAACCATTCCATCATGACGCACAACATATTTATATTATTTTCGTTTCCTTTTTTGTGAACTAAACGTTATAACATCATACGTCGTTGTGTTCATTAGATAGTTAACATATGTACCAAGCACGGCGACACCAGTTAGGGATCAGTTGCCGCCGTACCAACTTAATAGCGGTTGGCGATGCGCGCTTCATAAAAGAATGTACCTACCGCAGAGCGGATTAGGGTCTAAAGAATTTATTGCAATACTTATATTATATTTGTTCGTCAGTACGGTGGTGTGGATAGCGTTATGGAATTCAAATCCGGAGATCCCGAGTTTGAATCGCACTTAAGTTAAATATTATATGAAGTACTACACTGCGGCTCGGTGAGTGCGGACCCTGTACTGTAATTGGGATTAAGTTCCTGTTGTACAGCGTAACATAAATAAATAAATATTTATATTTTATCTAATTGGTTTGTTAAGATTGTAATTTTGACATGAGGAATTCAAAGTCGTAGAGCGCATTTTAATTTGTTTGGTTTTTAAAATATAGCTTTCGGAAAAGTGAAATACTAAATTTTTTTTAGATTTTCAACTTTTCCGAGGCTATCAAAAACTAAACAAGCTATTGAAATGCGCTCGAAGGTTTTGCATTTCTCGTGCTTCAGTTAACTTTGTTCATATTTCCGCAAATTTTTTTGCAAAAAAAAATGTAGACATATTTATTTGGAGACTTTACCATTGAATTAAGTAGGTCAAAATACATAAATAAATATGGGGTAGATGGCTCATTGGTATCGAGTTGACCTGTGGATCTTGAGAACCCTGATTCGATCCCCACAGCCGACAAACAATTTTCACCAAATTAAATCTACCCCTGCGGCTCCCCCTCCACTAATATCTTTGGGGGATGTGTTTTGACGGCTGGTAACCGCACTTTAAAACGATAAAATATATCACTTACCGAGATCTGCTTAGGCAGAGTGCCACATTCAGTCATGGGTAAAAGGCGTGATGATATATTTATTTATTTTATTTTATAAAATACATATGTATTTTTGATAAAATTTTTGTACATTAAAATAATTTAGAGGTAACAATCTGAAATTGGATTAAAATCGAAAAAATTCAAGGGGGATAATTAGTTAGATGTTTCGAGTGTTTACCTGCAATTGTGTGGAGACCATCTTCAGAAACAAGCGCAGTGTACACTAGCGAATGGATGAATGTTTGTTGTGTGTTGATGGATTTTGGTTGCGAGAAAAGAAAGAGTTCGTATGGAGGAAGTGTTAATGTGGTCGAATCGAGTATTGTGTGTCAGGATGAGAATGTTGACGGGTTCGTGCTACCCCATTTAATGGGATATAGCGTGATGTTATGTATGTATGTATGTATAAAAACGATTATTATTCTACAATAATCTTCCAGTTTTATTTTGTATTTCACTTCAATTAATAAATTATACACTACTACAAAAACAATAATTACAATTTCGTTTAATTGACAGCAACAAAACATATTACAAATTAATTTAATTTTCCAACCACATAGTAAGCTCTATCCATTCGACTTACTTCGATACCTTGGTATAAACATCTGGGTACCCAATACCACATGGTTCTACCCACGATGCAATACCCGCAACCCTTCCATTATACACCAACGGGCTTCCAGAGTCTCCAGAACAAGCTCCTTCACCATCCCGTGAAAACGCACATAATTGTGCATCGTTCACATCATATCCTAACTCCTTGAAACTGTCCTGGCATTCTTTCGTCCCGATAGCTTTGAGTTTCAGATATTTAAGAACATCTGAAGGCGTGTTGCTTGGCCACTGATAAGCAGATCGGATCCTGAAGATATATCTTCGGAGTTTAATTCAATTGGTTGTACTTTCTCGTTGAAAATGATTTTTGTTTTTAGTTTGATGATAGCGACGTCGAAGATAGCGGTGTCTTTGTCGAAGGGTCTTTGTGGTGGATGTGTTTCAGGACTCGATAGATGTCTCCACCGTAGCTGAGAGTGTTGGTTCCTGTTACTACTGACATTAGGGAAGCGGAAAAACTGCAAAGATTTCATTGAATTTGTATTAGTTAGTTACTTTCAAAATTGATTCTATCAAAATCTGGCCTTTATAATATCTGTAGATAGCCCCTGGGAATAAATGAATGGATATGATTGAATGTTTGTTGCGTGAACGAAAGATGAGAGGAGTTTGTTTGAAAGGAATTATGAATATGGAATATATAGAATGTTCAATAAAAACTGTGCCATAGGTACATGGGAATAGTTATTTTTGATTCTAAATTGCGAAATGTTACTTTTGCATTTGAGAATGCAAAAGCATTTCGCAATCGAGTATCAAACATCGTTTTTTCGAAAACTATGTCCCAAAATTAGTAATAATGTAATGAGAAAATTTTGACGTTTAGGATTAATTAATGTGACATCTAATGTCTCCATGACAACAATGTATGTAATATAATTGCTTGTCCCGCGTGATGGTCGCGCGGGTTGAGGGCCTGACTCGCAACCATAAGGTCGTGGGTTCGGGTCCCGCCCGTGGCGACCATACAAAGGACATATCGGCATATGACCTTAGTAGTTGGTCCGATATATAAATTAAAATATATATATATATATATATATATATATATATATATATATATATATATATATATATATATATATATATATAATTGCTATCAAATCTGGTATTCTCTGACCAGCAATTGACAGCTGGTTGGTAATAGAAACCAAACAAACGTTCTAATTTTTTTCTGCGATTTATTGGGATTCGCATTGCATTTCTCAAGAAACTATTCCAGTACATCAGTTAGCTTCCTCAAGCGGGATAAATATGAATAATTGCTCAATTGGAACATTTAATATAAATTTTGTTAAAGAATAGAAGTATTGTTTCTAAGCAAAAAAATAAAGTGACAAATTTTATTAAATTGTGAGCCTTTCTTCTATCAAAAAATTGCAGTATGCAAAAAAATTTTGCATCCTGCATGCAAAAGTCTTTTGCGTTCTGTAGACAAAAAACACTCATTTCGCGTGTTGATAATTGTCATGTAAATTTTAACTTTATATGACAGTTTTCGAAAAATAAGTGTTTCGTACTACTTCCCTGGATACTTTACAGAATAAATATTCAAATGTATGTATCGAATATTAAATAAAATAATTAAAACATATTTAGTAACTATTAAAATCAAGTTTAAAATATGTATGTGACAGTTAAACATTATACATTTGTTGACAATTGGTTCCAGTGTATTTTCTTATGTTTATCACTTATGGGTCAGTTTTTATGTAACATCCTGTATATCTATTTCTTATCCACTGACGCAGTGTGCTGCTGTTAATATCCATTCTTCATTAATAATGCTACCTCCACAGAGATGGCTTCCAAGATATCTTAAAGATACTTCATAAGGAAATTGGCCATCTTCTGCAATCTCTCCTCCAACAATTCTATTGTTTAGAGAAGCTGCAGCTGTAAAATTAAACAATCTTTAGAACAAAAACTTTAAATGCCACTTAATGTACCTAATTATTAATGTAACTATACTTTGTAAGTTGTATTACGTTTATAATTATCTCTGAAAACTTATAATTGGTACCTATATACTATTGGTTTTTGTAAATTAGTATTTATTTATTTATGTTACGCTGTACAACAGGAATTTAATCTCAATTACAGTACAGGGTCCGCACTCACTGAGCCGCAGTGTGGTAGTTTTTATATAATTTTTAGCTTGAGTTCGATTCGAACTCGGGATCTCCGGATTCGAATTCCGTATCGCTATCCACACCACCGTACTGACGGATGTAGTAATACTAGTGAGGAAAGGGTTTAATTGCAGTCGGGTATGAAAGACGAGTTTTGTTATGGCGCTTTCCCACTTGTGTTACAATCAATTTAATACTTATTTTATATAAATCAAAGGAGTTGTATTTGCATAAGCACATCACGTTTCCTTGTTCACCATGTTAAATAATATTTCCTTCAATCAATTTAGTAAACGTTTGTCTCAGTAGTGAGGAAAGTTATTTACTTTCATCACTAGTAAGGGAAATTGATTTAGGGAAATGTAATTTTCACAAGTAATGTTGATAAATAGTATATTATATAACAAGTTTTATAAACATCTCTTTAGTTACAAATGTATATAAAACGAGTATCTATAGTATGTAGGGAGGGAAACAAGCGATTATTCCCGCGTGTGAAGTTGGCAAACCGAGACGTAAGCGAGGGCCGAAAGCTGGAGCTGAAGTCGAGGTTTGACAACTTCACACAAGGGATAATCGCGCCCTCCCGTGAAGCATATTATACTTTTCGTAACAAGTGCACAAAAATTACCGTCTTATCGGGACAAATGTCAAATATAATTACCTAGGAAACACCGCAAACAGCTAATAATCGTAGTCTCTAGGGAGGGAAACATGCTACCTAGGGAGAGAAACATCCTACCTAGGGAGAGAAACATTATGTGTCTCTCCCTAGGAGAGGAAAGCAATGTTTCTCTCTCTAAAATTAGAGAATAAGAACGTGTTTCTTGTACATGTGTTACGAAAACTAATTAAAGGGAAAACTAGCAAATAGTCCCGTGTCAATTTTAAGGTTGGCAACAAGTAATAAATTTTAAAAGTCACTCAAAAATAATAAACAAACAGCTAATAATCCTAGTCTCTAGGGAGAGAAACATCCTACCTAGGGGAGAAAAGCAGTGTTTCTCTCTCTAAAATTAGGGAATAAGAACGTGTTTCTTGTGCATATGTTACTAAAAAGAGTTTAAAAAACGAATCACATACTATACTTTTTCTACGATCGCAAATTAAGACAACAACAAAATGTAAAGTTTTATGAATCATTTAAAAAGTAAGATTAAGTTACAAAAACAGATTAAAATGTTATTTAGCGCCATGAAAACCTGTACGTTAAATGACATTTTAATAACGGGAGTAGAAATCATAAAATAGACACAAAAAACACACTAAAATAATACTTAGTTACTTACAGGCCGTAGCAATAATAGCAGCAATTAGAAGAAAAGTTTTCATTTTAGTATTTTGTAAAGTACTACGGGACAAATGCTGACAATTTGTATTATATATCATGTACTTATACTTGTACATAGTTTTATCTTAAAATTGATAATAATTAACTAAGTAATATATATATAAACTACTTGTAAATAAATTGATAATACTTGTTAATCTATTAAATGTTAGCTTTAGGATTAATTTGAAATATTCCAATGTTTATCTGGATTTTTCCTAGCTTAAAAATGTGCTTTCCTATTAATTAATTACTTGGATATATTTGAAGATAATTAGTAAGTAATCATAGCAGATAAAATTGAGTTAAAGTCGGTTCCAAGAAGCCATACATTCAAATTTTGCTGACTTATATCCAAAAAAGTATGATTGTATCGGAGTGGTTCGGATTTCATTATAAATATAAATAAATAAATATATCATCACGCCTTTTACCCATGACTTGTATGTTAGTGGAAGGGGAGCCACAGGGCTAGATTTAATTGTTTGTCGCCTGTGGGGATCGAACCAGGGTTCTCAAGATCCACCTCTGAGCCACCTACCCCAATATCCTGTTGTTAAAATTAAGCCAGCAGTACGGTGGTGTAGATACGGTTGCGGAATTCGACTCTCCAAGCTATTCGTAAATATAAAATCATCAGCTATGTACAGTCTCGGGTGATATTTTTATAGGGTGATAATTACTAAAGTTCTATTATTCACGTATGTCATCGATTAATATCAGGGTTCGAAGATATATATAAATAAATAAATAAATAAATATATCATCACGCCTTTTACCCATTACTGGGTGTGGCACTCTGCCTAAGCAGATCTCGGTAAGTGATATATTTTATCGCGTGAAATGCGGTTACCAGCCGTCAAATCACGGCCCTCAAAGATATTAGTGGAGAGGGAGCCACAGGGGTAGATTTTTTAAATTGGTGAAAATTGTTTGTCGGCTGTGGGGATCGAACCAGGGTTCTCAAGATCCACAGGCCGACTCGATACCACTGAGCCACCTACCCCATTATATATCGATCGATATATATATCATGATATTTATTTTGATATATATCGTCATATTTTTGTAATGATATATATTCATTATATAAAAATATGAAATAGTTTTTGAGATATAGCCTCCGGAGAAGTGAAATTTTTTAATTTTTCAGTTTTTCTACTTTTTCGAGTATATATCTTAAAAACTAAATGTGATATGAAAACGTGCTCAACGGAATTAATTTTCTCGTGCTTCAGTTAACTTATAAACATAGTTTCAGCGATTTTTATTTTTTTTCAGTTTTCCGCCAAAAAAAATCGCAAAAAGCGGTTTTTTTAACATTTTCTCGAAAACCAGAAGTCATATGCATTTGAAGATTGCACCACTGGATTCAGTGGGTCAAAATACATATGTATGTAAATTTTCGTTTTAATAATCCTACGATTAAGGATTTTTGGGAAAATTGAATTAAAATCTGAAAAAACCAAAGGGGTACCCCTTAGGAAATAATTAAAAATATTAAATTGCTTAAAATTGTATGAAAATTTGCTTATAAGTCAATTCGGACACGGGGAATTCAACGCCGTTGAGCGCATTTCCATATCTTGTTTAGTTTTTGAGATATAGCCTCCGGAAAAGTGAAATTTTTCGAATTTTTCAGTTTTTCTACTTTTACGAGGCTATATCTCGAAAACTAAATGTGATATGAAAACGTGGTCAACGGCATTAATTTTCTCGTGCTTCAGTTAACTTATAAACATAGTTCCAGCGATTTTTATTTTTTTTTCAATTTTCCGCCAAAAAAATCGCAAAAAGCGGTTTTTTAACATTTTCTCGAAAACCAGAAGTCATATGCATTTGAAGATTGCACCACTGGATTCAGTGGGTCAAAATACATATGTATGTAAATTTGCGTTTTAATAATCCTACGATTAAGGATTTTTGGGAAAATTGAATTAAAATCTGAAAAAACCAAAGGGGTACCCCTTAGGAAACAATTAAAAATATTAAATTGCTTAAAATTGTATGAAAATTTGCTTATAAGTCAATTCGGACACGGGGAATTCAACGCCGTTGAGCGCATTTCCATATCTTGTTCAGTTTTTGAGATATAGCCTCCGGAAAAGTGAAATTTTTCGAATTTTTCAGTTTTTCTACTATTCCGAGGCTATATCTCAAAAACTAAATGTGATATGAAAACGCGCTTAACGGCATTAATTTTCTCGTGCTTCAGTTAACTTATAGACAGGGTTCGAAGATATATATCCATTATATAAAAATATCAAATAGTCTATAATAAATACAGTATACCTCTCATTATTACTTTCATAAATTCTGTTAAAATTATATTCTAAAGATAATTCTTACTTTACTAGCTTTTGACTAACTTTACATCAACGACATAAATCCAAATTGTGTGCCATTTGTGATGTCATTAACGGCAAAGTCTGAACCATTTCCAAAATTTTTATTTGGTACTCATTTTAGAAATACAAATCCTTTAATATGGTGGAAAAGTGTAACTATCAATGAGTCAGAGTGGCCAAATAAAAGTACATTTATTGAACTATGTGAACAGTTACACACTGCTGTAACAGCCACAGCAGGGCTGGAACGATATTTCTCCACTTTTGGCATTGTCCAATCTCAATTACGTAATCGTCTCGGTATGTTTAAATATTTAAACCAAAAAGAAACTACAAAAAAAAATTAATTTAGATTGGATTTGGCCAAGTGAGTCTATCTGCAACGCTATGTTCAGGAAGTTCATCAGAAGATGATGATTTGCCCCTATTTAGGATATAGGATTATTTAAATATTCTTACTATTCTTAGTACTATATAATATTTGTGTATCCATTCAATGTATATTTACTTTTTTTCATTACCTATGTTAATTTTGTATTTAGGAGTAATAATTTATTTTGTATTTCCTATTGTGATAATAAATGTGTACAAAAACTAAAATTAAAAAAGAAATATCCAAAAAGTGATATTTATCTGATATATATCCTATATATCAGATATTTTGATATTTATTATAAATATCATGATACTCGTATTTACGAACCCTGATTAATATTGCATCTACACCCATAATTAGATAAAATATGTATGTAGAATGTAAAAAGGCATATTTAAAGATCACCCACTATTTACAGACTCGGGTGATAGATTTTATTGGATGGTATGCAGTTCGATATCAACGTGTAACATCTATTAGCATTGTTTATACACCCGTATATGGGTAAAATATGTAAAAGAATTTTTATGTTCTGGTGATAATTTTTATTTAGTGATAAGCACCCAGGTATCATATGAATGTATGTCATGTATCAGCATTGTTTTACACCCACAATTGAGCAAAGTACATATTGAGAATGATAATGGAGGGTAGTTTAAACGCACCCTCCATTTTTATGCTCGGGTGATCATTCATCTCAGGTGATAAGCACCAAAGTATTAAATAATATATTATTTATTTATTTCTGTACTATACTCTACAGATCTGCAACTACAGAACTGTAGCTAAACTCATAAATAAATTAATTATGTAGACACTTACCGTTTCATAACTCCCAGGGTGCCTCCGCCAAAAATGGGTTGAGCACCGTTGGATTAAAATGGCCCCTACAGATTTACTGCATTCTAAAACACATAAAAATTCATCTGAATTTGTACGTCATTGTAAACACTGTATACTTTCAATACAAATTTATTTGAATTTTTTTAATATAAATATTTTATAAAACTGGTCAATTTATATACCGGGAGTTTTTCTTATCAGTAAACATAGGGATATATCATTACCATAGTTACAGTTAAAAAGTTTGACAACAATACATTAGAGCGTTTATTTTAAAAGTAAACATAGGGAAAATCATATTTTCAGCAATGCATTGAAGTGTAATAGTCTATAGTCTAAAAGAAACATTTTAAGTTTAAACAAATTAAATGAATTTCAATTACTTTAAATTATTTTAACTAAACGTTAGGTATAAATTTAGAACCTCAAACCAATCCAAAGGTTCTTTTGTGTAGAGGTTTGTTTGCAAATTCTTCGTTTAAGAGCTCGTATATACAAATAATGAGAATTTTGAGTTGAACCAGTTCAAAAATCGAAAATTATTAAAATGTGGTTCTATATAATTCAGACCACGAGAAATCGAATGGCGCAAGGCGCATCTTCATATCTTTTTTAGTTTTTAGGTTACAGCGATTTTTGTTTTTTTTTAAACTCAACTTTGAAACCCCATAACTCAAAAACTAAAAAAGATATTGAAATGCGGTTTGAACGAGTGTATTTCTCGTGCGCTGATTAACTTGCTCAGGTATTTTGAAAATAATGAAATATTTTCAATTTTTTCAAAATTTTTCTTCCTCAAAAGTTCAAAAACTTGAAAAGATAATGAAAATCTGAAAACACCAGTAAATTTCTCTCGTAAAAATACATGGGTATGTAAATTTTTACAACAAAATTCGCACGGATACATTTTTTATTACAAAAAAACGAAAAATGCCCAAAAATCGTAAAAACGCCAAGGGGTACCCCTTAGGAAATTTCTAAAAAATGGCTATTTTCGATTTTTTGTAATAAAAAATGTATCCGTTCGAATTTTCTCCTGAAAATTTGCATACCTAAGAATTTTCACACGAGGAATTCACTGGTGTTTTCAGATTTCCATTATCTTTTCAACTTTTTGAAATATCAACAAAAAAAAATTTAGAAAATACCGGTACAAGTTAAGTAGCGCACGAGAAATACACTCGTTCAAACCGCATTTCAATATCTCTTTTAGTTTTTGAGTTATGGACTTTCAAAGTTAAGAAAATTAATGCCGTTGAGCGCGTTTTCATATCACATTTAGTTTTCGAGATATAGCCTCGGAAAAGTAGAAAAACTGAAAAATTCGAAAAATTTAACTTCTCCGGAGGCTATATCTCAAAAACTATTTCATATTTTTATATAATGGATATATATCATTGCAAAAATATGACGATATATATCAAAATAAATATCATGATATATATCGATCGATATATATCTTCGAACCTGATTTAAACTAATTTAATAGATTTGGAAATATTATATTATAATATTTAATATTATTTCTACAAAAACAGGACTCCTGAAATTAAATTTGTATCCTGGATTAATTTTAAACTTATTTAGGAATTTAGGATTTCTTTGGCGAAATTTGGAAAAAAAAATAAAATCGCTGAAACTATGTTTATAAGTTAACTGAAGCACGCCGTTGACCGTATTTTCATATCGCTTGTAGTTTTTGAGATATAGACTCGGAAAAGTACAAAATCTGAATAAAATTAACAATTTAACTTTTCCGGAGCGTATATCTAAAAAATGAAACAAGATATGAAATTGCGCTCAACGGCATTGAATTCCCCGTGTCCGAATTGACTTGTAAGCAAATTTTCATGCAATTTGAAGCAATTTCATTTTTTGTAATTATTTTTATACCTTTGGTTTTTTCAGATTTTAATTAAATTTTCCCAAAAATCCTTAATCATAGGAATATTGCAACGAAAATTTACATACATATGTATTTTGACCCACTGAATCCAGTGGTGAACTGTTTAAATGCATAAGTCTTATAGTTTTTGAGAAAATGTCAAAAAACCGCTTTTTACGATTTTTTTGGCGAAATTTGGAAAAAAAATAAAAATCGCTGAAACTATGTTTATAAGTTAATTGAAGCACGAGAAAGTCAATGCCGTTGACCGCATTTTCATATCGCTTGTAGTTTTTGAGATATAGGCTCGGGAAAGTACAAAATCTGAATAAAATTAAAATTTCACTTTTCCGGAGCGTATATCTAAAAAATTAAACAAGATATGAAATTGCGCTCAACGGCATTGAATTCCCCGTGTTCGAATTGACTTGTAAGCAAATTTTCATGCAATTTGAAGCAATTTCATTTTTTGTAATTATTTCCTTCGTACAAGGAAGTAAAAATTAAATAAATGTTAAAACTACAATATTTAGATAATAGAACAACTAGAATTAATAATTTATTCAATCAGAATAATTATTAAAATGAAGGCCATTATTTTGTTACGGAACTTGTGATTACATTCATACATAACATCATACTATGCCCCATTAAATGGGGTAGCACGAAATGTTGGTACATAGGCCCAATATTTATTCATCAGATTTATTCTGCAATTAATCTTATAACAAATATACCACTTTCGCTTCATCCACAGTCATAATTCTTTTCATAAAAGAATCATTCGTGCACACAATAAACCTTCAATTATATTCATCCATTTATATAAGAAAATTTAAACATAAATTTGTTTATTTATTTAAATATTGTATACCTACGATTAAGGATTTTCGGGAAAATTGAATTAAAATCTGAAAAAACCAAAGAGGTACCCCTTAGGAAATAATTAAAAACATGAAATTGCTTAAAATTGCATGAAAATTTACTTATAAGTCAATTCGGATACGGCGAATTCAATGCCCTGTATAGGTTTCATGATCAAACTAGAATTAGATTAAATATAATTTTATCGATTCGAAATATTACTAACTATTTGAAAAATATTATCTGTAAATCTTAAAAATTAATTGCGACTGAAATATTTGTTGCAAATAAATGAAATAAATTTTAAAGTGTTCAACATATATTTCTATACGTGCAGAATATGCAATTGCAGATATTTGGGTGGTACTAAACCGTCAAATTACTATATATGTATACGATTAATGCAAGTTTCAATAATTATTGTTTTAATAAATAAAGATTTTTTGCGAAAAAGACTTTGTTATGAATGATTTAGATATTTTTTTGGGAAGATTATAGTTTTATAAATGATTGGGAAGATTTTTGGAAAGATAAGACTTATAAATGATTTGTGGAACTTTTTGGAAAGAAAATATTTTTAAATGCCTCTTTACGAAACTGACATTCTTCGAAATGATTGATTGCGTAAACATCTTAAAAATAAATAAATTAAATATTTGGTTGTAAATCTTCGCCAAACATTCATACTAATTTATTTTAATAATAACTATATTCTAATACAAACAAATAATGCATCTACCTTTTGGCTGGCGTGTACTAAGTCCCATCAATTCCTCTCTGAAAAGTTCCAGGCTCGTACCACTATAAATTCACTTCACATCCAGTATACACTAACACTTACACTATATTACACTTATATTTCACTAAATAATCACTGATTTTACAATATTTTTACTTGAGACACAAATAAAACACGACATTTTAAACAAAATTCGTTCGTAGACTGACGATTAAAATCGCTAGGCATGTACGTAACAAGTTAGAACATAATTTCAATTAATAGCTAAAGACCGATTTCATGCCATTCTAGGCTTTAACAACTAGGCTCTAAAGAATATATCTGATTGTATCGAATTATACACTTTATTATGAAACAAATTAAATATATTTTACGCTGTTTCTCCTTGTGACAGAGATATAAAAAATTAAAAAGATTTATTTCAAACATTTTTCAATTCATCTCTTAGTTATATTTGTATTTTTATTTATCTTGTAAATGCACGAATATTTTAACTATAAAGACCTTAATTGAAAGAAAGTATAATTAAAATATCCAAAAAATAACAAAATGAACCTTTTTTTATTTGAAACATTTTTTGATTTAGCGTAGAATAAGTTTCACCGCAAAAACTGAGTTTGTGCCCGGCATTTGTAATGTGTATTTGCGGGGTCTAGAAATAATCTAATTTTGCGTCTAATCAAAAAATACTTCAAATAACTTAAGAAGAGAATAAATTAAGGAGTATATTCTTTAATAACAATTTTTCTATAAAGTTTACGGTATAGCCAAAAACTAGAAAAATATATTTTGTTGGGTCATCAAACGAGACTATTGGCACCATCTATTGGCAACTAGGGTACTATATATGAAGATAAATATCTGGAAATTGGGGGATTAAATGGAAAAATACTTCAAGTAAATGTGACGGATAATTAAAAAATTAAGACGATTTATTTGAAACATTTTTCAATTCATCCCTTAGTTAAAGAAATATTTATATCTTTATTAATCATGTAAATTCACGATTATTTTAGATATGAAGACCTTAATTAAAAAAAAAATATAATTAAAAGAGCCAAGATATAACAAAATGAAACTTTTTTATTTGAAAATTTTTTGGATTTTTATAATTATTTATATTTTATTGATATTTATTGATTTTATAACATATTTAAAAATGGCCGACAAGCTGTCAGATTGGATTATTTCATATTGTTAATATTTCAAAAACCAGCCACTGTAATGTCTTAATTGTTGCAAATATGGATTCTACGTGAAATTGACTATAAGAAAAAATCATATTTGTTAATAAATTGTTGCTGATTAAATAATAATTAACGATTTACAATTGAATTATTCAAATGTATATATGCATTGGCTGTATATTTGGTTTTAAATATAGATTATATGGCTTTTTCTTATAGAAAATTTCATAGGGAGTTCATATTTGTAATAATTAAGACTATATAATTAATAGTTTTTAAAATATTAACAAAATAAAATATTCCAAACTGACAGCTTGTCAGCCATTTTTAAATATGTTATAAACCCAATAAATATCATTAAAATATAAACAATTATAACTTAATCTAATGCTAAATATCCTCAAGAGTCCATATTTGCTTAAAACTACCTTGATCTAATGCTAAATATCCTCCAGAGTCCATATTTGCAACAATTGAGGCAATAACGTAAATAGTTTTTAAAATATTAACAAAATAAAATATTCCAATCTGACAGCAAATCAGCCATTTTTAAATATGTTATAAAATGAATAAATATCAATAAAATATAAATAATTATAACTTAATCTAATGCTAAATATCCCCAAGAGTCCATATTTGCAACAATTGATGCAATAAAGTAAATAATAAATAAAATATTAACAAAATAAAATATTCCAATTTGGTAGCTTGTCAGCCATTTTTAAATAAGTTATAAAACCAATAAATATTAATAAAATATAAATAATTATAACTTAATCTAATGCTAAATATCCTCAAGAGTTCATATTTGCTTAAAACTACCTTGATCTAATGCTAAATATCCTGTAGAGTTCGTTTTTTAACAATTGAAGCAATATGTCAAATAGTTTTTGAGATTTTGACATAATTAATGTGGCTATGGTAATATACAAACAAACGAACTTAAACTAAATTGTTAAACTTGAAGATAAAACATCAGGGGACGTGTCCAGGTGTGAAGAAGACGCAGAAGAAGATTCCAAGCGCAGAGATGCGGCAGGAAAGCTGTCCGAGTTGATTTTGAAGCTTCCTAAATAAACACACAGAGATATCTACGAAAGTGAACCTTAAGTACATGACACATAAGTTACAATATCGCATACAACACCGTAACCGGGCGTCAGATAGGGTAAACAGTTTTTAGTTATTATTTCAAAATCCAGACGTTATTTAATAAAATGTTTCAAATAAGAGTTGCTTATTTTTTTATTATCTACAACTTTTGTTTCAACTTTTTTCCTGTACAACCCCTAACTTCGGAGATACAAAAAACCACCCTTAAAGTTAAATAACGTCTGTACTAATTATAAAATCGAGGGTCGTCCGCAGGCTCCGCACTTAGTATTTAGCCCTAGAAGCTGCATACAAAATTTCAACGCGATCGGAAATAGTTTAAAAATCAGTTATAAAAAGTGGCAAGGGGTTAACCTTTGGTTTAGAAAAGCCTAATTAATGACGATATATTCGATTTAGCTGTAATTTTGCATGCAGCTTCTAGGGCTAAATACAGAGTGCGGCGCCCACGGACGACCCCCAATTTTCAATTAGTACAAAAGTTATATCACTTTAAAGGGGGTTGTTTGTATCTCTGAAGTTAGGGATTGTACAGAAAAAAGGTTCAAACAAATCCTGTAGATAATATTAATATAAGGATATTTTATATGAAACTTTTTTCGATTCAACCCTTAAATAAAGAAATATTTACTAATTAAAGCATCATACAAATGTACAATTATTTCGAATATGAAATGCCCAATCAAAAAATACTTTAATTAAAGTCTTCAGGAAATAATGAAATAAAAATCTTTTATTAAAACATTTTTTTGATTTGGGTTAAAAAAAAATTCACCGCAAAAATCGTACTCACCTGATCGGCCATCGAAGCTACCGGTGTCCGGCATTTATCAGCATGAATCTGCGGGGTTCTGCACTCCGGATACTTAACTTGATCAATACTTTTGGACGCGCAATGGCGACTATTTCTGTCTCGAATATAATATTTCTGCATTTTTCAATTTATTTAACTAAATCTAAAATATAAAAATAATATAAACAAATATGACATTTTGTAATATTAGTTGTTACCTGGGGACCATATATTTAACATTTGTGTCTATAGTACAAATAGTTTTTGAGATATTTAAAGATTAAAATATTCCAGTATGACAGCATGGCGTACAAATTTATATATGTCATAAAACCAATAAACATTTACTAAACTTATATAAAAACAATATTGTTTAACGCTAATTAACTTGTAGGATCCATATTTGTAACGTGTAAGAATTGGAAACACATGTTTTGGTATTTTAACAAAATAAAATATTCCAGTTTGACAGCTCGGCGTGCATTTTTGTATTTGTCATTAAAACAATAAATATCAATGAAATATTAGTATATCGAACAATTTCTATTGTTTACTGTGTTATTTGGTCCATAGTTCGTCGCTGAACAAGCCTGAATCTCATGTTGTCCTAATATCTGCACGAGACTTCAATGATCACTATGGAAACCTGATTCCTTTCAAAATATGTCATCTATGGAGTTTTGTATTCTTTCAAGAGATATTTCCATGTATGGAGAACGTAATATTCATCTCTATAATCTAAAAAATAAGACAGAAATCAGTAAAAGAAATGTACATTTCTATAATAAGTATAAAATATATAAATACTTACAAAAAAACTTGAAATTAAAAAAATTGTCTTTACTTTTTAGGTATCCTTAGTGACCCCCTGAAATACCTAAAAACACAATTTTACCTTTAAACTTATAAAAACAGTCCAAAAATACTTAAAACATCACACATCTGTCAAAACTAAATGACATTTCATTAAATATATACTTATGCTAAATGACCCACAGTATCCATATTTGTAACAATTGAAGCGATATCTTCAACACATTTAAAAATATTAAAGAAATAAAATATTCTATGTTGACAGCATAGTAGCTATTTTTAAATACGTCATTAAACCATTAAAAATAAATAAAATATAAACAAATCTTATATTTCCTAATGCTAAATGACCCGTAGGATCAATATTTGTAACAATTGAAGCGATATCTTCAACAGATTTGAAAATATTAGAGAAATAAAATATTCTATTTTGCCAACATAATAGCCATTTTTAAATACGTCATTAAACAATTAAAAATAAATAAAATATAAACAAATCTAATATTTCCTAATGTTAAATGACCCGTAGGATCAATATTTGTAACAATTGAAGCGATATCTTCAACAGATTTGAAAATATTAGAGAAATAAAATATTCTATTTTGCCAACATAATAGCCATTTTTAAATACGTCATTAAACCATTAAAAATAAATAAAATATAAACAAATCTTATATTTCCTAATGCTAAATGACCCGTAGGATCAATATTTGTAACAATTGAAGCGATATCTTCAACAGATTTGAAAATATTAGAGAAATCAAATATTCTATTTTGCCCACATAATAGCCATTTTTAAATACGTCATTAAACCATTAAAAATAAATAAAATATAAACAAATCTAATATTTCCTAATGCTAAATGACCCGTAGGATCAATATTTGTAACAATTGAAGCGATATCTTCAACAGATTTGAAAATATTAGAGAAATAAAATATTCTATTTTGCCAACATAATAGCCATTTTTAAATACGTCATTAAACCATTAAAAATAAATAAAATATAAACAAATCTTATATTTCCTAATGCTAAATGACCCGTAGGATCAATATTTGTAACAATTGAAGCGATATCTTCAACAGATTTGAAAATATTAGAGAAATCAAATATTCTATTTTGCCAACATAATAGCCATTTTTAAATACGTCATTAAACCATTAAAAATAAATAAAATATAAACAAATCTAATATTTCCTAATGCTAAATGACCCAAAGGATTCATATTTGTAACAATTGAAGTAATACCTTAAACAGATTTTGAGATAGTAGATAATTAATATTGTATAAGGTATTCCTACAATTATAGAACTTAAACTAGAAAATTTCATTGTTGAACTTGAAGATAGAACATCGGCAACTATTTAGTGGAGCGAAGAGGACATAGAAGAAGATTCCAAGCGCAGAGATGCAGCAGGAAATCTGTCCGAGTGGGATTTCAAACATTCTAAATAAACACACAAAGAACTTGTATTAAAATCTAATTTGATATGAAAATGAACCTTAAGTACATGTAACATAAGTTGCAATATCGGATACAACACCGTAACAGGGCCTCAGATGAGGCAAACAGTTTTTAGTTATTATTTCAAAATCCAGACGTTATTTAATAAAATGTTTCAAATATGAGTTGCTTATTTTCTCATTCTCTACATCTTTTGTTTGAACCTTTTTTCTGTACAACCCCTAACTTCGGAGATACAAAAAACCACCCTTAAAGTTAAGTAACGTTTGTACTAATTAAAAATCGGGGGTCGTCCGCGGGCACCGCACTTAGTATTTAGCCCTAGAAGCTGCATGCAAAATTTCAGCGCGATCGGAAATAGTTTAAAAATTAGTTGAAAAAAGTGGCAAGGGGTTAACCTTTGGTTTTGAAAAGCCTAATTAATGACGATATATTCGATTGAGCTGAAATTTTGCATGCAGCTTCTAGGACTAAATACTGAGTGCGGCGCTCACGGACGACCCCCAATTTTCAATTAGTAGAAAAGTTATATCACTTTAAAGGGGGTTGTTTGTATCTCCGAAGTTAGGGGTAGTACAGAAAAAAGGTTCAAACAAAACTTGTAGAGAATATTAATATAAGGTTATTTTATATGAAACTTTTTTCGATTCAACCCTTAAATAAAGAAATATTTACTAATTAATACATCATGCAAATGTACAATTATTTCGAATATGAAATGCCCAATCAAAAAATACTTTAATTAAAGTCTTCAGGAAATAATGAATTAAAAATCTTTTATTAACACATTTTTTTGTTTTGGGTTAAAAAAAATTCACCGCAAATATTGTACTCACCTGATCGGCCATCGAAGCTACAGGTGTCCGGCATTTATCAGCATGAATTTGCGGAGGTCTGCACTCCGGATACGTCAGTGGATCAATACTTTAGGACAGGCGCAATGGCGATTTTTTTCCTGTTCTTGTCCTTTCTTTGAAAATTTCTAAAATATAGATAATACTATAAATAAATATGACATTATCTAATATTAGATGTAATCTAAGGCCCAAATATTCAATATTTAAACTGATAGCATCAGTAGTTTTTGAGATAATAACAAATTAAAATATTCCAGTTTGACAGCAAGGCGTGCAATTTTACAAATGTCATTAAACTAATAAATATGAAAAAATTATGAATAATTCTAATCTATTTCCTAATACTAAATATGCTACAGGGTTTATATTTGTAACATTTGACGAAGTAGCATAAATAACTATTAGCTTTTAGCAAAATGAAAAATTTCAATTTGACAGCTTGGCGTGTATCTTTAGATATGTCATTAAACCAATAAATATTTATAAAATATAAATAAATCTAACATTACCTGCTGCTAAATGTGCTGCCAGAGCTATATTTAATATATTTGCAGCTTGTCCTGCTCTCATATTTGCAGAAGACTTTAATAATTAGTCGACAAACATCATTTTAAATATGTCATGTAATGAAATTGGTTTCTGAAGTCCTGGTAACTATTTTAGTTTTCTAGAATCAGCAAATATTTCTGAATGTGGAGGACACGACATACTCATGCTTGTAAATCTAAAAACTAAACAGAAATCAGTGAGAGAAATGTTCAATTGCAGTAAGAGCTGTAAAATATGTAAATACTTACAGAAATCCTAAAAATAAAATATTGTCAACATTTGCTACAGTTTCTAAGTACTCTTAGTAACCCCTGAAATACAAGTTCACCCTTAAAATTGATAAAAAAAGATCGAAAATACTTAAAACATGACACATCTGTCAATGACATTTCTTTAATTAAATTAGGTTATAATAGTTCATTGTTTATACCAAGAGATGGCTCTGAGAGCATGGAGAAAATACGATACATAAATTATTTTGTAAAATAAACATTTAAAACATATTTTTAGTTTACAAATAATTTAGTTTTAAAGAAAAATAAATAATTGGGGCCTTAAGAATTTTGTTTGTTGCATTTTAAAAATAATTATTAAAATTCAGTCCGCCATTGACGCCATTACAAAAATTAATTATCTGGCGTGGCTACGATATGCTGGGATACAATATTTAGTGTCGAATGAAGATTTATTTTAGTCGTTTCTTGTATGTGAAAGAGAAAAATAGATATAAAATATTAGAAACAAGGATTGCTAAATAGTAAATATGTTAAAATAAATATTATGTTTGTAAAATAAATGTTATTTTAACAATATAATACATTAAAACACTCAGAAATACATATTTATCACGAAAATACACTTCCGATATGTATCAAATTCATGTCGAGACCGTTGAAACTTATTTTACGCAAAAGTAAAAAATGTTTCAAGCAAAACAGTTTTATTTTGAAATGTCCTGGATATTTTAATTATAATATTTTATAATTAAAGCCCTGAAATTTAAAATAATCGTACATTTATAAGAAATATAAAGTAGCAAATATTTCTTTAACTAAGGGATGAATCAAAAAAAGTTTCAAACAAAACTTCTTAGTTTTTCAATTCTTTATCACTTTTATTTGAAGCGTTTTTCGATTTACTCCCACAGTTCTGAGATATTCACCCACGTATATAGTTCTTAAGTTTGCTAAGAGATGGCACCAGCAGTCTCGTTTGAAAATAACCAAAATATATTTTACCGATTTTTGGCTATACCGTTAACTTTATAGAAAAGTTGTAATGAAGCAAAATACTCCTTAATTTATTCTCTATCTAAGTTATTTGAAGTATTTTTTTATTAGATGCAAAATTATTATATGTCTGAACCCCGCAAATTCATGTGTATAAATGTCGGACACTGGTGGCTTCAATCACCGATAAAAATAACACAATTTTTGCGGTAAAACTTATTTTACATCAAATCAAAAAATGTTTCAAATAAAAGTGTCTTATTTAATTATTTCCTGGACATTTTAATTAGAGTATTTTTTTATTAAGGCCCTTGTATTCAAAATAATAGTGCATTTATATGAAATATAAAGTAGCAAATATTTCTTTAACTAAGGGATGAATAAAAAAAAGTTTCAAACAAAACTTCTTAGTTTTTCAATTCTCGATCACATTTATTTGACGCGTTTTTCGATTTACTCCCAAAGTTCTGAGATATTCACCCACGTATATAGTTCTTAAGTTTGCGAAGAGATGGCGCCAGCAGTCTCGTTTGAAAATAACCAAAATATATTTTACCGATTTTTGGCTATACCGTTAATGTTACAAAAAAATTGTAATGAAAGAAAATACTTCTTAATTTATTCTCTAACAAAGTTATTTGAAACATTTTTTGATTAGATGCAAAAATATTATGTGTCTGAACCTCGCAAATTCATGTGTATGAATGTCGGACACCGGTGACTTCAATGACCGATAAAACTAACACAATTTTTGCGGTGAAACTTATTTTATACCAAATCAAAAAATGTTTCAAATAAAAGTGTCTTATTTTATTATTTCCTGGACACGTTAATTAGAGTATTTTTTGATTAAAGCCCTTGTGTTCAAAATAATCGTGCATTTACTTGAAATATAAAGTAGCAAATATTTCTTTAACTAAGGGATGAATCAAAAATAAGTTTCAAATAAAACTTCTAAATTTTGCAATTCCCTGTCACAATTATTTAAAACGACTGTCATTTTCCTAATATTTCCTCCAATTCATTTATAAGATTGTCATCTTGGCACAAAGATTAATTTATTATATATATTTGCATTAATTAAATAAAAGCGTAGACTTCCACGGTCTGAGTCATTAAAATTAAACGAGTTCCGGGTTTGGACCGTGTCAAAATTCGAGTGAGGGCTCGACGTTTCGCTCGCCATCGTAGGGAGCTTCTTCAGGAGGAAGGAAGAAAGATTACCCGACGTGTAAACCACGCTAGAGGCCAAGAGCGATCTTCCTCCTGAAGAAGCTCCCTACGATGGCGAGCGAAACGTCGAGCCCTCACTCGAATTTTGACACGGTCCAAACCCGGAACTCGTTTAATTTTTGCATTAATTGTTTATATATTAAATTGACGTCTTGTAACCGCCCAAAAATCTGAAATTGCAGATTAAGCACGGGTAGAAATACATTCTGAACGATTTAAAATTTATTTCATTCATTTACTTGAATTATTTCAGGCGCAATTAATTTTTAAAATTTACAGACAATATTTTTCAAATAGTTAGTAATATTTTGCATCGATAAAATAATATTTATTTTAATTCAAGTCACACTTTGAAACCTATATAATTGCAAAAGATAGTACATACTTGTATTCGCGCATCGCGATATCATAAGAAACAAGCTCAAACGGCTCCGTGACGTCACCGACCTGGCTGTTTGGCGATCAGCAACAATTTTTCGTTTCTGCCCGGCCACTGTGCGTATACACTCAGCCTCATTGCTGGCTGTATACCTCTTTACCCGCTGGCGAAACGGTTGCATAAGCTTGCTGGTCGCTATACCATTAATTTCATTCAGAATGCTTCTTTAAGTGTTGTAATAAAATGACTTTATTTTCGTTTGGCGACAAATTAAAATAATTATTTAAAAATATGAATAGATATAGTCTTTTAAAGTACGTCAGAATGTTTTCTCTCTATGAATTTTTTAATGAAAGTCCATAATCTTAGAAATATGTCAGAATGTTTTCAGGGACTTCAGAATTTTTTTAGGGACTGAAGGATTTTTTTGGGCACAGTCCATAGTCTAAGAAATATGTCAGAATGTTTTCAGGGACATCAGAATTTTTTTAGGGACTGTATGATTTTTTTGGGGAAAGTTCATAGTCTTAGAATTATGTCAGAATGTTTTCAGGGACTTCAGAATTTTTTTAGGGACTGAAGGATTTTTTTGGGCACAGTCCATAGTCTAAGAAATATGTCAGAATGTTTTCAGGGCCTTCAGAATTTTTTTAGGGACTGAAGGATTTTTTTGGGCACAGTCCATAGTCTAAGAAATATGTCAGAATGTTTTCAGGGACTTCAAAATTTTTTTAAGGACTGTATGAATTTTATGGGGGAAGTCAATAGTCTTAGAAATATGTCAGAATGTTTTCAGAATTTTTATAAGGACTGTATGAATTTTTTAGGGAAAGTCCACAGTCTTAAAAATATGTCAGAATGTTTTCAGGGACTTCAGATTTTTTTTAGGGACTGTATGAATTTTTTGGGGAAAGACCATAGTCTTAGATATATGTCAGAATGTTTTCAGGGACCTCAGAATTTTTTTAGGGACTGTATGAATTTTTTGGGGAAAGTCCATAGTCTTAGAAATATGTCAGAATGGTTTCAGGGACTTTAGAATTTTTTTAGGGACTGTATGATTTTTTTGGGGAAAGTTCATAGTCTTAGAATTATGTCAGAATGTTTTCAGGGACTTCAGAATTTTTTTAGGGACTGAAGGATTTTTTTGGGCACAGTCCATAGTCTAAGAAATATGTCAGAATGTTTTCAGGGACTTCAGAATTTTTTTAAGGACTGTATGAATTTTATGGGGGAAGTCAATAGTCTTAGAAATATGTCAGAATGTTTTCAGGGACTTTAGAATTTTTTAGGGAAAGTCCACAGTCTTAAAAATATGTCAGAATGTTTTCAGGGACTTCAGATTTTTTTTAGGGACTGTATGAATTTTTTGGGGAAAGACCATAGTCTTAGATATATGTCAGAATGTTTTCAGGAACTTTAGAATTTTTTTAGGGACTGTATGATTTTTTATGGAAAGTCCATAGTCTTAGAAATGTGTCAAATGTTTTCAGGGACTTTAGAATTTTTTAGGGACTGTATGAATTTTTTGGGGAAAATCCATAGTCTTAGAAATTTGTCAGAATATTTTCAAAGACTTCAGAATTTTTGTAGGGACTGAAAGATTTTTTTGGGGAAAGTCCATAGTCTTAGAAATTTATCAAAGCGTTGTCAGGGACTTTAGAATTTTTTTACGGACTGAAGGGATTTTTTGGGAGAAGTCCATAGTCTTCGAAATAGGTCAGAATGTTTTCAGGGACTTCAGAATTTTTTTAGGGACTAAATGAATTTTTTGGGGAAAGTCCATAGACTTAGAAATATGTCCGAATGTTTTCAGAGACATCAGAATTTTTTTACGGACTGTATTATTTTTTTATGGAAAGTCCATAGTCTTAGAAATATGTCAGAATGTTTTCAGGGACTTCAGAATGATTATAGGGACTGTAGGAATTCTTTGGGGAAAGGCCACAGTTTTAGAAATATGTCAGAATAATTATTGGAACATTAGAAATCATTCGGCCCTGCAGAAATTTATTTGCAATAAGCCGTAGTCTATTTTCCTGCAGTTTTCGTAGTGACTAGCTCCACTACAAGGTATTTATAAAATTTCAGCCAATTCGAATATACTATATTAATTAAGGTTTTCAAAAGCAACGATGTACCTCACAATATTTTTTTCCTTTAATTATTAAACTATCTTCAATCACCCTGAAATTTTGCATGCAGCTTCCAGGATTTAATACTGAGGGCAGAGTTCACAAACAACCCTCAATTTTTAATTAATACAAAAGATATTTTACTTTAAGGGTGGTTATTTGTATCTTCGAAGTTAGGAGTTGTACAGAAAAAAGTTTCAAACAAAAAATGTACAGAATGAAAAAATAAAATCTAGATTTTAAAATGTTGCATCTTACGTTACACGTAGGTAAACTTTACTTACTTTATCAAATCATTATGGACAGCTTTTCTGCAGCATCTCTGGTCGTGGAATCTTCTTCTTCAACCTCTTGGAAATGTGTCCAGGCGTTTCGTCTTCCAGTTCAGTAATCAATTTTACTAGTTTAACTTAGATAATTGTACCATAAACATCTTTATTTAGCATTAGATAATATTATATTTATTAAGTTTTTGACATTTTTTAAAAGTGCTAGACATGCTGTCACACTGGAATATTTTATTTTATTACTATACCGGGTGTAACACGAAAAGTGAAACATAGGCGTTTAACATGGCAAATCAGTTTTTCCGTGCGCATTGCTTCCCTAATTATTTTAGGAAAAAATGTTTCAAATAAATGTTGTAAAGCATACAATTCTACATCCGAATCAATAAACAAAATTCATTTTGACTACTTCATAACTGCAGAAATTAAATTTGAAAATTCACGTAATTTCAATTTAATAGTAATAGCCATGGAATGAAAAACAAGAGTTTCCCTTTTCGCTTTTGGACCCAGTGTCAGGAATATATTACTAATAGATATATGGAAATTCCACACTTGCAGTAATTTATTGCACATTATTTTGTTCTTGTTCCGCATATTCTTAAACGTGCTGTTGGACTCGAGCTGTGGTTGGGACCCGGTATCACCGCTACCGCTGCCAGCGCTGTAACAACACACCTGCATTTCAGAATAAGAGCTATGAAGGTTTTAGATTCAATGTAATTACAAATTTTATAGTTTTGTAACATAAATATAATAGTATATTACATAATAAGTCAGGAAAGTGATGCTTTACTTGACGAAGCGGTTGTTTGAAGTACGAGGCCGTCAGGCCGACTATTTTAATTCACTGAGTCAAGTAAAACACTTTCGTGACGTATTATGTATACTATTTTTTCTGAAATCATTCATATTTATATTTTATCAATATAATTAATAATAAATATTTCAAAATGTTTAATTTTTTGGTAAGAATCATATTACATATCCAAGGTGATAACAAAAGTTGTTGAAAACAACATCTTATGTGAAAAATCTATTGAATATATTTGTGTCAAAAGTAATATTGTTGACAGAGAAGATTTCTTTATAATGTTGGAAAATATAGATGAAAATGAGTATGAGGCGGTATTTTCAAGTACTCCTCCTGAAATCTTAAATCAAGCAACTGCGGCTGTTAAAAATTTATTACCGAGCAAGTCCAAAGACCGATATGATAAAGAGTATGAAATTTTCATGGATTGGAAAAAGCAAAATAATTTGTTAGCAAATGTGCTACTTGCTTATTTTATTTACTGAATCTCCAATAAATTTAGCTTCAAATTCGCCAGTGTCATACATAAATTTTAGTAATTTAAACAATTGTATATTTAGTATTAATACTATTGATAAAAATAAATAAAAATCTTATGAATTTTTTTAGTTATTTAGTTTATTTATTTGAGTCAGGTAAACACTTACTTTCCTGACTAAAATGCGTCAGGAAAGTAGGCATTTTCTTGACGATTTCAGTAAACACATATTACCTGGCTTCATAATTAATTTTTAGTTTGAGTGAGATTCGAACTCGGAATCTCCGGATTCGAATTCCATATTGCTGTCCACACCACCGTACTGATGGATATAATAATGTTAATTTTATTCTTATTAAAATCATTACTTCATTATTTACAGAGGGAAATAAAAATGACAAGTACTCTCTAAGGAAAAAAAAGTTATTTAAGGTAGTGTCAAACCTCTTTTGTTAAATAACGAATTTTTCTGTTTGTATATAAAATATCGTATAAAACACGTGAGTAAAGTAGGTATCATTAGTTGCTTTACGCGATTGTATCCCTCGGGCTACGCCCTCAAAATTCAATCTTCGCTCTCGACAAATAATGACGAACTTAACTTCCTTATTATATAAACTACTATTTATTGCTCTATAATAAAACAATATATTATGAAAATAAATGGTTTAATTGACAACAATTAACGAATATAAAACATAAACTACAATATAGCATGTGTTTAAATAATTCTCATTTACAAATACATATTTTTTACATAACAGGAAAATAAAATAACAATAATAAAAAATAAAGCTCTTTAAATAAAATACAATGTTTTATGATCTAATTATAATTATTTATGTAGCCAGCGTAGTAAATTAATTTTTACTGGCGAGCTGGAAAGCTTGTCGGGCGAGCGACGAAGAAGCGAGTCTCTATAATTTAGTGAGCCCAGTAAAGATTAATTGCAAGCGTGCCGCGTACAAAGTTTTATTTCTACAGTCATATCATTTTCTTTTTATTAATTTATTTTGTTAGTTTTATAAAAAGATACATTACATTTTGTAATAAAAGGTTGTTGGAGGTAGAACAATTGATAGCTAGACGTTGTCATGGTGTTGTGATCGAACAACTGCTTCAGTGTCAACAGTTTCGTGAACTCTAATAATAAATAATTTGATATAATCGATTTAGTGCCCGACGAAGACTTCGAAGGCGATTTTCTTGCAGTTCAAAAAAATACATAAAATATTGTAATAACTTGTCATGTAAAATTTTATAGGCTCATAGAAGAGGCCTGTAAAATTTTACAGGGCTACGCGCTATAATAACTCATTTTCTTAGTAGTTAGTGGATAAAATAAAATATTAAACATCGTATATTGCCTCTTTTCAGATGTTTATTTATGTATTTATACTACTTTGTAGAACAGGAACAGTACAGGGTCCGGATTCACCTAGCTTTAGTGTGATAGTTTATACATTTTTAGCTTGAGTGGTATTCGAACTCTGAATCTCCGGATTCGAATTCCGTAACGCTACTCACACCACCGTACTGCCGTACAAAGTTTCTAAAGCATTTAAAAGAAAAATAGTTCAAATACAAGTTAAAGAGAACTACATTTTATATTTTGATTTGAAGCATTTTATAGAAAAATAATTTAGAGTAACGTTTGACACCAGAATATTAATATTAATTCTTTATATTACATTTTAGAACAGTACTAAGCTAATAAAAATAAAATAACAATTCCCTATTACATTAACAAATCACATTAAACCCCGTTTCACCCCTTTACTGAAATTTCTTGGTATCTTCTTTCTTATTAGCCTTTGCTCTTCGGTAACAAAATTTAATACTGAAACATAATCCGCTTATTAATGCTACTACAGTTGCAATGACAATAGCAGCAGCAGCAACGACATCTAAAAGAAGGTACTGGAAAATACTGATCCTGGAAGCGGTGGATTGTAGATGTCTTCCACCTCCGTGGCGTAGTATGTGCTCCACCCAATAGATGGCAGATGCGAGTGGTTTTAGGGGTTGGTCGTTTATTATTGACGATCTTCGGTGCATTTCTTCGCGATATCTGCGAAAAGGTGGACGGAAATTAATAAATGTTCACTTTTTATTAACATTTACTGCTTGTATTATGGATTGAATATACAGGGTGTCTCACAATAGCTTCCCAGATTAATTTATACAGGGGAAATATTCAAATGAATGTTTTGAGTAATAAATACTATAGTTTTAAATCAGTCTTGATATAACATTTTACTTATTTACAACCGGTTTTTTCAACGTCAGATAAAGTTTGCAGTAACTATTAGCAGAATAAATAAAAAATATCGCATCGAAATCATAGCACAAATAGGAATATTTAATAATATTAATTGTTTGGGTGGTCGGCTCTTGGTGAAACATATTTAAATAGTAAAAAAAAAATTATTTTAAAATAAAACACACTTGGTACGTTTCACAAAACGTTTCGACTCTTCAGTCACCACTAGGATATTATTATTATTTTATATATACCGGGTGTCTACTTTTTTTCGAACATAGCAAATTCAATGTTAAAATTTTGATTTAGCGATATCTCTGTAATTTTAGAACAAAAGTGTACAGAAGAAAAATGTTCAGAATGAAAAACTGCATTCATAGAGTATAAGTTTGTTGTTCAATTGTTTCTTATATCCGAGTTAGAAGCAAAAGAAAATACACACTTTAAGGCAAATATCAGAGTGCCATGAGAAATAAAATAATAATTTGTTTGTTGTGTCTGACATTATTTGACATATTGGACCAGAATTGGAAGCTTACTCTAATTTATTTATTTATTCAAGCATTTAATTTAATAATAAAATTAATTATAGCAACTATTATTTTCTTTTTTCTACATAATCTAGACAAATAAATACCTATTATTAAGTTATCTAATTTGTTTTATTTTTCATTCTGAACATTTTTCTTCAATACAATTTTGTTCTAAAAGTAATATGTAAAGAGATATCGTTAAATCAAAAATTTAACATTGAATTGTCTATGTTCGGTAAAAAAAAAGTAAACACCCGGTATATATCGGATCAACTACTAGGTCAAATTTGTAAAACTTACCGAGTTTGTTTTATTTTATAATAATTTTATTTTTTAAATATTCAAATAGGAATAAGTAAACTAAATGCTATATTCTCATGCGATATTTTTAGAGTTATCCTGGTTATCGGGAAATTTATCCGGAGATGGAAAACCGGCCCAAAGTAACTGTTATCTCTCACAGTTTTCTTGAAGATTGTCTATGTACATGTAAATATGTGTATATATGTTTCCTTACATTTTGTTCGTTAAAATTTGTTGTACGGCGTTAGAAAGGGAATCTTCATTAATATCTTCAGGTAATACTTGTATTCCATATCCAGATGCTACTATATTAGCAGCGTTCGAGGGCTGGTCGCCAAAAAATGGGATAACAACAAGAGGAACGCCACTAAACATTGCTTCAGTTAAACTTAAAAGTCCTCCGTGTGTTATAAATACTTTCACATTTGGATGTGCTGAAAAATTGAATATTTATTAATGATAATTTGGCGAAGATTAATTGCGGGATGAATCTGATTAATAAGGACAAGCGCATGATCCTTATTTTAGGCTCATTTAGATTTTTTGAGTGCTTAACTACAATTGTGTGAAATTCATTTTTTAACTTTTTCAATCGCTTAAAAAGAGCTACAAATTTGATTATAAGTTTTAATTTTTTGAGATATAGACTCCGGAATGGTTGCACTTACCAAACATTTGCAAAATCAGATTTTTGCTTTTCCGAGGCTATATCTCAAAAACTAAGCAAGCTATTGAGATTTCCTCAGCGGCATTAAATTTTTCGTATTTCAATTGTCTTATAAACAAGGATTCAGCGATTTTGAAAATTACGAAAAATTGTCTCCAATTTTTTTCCTAAAACAGTTTTTGAATATTATTTCAAAAACTATAAGACTTATGGTTTTAGCGATTACACCATTGGATTCAGCGGGTCAAAATCAGGGTTCGTAAATATCATGATATTTATAATAAATATCAAAATATCTGATATATAGGATATATATCAGATAAATATCACTTTTTGGATATTTATTTTTTAATTTTAGTTTTTGTACACATTTATTATCATAATAGGAAATACAAAATAAATTATTACTCCTAAATAAAAAATTAACATATGTAATGAAAAAAAGTAAATATACATTGAATGGATACACAAATCCTATATCCTAGATAGGGGAAAGCACCATCTTCTGATGAACTTCCTGAACATACCGTTGCACTTGGCCAAATCCAATCTAAATTAGTTTTTTTTTGTAGTTTCTTTTTGGTTGAAATATTTAAACATAAAAACTAATTTACCGGCTTTGTCGTTACCGAGACGATTACGTAATTGAGATTGGACAATGCCAAGTGGAGAAATATCGTTCCAGCCCTGCTGTGGCTGTTACAGCAAGTGTGTAACTGTTCTCATAGTTCAATAAATGTACTTTTATTTGGCCACTCTGACTCATTGATAGTTTTGTATTTGTATTTCTAAAATGAGTACCAAATAAAAATTTTGGAAATGGTTCAGACTTTGCCGTTAATGACATCACAAATGGCACACAATTTGGATTTATGTCGTTGATGTGAAGTTAGTCAAAAGCTAGTAAAGTAAGAATTATCTTTAGAATATAATTTTAACAGAATTAATGAAAGTAATAATGAGAGGTATACTGTATTTATTATAGACTATTTGATATTTTTATATAATGGATATATATCTTCGAACCCTGTTTATAAGTTAACTGAAGCACGAGAAAATTAATGCCGTTGAGCGCGTTTTCATATCACATTTAGTTTTTGAGATATAGCTTCGGAAAAGTAGAAAAATTGAAAAATTCGAAAAATTTCACTTCTCTGGAGGCTATATCTCAAAAACTAAACAAGATATGGAAATGCGCTCAACGGCGTTGAATTCCCCGTGTCCGAATTGACTTATAAGCAAATTTTCATACAATTTTATGCAATTTTATATTTTTAATTATTTCCTAAGGGGTACCCCTTTGTTTTTTCAGATTTTAATTAAATTTTCCCAAAAATCCTTAATCGTAGGATTATTAAAACGAAAATTTACATACATATGTATTTTGACCCACTGAATCCAGTGGTGCAATCTTCAAATGCATATGACTTCTGGTTTTCGAGAAAATGTTAAAAAACCGCTTTTTGCGATTTTTTTGGCGGAAAATTGAAAAAAAATAAAAATCGCTGAAACTATGTTTATAAGTTAACTGAAGCACGAGAAAATTAATGCCGTTGACCGCGTTTTCATATCACATTTAGTTTTCGAGATATAGCCTCGGAAAAGTAGAAAAACTGAAAAATTCGAAAAACTTCACTTCTCCGGAAGCTATATCTCAAAAACTATTTGATATTTTTATATAATGGATATATATCATTGCAAAAATATGACATTATATATATCAAAATAAATATCATGATATATATCGATCGATATATATCTTCGAACCCTGGTCAAAATACATATGTATGTAAATTTTCGTTATAATATTTGTATGAGAAAGAGATTTAGAGTAAATTATTTGAAAATCGTAAAAACACCAAGGGGTACCCCTTAGAAAAATTTCAAAAAAACTAAATCGCTTAAAATGAGCTAAAATTATTTAAAATTCAATTCGGACACGGGGAATTCAATGCCGTTGAGCGCATCTTCATATATTTTTTAGTTTTTGAGATATAGCCTCTGGAAGAGTTGAACTAGAGCAATTGCGAAATTGCGCCTTTGAATTTGTTTTTGCTACTTCTCACACTCTCCGGTATTTCAAGAAAACAACATTGTACTTATTTTATTTCTTATTGACGTTTTACTTACCTAGAATATCTCGTTGAGAAAACCATTTTCCAATTAATACATTGTCAGGTTTATTTATTAGTGTATCGGTTTCCCATTTCCAAATTATTTTCTGTTTTAATTTTGAGAAAGTCTTTATGAATGCATCAACTTTTTCTGGTGGTAAATCTGAGATTTTTACATTTGATCCTAGACTGCAAAATATTACTCCATCTTTGGCGCTTTCTATAAACTCTTGTACTTCCTACAAATAGAATTATACAAATATAAATAAATATATCATCACGCCTTTTACTCATTAATTTTATTAATTAAGTGATATATTTAAGCGTGTTAAATACAGTTACAAACCGACAAAACAACCCTACTAAAAATGTTTGTAAAGGAAGAGCAAGAGGGGTAACTTTAATGTTGTGAAAGTTAGCTTAGCACCAATGTGTCGGACTGTGAATTTGAAAACCCGAGTTCGATTCCCACAACCGATTAATTGATTTTTACTACATTAAAATTACCTCTGTGGATCGTCCTCTGCCATAATCAAATAAATAAATAAATATAAATATATCATCACGCCTTTTACCCATTACTAGGTGTGGCACTCTGCCTAAGCAGATCTCGGTAAGTGATATATAATCAATTTTATTGAATTTCGCTAACGTTTATTATGGCCATTTCATTCCATCAATTTGCCATATATAAATTTGCCATACGTTTTTTTTTTACATATTTAATACGTCAAGTAATACCATCTAGAAATTTTTCTTTTAATTACATAAAAGTAGTCACTTTGTCAATTTAAAAATATAATATGAATATTCCTTTAAATAATTTTTACAATTACATTAAATCACAATAAAACATCTTTGGAATCACATTAATTCACATTTAATCACATTGAATAACATTAAATCATCTTTAGAATATACTTAGTATCCAATTTTTTTTTCACCTCAAAAATTTTCCCTAAGAACGCCAACACTTTTAAATCATAAAGTTTCAATATCTAAACGGTTCTTCGATACAATACAAAAATTATTGAATTAGAAGTTGATTTTCTAAGTGCAAATGTCGGTAGTCACATACTTGACTAGGTCTTAAATAGAATACCTCTCCCATCTGCGGGTCGAAATAATATTCCCACAAAATATTGGTTTTTGGCTATTTATTAGAATAATAAATTAAATAATAGGTTTTAATTATAAGAATAAAGAACGTAGACACTTGATGTAGTTTCACAAAATTATTTATTAACAGTTGATCGATTTCGGCTTATTAGGCCATCTTCAGAACGTTGACTGATCCGTCAAGTGTCTACGTTCTTTATTCTTATTCATAATGTTTCACCAAGTGCCAACGGCTCATACTTTTGATATTATGGTTTTAATTATCTTAGAATTTTAAGTTCTTAGATAATATTTTCTATTTAATTTGTTATCGTAAATAATGACATCATTATTATGTGTTAGGGCCAATTAACTATTAGGGCCAATTAACTATTAGGGCCAATATTTTTTTAAATGTCTATGCTTGGGGGGGGGGTTATGACCCCCCCGCTGTATCCGCCCCTGATCCACACAATCTCTCACCTACACCTATTTCCCCCAACCTTTCATTCGACATACATTCGACCTCAACCGAAACCCATCCACAAGTTATATACCTTTGATAAACGTTTTGGTTCTTCAATATGAAACCCCCCAATTTGTTTCATATTTGGCATGTAGGGCCTTGGAGTTTCAAGCACAGGATGTGTATTTACAAACACTAGATCAACCTTATTCGCTAGTTTTTCTAATTGTGGACCGTTGTTAAAATATTTCTTATATAACTCTTCTTGTGCGGGCATGAGTAAATAATAATGCATCATCAGCCCTAACACACCACTGAAAGTATTTAAAAATCGTTCCCAAAAATTCATTTGATCTGTTGATCGACTTATTAAGCTAGGAACAAATGAATACGGAGCAGGATTTCCGGTTAGATGGTTTACTAAAGTTGATATACTACTACTAGATACAATTAGAGAGGCGTTAAAATGATGGGCTATGCCAAAATGGGCGGTATTGAAGAAGTAGTCCAAGATAACGAGATCGAATTTTTCTTTTGATTGAATTAAATCTTGATAGGCTTTTGACTGGAAAAGTGCTTCTGTCATTGTTTCGACTATATCGATAAACTGGGTAAATTCTGCTAAAAGTCTTTGACTCTGGTTTGCTTGCATCATATCTTGAAATTCTAAAAAGATATTGACATATTTTAATAATACTTCATATATTTTTCTGTAACCCGACAGAAAGTAGACTTTTTCAACTATCAGTTGGGCGTAGAAAATTGACGTTGATCGCTCACCGATCAGCAAATAATGTATCAATGATACAATTTGTATTTAACAACAAAGACAAAATTAATTGTCGTCCATACACTTGGTGAAACTAGGTTTAATAAAATATGAAATAAACACTTGGCTAAGTCTCATAAAATTCAGCCTCCAAGTCACCTTATGAGGGCATCGTCAGAGGCTGGCCAGCACAGTTAGTAACCATAGACGCGTTTCGCTCTTATTAGAGCTCATCAGTATCTCTCGCCTCTGACGATGCCCTCATAAGGTGACTTGGAGCTGAATTTTGTGAGACTTAGCCAAGTGTTTATTTTATATTTTATTTACAATTTGTATTTATGGAAAAACTGTCATAAATTGCCATTGTTATGAATGAGCTTTCTGCTATAGGTATACAAATAACTATTTTCGCTTTCAAATATTCAAATGTTTTAAATAAAAGATATACAGAACTTATAGATTATATAAAATTATCTCAGTGGACTTTGAGAACCCTGGTTCGATCCCCACAGCCGACAAACAATTTTCACCAATTTAAATCTACCCCTGTGGCTCCCCCTCCACTAATATCTTTGAGGGCCGTGATTTGACGGCCGGTAACAGCATTTCACGCGAAAAAATATATCATTTACCGAGATCTGCTTAGGCAGAGTGCCACACCAAGTAATGGGTAAAAGACGTGATGATATATTTATTTATATTTATATTTGAAAACATATCACAGCGGAAAATATATTTTTCTACTTCCGTTAGGAAATAGACGTTTTATTTCACTTATTTGAGTTAGGTAATGAACTGCATTATTTAACTAGTGAAATAATGAGGTAACATAGCAACAGATATTTTGGTAGACGAATTCTGATGTGTTATTCTTTTATTTTTTGAATTTATAACTGTCATTAATATGTAAAAATTTCATAATTTCAAAAACGCTCTTTCGTATTTATTAGAACGAAAGTAGAAAAAATATTGTATGTAACTAGTAAGGAAATAGGTTATTACCTTACTTATGTATTTACATAACTCAGCTACGCCTCGTTCTACAAATTTCACATGCATAAGGTAATAATCTTCATTTTCTTACTAGTTTCATAAATAGCTATTATTTCATACTATATCGTATTTCCATATTTACAGTAGTAATTTCAGTCCGAAAATTGCTGTACTATATTTCTCCACATAACTATTAGATAATTTATCTGTCACTTTATCTCAAAACTAACAAACATATTTACAAATAAAACATTGCCTTACTGTCCATTGTTTCAATAACGCCATCTATAAACACATGTTTACAATTCTCGTACTGTTTCTTCATTGGAAATGGACTAAACATAGTGACCTGGTGACCTTGTTCTGATAACCCTCTCGCGTACGCTTCCCCCAGCATGTGGTGACTCTTACTTGGAACTTGATACATGATGAGTATTCTTGCACTTTGTACGCTAACACTCGCGAAGAAGACACAGAGTAACAGGAAAAGAATTGATGATGAATTCATCATTGTGGATTTATGTTTAGCGTGTTATTTAATTGTGAATAAAACAAGTATTTAGAATTGTTATCTTGTTTGTCGAACTGTTATCTCGGTTTGAGAGAAAAGGTTTGGTTGAATGAACTATTATGTCATTCTGATCAGGTGAAATAGTACTGATTAAGTTGTTTAGATAAAAGAAATTTTATTTGTAAAATATACATTATCAGATAATAATATTTTTATTGTTGTGAACGGGATTTGATTTAAAACACTAGATGTACTGTGAACAATATTATATTACATGAAGAGTTACAAAACTTACAAAACGCCATTACTACATTCGACCTTACTTATCTATTCTTTTGTATCTACTCTATTCTAACTCTATTTTATGTTTCTTCTAGTTGCCGCTAGATGTCAATAACATCAAATTTATAATAAATTAAATTTATACTCAACTTGAATTATTTATTTGATGGTCTAGACCAGTGGTCGGCAAAGTGCGGCTCCAGAGCCGCATGTGGCTCTTTGGCTCCTTAAGTGCGGCTCTGGCACAAATATCCACGGAAGGCGCAATAATATTTTCATTTAAAAAAAAAACTCGGTAAGAAAATAATTAAAAATAACAACATACAAACCTGACTTACTCAAACTATCCAAGGAGATGCAAGCACATTGTTCGCATTCATAAATATTTATTAAGTATGAAATTTAGTTTTATTTAGTATACTACTTATTTAGTGTAATAAAAGTTTACTAAACAAGCAGATTTGGCTCCCAATTTTTTTTTAAATTGTTGTAATGTTCATATTTGGCTCTTTGGCTAATAAGTTTGCCGACCACTGGTCTAGACAACAAAACAAATTTAATCTCAATGACAGTATCTTATAGTAGAATCTGAATCACTAGAACGAAGCGAGATTTGAACCCATGGAATTTTGCTTAGTAACCGTAACGTTCGTAAATTTCGAGTGTTACAAATTATTCAATTTTTTTATGACAATGCAGAAAGTATGCTTATCTGTCTTTATTTCGTGTATAATAAAGTAGATAGCTCAGTGGTATCGAGTTGATCTATGACTGGTTCGATTCCCATAGCTGACAAACACATTAAAATTGCCATCGTTAGTATCTTTGAGGGCCGCGATTTGACGGCTGGTAAATATATGAGCCGAGATATGCTAAGGCAGAGTGCCACAACCAGTAATTTATTTATTGAAAGTAGACATTTGCAGCCTACCCGTGTTGAAAGTACAACTTTTCGTACACACGTGGAAAATGAGGTTTTCTGTCCGAGTGTATCATCGTATCCATTAATATATTAAAAGTGTTAAGATTTTCAAGTCCATTTCGAAACAGGAAGGCTGCTAATAGTTAGTTTTTACAAATTGATCATAAAAGTAATCTTTTCTAACGGAAAATCGTATAGAAAATGACACATTTTTAAACTATTTTAAATATTGTGTAAATTAGTAAAATTAGTTCTCATTTTTTTTTCACTATTTTTATATTTTTATCTTATTTAAAATATTCCAACACAATATACAAATTTTGACAATGTCAAAATAATTTTTATCTTCGTCTTTTTTTTAATCATGTGGAAAGTAATATATATTTCAACTATTTCATACATCATAAATAAAAATAGTAATAAAAGTAAATATTAAATTTTAATTAGTTCAATTATCCTCTGTTTATTATTAGTTATTTTCTGGAATTTAATAACTATGCTATCGAAATTTTGATATCAAAATAATTTTTAATTCTTGTCTCCGTAAAATTAATCTAATACAAAATAATTATATGCACAAGTAAGGAAAGCATCTTTTTTTGCCTCATTTAATTGATACTAATTTCGGCGTCGTGCATCAAAATTCAAATTCTTGAAGATTTGTTTGTTTTCATTTATTAATTGTACAAATAACCATTATCACACGCTGTGAAATAAACTTTTTGCACTGAAAAAAGGTACTCACTTTTCATATGATCGTAGAAAAAATAAGTTCTAACCGGAAAATATACGATGCCCCAAGTTTAAAAATTCTTAGGAATTTTAAAGAACATGATACAAATAATAAATGAAACAAATGAATATAATACTGTATTTTAATTTATACAAACGTAACAAAAACAACCTATATCTTAAGTAGTCACATAAGAAATCAATAGCAAGACACTTATTAAAGCTTATTCTTTACTAATCAATGTGATATATCACTTACCGACATCTGCTTAGGCAGAGTGCCACACCCAGTAATGGGTAAAAGACGTGATAATATATTTATATAATCAATGTGATAGAAATCTTATTTAAATCTACAAAATAGTACAGTAGATATTTGTCCCCATTTTAATGTTTTTATCCAACACCCACTACTTATAAAGTCATTATTGTTGTCATTTTAGATTAGTAAAGTGGTTTATAAGTCACACGTGAGTTGTAAGTCATAAGTCACGCATAAATTATGACTTGTAACTCACTGTTGAGTGTAAATATAACAAAGTTGAAAAAGGGTTGCAGCTGTAGTATTCGAAATGGCAGACGAGAATTTTATTCCCGAAATAATCATTAAGGAAGCGGAAAAAGCGGTTGTTGATATTTTACCAAAAAAGTCTAGAACTTCCTATGAAAAACACTTTCATTCATACCTTTGACGTTTCTAGTTGTCATCCAGTCTTCAAACATATGAAATTCTTTTTCCTAAGAACTTCTAGACTTTTTTGGTAAAATATCAACAACCGCTTCTTGCGCTTCCTTAATGATTATTTCGGGAATAAAATTCTCATCTTCCATTTCGAATACTACAGCTGCAACCTTTTTTCAACTTTGTTTATTTAAAAAAATTGAGTAACCTAGACAACAAAACAAGAAAGTATGGCTAACTAGAATATTATTTGAAATGTAGACAATTGTGTCAAAATTTATATTTTAATGTTTTAATTGTAGTTGTTGGATAAAAATTCGTATGCCACTCGTGTGTTATTACAAATAAGTCACTTCAGAAAATTATTCCCCTCGGCCTGCGGCCTCGTGGACTAATACTTTTCTCGCGTGACTTATTTGTAATATAACACACTTGTACCATAAATAACTATTATAAAACAATAAATTTCTTACATGGACCAAGACATAGTATAATACTCAAAACATAAAATCAAATCAAATCATCATTCTCTCTTAGTTTTTCTTTTCCTTTCTTTCTTCCCATCCGTCTCATCATACCTCTCCCTTCTCCCACAACACAAAGTCTTCACCACGAGGTAGATTCCTGCTACAAATGTACCTATCACCACTCCTGCAAAGGCCAAAACATCCAGCAGGAGATATTCCGCCAAGGAGAGATCAACGGCTGCTGATCGCAGATGACGTGCTCCGTTAGTTCGAATTACATGTTCTATCCAGAAGATGGCACGGTCGAGGGGATGTTGAGGGTGGTCTTTTAAGATGGTGGAGCTTTGTTTGATGTTGTCACGGTAGCTTGAACATAAGGGTTGTTATTAATAGGGAAAATATTTGTTATTTGTTAAGCGATTAAGAGGGTGAATAAGCAGGATGAGAGAAAGTGGGAATTTTGTAGATGGCTGTTTTTATTTTCTTAACCTTTGGGGGTGTAGTTATTTAGTCATTTATTTTAATTTGGTGCAACAATTATAAATTAAATCTAATAATAGTAGCTTATAGTGGAATCAGAACCACTCAAATAAAGAATATTTATTTGGCTATTTCTTTAGAAACCAATGAAATAATAAGATTTGACCCAATTAGATTAAACTTATAAATAAATCTGCCTTAGCAGATCTCGGTAAGTGATATATTTCTTCATGTCAAGTGCGGTTATCAGCCGTTAAATCACGGCCCTCAAAGATGTTAGTGGAGGGAGATCCACAACGAGAGTTTTAATGTGGTGAAAATTGTTTGTACTCCATACTTTTTATTAAATATAATAAATTAATTTTAGGAATGTTTTAACTCTCATTTATTATTTGTTTTCAAGATTATTTCAAAATTATAATTTATATAACCTTTGATACATTTATTTATTAGATTAATTCTATAGTTCGCTAAACATTTCTGTCCTTTCATACCACTTTCACTTCATCCACATTCACAATTCTTTGTATACTAGCTTGTTAATTATTAATTAAACAAGGGCTCAATTAATATTTTTTTAATACTACTTCGAACAAAACTATTATTAGCCCTTTAACTAACATTTTTACCCAAAACAGCTCAGGTTGTTGTAAATGTAACATCCTGTATATATATTAAAACGAATTACGATAGTAACTAAATCAGTAGTGCAAATAATTATCAAATTAGTTGGAAGTTTTTCCGTTTTAATACTTGGGTGTTAAAATGCCACACATTTTTGTTAATTAGAAAATACATTAAAATTGGGGTTTACTATGTAATTCCTGGCTAATGCGGTTTATAAATTTGGCTCTAATTTAAAAATAAATTTCGGTGAAACACATTCCACAGGGTTGATTTTGCAAAAAAAAATATATACGAGGGTCGTTCAATAAGTCCTTAGAAAAAAATAGAAAAAACACTTTTTTTGGGTAGATTTTTTTTTATTTTTCTACATAATCTCCTTTTAGCTCTATACAGTTCTCTAATCGTTTTCCCAAATTTTTTAAGCCGTCCAAAAAGTAGGATTTCGGAAGCTCCTCAAAATAGGCTTCCGTTTGGGCGATGACCTCCTCATTGGACGTAAACCTTCGTCCGCCAAGCCATTTCTTTAAGTTTGGAAATAAGAAAAAGTCACTGGGGGCCAAATCTGGTGAATACGGTGGATGTTGCAATAATTGGAACTTTAATTCCATAATTTTGGCCATCGCAACTGCGCAGGTGTGCACACGTGCATTGTCTTGATGAAAAAGGACCTTTTTGCGTTTCAAATGAGGACGTTTTTCTTTTATTTCTTCGCTCAGCCGGTCCAATAACGACGCATAATACGCTCCTGTTATCGTTTTTCCCTTTTCCAAATAGTCGATGAAGATGATTCCGCGTGCATCCCAAAAGACCGTTGCCATAACCTTGCTAGCCGATTTCTCCGTCTTCGCCTTCTTCGGAGCCCGTTCGCCTTTAAAAATCCACTGTTTTGACTGTTCTTTTGTCTCTGGAGTGTAGTAATGTATCCAAGTCTCATCCACAGTTATGTATCGACGCAGAAAATCTTCAGGATTACGACGGAAAAGCGCCAAAACAGCCTCAGAGTCCACCACACGATTGCGTTTATTCTCCACTGTGAGCAACCGCGGCACACATCTTAACGAGATTTTTTTCACACCTAATTTTTCGTGTAAAATTAAAGCGACTGTGCCTTCGCGCACTTTGATTCGTCGGTCACTTAAAACCATATCGTGGATTTGGTCAATCATTTCGGAGGTAGACACTTCTACAGGGCGTCCGGAACGATGTTCATCTTTTGTGGATGTACGGCCACGTTTAAACTCATTCACCCAATTGTAAACAGTTGCAAACACAGGAGCAGATGTGCCATGAACTTCATCCAACTCAGCTTTAATTTCTTTCGGCGTTAAGCCTTTTAAATACAGATGTTTAATCACCGCTCGAAACTCACTTTTATCCATTATTATAAACAATCAAAAGTTTTTTACTATAATTGACAACAACAATGAAACTACGTGACGGCTAAAGCTAAAACTCTAACAGTTGACTAGTTAGGAGTGCTGCTTACTGGAAAAAATTCATTTTCGATACTACGAGCACCATCTCTTGGATTTTCTAAGGACTTATTGAACGACCCTCGTATGTAACATCACCGTATGTTCTATCAAAATATATAGCAGGAACACTTGAAATATTCACTGAACATTCATTTATTACATACATACATAACATCACGCTATATCCCATCAAATGGGGTAGCACGAACCCGTCAACATTCTCATCCGAACACACGATACTCATTTCAACCACATTAACACTTCCTCCATACAAACTCTTTCCTTCCTCAAAACCAAAATCCATCATCATGCAACAAACATTCATCCATTCGCTCCTGTACACCTGTTTCGTAAATCTTTACTTACGCCCACTTCTCTAACAACGAATCTATAAGAAATGAAGAAATTGAAATTGAACAAATATTAATTTTGTTTTATTTGTTTTAGATCGAGTTGTATGCTGTACTGATCCTGAGACTTCATTGAGAAAGGTAGGCACTCAATCAAACATAATTAATTAGTAATGTTATATAATTAAGGAGAGAAATACATGATTTTTCATGAGGTGTAACTTAATCTCAATTATAGTACAGGATTCATGTATTTTTAGCTTGAGTAGGATTCGAATTTGGGATTTTCGTATTTCATACTACTGGACGAAGTAAAATGAAATAGTATATATTTGAATTTACCTGTTATTTTCTAATATTTCTTGTATAACAGCAGTAAAGCTGTCTTCAGTCAAATCTTCTAAAAGTATTTGTTGTCCGTAACCAGAAGAAACTAATTTAGCAATATTGGCATATTGATCTCCATAAACAGGAATTCCAATAATTGGGACACCCCTGTATACAGCTTCAGTAGAGCTTAATAGTCCGCCATGTGTGATAAATATTTTTAAATTAGGGTGCGCTAAAATGAAATCATTATTATTATTATATACTAATTTTCATATCTGTGATTCATTTGTAAAATAAATAAATAAATATATCATCACGCCTTTTACCCATTACTGGGTGTGGTACTCTGCCGAAGCAGATATCAGTAAGTGATATATTTGTTCGCGTGAAGTGCGGTTACCAGCCGTTGAATAACAGCTCTCAAAGATGTTAGTGGAGGGGAAGCCACAGGGGTAGATTATTTGTCAGCTGTGGGGATCGAACCAGGGTTCTCAAGCCATCTACCCTATTTGTACTTACCTAAAATGTCAGATTGTGGATACCATTTAGAAATTTCCACATTTTTCGGTAACTTCTTCTTCAAGTTTTCATCTTCAAATTTCCAGAAAACTTTTTGAGGAAATTTGGCAAAAGTTTTTAAAATTGCTTCTACTCTATGTTCTGGTAAATGTTTGCTGTTGAGATTTGAACCCAGGCTGAAATATATCGCGCCTTCTTTTGAACTATCCAAAATGCTCTGTAATTTCTACAAAATAAAACATGTTTTAAACGTGATTTTAACAATAACTAAATAAGTAAAATAATATATTCAAACTGGTTAGACATAGAATTTAATTTTACTTTTTTCAGGGAATTAATAGAATCGAAATATATTGTTCGTCTACGGCGCAGTTTTTTCTAATACTCTATACATTTAAAGTGTCAAATTTTGAGAAAAATGCTTCAAATAAAAATGATAAAAAGATTTACTGTTTGAAAGTTGTAGACAATGGTAGATTATTAATAAAAGATGAATTTCGAACTGTCATTGTCTTTATCTTTACTTCCTTGTACGAAGTAAAGTAAAAAATCGCGAAAATTTTCGGTTCTCAGATTTCAGTGGAAATACGCATTTTGGCCCTTCCTGAGTCCATTTTGACTAATTTCGTCGTGACGTCTGTACGTACATACGTACGTATGTATCTCGCATAACTCAAAAACGGTAAGCCGTAGAAAATTGAAATTTTATATTTAGGACTGTTATAACATCTAGTTGTGCATCTCCCGTTTTGGTCATTATATAACTTCCGGAAGTGGTACTTTACTTGAAGCCTATATTAGATTTTCATGAAAAACTATATTCAAATATAATTTAAAACTTTCCAAATATGTTATATAAGAGTACAACACAATGGAAATAACATAATAGATTTTGGTTAAAAGAGACTAACCGGAAGTGACACATTACATGAATCTACTAACAGTTTTCCTTGAAAAAAATGGTATTATTTTAATTTTAGAAATAAATGCTGCAATTAAAAGTTTTAGACAATTAAATTCTGCGTCTAGCACATTAAGAATTTTTAAATTAGCCTTTTGCATAAACTAGATATCTTAATTTAAATATTATATATTTTGTTTTTTTTTAATTATGTTTGCTATGGATTAGAACAAAAAATAAAAAAATAAAAGATTTTATGTCAATTATGTGCAATTAAAAAAATATCTATAGTTTAATACGCATACAAGGAAGTCATGTGGTGTCCACATCAGATTTTTTAGAAATATTTAACACAAGGTATCGATTGATATAATTTTCAATTGTTATCAAGTGAATTCATTCTACATTTTACATTCAAAACTTTTTTTCAAATTAATTTGGACACATTTAACAACTGGTAGTATATACAGAATATATTTGATATTATATTATACCTCTGGTAATTTTTTCGGTTCATTAATATGAACTCCTCCAATTGGAATCATATTAGGAAGATACGGTCTAGGAGTTTCAAATATAACATGAGAGTTTACCAAAACTAACGAAACATTCTTCACTGTTTCTTCAAAAGTCGGTACATCTTGAAACATTTCATCATAAAGTTGTTTCTGTGCTGGTATAATTATTAATTGAGTATATAAATATGTAATAAAAGATGCAGCAGCATTAATAGCTCTTTGTACAAATGTCATTTTATCTGAAAATGTCGTCAATGGATTTGGCACAAATGAATATGGAGCTATATTTCCAATTAAGTGATTAGCAAAATCACTATTTGCTGCACATAACACTATAATATGTGCATTGAAAATATGTCCAAAACCAAAGAATGCCTCATTGCCAAAGTTATCCATAATGATTACATCGAATTTTTCCTTAGATTTGATTAGGTTTTGTATTCCTGAATTCTTGATTGTAGTAATAGCTAATGCGTTTGTAAAGTTAGCAAATTTTTGAAACATGATTGTAGAGCTTCCGTTTACGACTTCAAACATATTTTTCCTGGAATCTAAGAAGATTATAAGAATAAGAAGAATGTTGTTAGAGTAATTTATGTATGTCAGTTGAGATGGTTTGGGCATTTGAAACGTATTTCGAATGAAATATTGGTGAAATTGAGCGTAGGAGATGTTTGGAGAATCTGGGATCTCTAGGAATAAATGGATGGATATGGTTGAAGGTAGGAGGAATAAATGAGCTTGTGTGAAAAGTATTACGAGTGTAGATGTAGCTTATGGGAGAATAGAGGTTTCAGAATTAGAATTATTAAAGAAAGATTCTTTAAAATGTATTTCAAATGAAATATTGGTGAAATTGATAGTTTGGAGAATCTGGGATCTCTAGGAAGAAATGGATGGTTATGGTTGAAGGTAGGAGGAATAAATGAGCTTGTATGAAAGGTATTATATGTGTAGATGAAGCTTATGTGAGGATCAGAATTATTAAAGTAAGATTATTTAGATTTAGAATCAAATCATCTTTAGCTAAAATAGAATAATTTGTATAATTTGGTTGAACCTCTTGTTTCATTCAAGTTTTCCGAATAAGAATCGATATATTATCACGTCTTTTACCTATTACTGGGTATGGCACTCTGTCGTAGCAGATCTTGGTAAGTGATATATTTCTTTGCGTGAAGTATAGTTACTAGCCGTCAAATCACGGGCCTCAAAGATGTTAGTAGAGGTGAAGCCAGAAGGGTAGATTTAATTTGGTGAAAATTGTTTGTCGGTTGTGGGGATCGAACCAGGGTTCTTAAGATCCATATGTCGACTTAATACCACTGAGCCATCTACAAATATCTTTACTTAATGTAGATAAAGCGAAAGTAGTGTGGAAGGGTAGGAATATTTGGTGAAGAATAATTGTAGGATGAATTAATAACAAATTATATTTAATTAAAGTAATGTTTGGTTTCTGTTCTATATTTCATATATTTAAATTCGACTTTCTGATACATTAATAGGGTAGGTGGCTCAGTGGTATCAAGTCGGCCTGTACATTTGAAAACCCGGGTTCAATACCCAACTATTTTCACCTCATTAAAACTATCCCTTTGACTCCCTATTCCCTAATATCTTTCGGGTTCGTGACTTGACGACTGGTAACTACACTTCATGCAAAGAAATATATCACTTATTGAGATCTGTTACGGTAGAGTGGCACACTCAGTAATGGATAAAAGGCGTGATGATATATTTATTTTAATGTTCGGTTTTGTAAAAGACGGAATAAATTAACTTCAATAGTACCTACATACATTAAAATTAGGGATGGGCGAATATCAAATTTCTCGAATTCGAATATCGAATACGAATATTAATCAAATCTCGAATATTCGAGGTACTCGAATATTCGAATACTCCTAAAAGTTAATTAATTTATTATTAATAATTATTTAATTATGTCCTTTTCATTATTTGAACGAAATTGTTAAGATAAAATAAAATTAAAACAAAAAGTACAAACAAAAAAGAAAAAGACGAAAATTTCAAATTTAAGGTGAAACGTACGGGCTGATGTTGGCGAAAAACAAATTTGAAATATGGTACGTCTTCACGGTTTTGAAGCAAAATATATTTGTTATTAATAACTTCAAAGTATTGTAATAGCTTTAAGTTTATGTACAAATGATAAAGGAAAACATAGTCAAAAATAGAGGTCAACATATGGCGCGATATTCGAGGTATTCGAATGTTCGCTATACTGACGTTAATATTCGAGAATCTCGAATATCGAATAATGTCAATATTCGAGGCATTCGACTATTCGCGGATGATATTCGCCCATCTCTAATTAAAATTAATAAAATCGAATCAAGCGGCTTCTTAATCATAATCGAAATAATAATAATAGGAGATGCTGCCTTCATTTCTTATAGATTCGTTGTTAGAGAAGTGGGCGTAAGTGAAGATTTACGAAACAGGTGTACCTGAGCGAATGGATGAATGTTTGTTGCGTGATGATGGATTTTGATTGTTAGAAAAGAAAGAGTTCGTATGGAGGAAGTGTTAATGTAGTCGAAACGAGTATCGTGTCAGGATGAGAATGTTGACGGGTTCGTGCTACCCCATTTAATGGTATATAGCGTGATGTTATGTATGTATGTATAATATAATAAGATCTAATAATAATAATAATAAAATTACACTCTATTAAAGTACAGAACTTATACAATTCAAAAACAACAAAATCACTTATGTTTCCCATTCATCTAAAAATTTATTTTTCAATATATTATGCCCAAATATATGGGTTTTGTAAAAAAAAAGTATGTGGAATCTAAATATTCAAGCAGAGTTCAGTAATGATCATCACAAAATTGGCTAAAATAATTTGAAGAAAAAATAGTTGTCAACTTGTAGACAAAATTTCTCAAATAAATAAACTTCATTTAAAAATCTAGCAAGCAAAATAAGCATAACTTCATAAAGACACATTACAGTAGAGCCCCGATTATCCGAACTAATTGGGACCGGACCTAGTTCGGATAATCGAAAGTTCGGATAACCGAAATACAATATTTTTCGTGGTTTCAAAGAAAAAAAATTATTGCACAAAAAAATATGTCGTAAAAATCGAAATATATTCTCAAAACCAAATATAATAAGTATGAAACATTTATCAAAAGTATTCCGCATAATTTATTTTATGGCTTCGGTTGCATAAAACTGTCTATCTTCAATTGGCGAACGGTGGCTACACGTTTTTGAGCGGCCAAATCTCGCAAACGTTCGGATAACCGAGTGTTCGGATAAATGGATTCATCGTTCGGATAATTGAGGGTTCGGATAACTGAGGTTCGGATAATCGAGGCTCTACTGTATATTAAACTTGAAACAATTCGGCTAACCCATCTCAAAATAACAAGCGTTCAAATAAAAATCCATTAAAAAAATTGTATTTACCTTCTCCAATTTCATGTATACCATCTAAATAAATTTCCTTATAATTAACATTCTTGTTCTTCGACGGGAAAGGGCTAGCAATTGTAACATCATGCCCTTTATCGGCCAATCCTTGAAGTATAGTTCGAGCTATAATAAAGTGACTATATGTAGGCACATGAAAGATGCTAAGAATACGAACTGCTTCTATTGAAACCCCGAAACTAACGCAAAACAAACACACTAGAATTGTCTTCATGTTTGAGTCGGGCGCGGTGACAGACTGACTTGACTTGACTTTATCAATATTCAAATAATTTATTATTGATAAAGTACGAAGTGCATATAAGTGGAATTTGATAGTAGAAGATAAATGTTTGAATGTAGTAGTTGTGAGTGATCCTTATCTTGTTTATACATAGAGTTCAAAATTGATAGGAAAAGTGAAATAAATTTGGTTTTAATGTATCTACTGACTACCAAATATAATTGAGAACTGATGGGAAGAGAATACGTCATTAAGTTTTGTGGTAAAATAGTTATTTTTAATCAAAAATATAAAATAAACACTTGGCTATGTTTCACAAAATTCAGCCTCCAAGTCACCTTATGAGGACATCGGCACAGTTCTTCATAACCAGCTTCTTCACGTGAACTTTGTTCTAGGTGAAGAAGTGAGTTATACCATACTGATGAGCTCTAATAAGAGCGAAACGCGTCTATGTTTACTAACTGTGCTGGCCAGCCTCTGACGATGCCCTCATAAGGTGACTTGGAGGCTGAATTTTGTGAGACTTAGCCAAGTGTTTATTTTATACTTTTTACTAAACCTTGTTTCACCAAGTGTTGGATGACAATTAATTTTGTCTTTTTTGTAGTTATTTTTGTATTAAGTGCGCAAAATAAGTGTATTTTTGTTGCGCGTGAGAATGTTACTTTTAGTCGAGACAATAAAAGTCATTCGAACGCGCCAAAAAACAAGAATTTTGTCCACGAAATACAAACAACAATTTTTCTACAACTGTAAATAAAGAATAATACAATAATCATTGATTTATTTAAGTTAATTGAAGGAAAACAATCAACAATGATATTAATTTGATACTATTGATGTGTTGTAACTAATGAAACCTGACAATAAATAATTTGGGAGCGTGCGCGAGATACTCATTTTGTGCACTAGGGTGCAAAATAATGCGTAAAATACGCGTTGTCATGGTAATGTAAATGATGAAAAAATCACGTACTTCCCGTATTGATATTATTGAATAAAAATGAAAATTGTTTGACAGTTGTAGAAAAAATAATATAAATTTTATTTGTAAGTATTTCATATTTTATATGATTATTTTGTATTGCAAATTTTATTACATATTATGAAAGAGGCTGAAAAAAAATTATTTTTTTGTTACACGTGCACTAAAATGACCCCTTTTTAATGCGTGTTTCTGGTGGCCAATCCGGTAAAAATTTTATAGCCCTAAAACTGGACGAGAAAAAATTGCCATGTCCATGGCAACTGGAAAACAACGATATAATTTGACATTAGTAACATCCTGATGACATTTTAAATTTATAATTTGTTTGACACTTTACGTTATAAAATAAGACACGCATTACGTAAGGGTGCAATTTTGACAAAAAATCCTGTACGTCTATTTTAACTTTTATCAAGTTTGCAACTCAATAAAATAGTGTTCGATCTGGTCTATCATCACGCCTTTTACCTATTACTGGATGTGGTACTCTGCCGAAACAGATTTCGGTAAGTTATATATTTCTTCACGTGAAGTGCAGTTACCAGCCATTAGATCACGGCCCACAAAGATATTAGTGGCGGGGAAGCCACAGGGGTAGGTGAAAATTGTTTGTCGGCTGTGGAGATCGAGCCAGAGTTCTCAAGATCCACAAGCCGACTCGATACCACTGAGCCACCTACCCCATATAATAAATTATTTATTATATTATAAAATACATTTATTACAAATAAAACTATTTTTTCTTTATTCCCTCTTATGTTTTACAATTTTATCTTTATTCCAATTAATAAAACAGCACCATACTGTTCGAATAAACATGTAAACTATAATAACAAAGATGCTGAAGATGACCAGGAAGACTGACAGAATGTCTAGTAGAAGATATTGATACAAGGGCATGTCAACAGAGGCAGATCTAAGATGGCGCCCCCCGTTGTGTTTTAAAATATGTTCAACCCAAAATATGGCACGATCCAATGGTTGATCTAGTGGGTCTTGCAAAATTTTCATAGCCTTTTGGACATTATTTCGATAGCTAAAAAGATACAATGACTTAAATTCAATTCATATTACAGTAATGGCTAGTTGTCTCGCCAAAACATACAATTTTAAAATTAGTTTAAATCAATAAAAACAAAGCGAAATTACTTGATAAATTAAATATATCATTACGTCGTTTACTCAAAACTGGGTGTGATACTCTGCCAAAGCAGATCTCAGAAAGTGATATATTTATGTATGTGAAGTGTAGTTACAAGCTTCACAGCCTTCAAAGATGAATAATTTTAATGTGGTGAAAATTGTTTGTCGGCTGTGGGAATCGAACCCGGATTTTTAAATCTACAATCTGACTCAATACTACTGAGCTACTGGAATAATTTTTAGTGCGATCCAAATTTTGATTTGAGTTTTATTTAATTAAAGCCACCGTAAAATTAAACTTTTGACGGTACATCTGATCACAACATTTATATATTTTGTGGTTTCCCCTCCACTAACATCTTTGGCGGCCATAATTTGACGGCTGATAACCGCACTTCACGCGAAGAATTATATCACATACTGAGATCTACTACGGTAGAGTGCCACGCCTAGTAATGGATAAAAGACGTGATGATATATTTATTTCTTTATCTTGAAGATTTTGATATAAATATATTCCGCTATGAAAGGTTTATATATTATTTCAGATAAAATACTTCAAATAAAAGAGGCATAAAATATATATTTTTGTTTTGAACTTTTTTTCTAAATTCATTTTGGAAGTTTGACACAAGAAACTATAATAAAATAAATGTAATCATATTACTAGGTGTGATACTGTATTTAGCAAATCTTGATAAGTTATATATTTATGCGAGTGATGCGCGTTTACCAGCCGTCAAACCACAGCCCGAAAACATACCAATATAATGAAAGGCACAAGAATAGTTTTAATGTGATAAAAATTGTTTGTCGGCTGTGGAAATCAAACCAGGATTCTCAAATCCACAGCCCAATTCGATACCACTTAACCACCTATCCCATATCCCAATTAAAAAGAAAAAAAACTTAATACTGGCATACTAAATTACCTAGGGTTGTACAAAACTTCTTTAAGGACTTTTTCCAATGATTCTTCATGTAAATCTTGTAGCAAAATCGATTGGCCATATCCAAATGAAACCAAATTGGCAATGTTGCCATATTGATCACCATAAACTGGAATTCCTATAATTGGTACACCTCGAAATACTGTTTCTATGGTACTTAATAATCCACCATGAGTTATAAATAGTTTTGTGTTTCGATGTGCTGAAATAAATACTATTTAATACTGTTTTTATATTAATACAAGTTGTTCCAGACGTAAATAATATATAAAACAAATGAATTTTTCATTATTATTGCTTTTCTTAGAAAATTTACCACGTATATATTGCAACTAATAGAAGCACGAATTTGTTTGAAAATGAACCAATACAATGAAAGCTATTTTAAAATAAAATATAAATATATCATCAGGCCTTTTACCCATTACTGGGTGTGGCACTCTGTTTCCGCAGATCTCGGTAAGTGATATATTTTTTCGCACTAAGTGCAGTTACCAGCCGTTAAATCATGGTCCCCAAAGTTATTAGTGGAAGGGGAGCCACAGGGGTAGATTTAATTTGGTGAAAATTATTTGTCGGCTGTGGGGATCGAACCAGGGTTCTCAAGATCCACAGGCCGACTCGATACCACTGAGCCACCTACCCCATGAAAGCTATTTTGATAGTTTGAAGTTAATAAGTAAGTTTTAATTGTAATTGGTTACCAATAAATACAATGTTTTTTTGTACTAAACGTCAATGAAAAAATCTATCCAGCTACAGAAAAAATGTTTGCTTGTTTAATTTTCACGCAAAATATAACTTGTAATATGATAATTGTCAGATAATATTTTGACATGAATTTAAATTCGTTGTTATGGAAATATAGTGAGTGCGCAGCACTTATAATTCATGTCAAAATATTATCGGCAATTATCGTAGACTTGTTACATTAGTTATAATTATTTTATAAATAGCATTTTCAAATTAAAGTTGACATTAACACTGTTACCCCTGTGGCTCTCCCACCACTAACATCTTTGGTGGCCGTGATTTGACGGCTGGTAATCGCACTTCACGCGAAAAAATATATCATTTACCGAGATCTGCTTAGACAGAGTGCCACATCTAGTAATGGGTAAAAGGCGTGATGATATATTTATTATTTTATTTTATTAATACTGACCTAATATATCACCTTGTGGAAACCAGTTAGAAATTATAACATTTTCAGGTTTATTTGAAAGATTTTCATTTTCATATTTCCATAAAACTTTCTGCGGAAATTTAGAAAATACTCTTAATAATTCTTGTTGTTTATTTGAAGGTAGATTTGAACTAAGCAAATTTGAACCTAAACTAAAAAATATCACCCCTTCTGTTGCATTGTCTAAATACATTTGCAATTCCTGAAAAATATATATTTTTTACGATCCTGTACAAAAATAAATTGTTTTTTTCAATTTAGAGAAAAAAGTGTAGGAAAGAAAGTAAATGTTTATTTCCTATGCATGAAAAATATTACTTTCTTCTGTCAATTAGGACAAAAATAGAAATTTAAACAACGTTTTCTTATTCTTTTAACAGATGTCACTAGAGTTATGTTAAAATTTTCTTTCCTCAATTCAGAGAAGAAAGTGATACTTTTTATCTATGCACATGGAAACTGAAAAACATATGATTTGACATGGATTTCATTGAATTACGTTAACGCTTATTATGACCGTTTCATTTCATTCTTTTGCCATATAAATATTTGTCGTGCATTTTTCACAGATTTGGTACATCAAGTAATACCATCTAGTGGTTTTCATTTCAATTAAATGAAAGTGACCACGCTGTCAAGAAAAACAACCTTAAAATATTTAAAAATTGATATGTTTATGTGATTAAATGAAATACATTTAATGGAATTGGATGTTTAATTTATACATTCAATATTATTAGGTTAAGTTAGGTTTAGTAGGTGGCTCAGTGGTATCGAGTCGGTCTGTGGATCTTGAGAACCCTGCTTCGATCCCCACAGCCGACAAACAATTAAATCTACCCCTGTGGCTCCTCCTCCACTAACATCTTTGGAAGCCGTGATTTGACGGCTGATAATCGCACTTATATCACTTACCAAGATCTGCTACGGCAGAGTGCTGCACCCAGTAATGGGTAAAAAGCGTGATGATAAATTTATTTTATTTATTTAACAAACAAATTCATTAAGTTTTTCTGTCACCACATTAAATCTACCTCTGTGGCTTCCTCTCCACTAACATCTTTGGGGGCCGTGGTTTGACGGCTGGTAACTGCACTTCACGCGAAGAAATATATCACTTACCGAGATCTGCAACTGCTGAGTGCCACACACAGTAATGGGTAAAAAGCGTGATGATATATTTATTGTATATTAGGTTAGGTTAGGTTACACTATATTAGTTACAACGTTTCTCGTTAGAGGAAACTAGGAATTTTAATGAAACGGTCACAATAAGCGTAGCGCACTTCAATTTCATACTTTCGATAACGTTTTCGGTTGTGTGATGTGAACTCCTGCAATAGGAATCATATTCGGTAGATATGGCCTCGGAGTCTCAAACACTACATGCGTATTCACTAACGCCAAAGAAACATTCTTCATAGTTTCTTCAAAAGGTGGCACGTCTTTAAACATTTCTTCATATAGTTTCTTCTGTATAGGCCATACCAATATACCATTATATATAAAATAAATAATAATTGATGCAAAAGAATTAATAGTTCTTTCTATGAACGTCATTTTATCAGAAAATGGCGTCATCAAGTTTGGAACAAATGAATATGGTGCAACATTTCCAGTGTAGTGATTGACCCAAGATGATTTCCCGGTAGAAATAACCACTAAATGGGAGTTGAAAATATAGGCAAAGCCAAAAAATGCATCATTGCCAAACGGTTCTACCATAAGAATATCAAATTTTTCTCCGGATTTTAATAAATGTTGAAGTCCGGGGCTTCTCATTGCAGTATCTGTTAGTTTATTGGTAAAAGCACTATAATGAATTAGTATTGAATATATGGTGCTTGATTCTGGCTCTCTAAAGAAACCTCCTCTATGCTCTGCAAAATACAAAAATTCCTCCGGTAAGAGATTACAATGTAGTTCTTAGGACCTATTTTATTTTTATTTTGATTGGTTGACAAAAACGTCAACATGAAATTGTCTTCAAATATACATGGCGTACATGTAAAAAAATGCCATATTGATTTATTTTATGATACTTTGAAATAGGTGTACATGAGCGAATGGATGGATGTGAATGAAGGTTTGTTGCGTGATGATGGATTTTGGTTGTGAGGAATGAAAGAAGTGTGACGTGAACAGATTTCTTTTTATGAATCTTTTAGTGGTTTGTCTATGAATGTTTCAGGGGTTCGTGCTACCCCATTTAATGGGTTATAGCTTGATGTTATGTATGTATGTATGTAACATTTGATTAAAAAAAACACTGGTTCAGTGCTGATTCGATACCACTGAAATAAAAATTAAAAATAATTTACCATCAGCTATTTCCTGTAATCCATCCAAAAATATTTCTCTAAAATTAGGATTCTTCTCTTTTGATCTAAAAGGGCTTGCAATAGTGACGTCATGTCCTTTATCAGCAAGCCCTTTAAGTACAGCTTTTCCTAAAAAATAATGGCTTGGTGTAGGAACATGCAGAATACCTAAAATTCTTGCAGAATTTGTTGTAAACCAAAACAGAACAAAATAAAAACTTATTAATAAAGATTTTCTCATTTTGATAACATTATTAACCGGTTGATTTTAGAAAATTAAAGATATTGTTTTGCGCACGCACTTAACACTAGAAATTATTGTAAGTATTTAGTGTTCAACTTTAAGTAGTACTATTAATACTTGTTAGGAAAAATCGTGACTCATTTTTGTCTTTTTTTTAGTCACGTTTATAATAAACAACATTTTTCATCGTCGTTTATAGGTTTTTTTTTTGATAATTTGTCAAGAAATGTAATGTTATCTAAATGAACATAAACTAACATTAAATGTGCACTATAAATCTTCTATTAGTAACACTAATTATGTAATTAAATTTTGAAGAAATTGATAAACAAGTAAAACATTATATTTATTGATTTAGTAATAATAATAATAATAAAATTACAGAACCTGGGACCTTATGAACTCCGGTTATATGCTTTAATCACGGCCAACTTCATTCAATTGCGCTACGCTTATTATAGCCGTTTCATATGTCAATGGGGTAGGTGGCTCCAATTTAAACCTATCCCTGTGGCTCCCCCTCCACTAATATCTTTGGGGGTCGTGATTTGACGGCTTGTAACCGCACTACACGCGAAAAAATATATTGCTTACCGAGATCTGCTTAGGCAGAGTACCACATCCAGTAATGGGTAAAAGACGTGATGATATATTTATTTATTTATTTAAGTGTTTACTTAAAAATACTAATTAATATTTTTTATATTTTAAGATGAAACATACGACATGTTCTTTATCAGGAATTACAAAGTTACTTTCGCCTATGTTACTATTAATGATACAGGGCCCCCAAGAAAAGTGGGCCCCATCAACCAGTCGAACTAAAAATATAATACATTATTATTTCCAAAATCTTCATTCTCTAGGTTTTAAAAAAACATTTAAATACAAAAATCTTCAATTATAGTAGAAAATTTGAAATAAAAATTAGATTATTTATTTACACGTTTTAATATTTGAAAGCATAGCAAAATGACATCTAGTGATAAAAGTATTTATAGGAATTTTTCTGCTGTCAAGTATAAAAAATATATTGTGCTTTTAGTAAGTAAATTTTGCATTTTATTCATTTTTTGTTGATATAGTTATCATTAAAAATAATTATGGCAAGTACACAATTTATAGCATTTTTGAAAAACCAATATGCCGCTATATTTTACCGTAAAAATGCCAGCTCCGTTAATTTATCAGTAAATAATTTATTTCTTTTTGTGTCATTTTTTTTTGCCTAGAACCAAGTTCACGTGAAGAAGTGGGTTATACCATACTGATGAGCTCTAATAAGAGCGAAACGCGTCTATGGTTACTAACTGTGCTGGCCAGCCTCTGACGATGCCCTCATAAGGTGACTTGGAGGTTGAATTTTGTGAAACATAGCCAAGTGTTTATTTTATATATTTTTAACAAACGAATATATAAATAAATATATCATCACGCCTTTTATCCATTATTAGGTGTGGCACTCTGCCTAAGCAGATCTCGGTAAGTGATATATTTATGCGCGTGAACTGACCATCAAATCACGGCCCCCAAAGATGTTAGTAGAGGGAGAGCCACAGGGCTAGATTTAAATTGGTGAAAATTGTTTGTCGGCTGTGGGGATCGACCGACTCGATACCACTGAGCCAGTTACCCCAAATATTAAAGGGAAATAAAGATAAACAGTAAATTTTAGTAAATAATACTAACATTTAATATACATAAAAATATTTGTTGTATTACAAGATGATCCACAAATTTCACTAAATAATATTTGATCATTCTCGTTTAGGCTTCAATTTCTTCGATTTACCAGTTTCCCTTTCTCTTTTGTTCGACTTACAGCAAACTTTCCTTACAAGTAAATAAATTAAAGATACAAAGATACTGAAGATAACAGCAGCGACTCCTAGAATATCTAATAAAAGATACTGGTATAACGGCATGTCCACAGAGGCAGATCTAAGATGGCGGGCTCCGTTGAATTTGATAACATGTTCCACCCAGAATACTGCGCGGTCCACTGGCCGGATTGGTTGATCTTGCAAAATCGCTGAACTTCTTTTGATGTTTTCGCCGTAACTACAATCATTCAAAAGTATAATAATATTAATAAATAGATGCATAAAATAGTATGTTATGCATCAAGGGAGGGAAATAAGCGATTATTGAAGTGAAGTGAAGTTGGCAAACCGAGACGTAAGCGCCCTCCTTTGAAGCATATTATACTTTTCGTAACAAGTGCACAAAAATTACCGTCTTATCGGGACAAGTGACAAATATGGGTTGCGTAACTAGTTACCTAGCAAACGCTGCAAACAGCTAATCTCTCTAGAGAGAGAAACATCGCTCTAGGGAGAGAAACATGCTACCTAGGCAGATAAACATCCTACCTAGTGAGGGAAACATAATGTTTCTCTCAATAGGGGAGAAAAATAGTGTTTCTCTCTCTAAAATTAGGGAATAAGAATGTGTTCCTTGTATATGTGTTACGGAAAAAACATTAAAATGGTTAAATTATTCTGATCACAATATATCGAAATTGTAGAAAAAATACAATATGTTGTTATTGATAATAGATTATGATATAGTTATAGAATATAAGGGGACAATAAAAGAAGAAAGGGCTGACATTTAAAACATTATAAATAAATAAATAAATATATCATCACGCCTTTTATCTATTACTAGGTGTGGCACTCTGCCTAAGCAGATCTCAGTATTAAAGATATTAGTGGAGGAGGACCCACAGGGGTAGATTTAAATTGGTGAAAATTGTTTGTCGGTTGTGGAGATCGAACCAGGGTTCTCAAGATCCACAGGCCGACTCGATACCACTGAGCCACCTACCCCATATAATTATAATTATAATTTAATTATTAATATATTAGTATGGGGTGGTATCGAGTCAGCCTGTAGATTTAAGAACCCGGGTTCGATTCCCATAATCAGCAAACAATTTTTACCTTACTTTTTATTTTACTTAACCCCATTAATAAGATTTAATCAAGAACCATGCCAGGGTAACATAAACAAGAAGAACCGAAAATTTAAAAAAATGGCATAAATTGGGGGAAGCCTTCATCCAAATATGGGTTAGATAAATTCAGTTTTTGCGTATATTATTTGTAATATTAACTAATAATACTCAATTTTATTATTATTATTTGATTAGGCTATTCATAATTATTGATATATAATGTTAAATGGATTTATAAATGAAGGCTATTCTTATTATTATATATATATATCGGACCAACTACAAAGGTCATATACCGATATATCCCTTGTAAGGCCGACACAGACAGGATCCGAACCCAGGACCTTGTGGTCGTGAGTCTAGTCCTCAACCCGCGCGGCCACCACGCGGGACATTATTATTATTATACCTGGGATTGTCCAAAACTTCTCGAATGACTTTAGAAAAAGTTTCTTCTGTTAAATTTTCTAATAAAATCGACTGTCCATATCCAGAAGAAACAAAATTAGCAATATTAGCATATTGATCTCCATAAACAGGAATTCCTATAATTGGTACTCCTCGAAATACAGCTTCCGTGGAGCTTAACAATCCTCCGTGAGTGATAAATATTCTTACATTTGGGTGCGCTTAAATCAAACAAATAAATCAATCATCATTTACCTATTACTGTATCTAGCACTTGCTCTAGCAGGTCTTTGTAAGTGATATATTTTGAGTATGAAATGCGATTATCAGTTGTTATATTACATCCCCCTAAAATGTAAATGGAGGGGCTGTGAGGGTCTCAAAGCCGCAGGTTAATATCTTGGCACTAAGTTATTTATTTCATGATCAATAAAATAAATATATAATAAAATAAATATATCTTCAGTTGAGCTGAGTTGGGCATGTGGAACGTATGTCAAATTGGTGAAAATGAAGGAGAGACGAATGATGGATTAGTTTGTATGAAAGAAATTATGAATGTGGATGAAGTATAATTATTGAATTTTTAAGAGTTCATGCTACCCCATTTTATGAGACATAGTTTTAAGTTATATATACAGGGTGTATCTGTACTTCGGGGAAGAGATTAAAGACGTACTGATCATGGAACAAAAATATATTTTTTTAAATTTAAATTTGCAACATTTTGTTAGCCACTAGTTGATACCTATTTTTAATACTTTTATTTAAATCATCTTACAAGTACTTGTTTACACAACACCAAATAAATGTCTGATGTTGTGTAAATAATAATTTAATTTAGTTAAATGCAGCAGGTCAAGTAATAAAGTACACTAATCCAGTGGCCCTAAAAATATTTATTTCATCCTTAATTTAGCGGATTTTTTAAAAATTCCTTTTTTCTCCATGATCAGTACGTCTTTTAGTATACCCTCTTTAATTTATTTTCCCGAAGTACAGATATACCCTATATGTAGGTATAAAGTGATTTAAAACATGGTATCAAATCCTGCCATGAAAAACAAAGATAGATATAATGGACATGTCTTACCAAAATCGGTGACATTTTTCGTTGTCAATTATGGCAGATAATTTGTCAGTTACGACAGATAATTAACTTCAAATTAATGATTTTAAATTATACTGATTATTGTAACATTTAAACGGTATGGCTTTTACCGACCACCAGAATAATTATATTTAAACCAATTACATTTATTTCATTTTAAAAAGTCCTTCTAAATTAAACAATCGGTGACATTTTTCTTTGTCAATTATAACAGATAATTATCTAGTTAATTTCAGACATATTTTATGGCACAATTTGATGCTATTTTTTTAAATCACCAGTATGATATGAATATTTTAATTGATTATTTTGTAATATTATATACCTAATATATCTGTCTGTGGAAACCATTTCGATATTTTCACATTTTCAGGTTTGTTTGGTAAATTTTCTTCTTCATATTTCCATAAAACTTTTTGAGGAAACTTGGCAAAGGTTTTCAAAATAGCTTCACGTTTTTCGACAGCCAGATATTTGCTGTGTAGATTTGAACCTAAACTGAAATAGATTACACCTTCTTTCGCAGTGTCCAAATAATTTTGTAAATCCTGAAATAATATTATTAATTATTATTTTAATCATAAACTGAGTTCACAGCTTTGCAATTAGTGATCACAATTAGCAATTATAATTAAAGTCATAGCGTTTACATCATTTAATTATTTATAATTATGTTACTAATGAAATAAAAGTATAAACACTGCCTACAAATAATCATTTATTAATTAGTTATTGTGTAGGTACCTGGTGTAATGTCTTATTTTTATTTTTATTAGAGTACCTAGTCTGATTTCGTATACGGTATTGATAGGATAAGTTGTGGGAAAAATTTGAGAAAAATGTATAGCAACAGTGAATTAGTGGATATGCTATTAGTGTATGGAGAAGCGGCACAAAATTCCGCATTAAACCAGTGACACTAAAAATGTTTGCTAGGAATGAAATACCCAATTTTTTGCGAATTTCGAAAATAGTATGTTATGCACCAAGGGAGGGAAACAAGCGATTATTCCCGCGTGTGAAGTTGGCAAACCGAGACGTAAGCGAGGGTCGAAAGCTCGAGCTGAAGTCGAGGTTTGCCAACTTCACACAAGGGATAATCGCGCCCTCCCATGAAACATATTATACTTTTCGTTACAAGTGCACAAAAATTACCGTCTTATCGGGTCAAATGTCAAATATGGGTTGCGTAACTAGTTACCTAGGAAACGCTGCAAACAGCTAATAAACATCTCTCTAGGGAGAGAAACATGCTACCTAGAGAGAGAAACATCCTACCTAGGGAGAGAAACATCATGTTTCTCTCCCTAGGCGAGAAAAGCAGTGTTTCTCTCTCTAAAACTAGGGAATAAGAACGTGTTTCTTGTGCATGTGTTACGAAATATTCTTTTTGTTCTATAATCAGTATATCAAATTATATGTCATTAACGTTTCGTGCAGAGGTATAAAAACACCCTGTATACTATTTTCGTATTCTATTAAAGAGATTTAAGTACAAAATTTAAAGAATCATATTTTAAATATGTGGGCAATACGGGCTAAATAAAGTTATATTATCATTATTATTTGACGGCTGGTAACTACACTTCACGGGAAGAAATATATCACTTACCGAGATCTGCTTCGGCAGAGTGCCACACCCATTAATTGGTAAAAGGCGTGATAATATATTTATTTATTTGAAGTCAAACATTCATTATTTGTTCTTACCTGTGGCAATTTCTTAGGTTGCTTGATATGTGCCCCACTAATAGGAATCATATTCGGTAGATACGGCCTCGGTGTTTCGAAAACAACGTGAGCATTCACTAATACTAACGAAACATTCTTCAAAGTTTCTTCAAAAGTTGGAACATTTTTAAACATCTCGTCATATAAGAGTTTCTGTACTGGTTGAACTAAAAATTTATTATAAAAATCAAAGCTGTAGTATGCCAGAATATTGAGAAATCTTTGCTTGAATGTCATCTTGTCAGAAAATGTTGACATCCCATGTGGAACAAATGAATACGGAGCCACGTTTCCGGTGTAGTCATTCACCCATCCTGATGCCGCCGTGCAGAGTATTGTAAGGTGGGAGTTGAAAATATGGGCCAGTCCGAAAAATGCTTCGTTACCAAATGGTTCTACCATAAGTATATCGAATTTCTCTCCTGATTTTATTAGGTTTTGTATAGCTGGGCTTCTCATAGTTTTGTCGGCTAGTGAATTTGTGAAATTACTGAATTTTGTTAAAAGTGATAATGTTGTTTCGTTGTCCAAGTGGAAAAAAAGGCTTCTGGACCCTGTTGAACAAATAATACAAAATATAAATATAAATGCATTGTATGGGGTAGGTGGCTCAGTGGTATCGAGTCGGCATGTGGATGTTGAGAACCCTGGTTCGATCCCTACAGCCGACAAACAATTTTTACCAAATTAAATCTATCCATGTGGCTCCCCCTTCACTAATATCTTTGGGGGGCGTGATTTGACGGCGGGTAACCGCACTTTACTCGAAAAAATATATCACTTGCCGACATCTGCTCTGGCAGAGTGCCACACCCAGTAATGGGTAAAAGGCGTGATGATATATTTATTTATTTTATTTTATAAATGTGTTGTGAATATACAAGGTGTTAAAAAAGGGTAAATTTGAGGGTATTTTTAAGTGCTAGTTCTCAGTCAAATAGTTATTTTTCTATGATTGCTATGAAAAGTTGAAAATTACGCTTTCTTTTGTCATCGTAAAGTTGACGTTTTCTGTGCAACAATCCACTGTTTTAAAGAGAAACAAAATATCTTTAATATAGTTCTTATTCATTATAGTCCTAAAATGAGCAGTACAAAAATTATTTTCACCAAATTAAATCTACCTCTGTGGCTCCCCCTTCACTAACATCTTTGGGGGCCGTGATTTTGACGGCTGTTAACCGCACTTCACGCGAAGACATATATCACTTACTATAGCAGAGTGCCACACCCAGTAATGGGTAAAAGGCGCGATGATATATTTATTTATTTATAGAAACTATTCAAGTTTTGATTAATATACAGGATGTTTCACAACTTAGAGCAAAAAATTAAAGGGTATATTCTGTACGACGTGCTGATCATGAAACAAAAAGATTTTTTTTTTAAATCGCAAAACTATTTTCCATGTTTCCCAGTCTAAAATTTTTCGTTGCCACTGCCACTGGGTGGATGATTATGTTAAAGTTATTAATTAAATAAAATTCTATTATAAATAACTGCTAATAATTGAATTGTGTAATTATTCTTTCGTAATTGATACCTACTTCATTGTTTGTGTTTAATAGGAAAGCGAATCCAGTGCAGTACTACAAAAAATGTTTTAGGTTAACAACCCTTAATTTTTCGAATTTAAAAAAAAATATTTTTGTTTCATGATTAGCACGTCGTACAGAATATACCCTTTAATTTTTTGCTCTAAGTTGTGAAACATCCTGTATAATCACACACTAAAAGTATGTAAAAATTCACCAAGAATAAATACCATATAAACTAATTCATTTTTACATAAACAAACTAAATAAATTATAACAAAGAAAAATAGAAACACTAAGAGAGAGACGAAAATAATAACTATTAAAGATCTATCAGTAATGAATCTAATTGTTAAAACACTTTAATTCATGGCATACTCTCTGTGTGTGATTAATTTAGGACTATAATGAATGAGAACTGTTTTAAAGAAAAACAAAAGATCTTGAAAATTTTGCAAAAATACATTAAAGTATAAAGTTGCATATTATTGCGCGAAAATAGAACATCCAATACTGCAGTTATGTAAACATTTAAATTTAAAATAATTTAAAAAATATAAAGTAAACACTTGGCCATGTTTCACAAAATTCAGCCTCCAAGTCACCTTATGAGGGCATCATCAGAGGCATGGCCAAGTGTTTACTTTATATTTTTATTAAACCTTGTTTCACCAAATGTTGGATGACAATTAATTTTGTCTTTGTTGTTATTAAAATAAATTTGAAGAATATTTCGGTAATATTTAAACTAATCAAGTAAATAAAAATACAACCCCGATGAACCACCCTATATAATACCGAGTTCACTACAAGAACAAGCTAACAGCATAAGAAATAAAACATAAAAATAATAGTACCTTCTGTAATTTCCATCACTCCATCCAAAAATATTTCTCTAAAATTAACATTCTTCTCTTTTGACTTAAAAGGGCTGACAATAGTGACATCATGTCCCTTATCAGCTAGCCCTTTAAATACAGCTTCCCCAACAAAATAGTGACTTGGGGTAGGAACATGTAAAATCCCTAAAATCCTCGCCGATTCGCCAGTAGCACATAAAACAGCGCACACCACATATATCAACAGTAACTTGTTCATTGTAAGAGATCGTGTTTGACTGAATTAAATCATCTAATATCGTCGTTAATAGTTCGTGAAGGATAGTTGACTCTATTCATACGTCATCTTATCTCTGTGTTATGAGATGGTGAAAATAAGTTTTGTTATTTAAATACCAATGTCACGTATTTTGATAAACTATCTCATCCGCTAATAAATAATTTTGCTATTTTTTAAGTACTTTTCTAAATTTTGATGAAGTTCAATAATTTGTTTGTCATGTTTGATAAGATTATTTTTGTCTATTTCAGTAGACATTTTATTATTCATATGTACTTATACTCTTAAATAGATAAAGTTTATATGTGATAAAAATTACTTGTATTTTAAGTAATTATAGATTTGTATGTACTTGTGTCTGTTGCTTATAAATGCTGATTGGTTAAGTCTGGAGTGTGAAATCAATATATTTTATCAATTGATTAGTTTTTTATATAGTACAGGGTGTGTGAAATTAAATGTTTACAATTTGTTGATGTCTTAAGAAAGTTTAATGAATTAAGAGTTAAGGCCACTCTAGACAAGGAAAAAAAGGGTCATTTTCAAGATTTTTTAACGAAATCTAAACTTGCTACTTAAGAACTGTTTTTTTTAAAAAAATTATTAAGAAAATATTCAAAATTGTAGTCAGAAATTAAAAAAAATAGCGACTCGGGCGAAAACATTCCGGAATCAGCAATAGACCTGGATCAAACAGGGATATGTTTTCTTAATCTCTGATGTATACTCTAAAAAACTACGGGCTGGATTTTGAAAATTGTGATTTTTAACAAAATGGCGCACGTTTGAAAAAAAAGTTCATTATTCGGGACTAAATTTCTGTATAAAAACGACCATAAAAACGAATGAAGCACTTGAAAGAAAAAAACCCCCGTAGTTTTTTAGTATTTTATATCTAGAATAAGAAATAAAAAGATTCAGCACGATCCATCAATTAGTACTTCAGATTTCTTTTCGCCCGATTTTGAAAATATGATTTCGAGAAAAACGCGTTTAAAGTTTCGAGTCATATATATATATATATATATATATATATATATATATATATATATATATAAATACTAGTACTAATAGATATATGCTTTTTTTCCTCTGAAATACTTCCGCGCGGCATTTAAATTAATTGTCCCTTATTCCTAAGGGTTTAAACTATAATTTAAGCAAATAAAAAAAATATGCATTTTTAAAAAATTCTAGAGTGGCCTTACCCCTTAAATAATTAATAAAATAAATATAAAAAAGTTGACTAGGAGGCTAAATTTTGTGAGACTTAGACAAGTGTTTATTTTATATTTTATTAAACCTAGTTTCACCAAGTGTATGGACGACAATTAATTTTGTCTTTGTTGTTATAAAATAAATATATATTCACGCCTTTTACCATTACTGGGTGTGGCACTCTGCCGTAGCAAATCTCGGTAAGTGATATATTTCTTCGCGTGAAGTGCGGTTACCAGCCGTCAAATCATGGTCTCCAATATGTTATTAGAGGGAGCGCCACAGGAATAGATTTAAATTGGTGAAAATTATTTGTCGGCTGTGGGGATCGAACCAGGGTTCTCAAGATCCACAGGCAGGCTTGATACCACTGAGCCATCTTCGGCTCGCGCTGCAATAGTGTAAGACACTTTACGCTCGTGATACACACATAATTTTTGATACGATTGTATATTAAAATTATTACAAAACGTATGCGTACTGAAAATAAATTCGTTCTGTCAACTATCAATATGACAAGTTTCTGTTTTGTTTGTATTTCTGGTAACTATTGAAATAAGCGCGCATTTAATATCTTTTTCGCGCGTTGCCATTGGAGATGCACAAAAAAGATATTTTTCGATTGTTCCACAGAAAACGGCAACTTTACGATGGACAAATGAAAGCGTAATTGTCAACTTTTCATAGCAATCGTAGAAAAAATTGATTTTACATTATCATCAAATATTCACCAATTTAAATCTACCCCTGTGGCTCTCCCTCCACTAATATCTTTGAGGACCGTGATTTGACGGCTGGTAACCGCACTTCAGGCGAAAAAGTATATCACTTACCGATATCTGCTTAGGCAGAGTGCCACACCCAGTAATGGATAAATGGCGTGATGATGATACATAATTAGTTCATCAAATATTATATACCCTTAATTTTGTTTGAAATAATTTTAAAATAACCTGTATATAAACTTGCATACTGCGGCTTGTTGAGTCCGGACCCTATACTGTAATTGGGATTAGCTTCCTGTTATAAAGAGTAGCATAAATAAATAAGACATTTATTATTTTCATGGTTTTCGAATTCTTGGTTGTAGATTCTGCCTTACATAATGATACTACGTGACTTGTCCATTTATGTCCAGAAATTAATAATCGTAAGACCGTTTATTCATTTAAGAAACTACTTAAATTATATTTGTCAGTTACTGCATTTTAAAGATATCTTAAGTAATTTTTTCTTTATTATGTAATACATTGAATATTCATTACATGCCTTAGAATTACAAATGACTATTTTTCAAATAATTAAATACTGTTTAGTAGGGTAATTCAAAAACGTTTTAAAAATAATTAATTTTAATATTTAATCAAATCAATAAACTTATACCGGATATTTATTACATTTTATTTTAAATATATGATACATGATTTATTAGTACTACATTTTTAAAATTAATATTTGAACTATTTCTAACAAAATTGTTTGTTTATTTACAGAAGTTCCGGTTTTCCGGGCACCGGAGTCGAAAACAAGCTCCAGCAGGCCAGCAACTCAAAAGGTAGGATTCAGTTTAATAATATTTTATTAGCAGTCAAATTGTGATTGATTGCTTTCTTTTACTTAGAATTTATTGATTTAATGATTATGCATATTTGTGTTTTATTTCATAGTCTATTTGGTTTAATGATATTAGGTTAATATATACATCTAATTGCGGAAAAGTGCCTTTTTGTTAAAGTATATTACTTTGTTTTTTTTTATAGTTATTGTTAAGTAACAAACAGTTTCTATTTTGTTGATAATATCTATAATTACAATTTTTATCTATCGTATAATAGGTAAATAATGGAATTGAATTTTTATTAAAATTTGTTCAATACTATTAGACATATTTACTAATGCATATTAAAAACATTTAAATGCACAAGTTAGCTTTGCGTTGTTAATTATCAAAAATGGGTCGCAGAAAAAATGTATTAATTTTCTATGGCATAGAAGGATTTAGTAGCTACAGTTCTTATATTAAACTTCTTTTTGATATATACAGGCTGTCTCAACATTATTATTTTTGTGCCACTGGAGTGATAAGTTATAGCAATGAATTAAAATTAGTAAAATGTATTTTTTAGGCGCGGTGGCCGAGCGTGTTAAGGCACATCTCTTAACATACTGTGACGTCACCCGAACTAAGGTTTGTCAGTTCGAATCCGCCTGTCGACAATGTGTGATTTGTCGTAAAATATAAAAAATACAGTTACATGTATTTATCACACTCGGGTGCAATAAGCTAGTCACTTATACGCATTAAATAATGTAGCATTTGACTACGAAAACCGGCAGTACGGCAGTGTAAAAACTGCGGCTCAGTGTGTCCGGTAGGCCAAGGCCCGATTTGGGCTGTAGCGCCATCAGAAGAAGAAGAAGAAGAAAATGTATTTTAATTGAAGTTGTATAACAGTTCATTTTATGTTTAATGTAAATGTTAAATACTCTGAGTAGCAAATAAAATATTAAAAGATCTCGTTTAGTTTTTGAGATATAGGCTCGGGAAAGTATAAAATCTGACATTTGAGACAAATACATTCTGGAGGCTATACTAAACAAGATTTTTAGATTCGCTCAACGGCATTGAATTCATTGTGTCCAATTGACTTGTAAACATATTTGTTAATTAGAAGCAATTTATTTATTTTTTTATTTCCTAAGAGATCTAAAATTATATCTCGTAATTGTAACGAAAATTTACATACATATGTATTTTGTTAGTTATTAAACCTAAAATGGCGGTCTTTGTATATCAAAAACATAATAATAATAATATATCATCACGCCTTTTACCCATTACTACGTGTGGCACACTGCCGAAGCAGATCTCGGTAAGTGATATATTTTATCGCGTGAAGTGCGGTTACCAGCCGTCCAATCTCTGCCTCCTAAGATGTTAGTGGTGGAGGAGCCACAGGGGTGAAATTTTTTTATCACAAACATTCTGTATCTATTATCGAAAAAAACGTAATTAATTGTAAGAAAATAACTCCCATTTTGAATTTTATTTTATTTTAAGAGAGTATTTGAGGCCCTCAAGGGATCAATCTTTTTGTGAAGTCTCCTCTTCTTTTCCTTTTCGTTGCCACGTACAAATATTTTTGACCTCTGAATATAGAATGAACTTATCAGACTTGTAAATTACAGATTCATGTTTCGCCGTCAAGTCTTACTTTACTTCGAATCTTTATTTTACCTTGAAACTTTTTCTAGACCAACTTTGTTAGATACAATTTTGGAGAATATTTTACAATGAGCTGTATTTGATTTTTTTAAGGAAAAATTAAACTTATTTTAAAGCAGAATCACGCGTTTATTCACAACTATTATGTTGAGAGAAAAATATACATTCCGTAGCACGGTTAGTATTCTAAATACAATTTTGTGGGACTGTTTACAAAAAAGTTAAATGTCGATGGGCTACATTGTGAGCGTAAAGCTGGATTTATAATGAAGTAACGCAAAATGTAACGCAGTTGCAGTAAAGTAGAAAGTAAAGCAAGCGAAAATAGTTGATTTATATTAAAAAGTAATACCACTACTGCTAGCCAATCAGGTAATATTATAAAAAATTCACATTTATTTCGGTATTTTTCGTTTACTTCGGCATCAAGTTTGCATTTCTGTACTTCTGTCATATCATATAACGTTTGTTAGGTTATTTGTTGTTTATTGGGTTTTATGACTTTTGATGACTTATCATACAGTATTTTATATATTTCTACCTGCTCGCTTGCTAATACTTCGGTCTATTATTTATTTTTAACAGAAAATATTTCGACTAACACAATAAAATCTGACAGATAAACAGATGGAGAATTGTGGATAAGTCGATAATATAGATTTCTGCACAACGTTCAAAATGCTGACTTCTTATTGGTCAGCGGTAGAAAGTTTTAGTTAAGGTAAGGTAGAAAGATGAATGTTGGGCAAAACTATTGCGTTACATATTTTACCTTACTTCTTACTTTACTTCAATATAAATCATTACTAGCTGTAGTACATGCTCAACTTTTTACGTTATCGATACTTTTTGCGTTACTTCTTACCTTACTTCATTATAAATCCAGCTTAAATGTTAATTTCGCTTGACAGTTGTGTAAAATAGTTATTTATGTATTAACAGCGTAAAAGTGTTTCGTTGTTATTCGTGCACGGTAATTGCAGCACAGGCCGAAAGCTGCAATAGTGAAAATAGTGAAAAATTAAATCTTTCTCATTTGTTAGAAATTAGTCTTTAATGGATTTTATTAAATTGAAATAGTAAATGATTAGACAGACGCGGTGGCTGAGCGTGTTAAGGCACATCTCTTAACATACTGTGACGTCACCCGAACCAAGGTTCGTCAGTTCGAATCCGCCTGTCGACAATGTGTGATTTGTCGTAAAATATAAAATACAGTTACATGTATTTATCACACTCGGGCGCTATAAGCTAGTCACTTATACGCCTTAAATAATGTAGCATTCGACTACGAAAACCGGCAGTACGGCAGTGTAAAAACTGCGGCTCGGTGTGTCCGGTAGGCCCAGGCCCGATTTGGGCTGTAGCGCCACAGATGATGATGATGAAATGATTAGACGACGTTTCGACCCTAAGCTTGGGCCCATTATCAAATCAAAAATAAAACTTAAACATGAATAAATTGAATATAAAATATTGTTATTAATTAAAATAAAATGTTGTTTATATTTAAATGTTCAATAAAATATTTAAATTTGTTTAAATTTTACTGATATTAAATTGCATTTTCAATTTATGTTAATTAATTTGAAATTTTAATTAAAATTAATAATTAATTCTACCGAAACATATAATTATATTTCAAATAAATGCTTCAAACTCAGATTATTCAATAAACACAACCCATCAGTACGGTGGTGTGGATAGCGATACGGAATTCGAATCCGGAGATCCCGAGCTAAAAATTATATGAACTACTACACTGCGGCTCGGTGAGTGCGGACCCTGTACTGTAATTGGGATTAAGTTCCTGTTGTACAGCGTAACATAAATAAATCCAATATTAGACGCATAATTTTGCCCAAATAAAAATCGAATCAGAGAAGTTATTAATTTCAAATAAACCTCAAACAATTGAGCAAACAACAGCAAACATCAAATACAAATTTTTATATTAAATAAACAAAAGAACCACATTCTCTCGACCCAGTTGCGCATAATAAAAGAACATCGGAACAAAGGCGGTCGCGAAAAGACATCATAGGCATAGAGAGGGAGTAGAAGTAATTGAAAACGTGAAAACGTGTCTGTGGCGACAGACGTTGCTGTCGTTGTTATAATTTAAAGATAAATAAGCGTGCGTCTCGACGTAAATGTGATGCAATACATGCTGTAAGTACTGCGATGGAGGTGACATCTAGCGAGCGACTGCATCGTCCCCAACAACGCAGCATTCTTCAAGACGAGAGAGCTTTGTTTTCTTTATATAGGACAAAGTTTTAATTATATTAGTTAGATGTTTATACATTCCACGTTGACCAAAAAACCATTTCTGTTTGATATACATACTGTAATACGAGCAGAGCTGGGTGAATAAGTCAATCTTACCGGACTGCGCCAATTGCAATACGAAAGGAATGGATGCAGTCTAGAAATTTTATTAACACATTGCTATTAAATATTTTTATACTCATTGTAACACGAAACGTTATAATTTAATATGAGGATGGAAACAGAATTACTATTTAAATTACATTTTTATTAATTCTTCTTCTTCTTCTTCTTCTGATGGCACTACAGCCTTAATCGGGCCAGGGCCTACCGGATACACCGAGCCACAGTTTTGACACTGCCGTACTGCCGGTTTTCGTAGTCGAATGCTACATTATTTTTAAGGCGTATAAGTGACTAGCTTATGGCGCCCGAATGTGACAAATACATGTAGCTGTATTTTTATATTTTACGACAAATCACACATTGTCGACAGGCGGATTCGAACTGACGAACCTTGGTTCGGGTGACGTCACAGTATGTTAAGAGATGTTGCCTTAACACGCTCGGCCACCGCGCCTGTACATTTTTATTAATTATAATAATTAATTCGCTAATCGAACATCACGTGATGTGAAGATCTACATATTCACGCGTTGAGTCGATGGACGAGACTGAAACACTTGCTGTCCTGGGTATAATACCCACATCTAGAATCCATCCCTCACACCTCGGGGTGGACACAGATGCCTCAAGTGTTTTGGTTATGTAGTCTGACACTCTGACACTGCAGATAACGCGAACATAAAATCTTGTTGGAATTCTAAGAATATTAACTATAACTGTCTCTTTTTATAATTTAATGCTCTATATTCGAAAACCAAAAGATCTCACACTCAGCCTTAATGGCACATGTGGTCACGACTGTCAAATTACATGAAACCAATCTTACCTAAACGCAACATAACAACAATGAGATAGCTCATATTGTTACAATACATACATACATAGCATCACGCTATATCCCACTAAAAGTAGTAACATGAACTCCTGAAGCTTTCACAGAACATCCACTAACAAAATCATTTAAAAAAAATCAGTCCACTTCTATTTGAATGCGGGTCTAATTATTTATACGGTATTTCCAAATTACTGCAAAAAATTAAAGATTATACATTATTTGATGAATATTTGTTCGAAATTCGTAAAAATAATTGCATATTACTTAAATAAATAAATATATCATCACGCCTTTTACTCATACTGAGTGTGGCACTCTACCTAAGCAGATCTCTGTAAGTGATATATTTTTTCGCGTGAAGTGGCGTTACCATCCGACAAATCACGGCCCCCAAAGATGTTAGTGGAGGGGGAGCCACAGGGGTAGATTTAAATTGGTGAAAATGTAACCAAATATTTTTGCGCCACTGGATTGATAGGTTACAGTAATGAATAATAATTAGTAAACATTCAAATTTATTTAATTACAGTTGTGTAACAGTTCTTTCAAGGTTTAATGTTTTTTATTTGCAATAATTTTAAAACACCCTGTATGCTCATATACTAAAATGAATACAACAAGCAAACGTCAAACTGAGTGATTTTGTCTGTGGCAATTTTTCAGTCTTATCGGTAAAAAATAATTAATTTCTTGTAATATTGTAATATTGTAATTAGTGACATTAGTAACTGTACAAATTTAACAATTAATATAAAACTTAAAAATGATTATCTAATAAATTGTATTTATTCATTTTCTTTTTTCTAATTATAATAACATAAATATATCATCACGCATTTTACCCATTAATGGATGTGGCACTCTGCCGTAACAGATTTTGTTAAATGATATACAGGATGTTTCTATACTTATGGATCAAACTTTAAGGGTATATATAACACGTTGTACTGATAACGGAACAAAAAGAATTTTGTTAAAAATCGCAAAATTGAAAATGATTTAATGAATTGAAATGATGTGAAAGAAACAGAATAATTGAGCATCTAACAAAATTAATTAAATTTGTTCATTATACAATATCAATGTTGGATTAGATAGTTACGTGCATTGTTAATATTCACAAACAACCATGAAACCAGTGGCACTCAACATGTTTCCTTTAAGTAAACCAGCCTTTAATTTTGCGAATATTTGAAAAATTCTTTTTGTTCTATTATTATTACGTTTTTTTTTATTTATTTATATATCGGACCAACTACTTAGGTCATATGCTGATTTGTCCTTTGTATGGCCGCCACGATCGGGACCCGAACCCACGACCTTATGGTCGTCAGTCAGGCCCTCAACCCGCGCGGGCACCACGCGGGACAAACAACATGTTATACAGGGTGAGTCTGGGAAGACGCCCCCCCCCCCTTTAACTTTTTTATTATGAGTAATAGAAAAAAATGGTTCATATGAAAGTTTTATTATTTTAAATATACTATTTGATGGCAGATGTAGATATTTTTTATAAAGTCAGGTTTACAAGATACGACTATCAACTTTTATTTTTTAAATAGCAACCTATAATTATTTTACTAAAATAAAAACCGCCATTTTTTTCTCTTTTCAACGGTGTATTAGTTTTTATTAATGTATCTGAAAAAATTCGAGAAAAATAAGAAAATTGAGAAATACTAGAAATAATTTTTATACAAATAATATAGGTGGCTATGTGAACATAAACAAAATGTAACAGTGTTATACAACTTAACAAAGTAAAGCAACAAATTCAGTAACAAAAACAACATAAAACAAATTATTTTCACATAGCCACCTATAATATTTGTATAAATATTATTTCTAGTATTTCTCAATTTTCTTATTTTTCTCGAATTTTTTCAGATACATTAATAAAAACTAATACACCGTTGAAAAGAGAAAAAAATGGCGGTTTTTATTTTAGTAAAATAATTATAGGTTGCTATTTAAAAAATAAAAGTTGATAGTCGTATCTTGTAAACCTGACTTTATAAAAAATATCTACATCTGCCATCAAATAGTATATTTAAAATAATAAAACTTTCATATGAACCATTTTTTTCTATTACTCATAATAAAAAAGTTAAAGGGGGGGGGGCGTCTTTCCAGACTCACCCTGTATATACTCTTAATGTTTAAATTGTTCTGAAAATAGATCTTAAAAACTACATTTCCATTTGTGTTTCTCCTTGCTGAAATATATCCTTAAAAGTTAGTCTCGTTCCATCGACGCAAGAAGTCGTCCTCCAAATGCATGAAACAGAACTCCGATCACGTAGTCAACGCATCTATACCGCGCAACAGCGAAAAACGCGTACAACAATATTAATGGATGCGGACTAAGAACCAGCATCAACATAGCGTAGTAGGCGTTGAACGCTCCATTCCCTCGCGTCGATGATTGAAATTATTCTTGGCACGATCTCCACTTAGAAAAGAAATAATAAGGCCGAGGGCCATACTGTAATTGAATGCGAATTATTGTTTGGAAATTATTTTATTCTGCGCAAGAGTGAATGGTAAATAAATTATTTTGCGTTTTATGGGGAAATGCAGGAAAGATAAATTTGTTATGTAGATTTACTGAAGAGGTCGCGAGCAGGTCACCAGATGGAAATTAAGAACAAAATCTGTGTCTTTTGTTGGAGAATTTGGTGTTTTATTTCTTTGTGTAACTGAGCGAGGAATAAGACGATGAAGGAATGATTGAGGTAATTTTTTTCTTTTATTAAGTGGTGCTATTTTACAGTACTTTAACTTCAATTTGTAATAATATTTTCTTTTTACAATTGAGAGAGAAAGTAATACTTTTCATCCCTCAGAAAGAATAGTTATTTGTGTACCTAGAGCAGAAATTAATCTATTGTGTATCAAGAGCGTAAAGTGATTCTTTGTTACTCGAATACGGTAATTGCAGCGCGAGTCGAAGGCATCTTAAAATTATTAAAAAACGTATGCGTGTTGAAAATAAATTCATTCTGTCAACTGTCAATATGACAAGTTTCTGTTTTGTTTGTATCCCTGGTAACTATTGAAATAAGCGCACATTTAATATCTTTTTCGTGCGTTGCCATTGGAAACGCGCAAAAAAGATATTTTTCGATTGTTCCACAGAAAACGTCAACTTTACGATGACAAATAAGAGCGTATTTGTCAACTTGTCAAAGCAATCGTAGAGAAAAATGATTTACAAATATTTTTGACACTGTTTTGAAATTCGCTGAGAACGTTAACAGTTCTCATGTAGCCATAGATACGATTATCTACTTAATCATTTAAAACTCATTTTCCACACATGTGTAGTAACAACTACTTTCTACATCAATAGGCGGCAAATGAGTACTTTCCATACATGAAACAAATGTAGGAAAGTCTATTTTCTATTATGGTTATAGGTTCGATTCCTACAGCTGACCAAAAAATTTCCCTACATTTAAATTATCCCTGCGGCTTTCCCTCCACCCACATTTTAGGGGCTATGATTTAACGACTGGTAACCGAATTTCACGCGCGTAAATATATCACCGAGATCTGCTTCAGCAGAGTACCACACCCATTACTGGATAAAAGGCGTGATGATATATTTATTTATAATATTTGGTCTGTGGATCTTGAGAACCCTGGTTCGATCCCCACAGCCGACAAACAATTTTCACCAATTTAAATCTACCTCTGTGGCTCTCCCACCACTTACATCTTTGGGGGCCGTGACTTGACGGCTGGTAACCGCACTTCACGCGAAGAAATATATCACTTACCGAGATCTGCTTACGGCAGAGTGCCACACCCACTAATAGATAAAAGGCGTGATGATATATTTATTTATTTTATTTATAATATTTGTTTCAAAACTTGAGTATTAAGTAAGAAATCGTGCGTTCAAATATGACTGACTTTAATTTGCACTAAATTATGTTTCAATTGTTTAAATGCCACTATAAGCTACTGTAAATGGGATTAAGTTCCTGTTGTGCAGAGTAACAAATAAAACATTTCAAAAAAACCTTGACTATCTATAAAATAAATAAATATATCATCACGCCTTTTACCCATTACTGGGTGTGGCACTCTGCCTAAGCAGATCTCGGTAAGTGATATATTTTTTCGCGTGAAGTGCGGTTACCAGCCGTCAAATCACGGCCTCCAAAGATATTAGTGGAGGGAAACCACAGGGGTAGTTTTAAATTGGTGAAAATTGTTTGTCGACTGTGGGGATCGAACCAGGGTTCTCAAGATCCACAGGCCGACTCGATACCACTGAGCCACCTACCCCATAATCTATCTATCTAATTGCATTATTAGTTTAAAGTTGTAAAAACACTTTCGAATGGATATTCACTAACAGTAATAGCTTGTAACTATTTTCATCAGTGTTAGAACCGCAGCAAAAACATGTCGACGGCGGTCAAACCACACAACACGTGCCAACACAAAGTCTAAAATTCCCCCAAAGAAGTCAGTAGCAACTGTCAGGCGAATACCCCCATTAATCATTATTAAAAGCGGTTCGCGGAAATGCAGACGTATACCTTGCATACACGATCAACTAATGCGGATAAATATCTCGGATAGCGCGCTTCTAGACGTCAAATTCTTCATGCTACAAAAACGATGATGCCGTGATAGGTATTATAGAAAATTAAAGCGATTATCGCCCGCATAGTGGACGTATAGACAAGAATAGTTGATGATGGACATTCGTTATGTCATGAAAAAGTGTTTGGTTTCATTCAATTTCGGGCAGCAAACAAAAATTCTAATATTATTATTCTGTAAAAGGATATACATTTTTTATTTCGACTGTTTATAAAATGTTAAATGATAGACTTTTTTGAAATTCAGTCAATTTTTACTTCCTTGTACGAAGTAAAGGAAGTATTGTAATCGCGAAAATTTTCGGTTCTCAGATTTCAACGGAAATAGGTATTTTGGCCCTCCCTGAATCCATTTTGACTAATTTCGTCATGCCGTCTGTACGTACGTATCTCGCATAACTCAAAAAGATAAGCCGTAGAAAATTGAAACTTTATATTTAGGACTGTTATAACATCTAGTTGTGCACCTCCCCTTTTGGTCATTATGCAACTACCGGAAGTGGTACTTTACTTGAAGCCTATAATAGATTTTCATGAAAAACTATATTCAAATATAATTTAAAACTTTCCAAATTTGGTATATAAGACTACTATATCAATGGTAATAACATAATAGATTTTGGTTAAAATAGACTAACCGGAAGTGGCACATTACATGAAGCTGCTAACAGTTTTCCTTGAAAAAAATGGTATTATTTTAGTTTTAGAACTGAATGCTGCAAATAAAAGTTTTAGAGAATTAAATTCTGCGTCTAGCACATTAAGAATTTTTAAATTAGCCTTTTGCATAAGCGAGATATCTAAATTTAAATATTATATATTTTTTGTTTTTTTTTTAAATTACGTTTGCTATGGATTAGAACAAAAAATAAAAAATAAAAGATTTTATGTCAAATATGTGCAATTAAAAAAATCTATAGTATAATACGCGTACAAGGAAGTCATGTGGTGTCCACATCAGATTTTTATTTTTTATTATTAAGTCTACGCTAAAGTGTTAGCCGAAACGTCGATTTAATAATAAAAAATAAAAAATTGACTGAATTCCAAAAAAGTCTATCATTTAACAAATTATTATTTTGGTTATTATAAGAGAAAATGGCTTCGTAGTCTAGACTATGAAAATAGATATGTTCACAGCTCTCTAATTAGTAATTACAATTAAGACTTATAATTAATAGTCATGTAGGTGACTCAATGGTATCGAGTCGGCCTTTGGATCTTGAGAATCCTGGTTCGATCTCTACAGCCGACAAACAATTTTCACCAAATTAAATCTACCCCTGTGGCTCCCCTTCCACTAATATCTTTAACGGATGGTAACCGCACTTCACGCAAAAAAATATATTACTTACAGAGATTTTCTTCGACAGAGTGCCACACCCAGTAATGGGTAAAAGACGTAATGATATATTTATTTATTTAATTAATAGTCACTATTTCTCATATGGGGTAGGTGTCTGTAGATTTGAAAACCTGGGTTCGATTTCCACAGCCGACAAACAATTTTCACTACCCCTGTGACTCCTCCTCCATTAACATCTTTGGGGGCCGTAATTTGACGGCTGGTAACCACACTTCACGTGAAGAAATATATCATTTAATGAGATCTACTACGGCAGAGTGCCACGCCCAGCAATGGGTAAAAGGCTGTAAATTTTACTTTTTGATTGGGCAGTGAAAAAAATTATACAAGATGTTAAAAAATGTTTTAAATGCAGAAAATTAAGGACAGTGTTCCTAGAACATTTTTATTGCCACTGCTCGTTTAGAAATCGTTAATAATTATAGAAGTAAAGATGTAATATTGAAAATAAATTGTACTCTCTCTTATTTGGATTATTTGGCTTTAATTACGTGGACTATAATTATTAATACATAATGGACGACGTTTTAGGAATAATAGTCTATTCCATTACTGAATATAAACAATTATTAAAAGAACAATGAAATACAACAATGATGGTCACAACATAAATATAGAAATACAAAATTAACAGAAAGGTTACTAGTGGTTGTTGATAACACAAATAAAAAAGACATATATTATTAATTTAATAATAAAGGGAAACTCCTGAAAGAAATGTCTTATTAGCATCGCTCAATCGAAACTCTGTTGACTTCATTTCAGCGTAGTTAATAAAATCAGAGTTGTTTATTCCTAATAACGCTAACACCAACATTCGCGTTTTGCTCTGGTGACATTCCATTCTCGCCGGAGCAGGAGCAGGAGCAGGAGTCGGTGTCCGGACTAGCAGGAATCCGGGCTGGAAACCACGCACCGCAGTCCTGTAGCCCGGAGTGGCACGTTGCAGGAGTTGTAAGCAGGAATCTGGAGAAAAGCAATCGGAAGCAATCTCAAGTGGGATGAGATGATATTTCGTTATGTGCTGTTTAGTAGAAAGATACTCGTGTTCTTGCTCTAATTTGTATTAGAAACCAGCTGTTTGCGAGTAAAGCTGTAATCACAGCTGTCAAATTAGTCATTATGATTAGCAATTGCAAGTATTAATTAGTGGAAGTGTCTTAAAATTTGCGATAATAGTACCATAATAGCTATTTATGAAACTAGTAAGGAAATGAAGGTTATTACCTTACGCATGTGAAATTTTCCTTACGAGTTTCATACAATATTTTTTCTACTTCCGTTCTAATAAAGACGAAAGAGCGTTTTTGAAATTATGTAATTTTGACATATGAATGAGTTATAAATTCAAAAAAATAAAAGAATAACACATCAGAATTCGTCTACCAAGATATCTGATTTTTTTGTGTTGCTATGTTACCTCATTATTTCTCTAGTTAAATAATGTAGTTCATTACCTAACTCAAATAACTGAAATAAAACATCTATTTCTTAACGGAAGTAGAAAAAATAGTTTATTTCTACATTTTTTGACACTAATATTTATAATTTATATATATATATATATATATATATATATATATATATATATATATATATATATATATATATATATATATATATATATTTATAACCAAGATCTGTTGCTATGTTACCTCCTTATTTCACTAGTTAAATAATGCAGTTCATTACCTAACTCAAATAACTGAAATAAAACATCTATATCCTAACGGAAGTAGAAAAATAAAATAAAATAATAGTTATGTACGTAAAAAGTCGGGAAAGCGTTCAATTACAGGATGAGTAAATAGTTTCGTGCCGAGAGACAGCGAGGCTTGAAACAGTTTACGAATCCTGTACGACGCTTTACTGACGTGTTACGTATAACATTTTACCTGAAACTTATAAACAAATAATACATATTTTAAATTAATTTAAATTAAAAGAAATATTTGACTTACATATTCAATCAGTATTTGATGTTGCTAAGTTACTAGACACTCACGTTTCTGTCATTACCTGCCTAGGCAGACAATATGTTATTTTCCTGACTAGGCATGCAAAGCAAAGCTTTCCTGAGTCTTAAAGGTCAAGCAAATGTTTATTTTCCTGATAATTTCAGGTTAATATATATATATATCATCACGCCTTTTACCCATTACAGGGATAATTTTATAGTAATAAATAAAATAAAACACCGACACAGAAAATGTAAAAAGAGAACCTTTTTTTTAAGTTGTTGAATCTGAACCTTACAAACTTAAAATAATAATCATTCTGGCCGGTGCTTATTTATAATATCTGTTTTAAAACAACTCAATTTCTGCAAAATCTTGCGTGTATAGTCGAACGACCACGGCACGATGCGACTTGACAACAAAACAAAATCATATTTCTTAACAGTTTACGATGTGAGATTAAATTCCAGTAACCAGATACATAGAATAGTTTTAAAATAGTATAATTAGAATAATTTTATATTAATCGTATATAAATATATTAATATATCATCACGCCTTTTACTCATTACTGGGTGTGGCACTCTGCCTAAGCAGATCTAGGTGATATATTTTTTCGCGGTGCCATCCGTCAAATCACGTCCCCCAAAGATATTAGTGGAGAGGGAGCCACAGGAGTAGATTTAAATTGGTGAAAATTGTTTTTTATATTAATTATTTTACTAGTAAATTAGTTTTGACAGTAGTTAGTAGACGCCTTGCCCCTCCAGGTCGGAACGGCCCTGGTTCTACCTCATCTCGGTACAAACCAGCACTGGTCATCCCCTGAGCGGTTAAGGAATCCAGAGGATATTGGTCCAATCAAGGTGTCACCTAAACGTCATTCGTTACGTCTCTAACGCGGGTTCAAGACATTGCATGGCGAGATGTCTCAGATGCTACGAAACTGCTAACTCTGTTGATGTTAGTGTATAGACAGCGACACAGATGGCGTTGACTGCTACAATCTTTCAGCCGAACTTATTTCCGATGTGGTTTAGGGGAGCTAATGATTTGCAGGAAATTATGTCTAGCTACTTTACGCGTAATTAGCGGGAAATAGATTTCAGATTTGAATTGGAAAATAAGGTACATAGACGCAAAAAAAATGGAATGATATTTTTGGGGTGTGCAACACGATGTGATTTTGAGAATTATACAGGGTGTTTCACAACTTGTGGCACTTATTTTAACCGTATATAGTACTCGACGTACTGATTATAAAACAGATTTTTTTAAAAATTAGCAAAATTAATTGCACTTTACATAAAGTAAACATTTTTAGTGCTACTGGTTCTGGAAGTTATTTTTAATATATTAATAATTAAATTACAATTATAATACTACTAATAGGCATTTATTTGATATTGTATAATGAATAAAAAGACTATTTCGTAACACATGCACAAGAAACACGTTCTTATACCCTAATTTTAGAGAGAGAAACACTGCTTTTCTCCCCTAGGGAGAGAAACATAGTTTCCATAGGTACCATGTTTCTCTCCCTAGAGAGATTAGCTGTTTGCGGTGTTTCCTAGGTAACTAGTTACGCAACCCATATTTGACATTTGTCCCGATAAGACAGTAATTTTTGTGCACTTGTTACGAAAAGTATAATATGTTTCACGGGAGAACGCGATTATCCTTTGTGTGAAGTTGGCAAACCTCGACTTCAGATCGTGCCTTCGGCCCTCGCTTACGTCTCGGTTTGTCAACTTCACACGCGGGAATAATCGCTTGTTTCCCTCCCTTAATGCATAACATACTATTGTACTGTTTATAATTATAATTTATAAATAATAAAATAAATATATTATCACGCTTTTTACCCATTACAGGGTGTGACACTCTACCGTAGCAGATTTCGGTAAGTGATATATTTTTTCGCGTAAAGTGCGATTACCAGCCGTCAAATCACGGCCCTCAAAGTTATTAATGGTACTAATTTAATAATTCATATACAGGGTGAGTCTGGGAAGACGCCCCCCCACCCTTTAACTTTTTTATTATGAGTAATAAAACAAAATGGTTCATATGGAAGTTTTATTATTTTAAATATACTATTTGATGACAGATGTAGATATTTTTTATAAAGTCAGGTTTACAAGATACGACTATCAACTTTTATTTTTTAAATAGCAACCTATAATTATTTTACTAAAATAAAAACCGCCATTTTTTTCTCTTTTCAACGGTGTATTAGTTTTTATTAATGTATCTGAAAAAATTCGAGAAAAATAAGAAAATTGAGAAATACTAGAAATAATTTTTATACAAATATTATAGGTGGCTATGTGAAAATAAACAAAATGAACATTTGTTTTAAGTTGTTTTTGTTACTGAATTTGTTGCTTTAGTTTGTTAAGTTGTATAACACTGTTACATTTTGTATTAGTATGGGGTGGTATCGAGTCAGCCTGTGGATTTGAGAACCCAGGTTCGATTCCCATAACCGACAAACAATTTTTACCACATGAAAACTACCTCTGTGGCTTCTCCATCACTAACATCTTTGGAGTCGTGATTTGACGACTGGTAACAACACTTCATGCGAAGAAATATATCACTTGTTCTGTTACAGCAGTGTGCTACACTCAGTAATAGGTAAATGGAGTGATGATATATTTATTTTATTTTTATATTAATATATTACAATTTTACTTTATGTAATATATGCAATAATTTAGCAAATTTGAAATAAAATATAAGGATAAAATAAGTACCATTCAAATCCGGAGATCCCGAGTTCGAATCCCAGTTAAGCTAAAAATATATGAACTATCACACTGCGGCTCGGTGAGTCCGGACCTTGTACTGTAATTAGGATTAAACTCCTGTTGTACAGAGTAGCATAAATAAATAAATAAGTTGTCAAAGATTCTGTATATTATAACTAGGGTTGTGCATTTGACCAGTCAAATATTTTTCGGTCAATTGACCGACTATTTGACCGGTCAATTGACTGGTCAATTGACCAAGAAACATTTAATAAAAATCACAATTAAAATTGTAATTTATTTATACAGTACTGTTTACTACATCCAATATTACTGAAAATGGAAAACCAACAACAAATAATAAACAAAACCACATCAAATTCAAAATAAAGGGGAAAATAAAGTAAAATGAAATAATATGTATTTATTTTATTTATTTGTAAAGTAAGCAAATTCTCCAGTACCCAAAATATCAAACTAGGTATATTCATGTAATAATAGTATGTAGCTATTTCTATTGAACAACAGTTGTTCTTGGCGGTTCCATTTAGATTATTTGACCGTTTTATTTGGCTGTCAAATATTTTTGGTCAATTGACCGGTCAATTGACCACGGCACAACCCTAATTATAACACTAAATACATAAAGCTACTCATATAACTATAATATAAATTAATTCAGTATTTATATATTTATGACAATGTTCATAATTTATTTATTGAATAATTACAATCTCGATAAATAATATATTATTTACATATCCATCGTATTAAGTATTCATTTTAAATCAATAAATAAACAAGATTTAAACATAATTTACACAAAAAAATATTTAACAAAACTTTACAAAAACACTAGGAAAGAAAAAATTACAAATATTTCATCTCTGTACAAATAAAACAAAATGCAGTTTGGTTTGCGAGATTAAAAATGCATCCTACTTTTTTTGTTGATATTATTTTCACCAATAATATGTATTCAATGTGTGTCATTCATCATATCATGGAAAGATATTTTATAAATATAACGCATCGTTTTGTTTCAACGCTCATGTTTTTTAGCCCACTCGAAAAATATGATTTGATACAAATCCGTTGTAACAATGGCGTCAGACTACATTGTAATATTGGCAGCATTGATTCCCTACATATTCATGAGCGACGTGAATATGGATTTCTGTTTTGTATCCCTGAATATCTGTTACACTATTTGCGATTTATTAAAGATAATTTTCATTGCAGTAATTACAAATGCAATGTAATACTCATGTATATTCACTAAATTTGTACGTACATTGTTAACTGTGCTCATTTGTTTATTTCATGTCAATGAGATCTTTGCAAATTTGAATTAAATGCAGTTTTTATTCTAAAATACGTAATTATATGCATCATAGTAGATTGCTCAGTGGTATCGTATCGGCCTGTGGATCTTGAGAACCCCGGTTCGATCCCCACAACCGACAAACTATTTTCACCAATTTAAATTTACCCCTGCGGGTCCCCCTCCACTCTTTGGAGGCTGTGATTTAACGACTGGTAACCGCACTTCACGCGAAAAAATATATCACTTACCTAGATCTGCTTAGGCAAAGTGCCACACCCAGTAATGGGTAAAAGGCGTGATGATATATTTTATTTATTTATTTATAGTATATACGACATAATAAATTGTTTGAAATAGTATACAGCGTGGACATTTTCCTTTCATTGAAATAGAAATCACTAGAATGTGTATATTATCCTTATGTCTAGGGTTGTGCATTTGACCAGTCAAATATTTTTCGGTCAATTGACCAAGAAACATTTAATAAAAATCACAATTAAAATTGTAATTTATTTATATAGTACTGTTTACTACATCCAATATTACTGAAAATGAAAAACCAACAACAACAAATAAATAAAACCACATCAAATTCAAAATAAAGTAAAAGATGTAATGAAATGAAATAATATGTATTTATTTTATTTGTAAAGTAAAGTAGCAAATTCTCCAGAACCCAGAATACCAAACTAGATATATTCATGTAATAATAGTAAGTAGCTATTTCTATTGAACAACAGATGTCATAGCGGTTCCATTTAGATTATTTGACCGTTTTTTTGGCCGTCAAATATTTTTGGTCAATTGACCAGTCAATTTACCGGTCAATTGACCACGGCACAACCCTACTTATGTCTATCTCGCGAGAAGAATGTTTATAGCAAGTTTACTTCAAAAGCTAGAACAAATTCAGTTCTCATTAATTACAAAAAATACAACAATGTCTGTGTGGTCCTGTATAGGGAATGCAATACCGGGATCCCGGCCATTTTTGGCCGGTATTCAAACCGATGTTTAGCATAAAAATACCAGTTTTTCGGTATTTTTTCAGTTGAAGTATAAGATACAATTTAGCGGAATGTTATTATTATTTATTATTGTAACGTTTAACTCCTTTTTAAAATTATGTTATTGAAGAGTTGGCAAGCTTGTTGCGGGGAATCCTAAATAATGGAACAGTGGAACGTTGCGTATTTGTCAAGTATTAGCTTGCCGATCGCCAATTCATAGTTGTCTCGTAGTTGTTTGTTAGCAAATAGCAAAATGCAAGGAGTTGAGCAACTAATCAGGAAGGAAATGATATTTTTTGAAGAGGAATGTATTAAGAGCGTGAATTTACAATTAACATACGATTATTTATAAACAGTAGCACCAACAAGTGTGGAATCAGAAACGGCATTTTCAGCCGCATCTCAAATATGCACAAAAATAAGACACACTCGATCATATTTGTTTACTAAAAGCTTATTTTAATTCCATTAATGCAAAAAAGTTAAAGTTTATGTTGTTTATTTTACATATATAGAATTACCTATCTTTATTTTTTTATGTTTATTTATATTTTATAATTATTAAAATAAAATGATTATTTGACATTCTGTAACAATGCGGTATCGCGGTTGATGCATTTCATCATGCACATTCATAATTGTTGATAGCTGATGAGTTGTAGACTAAATTATTATTGTTGATTTAGAATGAACATATTTGTAGCTTCAATTACTTGGAATTAATTGTTATTTTAATTGATAATTGCCTCAGCTATAAACAATATAGATTGACTTTTGCCTATTTAGCGTCTGCGGTAGATATTTGATATGCCGACAAGATGATGCAAATTATATTCCTTCTAGAAGGAACTGACACGTAGTTATTGATAAAAATACCTAATACATCTCCCCGTAAGTTCTCAGCACCCTTTTGGCTGCTCCGAGCTCAGTTAGTTCTCGCCAGCTCGTCGGATGAGCTGGTGCCTGATCAGTAAGATATTGTTTAGAGTTCTCACTAGCTCTTCGGATGAGCTGGTGTGCCTGTTTAGTAAAGTTCTCGCTAGCTCTTTGGATGAGCTAGAGCCTGATCAGTAAATTGTTGTGAATCACTTGTAAAGGCTAGAAATGCTTTAGTGGTTAAGTTGTCTCGAACTACTGTTATTAGTTCAAGTGTCTCGAGTTCTTTGGATGCGGGTCACCTGTTGTGACGCCAGCTCCTTGGGTGAGCCGAGACAGTAGAGTGATAATCACTTGGAAAAGCTAGAAATGCTTTAGTGATTGAGTTGACTCCAGCTCTTTGGAAGAACCTGGTCAGTAGATTGATAATCACTTAGAAAAGCTAGAAATGCTTTAGTGTTTAAGTTCAACTCATCGTCTCAAACTATTTTGGTTTATAGTTTGTTTGAACTACTGTTTTTAGTTCAAGAGTAATTAAATTATATTGCTATAATTTAATTACGAGCAAGTGCTCAAATTCTGTATTTGTTTGTCCTGTGTTGTGTAAACTATATATCATATATTTATAATAAATAGTGTTAAACTCAATAGAAGAGTGGTTGTGTTTCTTGAGGAAAGTGTACCTATCCAAACTACCTTAGTGTGGTGTGTGTGTTTGTCATTCGTTGACACTCAGATGACTTCGAGACCCACCAGCCGCTGATGACTCCTCAGCAACCTGCTATCATCTACAGCTGTTAAGGTTGGTTGAAGTTAAAGTACATTTTCCCTTGTTGTTAATATCCGATATCCCTTCGTCTGTCATTTTCGAGATTGTTCGTTAAAACGTTAGAACTATTATTGGGAGTGTTCCCTCTAATATTAGTTAGGCTTCGCGCGAATTAAGGCCGTTGTGCCCTGTTTTTCGCGTGTCACTGCCAAAGTGGCTTTTGTACAGCCACATACATTGGCCACTATTACAATTGGCACAATCGGGTTGGATTGGCCACTGTTACAATTCCCTTAATCTATATACCACATGCACACACCACACTCTACTGTAAATAAATGTTAAATAGGTTCAATTTTTAAAAATTTATTAATACCGGTATCCCGATTCCCAAAACGAAAATACCCAGATACCGGTATTGAAATTTTTGACCGGTATTGCATTCCCTAATCCTGTATAGAATTAAACTTGTAAGTTCACTACGTGGTATTAAAAGAAAACAAAAAATATCAATCAATTAAACAATTATGAAAAACCAATTTTGTCGGGTTATTTGAAACAACGACTAAAAAAAATACAATACCAGATTTATAAATTCAACATTTCACAGAAACAATACTTTCTTTCATCACTGAAGCTCGTTCATCTTTTGTTCATCGTCAGCGATTCTTAAAATGTAATTTCAACGCTAAAATTATGAAAGTCATTTTCGTTTGTTTTTCTCCAACGGCATTTTCCGTCTTTCAACCTGTCATCGTATCTCGGCGATGTAAACAGACAGGATGTCAACGGACTTGTCTGGGTAATGATGTTCTAGATTGTCTCTTGTTATCTCATGGGGTGCTTCGATTTTTCACCCTCGGAAATAAAGGGAAACATTGACGGTTGTGGACGGTAAATAATGTAAATATTGTGAGGTGAATTTCGCTACTTTGATTCGTTATTTTTAATTAATGGATTCTTTATCGGAACACGTTCACTTGTTTATTGAATAATTACAAGAATTTAAAGAAGATTTCAACTCAAAAGAATTATTATTTCAATGGGATATTAAACAAGTATATACAGCGTGTTTCTATACCTCTGCACGAAACTTTATTGACATATTTACTAACCACATACTAAAATATGATTCTCTAAATTTTTACTTAAATCTCTTTTTAATAGAATATGAAAATAAAATAGTATACAGGGTGTTTCTATACTTCTGCACGAAACTTTAATGACATATATAATTTGATATACTGATTATTGAACAAAAAGATTTTTTTTTAAATTCGCAAAAATGAGGGTATTTCATTTCTAGAGAACATTTTTAGTATTACTGGTTTAATAGTACATTTAATTACACAAAAATAAAAATAAGGCACTACACCAGGTAGCTACATAATAATAATGAGTCCCATCATTCCGTTTCGGAACATAGGGGCCGGACACACCGAGCCGCAGTTTTTACACTGCCGTACTGCCGGTTTCTTTAGTCAGATTATTTAAGGCGTATAAGTGACTAGCTCATAGCGCCCGAGTGTGATAAATACATGTAACTGTATTTTTATATTTTACGACAAATCACACATTGTCGACAGGCGGATTCGAACTGACGAACCTTGGTTCGGGTGACGTCACAGTATGCTAAGAGATGTGCCTTAACACGCTCGGCCACCGCGCCTGTAGGTAGCTACATAATAACTAATTAATAAATGATTATTTGTAGGCATTGCTTATACTTTTATTTCATTAGTAACATAATTATAAATAATTAAATGTGCATTACTGTAAGAGAAACAAAGACACTTTACGCTCGTGATACACACATAATTTTTTCTGCTATTACATCTTAAAAATGATTAAAAAACTTATACGTACTGGAAATAAATTCGTTTTGTCAACAGTCAATATGACAAGTTTCTGTTTTGTTTGTATCCCTGATAACTATTTAAATAAGTGTGTATTTAATAAAGATATTTTTCGATTGTTCCACAGAAAATTTCAACTTTTAACATAATTATAAATAATTAAATGTACTATTACCATAGGGTAATTGGTTCAGTGGTATTGAGTCGGCCTGTGGATCTCGAGAACCCTGGTTCGATCCCCACAGCCGATAAACAATTTTAACGAAATTAAATCTACTCCTGTGGCTCCCCCTCAACTAACATCTTTGGGGGCCGTATTTAGACGGCTGTAACCGCACTTCACTTGACGAAATATATCACCTACCGAAATCTTCTACAGGAGAGTGCCACACCCAGTAATGGGTAAAAGGCGTGATGATATATTTATTTATTTAAATCTACCCCTGTGGTTTCCCCTCCACTAACATCTTTGGGAGCCGTGATTTGACGACTGGTAACCGCACTTCATGCGAAGAAATATATCACCTACCTGCTACGGCAGAGTGCCACACCCAGTAATGGATAAAAGACGTGATGATATATTTATTTATTTATTTATGTAAATCTACCCCTGTGGTTTCCCCTCCACTAACATCTTTGGGAGCCGTAATTTAACGACTGGTAACCGCACTTCTTGCGAAGAAATATATCACCTACCTGCTACGGCAGAGTGCCACACCCAGTAATGGATAAAAGACGTGATGATATATTTATTTATTTATTTATGTAAATCTACCCCTGTGGTTTCCCCTCCACTAACATCTTTGGGAGCCGTAATTTAACGACTGGTAACCGCACTTCTTGCGAAGAAATATATCACCTACCTGCTACGGCAGAGTGCCACACCCAGTAATGGATAAAAGACGTGATGATATATTTATTTATTTATTTATGTAAATCTACCCCTGTGGTTTCCCCTCCACTAACATCTTTGGGAGCCGTAATTTAACGACTGGTAACCGCACTTCTTGCGAAGAAATATATCACCTACCTGCTACGGCAGAGTGCCACACCCAGTAATGGATAAAAGACGTGATGATATATTTATTTATTTATTTATTTAAATCTACCCCTGTGGTTTCCCCTCCACTAACATATTTGGGAGCCGTGATTTGACGACTGGTAACCGCACTTCTTGCGAAGAAATATATCACCTACCTGCTACGGCAGAGTGCTACACCCAGTAATGGATAAAAGATTTATACTATTAAACCAGTGACACTTAAAAATTCAACTTTAAAGTATCTGAATATTAAATTAAACTTTTATTTGAAGCAATTTTTTTTCTTCATTATAATAAAAAAGTTGAGTTTTCTGAAATAATTCGGTGGTAAATTTTGCGGTAGTCCTAATTATCGAAGTCAAAAAATGGTGCTAATTCATTTAATAAAAAGTCAGTGTGAAGAAATATATCTTCGCGTGTGATGGAACTATACGAACACAAACTTTTATATTTAGTAGAAACTTTGTGTACTTCGATGCATTAATCATGTTTGGTCCCAAATCCGATCCAAACTTTGATATTAAATTATAATAAAAAGCTTTCAAACTTTTAACATAATGCCCATGTTAATCAAAATAAAATGTTATGTCGATGGGAGATCGATTTCCCAAAATAGCAAACAATGTACAACGGTATTGTCAGCGCCAACTGTTCTACATGCAGTGCGAAAAATAAAACACATAGTTGCACAACTTGCCACTAGGTTCCTATGGCGCTAGTGAGCGTCAGGATTCGATAGTTTTACTCCAAAAGGAAAAACAGTTGAAACTGTTGTCACGGACTGAATATACCTGCACTTGTTTTGCTGCGCATTTCGAAAAGTAAACGAGATATTAAAGAGAGATTGCAACTTGCAGTTTTTACTTCTCTGTTTGTAAATGTTTATTGTATTTCTTGAAATCTGTAGCACACTAAATACAAATTATGTTACAAAATCGTTGATACACATTTAAACCGTTGTCAGCTAATTATGTTAAGAAATTAAGAAATGTCAAAATTATTGATAGTTCATTATTTTAAAACGTTATAATTTCTAATAGATATAAAACAGATTTCTTTGGATTTCAGTCAATATTTTTAATTTTGTGGACGTTTCGGCCAACACTTTGCAATATAAAATAATAATTATATAAATAAATATATCATCACGCCTTTTACCCATTACTAGGTGTGACACTCTGCTGTAGCAGATCTCGATAAGTGATATATTTTTACGCTTGAAGTGCGGTTACCAGCCGTCAAAACACTGCCCTCAAGTTGTTAGTGGAGGGGGAGCCACAGGAGTTGATATTAAATTGGTGAAAGCCAGTTTGTCGGTTGCGGGAATTGAACTCGGGTTCTCAAGAACCGCAAGCCAACTGCATACCCACTAGACCACCAATTCCATTAATAATTATTATTATAAAATATGAAATACTTATAAATAAAATTTTTTAAAATATAGTATTCTTTTTCTACAACTGTCAAAAAATGTTCATTTTTTCACTAATATCAATACGCGAAGTACGTGATTTTTTCATCATTTGCATTACCATGACAACGCATATTTTACGCATTATTTTGCACCCTAGTGCGCAAAATGAGTATTTCGCGCACGCTCCCAAATTATTTGTTGTCAGGTTTCATTAATAGTATCAAATTAATATTATTGTTGATTGTTTTCCTTCAATTTACTTAAATGAATCAATAATTATTGTATTATTCTTTATTTACAGTTGTAGAAAAAATGTTGTTTGTATTTCGTGGGCAAAATTCTTGTTTTTTAGCGTGTTCGAATGACTTTTATTGTCTCGACTAAAAGTAACATTCTCACGCGCAACAAAAAAACACTCGTTTCGCGCACTTAATACAAAAATGACTATTTTTAAATTGTTTTGTAAAAGATTCATCATCTGTGGCGCTACAGCCCAAATCGGGCCTAGGCCTACCGGACACACCGAGCCGCAGTTTTTACACTACCGTACTGCCGGTTTTCGTAGTCAAATGCTACATTATTTAAGGCGTATAAGTGACTAGTTTATAGCGCCCGAGTGTGATAAATGCATGTAGCTGTATTTTTATATTTTACGACAAATCACACATTGTCGACAGGCGGATTCGAACTGACGAACCTTGGCTCGGGTGACGTCACAGTATGTTAAGAGATGTGCCTTAACACGCTCGGCCACCGCGCCTGTTTTGTAAAAGATTATTAATAATAAAAACTTGATAAATTATAAATGCAGAATAGTATATTAAAGAATAAATTAAAGAACTTTTTTTTTGCATGCATCCAAGTTTAGAAAACGAGCCGTAGGCGAGTTTATTAAAGGACAAGTATAATAAAAGTCTTATAAAATGAGTAATTTATTCTATTTTTTCTATTTTACGTGTTTTATGAATTAAAATTAAAAAAATAATAACTAATTCCAGGATAAAGATAATTGAGATAATCACCAATTTAAATCTCCCTCTGTGGCTTCCCCTCCACTAATATCTTTGGGGGCCGAGATTTGACGACTGGTAACCGCACTTCACACGAAAAAATACATAACTTACCGAGATCTCCTTAGGTAGAGTGCCACACCCAGTAATGGGTAAAAGACGTGATGATATATTTATTTTATTTTATTTTATTTTACCAATTACAAACCTTACAATAAACAACTCGAGATAAATCCGAGTAATCTACATTTGCATGTAATATTTCATGCGTGCACGAATATTTAGCTAACTGCGATCTAAACAAAACGTCTTGACTCGTGCTGCGTTTATGTACGATGCTAATTAACTATCAAGATTCACTCTACATTGGATGTGCAGTTAATTAACGCCGTACTCCAATCAGAACGTTCTTAGGAAGAAAACAAACGAGATTTTAAGATGCACTTCTATAGCAATCGTATAATATGCTTTTAATCCAAGCAGAAATTTATATGTTTCATTTAAGTTAGTTTCTAATATTATAAATTTTAATTTAATCTAGCTGAATGTTTATAGATCTTAGTAGAGATTAGATTGAGAATAGGGAATGCAATACCGGACAAAAATTTCAATACCGGTATCTCGGTATTTTCGTTTTGAGATTCGGGATACCGGTATTAATACCAGTATTGATAATTTTTTAAAAATTGAAACTATTTAACATTTATTTACAGTAGGGTGTGGTGTGTGCGTGTGGTATATAGATTAAGGGAATGTCAAATTTAATCAAAAATAATCATTTTATTTTAATAATTATAAAATATAAATAAAATTGAACGTCAAAAAATAAAGATAGGTAATTCTATATATGTACAATAAACAACATAAACTTTTACTTTTTTGCTTAAATGGAATTAAAATAAGCTTTTAGTAAACAAATATGATCGAGTGTGTCGTCATTTAATCTGGATCTTATTCTTGTGCATATTTGAGATGCGGCTGAAAATGCCGTTTCTGATTCCACACTTGTTGGTGCTACTGTTTATAATTAATCGTATGTTAATTGTAAATTCACGCCCTTAATACATTCCTCTTCAAAAAATATCATTTCCTTCATGATTAGTTGCTCAACTCCTTGCATTTTGCTATTTGCTAACAAACAACTACGAGACAACAATGAATTGGCGATCGGCAAGCTAATACTTGACAAATACGCAACGTTCCACTGTTCCATTATTTAGGATTCCCCGCAATAAGCTTGCCAACTCTTCAATAACATAATTTTAAAAAGGAGTTAAACGTTAAAGTAATAAATAATAATAACATTCCGCTAAATTTTTATGCTAAACACCGGTTTGAATACCGGTCAAATTATGGCCAGGATTCCGGTATTGGATTCCCTAATTGAGAAGAATGTTGTTAGAAGAGTAGGTTGAATTCGTTTGAGATTGAGAAGATGGTTGTTAAAAAAGTTAAACATACTGATGTATGATGAATGGAAAGTTGGAGAAACAAATGTGTATGATGAAAAGAATGTTGTTTAGAAGAGTGGGTGAATTGAGAGATGGTTTGGGCATGTGGAACATATGTTGAATGAAATATTGGTGAAACAGGTGTATGTGGGTGAAATTATGTGAGAGATTGCGTGGACGTCGTAGGAATAAATGGATGAATAATATTGAAAGTTTGTTACGTGCAGGGGCATATAATATGTGGGGGTGCGGTCGCTTGGGGACTTTGAAGACGTGAAAGTAATTATTAAGTTATATTATATCAAACAAATTACTTATAAACAATCTCTGTAAGTAACATTTAAGTAAAAATAAATATATCATCACGCCTTTTACCCATTACTGGCTGTGGCACTCTGTCGAAGCAGATCTCGATAAGTCATATATTTATGCGTGAACAGCCGTCAAATTACGGCCTCCAAAGATATTAGTGGAGAGGAAGCCACAGGGATAGATTTAAATTGGTGAAAATTGTTTGTCGGCTGTGGAGATCGAACCAGGGTTCTCAAGATTTACAGGCCGATTTGATTATTTATATTATTATAAAGTATCACCAAGTTGCCTCCGGAAACATTGCATAAAATGAAACAAATTTTAATATTCTAATAGCGGGTATTTTGAAAATGTAGTACTTAAATTTTAAACATTAATACAGGTTATTTAGAAAAGAAAAATACACCGGGACTATAATATTTAAATTTGTTATATAGTTTGTGAAGCTTTTTTATGTGGTTTTTAAACCTGTAATATGAATGTAATTTCATGAAAAATAATTTCTTTTTCTCCCACTTCAATATGATATTATTATTTCAACTTTTTCAATAGTAAAGAATGCTATTTCAGGAATCTTATTTATCACCATGACAATTGTAATAAAAACCAAAAAAACGATGACGATGATAACGTAATAGCTATTTATGATACAAGTAAGGAAATGAAGGTTATTACCTTACGCATGTGAAATTTGCAGAACGAGGCGTAGCCGAGTTATGTAAACACATAAGTAAGGTAATAACCGAGTTTTCTTACGTGTTGCATACAATATTTTTTCTACTTCCGTTCTAATAAATACGAAAGAGCGTTTTTGCAATTATGAAATTTTGACATATTAATGACAGTTATAAATTCAAAATATAAAAGAATAACACATCAGAATTCGTCTACCAAGATATCTGTTGCTATGTTACCTCATTATTTCACTAGTTAAATAATACAGTTCATTACGTAACTCAAATAAGTGAAATAAAACGTCTATTTCCTAACGGAAGTAGAAAAAATAATTTTGTCAATTTGTTTAATTATAATTTGAATTACAAAAAAAAATATATCGAACTAAAATAGTTTTTTATCAAGTGCACAAAATAGATGTTTTTAGTGCATGAGAATGGCACTTTTTAACGAGGCATAAACCGAGATAAAAAAGACATTCGTGCTCAAAATACAAACAATATTTTTTCTACGATTAAATTTTAATCATCGTCAGCAACTGTTGAAACTGTACATTTAATTACAATTCACAAATACTTTTAAAATTTATTTTCTCTTAATAAAATGATTCAAAAATTTATATAATTTTTCTGTTGTTGTAACAGTGACAAAACGTGGTTTCTTGACTGTCATGGTTAGGGTTGTGCATTTGACCGGTCAATTGACCAGTCAATTGACCAAGAAACATTTAATAAAAATCACAATTAAAATTGTAATTTATTTATATAGTACTGTTTACTACATCCAATATTACTGAAAATGAAAAACCAACAACAACTAATAAACAAAACCACATCAAATTCAAAATAAAGGGGAAAATAAAGTAAAAGACGTAATGAAATTAAATAATATGTATTTATTTTATTTGTAAAGTAAAGTAAGCAAATTCTCCAGAATCCAGAATACCAAACTAGATATATTCATGTAATAACAGTAGTAGCTATTTCTATTGAACAATAGATGTCGTGACGGCTCCATTTAAATTATTTGACCGTTTTATTTGGATGTCAAATATTTTTGTTCAAATGACGGTCAATTGACCAGTCAATTGACCGGTCAATTGATCACGGCACAACCCTAGTCATGGTAACATAATAAATCCTATTTTTAACGATCGTAGAAAAATATAATTTCGAGTCGCGTAATATTGTCAGACGACCCGAAACAAATAAATATTTGTTGGGAGTGAGTTTTTCGGGACACCCGGTATTTAAGCCCTGCTTGCATAGACGCTTCACCACTACTGCAAACTGTATAGCTAATATACAGCAAACAATAAGTCTAAAAAATCCCTACAAACAATTTACATTCAGCATCATATCAACTATCACAAGTCACAAACTCTCTCCGCTTCCGTACTTTTGTATCCTCGTCTTCCTTTATTAGCCGCTACCTCTGCCGCGTCCTCCGTCGCCTCCGACGTCGCCATCAACGCCTCCACACCTTTTGTTAAAGCAGAAATAATAGTGTCATATCACGTTTGCGTTGAATTGAAAAGCCGTTACGTTTGGCTGCGGTGTACGATGCAGTGAAAGAGGAAGTGTAGAATCAATACACGTAGATATGCTTCGCGCGTCGTGCAGATTTATCAAGCAGTCGAGGATGTGGACGGTGAATGCCGGACGCCCCGGACGCCTCCAACTGGAGCCTGATGTACAACTGAATAAATTGGGACGGTGGTTATTGTATTGGGTTTCGAAAAGGAAATATCTTCAAAATAATAAATAAATAAATATAATTAAATTAAATTAAAAAACACTAGGTTAGTTTCAAATAATGTAAAGTTTATTTTACAATACGTATTTCGGTCGACTAGACCATCATCAGGTGAACAAGATAAGAATGAATTTGTACATTAGAGTAAGACTTATAAATAGTATACACAAGAATTCTGACACAAGAAGTGGGAGATACATGATTGAAAACAGATGTAAGTACAATTAGTTTGGGAAAATACATTTATGACCATAGTTGGAAGAAAATAAGATAAGATCAGACCGAAGAGGTAACTATAATTATTTGGATGGAAATTACATTTTAAACCTAGTTGTAAAGAGATTAAAGCGAACGTATTAAAGGTGAACGGTACAAATCTATTTGTTCATTCATAACCGTTAGCTGGTCCTTAAGGGCAATCTGAATAACAATAACAAATAAATATAAATGTATCATCTTGTTTTCTACCCTTTATTAAGCGGGGTAAATCTGCAAGTGATGGGCTGTTACCATGGTTACAAGACTCGTAAGTCAAGAAGGGTGTCTTGAAAGGAAAGAATTACAGTGGCAACATTTATTCAGTGGTACCGAGTCTACCTGAGGATTTGAGAACCTGGGTTCGATTCCCACAGACGACAAACAATTTTCACCACGTTAAAACTACCCCTGTGGCTCCCTTTACAATAACATCTTTGAGGGCCGTGATTTTACGGCTGGTAACCAAACTTCACGCGAAAAAATATATCACTTACCTAGATCTGCTACTGCAGAGTGCTACACTCAGTAATGGGTAAAAGTCGTAATGATATATTTATTTTATTTATTTATTTAACATAAAAAAAATCAGTATTTATTAATAACTAAAATTGTCAGGAATTACAATTGTAATTAATTTTTTTACCGTTTCTGTAGCCCTGTGTTTAAATCAGGGTTCGTAAATATCATGATATTTATAATAAATATCAAAATATCTGATATATAGGATAGGTTTTTGGCGGAAAATAGAAAAAAAAGCGCTGAAACTATGTTTATAAGTTAACTGAAGTACGAGAAAATTAATGCCGTTGAGCGCGTTTTCATATCACATTTAGTTTTTGAGATATAGCCTCGGAAAAGTAGAAAAACTGAAAAATTCGAAAAATTTCACTTCTCCGGAGGCTATATCTCAAAAACTAAACAAGATATGGAAATGCGCTCAACGGCGTTGAATTCCCCGTGTCCGAATTGACTTGTAAGCAAATTTTCATACAATTTTATGCAATTTAATATTTTTAATTATTTCCTAAGGGGTACCCCTTTGGTTTTTTCAGATTTTAATTAAATTTTCCCAAAAATCCTTAATCGTAGGATTATTAAAACGAAAATTTACATACATATGTATTTTGACCCACTGAATCCAGTGGTGCAATCTTCAAATACATATGACTTCTGGTTTTCGAGAAAATGTTAAAAAACCGCTTTTTGCGATTTTTTGGCGGAAAATTGAAAAAAAATAAAAATCGCTGAAACTATGTTTATAAGTTAACTGAAGCACGAGAAAATGAATGCCGTTGAGCGCGTTTTCATATCACATTTAGTTTTTGAGATATAGCCTCGGAAAAGTAGAAAAACTGAAAAATTCGAAAAATTTCACTTCTCCGGAGGCTATATCTCAAAAACTAAACAAGATATGGAAATGCGCTCAACGGCGTTGAATTCCCCGTGTCCGAATTGACTTGTAAGCAAATTTTCATACAATTTTATGCAATTTAATATTTTTAATTATTTCCTAAGGGGTACCCCTTTGGTTTTTCAGATTTTAATTCAATTTTCCCAAAAATCCTTAATCGTAGGATTATTAAAACGAAAATTTACATACATATGTATTTTGACCCACTGAATCCAGTGGTGCAATCTTCAAATACATATGACTTCTGGTTTTCGAGAAAATGTTAAAAAACCGCTTTTTGCGATTTTTTGGCGGAAAATTGAAAAAAAATAAAAATCGCTGAAACTATGTTTATAAGTTAACTGAAGCACGAGAAAATGAATGCCGTTGAGCGCGTTTTCATATCACATTTAGTTTTTGAGATATAGCCTCGGAAAAGTAGAAAAACTGAAAAATTCGAAAAATTTCACTTCTCCGGAGGCTATATCTCAAAAACTATTTGATATTTTTATATAATGGATACATATCATTGCAAAAATATGACGATATATATCAAAATAAATATCATGATATATATCGATCGATATATATCTTCGAACCCTGGTTTAAATTACATATCCCTGTGACTCCCCCTCCAATAATCGCACTTCACGAGAAAAAATATATCACTTACCGAGATGAGGTACGGCAGAGTGTTACACCCAGTAATGGGTAAAAGGCTTGATAAGATTTCATAAGAAATCAGTAAGAATAATGCACTTTGTCTTGCGACCAATTATTATAGATAATAATCCTGACTGATATGAGTCTAGTATCCGTGTATGTTATAGATAATTGTTTTAGATCTAATATCAGTTATGATATTTACTTTAAACATAAATATTTATTTAACAACAAAGACAAAATTAATTGTCATTCATGCACTTGGTGAGACTAGGTATAATAAAAATATTAAATAAAACTCTAGGCAAAGTCTCACAAAATTCAGCCTCCGAGTCACCTTATGAGGGCATCGTCGGAGGCCGGCCAGCACAGTTAGTAACCATGGACGCGTTTCATCAGCATGGTATAACTCACTTCTTCACCTAGAACAAAGTTCATGTGAAGAAGCTGGTGACGAAGAACGCGTCTATGGTTACAAACTGTGCTGGCCGGCCTCTGACGATGCCCTCATAAGGTGACTCGGAGGCTGAATTTTGTGAGACTTTGCCTAGAGTTTTATTTAATATTTTTTTAAAATATTTATTTGTTCTGTCTTATCTTTAAACCTCGCAGACTGACTCCTAATAAAAATACAGCTACATTCGAATGATTAGAATTAATTTCCATTTAGATAATATAATAAAATATGGGGTATGTGCCTCAGTGGTATGGAGTCGGCCTGTGGATCTTAAGAACCCTGGTTTGATCCCCACAGTCGACAAACAATTTTCATCCATTTAAATCTACCCCTGTGGTTCTTCCTTCACTAATATGTTTGGAGTCCGTGATTTGCCGGCTGGTAACCGCACTTCATGCGAAGAAATATATCACTTACCGAGAATTGCTACTGCAGAGTGCCACACCCAGTAATGGGTATTTATAAAATTGTATTTACAACTCTATAGTTTCAAATTTTTATCAATTATTTATTTTTAATGAAGTGAAAAAATGAATCATTTCACATCTGGCTTATAGTTTTCATGATAAGCAATATATAATTAGACAGCAGAAACAAATAATGAAAAAAGTCTTTTATTTTTAGAAAGTTAAATACACTGTTGATATTTATAAGTAATGAATACTAAACAGACAACTATGTTTAAACCACAACAAAGTGTGATGAAGCAATGTTGAAAATTACAAATACTAATATGTTATTTACAGTCTAGTAAAATTAGTTCATATTTCGCTGATTCGCCGAGTAATTTAACCACAGGTTTCAATGAAATTCCGCGTTATTAATAAATTAAATTAAGCTTTGTAAGCAATAATGTCAACGATAAATATACATCGCTGAATGTTGTAATATTGAGTGGACATTAAAATTTAATTTACGCTTGGAATCTAATTAATAAAGAGATCTAATTACGCGAAAATAATATGGCCATATTAAACGTACCTTTTACTAATGAAGAATATTTTATGCTTCTAATCAATACACTTTAAAAATGTCTTCTCAAGTCTCAAAATATTTTAATTGTCATTATAAGTTCCTTTAAGACATTCAGCCTCATAAAAGAATTCTGAAGTATATACAGGGTGTTCTACAACTTACAATTATTAACAAGTAACATAATTTGACGAAATACTAATTTACGAAATTCGTAAACAATTTTCAACTGATTTTGTTGTTGTGCCTCTGATAGTGCGATTACCAACCGTCAAATCACGACCGCCAAACCATGTTAATGGAGTGGGAACCATAAAGGTAGTTCTTTGTAATGCGGTGAAAATTGTTTGTCGGTTTTTAAATCTACAGGCTGACTCGATACCATTGAGCAACTTACCCAATTACATTTATTTCATTAAAAAAATCTGATGTGGACACCACATGACTTTCTTGTACGCGTATTAAACTATAGATATTTTTTTAATTGCACATATTTGACATTAAATCTTTTATTTTTTTATTTTTTGTTCTAATCCATAGCAAACTTAATTAAAAAATATATATAATATTTAAATTTAGATATCTCGCTTATGCAAAAGGCTAATTTAAAAATTCTTAATGTGCTAGACGCAGAATTTAATTCTCTAAAACTTTTATTTGCAGCATTTATTTTTAAAATTAAAATAATATAATTTTTTTCAAGGAAAACTGTTAGCAGCTTCATGTAATGTGCCACTTCCGGTTAGTCTATTTTAACCAAAATCTATTATGTTATTTCCATTGATATATTAGTCTTATATACAAAATTTGGAAAGTTTTGGATTAAATTTTGATATAGTTTTTCATTAAAATCTATTATAGGCTTCAAGTAAAGTACCACTTCCGAAAGTTATATAATGACCAAAAAGAGAGGTGTACAACTAGATATTATAACAGTCCTAAATACAAAATTTTAACTTTCTACGTACGTACAGACGGTACGACGAAATTAGTCAAAATGGATTCAGGGATGGCCAAAATGCGTATTTCCGCTGAAATCTGAGAATCGAAATTTTTCGCGATTACAATACTTCCTTTACTTCGTACAAGAAAGTAAAAACAAACTAAATTGAAAAATCGATGACATGTTTGGTTGTCAATTGTGACCAGGGTTCGAAGATATATATCGATCGATATATATCATGATATTTATTTTGATATATATCGTCATATTTTTGCAATGATATATATCCATTATATAAAAATATCAAATAGTTTTTGAGATATAGCCTCCGGAGAAGTGAAATTTTTCGAATTTTTCAGTTTTTCTACTTTTCCGAGGCTATATCTCAAAAACTAAATGTGATATGAAAACGCGCTCAACGGCATTAATTTTCTCGTGCTTCAGTTAACTTATAAACATAGTTTCAGCGACTTTTATTTTTCGCAAAAGCGGTTTTTTAACATTTTCTCGAAAACCAGAAGTCATATGCATTTGAAGATAGTACCACTGGATTCAGTGGGTCAAAATACATATGTATGTAAATTTTCGTTTTAATAATCCTACGATTAAGGATTTTTGGTAAAATTGAATTAAAATCTGAAAAAACCAAAGGGGTACCCCTTAGGAAATAATTAAAAATATTAAATTGCATAAAATTGTATGAAAATTTGCTTATAAGTCAATTCGGACACAAGGAATTCAACGCCGTTGAGCGCATTTCCATATCTTGTTTAGTTTTTGAGATATAGCCTCCGGAGAAGTGAAATTTTTCGAATTTTTCAGTTTTTCTACTTTTCCGAGGCTATATCTCGAAAACTAAATGTGATATGAAAACGCGCTCAACGGCATTAATTTTCTCGTGCTTCAGTTAACTTATAAACATAGTTTCAGCGATTTTTATTTTTTTCTATTTTCCGCCAAAAAAATCGCAAAAAGCGGTTTTTTAACATTTTCTCGAAAACCAGAAGTCATATGCATTTGAAGATAGTACCACTGGATTCAGTGGGTCAAAATACATATGTATGTAAATTTTCGTTTTAATAATCCTACGATTAAGGATTTTTGGTAAAATTGAATTAAAATCTGAAAAAACCAAAGGGGTACCCCTTAGGAAATAATTAAAAATATTAAATTGCATAAAATTGTATGAAAATTTGCTTATAAGTCAATTCGGACACGGGGAATTCAACGCCGTTGAGCGCATTTCCATATCTTGTTTAGTTTTTGAGATATAACCTCCGAAAAAGTGAAATTTTTCGAATTTTTCAGTTTTTCTAAATGTGTACAAAAACTAAAATTCAAAAATAAATATCCAAAAAGTGATATTTATCTGATATATATCCTATATATCAGATATTTTGATATTTATTATAAATATCATGATATTTACGAACCCTGATTGTGACAGATAATTACATAATTAATTTCAGATATACGTTTTGTTTTCATGGCACAATTTGATGCCATTTTTAATCAACTTATATATAATTAAACAATCTTAATAATTCTAATCTTAAGACCGCCTTTCTAACTCAACTTTCAAACAGTTAAATATCTTACCATTTTACGGTAAAATATGTCACTTAAATTTATGCAGAAAGCATGAAAATTCAATAATAGTTTCCTGTACACCTTTAAATATTTAATAAGTACTAAAATTATTTAAACCCTCATAATAATAAAATAACGTAAATTCTATTGATATTAATCTCAAATTAACTTATTCCAAGGCTTCACTTGCCAGTGAGAATATGCTCTAGTACTACGCTGACTGTAGCGTAGTACACTCGCATTGAATAATTAAATATTGTTCTACCAGCGACGACTAATTGATGGCTATAACAGATCTTTGTAAATATTTAATTCTGTTAGCTTTGTCGACTAGCGTGATAGTCAGGAAAACGTTTAGGCTGATCGCTTAACTTAAGGATTGTAGAATTTAGTTACTCTTGCTAAAGATCTGTTTAACAATGTGGAACATAGGGTGAAAGATTGGTGAACGATCTAGTGTTAGCAATTATAGATTTCTTTTTTTTTTGTTATTAATTATAAATTATGAATCTCTTATGCCATTACTTTCAAAGTTATGTTTTGGTTGTTATTACCCGATGTATTTATTTAATTAATTATTTTATGTAATTAACTAGCCGCTGGCTATCGTGCAGTGAGTATGGCAGTATTCACCGGACGCTTGTGGGGAACGGCCGCTAAATTTGTATTGGGTGATTTTCGAATAATAAATTGGTGACATAAAAGTATATCACGCGTTTTGACTTACTAACGTCCTTATCCTGATATTTAGTGTGTGTATGTGTGTGTCCTGTGTTCATATAATACTGTGAGGTTACGTGTTGTTCTAATTTTTATTTGTTTAATCGTTTCTACCGCTAACACTAGGTTCTTTAGAATCTCTGGAGTTCTAGGAATAAATAGATGGATATGATTGATTCCAGGCGAGTTTGTATAAAAGGAATTATGAATCCAGATGAAGCAAAAGTAGTGTATAGTATTTTCATTTTAAACCGGAGGGATCGGCATAAAACGATTAAACGTCCCTGTCCCATATAACTACAATGCAATCTATTAGTGCGGTTACCCCAAATCGCTTAACGATGGTCACAACTGGTACATTTTTAAGGGTCGTATTCAGACTAAAATTATGCTTGTTTTTTTTCCTATGATTGACCATTTAAAAATTACTATTTCGGATTAAATTATCCAATTGGCAGTTATGTTATAGTATTTTCATTTTAAACTGGAGGGATCGGCATAAAACGATTAAACGGCCCTGTCCCATATAAGTACAATGAAAAATATTTGTGCGGCTACCACAAATCGCTTAACGATGGTCATAACAGGTACATCTTTAAGGGTCGTATTCAGCCTAAAATTATGCTTGTTTTTTTTCCTATGATTGACCATTTAAAAATTACTATTTCGGATTAAATTATCCAATTGGCAGTTATGTTATAGTATTTTCATTTTAAACTGGAGGGATCGGCATAAAACGATTAAACGGCCCTGTCCCATATAAGTACAATGAAAAATATTTGTGCGGCTACCACAAATCGCTTAACGATGGTCATAACAGGTACATCTTTAAGGGTCGTATTCAGCCTAAAATTATTCTGGTTTTTTTTCCTATGATTGACCATTTAAAAATTACTAATTCGGATTAAATTATCCAATTAGCAGTTATGTTACTTAATAAGAAGATTAAATATCCTGTACTGAATCAGACTGAGTAATGTAGGTAAATGTTTAGATTATGTTTGTATATAATATTTATAATATATTATACTTGTATCGTATGAATAAGGTAATATACTTATTTAACGATTATATATTTTTTTGTTTTACCGGCGAATGGAGTTGTACAATCCTGTGCGAACCTTGTGACACCAGTTATGACGGGTCATATTTTGAGTTCCTTTGTAAACGTAATTGTGGTGCATTTAATCGTTTTATGCCGATCCCTCCAGTTTTAAATGAAAACAGTATACTAAGGTAGGAATGTTTGGTGAAGATTAATTCCGAGGTGAATCTTTAAATAAATATTGTTGAGATAGAAAGATGATGAAACAGGTGTATGTGGTATAAATAAGGGTGCGAGATTGTGTTGAAGGTTTGATGCGTGAATGAAAGATGAGACGAACTTATGTGAAAGATATAAACGTGGAATGAATATAAATAAATATAAATATATCATCACACCTTTTACCTATTACTGGGTGTGGCACTCTGCCGTAAGCAAATCTTGATAGGTGATATATTTATTCGCGTGAAGTACGGTTACCAGTTATCAAATCACGGCCCCCAAAGATGTTAGTGGAGGGGGAGCCACAGGGGTACATTTTAAATTGTGGAATGAATCCTAATGACTAATTGTTTTGATAAGACAGCAAGATGTTTTAGTAGTATGTATGGATGTACCTAAATAACTCATAAAATTGAAATGATTTTACTTGAACAAATGATAAAAATGTTGAAAGAATATATTTCGACAAAAACATTTTTAACAAGGTTACTTTTACTTGTCTTTTAACAAAGTCTAATCCTACTTATATGTTCTGCGACGAAGTTTGAGTAAATAAATCTTTTTTCCCAATTTTTTTCTTTTAATAATACTTCACTTCTTTATTCTTTTAAATACAGTTCATATTGTAGTTATTTATTTGCTACCCTGCACAACAGGGACTTAATCCCAATTACAATAGCTACCATTCTGACAGCCGTAAGCGAGATTTAAATTTGCGAATTTTTATATTTTTTTGTTTGTTAATTTCACTGGATTATTATTAGTTGTTTTAAAAATGGTTGAAATTAAATTTACGTGCTTGGTTTAGAATTCAGAATGAAGAGGTAGATATTTATTTCTGAGTAGTAGTGTTTAACTTAACTTGTACATATTTATTTTTAATTATCATAAGTAAAGAAGGGCAAAACCTTAACCACGGTTTCACAATCTTAAAAAATCTCAACAGAAACCCTTATTTATAATAAGTTAGTACCTTCAGAGATATAAGCTTTTAACTTTGATTTCTTCACATCTACATACATACAGGGTGTTTCAGGACTAGTGTAACAAACTTTAACAGCTTATTCTTGAGGTCATTTTGAGCCAAAAATGTCATATAAACATATGTCCTATTCCTTCTAGTTACCAAAATACAAGAGGTTGAAGTTCTATAAATAACACGAAATTTTCACATTTTTTTAATCAAGATACTTTCGGAAAACAAGAGTTTTATTGAAAAGTTATACCCTATTTGTCTTCATTAATTTTATTTATGAATATTATCATGCATACGAGTTCAAGGCGCTCATTTTGAACACTTGCTGTAATTTTTTTAAAAATTTGTTATCTTATTTCATATTGTGTTAACCTATTCCATGTTTGGTTATGTTGTTCTGTGTCTATTTAATTGTGTCATTTTATGTTTTGTTCTCTAAATCGTATTCGTTAATATTAATAAATAAAATTAATTAAGATAAATAAGGTATGACTTTTCAATAAAACTCATTTTTTCCGAAAGTATTTTGAAAATTTCGTCTTATTTATAGAACTTCAACCTCTTGTATATTGGTAACTAGAAGGAATAGGACCTATGTTCATATGACATTTTTGGCTCAAAATGACCTCAGGAATAAGCTGTTAAAGTTTGTTACACTAGTCCTGAAACACCCTGTATAGTCCGTCAGTGTACGGTGGTGTGGATAGCATTACAGAATTCGATTCCGGAGATCCTGAGTTCGAATCGAGCTCAAGCAAAAAAATTATATGAACTATCACATTGCAGCTCGGCGAGTGTGGATCCTGTACTGTAATTGGGATTAAATTCCTGTTGGACAGCGTACCATAAATAAATAAATAAATAAATAAATAAAGGCATTAAATCGTGCCATGCAAATTAAAGATAGCTATCATGGGCATGTCTGGGCTTTCCACTATTAGTGACATTTTTCGTTGTTAATTATGGCTGATAATTAGTCAACTATGACAGATAATTAATTTTCAATTTATGATTTTGAATTTAATTGATTATTGTAACATTTAAACAGTATGGCTTCCAGCGACCACTAAAATAATTATATTTCAACCAATTATATTTATTTAATTTAAAAAAAAATACTTTTTCTACGGTTGCTATAAAAAGTTGACAATTACACTCTCATTTGTCATCGTAAAGTTGACGTTTTCTGTGGAACAATCGAAAAATATCTTCTTTGCGCGTCTCCAATGGCAACTCGCGAAAAAGACGTTAAATACGCTTATTTCAATAGTTACCAGGGATACAAACAAAACAGAAACTTGTCATATTAACAGTTAACAGAACGAATTTATTTTCAGTACGTATACGTTTTTTAATAATTTTCAGATGCAATCGTAGAAAAAAATCATGTGTGTATCACGAGCGTAAAGTATCTTTGTACCTCGAGTAACAAAGAATCACTTTACGCTCTTAATACACAAATAACTATTTAAAGTGAACAATAGGTAACATTTTTCGTTGTCAATTATGACAGATAATTACCTACTTAATTTCAGACATACTTTTTTTATTGGTTCTTAAGTATCATATGATTATTATCTTAACACACTATCCTCGCTTCAACCACATTCACCTTCCCTTATATAAGCTCATTTATTCCTCACACTTGAATTCATTCATCACGCAACAAACCTCTAGTCACATCCATCCATTCGCTCCTATACACATTTTTTTATTAATCTTTCATTCGACGTAAGTTTCACATGCTCGAAACATTGAAAATATTCAGGCTCACTCTTCTACCAACGAATCTATAAGATAAGAAAGGAAGTAGTCGATTTTCCTTTGCGCTTGTATTGAAAAAAAAACTACACACAATTGCAGTAAGACACTCTAATGTAAAACTTGCAAGCGAATCAGAATCAGGACATCAAAATGTTTGTATCTTCAAAGATTTACCCTTTTTTTAATACCATATATAAATAAATAAATTTTTTCTACGATTGTTATGAAAAGTTGACAATTACGCTCTCATTTGTCATCGTAAAGTTGACGTTTTCTGTGGAACTATCGAAAAATATCTTTGTTGCGCGAAAAAGATGTTAAATGCGCGCTTGTTTCAATAGTTACCAGAGATACAAACAAAACAGGAACTTGTCATATTATTAACAGTTGACAGAACGAATTTATTTTCAGTACGTATACGTTTTTTAATAATTTTAAGATGCAATCGTAGAAAAAATGATGTGTGTATCACGAGCGTAAAGTGTCTTTGTTCCTCTTGCATTATTGCAGCTCTCGCCTTACCGTGCTCGAGTAACAAAGAATCACTTTACGCTCTTAATACACAAATAACTATAGGTTGTACTGGATGATTCGACAGCAACGTGGTAAATAAACCAATTATTTAAAATCGTGAAAATCTCAAACTTTTTTCGTCTTGTCGTGATTAAAATCATCCTCTATACCCCTTTTTTTAATAATATATAATATAAATAAATAATAAATAATCTTGAGAACCCTGGTTCGATCCCCACAGCCGACAAACAATTTTCACCAATTTAAATCTACCCCTGTGGCTCCCTCTCTACCAACATCTTTAGGGGCTGTGATTTAATGGCTGGTAACCGCAATTTACCCGCAAAAATATATCACTTACCGAGATCTGCTTAGGCAGAGTGCCACACCCAGTAATAGGTAAAAATCGTGATGATATATTTATATTTTATTTTATAAATAAATAAATTTAGATACCGGATGATTCAATAGCAGCGTGATAAATAAACAAATAATTGAAAACCATGAAAATCTTAGAAATTTGTTCGTCTTGTCGTGCCCAAAATCATCCCTAATATCTGTGGCCACACTTCTCTTCATTGCTCCATTAAACCACCCTATTGTGCAAATGAAAATATAAATAATGAACTGGTGCTGGCAAACATAATTCGTTTTTCTCCTTAACCAACATCGCGGCATTATTAGTCAGCACGATAGAATTTCTCGTATAAATGCCCTCGTTATCAATACCAGTGAATCCGCCCGGAAGTGACAGAGACGCTGCTATACACCCCCAGCAAGAGAGACAGAGACTCTGCTGGCGCTGTAGGGTACATGTCGTCTCTTCCGATGCGAACGATTCGGATTTATAAAGGGTGTTATGATATTCACGCGTACTACGCTTCCAGGATAACAAGAAGAAGAGAATGTATGTCTCTGACTACCCGACCATGGATATATTGATTCTGTATTTATTCTCTTATTTATATTATGCATAGTATGTTCAAGATTTATAGTGCGCCGGTGGGATTTTAGAAGGAAAAAACATGAGGGTGCTTACATTGTAGCTTTGTTTGAATTTAGGGAAAAGGGGATGGTGTTTTAATCGGGGGTGGAACTGTTAAATTATGGCACCCATTGATGTTTGAAGAGGGTGATACTAGATGTGAAATGTTAAATCAAACCCATATAATATTAAATAAAATATAAAATAAATATATCATCACGCCTTTATCTATTACTGGCAGTGGCACTTTGCCTTAGTAAATCTTGATAAGTGATATATTTTTCACGTGAAGTACGGATTATTGTGTTTATGAGAATTTCTTTAAACGTATTATTTTTATTTATACTAGTCCATGCAAATTAATACATCTAGATGTCGTTCAAAATATAATACAGGATGGTCCATCGATTTGCACTTTTTTTACTCGATTATTATAACACCTACTAAATTTCCGAAAAAATATCTAACTTTGGTTTTTAAATGGAACATTCTGTATATTTTTACGGTATATATGTATATATTGTCCGTCAGTACGGTGGTGTGGATAGCGATACGGAATTCGAATCCGGAGATCCCGAGTTCAAATCTTACTCAAGCTAAAAATTATATAAACCTCGTACCACAATGCGGCTCGGTGAGTGCGGACCCTCTACTGTAATTGGGATTAAGTTCCTGTTGTACAGCGTATCATAAATAAATAAATAAGGCTCTATATTAATTTCTCTTTACAATGATGTATAACAAGTAAAGAGTTTTATGCCTAATAAAACAAATAATAAAATTATAACAGTCGGTTGTGATATTCTATTGTTTATTCTGGAGGACACCAATTTTCTGGCCTACCAATTTGTTTATTCTGGATTTCTTTGTATGTCAAATAAAATATTATATTGTAGGTGAGAAATTGCGTGAATAACTTCGGAATAAATGGTTGAATGTGATTGAAGGTATATTAGGTGAAGGAAAGATTCTAAATGGAAGGAATAAAATTAATTGTCGATGATGGAAAAATTTGTTTTATTTTTGTTACTCTGTATAACAGGAACTTAATCCCAATTACAGCAGCTAACAATGGAATTTGAGTCATTAAGATACAATTGTTAATTAGTAAACTAAAGTTTGACTTTAATTTTAGTCTCTTGGCTATGATTACTTATAATATGAATGTTTGAATACAGGGTGTTTCAGGACTAGTGTAACAAACTTTAACAGCTTATTCATGAGGTCATTTTGAGCCAAAAATGTCATATGAACATAGGTCCTATTCCTTCTAGTTACCAAAATACAAGAGGTTGAAGTTCTATAAATAACACGACATTTTCAAATTTTTGTAATCAAGATACTTTCGGAAAACAAGAGTTGTATTGAAAAGTCATACCTTATTTGTCTTAATTAATTTTATTTATTAATATTAATATGCATACGAGTTCAAGGCGCTCATTTTGAACACTTGCTGTAATTTTTTAAAAATTTGTTATCTTATTTCATATTGTGTTAACCAATTCCATGTTTGGTTATGTTGTTCTGTGTCTATTTAATTGTGTCATTTTATGTTTTGTTCTCTAAATCGTATTCGTTAATATTAATAAATAAAACTAATTAAGACAAATAAGGTATGACTTTTCAATACAACTCTCGTTTTCCGAAAGTATCTTGATTACAAAAATTTGAAAATGTCGTGTTATTTATAGAACTTCAACCTCTTGTATTTTGGTAACTAGAAGGAATAGGACCTATGTTCATATGACATTTTTGGCTCAAAATGACCTCAGGAATAAGCTGTTAAAGTTTGTTACACTAGTCCTGAAATACCCTGTATATCGAGAGTTTATGCTACCCTATTTAATATAGCATGATGTTATGTAGGTATATTTCTCTTTTAAAATAAACGGGTGAAAATGAACTAACACAGAATTTTTATCACAAACGTTTGTGAGAGAAAATTTAATACTTCTGTTAAATAAAGCAGTATCGCAGTTTGAAATGGATTTATTCCGAACGTAATTTTTGAGGAAATATAAAGTTATCCTACTCGTATATGGAACAAAATGAAATCATATATTTGGTTTACGAGTTTGCAGTTATACACGGCGGTAAAGTATTTTTGTAAACTGCAAAACAACTTTAGGTTTGTTTCGCACAGTGAAATTCTAAAAATAATGCTGTATATATTTTCTTTGACTGCTCAAATTATATATCAAAACTGACTGTTGAATAGCTTTCCCGTTTTTCAAATTAATTATATATATGGCAAGTAGATAATTGAAAATTTAATTAGAAAACTTCAACATGTAAACCAGCAAAACAATAAAAATTTGAGGTAATTAATAACTTTTATATATTTTAATAAATAATTAATTAACTCATTTAATTTTAATAATTACAAATGTACTATAACTTTCATTTTTAATTAAATATATTTTAATTCCAATACAGGGTTCTATTGTACGAGTTCGTAGTTTTATCTTCGTAGACTTTATTTTATAATAAATTTCGAAACTTGTCAGTTTGAAAAAAGGTGTCAAAATTAGAAAAATAATTATGTTTGTATAAGTGCACGAAATGGGTGTTTTTTTTTGTTGCGCGTGACAATATCATTTTCAGTCGAGACCGCTAATATAAACAATTTATTTTTCTACAACTTTCAAAAAATAATACAATAATTATTGATTTATTGAAGTACATATATTCAATAAAATATAATATGAATGGGGTAGGTGGCTCAGTGGTATCTAGTCGGCCTGTGGATCTTGAGAACCCTGGTTCGATCCCCACAGCCGACAAACAATTTTCACCAATTTAAATATACCCCTGTGGCTCCCCCTCCACTAATATCTTTGGGGCCGTGATTTGACGGCTGGTAACCGCATTTCACGCGAAAAAATATACCACAGCCAGTTATGGGTAAAAGGCTTGATGATATATTTATTTATTTTATTTTTATGACTGTGCTACAATAATGGATCATTAAAAAAATTATTTGAGAGCGTGCGCGAAATACTCACTTTGCGCACTAGGGTGCAAAACAGGGCGTGAAATACGCGTTGTAAATGATAAATAAATAACGTTTTTCGTGTACAAATACTAGAGAAAAATTGTGAACTTTTTTTACAGTTGTATTATCTGTGTGAAATGAGATTTTTTTATCATCACGCCTTTTACCCATTACTAGGTGTTGTACTCTGCATGAAGTGTGGTTACCAGCCGTTAAATCACGCCTCTCAAAGATGTTAGTGGAGGGAGAGCCACCATGATGAAAATTGTTTGTCGGCTGTGGGAATCGAACCCGAGTTATTGAATCCTCAGGCAAATTCGATACCCGATAGGGTGCGAAACAGTGCGCAAAATATGTGTTGTCATGGCAATGAAAATGATGAAAAACACGTACTTCGCATATTGATATTAATGAAAAAAATATCAAATTTACGTAGGACCTAAAAGTGTAGAAAAAGTTTAATTCTCGCCCGTGTCGTAAACTTCATCCTCATAAGTAATACCTATCATTAAAGGCTCGTTGAACAATATACCATTATTTATTTTGTTACTCTGTATAATATAAATTTAATTCAAACTGCAGTAGCTTATAATGGAATCGGAACCACTAAGGCATAGATGTATTTTTTTTTAAATTGAGGCCAGTGAAATATGAATGCAAAACCTCTTGCGTGTTAATTAATAAACGCAAGTTTCGCCTCGGTTTGTCTGTTTGTAATGGAAAAACTTCACTTGTTTAATGTTTAGCCAATAAACAAAGCCACAGCCCTCAAACAAAAACTCAAATAATTTCCTGCTGAACAACATTTCCTGTTCTTACCAGCGACACAGCGTCACCTATCCATCATTCTCAGGACTTAACACAAACTTCCCCAATTATCCTTTTAGAATCGATTCCTGCTCCTGAAAGAATTAAATCGACCGAAAACAAAACACTCCTGCTAAACAGCATCACGTCTTCACGTTATCATGATTTCCTGCTAAATATGAAGCCAAGACATTGCGAATTCATAACATGACATAACTTCGATTCGCTATGTAGAACGCCAGAAGTTATTCCGTAACTAATATTCAAACTTCCTTTATACAAGAAGATGTATCACTGAAACTTTCTGTAAATGAATGCCATCTTGCATAGTGTGCTGTTCTTGGTATTTACATATGCTGCTAGATTGAGCAGAGAGGGTCTGGACAAGAACGGAGTGTGGGAAATTGGCCAGGGGTTCAGGGAAATAGTGGAAGTCGGAATGAAGTGGGAATTTTGTTCTGGTCACCTGAGTGCATTTGTGTCTGGACTGTATTTGAATTTTAAGATTGGTCTGCTAGGAAATCATGGGCGTCCCACTCAGAGACAATCTAATAAGTAAAAACATAGCTTTGAAAGTTTTACATAAAAAAGAAGAATTTTTGTTTGATTCCTAAACTTATATGGGTCACGATATTTAGATTTAACGACACAAATTAACTTGAGAATTCACCACACGTCACTGTCAACCAATAGGATCACGAATTTGTTTGAAAATGAACCAATGAAATGTACATTTCGTCGGAAATTCATCGCTGGTGCAATTGATATCGGAAATACCACTGTTAATAATATCCTTGGTTACGAATAAAATAAATGATATTTTCAATATTTTCATAAACGCCAATTCTACATTTATTCAGTGTACATTTAATATTCAAAATTTTCATCACTGTAATACCTAATTAATAATGTGCAAATAAATACCTAACTATTCTTGTTAATTAACTCTTGTTTGGTAAATTCTCAAGCCGAATACAACTCGTAGTATGAAAATTGACAGATAATATTTTGACATAAATATACATTCGTTGTTACGGAAATAAGAAACACAACTCATAATTTATGTCAAAATATTTTCAGCAATATTCATACTACTTGTTATACTATATATGAAAATTTACTTAAAAATAGGGATAACCTTGGAAATGAAAGAATGTAAGTTGTCAGAAGAAAAAATAACTGAATCATTTTTTATGATAAATTGCAGTAAAATAAATTATCTTTTTGTAAAACTGTTGATGGTCCTAAAAAGGACCGTTGTTTTTTTGTTATTATCAATAATTAACAAGGAATATTTTTTTGCTAACAGATAAAACGTGAATCATTTGTTTAATTTTGTTTCATTTTCAAGGCGATCCCAATTTTTAACATAATTTTTGCCGTTATGAAGCATACCGAAATTAATTCTGTTTATTGATTTTAATATAGAATTTTATACAACATTTATTTGAAGCTTTCTAAAATAATAAAGGAAGTAGTAAATTTTAAATTATGATTTTATATGTTAAAGTCCTATGTTCCGATGTCGCGGTCACCACCCTGTATAACTTACTGGCAGCAACAGATTTTGAAACCCGGGTTTGATTCCCACTTGATAAACTGATTTTCACAACATTCAAATAACCCCTATAGCTCTCCCACTATTTTAGGGTCCGTGATTTGAAAGCTGGTAACCACACATCATGCGTTTAAATCAGGGTTCGTAAATATCATGATATTTATAATAAATATCAAAATATCTGATATATAGGATATATATCAGATAAATATCACTTTTTGGATATTTATTTTTTAATTTTAGTTTTTGTACACATTTAGAAAAACTGAAAAATTCGAAAAATTTCACTTCTCCGGAGGCTATATCTCAAAAACTAAACAAGATATGGAAATGCGCTCAACGGCGTTGAATTCCCCGTGTCCGAATTGACTTATAAGCAAATTTTCATACAATTTTATGCAATTTAATATTTTTAATTATTTCCTAAGGGGTACCCCTTTGGTTTTTTCAGATTTTAATTCAATTTTACCAAAAATCCTTAATCGTAGGATTATTAAAACGAAAATTTACATACATATGTATTTTGACCCACTGAATCCAGTGGTGCAATCTTCAAATGCATATGACTTCTGGTTTTCGAGAAAATGTTAAAAAACCGCTTTTTGCGATTTTTTTTGGCGGAAAATAGAAAAAAATAAAAATCGCTGAAACTATGTTTATAAGTTAACTGAAGCACGAGAAAATTAATGCCGTTGAGCGCGTTTTCATATCACATTTAGTTTTCGAGATATAGCCTCGGAAAAGTAGAAAAACTGAAAAATTCGATAAATTTCACTTTTCAGGAGGCTATATCTCAAAAACTAAACAAGATATGGAAATGCGCTCAACGGCGTTGAATTCCCCGTGTCCGAATTGACTTATAAGCAAATTTTCATACAATTTTAAGCAATTTAATATTTTTAATTATTTCCTAAGGGGTACCCCTTTGGTTTTTTCAGATTTTAATTCAATATTCCCAAAAATCCTTAATCGTAGGATTATTAAAACGAAAATTTACATACATATGTATTTTGACCCACTGAATCCAGTGGTGCAATCTACAAATGCATATGACTTCTGGTTTTCGAGAAAATATTAAAAAACCGCTTTTTGCGATTTTTTTGGCGGAAAATTGAAAAAAAATAAAAATCGCTGAAACTATGTTTATAAGTTAACTGAAGCACGAGAAAATTAATGCCGTTGAGCGCGTTTTCATATCACATTTAGTTTTCGAGATATAGCCTCGGAAAAGTAGAAAAACTGAAAAATACGAAAAATTTCACTTCTCCGGAGGCTATATCACAAAAACTATTTGATATTTTTATATAATGGATATATATCATTGCAAAAATATGACGATATATATCAAAATAAATATCATGATATATATCGATCGATATATATCTTCGAACCCTGGTTTAAATATATCACTTATCAAGATTTTTTATAGGGTAAGTGGCTCAGTGGTATCGAGTCGGCCTGTGGATCTTGAGAACCCTGGTTCGGTCTCCACAGCCGATTTTCACAATTTTCACCAATTTCTTTGGGGGCCGTGATTTGACTACTGGTAATCGCATTTCACGCGAAAACATATATCACTTACCGATATCTGCTTAGTCAGAGTGCCACACCCAGCAATGAGTAAAAGGCGTGATGATATATTTATTTATTTTATTTATCGAGATTTGCTACGGCATAGTGTCACATCCAGTAATAGGTAAAAGACGTGATATATTTTTTTCTCTTTATTTCAATTTAAAATAACTCTTGTGAAATGAAACTATAAACATGTTTCAAGGAGCAATAAGTAAGACAGCTCCATTTCGAAGCCCTTTCAGTCTGTCTCTGCTCTCCAGATCCGTACTGCTACAATATTGCGGGCACATTATGCAGGAATGCGCGATTAACAGCAGGCCCCAGTTGGGAAACCGAAATTTCCTTTCGCAGTAAAATAAACAATATAGCGTTATTGGTTCCACGGTCCGACAGGACATGGTCTTAATGTACAGTCCTTTCCGCTTTCCTCGGCGTCCCTTGTCGTCTTTGTAAAGGGTTGGTTCGATACACACCAACGACGAGATTCCAACCAATCCGAGGTTCAATATTTGCTGTGATTTAAGTGTAAATTCAGCTTTAGGTTACAAGTGGGTCACTGGGAATTGGAGAGATTCAGTTATAGAAAATAATGCAGTTTGAATATTTGAATTTATTCTTTTAAGTTTATTACTTGATACATTTCAGGTGACTGTGGATCTTGAGAACCCTGGTTCGATCCCCACAGCTGACAAACAATTTTCACCAATTTAAATCTACCCCTGTGGCTCCCCCTCCATTAACATCTTTGGGGGCCGTGATTTGACGTCTGGTAACCTCACTTCACTCGAAGAAATATATCACTTACCAAGATCTGCTTAGGTAGAAAGGCACATCCAGTAATGGATAAAAGGCGTGATGATATATTTATTTATTTAAAAATTATTAAAAACAAATTAAAAGTATTCAAAGTTGGTGATACTAACAGATGAAAAAACATTTGAAATTTAAATTATTTAGACATTTATAAGTTAAATTAGAGTTTCATATATGAATATAATTCTAAAATTAAATTTAAATAAAACGAAAAGTGTATTATTGTTTGATGTTTTTATTATATCATAAAGCAGTAAATTCTAAATATAAATAAATATATCATCACGCCTTTTACCCATTACTGAGTGTGGCACTCTGCCGTATGCAGATCTCGGTAAGTGATATATTTCTTCACGTAAAGTGCGGTTACCAGCCATCAAATCACGCCCCCCAAAGATGTTAGTGGAGGAGGAGCCACAGGGTTAGATTTAATTTGGTGAAAATTGTTTGTCGGCTGTAGGGATCGAACCAGAGTTCTCAAGATCCACAGGCCGACTCGATACCACTGAGTCACCTATCCCATTCCAATAATACTTATATTTATTTATTTACTTATTTATGTTATGCTGTACAACAGGAACTTGATCTCAATTACAGTACAGGGTCCGCCCTCACCGAGCCGCAGTGTGTATATAATTTTTAGCTAGAGTGAGATTCGAACTCGGGATCTCCGGATTCGAATTCCGTATCGCTATCCAAACCACCGTACTGACGAATATGAGAAATGACAGCTGAAATATGTGTCTGTTTGACAATATGACAATTTGACAAATTGACAATTGTAAAATCGAATTATGTGCCATCATTTTTGACAGAAACAATGTCACAAAAATGGATTTGTATATGCGTTATAAGGAAAATTATTTGTGGCCAGACTTGTTAAAAGTTCAGAATTAAAATTTAACAGCATTAAAATGAAAGAAACATAATTTAAACAGTCTAAGCAATCATTAACTTCTACAGGAAGGTATTCGAAATTTAATCACATTATAAATACAATGCATACATTTGTAGCAACTCAGTTAAGAAACATACATTTGAACTGCTGACTCAAATATATTTAATTTTATTTTCGTAACACATGCACAAGAAACACGTTCTTAGTCCCTAATTTTAGAAAGAGAAACACTGCTTCTCTCCCCAACGGGGAGAAACATTATGTTTCTCTCCCTAGGTAGGATGTTTCTCTCCCTAGGTAGGATGTTTCTCTCCCTAGGTAGCATGTTTCTCTCCCTAGGTAGCATGTTTCTCTCCCTAGAGACTACGATTATTAGCTGTTTGCGGCGTTTCCTAGGTAACTAGTTACGCAACCCATATTTGACATTTGCCCCGATAAGACAGTAATTTTTATGCACTTGTTACTAAAAGTATAATATGCTTCACGGGAGGGCGCGATTATCCCCTGTGTGAAATTGGCAAACCTCGACTTCAGATCGAGCCTTCGGCCCTCGCTTACGTCTAGGTTTGCCTTATAACATACTATTACGCTACAGACTTGTTTTCATCATAGTCTGCAAGATAAAATAAAGTCTTGAATTAATATTGATAAATCTTGCGGCACACCGATTGAAAACCCCTGAGTTATCATAATTAGGATGAATGTCATGTTGTGTAGAATATTAAATGAATAAATGCAGAACAGAAGAACCGTTAATATAATAATAGTCTTTATTTTAATTTGCATTTTACATAATTCCATTAACGAGATTATAAATGTTTTTTCTAAAATAAAATCATGAAAAGGTGCATGATGATAATTGAAACAAAATGAAGAAAATTACCCATTATGTTCTTGTTATTTTATTCTTGTACTGAAATGTATTTAGTTATGTTGAAGGATTTAAGTGAGCGAATACAAATTATTCTTCATTACAGTATAATTCACCTCAACAGTTTTATATTTTTATAATGAAATGCTCAGTCTGATTTTACGAGAACTTACTTATTGAGGTTATCTAACTAATAATGCTATTAAATCTAAATAGGATTCGTATCAATAAAGAATAACTATTGTTATAAATGGAATTTTAACATGATATATTACATCACTTTTATTGTTTATTGATTACTATCCATTCATTCATTCATTCTTGTTATGAAGGTAAAGTTGAAATACAATGATAGATATTGAAAATGTAATAATAATTGTCCTTTGTAACTATGTTTTGAATTCGGAAATATTAGATAATAATAAGACACAGTTTTCAACATCGAAATCTGCCTCGTGTTGCACTCGTATATAATTATTATTATTCCTGACGGTTATTAAAATGTAATCGTAGAAAAATATTGTTTGTATTTTGAGCTCGAAATGTTTTAGTGCGTGAGAATGATTTTTTTAATGCCTCGTTATAAACGTGACAGTATCAAGCTCTAAAAATATTTATTTCGCGCACTTAAAACAAAAATAACTATTTGTTCTATAAGCAGTATGTCATATAATATACAGGGTGTTTCTATAACTCTGCACGAAACTTTAATAAATAAATAAATATATCATCACGCCTTTTACCCATTACTGGGTATGGCATTCTGCCGAAGCAGATCTCGGCATGTGATATATACTAGCCGTCAAATCACGACCCCAAAGATGTTAGTGGTGGAGGAGCCACAGGGGTAGATTTATTTTGGTGAAAATAGTTTTTTTGATATACTGATTATAGAACAAAATAGTTATTTGTGTATTAAGAGCGTAAAGTGATTCTTTGTTACTCGAACACGGTAATTGAAGCGCGAGCCGAAGGCGAGAGCTGTAATAGTGTAAGAGGAACAAAGACACTTTACGGTCGTGATACACACATAATTTTTTCTACGATTGCATCTTAAAATTATTTAAAAAGTATACGTACTGAAAATAAATTCGTTCTGTCAACTGTCAATATGACAAGTTTCTGTTTTGTTTGTATCCCTGGTAACGCGCATTTAACTTTTTCGCGCGTTGCCAATGGAGACGCGCAAAAAAGATATTTTTCGATTGTTCCACAGAAAACGTTAACTTTACGATGACAAATGTGAGCGTAATTGTCAACTTTTCATAGCAATCGTAGAAAAAGATTTTTTTAAATTCATAAAAATTAGAGTATTTCATTCCTAATAGTACATTTAATTTTTTTTTAATATAAATAAGATATATGTAAGACCGGGTACCTACATAATAACTAATTAATAAATGATTATTTGTAGGCAGTGTTTATACTTTTATTTTATTAGTAACATAATTAAATGTACTATTAAACCAGTGACACTTAAAATGTTCGCTAAGAATGAAATACCCAAATTTTTGCGAATTTCAAAACAATTTATTTTTGTTCTATAATCAGTATATCAAATTATATATGTCATTAAAGTTTCGTGCAGAGGTATAGAAACATCCTGTATACCCTTAAAGTTTGATCCACAAATATAGAAACACCCTGTATAATGAACTTGTTATTTGATATGCTTAGTTTCTCAATATCAGTCTGATATTTTAATTTTTTTTTAAGTGTCAAAAATTATTAAATTTTCTTATGTTAAAACGGGCTACGAACGATTGTAGAGATATCTTCGGACAACTATTCTTATTGTAATCCAAGTTCATATAATTAGAATATTTCACTAAACACACCTATTAATTTGAATTATTTATAACAAAATGACAGTTATTGTTTGCTTGGTGGAGTTGTTACCAAATTTAATAGTTAGTAAGCGAATTTTTGAAGCTATTTTAATTAATTTCTCTAATTATTGACATTCAAATAGTGTAATTTATAATTAAACGAGTTCCGGGTTTGGACCGTGTCAAAATTCGAGTGAGGGCTCGACGTTTCGCTCGCCATCGTAGGGAGCTTCTTCAGGAGGAAAGGAAGAAAGATTACCCGACGTGTACACCACGCTAGAGGCCAAGAGTGATCTTGTTTACCGGAACTCGTTTAATTTTAATGACTCAGGCCGTGGAAGTCTACGCTTTTATTTAGTGTAATTTATAGTAAATAAAATGTGTGATTGTTTGCCGGACATTTCTAGTTTGCAAAAAAACTAATTTCGAATTAATTTAAAATAGTCTGAATTTGGACAAGGAAGTAAATAAAACCACTTCAAATACTTTAACATTTCGGTAATATTATTACCATTGACCAAATTTCGACTATTTTAAATTGATTACTAATTACTGGACGCTATTCTACTCATCAACTAATTTCGAATGTGAAACGCCTGTCTCTATTTATTTGGAATATACAATAATATATATTAATGTCGTTCCCTGTAATTTCTGTGCACAACCTCAACATAAACGATAACACAAAACAAGTCAATTTACTGCGAGTCCAAAACAGCGGTTGTCGCCAGCAACACCTTCCTAATATTCTAATTAGGCACAATTTAATTAAACAATAAACACAGCAGTAGTGTAGACGCCAGCTCTGTCGGTCGTAAAGGTATACGAGTACAAGTACTAGTAGAATGGACTCTCCAGTAGAGGACTGGAAACTGGAAACAGGAGACGGTCTGCAGTGCTGTCGTCTCTCACTGCACAGGAAGTGGAACGGGGGAAGTGACACTGGAAAGGGGAAAGGGGAGGATTGCGTTAGAGGGTGGCTTGTTACACGTGGTGAATTGTGTTGTATTTGTAGCAAAGTGCTTGCTTCAAAAGCAGTTGCAACAAAATATGAGATTTTAAAACATAATACAATAATTATTTTAACATGTAAAATTATATTTTTCTACAACTGTCAAAAAATGTTATTTTTTTACTAATAACAATATGCGAAGTACGTGATTTTTTCATCATTTACATTACCATGACAACGCGTATTTTGCGCATTATTTTGCACCGTAGTGCGCAAAATGAGTATTTTACGCACTGTTTTGTATTCTAATGCGCAAAATGAGTATCTCGCGCGCGCTCCCAAATTATTTGTTGTAAGGTTTCATTAGTTACAACTAGAGATGGGCGAATATCATCCGCGAATAGTCGAATGCCGCGAATATTGACATTATTCGATATTCGAGATTTTCGAATATTAACGTCAGTATAGCGAACATTCGAATACCTCGAATATCGCGCCATATGTTGACCTCAATTTTTGACTATGTTTTTCTTTCTCATTTGTACATAAACTTAAAGCTATTACAATACTTTGAAGTTATTAATAACAAAGATATTTTGTTTCAAAACCATGAAGACGTACCATATTTCAAATTTGTTTTTCACCAACATCAGCCCGTACGTTTCACTTTAAATTTGAAGTTTTCGTCTTTTTCTTATTTGTTTGTACTTTTTGTTTTAATTTTATTTTATCTTAACAATTTCATTCAAATAATGAAAAGGACATAATTAATAATTATTAATAATAAATAAATTAACTTTTAGGAGTATTCGAATATTCGAGTACCTCGAATATTCGAGATCTGATTAATATTCGTATTCGACATTCGAATTCGAGAAATTTGATATTCGCCCATCTCTAGTTACAACATATCAATAGTATCAAATTAATATTATTATTGATAGTTTTCCTTCAATTTACTTAAATAAATCAATAATTATTGTATTATTCTTTATTTACAGTTGTAGAAAAAATGTTGTTTGTATTTCGTGGGCAATTCGTTCGAATGACTTTTATTGTCTCGACCTGCGGTCTCGACTAAAAGTGACATTCTCACGCGCAACAAAAAAAAACTCTCATTTTGTGCACTTAATACAAAAATAACCAATTTTATAATTTCTTGCTTCCCTTATTATTTTGGAGAAAAAAGTTTTAAATAAATGTTGTACAGCATTCTACATTAAAATCAGTAAATAAGATTATTTTTCCACGCTTTATAACGCTAGAAATCAAATTGAAAATTAGTTAAAAAATAGGGGTAGCATTAGAAATATTTTTCTGCTGTCAGATAATACGTGAATCATTTGTTTAATTTTGTTTCATATCCAAGGCTGTCCCTAATTTTAACCTAATTTTCAACATTTCCAATTCTATTTGAAACTTTTTCTCAAAAATAATACAAATATGATTTTACATGTTATAGTCCTATGTTCCGATGTCGCAGTCACCATCCTGTATAATCTTCTTCTTCTGATGGCACTACAGCCCAAATCGGGCCTGAGCCTACCGGGCACACCGAGCCGCAGTTTTTACACTGCCGTACTGCCGGTTTTCGTAGTCAAAATGCTACATTATTTAAGGCGTATAAGTGACTAGCTTATAGCGCCCGAGTGTAATAAATACATGTAACTGTATTTTATATTTTACGACAAATCACACATTGTCGACAGGCGGATTCGAACTGACGAATCTTGGTTCGGGTGACGTCACAGTATGTTAAGAGATGTGTCTTAACACGCTCGGCCACCGCGCCTCTACATTTTTATTAATTATAATAATTAATTCACTAATCGAACACCACGTGATGTGAAGATCTACATATTCACCCGTTGAGTCGATGGACGAGACTGAAACACTTGTTGTCCTGGGTATAATACCCACATCTGGAATCCATCCCCACACATCGGGGTGGACACATCCTGTATAATACGTCGCAAATAAAAGAAAATAAAACTGACATAAATTTTAGCGAAAGCGAGATTTGTCTTTATTTTATATTTATAAACTTCGATGAACAAGAATCAAAGTGCTACACTATCTCTTCAAACTCGTTTCTAACTAAAAGAAACTTGAAACTGAAAATTAAAAGAAACTTTTCAATCTGTACTTTTCGATTTATTCTGAAGGAAATGTATAAGATTTCTATACATTTTTATTAATTTTCTGTTAGTTTTAAAATTACTAAATTACATTAAACTAAGAACGCTAGTTAGCAGTTGACTAACTTTTTTTTGTAGCATCGACAAAATTACTCAGTTTGACGATCGCTTGTTGTATTTGGTTGCAAGGTTTTTTGTTTATTATTTGTCGTTGCTAGGATATTTGTTAACAGAAATCGTTTAATAATGAAACTCCCACTCAACTTACATAGGTCTTTATATAAACAATTTATTTAATACAACCCTTCCCACACATTAATTTATTTAATAATGTATTCATTTTAGTATGTTAGTATATAATAAATATTTAAACAGTACGGTGGTGTGAATAGCGATACGGAATTCGAATCCGGAGATCCCGAGTTCGAATCGCACTCAAGCTAAAAATTATATAAACTATCACACTGCGGCTCGGTGAGTGCGGACCCTGTACTGTAATTGGAATTAAATTTCTGTTGTACAGCGTAACATAAATAAATAAATAAATAAATAAATAAATAAATATTTCATGTACTTTAGTTTGTTTAAATATAAAATAAATATGACGCCGTTTACCCATTATTGGGTGTGGCATTCTGCCTAAGCAGATCTCGGTAAGTGATATATTTTTTCGCGTGAAGTGCGGTTACCAGCCATCAAATCACTGCCCCCAAAGATGTTAGTGGTGGGAGAGCCACAGGGATAGATTTAAATTGGTGAAAATTGTTTGTCGGCTGTGGAGATCGAACCAAGGTTCTCAACATCCACAGCCCGACTCGATACCACTGAGCCACCTAGCCCATAAATATTATTCTTTAAATTCATGACCTGTTTGTTCTTTTTCATCCAAATCCATCCATCATTACTCACCTTACATAATTAAAAACTCCAACTTAAAACACCAAATAATCATACATTCAAGACCTATCTATATTCCCGTATTACATTATCTCCATTGAACGAATTATCTACCCGTTACCTCCACGTGCCTTTGACGTGTTCCAACCCTTGTTTAAGGGGTGAAGGGGGGGTTTAGACTGACTGGCACAATCGGAGAAATGACGAAGACTGTCTCGGAAGCACGTCCACCCTAGATACAACACCTTGGAGAGCCGTTTTCTTTACTAGAATCACACAATCGTGTCATAGATCTGATTACAAACAGAGATTGTTTGTAAGATGTTACCGAACATTTTCAACGTTAATCAATGAGTTTTTCTTTTTAAACTTTCACTTTTTAACATCTATATTTATTTCATTGTGTCATATACTATTTTTATTTGAAATATTGTTCCATTAGGTGATAAAAATTTGTAAAAAAAAACTTTGGATAAATATATTTTGATGTACTGATTCTCAATCAAAAATATTTTTTACATAATTAATAATTGCTATTTAACAAATAATTTTCACCACATTAAAACTACCCCTGTGACTTTCCTCCTCACTAACATCTTTGGGAGCCGTGATTTGGCGGCTGGTAACCTCATTTCAGGTGCAAAAATATATTACTTATCGACATTTGCTACGGTAGAGTGCCACAGAGTAAAAGGCGTGCTGATATTTTTATTTATTTATAACACGTTAGTTGAATCATAATTAAAATAAATACATCCATTACTAGATATGGTACTCGGCCGTAGCAGATAAGTGATATATTTATGTGCGTGAAGTGTCGTCAGATCATGGCTCCCAAAGATATTAGTGTTGGAGAAGCCTCCGGGGTAGTTTTAATGTGATGAAAATTGTTTGTTGGTTGAAGTGCGGTTACCAACCGTCAAATCAAGGTCGCCAAAGATGTTAATGAAGATCCCACAATGGTAGTTTTAATGTAGTGAAAATTGTGGAAATCGATAAAGATATTTTTCGATTGTTCCACAGAAAACGTCAACTTTACGATGACAAATGAGAGCGTAATTGTCAACTTTTCATAGCAATCGTAGAAAAACATACATTTCAAGAACTCTTAATTTTTCTTGACAGAATCAGAACCCTTAAAGTTTTTTGTTTACCCTTTTTAACACTTAGAAGAAAATTATGATAAGTCTAATTTAAAACATTTTCCTCTAAAATATTTTGCAAAGTTTTGATAAAACAAACGTCAGTCCATAGCGGTCAAAATATATTACGTACGTTATAAAATAAATGTATGGGGTAGATGGCTCAGTGGTATCGAGTCGGCCTGTGGATCTTGAGAACCCTGGTTCGATCCCCACAGCCGACAAACAATTTTCACCAATTTAAAAATCTACCCCTGTGGCTCCCTCTCCACTAATATCTTTGAGGGCCGTGATTTGACGACTGGTAACCGCACTTCACGCGACAAAATATATCATTTACCGAGATCTGCTTAGGCAGAGTGCCACACTCAGTAATGGGTAAAAGGCGTGATGATATATTTATTTATTTTATTTATTTATAAAATAAATGTAAAAATATTCTTTCCCTTGGCGATGTTTCTCAATTAATTCGAAAATAAAAACAGCTTGAATTTACATCCCTATAAATATGTATTAGACAGGGTAGTGCCCCTTGCACTAAATTGTGTTTTTACACGATTTCCTGTGAATAAACACTAATTTCTCAGCTTTGTACATCGCCATTTGTGCTTGTCACCCTTTGTTATTATCTTCCCTTAAATGATTTGCGAGTAAAAATGTAGATGGCAGGTGTAAATGACCAGAGAATGGTTTCCAAGGGGTCATCAGATTTTTTTGTATTTAAATTGAATTCTGGAGCGAATCTATGAATAAATGATATTCATAAAGCTAGATTTATATCTTTCTGAAGACAGGTCTAACATCTAAGATATTTTTATGATAAAATGATGTAGCTTTTAGCTTTAAATAGATATTTCATAAATTTTCTCAAGTAATGTAAACATTCATCTGTCATATTTTTAACAAAGTTGGAGAGAAATTTATGATTGATTTATGCAAATATTGCAAAATATATGTTACTATATTTATTAGTACGGCGATGTGGATAGCGTTACGGAATTCGAATCCGAAGATCTTGAGTTCGAATCGCACTCAAGCTAAAAATATTAAATAACAACAAAGACAAAATTAATTGTCATCCATACACTAGATGAAACTAGGTTTAATAATAATAATAATAATAATAATAATAATAAGGTGACTTAGAGGTTGAATTTTGTGAGACTTAGCCAAGTGTTTAGTTTATATTTTATTAAACCTAGTTTCACCAAGTGTATGGATGACAATTAATTTTGTCTTTGTTGTTATCTAAATTGCTGCGTAGCTTTTCCTTTTTTCGGAAGATGGCATTGCCTGTTCGATAGTACTTCTCGTGTCATCTTACCGTTTTTTAGAGATCTTATTCTATGCTGGCACAGTTCTTCGTCATCAGCTTCTTCACGTGAACTTTGTTCTAGGTGAAGAAGTGAGTTATACCATACTGATGAGCTCTAATAAGAGCGAAACGCGTCTATGGTTACTAACTGTGCTGGTCAGCCTCTGACGATGCCCTCATAAGCTGACTTGGAGGCTGAATTTTGTGCGACTTAGCCAAGTGTTTAGTTTATATTTTACTAAAAATATTATATGAACTACCGTACTGTAATTGGGATTAAATTCCTGTTGTACATCGTAACATAAATAAATAATATTTATGCACAATTTTAAGATGTAAGACAAAAAATGGGCAAGTTTTATTTTTCATCATAATTCTTAAAATTATAAAATTTTAATCAAACTCAATTTCTTGTCTATTGTTTTACTTTATATATGTTATTATTTTCACTGGTATCGAATCGGTTTGTGGATTTGAGAACCTGGGTTTGATTCCCACAGGCGACAAACAATTTTAACTATATTAAAAAATACCCCTGTGACCCCCTTTTCACTAATATATTTGAGGGGCATAATTTGACGGCTGGTACACACATAAATATCTGCTACGGCGAAGTGCCACACTCAGTAACAAGTGTAAGGTGTGATGATATATTTATTTATTATTTTTATTAAAATTTTAAGTGCTAAATTGACATTTCAGAATATTCAAATATTTTACTTTAATTCTTGAAACTGTTTTTCAGCGTAAATACTACTTAATAAAATTAAGATGCTAACAGTGTCCTTAATATAAATGTTAATAACAACAAAGACAAAATTAATTGTCATCCAACACTTGGTGAAATTAGGTTTAATAAAAAGTATAAAATAAACACTTGGCTAAGTTTCACGAAATTCAGCCTCCAAGTCACCTTATGAGAGCATCGTCAGAGGCTGGCCAGCACAGTTAGTAACCATAGATGCGTTTCGCTCTGTGCTGGCCAGCCTCTGACGATGCCCGCATAAGGTGACTTGGAGGCTGAATTTTGTGAAACTTAGCCAAGTGTTTATTTTATACTTTTTTTTAAATAAATGTTAATGTTAAAAGGCTGTGGAGATATCACGCATTATTTATATATTTGTTACTCTGTACAACAGGAATTAATCCCAATTACAGTAGCATTATAGTTAAATTCGAACCAGTCAGATACAATAGTATTTCTTGGGTATATGTTGAAATCAGAGCATATTCAACTTTGACAAGGGTTTCAAAAGATTTTGACAGTTCTGCATCGCATCAAACGTTTCTAAAATTGATAGAAAATATAAATCTGTGTATCTTTTTCTGAATTGAAGCATTATTTTGCCAGTGAAAATAAACAATTCCAAATAAATAATGAAAATTTTAAATCTGAATTTTTTGTTTTTTTAATTAATTAACTATATCAAATATTTCTTGTGGATTTCAAAGGATTTAGAATTACCGATTTAAATAACAAATAATATTGATACATTTTAACGGCAGCTATATTTTAAATTCTTTTGAAAAACAGGATTTATTACAAATCCAGTCTATTTAGCGAGATAAAATCTGTTTCACGAGATTTTCGAGTTTATTACAATTTATTTTAAATCTGAAATAACGTTATGTATTACCTGTAAAATATATTATTCGTATAGCTCAACTGTCAAAAAGGTTTGGCTAATTTTGATATTAAAAAAATATTTGATACAAAAGTCACATGTTTGTAAACCGTGGCTTCGAATATTTTAGTCACGGCTTGAGATATTAAGCACGGAGTGAACTTAACCTTACTTTTTAAATAATATATATTACTTGACTTTTTGTTGTTGATTTAGTTTGCGATCGTAGAAAAAGTATAGTACACCCATACCTCGCTATACGGTCGCTCTTTATACGGAATTTCGCTATAACGGTCTTTTTCAATTAAGGCACGTTTTCGATTTAAGGCCTAAAATGTTTCGCTATATCGGCAAAAAAAACTTTTTTCGCATTGAATTTGTATGAATTTGCATTAGAATTGATTGATTCCTTAAACGGCTTTTAGCTTTGCGGCCAAGTTTCGTGAAACGTATCTAGGCCGTAAAGCGAGGTATGAGTGTATTTGACTCGTTTTATAAACTATATTATAACTGAACGTAAATTAAGTAATACCAAAATATTACGCGTTCAACATTGGTTACCCAGGGGTTTTTGAAATCGCCAAAATCTATTTTCGGGATCATTTTGATCGTATGCAGTTTTTTAAGGATGGGGGATGAAATTACGATATTCAACTGAAATAGAGTTTTAGGTTCAAAACTAGTTACTCGGGGAATTTATTTTCGAGGTTACCTCTGGGTAACCAATGTTAAACACGTAATATTTTGATATTATTTAATTTCATTTAAACTAGTATATTATAAGAAATTAGAAATCTTTAATTGAATTTTAACAAATAATTAAATAAACATATCACGTCTTTTACCCATTACTGGGTATGGCACTCCACCGTAACAGATCTTAGTAAGTGATATATTTCTTCGCATGAAGTACGTCAAATCACGGCCTCCAAAGATGTTAGTGAGAGGTAGTTTTAATGTAGTGAAAATTATTTGTCGGCTGTGGGAATCGAACCCGGGTTCTTAAATCCACAGGCCGTCTAGATACCACTGAAAGTAACTGTCATTCATTTAAATGAAACTTGACACACTAATATATCTCTAAAATATATTGAACCCCTATTTTTTTTTCTTCGGAAGTTGCTTTTTAGGGGTAAAAACCGCTCCTGAAAGGTGATAAAAGCAAGAATCGCCATAAATGAAATTAAATAATACCAAAATATTACGCGTTCAACCTGGAAAATATTGAACTTCTCATGTCATCTTACCGTTTGTTAGAGATCTTATTCTCTGCTAGCACAGTTCTTCGTCTCCAGCTTCTTCACGTGAACTTTATTCTAGGTGAAGAAGTGAGTTATACCATACTGATGAGCTCTAATAAGAGCGAAACGCGTCTATGGTTACTAACTGTGCTGGCCGGCCTCCGACGATGCCCTCATAAGGTGACTCGGAGGCTGAATTTTGTGAGACTTTGCCTAGAGTTTTATTTAATATTTTTTTACAGACGTATTTGTTGAATATAAGTTAGTCAGCGATATTTGAAAGCACGAAGTCTTGCATCGTAGACATAAATTGTATCCGAAAATAGTTGAAAGGTGTGATAGTTAATTTCGGGTGCCCCTTGAACGAGTCGACCATGAAACGGCGACGTCGATATGAAAACCACTGACGCTGCATTGAAATACACAGCCGATTTGACGTTTTGACATCTGTAACGATTTACGATATAAAAAGGTTAGCATCGAGCGAAGCTCTCGACTCACGTCTGTTTGTATATTATGTTTTTTATCAGCGTTTGTTTTATTTTTCCGATTTTTCTTCCTCGATCGTAAAACTTGGAATTTTAATTTATGTGTAAGGTTAGCAATTCCATACGATTTAACCAACCTCAGTGTCATTTGAATGCGCACAGAAGAAAGTTTACTTTTACGCGAGAAGTTTCGTTTTGTGTGGGTGGGCTTACATTGTTATAAAATGACCTTTACGACCTATGACCTCTGTAAATGTAAGAGAGGGCTTTCGGCTACCACCCTTTTACATTAAAGTTTTTAGATGTTTTTAGATGTTTTGTAATACTTATATGTGGCTCGGTGGTATCGAGTCAGCCTGAGGATTCGATTTCCACAGCCGACAAACAATTTTCATCAAATTAAATCTACCCCTGTGGCTCATCTCCACTAACATCTTTCGAGGCCGTTATTTGACGGCTGATAACCGCACTTCAAGCGAAGAAATATATTACTTACCGAGATCTATTTCAGCAGTGTGCCACACCCAGTAATGGATAAAAGGCGTGATGATATATTTATTTATTTATTTATAATTGAATGTTTTCTTGAGTGAATGAAAACTGAGTTAAGTTTGTATGAGAGGAATTATGAATACGAATGAAGCGTGGGTGCGACTAAATAAAAGTGCAGCATTGCCAAATTTCAATTTAAAGAAAATCGTATATCACGAAAAAAAAGTCCTTAAATCTCTTAATTGTTATAATAGCTAGTTTTTCATTACAGGCGCGGTGGCCGAGCGTGTTAATGCACATCTCTTAACATACTGTGACGTCACCCGAACCAAGGTTCGTCAGTTCAAATCCGCCTGTCGACAATGTGTGATTTGTCGTAAAATATAAAATACAGTTACATGTATTTATCACACTCGGACGCTATAAGCTAGTCACTTATACGCCTTAAATAATGTAGCATTCGACTACGAAGACTGGCAGAACGGTAGTGTAAAAACCGCGGCTCGGTGTGTCCGGTAGGCCCAGGCCCGATTTGGGCTGTAGCGCCATCAGAAGAAGAAGAAGATCTTTCATGAATTACTTCACACATATCTTTTCTGGAATTTAAGTAAATTGTACAATTTAGAATAATGTTGTTACACTTATGAATGTGTGTCAATTGAGATGGTAAACTGATAAAATTGATAGTGTCCTAGAAATAAATAAGTTAGTATGGATATAATTATGAATGTAGATGAATCGTGACGCTAGGAGCTAAGAATGTTAATTGCAGGATAAATCTACTTATATATGTTGCGCTGTACAACAGGAATTTAATCCCAATTAGAGTACGGGGTTCGCACTCACCGAGCCGCAGTGTGATAGTTCATTTTTAGCTTGAGTGCGATTCGAACTCGGGATCTCCGTATCGCTATCCACACCACCGTACTGACGGATAGTCAGGGGCGTATCTAGGGTACTTGGCGCCTGGGTTCTGAAGCAGAATGTGGCGCCCCGAGGCGTGGAGCACAAAAATGCGATACGGTACTCCAAATATGTGGAATTTTATGCTCTACGATACAGAAAAAGTAAGGCAGTAAGCTGACATACCGTACTATGCGAAACTTGCGTGTAGATTTACAGCAATAAGCAAACTCATGACAAATAATATGTTATTCACCTTAGCGTAGAATAATAGAACATTGTTTGTCTAGAAAAATAACTATTTTTTAAATAAATATTTTATTATGTAGTTTCTCATAAAATTAAATAAAAATACAAAAAAAAACAAAAAGAAATTAGTTCACCACATAGGTACATTCTAATATACCTAAACCTAATTAAAACTATATAGTTTACATTTTACAATTGCACATAATAGCACAAACAATTATGCAAATAACAAAATAACATATCAATACATGTAAATTAAATTTACAATAAAACTACTTAAATACTCATAACTATACCGCGCGTTCCACATAAAGGTTGGCATAGGGAAATAACATGTGAAAAAAGGTTTTTGTAAATAAAAAGTGTCTGGTAAAAAATTATGGTATAATATTGCATATGACCATACTTGACCTATCCACACACATTATTTCATACAGATTACTTCATTTTAATGCCACAAATTAGAGAAATTAATGAAAATAGTTCGAGAAAATCGCCTACTAATTATGATTTTTTGTGACAGCTTTGTCATAGAAACAGAAGCTGTCACTATAACCGTCAAGATTTGTTGTGAATATTAAGAAATCTTGACAGTTAACTTTATATTTCAAACATTAATCACATTACTTCGCGATATTTTGTAATTAAAGGCCTTAGTACGATAGTAGATACCTACATTTGGTATTCATTTAATTACTTTATTTATTTTACAAATATTTATTTTAACTTTTTGCCGTCTGCCGCTCTTTTATGCTGGCGCCCGGGTTCTGGGAACCCCAAGAACCCTGGGTTGGAACGCCCCTGCGGATAGTTGATAGAATATAACGTGATGTAATGTATGTATGTATGTATGTCTATTTATATTTAATGATAATTGATAAATAATCTTTTGATTGAATGATTCGAGCAACCAATGAACCACGTACCAAATCTAATTAACAGTAGTATATCGCATAGACATAGATAAATTTACAAAAACAGATTTTATTATTTTGTAAACGAATCTATAATTTTGGTTGACGAATGCAATTATTTATGCACCTCATCATTTTTCCTGTAATCACGATGTTATTAAAACATCAATTATTCAATAATTATTAATTATATTATACATGGATTTAATTATTTATCACGATTGTCAGCAATAAATAAATTTATTTGACATAATAAATCGCCTACATAAAAATACATTATAACCGATAATTCCATTGAGAATAACATGTAATTTTTAATCACAATTCATTTGTGGACAATTTTATATTATTTATATTTGACGTAATGGGTATCGATACAACCAATCGTGGCTTCATGGATAGTATAATCGCTACAAAAAGGAGCGTTAGCGAATTTGAATCTCGTTGACTTCATTAATTGTTTCGTATTTGACTCTTTAATGATAATCTGTTATTTTAAACTGATTTAATTTATCATCTTTGTCTAGACAATTTTTTAAGAAATTAAATAAAAACCCTTAATTATTTATTTGCACATATGTTCAATGTTATGGGGTAGGTGGCTCAGTGATCTTGAGAACCCTGGTTCAACCCCCACAGCCGACAAACAATTTTCACCAAATTAAATCTACCCCTGTAACACCCTCTCTACAAACATCTTTGAGTGGCGTAATTTGACGGCTAGTAACCGCACTTCACACAATGAAATATGTCACTTACCGATATCTGCTATAGCAGAGGGCCACGCCCAGTAATGGGTAAAAGGCGTGATGATATATTTATTTATATTTATTTGTTCAATGTTTTCAAATTTATGTTCTTGAAATCCGGGCTGTTCCGACTCGGGGGTGCAAAATGTGCGGGGTACATGGGCGGCAAGCCAAAGTTGTGGCGATAGCCGCCCGCCCTATATTTAATTTGTTTTAGAAAATTTTAAAGAACGGTATAAAAAAATACTGTCAAAAACTAATTCACTAGTGAAATAATTAATACAAAATTATTTTGAGAATTCACCACACGTCACTGTCAACCAATAGGATCACGAATTTGTTTGAAAATGGACCAATGAAATGTACATTTCGTCGGAAATTCATCACTAGTGAAATTTCATCGGAAATACCACTGTTATTAATATCCTTGGTTACGAATAAAATAAATGATATTTTCAATATTTTCATAAACGTCAATTTTGAATATTAAATGTACACTGAAAAAATGTAGAATTTTCATCACTGTGCAAATAAATACCTAACTATTCTTGTTAATTAACTCTTGTTAACACAACTCGTGCTTCGCACTCGTTATGTTTCCATTTCCATAACAACTCATAATTTATGTCAAAATATTTTCAGCAATTTTCATACTACTTGTTATATTATATATGATTATACTATATGTATGTATCGATAAATATATCTCTCGCATTAATTGTAATTGATAAATTTGAAGTAGTTTTACTTAGTTCTTACAACTAATGTATTAATTTTGTCGGAATGAACTCGAACATTATTTGACAGAGACTATTAATTGCAATTACTAATTAAATAGTTTTTTTTTGACAGACAAATGCTAAATTCGGCTCAGTCTCGTTAGATATTCAGAATGAAATTATATATTCATACTGAATAGTTAGTAATCCATATTTAACAAGAGATTACTGATAGAATGTATTGAATTCATAATGCTATTATGATAGTATCACAGATACAATTATATGAAACATAACACTCTAAATATTCAGGTTGTTATCCAATGAGTTCAAATTTCATCAAAATAACATTGTTTATGTAACCTTTCAATAATATTAAATATCTTTGTATGTTCAAAATTGTTTTACTTGCTAAATATTAATGTTTTCAGTACTAGTATAAATAATAAACTGATATTTAACAGACAATTTTTGTACGAAATATCTGTTTACGTTATTTGTAATGTTGCGTCAATTTTAATATAAATATGCACTATATTTATAGTGAGATGATTGCGTTAAGTGGAACGAAATATTGGTGAAATAGGCTGAGAGATTACGTGGACGATTGAGGAATAAATGGATGGATATGATTGCAGGTATAAATAAATATATCATCACGCCTTTTACCCATTACTGGGTGTGGAACTCTGCCGGAGCAGATCTCGGTAAGTGATATATTTTTACGCGTAAAGTGCAGTTACCAGCCATCAAATGACGGCCCTAAAGATATTAGTGAAGGGGGAGTCACAGGGGTAGATTTAAATTGGTGAAAATCGTATGTCGGCTGTGGGATCGAACCAGGGTTTTCAAGATCCACCACTTGCCATTATAAAGCATGCGAAATTAATCATAAATAAATATTCCATCATGCCTTTTACCCATTACTGGGTGTGGCACTCTGCCTAAACAGATCTCGGTAAGTGATATATTTCTTCGTGTGAAATGCGGTTACCAGCCGTTAAATCACGACCCTCCAAAGATGTCAGTGAAGGTGGAGTCACAGGGGTAGATTTAAATTGGTGAAAATTGTATGTCGACTGTGGGATTGAACCAGGGTTTTCAAGATCCACAACTTGCCATTATAAAGCATGCGAAATTAATTATAAATAAATATATCATCACGCCTCTTACCCATTACTGGATGTGGCACACCGCCGAAGCAGATCTCAATAAGTGATATATTTCTTCGCGTGAAGTGCAGTTACCATCCGTCAAATCACGGCCCTCAAAGATGTTAGTGGAGGGGGAGCCACACGGGTAGATTTAATTTGGTGAAAACATGTGAAACGTATATCGAATAAAAGACTTCCAAACAATTGTACGAGTATGCAGGCCCGACGAGACGAGGGGGTAGGGGGGTAAAATACCCAGGGCCCGTGGAATTCAAAGGGCCCGGATGTGATGCTATTTTATAAATTGCTTTTAATTTTCTACTATTTCACCAATTTTTTATATTCTTTACTAAAACATGTATAACGAAATGTCTGATAACGTTTCCAACAATTTATTACATTGTATAAAAATGACGAAATGCTTGATCAAGGGCCGGCCCCAGTTGCAAATTTCAAAATTACATTATTACATTGTTGCATTTTTGTTTGTTATATTACTACATTGTATACAATACACATAGGCAAAGGCTCTATACATTTGTGCGTAGTGCTGTTTTGGTATCCCCTGCATTTATCGAATATGCAACTAGATATTAGATAGTCATACAGTGAGTATACAATACACATCGCTGCACCAATTCACTCAGAATTTTGTATTTAATTTTATTTATATTGTTATAACTTTATTTAGATATTAATAATTCTTATTGTTGTCATACATATATTTATAAATATATTTTTTTTGTATCTTATATTTAATTAATAAATATTCAAAGTTAAAGGGGCCCCGAATTTATTTTCCCGGGGCCCGCTTTTCCTCTCGGCGCCCCTGCGAGTATGTTGGTGAAAGTGAGGGTGACAGAATATGTGGATGATCCAGGAATACATGGATGGATATGATTGAATGTTTGTTGCGTGAACAAAGAATGAGATGAGTTTGTATGAATATAAATGAAGTGAGAGGATAGCAATATTTGAATTTGCTGAATGCAGCAATGAGATTCCGTCCGGGATGTGATATTTTGATTGGATTAGATGCAAAAAACTAAATTAGTCAACTGCTAGTTCAATATATTTATTTATTGTATATTATACAAAAAGAACCATGTTTCAAAAATGTGTAACATAAATGTTTACAAAGAATATTCACGATCGATTACCCCTGAGATCATAAGCAAAGCTAGTGATGTTTCAGTATCAAATAATGTCGCTAGTGTTTATGGAAATCTTTATTTTACAGCTTGTTCACAAAAATATACCCTGAGATGTTTCATTTCACCCTTTCACAATTCGCCCGGTATTAGGAACAATAAAAATACCCTTGTGTATGAATTTTGTTGTTTCCAGCTATTCTGTCACTAATACTTTTTTTTTTAATATTTTTAGAAATATCGCGGGCCCAGCGTCATCTTGGAGCACCTGATGTTCATAACAGCATCACCAGAGGTTATCGTCATCGTATTCAAGTAGACCACGTGACCGAGGCTATTATATTCTCTTAAAACATTCTAGGAATTTGCAGAAAAACTAAAATCGAATAATTACTATCTTACACATTAACAATAAATTTAATTTTAATATTTACAGGAAACCCACTAATTTGTATCACCCATGTAATATAAAACTAGCAACGTTGTATAATTTATCTGATGATCTGAATTATAATCATTTTAAATATTGCAGCAAACAATGGTTACAGTGAAGAAATCACTGTGAAGCTAATAAATAAGAAAATTAGATCAATTACAAGAAATTAATTGTATCCTGTACACTTTGAAACTAGATCTAAATCAATTTATAAAAAATTAAATTATGTTAATGGCATGAATCGTAGTATGGCCAAGAATTGGAGGAAATTTGACATTATATACTAATAATAATAAACTAGTCCCGCGTGGAGGCCGCGCGGGCTGAGGGACTGACTGACGACCATAAGGTCGTGGGTTCGGGTCCCGCCCGTGGCGGCCATACAAAGGACATATCGGCATATGACCTAAGTAGTTGGTCCGATATATAAATTTAAAAAAAATAATAATAAACTAATGAATAAAGACCCTTTGTTAAATTCTGTAGCAAATTAAATGTAAAGATTGTGAATTTGTTTATATAGAGCAAACAGGACGAAGTTTCCAGACTAGATTTAAAGAGCATTGTTATAATTATATGACCAAAAGTACCCAGTCTAATCTAGCTAAACACTAATAGATTTTTATCATAAAAGTTCTATATGTTATTTGTCAGTTCTACATAAAAACGAAAGAATATCGATTCACTTTCCTTGAAGCTTTTAAAATTAAGAAAGCCGTTAGGGTCGACCAGAAACTAATGAATGAATATTTAGATGTTATAAACTCAACTTTCATAGACCTTGTCATTAAAGGAAATTCCCTAAACAGTCCCTCTCTCTATTAACAATTTGTTTGTATTTGTACAATATATAAGTGTTTGTAAATTTATTTTGTAAACCATATCTACCAATAAATGTTATTGCCAAATTTATAAAACTAAATACTAAGTGGTTTTATTTATTATTTTTACCAACACATTATCATTAATTAACATTATTTAAATCGTTTTCTGCTTCATTTATTGAAATCATTTACAACATCATCATCCGCACCAGGTAACGCAGACACTACCGCAGCCTCGCTACCTTCAAACACTCTAACTGCGTGCGCGCATTTCCAATCATCAGGAGTCAAATAACCTCTCACCTCCATACATCAACATCTCATTCAAGCCGGGAGCCTTGCCATTCTTTACACGCAACATCATTCTCACCTCTAACATTTTCTCTTGCAATTTCACTACAACCATTCAGTCCATTTACGCTACCATACAAACCCCTAAAATACTCACACCATCTATTCCTAACATCTGATTCATTCCACAATATAATTCACCATTCGTATCATTCATTCATTCATTCATTTATTTACTCAACAGACATATCTCTAACAACCTCATTATACACCCTCATTCACCAACTTTTATCCAGACGTATACTTGACACTATCAAATAAACTTCTCATGCTTGGTTTTTCAGTTGAACCTTGAACTTGAGTCTGAACATTTTTTTGTTTATAACTTATCAAATTAATCTAGTTCAGCTGAACCTAAACTGAATGTCAACATAATTTTATGGTGTTGTGTAATTTGGGATTCTGAGAAAATTATAATCATTGCCTTGGTTACCAAAATTCAGTTTATATTCTGTCACGGAAAAACTGATTTCCCATGTTAAACGCCTATGTTTCACTTTTCGTGTTACACCCGGTATATATATACCGGGTGGAACATCATACTTGTGTACATAGGCGATTAACATGAAAAAACAGTTTTTCCGTGCGCATTGTTCCCCAAATTATTTTAGCCAAAAATGTTTCAAATAAATGTTGTAGAGCATAATATTCTGCATCTAAATCAATAAACAGAATTACATTTACAGGCGTTGTAACGACAGAAATTAAATAAAAAAATATTAAAAATTACGTTGAAAATATCAAATAGCCATGGAAGTGAAACAAAAATAGATAAATGCTTGACATTTTTCTGTCTATTTGATATTTTACCCCCGACAAATTAATCATTCAATAAAATTCATACAAAAAACTCCATACCTATGATTACAATTTAATAATAAATAAACAATTGCACATTTCAATGAAACGTTTATTTTTTATAGGGTTGGTCATGTAAAAATTATAACCTATCTATTATAATTCAAATATCAAACAATAATTCTCTCAATTAAATAATCACTACAATTTATTATTACAATAAATATTCAAATAAACCTCCATTTTCAGCCAAGCAATAACCAAGTAGAAGGAATGTCGTACATTAGCGAGCTGCCTATTTGTGATTAAGGCGCACTTATCCACGATAGCTTCTCTCAAAGAATTAATATTTGGGTGGCGTTGCTTATAAATTTTACATTTAAGATGACCCCATAAAAAAAATCGCTAGGTGTTAAATCAGGAGATCTGTCAAACGTCAAGCATCTATCTATTTTTGTTTCACTTCCATGGCTATTTGATATTTTCAACGTAATTTTTAATATTTTTTTATTTAATTTCTGTCGTTATAACGCATGTAAATGTAATTCTGTTTATTGATTTAGATGCAGAATTTTATGCTCTACAACATTTATTTGAAACATTTTTGGCTAAAATAATTTGGGGAGCAATGCGCACAGAAAAACTGGTTTTTCATGTTAATCGCCTATGTACACAGGTATGATGTTCCACCCGGTATATATACTGTAATTGGGATTAAGTTCCTGTTGTACAGCGTAACATAAATAACATAAATAAATATATATATTAAAGATAGTTATTGCAAATTATCAATTTAATATTTAATTATCAAATAATAAACAAAAATACAATTTCCTTACATTAATGTTGAGAGCAGCAGACGTAATATTTGTTCTCCAATTAAATTTACGTCTTAAAGAACTCTAATATCTTGGATTTTGTCACAATTTCTTATAAAATAAAGATGATCCCAGTCGAAATTGCGACAGTCCAAAATGAATTCCGACTTTTCGTTAGAAGCTACTCATGCAACACAAACTTTTTTAATACAGACAGAGTTATAATCAATAAAAATTTATGAGAGGTTATCTCAGGCCGCAACGGAAGACCTCTAAAATGATCCCTCCTCGTAAGCTTCATCGATATTCATGAAATAAATGGAATCGCGCGCAAGGAGGCAGTCAAGCGAGCCGCAGCCAAGCATGGAGACTTACTTTTAGAACCTGCGTATGTTTATGACTAGACATAAACGAAAAATGATGTTGGACATTTGATTATTATTTAATGCTTAATAACTTCGATAGCTAAGTACAGAATGCACTAGTGCAGCTTCAGATTTACTAAATAGAGATATTCAAGTATTTACATAATCATTGCTATTTCAATTTTTGAATAAAGTTCCTAATATAATAAATTTATTCGTTTAACAAGTAAAAAATATAATACATATATCATCACGCTCAGTGGTATCGAGTCGACCTGTGGATCTTGACAACCCTGGTTCGATCCCCACAACCAACAAACAATTATCACCAAATTAAATCTACTCCTTTGGTATCTTTGGAGGTCTTGATTTGACGGCTGGTAACCGCACTTCACGTAAAGAAATATATCACTTACCGAGATCTGTTACGGTAGAGTGCCACACCCAGAAATGATTAAAAGTCGTGATGATATATTTATTTATTTTATATTTAAATTTAATTATAAAGGGCAAAATTGAGATACCACCAGGATTTGAACCTGGGACTTTATGAACTCCGGTCAACTATGCTACGGTCACCTGTGATTCAAATCTGATTTTATTCTATTTTTTATTTTTTTTATGTGGCAGCCTCAATCTCATGACTCTTTTATAGTGCTATTCTGTAATTTTCTATAACGCTACAGATCTGTAAATCTGAACAAAAACGCATCATATTTGAATAAATGTATTTGTCAATAAAAATCTAAGCGTTTTTTTTCAAATTTACAGAACTGTAGCGTTATAGAAAATTACAGAATAGCACTATTAGTTTGTCAGTGACATTTATTTCTTAAATCCAGATAATGAAAGACAACATTGAATCACTTATTTAATATTAGCATTTGTGTCAAAACAGAAACTGTAGTTATTGATAAATGCGCATTGAAAGTTTGATAACTCCGGCCATTTATGTGCTAGTAATATGACAGCATTATGTTGTACATCATTAGTGACATTACTGTAAATCGATCTTTATAAAAAGTCGCTTGCATGACGCTGAAACAATCAGCTATAGTGAAACACAATTATAATACATGTACAATGAAAATTTGATAATAATCTGTAATTACGTTGTTTTTAAAATACACTAAACGTGCTTCATAATTTTAATAATATGGATATTAGTTACTGTATGTATTAGTTCAATAATTAGTGTATAAATAACAGTTGGTAATAATGAAATCCTGTTAATGAAAAAGAAACAACCTACCCCATAAAATTTAATTTACAAATAAATAAATAAATATATCATTACGACTTTTCCCCATTCCTGGGTGTGACACTCTACCGTAACAGATTTCGATAAGTGATATACCTATTTCTTTGTTACTTACCAGCCGTCAAATCACGACCTCCAAAGATGCCAAAGGAGTAGATTTAATTTGGTGATAATTATTTGTTGGTTGTGGGGATCGAACCAGGGTTGTCAAGAGCCACAGGCCGACTCGATACTACTGAGCCACCTACCCCATATAATTTAATTTACAAATAAATAAATAAATATATCATTACGAATTTTACCCATTACTGGGTATGGCACTCTGCCGAAGCGATATATTTCTTCGCGTGAAATGAGGTTACCAGCTGTCAAATCATGACTCCCAAAGATATTGTGTTGAGAGGGGGGGGGCACAGGGGTAGTTTTAATGTGGTGAAAATTGTTTAACAGCTGCGGGAATCGAACCCTTGTTCTCAAATCCACAGGCTGTTTCGATACCACTAAACCATCTACCCCATAAATTAAATTCAATTTACATTAATTAAGTATTTACTTTAAAAATTATTAATTAAATATTATTTAGTTGTATTCTAGTAACCAAGTAACAATGAAAATGTGTGTTATATTATTAATTTCTCATTTATCTATATTACGATATTGTTTTTTAGATCTATCTAATAGTAATTACATTTTGTGTATCACATAGTGTATATTTTTCTTTGCTAATTTCTATTTAATTAATACTGTTATCCAGTTCCATTCTTGGAAAAAACACACAGTAATTAAACCTGAAAATGTTCAACTATAATTTATTTTTATAAAACTAAATGTAGAACAAAAATATTGATAAATATAAAAACGTTCTATTTTAATTTAACTATTACATTTATTTTTCCTTGATCGTTCATTAATGATCAATATTATTGGATGATTTTTATTAATGAATAATTTTTATGAATGCGTACAACACATGTCCGTCAGTACGGTGGTGTGGATAGCGATACGGAATTCGAATCCGAAGATACCGAGTTCGAATCGCACTCAAGCTAAAAATTATATAAATTATCACACTGCGGCTCGGTGAGTACAGACCTTGTACTGTAATTGGGATTAAATTCCTGTTGTACAGCGTAACATAAATAAATATGTAAAAATAAAAAGTATGAAATAAACACCTGGCTATGTTTCACAAAATTCAGCCTCCAAGTCACCTTATGAGGGCATCGTCAGAGGATGGCCAGCACAGTTAGTAACCATAGACGCGTTTCGCTCTTATGGTTATGGCTACTAACTGTGCTGGCCAGCCTCTGACGATGCCCTCATAAGGTGACTTGGAGCCTGAATTTTGTGAAACATGGCCAAGTGTTTATTTCATACTTTTTATTAGAGATGGGTGAATATCAAATTTCTTGAATGCGAATATCGAATTCGAATACTCCTAAAATTATTAATAATTATTTAATTGTCCTTTTCATTATTTAAATGAAATTGTTAAGATAAAATAAAAATAAAACAAAAAGTACAAACAAAAAAGAAAAAGACGAAAATTTCAAATTTAAGGTGAAACGTACGGGCTTATGTTGGCGAAAAACAAATTTGAAATATGGTACGTCTTCATGGTTTTGAAACAAAATATCTTTGTTATTAGTAACTTCAAAGTATTGTAATAGCTTTAAGTTTATGTACAAATGATAAAGAAAAACGTAGTCAAAAATTGAGGTCAACATATGGCACGATATTCGAGGTATTCGAATGTTCGCTATACTGACGTTAATATTCGAAAATCGCGAATATCGAATAATGTCAATATTCGCGGCATTCGACTATTCGCGGATGATATTCGCCCATCTCTACTTTTTATTAAACCTTGTTTCACCAAGGGTTGGATGACAATTAATTTTGTCTTTGTTGTTAGTTAAATAAATATGTAATATAGCAAATATTGGCCAGCATTGAATTGTAGCAAAATGGTAAATAGACTTAAACGAAAAGATTTTGACACTTGTTCAGATGGTTCAGATTCCACTATAAGCTACTGTAATTGGGATTAAATTCCTGTTGTGCAGAGTAACAAATACATATCAAACAATACTCATAGCTATTTGTAGATATAAGAAATGGAACTAAATTTTTAGGAAGTTTATTAAATTAAAAAACCAAATATACGTTTCTGCACAAAACCCCCAATTTAGCAATTCGAATAAGTTCTTCACTTCGTCGCCACTAATTATCTCTCCAACAAAAAGTTACCCCTAGAGTAATTAACATATTCCTGTGTAAAACCTCCCCATTTAAAAGACAACGTAATCGCATTAAAATCAGGATGCGTACGTCCCATCGCGGACTGCGATAAATTACAAAAGCACGCACGGGAAAAAGGGCATAAAATAATAACAAACTTTTCCAACTCTCAGAATAAGAATATCAGTAGGCAGACAGCCAAATTTGACACCGAACTTATAACTCAGAATATAGTCTTTTGCCGATTTAAGCTGCATTCACAATTATCTAATTGTGATTAGTAATTACAATTATCAATTAGTGGAAACATTTAAGTTCTCATTAAATAGTGACATTCATCCAATAAATACTAGAAGTAAAGACAACTTTCGAGTACCGTTCGTTAAAACTAAAATTGGGAAAATGTCTCCGAATTTTCTTGGGTTGCACATTTACAATCTGCTTCCACAAGATATAAAATATGTGAAATACTATAAATGTTTTGAAAATAATCTTAAACACTTTCTTGTTTTAAAATGTTTTTATAATTTGAATGACTATTATGATTATTTTAAATGATTTATTTATTTATTTTATTTATCGAATGGCATTACAACAGCATTATAAAGTATGTTAAATATTATGTATATTATGTCATGTGAAATTAGAGTATATATTCTGGTTACAGGTCTAAATCTAGATGTTGTATCCATGTCAGCGCTGCAGGGGAAGCTTTCATTATGTCTTCTGTGGGGCCATCGTATTTTCGTATTGGGCATTCCTGTATTATGTGGTCAATTGTTTGTTCAGGCGCACCGCAATCGCAATTCGGGGATTCAGCCAGCCCCCATTTGTGAAGCATGTATCTACTTTTTGCGTGGCCAGTCCGGATGCGGTTAAGTTTAGACCATTCCTTCCTAGGGAGATCAAAACCTGGAAGGCGTTTTGAGGGATCTGGGACTACATGATGGTTCCTATTTGATAGTTTCCAGGTGTTTTTCCATTCTTCCGAGATATTGAAATTGCGCTGCCTCTTCACAAATTCATTGTTCCATATTGGTTTGCGGGATTTTAAACGTGTGTTTGGGGCGTTGTTTATAATGTCACAGATCGGGAGATTTGGTATAATGCCTTGGTGAATTTTTCTCCATTCTTTAGTAGTTGCTTCTTGGCGTCTTAGTTCTGGAGGAGCGATGTTACTGGAGACGTAGAGCCATGGGGGACGAAGTGTAGACAACCTCCAAGATGGTGTTCCCCGGGCAACGTTTTGCTACCGCAAAACGGCAAAAAGTCTACACAAATGGCGCCCGCACTGGACTAAAAATCACTCACGGTCAAAAACAACAGCGAACACCAGCAATTTTAAATGATGTTCCCTGCTTTTGACTTGTTTCAATATATTGTATTCTCAATGTCGTATGAAATAAATTTATTATTATTATTATTATTTTAAAACTTGCAATTCAAATTGCATTTAATAGCACCATGAAAATCAACATTATTTAATCATAAAAATAAAATAAATAAATATATCATCACACCTTTTATCCATTTACTAAATATGTCATATATTTATGCGCAGGAAATGTGAGTACCAGCTGTCAAATCAGTCTACAAAGATGTCAGTTAAGGACAATTTTTCTAAAGTGATGAAATTTGTTTGTCGACTGTTGGAATCAAACCCATGCTCTCAAATCCACTGAGCTAACTACTCCATTATTATTTAATAATTATAAACAAAAATTCAAACAGCAAAATGCAGATTTTCATCATTTGCTTTAAACTCTATTAATTATTATCACATCCGTTTTTCTAAATATAATAGTTTATTATATTCTAGTTTAAATAGTTACTGCAGTAAATGTAATTAAACTATTTTACCCAGTATTGGGCGTAGCACATCTCGAAACAAAATATCAAACAAAATGCGTTCACAACTATTGAATTATTAATTACAATTATCAATTATTGAAAGCAACTTAAAACGTGTGACCCAAATTACGATTAATTGTGCCATAATGAGAAATTGCATTTGTAAAGAACTTTGAAAAGCAACATATATACATACATAACATCACGCTATATCTCATTAAATGGGGTAGCACGAACCCGTCAACATTCTCATCCTGACACACGATACTCGATTCGACCACATTAACACTTCCTCCATACGAACTCTTTCTTTTCTCACAACCAAAATCCATCAATACGCAACAAACATTCATCCATTCGCTCCTGTACATCAGTTTCGTAAATCTTCACTTACGCCCACTTCTCTAACAACGAATCTATAAGAAATGAAGGCAGCATCTCCCGCGCTTGTTTTAACAAAAGCAACATAAATAAACAAATTTAAAAAAAAAAGTAATGCAGGGCTATTTTAATTATTATCACCTTCATATTTTTAATGGGGTAGGTGGCTCAGTGGTATCGAGTCGGCCTGTGGATTCTGAGAACCATGGTTCGATCCCACAACCGACAAACAATTTTCACCAATTTAAATCTACCCCTGTGGCTTCCTCTTCACTAATATCTTTAGGGCCCGTGATTTGACGGCTGGTAACCGCACTTCACGCGAAAAATATATCACTTACCGAGATCTGCTTACGGCAGAATTCCACACCCAGTAATGAGTAAAAGGCGTGATGATATATTTATTTATTTATCAAAGAGTGTAATTTATAGTAAATAAAATGTATGATTTCTAATTTGCAAAAAACTAATTTCGAATGTGAAACGCCTGTCTCTATTTATTTGGAATATATAATAATATATATTTATGTCGTTCCCTGTAATTTTCTAAATACTCTAGTTTTATAAAATTCTAGTTGATATTTAAATTGTCAATCAAAATATATTGAAAGTCTTAAATAACTATAGAAGATACAAACAAAATATTAATTATCTATCGCATTCAGTGGTATCGAGTCGGCCTGTGGATCTTGAGAACCCTGGTTCGATCCCCACAGCCGACAAACAATTTTCACCAATTTAAAAATCTACCCCTGTGGCTCCCTCTCCACTAATATCTTTGAGGGCCGTGATTTGACGGCTGGTAACCGCACTTCACGCGACAAAATATATCACTTACCGAGATCTGCTTAGGCAGAGTGCCACACCCAGTAATGGGTAAAAGGCGTGATGATATATTTATTTATTTATATTCATTGTAATTGACAAGTTTAAAGTTTGAAAACATTACACTTAGTACTTACAATTAATGCCTTAATTTTGTCGGACATATGTCAAACAGTGACTTACTAATTGTAGTTAATTACTAAATATATAGCTTTAATTATTATAAGATTATTTTACTTCACCTAATGCTTCGACCTAGCTTTGATTTCTTATTTTACATATTGAAATTTTTCTATTAAAATCTACTCCATTTTATCATAACATTAGCATCTATTCAACCCGTTCTATTTCATCCTAAACTCTACCAAATTTCTGTGTCAAACTCTCTCTTCTCTTATAGGAGAGACAGAGAGAGACAGAGAGAAAGAGAAGAGTATGAGAAACGCGAGACGTGCGCAAGGAGCAACATATCGATCCTTAAGGAGACAACGTAACTTCGGAAGGAAGATCACACACGACTTGGGCAGCATGCTACGCTCACGCGCAATGGTTTATGCGTAGCGTGGATGTTACACGTAAACGTAATAGTGCATGAGAAAGCAGTTTTGATACGTTTACAGAAATACACAAGTTTGTTAAATAAAAAGTATAACATAAACACTTGGCTAAGTTTCACAAAATTCAGCCTCTAAGTCACCTTATGAAGGCATCGTCAGAGGCTGGCCAGCACAGTTAGTAACCATAGACGCGTTTCGCTCTTATTAGAGCTCATCAGTATGGTATAACACACTTCTTCACCTAGAACAAAGTTCACGTGAAGAAGCTGGTGACGAATAACTGTGCCAACAGAGAATAAGATCTCTAACAAACAGGTAAGATGACATGAGAAGTTCTGTGGAACAGGCCATGCCATCTAACGAAAAAAAGGAAAAGCTACGAAATAACAATTTAAATAACAACAAAGACAAAATTAATTGTCATCCAAGTGTTGGATGACAATTAATTTTGTCTTTGTTGTTACTCAAGTTTGTTTTTGAAAAAGTAACAATATAATAAGAAACGAAATTCTAATTATAGGGTAGGTGGTTCAGTGGTATCTTGAGAACCCTGGTTTGATCCCCACAGACGACAAACAATTAAATCTACCCCTGTGGCTTCCCCACCACTAACATATGTGATTTGACGGCAGGTAACCGCACTTCACGCGAAGAAATATATCGACCGAAATCTGCTACGGCAGACTGTCACACTCAGTAATGGGTAAAAGGCGTGATGATATATTTATTTACGAAATTCTACATTTCTTGACAAAAATTAAAACTGTATTTGATAGACACAAAATTAGTAATATTTATTTATTTATTTGTTATTATCTACAACAGGAACTTAATCCTGATTACAGTTGGATTTGAACGTACGAATTCTTAATAAATGTTAATTTTATTTAACAACAAAGACAAAATTAATTGTCATCCAACACTTGGTGAAACAAGGTTTAATAAAAAAATATAAAATAAACACTTGGCTATGTTTTACAAAATTCAGCCTCCAAGTCATCTTATGACAGGGGCGGATCCAGACTTCGAATTAGTGGGGGTCATGGAGTGAATTTTGTCTCGGGGGCGGTGGGGGATGAGGGGGTATTACCCATCTTCTAAATATAAAAAAAACATTTGTATTTGCTCATATTATATTCCTGCTTTAAATAATTAATATGTAGCTTTAAGCAAAATTACTTTTCTATAAACAATTATAAACGTGGTGAGGAAAAGTGATTCTTTTTCACCTCAAAAATATCCTCTAAGAACGCCAACACTTTTTAAATCATAAAGTTTCAATATCTAAACGGTTCTTCGATAGAATACAAAAATTATTGAATTAGAAGTTGATTTTCTAAGTGCATATGTCGGTAGTCACATACTTGACTAGGTCTTAAATAGAATACCTCTCCCATCTGCGGGTCGAAATAATATCCCCACAAAATATTGGTTTTTGGCTATTTATTAGAATAATAAATCAAACAATAGTTCTTAAAATTCTAAGATTTTAAGTTCTTAGATAATATTTTCTATTTAATTTGTTTAACAAATTGAGTTATCGTAAATAATGACATCATTATTATGTATTAGGGCCAATTACCTATTAGGGCCAACATTTAAAAAAAAAGTCCATGCTTCGGAGGGGTCATGACCCCCATGACCCTCCCCCTGGATCTGCCACTGTCTTATGAGGGCATCGTCAGAGGCTGGCCAGCACAGTTAGTAACCATAGACGCGTTTCGCTCTTATTAGAGCTCATCAGTATGGTATAACTCACTTCTGCACCTAGAACAAAGTTCACGTGAAGAAGCAGGTGACGAAGAACTGTGCCAGCAGATAATTTTATGAAACATAGCCAAGTGTTTATTTTATATTTTTTACTAATTTTATTTATTATATCTACTGGCTTCCTCTTCTCTAACGGCTTTAGGGTCATAATTTGACTGCTTCAACTTATAGTCAAAAATACAACGAAGTCCGAGTGATTGAAACTTTATTATAAACTGTACTGTAATTGGGGTTAAGTTCCTGTTGTGCAAAGCAGCAATTAAATACATATTTTATAATTTTTGAAAATGGCAGCAGTGTTAAACCTAAAATTAATGTATTTAATCTTAGTAAGTGAGTATAGAAATGTATCATCACCCCTGTTTCTCATTTTAAGGGTGGTAGTATGTTAAAACAGTTATTCAATTTATATAAGTGAGGATATAAATAAATCTTCACCCCACTATTGCCTGTGGCGTATTTATTGTGCACGTTTTGCAGAGGAAGAACAAAGGAATATTTTTTAAAGATATTGATGCTTTCAGCTTTGTATATTGTCCGCTGTCAAATGTTTCTAAATTATTTCAAAGAAAAATGCTTTAAAAAATAGAAACATATGAAGCACAAAATGCTGTACCTCTAATAGTTAAAGAATTTTTCTCTATAATAAATATACTATTCCAAATGATTAACTTCAAACAAAAGATATGGAAAAGCTCATTTTTATTTGATAGTGTTAAAAAGTGACGTTTTTTGAGTCATGATATTTGTATGAAAAGTTTTAAAAAAAATGTTTATATTTTTATATTCATTTAGAAGAATGCGCTAGACAATATTTCGCTGTACGCATAAAAAAAATCGTTCATTATTAAAAATTATGCACAAGACTAGGGGTAATTAATGTATGATTTTGTATACATAAAAGAAATACTTTTTTTATGAATTTGATTTTTTTTAAATGTTTTGCATTATGATTGGTTGAAAACAGGTTAAGGAAAATTATCTCTAATAGTTATTTGTATATTAAGAGAGTAAAGTGATTCTTTGTTACTCGAGCACGATAATTGCAGCACGAGCCGAAGGCGAGAGCTGCAGTAGTGCAAGAGGAACAAAGACACTTTACGTATCATTTTTTATACGATTGCGTCTTAAAATTATATAAAAACGTATACGTACTGAAAATAAATTAATTCTGTCAACTGTCAATATGACAAGTTTCTATTTTGTTTGTATCCCTGGTAACTATTGAAATAAGCGTGAATTTAATATCTTTTTCGCGCGTTGTCATTGGAAACGCGCGCATTTAACGTCTTTTTTTGCCAACTTCACACAAGGGATAATCGCGCCCTCCCGTGAAGCATATTATTCTTTTCGTAACAAGTGCACAAAAATTACTGTCTTATCAGGACAAATGTCAAATATACTAGTTACCTAGGAAACGCCGCAAATAATCGTAGTCTCTAGGGAAGAAAAGCAGTGTTTCTCTCTCTAAAATTAGGGAATAAGAACGTGTTTCTTGTGCATGTTTTGGATTGTTCCACAGAAAACGTCAACCGTACGATGACAAATGAGAGCGTAATTGTCAACTTTTCGTAGCAATCGTAGAAAAAATAATTTAGAAACGTTTAACTAATCTACGAGTGCATATATGTTGATTACATGAGTACGTAGTACTAGTAATGTACGCGTAATTTAGAGCTCAGATGAAATCTTTTTAATTTCGTTGTAACATGTAAAACATTTTAAAATACCTTCCCAAGCACCATTAAAATAATAAAACATTTTACATCAATTTAATTTATAAATAACATCCATATACATGTCCCAGTTTCAGTAAAACAGCAGCAGATAACGAATTTTATACACCATGTTAGTACCGTTAACGTTCTCTTCCCGTGGTGTACACGTAATGTCCGCTTGATAGCGCCACTGTCGCTTGCAGGATAGAGGTGGGGAGGGTTGTCACGCGTTTGTTACGTCACGAGCACGCACACGCGTGACCACACGTTCACGCTATCTGTTATCACGCACGCGAAACTCATGTTTCAATAACACGTTGTAAAAGAAATCGGAGGCAATTTATGAAAAACGTTGCTGGGTAAATAATTGAAAATCGTTGTGTAAACAGACGGGTTGATGGATTTTCAGGTATTTTACTAAAGTTACCCAATAAAGATTTGGTTGATTTATTTCTTGTAGGATGAGATTTCTCAGCGTTTACGACATGTACGATGTTTATAGATTTGACAATTAATTTCGCGAACTCACTGCGCAAAGACCACTGAGACAATTGTCAAATTTTATTATTTCATCTTTTGGGGGTCGTGATTTGACGGTTGGTAACCGCACATCACGCGAAAAAATATATCACTTACCGAGATCTGTTTCAACAGAGTGCCACACACAGTAATGGGTAAAAGGCGTGATGATATATTTATTTATTTACTTTTTATCTTTCGTCTAGTTCTTTTGGGATGCTATATACAGATTTCAGCCTTCAATGCAGATCCGAAACGCATGTTGAGGAATAAGCTCGAGAGCTATCGTCGTATTGGATTTCAAGAGTTCTTCACTTATTTTTTTCACACAAGCTTTTGAGGACTGCTAAGTACGATTAGAGACTTGGTAAATATTTATATAAAAGCAGTCGTTCTAAAACTGTACCAGAGGTAAATAATATGGTATTAGTTATTTACGTAACTAGTTATGAAAAGGTTAATATTATAATAATAATATAAACAATATCACGTTTTCATAACGTATTACGTATAAAATTTTATCTAATTCCGCAAAAATAATTATTAAAATATATAAAATTCTAGGTCTATGAAAGACAGTTATGAAAAAATTGACATTTCATTACCTCAAAAATTGATTTAAAGCTTTTCATAACGGAATTAGGTAAAATATTTTAAGTTATCATTGCAAAGAAAAAATATTTAAATGATTGTTGTTTCGAGTATTAAATTCTACTACTAAATCAATTAGTTATTACAGTTTATTTATTTAATTAATGTTAAAATAAAGTTTAAAATATGCATGTGACAGTTCGTTATACATTTGTTTGCATTTGTTCTAGTTTCATGATGTACTACTCATATGCAGATAATATCAATATTGATATTGGTTTCAGGCACAATAATAAATAATTGATATTTCAAGAAGGTTAACCAATTATATGATAATACCAATTTTTGATAAATTTTAATAGTATATTATGTAACAAGTTTTATAAACGTCTCTTTAGTTACGAGTATACAAAACGAGTCACCTACTATTATTTTTCTACGATCGGAAATTAAGACAACAACAAAATGCAAAGTTTTATAAATTAGTTTTTCTACTTCCGTTAGGAAATAGACGTTTTATTTCACTTATTTGAGTTTATTTAACTAGTGAAATAACAAGGTAACATAGCACCAGATATCTTGGTAGACGAATTCTGATGTGTTATTCTTTTATTTTTTGAATTTATAACTGTCATTAATATGTCAAAATTTCATAATTTCAAAAACGCTCTTTCGTATTTATTAGAACGGAAGTATAAATTTTTTTTTCTACTTCCGTTAGGAAATAAACGTTTTATTTCACTTATTTGAGTTTGGTAATGAACTGCATTATTTAACTAGTGAAATAATGAGGTAACATAGCAATAGATATCTTGGTAGACGAATTCTGATGTGTTATTCTTTTATTTTTTGAATTTATAACTGACATTAATATGTCAAAATTTCATAATTTCAAAAACGCTCTTTCGTATTTATTAGAACGGAAGTATAAATTTTTTTTTCTACTTCCGTTAGGAAATAAACGTTTTATTTCACTTATTTGAGTTTGGTAATGAACTGCATTATTTAACTAGTGAAATAATGAGGTAACATAGCAATAGATATCTTGGTAGACGAATTCTGATGTGTTATTCTTTTATTTTTTGAATTTATAACTGACATTAATATGTCAAAATTTCATAATTTCAAAAACGCTCTTTCGTATTTATTAGAACGGAAGTATAAATTTTTTTTCTACTTCCGTTAGGAAATAAACGTTTTATTTCACTTATTTGAGTTTGGTAATGAACTGCATTATTTAACTAGTGAAATAATGAGGTAACATAGCAATAGATATCTTGGTAGACGAATTCTGATGTGTTATTCTTTTATTTTTTGAATTTATAACTGTCATTAATATGTGAAAATTTCATAATTTCAAAAACGCTCTTTCGTATTTATTAGAACGGAAGTATATAACAAAAATTCTACTTCCGTTAGGAAATAAACTTTTATTTCACTTATTGGAGTTAGGTAATGAACTGCATTATTTAACTAGTGAAATAATGAAGTAACATAGCAACAGATATCTTGGTAGACGAATTCTGAAGTGTTATTCTTTAATTTTTTTAATTTGTAACTGTTATTAATATGTCAAAATTTCATAATTTCAAAAACGCTCTTTCGTATTTATTAAAACGGAAGTACAAAAAATATTGTATGAAACTAGTAAGGAAATAAGGTTGTTACCTTACTTATGTGTTTACATAACTCGGCTACACCTCGTTCTGCAAATTTCACATGCGTAAGGTAATAACCTTCATTTCCTTACTAGTTTCATAAATAGCTATAAAAAGTAACGTTCATTTACAAATTTAGATGCCTAAAACTAACTTCACTTCGAGCTTAATATCCCAAGCCGTGACTAAAATGTAGCAAATACACTAGCATTCAAAGTATGTTGCAAATATTAGGCTGGGTCAATGTTAAAACGTTTATTAAGTACAACTGCTTAGTTTTTGTGGGATTAATGCCGCAGTACATTGCTGATAGTGTGAAATATATGAATACAATATATAGTACTAGAAGTCAGGGTGACTTCCTTATAAAAAGAAACAAGTTAACTAAATCGCAAAATACCTGATTTTACAACGGCTTTAGTGAGTACAATTTGTTGTCGGAAGAAATGAAAACTATGAATGTATCTACATTTAAAACTAAACTTAGACTCATGTTGAGTGAGACATAACTCTTATTTGGATTTATTATATTTGTTAATTGGTTATATATATATATATATATATATATATATATATATATATATATATATATATATATATATATATATATATATATATATATATATATATATATATATATATACAGGGTGTAACATGAAAACCTGGCCATAGGCGTTTAACATGGGAAATCAGCTTTTCCTTGCGCAAAAGTGGCCAATTGATTTTAGGCAAAAATGCTTTAAATAAAAGTTGTAGAGCTTGAAATTATGGATCTAAATCAGTTTTCAGATTTTATTTTGCACATTTTGTAAGCGAAATAATCGCATTAATATTTTATAAGAATTTCTACTTTATAGTGATAGCCATGGAATTGAGACAAAATGATAAACAAATGTATGACGTTTTAACTGTCAGAAAAGTTTAGTTTGAAATGGATTTGTGATTTATTTAAGTGACAAAGGTGATTGTTGTTATATCATTATTGGAAATGGATAATTTTATTTTATAATTTTTTAATATTTATTATAATAAATAATAGAATTTTTACGCAAATAATAATTTTATTTATTTAGAAATAATATTAAATTACAAAAGGGTTATTATCCATTTTCAATAATGATATAAATATAAATATAAATATATAAGAAAAAGCTGCAAGGGAAGAAAATCAAGCAAAACCATACATATATTTATAAATATATTTTTTTTTTGTATCTTATATTTAATTAATAAATATTCAAAGTCAAGAGGAAAAGCGGGCCCCGGGGAAAAAAAATTCGGGCCCGCTTTTCCTCTCGGCGCCCCTGCTCGCAATAGTATCTTTTTATGTATTTTTTAACATGAGCAAGTCAACCATCAATGCAAAAGATAAGTTGTCATCATTACCACCCTAATACAATTTCTCGTTGATTGCGCTGCAACAGAATTCCTGTTTGTAAAATATCACAGCACCATCTGTACTTTTCCTTTGGTACCGTCATCGTTAACGTATAGCATAATGATACATACGCATTCTTACCACGTTTTGCCGCGTGAAAATCCTCTTAACAACTCTTAACGTATATACACACAACGGGGGAGCCTTTTCGCAATTCATTTCAACCTAAAAATGTCACTTTACTTTTTAACAAGGACAGCAGCAGCTGTTTGCATTCCTCAAACTTCTGGCGTTGGAGTTTTTCTTGGTATTTGTCTTTATCAAGGGTTGGTAACTCTTGTTTTTGTTGTTGTGTAATCAATATTTAAGTAAGGGAAAAGGCTTAATTTTTTTACACAAGTTTGTTTTATGTTTCCCTTTGAGGGAAATCTTAATTGCACCAACATATATTAAACTATTGTACCCATTACTGGGTGTAGCAAATCTTGAAATAAAGTATCAAAATGCGCTTAGTAAAGCTGCGTTTACAGATATCCAATTAGTAATTATATTTAACAATTATAATTATTTATTAAAACTTGCAAACCAAATTACAATATAATGGTTAGTTTTATAAACGAGAAATTAATTTAGTTCGAAAGTTCATTCAAAAGACAATCGAATTTTTAACTGTAATGTTATACAGGGTGTATTTGTACTTCAGGAAAAAAATTAGAGGGTGTATACTATAAGACGTACTGGTCATGGAACAAAAATAATTTAGAAATAAAATTTAATTTGACATAAACAATAGCTATTTATGAAACTAGTAAGGAAATGAAGGTTATTACCTTACGCATGTGAAATTTGCAGAATGAGGCGTAGCCGAGTTATGTAAACACATAAGTAAGGTAATAACCTATTTTCTTACTAGTTTCATGAGATATTTTTTCTACTTCCGTTCTAATAAATACGAAAGAGCGTTTTTGAAATTATGAAATTTTGACATATTAATGACAGTTATAAATTCAAAAAATAAAAGAATAACACATCAGAATTCGTCTAACAAGATATCTGTTGCAATGTTACCTCATTATTTCGCTAGTTATATAATACAGTTCATTACCTAACTCAAATAAGTGAAATAAAACGTCTATTTCCTAACGAAAGTAGAAAAACTTATTTACATACATTTTCGCTGTTGCCTAGGAATTTTATATTTTTATCAAAGACTTGACTAATAATTTTAAAATTAATTATTGTCAAAAAATATGAATAAAGCATATTTTAAAATTACTTTTTTCGTTTTTAATTTCACTGAAGTCGTGAAAAAAATAGTATATACACATCGAGAGATAATGTTATTTTTTCCTCGGTTTTATAAATACCGTAGCAGATCTCGATAAGTGATATATTTCTCCACATGAAGTGCAGTTACTAGTCGTTAAATCACGGCTCAGAAAGATGTTAGTACTGGGGGAGCCACAGGACCGGCTGTGGAAATCGAACCCGGGTTCTCAAATTCACATGCCGACTCGATACCACTGAGCTAATCTGCCTCCCATTCTTTAAACTATTTTAATTATTATTACTAAAACCCGGATATTTAGGCACTTAAAAACACCCAAATAAGCAGGCATATAGGCCGGTAATTACTCTAAAATAGGCGGGATTTTAGGCAGCCTAAATGTAAATAATTTGTTTAAAAAAAATAAACGAATCCTTTTTTTAATATTGGTACTCGTATCTACTCTTCGTCAGAAAAAAATAATCATTTTAAACAAAAATTAACGCAATCTGAAAAATAATAATGTAGGGTTCTCATTTTATTAACTATTATGCAAATTCAAATTATGTAGTATACTTTAATTCACAAAATATTACGAGCAATTGCTCTATGAAATTTTCGGAAAGGGACTGTGTTCGGTCTGTCAGAACTTGCTTGTAAGTTGAAAACTTCGTTCGACATCACAAAATGTGACAGAGGCGTTCTTATATTTAGCCATATCGTCTAAAGTTACCTCAGCTCCATTGATTAATGGCAAAGACACAATTGAATTGCCACGTAAAATTTTGACTAAAAAACGTTTTTTCTTTCGGCATTTTAAATTCACACACAAAAACTTGATTAAAGTAAGTACTTTAAATATTATAGGTTAGGTTGAAACACTTTGTCGAGTGCTGAATTAGTCAACGAAGTAGATGATAAACCTTGTCTGCTCAATAAAAGTTAGAATAAGCAACAAAAATAGGCAAAATAGGCTGTATAAGGTAAAATAGGCACTATAACCAAAATATAGAAAAAATAGGCTCTAAGGCACGAAAGAAAAATCTTCCATTACACGTAAACATATTACCTATGTATAGAAACACGAAATTGCCTGAAGTATATTAAAATTTGAATCTAGGCAATTGCCTAAAAATCCGGGCTTTAATTATTACTATTATCTCTATATTTTCTAAACACTAGTTTTAGAAAATTCGAGTTGACATATAAATTGTTACTCTCAACAAAATGAAAATTATCAATTAATTGTAATTGAAAAATTGATGTTTGCACTTAGTATTTACAATTTGTCTTAATTTTGTTAGTATATACGTTAGCATTATTTGTAATTATGATAACCAGTTTCTATTAATTATAATTGCTAATTGTAATAACTAATTGGATAGCTCTAAATGCAACTTAGATGTGGCTATTTTGCAATTAAACTTTCCTAAATTATTTCTAATCAAATTAATAGAATATTTAGTTCTGTGCATCTTTTAATTTAAAGTATTAATTTAGTAAAAATTTCAGTTATAACATATTTTCATAGTTGAATGTATTTCCCCCATAACAGTGATTTAACAAAGAATCAAAAAGTAGAAGACAGGAAAAGTAAATTATTTAAATAGTTATTTGTGTATTAAGAGCGTAAAGTGATTCTTTGTTACTCGAGCACGGTAATTGCAGCGCGAGCCGAAGGCGAGAGCTGCAATAGTGCAAGAGGAACAAAGACACTTTACGCTCGTGATACACACATAATTTTTTCTACGATTGCATCTTAAAGTTATTAAAAAACGTAGGTATACGTCTAAAACTAAATTCGTTTTGTTAACTGTCAATATGACAAGTTTCTGTTTTGTTTGTATCCCTGGTAACTATTGAAATAATCTTTCGCGCGTTGCCATTGGAGACGCGCGAATTTAACGTCTTTTTCGCGCGTTGCCATTGGAGACGCGCAAAAAAGATATTTTTCGATTGTTCCACAGAAAACGTCAACTTTACGATGACAAATGAGAGCGTAATTGTCATCTTTTCATAGCAATCGTAGAAAAAGTATATTTAATGGCAATAGAAGTGATGAAGGAAATAAAATTAAACCCTGGCAACTTTTATATAAAATTTTGTTACTTTGCCGATTACTTTTATCCGCTGTTTTTTTTATGTATAAAAAATAAGCGTGTCCTTCGCTTTCCTTATCTGAGCGGCATCCCCTTTGTAAAGGGTATTTATCGATTTTTAAGACCTACCAATGAATTTTTTATGAACTGGTTGATATAAGAGACTTTGAAAAGTTTCAAAGGGTGAATATTGGAATTAATTCTCATAATTGAGCTGTTTCGTAGACACGAAAACACTTTTTTAAATTAGATTAGCTATCATACCTGTATCTTTACGCTTGTATTGGGCCTTTGAAGTCCGCGAGAAACTCGGACGAAAAGGAATTATCTAATTATTTAAAAGTCGATGATAAACGTTGTAATTAAAAAAGCAAATAACTGAATTTTTATTATTTTTTGCTTCGTGGAACTGAAGTGATACTTTGATATAATTAAAGAGAAAATACTCACTTTAATTCAATTAATTCAAAATAAAAATAAAAGAATAATTGATATTAGTAATAAGCTCAGTGGTATCGAGTCGGTCTGTGGATCTTGAAAACCCTGGTTCGATCCCCAAAGTCAACAAACAATTTTCACCAATTTGAATTTTCCCCGTGTGGCGTCCTTAACCACACTTCACGTGTAGAAATATATCACTTACCGAAATCTGCTTCGGCAGAGTGCCATACCCAGTAATGAATAAAAAACATGATGATATATTTATTTATTTATTTTAGTAATAAACTATTACAATGTTTGTAATCTATAAAACAATTATGAAAACTAAGGGTGTTCATTAATTTTTCGATCGGTAACAGATAATGATCGAATCTAGAGGAATTGAAAAAAATCGCAGCAGATAATAATATATTGCGTCATAAGGGAAGATATAGATATATTACATTCCGAATTACATCATAGACAGAGGGGTGAAATATTTCGTTAGATTCCCGTTAGATGTCGCGCCGTATCCATTTTTATAACGTCCCACTTTTTTTTTAATTTATCCGCCATTGTTAATCTCAAATTAAATGGCTCAGTGGTATCGAGTCACCCTTAAGAATCCTGGTTTGATCCTCACAACCGACAAACAATTTTCACCAAATTAAATCTACCCCTGTGGCTCCCCCTCCACTAACATCTTTGATGGCCGTGACTTGACGGCTGGTAACAGCACTTCATGCGAAGAAATATATCACTTACCGAGATCTACTTAGGCAGAGTGCCACACCTAGTAATGGGTAAAAGGCGTGATGATATATTTATTTATTTTATTTTGTTAACCTCAAATGAAGTAAACAATCTGTAAATTATATAATTATTATGGGGAAGATGGTGCAGTGGTATCGAGTCGGCTTGTAGATTTGAGAATCCGGGTTCAATTCCCACAACTGACAAACAATTTTCACGACATTAAAAATACTCCAGCTGCTCTCCCTTCACTAACATTTTTGGAGGCAGTTATTTGTCGGCTGGTAATCTACTTCAAGCGAAGAAATATATCACTTACCGAAATCTACTTCGACAGAGTACCATATCCAGTAATAGGTAAAAAGGCGTGATGATATACCGGGTGGAACATCATACCTGTGTACATAGGCGATTAACATGAAAAAACAGTTTTTCCGTGCGCATTGCTATCCAAATTATTTTAGCCAAAAATACTTCAAATAAATGTTGTAGAGCATCAAATTCTGCATCTGAATCAATAAACATAATTACATTTACATGCGTTGTAACGACAGAAATTAAATAAAAAAATATTAAAAATTACGTTCAAAATATCAAATAGCCATGGAAGTGAAACAAAAATAGATAAATGCTTGACGTTCTTCTGTCTAATTTGATATTTTACCCCCGACAAATTAATCATTCAATAAAATTCATACAAAAAACTCCATACCTATGATTACAATTTAATAATAAATAAACAATTGTACATTTCAATGAAACGTTTATTTCTTATAGGGTTGGTCATGTAAAAATTATAACCTATTTTTTATAATTCAAATATCAAACAATAATAATTTCAATAAAATAATCACTACAATTTATTATTACAATAAATATTCAAATAAACCTCCATTTTCAGCCAAGCAATAACCAAGTCTATTGTAGATGGAATGTCGTACATTAGCGAGCTGCCTATTTGTGATAAGGCGCACTTATCCACGATAGCTTCTCTCAAAGAATTAATTTTTGGGTGGCATTGCTTATAAATTTTACATTTAAGATGACCCCATAAAAAAAATCGCTAGGTATTAGATCTAGATCTGTCAAACGTCAAGCATCTATCTATTTTTGTTTCACTTCCATGACTATTTGATATTTTCAACGTAATTTTTAATATTTTTTAATTTAATTTCTGTCGTTATAACGCATGTAAATGTAATACTGTTTATTGATTTAGATGCAGAATTTTATGGTCTACAACATTTATTTGAAGCATTTTTGGCTAAAATAATTTGGGGAGCAATGCGCACAGAAAAACTGTTTTTTCATGTTAATCGTCTATGTACACAGGTATGATGTTCCACCCGGTATTTATTTATTTATATATATTACAAAAAAAATTCGTTCGCAGTGCCATCTACTGCTTTCTTAGCTGGCATGGAATATAGTTGACATTTTAAATTATGAATGTGGATGAAACTAATGTCGTGCCATGTTTAGCGAAGATTAATTGCAAGTAAGTAAGATTTGCTGCGGCAGAGTGCTACACTTAGTAATGAATAGAAGGCGTTTTATTTTCTAAATATTTATTGATATTGTATCTAATTTAAAAGACGGCTTATATCCATTGTCGTAATGCGTATGGCATTTTACCTTTTTCTATTACTATCAATTTATTTACAAAATAATTCTGGCGTTGAATATTGCAGCGAATAAAAATAAAGCAATGGAAAAGCTAATACGATTGTATGTAATTTCAAATAACGAAAACTGTCAATTTTCAATCAATTTCCAATTTTACAGTTCAATTTTTCACAATGTAAACTGTCAGAAAAATTCATATTGTCTAATATTTTTGCCATTTAGGCCCACAGTTCAACCTTTTAGCTGATGACTTGTCAATGTGTGTTAATGGAAATATAAGTGCAATATTTTTTTTATATTTTCACATCTGATTGTCATTGATTTCTACATTTTGATACGGTCTGGCTAGTTAGCCATGGAATAAAAACAATATAGGAGGTATCATTTGCTTTGTTTTATTTTCATTTTACCGTAAATTATCCTAAACTTGGATCTAGAATTTACGTAACGTAATTAAAATAAAGTTAACTTAATTAAATAAAAAATTAACATTTGACAGTTGCTGAAACTTCAAACGTAATATATGTTTATTTTGACATTTTCAGTTATTTTATCTTAAAATAATGGATGAAGTAATAGTTATTTGCGTAAAAAGTCAGAAAAGCGTTCAATTACAGGATGAGTGAAACAGCTTACGAATCCTGTACGACGCTTTACTGAAGTGTTACATACAACAACAAATAATAAATATTTTAAATTAAATGAAATATTTGACTTACATATTCAGTCAGTATTTGATGTTGCTAAGTAACTAGACACTCATATATATTAAATAACTGTTCTCAAGAAATTTTTCATTTGTTAGGCGGTAACACTGTTGTTTGACAGTTGATATAACCTAACAAATATTCTGTAATTGTTCTTATAATTATTTATGGTCGTAGATAAAGTATAATACACAACTCGAATTGTAACGCAATTACATTGCTCGTGAAATAACTGCACTCGCCAAGGCTCGTGCACAACTTTTTCACTCGCACGTAATGTGCTTGGTACAATTCTTGATATGTAAAAGCTATTTATGAAACTAGTAAGGAAATGAAGGTTATTACCTTACGCATGTGAAATTTGCAGAACGAGGCGTAACTGAGTTACGTTGCATGCAATATTTTTTCTACTTCCGTTCTAATAAATACGAAAGAGCGTTTTTGAAATTATGAAATTTTGACATATTAATGACAGTTATAAATTCAAAAAATAAAAGAATAACACATCAGAATTCGTCTACCAAGATATCTTAATTTTTTGTGTTGCTATGTTACCTCCTTATTTCACTTGTTAAATAATGCAGTTCATTACCTAACTCAAATAATTGAAATAAAACGTCTATTTCCTAACGGAAATAGAAAATATACTATTAAATAATATGTCAATAGAGGTAGTTTGAAAATGTGGGAAGTATGTAGAATGAAAGATTGATGAAACAGATTGCGTTACTGCTGAAATGGGTTCCAATATAAAAACAATTCTTTTCGAAACAAGATATTATTGTTACCTATTATAAATGATACATATTACATATTTTGCAAGGCTTTGTGCTACTTCATTTGATGGAGAATTCACCACAAGTCACTGTCAACCAATTGGATCACGAATTTGTTTGAAAATGAACCAATGAAATGTACATTTCGTCGGAAATTCATCACTAGTGAAATTGATATCGGAAATACCACTGTTAATAATATCCTTGGTTACGAATAAAATAAATGATATTTTCAATATTTTCATAAATGTCAATTTTGAATATTACATGTACACTGAAAAATTGTAGAATTTTAATCACTGTAATACCTAATTAATAATGTGCAAATAAATACCTAACTATTCTTGTCAATTAACTCTTGTTTGGTAAATTCTCAAGCCGAATACAACTCGCAGTATGAAAATTGACAGATAATATTTTGACATAAATATACATTCGTTGTTACGGAAATAGGAAACACAACTCGTGCTTCGCACTCGTTATGTTTCCATTTCCATAACAACTCATAATTTATGTCAAAATATTTTCAGCAATTTTCATACTACTTGTTATATTATATATGAATATACCATGATGTTATGTATGTATGTTTTATTATTATGGATAGTATTAAAATATTGTAAAAGTTCAATTATATCTTGATAATAAAAATGTAAAACTTTGCGATCTTGTTGATTATTTGCCGCCTTTTCGCAATTTTATGATATAACAACTAGTAACGCAGTGAGCATTGTCAACACGAAACAAAAGTTCTTTGAAGTATGGAGAATAATTCATTAGAAACAAGAAAATGGCGTTGAAATTTCCGATTTCATTTCGTGATCAGTGCTTATACACAAATATCTCGCTTCTGTGAGCGAAGCTTTTGTTTGAGAAGATTGATCACGGCCATTACAACAAGTGTATTTCCATCATTGCTGCAGTTTGTCTGGTGGAGTCGTCTCTTCTTCTGTTTCAGGGAAAAAAGCGACAAATAAAAACCTACACTCATTCAAGCCGTTCTCATTTTGAACTGACAATAATTGAGATTGTACTTATGCTGTTATTCGGGGAGAGAGATTGCGTGGATGCTTTAGGAATAAATGGATGGATATGATTATTAGTGAGATAAATATAAAGTGATTTTTTGAAAGGAATTATGAATGTGGATGAGGTGAAACATTTGAAGGATATAGCGTGATGTCCGTCAGTATGGTGGTGTGGATAGCGATAGGGAATTCGAATCCGGAGATCCCGAGTTAGAATCTCACTCAAGTTAAAAATGAACTACACACTGCGGCTCGGTGAGTGCGGACCCTGTACTGTAATTGGGATTAAGTTCCTGTTGTACAGCGTAACATAAATAAATACATAAATAAATGAGTACATTGGCTGTTTGACAATGATTCAGGATTTTTTTTTGTAGATGACTGCCTTATGGTAAATAAAATTTATAACTTTTAAATTGGAGGAATTAAAATTAAATATGGTACATTACGTTGCTAGGCTGGAACGAGCTTTATTTTAACGAGTTACTAACTTTACACGAGTTAAAATAGACGTTCAGTATACTGAAATGATACTATTTTAATGGGTGTCTTGTTTTGTGAAGTAAAGTCAAATAAATTAGAAATTTAAAATGTCATCTGGATATCATTAATGTCAAATTATATCGTTATTTTCCAGTTGCTAAGAAATACGTGCTTATTTTGGTCAACATTTTTAGGTTTGACAGTATTTGCAGTTCATACATCTCTTATGCTTATGGCACACTGATCGAAAAGCATAAAAAACATTTGTATTTGCTCATATTATATTTCTGCTTTAAATAATTTTTATAATCACATTAAATCGTCTTTGGAATCGCATTAAATCACATTTTTAAGTGTAGGAGAATGTGTAGCTTTAAGCAAAATTACTTTTCTATAAACAATTATAAACGTGGCGAGGAAAAGTAATTTTTTTCACCTCAAAAATTTCCTCTAAGAACGCAAACAATTTTAAATCATAAAGTTTCAATATCTAGACGGTTCTTCGATAGAATACAAAATTATTGAATTAGACAGGTGCGTTCTGTTGTTTCATATTAGAGCTATCGATGCTCTTCGACGCTCTTTGACCAGTGTGCCATAGGCATTAGTCTCAAGTTATCGTGGCTTTTCTTCAAATTAAAAAGGTATGATCAACGGAGAAAATACTATACCTCACGTTTTAATCGGTGATTAATAATTTCGTTAACGCGGTCGCTAAGTACTCGTACTCATTACCGCACTTGATAGTTTATTTATTTATTTATGTTACGCTGTACAACAGGAATTTAATCTCAGTTACAGTACAGAGTCCGCACTCACCGAGCCGCAGTGTAGAGTAGTTTATATAAATTTTAGCTTGGGTGAGATTCGAACTCGGGATCTCCGGATTCGAATTCCATATCGCTATCCACACCACCGTACTGACGGACAATAACTATTCTAGTTTATATCGTGACTGAAACTAAGTTTTTATATTTATAATTTCATGATGTAAACCTTCCAATCTGGTATGAACTAAATGTAATTATTTATTACAAGGGGTTAAAATGGAACAGAGCAAAATGGTAGCCAACTAAAAGCGAAGCTATTAATTCTGAGAAATCGGAATTGATAACTACTTCGCTTTCATAATAATAATAATGAACACAACGAAAGTATCCTGAGAAACAAGTGATTTGAAAAAAAGTAGAAAATCGTCGTCCACTCTGTTGATTGGTCCACGACAAAGAAAACATTTTGTTTGATCGCGTTAAAACGAATGTAGTGGAAGTAGGCTCTGCATTTGTTCCATTGTTCTTGATTCTTTTGTTCGATCTGTTTTAATAGGCTGTTCATTGGCTGTCGAAGCGCTCCATATGACTATGTCGCAGTTTCAAAGCGGATTATATTTTTTGTTGGTTATAAACTCATTTGACTCAGTATTGTTTTTGTTTGTTACTAGTTCATTTTGTTCTTTGCAATTATTTCAAATCATGGATTAAAAGCATAAACGCATTTGTTGAAATTTAATATTATTGTAAGCGTTTGTACAACCTATCAATTGGTCAGTTATTGATGGTTAATTAATTATTTCATATTAAAATAATTAATGATATTATTTTTGTTTGAAGTTCAGTGGTTAAGAAGATTACTGCATTATCCCCAAATAATAGGTAGTTGGGCATTAATGACTAGTCAATCATCAATACTGAAATTCATTATCAATGCATTGCAACTCGGTTAATTAACGGTAAGGATAAAGAATAGTATAAAATTTGACATATTTGAGTTTTTGTTTTATCGTCAAGTGCAATGGAATAAGAAAACTGTTTAAAAATAAGTTATGCATTAGTAAAAATAATTCATTCATACAGGCAATTATTTCTGTAAATAAATAAATAAATATCTCATCATGCCTTTACCCATTACTGGGTGTAGCACTCTGTCGAAACAGATCTCGATAAGTGATATATTTCTTCGCGTGAAGTGCGGTTACCAGTAGTCAAATTACAGCCCTCAAAGATGTTAGTGGAGGGGAAGCCACAGGGGTAGATTTAAATTGGTGAAAATTGTTTGTCGGCTGTGGGGATCGAAGCAGGGTACTCAAGATACACACGCCGACCCGATACCACTGAGCCACCTACCCCACAATTATTTCTGTATTTGATTTATTTGTTGTCTTTTATAACAAAAATGATACATATTTATTGTTTATTTTTCTCAATTTTGCTATTTAAAATAAGAAAGTTGCAACCCGTATTTTGAGAACCACTGGTCTAAATTAATTCTTGTTTCGATCAGTGAAGTAGGCTTATAAAATATAAATTGTTTACTAATATAACCGACTTTGTAACTCCTATATTTATCAAGACAATAATAGTGTGTCACTTAAAATGTACAGCCTGTATTCATATACAGTTATACTTCGTGAGACAGTTTCTCTTCTAGTTACCAAAATACAAGAGGTTGAAGTTCTATAAACAACTCGAAATTTTCAAATTTTTGTAATCAAGATACTTTCGGAAAACAAGAGTTTTATTGAAAAGTCATACCCTATTTGTCTTAATTAATTTTATTTATTAATATTAACGAATACGATTTAGAGAACAAAACATAAAATGACACAATTAAATAGACACAGAACAACATAACCAAACATGGAATAGGTTAACACAATATGAAATAAGATAACAAATTTTAAAAAAATTACAGCAAGTGTTCAAAATGAGCGCCTTGAACTCATATGCATGTTTTTATTAATAAATAAAATTAATTAAGACAAATAAGGTATGACTTTCCACTAAAACTCTTGTTTTCCGAAAGTATCTTGATTACAAAAAATTTGAAAATTTCGTGTTATTTATATAATTTCAACCTCTTGTATTTTGGTAACTAGAAGGAATAGCACCTATGTTCATGTGACATTTTTGGCTCAAAATGACCTCAGGAATAAGCTGTTAAAGTTTGTTACACTAGTCCTGAAACACCCTGTATGATATAAATATTTGAACATATAATGTGTCATTTATAATTCAGTGGTATCGAGTCAGCCTGTGGATCTTGAGAACCCTGGTTTGATCCCTACAGCCGACAAACAATTTTCACCAAATTAAATCTACCCCTGTGGCTCCCTCTTCACTCACATCTTTGGGGGCCGTGATTTGACGGCTGGTAACCGCATTTCGCGAAAAGAAATATATCACTTACTAAGATCTACTTCGACAGAGTGCTGCACCCAGTAATGGATAAAAAGGCATGACGATATATTTATTTATTTATATATATTACAAAGAAATTCGTTTGCAGTGTGATTTACTGCTTTCTTAGTTGGCATGGAATATAGTAGACATTTTAAATTATGAATGTGGATGAAGCTAATGTCGTGCAATGTTTAGCGAAGATTAATTACAAGATAAATCTAATAAGTGCTACCCAATTTGACAGGACGTAACTTGATATCTAGTAACATCTGAACTAACATTGTAACTGAGATTAAGTTCCTGTTGTACAGCGCAACATAAATAAATACATAAATAAAAAAATAAACATTATGTCCCGCGTGGTGGCCGCGCGGGTTGAGGGCCTGACTGACGATCATAAGGTCGTGGGTTCGGGTCGCCCACTTTTCTAACCAGATTTTTTTCAATAACTTGTCCGTCAGTACGGTGGTGTGGATAGCGATACGGAATTCGAATCCGAATATCCTGAGTTCGAATCTCATTCAAGCTACAAATATATAAACTATTACACTGCGGCTCGGTGAGTCCGGACCCTGTACTGTAATTGGGATTAAGTTTCTGTTGTACAGCGTAACATAAATAAATAAATAAACTTTTTGTCGTGGGTTCGGGTCCCGCCCGTTGCGGCCATACAAAGGACATATCGGCATATGACTTAAATAGTTGGTCCGATATATAAATACAAAAAAAAACATTAACTTCTGCAACACATGTGTGTAAGTAAGCATTGAGTCACAACTACCTGTTTACATCAACAGTGTCACAAAAATTATCGAATATTTAGAAACAAAAATTAGATTTTAAGAATAAATAAATAATATTCTTCATGGCACTAAATAATTCCAATATGCTTCTCTCTCAATTTATTATTCCATTAACCATCTATTTACTTTCGCGGCGCGAGCAAAAAAGGATCATCGCAAAAAAGATTCGGAATCTCTCAGTCTATCTGGTGAGAATAGATTTTCTCGTTGCTCCTGCGAAGGGCGGGTTATGATTGACAAATTCCGCGCGAAATCTTCTCGCAGGCCACTCTACATTCAGAGATGTTTACAATGTTGATAGGAGATTGTTTCTCTATGGAGAAAATGTAAATTTACTTCAACCCTTTTTGAAACTTTATTTCTCTGATTTAAAAGATAGCTATTTATCAAGACATTGATTGACCTGCTTGTTATGAATATTTTCAAAGAAGAACATAGTACAAGAAGAAATAAGTTAGGGGTTACAGAAATTATGAAGTAAAGATTCATCATCATTTGTGGCGCTACAGCTCGAGATCGGGCCTAGGCCTACCGGATACACCGAGCCGCAGTTTTTACACTGCCGTACTGCCGGTCTTCGTAGTCAAATGCTACATTATTTAAGGCGTATAAGTGACTAGCTTATAGCGCCCGAGTGTGATTTTATATTTTACGACAAATCACACATTATCGTCAGGCGGATTCGAACTGACGAACCTTGGTTCGGGTGACGTCGCAGTATGTTAAGAGATGTGCCTTAACACGCTCGGCCACCGCGCCTGTGAAGTAAAGATTATTCATGATAAAAATTATGAAGCTATACTCGTACGGCGTCGTGAGTATTCTATGAAAATCTGTGAAAAGTATCAAAATTCTGTGCAGGTTTTCCAAGATTTAAATGCCTGAATATTCACGAAATTTATGATGTTGTAGTTTCTAACTGGTTGTATTTTTAAATTAATGAGGTATGAAATTAAACTTTGCTGTGGTAAATTCGTTTTTTGTCTAGAAGATATATTGGCTTATGACTAGAGTTTCAAGGCGGCTTGGAATTTTAAGACGCGAAATATCAAATGTTCTCCAGACGATGATTATTTTAGTGGTTTACTTATTTTTTAAAATAAATAAATAAACTCGATAGATTTAACTGTCGGTTCTCGTTGAAACATTTTATAATAAAATTAAATTAAAAAACACTAGGTTACATTTATGACCATAGTTGAAAGAAAATAAGATCGGTCTGATCTTATTTTCTTTCAACTATGGTCATAAATGTATTTTTCCCAAACTAATTGTACTTATAACATCTGTTTTCAATCATGTATCTTCCACTTCTTGTGTCAGAATTCTATTTATAAGTCTTACTCTAATGTACAAAATCATTCATATCTTGTTCACCTGATGATGGTCTAGTCGACCGAAATACGTATTGTAAAATAAACTATACATTATTTGAAACTAACCTAGTGTTTTTTAATTTAATTTTAAATAAATAAACATATCATCACTCCGTTTACCCATTACTAGGTGTGGCAAATCTCGGTAAGTGATATATTACTTCCCGTGAAATGTGGTTATCAGTTATCAAATCACGGCCCCCAAAGATGTTAGTGGAGGAGGAGCCACAGGGGTAGTTTTTAATGTAGGAGCCACCTTCCCCGTTGTTAAACTGTCGTTTAACGTACTGATATCCATTGCGCTAAATAACGTCTTAATCATATGTTAACAAGCTGTGGCTTTGAACGTTTTAGTCACGGCGTGAAGATGACAACTGACATATTAAATACGGAGTAAAGTTAGTATTAACTTAACCTTACATATCGGCCATTTATTCTGTAAGACGAGCAAGAGCTGGGCGAATAAGTTAATTACTATTCAAAATTTAAGGTTTATTAAGATAAAATTCATAACATAAAAATAAATAGAAAAGTTACTAAAGTGATAGATATGAAACGAAAACATTAAATCTCTATTTAAACAATTTGTATCAAAGATGGCAAATAACAACAACATATGAACTAAAGTTACTACATAGCAAGACTACATCTTGTCAATCCAAAAGCTAAACCACCACTGACTATTTGTTGTTGTTTTCCATGGGACGTGCTGACTAGGGGTAGAGGGTAGAATCGTTGAGGTGTTTCCATGCATGAGTTTACATAAAAAAACACCAGACGCTTCTAAGGGATGAAATACAAGGATCAAAAGCTATCTCAGACCAACGCACAACTAATAATTTACCCAGATATGTCTTTAAATAATAGCTAACAAGCGCGACAATTCAGAGAAGCCATAAACTCGATAAATAATGATCTAAGAATACTGAAATTATTACAAACATATGCATTAATAAATTTGATAACCAAAACTAACTATTTGTTGTTGTTTTCCATGGGATGTACTGACAAGGGGTAAGAGGGTGGAATCGTTGACTTGGTTAGAGAACTGTTCCCATGCATGAGTTTACATAAAAAACACCAGACGCTTCTAAGGGATGAAATACAAGGATCAAAATCTAACTCAGACCAACGCACAACTAATAATTTACCCAGATATGTCATCAAATAATAGCTAACAAGCGCAACAATTCAGACAAGCCATAAACTCGATAAACAATGATCGAAGAATACTGAAATATGCACTAATAAATTTGATAACCAAAACTCTGTCAAGTCAACTTTACAAAAAGATACTTAAGATAATATTTAATTTGTCTGTATCTTTCGAAGCTGAGTTGATATAACAAAAACTAATTCTGAATTGTTTCACTTTGTTACAATTCCTAGATTGTTCCCGCAATCACTCACCCACAATTCACAATCCATTCTTCACGCAATGCACTAAAGTGATAGTTGCAAGGGCCTGTTAGTGCCGCTACTGGTTTTAATTAAAAACAAAAAATCAACCGGGGTGAAATTCAACGTTGAATTTCGCCACCATGAGCCAATAATTCACTGGGCGCATCTTTAAATTACATTCGAATGTTACTGAATATTAAAAAATTCCAAAAAGCAATTAAAGCTCTCCATAGCGCATCGTGAAATGAAAATATTCAAATTGATCTACGGCGAAATAATTAAAATCAAATTGTAGTCCTTTGCCACAATGTAAAAAGACTTTTAATAAATACAATTTATTGATCATGCCTTTGGAGATTGAATCAATATATTTTGATTTTGTTGTGTTTGTTTTATCATAAAATAATTATAATTAACATAATATTAGCTAATACAAAATATAATAATTCAATTTAATGACTAAAGTAATTAACCAACATTCAATTTATTAATTAGCATAATTATTTAGGGGAGGAGGTCACTTCATACTAACAATAATTGTATTCCATTTGGTTCTTAAATGAATAAATAAATATATCATCACGCCTTTTACCCATTACTGGGTGTGGCACTCTACTCAGTAAGAGATATATTTCTTCGCGTGATGTGTGGTTACCAGCCGTCAAATCATGGTCCACAAAAATGTTAGTGGAGGGAGAGCCACAGGGGTAGATTTAAATTGGTGAAAATTGTTTGTCGGCTGTGGGGATCGAACCATGGTTCTCAAGATCCACAGGCCGACTCGATACCACTGAGTCACCTACCATTTGGTTCTTGATTCATTTATATTAATACAAATAGGATCACGTGATTAAATAAAAGCAATAAACTGGCCTCGGAGCTGCATTCAGCTAGTAATTACGAATAGTAATTACAATTATCAATTTTAAAACTTGATATAAATTACAATTAATAGCAACTTTATGCTCGATTTTATATTAAAAAAAACATAACTAACTTACTTTCATAGTAAACGTATTTAAATTAACAAATTAGAATCAATGTTATTAATTTTATTGCATATTTTAGCTTACTGTCAAAAATTTGACTGTCTGAATAAATTAATTTTATTTACTCATATGGGGTAGGTGGCTCAGTGGTTTTCGAATCAGCCTGTGGATTTGAGAATCCTCTGGTTTGATTCCCATAGTCGACAAACAATTTTCATCAAAATTAAATCTACCTCTGTAGCTCCCCCTACACTGACATCTTTGAGCACCGTGATTTGACGACTGGTAACCGCACTTCATGCGAAGAAATATATCATTACCAAGATCTGCTACGGCAGAGAACCACACCCAGTAATGGGTGAAAGCCGTGATAATATATTTATTTATAAAAGAATTAGTGAGAAATATATTATTTATTATCACCTGCATTTTTTCTAAATACTGTAATTTTATATAATTCTGGTTACATTTAATTTGTCACTGTTAAAAAAAATAGTACATCTATCGTATTAATTGTAATTGAAAATTTGAAGTATACAACAATTATACTTAGTACTTATAATTAATGTCTCAATTTTATCGATGTAAACGGTAACTTTATTTAACATAAACGCAACTCTTAATTATAATTGCTAATTGTAACTACTAATTAAGTAGTTGTAATTAATAAAATAAATTAGGTACGTTAGTCAAATAAAACAACAAATAAATGATCTGTTTCAATAAGTAAAATATTAAATGAATGCACCTATTGATAAACTGACTATTATTTATTTATTTATTTATTTATTTATGTTACGCTGTACAACAGGAACTTAATCCCAATTACAGTACAGGGTCCGCACTCACCGAGCCGCAGTGTGGTAGTTCATATAATTTTTAGCTTGAGTGAGATTCAAACTCGGGATCTCCGGATTCGAATTCCATATTGCTATCCACACCACCGTACTGACGGATTATGAATGTAACGTTAACTTATTTGTGAGATAAATAACTCACATAAATAAATACTTGAATAAAATATCCTGGCACCTTGATCCAACTTTGTCGACCACATTTTTACTGTGGAGTGCATTTCAGACGTCAAATTAAAACTAGCCCGAAAGTTTGCGTTTGCTAAGTACCTTTGCGAAATTAACTGTCACTAGAATACGATTGCCTTTGCCATTACACTATCACTTTAATTGTACTTCTTGAACGAATGAAACTAACAAAAATTTCCCTAAAACTTTCATGAATTCGTTGAAATATTTCACAAACATATTTGTGTCAACTAAAATGAAATTAATCACAATTGAAGAATCATGTTTTCTGTTCTCAAATGATCTGATACAGGGTTTTTTACAAGTTATGGCACTTATTCTTACCTCATATAGTACTCAACGTTCTAATTATGAAATGAAATAGTTATTTGTGTATTAAAAGCGTAAAGTGATTCTTTGTTACTCGAACACGGTAATTGCAGCGCGAGCCGAAGGCACACATAATTTTTTCTACGATTGCATCTTAAAATTATTTAAAAATGTATACGTACTGAAAATAAATTCGTTCTGTCAACTGTCAATATGACAAGTTTCTGTTTTGTTTGTATCCCTGGTAGCTATTGAAAGAAGTGCGCATTTAATATCTTTTTTGCGCGTTGCCATTGGAAACGCGCGCATTTAACATCTTTTCCACGCGTTACCATTGGAGACGCACAAAAAATATATTTTCGTAACACATGCACAAGAAACACGTTCTTATTCCCTAATTTTAGAGAGAGAAACACTGATTTTCTCCCCTAGGGAGAGAAACATGTTTCTCTCCCTAGGTAGCATGTTTCTCTCCCTAGGGACATGTTTCTCTCCCTAGGGACATGTTTATCTCCCTAGGGACTACGATTAATAGCTGTTTGCGGCGCTTCCTAGGTAACTAGTTACGCAACCCATATTTGACATTTCTCCCGATAAGACATTAATTTTTGTGCACTTGTTACGAAAAGTATAATATGCTTCACGGGAGGGCGCGATTATACCTTGTGTGAAGTTGGCATGTTTCTCTCCCTAGGGACATGTTTCTCTCCCTAGGGACATGTTTCTCTCCCTAGGGACTACGATTAATAGCTGTTTGCGGCGCTTCCTAGGTAACTAGTTACGCAACCGATATTTGACATTTCTCCCGATAAGACAGTAATTTTTGTGCACTTGTTACGAAAAGTATAATATGCTTCACGGGAGGGCGCGATTATCCCTTGTTTCCCTCCCTTGATGCATAACATACTATTTTCTATTGTTCCACAGAAAACGTCAACTTTACGATGACAAATTGTCAACTTTTCATAGTAATCGAAGAAAAATAATTTTTCAAAATTCGCAAAAATAATTGTACATTACTTGAAGCAAACATTTTTCATACCACTGGACTGATTGTTACAGTCGTGCCTCAAGCTTCAAATTCTTGAAAAATTGTTGCTTTTATTACTAGTTGTACAAATAACTATTTACCAAGGATTGAAAGTAACTGACTGCACATTTTATTCTGTTATATCTCAGTATGGGGTAGATGGCTTAGTGGTATCGAGTCGGCTTGTGGATCTTGAGAACCCTGTTTCGATCCCCACAGCCGACAAACAATTTTCACCAATTTAAATCTATCCCTGTGGCTTCTCATCCACTAATATCTTTGAGGGCCGTGATTTGACGGCTTATAGCCGCACTTCACGCGAAGAAATATATCACTTACCGAGATCTGTTACGGAAGAGTGCCACATCCAGTAATAACAATAATAATAATAATAATAATAATGACTTTATTACCCAACAGGAAGCCAGTAATGGGTAAAAGGCGTGATGATATTGTAACAATATGAGCTATCTCATTGTTGTTATGTTGCGTTTAGGTAAGATTGGTTTCGTGTAATTTGACACTCGTGACCACATGTGCCATTAAGGCTGAGTGTGAGATCTTTTGGTTTTCGAATATAGGGCATTAAATTATAAAAAGAGACAGTTATAGTTAATATTCTTAGAATTCCAACAAGATTTCATGTTCGCGTTATCGGCAGTGCCAGAGTGTCAGACTACATAACCAAAGCACTTGAGACATCTGCGTGCACCCTGATGTGTGGGGGATGGATTCCAGATGTGGGTATCGTACCCAGGGCAGCAAGTGTTTTGGTGGGAACCATCAGTCTCGTCCATCGACTCAACGCGTGAAGATGTAGTTCTTCACATCACGCGGTGTTCGCGTTTTACTTTATTTAAACTAGATTAGTGAATTAAGTATTGTAATTAATAAAAATTTAATTCAAATAATAATTCTGTTTCCATTCAATATAGCGTTTCGTGTTACAATAAGTAAAAAATATTTGATAGCAATGTGTTAATAAAATTTTACGACTGCGTTTTTTCCGCTCATGTTACAATTGACGCAGTCCAGAAAAAGATCAACTTATTCACCCATCCCGCTCATGTTACAATATTTTTATTTTATTTTTATATATCTCAATAAAAAATTAATTAAAATAGTTTATGATTGCTTAATAAATTATTATTAAAAGTGGCCGGAAAAATAGTTTGTTATTAGCAACGATCTACAAAGACTCTTGGTCTATAATGGTTAATTATTGTCATCAAAATGACTGATCGTAAAAAGTATATTGGTAGTAGAAATAGATAATGACTTTAGGATTTCGTAAGTCTATGTTGAAACAATAACCCCCAGACTGAATTGAATCCGTAGTGCAGCTGCAAATTAGCATCCTTCGAGTGTTGAAACTCTGTTAGCCTCCACCTGCATGTCAGCCTTGTCCCCTGCTCTCGTCTCCGCCGCTGGCACCTTCCGCGCATCCTGCACTTCGCCGATCAAGTCCCGGATCCTTGAGATTCCTGCGGCCTGCACTCATCCCCACTACGCATGCGCGCGCAGGCGCCGTGCGGCGTCGCAGCGTCGAAACGATCCTCCGTCGGTAAGCGTCTGACAGTGAACAGTTACCACGGCGAACGACGCCACGGCGAATATCACCCAGCATTTTTGTTAATTTGGTTAAACGTGAGTGCTTACTAGTAGCGATTTAGTTGCATGTGAGGACTCTGACTAGGTGGTTGGTGACGTGATGAAGTGAAATTATGAATGGTGGAAGTAAATTGTAACAGGAATATATTCATTGATTTTTGTTTGGTTATGTATTATGATTGTTTCTAAAAACTTATTAAGTTATTGGCGATGTAATCTCCGCGTGCTCGTGACGTCAGATGGTCCACGCGGAGCCTCGGTCGGCAACAATGCAACCAATTGCTAAACATTAGTGCTAAAGTTCTTTTACTCTTGGACCATGAAAGTTTTAGCTGTCTTGTTGTGCTTGGCCCTCGTAGGGCTTTGCCCCGGGTTTCTTCTTGATGGTTCCACTAATTCATACTCACAGTTTCGTAAATGGGGCGTCGGAACCAACGGTAGTCTCGAATTCGAATTTAAAACTGATCAACCGAACGGTTTATTACTTTATACTGACGATGGAGGAACTTATGATTTCTTTGAAATAAAGCTAGTTGAAGGAGCTTTACGGTTACGTTATAACCTAGGAGGTGGCGCTCAAATTATCACCGTCGGACGGGATCTCAACGACGGACACTGGCATAAAGTCCACGTACAACGAAACGATGCAATTACTACACTCTCTGTAGATGGTATCCAACAGACTAGTATCTCAAGAGGAAAGGAATTTCAATTTGGAAGATTTGCAACTAATTCTGAAGTGTTTGTTGGCGGTATGCCGACTTGGTACAACACCAAGTTAACTCTTCTTGCATTGCCGAGCGTCATCTTCGAGCCTAGGTTTGTGGGAGCCATTAGGAACCTGGTGTACTCGGATCTGGAAGGAGGACCGCCGAGGAGGCAGGAAACCAGACCGAAGGATCACAAGGTGAGATTTAATTTACTGATGTATGTCAAAATTAAATTAAAAAACACTAGGTTAGTTTCAAATAATGTAAAGTTTATTTTACAATACGTATTTCGGTCGACTAGACCATCATCTGGTGAACAAGATATCATATCTTGTTCACCTGATGATGGTCTAGTCGACCAAAATACGTATTGTAAAATAATCTTTACATTATTTGAAACTAACCTAGTGTTTTTTAATTTAATTTTATTATAAAATGTTTCAACGAGAACCGACAGTTAAATCTATCGGATGTATGTCAAGTTTCTGATCTATGGTCATAACCTAAGGTAACATGACATTAGTTATCTACATATCATGAATAAATTTATCACTAGTTAACGCTTTAACGTCTTTCTGATTACTAATTGAACGTTCTTTTTATGTATAGAATTGTTAATAGCTCGCAGACTTCAACTTATTTCCCAAAAAATGAGACAATGTCTGTGTGGTTCGGATTCTACTATGAGTACACTCCTATATAAAAGTCTACAAGATACCTGGTCTAGATTGTAATTCAGATTAAGTTTCTATTGTACACAGTAGTAAATAAATAATGAGTTATACAAGATCTTGTACATTACATCGTATATTTTCTGATGTTAAATGTTTCTCAATTTCTTATTGTGAAGAACTGATTTTTTTACAACTTTTAAAATTTTGTTTGTCCTTTGATATATAAAGCTTCTATAAGGAAAGCTTTTTCATGAACTTGATTTATTTAATTTGGACTTATAGATAATTAAAAATTTAGTATAGTATTAAAGTATAAGCATTGGTAGAAAATTAAAAAATATATAAATAATTTTAGAGAAAAACTGCTGAATTTTTTACCATTTTCATTTTATTTTTATTTTGTTTTAACTTCATTCCAATTACAGTAGCTTATAGTTGAATCCGAACCGTTCAGATACAATCATATTTTTTAAATAAGTTGAGATTTGAAAACGTGGTCTCTTGATTTGTAAACACAAGTTGTGTGCTTACATTTTCTAATATTGTTAAACAATTTTAAATTATTTTAAAAAAAATACTTGAATTAAAAGAGAATTGAATATTCCACGACTCTTATTTTGTTCTTCTTTATAGTTTGCAGATCTACTCGTTCTTTAAGACGAAGTTTTTTATGGAGTTTAACTTAAACTGACATAAAAAACTAATTTAAATTTGACTAAAATATTAGATTGCGAAAATTGGTGGAGGAGCCACATTGTATACGTTACGAGCAGAGAACAAAATAAAGGGAATATATAAATGTACAAAATTTCAAATACAATAATTATATTAATTACCAGTTATTTTTATGTTACAATTAAATATTGGTAAGGTTCGCTTCGCTCTCTCTGCCAACAAACAAATCTTAGGAAAGCTGTTATATTCGATTTTAGTTTAAATTATTATTCAAAATTTAATACATTTATTTAAAAATTGATCGTGTTCTTGGTACAGCTCGCTTCGCTCTCGTTTTAAACAAATAAACCTTAAATCCACAGAACAAATGCCTTTCACATCAACACATTATTTTCGGTTTAACTCTAATTATTCCGGATTCTGTACATTTATTTATAGTTTGAATGTGTTCGTGGCAACGCTCGCTTCACTCTCTTTTTAAACAAACAAATCTTTAAAACTCACGCTCCGAACAAGCAGGCTTTTAATAAATTTTCTTGGCAAAATTTGATTAATTTAATACTGCCGTTTATATTTTGTGTAAATATTCAAATGGCAAATATTTATCAACTGAAAAATGCTTCAAATGCTTATTTAAAGTATTATTTTCTAAAATAATTTAGAAACATTTTATTGTGAATAATAATGTAAATCAGTGGTCTTCAACCTCACGAAACAATTTTCAGAGTCGCAAAACTTCTAAAAAAATTAATGTAATGCAACTAATTATTTTTGATTCTAGATTGCGAAATGTTACTTTTGCATTCGAGAATGCAAAAGCATTGTTAGCCTTTCTTCTATCAAAAAATTGCAGGATGCAAAAAACTTTTGCATCCTGCATGCAAAAGTCTTTTGCGTTCTGTAGACAAAAAACACTCATTTCGCGTGTTGATAGTTGTCAAGTAAATTTTAACTTTATATGAAAGTTTTCGAAAAAATATATTTTTACTTCCTTGTACGAAGTAAAGGAAGTATTGTTATCGCGAAAATTTTCGGTTCTCAGATTTCAGTGGAAATACGCATTTTGGCCCTCCCTGAGTCCATTTTGACTAATTTCGTCGTGACGTCTGTACGTACGTATGTACGTATGTATCTCGCATAACTCAAAAACGGTAAACCGTAGATAATTGAAATTTTATATTTAGGACTGTTATAACATCTAGTTGTGCACCTCCATTTTTGGTCATTATATAACTTCCGGAAGTGGTACTTTACTTGAAGCCTATAATAGATTTTCATGAAAAACTATATTCAAATATAATTTAAAACTTTCCAAATTTGGTATATAAGACTACTATATCAATGGAAATAATATAATAGATTTTGGTTAAAATACACTAACCGGAAGTGACACATTACATGAAGCTGCTAACAGTTTTCCTTGAAAAAAATGGTATTATTTTAATTTTAGAAATAAATGCTTCAAATAAAAGTTTTAGAGAATTAAATTCTGCGTCTAGCACATTAAGAATTTTTAAATTATCCTTTTGCATAAGCGAGATATCTAAATTTAAATAGTATATATTTTGTGTTTTTTTTAAATTAAGTTTGCTATGGATTCGAACAAAAAATAAAAAATAAAAGATTTTATGTCAAATATGTGCAATTAAAAAAATATCTATAGTTTAATACGCGTACAAGGAAGTCATGTGGTGTCCACATCAGATTTTTATATACTATATTCTACTATCTTGGAAATGAAATGCATCTAGTAAAAAATTAAACTTTAAAACAAAAATACTTGATATTCGAGAATGTTCAGCATAATTAGATATTTCAAAGATTTCCATCGTAGTATAAAAACATATAATATCTTTCATATTTATGACCGATGTTCTTCTTTTTCTCGTCTGGAGAATATTAAAAACCTTCTGTTTCATTTGTTTCATGGCAATCTTTTAATTCCGCTCATTTCTCGCATAGACGACCCTTGAGACGAACATACATTCAACAAAGAAATTAAAATAGCTTCTCTTTGGTTCTAATACAGCGAAGTAACTATAATTATGATTTATTTCTGAGGGCGCGTTCATGTTATAAAGCCTTGGCATCCAGTTATAAATTAATGAAAATTCATTCATTAGTTTATACAGCCCCGCATTTGATCCGAAATTACTACACTCGTAAATAATATATTCCAGTGACCAACAATATTTTCCATTGGGTCGATATTTCAATCTTCTGACAAGTTATGGTACGAGTATTTTCAGACGAACGTATTTTTCCCACTGTCATTACAGCTAACATAATTTATTGTATTACAGAAGTATAAGTTTTACATTTAAAAAATATATATATATATATATCATCACGCCTTTTACCCATTACTGAGTGTGGCACACTGCCGTAATCAGATCTCGGTAAGTGATATATTTCTTCGCGTGAAGTGCGGTTACCAGCCGTCAAATCACGGCCTTCAAAGATATTAGTATATTAAATTGGTGAAAATTGTTTGTCGGCTGTGGGGATCAAACCAGGGTTCTCAAGATCCACAGGCCGACTAGATACCACTGGGGTAGGTACCCCATTACATTTTAAATTACGTATATGTAGATATCAACTTCATGTTGCTTATATATTATTTTCGGTTTTGAAATTTGTTATGTAAAAATCATGATAAAAATAGATAGTATAGTATTTCTCCTATTTTATTTTTTTTCCTTCTGGCTTCCTGGCGGACCAACTGCTAAGGTCATATGCCGCCATTACGGCCTGATCCTGCGTTTTAGATCTTAGAGTCAACAGCAACGCGGGTTATTTCTCCTATTATCGTAGTAATTATGTACGTTACTAGCAATAAAGTTAAGGAAAAAGTAACACGATTACATAAAATTCAACAATGAAAATCTGCTGGATTTTTATAAAAATTATCTTATTAACAATACACAAATTGACAGACTTTTTCTTTGACAGCTATTTTGTATTTTTTGATAAGTGAATTTATTGCATTGGTGTGTATGTATCTCAGAAAAATACACTTTACGTACGTATATTGAAAGTGGTAATTTTTTAAACGAGTAGCTGGCAAATTATCACTGTCCATGCAAAAAATAAATGCAGATAAGTCGACTTTCTGTCATACTTAATTGTGCACCACTATTTGTAAAATATTGAAAGTTTTCATATATCTCATAAAAATTCACTTTCCGCATGTGTATGGAAAGTGGTAATTTCTAAACAAGTATGCAGCAAATAACAACTGTGCCTGCTTTAAATAAATACAAAAAAGTCGACTTTCTGTCATAGTTATTTGTGTACCACCATTTGTAAAATATTTACAGTTTTCATATATCTAATAAAAATTCACTTTCTGCATGTGTATGGAAAGTGGTAATTTCTAAATAAGTATGCAGCAAATTACAACTGTGCCTGCTTCAAATAAATACAAAAAAGTTGTCTTTCTGTCATAGTTATTTGTGTACAACTATTTGTAAAATATTGACGTTTTCATGAATCTCAGAAAAATTCACTTTCCACACGTGTATGGAAAGTTGTAATTTTTAAATAAGTAGGCTGCAAATGACAACTGTTCATACATGAAATAAATACAAAAAAGTCGTCTTTCTGTCATAGTTATTTGTACACACCATTCATAAAATATTGATAGTTGTGAAAAACTAACTTTCCGCACGTGTATGGAAAGTTGTAATTTTTAAATGAGTAGGCGGAAAATGACAACTGCATGAATTAAATGTAGAAAAGTCAACTTTCTGTTATAATTATTTGAGCACCACTATTCGTAAAATATTGACAGTTTTCATGAATCTCAGAAAAATGTACTTTCTGCCCGAGTATGGAAAATGCTAGCTATCAAACGAGTAGGCGTTAAATGACAACTGTTCACGCATGAAATAAATGCAGAAAAGTCAACTTTCTGTCATGGTCGAATTAAAAGTCATTCCCGTACTACATATGTCTTGTTATCTAGCAACAACTATAACGTACAAAAATAATACATTTTGCAGGTCGAAAATGTTACTTTTTCCTCTCAAAGAATAAAAAATTAATATTTGCAAGTATCTAACAAGTTTTAGAAGCACTGTTCTGGGAGGTAGTAAATAAATTCAAAATGTGGTCTTTACCATACGGACTCGGGTACCGAATCATTCGATTGTAATCGTTAAATAATATTTAGCCGTATACCCTAATATTACTACCATAATTCACCATTATTAATTGGATCAAGCAGGCGTGGGAATACCGTCGTAAATTATTTTTATTGTTCATGAATAAAATGTGAATTTTTGTAAATGGAATTATTAATTTTACCTTAGCGCTAATGTTCGTCTGTTGTGTTGAAACGCTCGGAAACGAATTCGCACGCAAACTAAAAATAAAGTTATGGAAATGTTCCCGCGTATATATTAAGATAAATTTAATAAAAGTAGTAAAGGTAATGTGCTTTCCAAGAATGAGAACCTGTTAAATGTATTCTTAGATACAATTATATCATTATTTCTACGTTGAAACCAACGATCTGGAGTCATGTCAGCTTTATGTGGAGAGAAACGATTTCTAGTTTATTATGTTCATGTTTGTTTCTACTTTGAAGTTTTCTGTCGTATGCAACAACTTAGGGTCATTTGTGTTTATTAAGATAAGATTATAATAACACTAACTGCATACAAAATGTTTAAACAGGGTGGCGACTAACCTGGAAAACCGGGAAAAGTCAGGGTATTTTATATTTCTGGAAAAGTCAGGGAAAAGTCAGGGAATTTGATTCCATGTCAGGGAAAAAAGTTTTTTGTTCTTTAAAATTTTTAATTTAATTTTAGAAAAATAACTACAAACTTTTATTTCAAAATGTATTTAGTTATTTTTAGATTTTATTGGCAGAATATCCTTTATTAGATAGATAGTATACCTTTATTGGCAACAAATACTCTTTATTGCTTCTTAAGAGTGAGAACCACCATCTATGAAAATATAACCGAAGGATGTTTACTAATTGAAAACTATTTTGTTTTGTCTAACGTTTCTACCGCGCTATGTTTTTCCTGTATGCAATATTTAAGGTTGTGTATTTGCCTGTTTAGAAAGACAAATTGATTTTGCTCTAAGCGCTCTAAGCATTTCATATTTTATGTGGCTTTACGTTTTAGATTTAAATAGAAATCCATTGTAAGTTTTATGAAAACCTTTATTCAGTCTTACAGTTTTAGGTTATATTTTGTTTTTTTTCTTAGTCTTAAACTTTTAGATATTAAAGAATATTGATTTTAAATTGATTTTGGTGTAATTTTTAGAATAAATGCGGAAGTAATGTTTCCAATTATCAATTAATTAAAAATATTTAATTGTCAAAAAAAAAATAGATTTCTTGTCATAATTGTTTTTTAATTGTTATCATACAATTATTATTAGTAATAATTAATTTATATTAAATTATAAACAATTTAAAATAGTAATAATTACAATAAATTTACTTTTAACATCAAAACTGTCCATATATATAATGATAAACATTCGTGTTTTTAAATTATTATAATATAATATATGATATAATATATGAAATGTAACCATAAATTCATAAATAAGTCAATATTCTAAAAGTCAGGGAATTTTTTTACTTAATCAGGGAAAAGTCAGGGAATTTATTAATGTTACTTGAATCGCCACTCTGTTAAAGAACAATAAACAGATATAAACATTTTGACGTACTTTGTTTTGAGCTGTGAAATTATTTTAGACAAAATTACTTAAAGTTAAATATATCATCAGCCTTTAATCGATTACTGGGTGTAGTTTTATGTCGTAGCAGATCTTGGTAAGTGATATATTTATACAAATGAAGTGTAGTTACCAGCCGGCAAATCATGACCTCCACAGATGTTGGGGAGCCACAAGGGTAATGTAAATGTGGTGAAAAGTTTGTCGGCTGTGGGGATCGAACCCGGATTCTCAAATCTACAGACCGATACGATACTACTGAGCCATTTACCATTTAATTTCAAATATGTTAGTTTTTATATTTTGACTTGAAACTATAAAAAGCCGTAACGGCAAAATACTAAAATAATAACGAAACTATAATATATAAATTTAAATCACTGTAGCTTAAATTAAAACCTATATATTTTCAAAAAATTGTAACCGATAAATAAAACCGATATGTTTTAAAGAAGTTGTCGAGGATGTTATTAATAGTTTATTGTTAGAAATATCAATTAAAATTACTTGCATTTGAATTTACAATGAACAGTTTAGTTCCAAAATTGGTAAAAATCTTTAACCCCCAATCACTCCACACATAAAACTGACATTTAACAGCCACTTGATGTCAATATAAATAAATAAATAAATATATATATCATCACGCCTTTTACCCATTACTGGGTGTGGCACTCTGCCGAAGCAAATCTCGGTAAGTAATATATTTCTTCGCGTGAAGTACGGTTACCAGCCGGCAAATCACTGCCTTCTAAGATGTTAGTGGTAGGGGTAGATTTAAATTGGTGAAAATTGTCAATGTAAAATTTATAAAAGTCTATTGTTTTTGGTCGGAGCAACGAAATAGTTATTTATGTAAAAAGTCAGGAAAGCGTTCAATTACAGGATGAATAGATACAGCTTACGAATCCTGTACGACGCTTTACTGACGCGTTACGTATAACATTTTATCTGAACCTTATAAACAAATAATACATATTTTAAATTAATTTAAATTAAAAGAAATATTTGACTTACATATTCAGTCAGTATTTTATGACACTCACGTTTGTTTCATTACCTGCCTAGGCAGGCAATATGTCATTTTCCTGACTAGGCATGCAAAGCAAAGCTTTCCTGAGTCTTAAGCACAGGCAAATGTTTATTTTCCTGGCAGTTACAGGTAAAATCTTTTAATAAAAATGTTCTTAAAAGGAATAATACTAGTAATATGTCTACGTTACTAAACAAATCAAATCGTTTAATTTGGCCAATCACTAATTTTAATTACTACCATCACAGTGGCAACCATTATCACAATTTATTTAATTTACCCTTAAATTAAAATTCCTATTCAGCCTCTCTATGTGTACACACTCGGCTATATACACACACACAATAACATGCAAACATACATACATTCACACACACAACTCTCATTAACGGGCGGTGGGCAACACGCTGTTCGGCAACGGAGAGAAACAAAAGTTATTTAGTAAACGCGCCAGAGAGAAGCTAAAATCGACAATCATGAGCTTGGAATGGGTTTTGCGTGAGGATGTTTCGTCCTATGCTGTTTACCACAAAACCGTTCTTCGTGCCATTAAAAATAGTTATTGTATTAAGTGCGCGAAATGAGTGTTTTTTGTTGCGCATAAGAATGTCGCTTTTAGTCGAGATCCAAGTTATTCAAACGCGCCAAAGAGACGAATTTCGTCCACGAAGTACAATAGTTTGTGTATGAAGAGCGTAAAGTGATTCTTTGTTAGTCGAGTACGGTAACTGCAGCGCGAGTCGAAGGCTAGAGCTGCAATAGTATAAGAGGAATAAATGTACTTTACGCTCGTGATACACACATAAGTTTTTCTACGATTGCTATGAAAAGTTGACAATTAAGCTGGATTTATAATGAAGTAACGCAAAACGTAGAAAATAAAGCAAGGGAAAATAGTTGATTTATATTAAAAAGTAGTACCACTACTGCTAGCCAATCAGGTAATAAGATACAAAATTCACATTAATTCGGTATTTTTCGTTTACTTCGGCATCAAGTTTGAATTTCTGTACTTCTGTCATATCATATAACATTTGTTAGGTTATTTGTTGTTTATTGGGTTTTATGACTTTTCATGACTTATCATACAGTATTTTATACATTTCTACCTGCTCGATAATACTTCGGTCTATTATTTATTTTTAATAGAAAAGATTTCAACTAACAAAATGAAATCTGATAGATAAACAGATGGAGAATGGTGGAAGTCGATAATATAGATTTCTGCGCAACGTTCAAAATGCTGACTTCTTATTGGTCAGCGGTAGAAAGTTTTAGTTAAGGTAAGGTAGAAAGATGAATGTTGGGCAACTCTTGCGTTACATATTTTACCTTATTTCTTACTTTACTTCAATATAAATCATTACTAGCTGTAGTGCACGCTCAACTTTTTACGTTACCGATACTTTTTGCGTTACTTCTTACGTTACTTCATTATAAATTCAGCTTTATTCTCTCATCATCGTAAAGTTGACGTTTTCTGTTGCACAATCTAAAAATATCTTTGTTGCGCGTCTCTAATGGTAACGCGCGAAAAAGATGTTAAATGCGCGCGTTTCCAATGGCAACGCGCGAGAAAGATATTAGATGCGCGCTTACTTCAATAGTTACCAGGGATACAAACAAAACAGAAATAAAAGTGTTATGTTTGTTATAAATTTTCTAAAACTGAGTTCAACTTACATTCAAAATATAACTCCAGTAATTGAGATTAATGCACAAAGCAGTAAATAAATAAATAAAAAGTAATATGTCTAAAGTCGTGCGTACAGAACAAGCACATTTATAAAAAGCACCTTCCATGATGTTTCTTTTCAATCACTTATCCTTCTTTTGTAAATCTATCGCAATTTCAGGGTCTAATTCCCTGTGGACGAAACCTCGACGTACTTTTTCCATCCAACCTAAGTGCGTGGGTCGTCCTATCCTAGCGTTCTATTAGACGTGTGTTGCTTTTGTTGCGTCGGCGTCGGTCCCAAGCACGACTAACGCGATCTGAATGTCACTTGCAGTGTCCGTGTTACGGTTACTGCTAATACGAACATAACGTAAAGTAACGTAGGGTGCGTAGTACCGGAACAACGCACCGGAATTGCCGGAAAAATTGTGCTGATTGTTGTTTGCTTTTAATCGTTCATGAGATAGAAGCAGGCATTTAGATTGGAGGGATTATTTTAAATAGTGGTATATACAATACATTGAATCTGGACTTTCACAATTTTGCAACGGTAGATCCACAGAGGGGGGGGCCTTGGGGGCCATGCCCCCTCTCCCTTAAGTTAGTTTTTTTTTGGTTGAGATTTTGTATAAATCTCATTTGCTTCATTCGAATTAGGAAGAAATAGAATAAGCGAAGAAATTTATCATTCTGACAGAAATAAATAAATATACATATACATACATACATACATAACATCACGCTATATCCCATTAAATGGGGTAGCACGAACCCGTCAACATTCTCATCCTGACACACGATACTCGATTCGATCACATGAACACTTCCTCCATACAAACTTTCTTTTCTCACAACCAAAATCCATCAACACGCAACAAACATTCATCCATTCGCTCCTGTACACCTGTTTCGTAAATCTTCACTTACGCCCACTTCTCTAACAACGAATCTATAAGAAAAGAAGGCAGCATCTCCTGCGCTTGTTTAAAAATACATTTAACACAATTGCAGTTACACACTGTATAGTAAAAACTGAAAATGAAGTAAAAAAGATGAGGAAGGAAGGGAGTATCTCCCCGCGCTTGTTTTTGAAACTGAATTCCACACAATTGCAATGGACACTCTATAGTAAAAACAGAAAATGAACCAAAAGATAAAAATGGAAGGGAGCAACTTGTTTTTGAAGGTGAACTCCACACAATTGCAGGTAAACCCAAAAATCTAATCAATGAATCTAAAATCAAGAATCATACGCTTGTCCTCATTCATCATATTTATCCCGCAATTAATTTTCTCCAAACATTCGTATCCTGACACACCACTTTTGCTTCAACCACATTCATAATTCTTTTCATACAAGCTCGTTTATTCTTCACGCTCAGAATCTTTCGCTCACGCAACAACCCTTCAATCATATTCATCCACTTGTTCCTAGGCCGTCCAAAATAAATATATCATCACGCCTTTTACCCATTACCGGATGTGGCACTCTACAGAAGCAGATCTCGGTAAGTGATATATTTCTTCGCGTGAAGTGCGGTTACCAATCGTCAAATCACGGCCCCCAAAAGATATTAGTGGAGGGGGAGATTTAATTTGATGAAAATTATTTGTCGGCTGTGGGGATCGAACCAGGGTTTTCAAGATCCATATGCAGACTCGATACCACTGAGCCACTTACCCTAAAACTTTCAGTAAAATTGAAAATAGACTGAAACTGTAATCATTTCATTTATGTTATGCGTCAGCTGGTTGAAATTTATACGTCTGTCCTACTCCAGATAAACAGGTTTTATACACAATTTTTGCATAATTCGTATTAATCAGTCATTATATTTTTAAAGATGGATGCAAATTTTACATAAATATCCCTATAAGTGATATAACATTTATAAATATTTAATTATCATGGCTGGTAGCACAAGCTCTGTTTTTGGCTGTTTTAGGCTGTTTTAAGAGCAGTGTATTTGGGTGTTTTAGCTATCTCTAACATGTTAAAACCTCTCTTAGAATACCCAAAAACAGAGCTTGTGCTATCAGCCAATGTTACCAATGTCCTTATATGAAACAAATTACTATAATACTTCTTTCATATATAAGGATAAATTTTTGAAAACATTTTTAAATATTTATAAAATAATATAGATATATTAATCGCTTTATAGGCTATTATACTGAACTTACAAATCTAAATTTCTAAAACAAAGTTTCTTATTTATCGAAAAAATTGTCGGTACGAAAAAAGAGTAATATCCCCCTCCCCCAACCCAATTTTTGGATTCATCCTTGACATATTGTGAAGTAATTGTAATTAGAAACAATAAAGGAATGGAAAAGAATGAAAATTTGATGCGTACTCGAGAGTTGAGAGGCGCGGTGGCTGAGCGTGTTAAGGCACATCTCTTAACATACTGTGACGTCACCCGAACCAAGGTTCATCAGTTCGAATCCGCCTGTCGACAATGTGTGATTTGTCGTAAAATATAAAATACAGCTACATGTATTTGTCACACTCGGGCGCTATAAGCTAGTCACTTATACGTCTTAAATAATGTAGCATTCGACTAGGAAAACCGGCAGTACAGCAGTGTAAAAACTGCGGCTCGGTGTGTCCGGTAGGCCCAGGCCCGATTTGGGCTGTAGTGCCATCAGAAGAAGAAGAAGAAGAATCAAGAATTGAGACAAGGATATATAAAAATTAGTGGAATGTTTGGCGAAGATTACTTATACGAAAAAAAAATATAAAGTAAACACTTGGCTATGTTTCACAAAATTCAGCCTCCAAGTCACCTTATGAGGGCATCGTCAGAGGCTGGCCAGCACAGTTAGTAACCATAGACGCGTTTCGCTCTTATTAGAGCTCATCAGTATGGTATAACTCACTTCTGAATTTTGTGAACCTTGTTTCACCAAGTGTTGGATGACAATTAATTTTGTCTTTGTTGTTATTACTTAAACGATTCGTCCAAGAAAAAGGAAATTGCGTGGGCTATCTAGGAATAAATGCGCAATGGGTTGAAGTTTTGTTTAAATTATAAAACAAAGCACTTAATTATATTTTTGCCGTTTTTGTAATATTTACAGAAACATAAAAACTAATATTGTTCCTCCAAAAATACCATTTTATGTTTGTTAAAACATAAAAATTCAAATAATATAAAAACTTTTGTGTGAACAAACAATATCTTTCTAAATAAATGAATAAAAGTAAATTTAACAAACCGCCAATAAGTAATTTATAAATGTTATTTTTAGAAACTGTAATAAACTAAATATTTAAACAGCAATTTCTTGGTATTCAAAATGCATTACACGAAATTACAGTGTATTTTGAATGAATCCTGCACCTGCAGATTGCTACAGACATGCAATATATTTAATGCATCTCTCATTTATTATATCGGGTGTATTCTGGTAAAACGATTATTCTATTGCTGGGATAGATTGCTCAGTGGTAACGAAACAATTTTCACAACATTAAAACTATCTCTGTGGCTCTCCCTCCACTAACATATTTATGAGTCGTGATTTGCCGGCTGGTAACCGCTCTTAATACGAAGATATACAGGGTGTTTCACAACTTAGAGCAAAAAATTAAAGGGTTTATTCTGTACGACGCGCTGATCATGAAACAAAAAGAATTTTTTTTAAATTCGAAAAATTAAGGGTTGCTAACCTAAAACATTTTTTGTAGTACTGCACTGGATTCGCTTTCCTATTAAACACAAACAATGAAGTAGGTATCAACTACGAAAGAATAATTACACAATTCAATTATTAGCAGTTATTTATAATAGAATTTTATTTAATTAATAACTTTAACATAATCATTCACCCAGTGGCAGTGGCAACGAAAAATTTTGGACTGGGAAACATGGAAAATAGTTTTGCGATTTAAAAAAAAAATCTTTTTGTTTCATGATCAGCACGTTGTACAGAATATACCCTTTAATTTTTGTTCTAAGTTGTGAAACACCCTGGATATCACTTACCCAGATCTGCTACAGCAGACTAATGAGTAAAATGCGTGAGGATATATTTTATCCTTTGAAACATTTACTGACATTTAAACTCTACATAAAGTCCTGCCTTAGTATCAGTTTAGTTTCATCCACATTCATAATTCCTTTCACATACGCTCGTTATTACTTACGTTCACACAATAAACCTTCAATCATACTCGTTTAATTCTTCCTTTGTCACACTACATTTCATCCACATTCATAATTCTTATCATGCAACCTCGTTTATTCTTTCAACTCGGATTTATTGTAACATTCACTGAACATTTATTCATTAGATTTATCCATTCGCACCACATTTCATGTACATTCATAATATCTTTCATACAAGCTTGCTTATACTTTTCACCTTCACTCATATCAATCCATTTATTCCTCGGTTATTCATACAATTCTTAATGTTATCCTTAATTTCAATTCAATCTGACACGCCCACTTTTCTAACCAGATTTTTATCAATAACTTGTCCGTCAGTACAGTGGTGTGGGTAGCGATACGGAATTCGAATCCGGAGATCCTGAGTTCGAATCTCACACAAGCTAAACTGCGACTCGGTGAGCGCGGACCCTGTACTGTAATTGGGATTAAGTTCCTGTTGTACAGCGTAACATAAATAAATAAATAAACTTTTTGACCCGCGCGGTGGCCGCGGTTGAGGGCCTGACTGACGACCAAAAGGTTGTGGGTTCAGGTCCCGCCCGTGGCGGCCATTCTTAAGGACATATCGACATATGACCTCAGTAGTTGGTCCCAAAAAATAAATTAAAAAAAAATAATAATAAACTTTGTCATCATGTCATTTTTCCATTTGCATTCATAATTCCTTCATACAAGCTCGTGTGATCTTTTGTTCAAACATGTCCATTCCATTTACTGCTGTGTTGTTCACGCATCTCTTATCCTTAAAATAAAAGGAGATGAAAGGAGGAGGAATGCGGATGAAAACTATAATTCGAAGTCTTCTTGTGAGTGAGTCGTTGAAGTGTAGATGAAGAATCTAGACACCCAGAGACTAAAGACAAATGAAACGAGTTTCAATTGTTTCAACAGCAACCATTTAAGTTATGTGGAACAAAGTTCTGCCCTTGAAAACAAACCTTTAGAACATTAGAGCAGTGGTTTTCAAACTGTGGGCCCCCCCTGAGGGGGCGCGAGATTGTTTCAAGGGGAGCGCGCTATATAAAAATATAATTGAGGCTTATGAACACATTCTCAATTCATATCATAGCACACACGTGTTTCTAACTCGCGCTCGCAGTAAAATATCCCTAGTTTAACAAACAAAGCCTTAGAAATTTTGTTACTTTTCGTAACAACTTATTTGTGTGAAACAGACTTTTCCGCTGTAGCTGTTTTAAAGACAAAATATCGAACTCGATTATTCGTTGAAAAAGAATTGCGAGTGGCGATATCTTCAATGATTCCCCGGTTCGAGAAACTGAAAAACAAGCGTCCATTCAGCACACTCAAAAATTATGATTATATTGTATTAATTGTGCCTAATTTAAATTAAATATTATCTCCAATCTTATTACAATTTTGTTTATAAATGTTGTTACATTATTTTGTTCTATTATTATGTTGTCATAAATATAATTTTAGGTTAAGAAAAAGATTTGTTATAACAAATATCTTATACAATAACAATATTTATTTATAGTACTTTATTTTTGTATTCTATAAAATAAATTATTTACGATTTTTGAAGTTAGGCTGTTATAAAAAATTAGGGGGGCGCGACAATTTTTTATGGAAAAAAGGGGCCGCTGAGAGAAAAAGTTTGGAAACCACTGCATTAGAGCACGTGAAGCACAGCCAACTACAATTTAACACAATTCAGAAATTCTAGAGCGTCAGTCTATTTATTAAATTCAGCGAGGCTAAAAAATACCATTTGATATTTCACTGGTAGTTCTTTCCCGCTATAAAAGTATTTCTCTCCATTTCCGGTCTGTGAATTCGTATTTTCGCGCCACAAGAACCGGAAACGAACCCTCGCGGAGTCTGTTTCGGCGACAAAACGGATTGCGATCGTGGTGGCTGCGTCAGCACAAAACTGCGGTTATAGCTGGAACTTTACCAAGGCTTGCTGGATCGCAGAACGTGGATCCCAAAGGTACTAGATTTATTATACACGTGTTGAGAATAGTTGTGTTCTTTTGTTTTTACGATTTTGCCCGTCATCTACTCGTGACGTTGTTTCTTAACCCTTCGCAGTATTTTAAACAAGCTATAAAATATATTTACATTCGTTTTGGACGGTCATCAAGTCACAACATCTACTGATTTATATCTGAGGCAGAAGTTTTTCAAGTGTGGGTGGTGATTCCTCCCTCTCCGGGGAGGAGAAATTAAAAAAAAAACATTCACAGAAATAATTCTTTTGTCTTATGACATGACACTTACAATTTTAATGTCAGTACGGTGGTGTGGATAGCGATACGGAATTCGAATCCGGAGATCCCGAGTTCGAATCTCACTCAAGCTAAAAATTATATGAACTACTACACTGCGGCTCGGTGAGTGCGGACCCTGTACTGTAATCGGGATTAAATTCCTGTAGTACAGCGTAACATAAATAAATAAATAAATGACAGAAAAATTCGGGTGACGCAAGGATTCAAATTATGGAGCTATTGCTTGTCGGGCAGATGTGCTAACTATTACACCACGACAGAAAATGGCAAATTACTCAAAAAATATGATTTTTTTTTAAATTACTGTCTTAATGTTATTTAAATTACAATCGTCTATTTACATTACCTTACGGTAAAAAAGTTATTAATTTATTTGTTCATTTACATGTGCAAAATATAATTAAATTACATGCAATAATTACAAATTACTTGCGAATTTTTATGGACATAAACTCTATTTTTAATATATTGATTACTGTCTTATATACAAAAATAGCAAAATATAAATTACAAGCAAAATTAAATACTAATAGCAACCATGGCCAAATACACCGAACTTGATTAACGCTTATTATAACCGTTTCATTCCATTCTTTTGCCATATAAAAATTTGCCGCGAGTTTTTTTACTGATTTAGTAGTTCAAGTTATGCCATCTAGTGATTTTGATTTCAATTAAATGAAAGTGACCATACTGTCAAGTTACAAAAACAACCTCAAAATATTTGAAAATTAAAGTAAAACAACCTTAAAATATTTGAAAGTTGAAACTTTTGTAATAAAATAATAGTTACTTGAGTATTAAGAGCGTAAATAGTGTAAGAGGAACAAAGACACTTTACGCTCGTGATACACACATAATTTTTTCTACGATTGCATCTTAAAATTATTCAAAAACGTATAGGTACTGAAAATAAATTCGTTCTGTCAACTGTCAATATGACAAGTTTCTGTTTTGTTTGTATCCCTGGTAACTATTGAAATAAACATGCATTCAATAACTTTTCGCGCGTTGCCATTGAAACGCGCGCATTAAACGTCTTTTTCGCGCGTTGCCATTGGAGAAGCGCGACAAAGATATTTTTTGATTGTTACACAGAAAACGTCAACTTTACGATGACAAATGAGAGTGTAATTGTCAACTTTTCATAGCAATCGTAGAAAAAATAAATTTTTACATTCAATATTATTAATTTAGGTTAGTTTAGTTATTACGTATTTCGTCAGAGGCGCTAGTTGATGTGTCCACTATATAAATTTGAAATTAGGAATTTTAACGACATATTAAATGGCCACAATAAGCGTAGCGCAATTCAAAACCCCCTGTATTATAATTGGAATTAAATTCCTGTTGTATACAGAAGAAAATAAATAATAGTATATTAAAGAACAAGTTTTATGAAATGTTATAATTCACATTTATGGAATTGTTCATATTTTAAGGTTATATTGCAATGTTCTCAGTTTGCTATGTTCAGTATGTCATCGGCTACTACCAACCGTCTAAAACAAAATATTGCGTATCGTAATAAATGACTTCTTTATGAACGTAAAATAAATAAATAAACAAAATATATCTTATATCTTTGATTGAGTATTTTAAGAGTTTGACACAGAACAAATAATATAAAAGCATTTACACAGTTTTCGAAAAGGCAATAAAATTAATCATGTATTGACATTTTCAAGACAAAAACAAATCGAAATTTTTCCACGTAATCGACGCGTTTGTCATGAACTTCGTTAAAAATGAATACTAGCAGTCACGGAAATATTGACCGTCATCACTGATACAAGCAAACTACGCCAACTTGAAAAATATATTTGTTATCCATTACTTGGAATGTGTTATTAAATCATTGACTACCAATCTATTACAACAAATCGATTATACTTCTTTTTGTCACGGAAATTAATTTATTAGATAGCATCTTTAAATACTTATACGATTGAATTTATTTGTTTGAATTGGCTTTGAATCTTTGCAAGGAAATTACCTGGGCCAAAGTGCTAACTTTACGAATGAAACTCAAACTTCTCTGATTTCAATTGAAAACTAACAACACTGGGAGTTTATTTTAATGAGAAATATGCAGGGTTCGTAAATATCATGATATTTATAATAAATATCAAAATATCTGATATATAGGATATATATCAGATAAATATCACTTTTTGGATATTTATTTTTTAATTTTAGTTTTTGTACACATTTATTATCACAATAGGAAATACAAAATAAATTATTACTCCTAAATAACAAATTAACATAGGTAATGAAAAAAAGTAAATATACATTGAATGGATACACAAATATTATATAGTACTAAGAATAGTAAGAATATTTAAATAATCCTATATCCTAGATAGGGGCAAATCATCATCTTCTGATGAACTTCCTGAACATAGCGTTGCAGATAGACTCACTTGGCCAAATCCAATCTAAATTAGTTTTTTTTGTAGTTTCTTTTTGGTTTAAATATTTAAACATAAAAACTAATTACGTAATTGAGATTGGACAATGCCAAAAGTGGAGAAATATCGTTCCAGCCCTGCTGTGCCTGCTACAGCAGTGTGTAACTGTTCACATAGTTCAATAAATGTACTTTTATTTGTCCACTCTGACTCATTAATAGTTACACTTTTCCACCATATTAAAGGATTTGTATTTCTAAAATGAGTACCAAATAAAAATTTTGGAAATGGTTCAGACTTTGCCGTTAATGACATCACAAATGGCACACAATTTGGATTTATGTCGTTGATGTGAAGTTAGTCAAAAGCTAGTAAAGTAAGAATTATCTTTAGAATATAATTTTAACAGAATTAATGAAAGTAATAATACTGTATTTATTATAGACTATTTGATATTTTTATATAATGGATATATATCTTCGAACCCTGTTTATAAGTTAACTGAAGCACGAGAAAATTAATGCCGTTGAGCGCGTTTTCATATCACATTTAGTTTTTGAGATATAGCCTCGGAAAAGTAGAAAAACTGACAAATTCGAAAAATTTCACTTTTCCGGAGGCTATATCTCAAAAACTAAACAAGATATGGAAATGCGCTCAACGGCGTTGAATTCCCCGTATCCGAATTGACTTATAAGCAAATTTTCATACAATTTTATGCAATTTAATATATTTAATTATTTCCTAAGGGGTACCCCTTTGGTTTTTTCAGATTTTAATTCAATTTTCCCAAAAATCCTTAATCGTAGGATTATTAAAACGAAAATTTACATACATATGTATTTTGACCCACTGAATCCAGTGGTGCAATCTACAAATGCATATGACTTCTGGTTTTTGAGAAAATGTTAAAAAACCGCTTTTTGCGATTTTTTTGGCGGAAAATAGAAAAAAATTAAAATCGCTGAAACTATGTTTATAAGTTAACTGAAGCACGAGAAAATTAATGCCGTTGAGCGCGTTTTCATATCACATTTAGTTTTTGAGATATAGCCTCGGAAAAGTAGAAAAATTGAAAAATACGAAAAATTTCACTTTTCCGGAGGCTATATCTCAAAAACTAAACAAGATATGGAAATGCGCTCAGCGGCGTTGAATTCCCCGTGTCCGAATTGACTTATAAGCAAATTTTCACACAATTTTAAGCAATTTAATATTTTTAATTATTTCCTAAGGGTTTTTTCAGATTTTAATTCAATTTTCCCAAAAATCCTTAATCGTAGGATTATTAAAACGAAAATTTACATACATATGTATTTTGACCCACTGAATCCAGTGGTGCAATCTACAAATGCATATGACTTCTGGTTTTCGAGAAAATGTTACAAAAACGCTTTTTGCGATTTTTTTGGCAGAAAATTGAAAAAAATAAAAATCGCTGTTTATAAGTTAACTGAAGCACGAGAAAATTAATGCCGTTGAGCGCGTTTTCATATCACATTTAGTTTTTGAGATATAGCCTCGGAAAAGTAGAAAAATTGAAAAATACAAAAAATTTCACTTTTCCGGAGGCTATATCACAAAAACTATTTGATATTTTTATATAATGGATATATATCATTGCAAAAATATGACGATATATATCAAAATAAATATCATGATATATATATATCGATCGATATATATCTTCGAACCCTGGAAATATGGGATTTGATAAATTGAAAAAAATTGTTATTTGTGTATTAAAAGCGTAAAGTGCTGCAATAGTGCAAGGGGAACAAAGATACTTGACGCTCGTGATACACACATAATTTTTTCTACGATTGCATCTTAAAATTATTAAAAAACGTATACGTACTGAAAATAAATTCAATCTGTCAACTGTCAATATGACAAGTTTCTGTTTTGTTTGTATCCCTGGCAACTATTGAAATAAGCGCACATTTAATATCTTTTTCTACTTCCGTTAGGAAATAGACGTTTTATTTCACTTATTTGAGTTAGGTAATGAACTGCATTATTTAACTTGTGAAATAATGAGGTAACATAGCAACAGATATTTTTGTAGACGAATTCTGATGTGTTATTCTTTTATTTTCTGAATTTATAACTGTCATTACTATGTCAAAATTTCATAATTTCAAAAACGCTCTTACGTATTTATTAGAACGGAAGTAGAAAAAATATTGTATGAAATTAGTAAGGAAATAGGTTATTACCTTACTTATGTGTTTACATAACTCGGCTACGCCTCGTTCTGCAAATTTTACATGCATAAGGTAATAACCTTCATTTCTTTACTAGTTTCATAATAGATATTTTCGCGCGTTGCCATTGGAGACGCGCAAAAAAGATATTTTTCGATTGTTCCACAGAAAACGTCAACGATGACAAATGAGAGCATAATTGTCAACTTTTAAATAAAATAAAATAAATATATCATCACGCCATTTACCCATTACTGGGTGTGGCACTCTGCCTAAGCAGATCTCGGTAAGTGATATATTTTTTCGCGTGAAGTGCGGTTACCAGCCGTCAAATCACGGCCCTCAAAGATATTAGTGGAGAGCCACAGGGGTAGATTTAAATTCGTGAAAATTGTTTGTCAACTTTTCATAGCAAAAAATATTTTATCACACCTTCTACCCATTACTGGGTGTGGCAAATCTGCCGTAGCAGATTTCGATAAGTGATATATTTTTTCGTGTGAAATGCGGTTACCAACCGTCAAATTACGGCTCCCAAGAATGGTAGCGAATGGTAGTGAAGGGGGAGCCACAGAGGTAGTTCGGATTAAAGTAAAAATTATTTATTGAAACTAAGACTGTCTGGCGATAAATGTGGGGTAAAAAAGTAAATATAGATGACTAATTATTGTACTGTGTATCGTTTGTTTAAATCATACTTCATCCATATTTTAATTACGAACAGGTAATTTAATCTCATTTGTATATGTAATACGAAACCGGTAGCGTAATTAGTCAATACCCTCGCGTCGTATATTACCGGTTTGTTTTTGTTAGTTTGTATAAAAACCAAAATTGGATCAAATTAAATCAAATTGATATTTTCATCGAGAATTTATGCATAAATTTAACACGGAAGCTAACATTTATTTACTCAGTTTGAACATAATATTTTATTAAATTTACTCAACATTTTAAACTTGATTCTACTATTTGACAGCAATGTCATTTAATCGATATGATATATTTAAAACCTCACTTTGTTTTTATTTATTTCACTAAGTTTAAAACTTAATTTTTGGCGGATTTCATTTAAGCTGTGAGCGCATCTAATTATTTTGTATTGTTGTATTACATTAGATCAGTGAAAATTTTTGAATTGTACCGCCAAATTTTATACAATAAAAAATATTTGACGGCTGGTAACCGCACTTCATGCGTAAAAATATATCACTTACAGAGATCTGCTATGGCAGAGTGCCACACCCAGTAATGGATAAAAGGCGTGATGATATATTTATTTATAAAAAATATGATTACAATTTTTTACACTAAAAAATTTTAAATAAAACTCTAGGCAAAGTCTCACAAAATTCAGCAACAAGAGCGAAACGCGTCCATGGTTACTAACTGTGCTGGCCGGCCTCTGACGATGCCCTCATAAGGTGACTCGGAGGCTGAATTTTGTGAGACTTTGCCTAGAGTTTTATTTAATAATTTTTATTATACCTAGTTTCACCAAGTGCATGAATGACAATTAATTTTGTCTTTGTTGTTAATTTTCTACACCTTATTTGTGCGAATTCGGATTTTCAGCATTAACCAATATATAAATGAAAAAACATCGAGACTTTTAAATGTAGATGACAAAATTAGAGTGGCATTTTCATTTTTACGACCAAATATAAACGAAATTATCAAAAAACATCAAGCTCAAATTTCGCATCAAATGTATTCTTATAATTAATTTGTAATTAATCACTCAATGAACATTCTGTTGTTTTTGTAGTATATATTATTTTATTTTACAGTATTGTCCAAAATTATTATCATAAAAAATTTGCCGCCAAATTTTGAAATTGTTAAAAGTGTACTACGACGTAAAAAGGTTTGAGAATCACTGCATTAGATAAACAATAAGAATTAATCATCTAAATTGTTAAACACTCGACTTAAATAAAATAAATAAATATATCATCACGCCTTTTACTCATTACTGGGTGTGGCACTCTGCCTAAGCAGATCTCGGTAAGTGATATATATCTTCGCGCGTAGTGCGGTTACCAGCCGTCAAATCACGCCTCCCAAAGATTTTTGTAGAGGTAGAGTCACAGGGGTAGTTTCAAACCCAGGTTTTTAAATGCATAGGCCGACGCGATACCACTAAACCATGTACCCCATTTCAGAATGTATTTTAATTTAGTTTTGTTAATATAAATATCTGATGTGGACACCACATGACTTCCTTGTACACGTATTAAACTATAGATATTTTTTTAATTGCACATATTTGACAGTAAATCTTTTATTTTTTGTTCTAATCCATAGCAAACTTAATTTAAAAAAAAATCAAAAAATATATAATATTTAAATTTAGATATCTCGTTAATGCAAAAAGCTAATTTAAAAATTCTTAATGTGCTAGACGCAGAATTTAATTCTCTAAAACTTTTATTTGCAGCATTCCTTTCTAAAATTAAAATAATACCATTTTTTTCAAGGAAAACTGTTAGCAGCTTCATGTAATGTGCCACTTCCGGTTAGTCTATTTTAACCAAAATCTATTATGTTATTTCCATTGATATAGTAGTCTTATATACCAAATTTGGAAAGTTTTAAATTATATTTGAATATAGTTTTTCATGAAAATCTATTATAGGCTTCAAGTAAAGTACCACTTCCGGTAGTTGTATAATGACCAAAAAGGGAGGTGCACAACTAGATGTTATAACAGTCCTAAATATAAAGTTTCAATTTTCTACGGCTTACCGTTTTTGAGTTATGCGAGATACGTACGTACGTACAGACGGCATGACGAAATTAGTCAAAATGGATTCAGGGAGGGCCAAAACACCTATTTTCGTTGAAATCTGAGAACCGAAAATTTTCGCGATTACAATACTTCCTTTACTTCGTACAAGGAAGTAAAAATGACTAAGATTATGTGATATTTTGTTATTAAGTCAGATTCATAAACAATAATTATAAGCATGCAAAGTCATCGAAAGAAATTAATCGGTTTGAACTAAAATTTTGTTGGTGTTATATTTTAGGTTGAGCTGTATTTTGACAAGATTAGAATCTCGAAAGAAACTCTACGATTTAATGACTATAATTAAAAACGAATTTATTTCTGTTGTATTCGGAAACCGTGATTTTACTTCAACGATAGTCTTATAGTAGAAATCAGATGCAGGTATCTCATACAGCCCTTGCTAACTCTAATATAGATTACAAAATCCATATTTCATTTATGGGGTAGGTGGCTCAGTGGTATCGAGTCGGCCTGTGGATCTTGAGAACTCTGGATCAATCCCCACAGCCGACAAATAATTTTCACCAATTTAGAAAATCTACCCCTGCGGCTCCTCCACCACTAATTTCTTTGGAGGCCGTGACTTGACGGCTGGTAACCGCACTTCACGCGAAAAAATATGTCACTTACCGAAATCTGCTTAGGCAGAGTGCCACACCCAGTGATGGGTAAAAGGCGTGATGATATATTTATTTATTTATATTTCATTTCATTTATAAGCTACTGTTTCGTGAGATATTCTCAATGGATTTTTTTCATGTTTTCCACCAAATTAAATATACCCCTGTGGCTCCCCCCAAAACATACCGGGTGTCTACTTCTTTTTCCGAACATAGGATTTCAATGTGAAATTTTTGATTTAGCGATATCTCTTTACTAGAGATGGGCGAATATCAAATTTCTCGAATTCGAATATCGAATACGAATATTAATCAGATATCGAATATTCGAATACTCCTAAAAGTTAATTTATTTGTTATTAATAATTATTTAATTATGTCCTTTTCATTATTTGAATGAAATTGTTAAGATAAAATAAAATTAGAACAAAAAAGAAAAAGACGAAAACTTCAAATTTAAGGTGAAACGTACGGGCTGATGTTGGCGAAAAACAAATTTGATTTTATTATTTTGAAACAAAATATCTTTGTTATTAATAATTTCAAAGTATTGTAATAGCTTTAATTTTATGTACAAATGATAAAGGAAAACATAGTCAAAAATTGAGGTCAACATATGGCGCGATATTCGAAGTATTCGAATGTTCGCTATACTGACGTTAATATTCGAAAATCTCGAATATCGAATAATGTCAATATTCGCGGCATTCGACTATTCGCGGATGATATTCGCCCATCTCTACTCTTTACCTATTACTTTTAGAAGAAAAATGTTCAGAATGAAAAACTGCATCCATAGAGTATAAATTTGTTGTTCAATAGTTTCTTATGTCCGAGTTAGAAGCAAAAGAAAATACACGGTTTAAAGCAATTATCAGAGTGCCATGAGAAATAAAACAATAATTTGTTTGTTGTGTCTGACATTATTTGACATATTGGCAAAGAATTGGAAGCTTACTCTAATTTATTTATTTATTTATTTATTCGAGCATTTAATTTAATAAATAAAATTAATTGTAGCAACTATTATTTTCTTTTTTCTATATAATCTAGACAAATAAATACCTATTATTAATTGCTTTAAAGCGTGTATTTTTTGTTGCTTCTAACTCGGATATAAGAAACAATTGAACAACAAACTTATACTCTATGAATGCAGTTTTTCATTCTGAACATTTTTCTTCAGTATACTTTTGTTCTAAAATTAATAGGTAAAGAGATATCGCTAAATCAAAATTTTAACATTGAATTTCCTATGTTGGAAAAAAAGTAGACACCCGGTATATCAATTACCGCGATCTGCTACAGCAGATGCCATTCCCAGTAATAAGTAAAACCGTGATGATATATTTATTTTTATGTCTTTTAAATTAAATAAAACATAATTTATCTTCAGTCAAAATTAAAACTATATATTACTTCCTTGTACGAAGTAAAGGAAGTATTGTAATCGCGAAAATTTTCGGTCCATTTTGACTAATTTCGTCATGCCGTCTGTACGTACGTATGTACCTCGCATAACTCAAAAACGGAAAGCCGTAGAAAATTGAAACTTTATATTTAGGACTGTTATAACATCTAGTTGTGCACCTCCCTTTTTGGTCATTATACAACTACCGGAAGTGGTACTTTACTAGAAGCCTATAATAGATTTTCATGAAAAACTATATTCAAATATAATTTAACACTTTCCAAATTTGGTATATAAGACTACTATATCAATTAAAATAACATAATAGATTTTGGTAAAAATAGACTAACCGGAAGTGCCACATTACATGAAGCTGCTAACAGTTTTCCTTGAAAAAAATGGTATTATTTTAATTTTAGAAATGAATACTGCAAATAAAAGTTTTAGAGAATTAAATTCTGCGTCTAGTACATTAAGAATTTTTAAATTAGCCTTTTGCATAAGCGAGATATCTAAATTTAAATATTATATATTTTTTGTTTTTTTTTTTAACTTAAGTTTGCTATGGATTAGAACAAAAAATACAAAATAAAAGATTTTATGTCAAATATGTGCAATTAAAAAAATATCTATAGTTTAATAAGCGTACAAGGAAGTCATGTGGTGTCCACATCAGATTTTTTTTGTTTGGTTCATAATGTACATATAAACACAATACATTGAATAATTTTGAAATAATTGAACGCTAACGAACAAGTTACAACAGCTCATCAATTAGGGTGGATCGTAGTAAGATGTTGATTTGCGTTGAGCTCGGCCAGTTTAAATAGCATTGTGCGGGTGTGTGGTAGTGTTAGTAGTGTTACCGACGATTTATAAAACTTTAGTGAATATTTTAACATGTAAAATTACTTAAAATATGTGATATTGTGTGTATTTGTGATTCGAGTGTCGTGTAAGTGATTATGAAGTAGAATAGAGTGTATGGAGTGCCTAGGAACGTGGACTGTGGCTGGTTGCTGACGACTTCTGATTAAAGTAGGCAATCATATTATTTTAATAATTTTTTAACTTTATTTTTGTGTGATTTAAGAGCACGGCTAGCTAAAACACCAAAGCATATTGTTCTTAAAACAGACACAAACAGGGCTTGAGGTAGCTGCCATTAGGGTTGTGCCGTGGTCAATTGATCAAAAATATTTGACAGCCAAATAATACGGTCAAATAATCTAAATGGAACCGCCACGACATATGTTGTTCAATAGAAATAGCTACTTACTATTATTACATGAATATATCTAGTTTGGTATTCTGGGTTCTGGAGAATTTGCTTACTTTACTTTACAAATAAAATAAATACATATTATTTCATTTCATTACGTCTTTTACTTTATTTTGAATTTGATGTGGTTTTGTTTAATATTTGTTGTTGGTTTTTCATTTTCAGTAATATTGGATGTAGTAAACAGTACTATATAAATAAATTACAATTTTAATTGAGATTTTTATTAAATGTTTCTTAGTCAATTGACTGGTCAATTGACCGGTCAAATAGTCGGTCAATTGAACGAAAAATATTTGACAACCCTAGCTGCCATTGTTTCAATCGATCTGAATTTCTGCTGATTTCTTTTAAATTTATTTAGTAATAATTATCTTTATATACTCACATACTAAAATGAACACATTATTATTATTTTTTAAATTATATACCGGACCAACTACTCAGATCTGATAACTCGATAATAACAGAAATGATGTGTCATGTAAATAAATAAAATAAATATATCATCACGCCTTTTACCATTACTGAGTGTGGCACTCTACTGAAGCAGATCTCGGTAAGTGATATATTTTTTAGCGTGAAGTTCGGTTACCAACCGTCAAATCACGGCCCCCAAAGATGTTAGTGGAGAGGGAGCCACAGGGGTAGATTTAAATTGGTGAAAATTGTTTGTATCATGTGAACCTTGAAAATATAAAATAAACATTTTTTTACATGAATCGATATTAAATATATTTTTTCTACGATTGCTATGAAATGTTGACAATTACGCTCTCATTTGTCATCGTAAAGTTGACGTTTTCTGTGGAACAATCGAAAAAGACGTTAAATGCGCTCGTTTCCAATGACAATGCGCGAAAAAGATTATAAATGCGCGCTTATTTCAATAGTTACCAGGGATAGAAACAAAACAGAAAATTGTCATATTGACAGTTGACAGAACGAATTAAATTTTAGTACGTATACATTTTTTAATAATTTTTAGATGTAATCGTAGAAAAAATGATGTGTGTATCACGAGCGTAAAGTGTCTTTGTTAGTCGAGCACGGTAATTGCAGCGCGAGCTGAAGGCGAGAGCTGCAATAGTGCAAGAGGAATACAGAAATAACTATATTATTCAATATTCTTATGCAAGACTTGTGTTTCAATGCCATTACCTTTTTACTTCCTTGTACGAAGTAAAGGATGTATTGTAATCACGAAAATTTTCGGTTCTCAGATTTCAACTAAAATAGGTATTTTGGCCCTCCCTGAATCCATTTTGACTAATTTCGTCATGTCGTCTGTACGTACGTACGTATGCATCTCGCATAACTCAAAAATTGTAAGCCGTAGAAAATTGAAACTTTATATTTAGGACTGTTATAACATCTAGTTATGCACCTCCCTTTTTGGTCATTATACAACTACCGGTAGTGGTACTTTACTTGAAGCCTATAATAGATTTTCATGAAAATCTATATTTAAATATAATTTAAAACTTTCCAAATTTGGTATATAAGACTACTATATCAATGGAAATAACATAATAGATTTTGGTTAAAATAGACTAACCGGAAGTGACACTTTACCTAAATTTTAGAAATAATTGCTGTAAATAAAAGTTTTAGAGAATTAAATTCTGCGTCTAGCACATTAAGAATTTTTAAATTAGCCTTTTGCATACGCGAGATATCTAAATTTAAATATTATATATTTTTTTGTTTTTTTTTAATTAAGTTTGCTATGAATTAGAACAAAAAATAAAAAAATAAAAGATTTAATGTCAAATATGTGCAATTAAAAAAATATCTATAGTACAAGGAAGTCATGTGGTGTCCACATCAGATTTTTTAAATTGTCATTTAAATATTGCACCAGATTTAATTAAGTTTGATCAAGATTGATGACGTCAGTTTATGCTTATAACGTTAAATTCTATTTAAATTATATATTTATAATATGTATGTTCGTTACACTAAAGTGTTAATTAAAATAAATGAGGGATATTGAACGTAGAATAGTTTGTTGAAGTCTGCGCAGAACTTGTAACGTCTGCTCGTTGTATCTTTCTTGAAGTAAGATTTAGTTTGGGTTAATTAACGTCCATTATTAAACTACAGTAATTTATAACTAAATTACGCGTTTAAGTTGTGTAGGACGTGACGGATTTACGCACATTAACCCTTTAATTCAGGTCCATCGCGACAGATAAGTCTCCTTAATCACTCGTTTACTTGCCGAAACGTAGATAACGCATTTGTTGATTAGAAACGTTACGCGTTGTCTTGGATACGGCACAAACACAAAACACAGTTATTATTCAAGACGATAATATGCTTTACTGCTTTTGTCTTCGCCGGATGTTTTTCCTAGGGTAATACGTTGTGATTTTCTTCTTAATTAACAGTATATATATTATTTTACAAATGTTGATAAGAGAATTGTATATTGTTGTTTATCAAATGAATAGTTAAAACGATTTACAGAGAGAGAGAGAGAAATTAATACCAATTACAGTATATAATAATAATAATAAACTTTTTTTATTGGCAATATTCAGCTGGGGCTGTTCTTACATATAACCTTTACATTAATTATGGGGTAGGTGGCTCAGTGGTATCGAGTCGGCCTGTGGATCTTGAGAACACTGGTTCGATCCTCACAGCCAACAAACAATTTTCACCAATTTAAATCTACCCCTGTGGCTCCTCCTCAACTAATATCTTTGGAGACAGTTATTTGACTTCACGCGAAAAAATATATCACTTACCGAGATCTGCTGAGGCAGAGTGCCACACCCAGTGATGGGTAAAAGGCGTGATGATATATTTATTTATTTTTTATTTTATGAATTTAAACAAAAAACGAAGATAAGAAAAATTATGGCACATTTTAATAGAAAATAAAAACATAAAACAATGACATATTCTACAACAAATCAAATATACAAATACGAAGACAATGAAAAACTACATGAACAAATGACGTGTTATCAAAGATATTAATGAAGTGAAATGATGTTTTTAATTAACAATTGGTTTATAGTAATTACGAAGATAATTGGATTTTGTAATAAGTATGGGATATGGAACTTTATTAAGAGTAACTGGAACAAGATGACTGAAAGAACTTTTGAACAGAGCAGTTGCATATGTGGGAATGTGATATTGGAAATTATTTCTTAAATTGCGTTAATTATGTTGGTTTCGAATTAATAATTTGTTAAAAAGGTATTATGGAGATTTATTATAGATAACACGATATATAAGAGCGTTACTATGTATTACCCATTACTGGGTGTAGCATTCTGCCATAACAGAACTTAGTAAGTGATATATTTATGGGCGTGAAATGCGATTACCAGCCACCAGATATTCACTAGCTGAATTGATTATATTTAGAGTTTATTTAAAATTTGTAAATAACGCTTGGAAATTTTTCTGTCATAAATTTAACTTTATATCATATCCGTCAGTACGGTGGTGTGGATAGCGATACGGAATTCGAATCCGGAGATCCCGAGTTCGAATCGCACTCAAGCTAAAAATTATATAAACTACTATACAGCGGCTCGGTGAATGCGGATTCTGTTCTGTAATTGGGATTAAATTCCTGTTGTACAGCGTAACATAAATAAATAATAATTATGGGGTAGGTGGCTCAGTGGTATCGAGTCGGCCTGTGGATCTTGAGAACCTTGGTTCGATCCCCACAGGTGACAAACAATTTTCACCAATTTCAATCTACCTATGTGTCTCCCCCTCCACTAACATCTTTGGTGGCCGTGATTTGTCGATTGGTAACTGCACTTCACACGAAGAAATATATCATTTACCGAGATCTGCAGGGTGCCACATCCAGTAATGGATAAAAGGCGTAATGATACATTTATTTATTTTATTTTAAATAAATAAATTATAGTTAATATTACAATCTTTAAGAGCCGTAATTTGACAACAGATAACTGCGCTTTACCCCACAAAAATGTATCTTTCACTAAGATCTGCTACAATAAATCTCACTGAACTATCTATCTTTCCATATATAAAACTATATCTATATTCACATGGGGACACGCTTTAAAAATGTCATATTTCCACCCACATATCTGCTACCTTAATTCAACTTTCAAGACATTTCCTAGAATTCATAGACTTCAATCAATGTAATAACAAATTACCAAGAACTATAACAATCTATGCAACATGCAAACGCCCACACAAGCCTACTTGGTTTACCTTTCCTGTGTGTCTTCCGCCGCCTACGATGCGCCTTCACGGAAATTCCACGGCTTACCGGGATTATATTTTCGTTAATTTAATATTCAAAACCTTCCTTGGACTGTAAGGGCTCCAGGGATTGACTTATAGACTTTACATTCATTAATTTCAAAATAGAGCGAACTCTATAAGTTGATAATCATTTTATAAAAAGATAAATTTCAAAAGTTTACTTTTTATATTAATTCTAAGATACAAGAAGAAATCGTCCTCTTTTGTTCAATAATTTACTGATGTTTTTACTTCCTTGTACGAAGTAAAGGAAGTATTGTAATCGCGAAAATTTTCGGTTCTCAGATTTCAACGGAAATAGGTGTTTTGGCCCTCCTTGAATCCATTTGGACTAAGTTCGTCATGCCGTCTGTACGTACGTACGTACGTATGTATCTCGCATAACTCAAAAACGGTAAGCCGTAGAAAATTGAAACTTTATATTTAGGACTGTAATAACATCTAGTTGTGCACCTCTCTTTTTGGTCATTATACAACTACCGGAAGTGGTACTTTACTTAAAGCCAATAATAGATTTTCATGGAAAACTATATTCAAATATAATTTAAAACTTTCCAAATTTGGTATATAAGACTACTATATTAATGAAAATAACATAATAGATTTTGGTTAAAATAGACTAACCGGAAGTGGACATTACATAAAGCTGCTAACAGTTTTCCTTGAAAAAAATGGTATTATTTTAATTTTAGAAATGAATGCTGCAAATAAAAGTTTTAGAGAATTAAATTCTGCGTCCAGCACATTAAGAATTTTTAAATTAGCTTTTTGCATAAACGAGATATCTAAATTTAAATATTATATTTTTTTTTATGGGGTAGGTGACTCAGTGGTATCGAGTCGGCCTGTGGATCTTGAGAACCCTGGTTCGATCCCCACAGCCAACAAACAATTTTCGCCAATTTAAAAAAATCTACCCCTGTGGCTCCTCCTCCACTAATATCTTTGGAGGCCGTGATTTGACGGCTGGTAACCGCACTTCACGCGAAAAAATATATCACTTACCGCGATCTGTTTAGGCAGAGTGCCACACCCAGTGATGGGTAAAAGGCGTGATGATATATTTATTTTATATATTTTTTTATTTAAAAAAAAATTAAGTTTGCTATGGATTAGAACAAAAAATAAAAGATTTAATGTCAAATATGTGCAATTAAAAAAATATCTATGGTTTAATACGCGTACAAGGAAGTCATGTGGTGTCCACATCAGATTTTTTAAATATTTTTATCATTTTAATGATGATAAATCTTCTATTACGTATTTATATAAAACGGTAATAGGGAATCTCGTGCTTACAACACAAAAGCAAATGTATTCATCTTCTATTGAATAGCATTCAATTTATGCAATAACTGTATGAAACGATTTCGATTCAATGCATTTATTATCAACGAAGTATCATTATTATCACGCAAGAAATTCTAAGAACGAGCTTTATTACGTCAATAGCTTTCCTGGAAATAATTCTGGATATCAAATAATGAGCACGAAAAATAATATTTACAATATATAATTAAATGCAAATAGAAATATATAAGATACTAGAGAATTTACTTAATATCTGGAGTAGTGATGTCAAATGTTGCTGAATTCAAAATTCAATTGTAAATAAAAGGCAACAAAGACAAAATTAATTGTCATCCAAACATTTGGTGAAAGTCCTTCGTCACCAGCTTCTTCACGTGAACTTTGTTCTAGGTGAAGAAGTGAGTTATACCATACTGGTGAACTCTAATAAGAGCGAAACGCGTCTATGGTTACTAACAGTGCTGGCCAGCCTCTGACAATACCCTCATAAGGTGACTTGGAGGCTGAATTTTGTGAGACTATGCCAAGTGTTTAGTTTATATTTTGTAAATAAAAGGAATAATAATAATTTTAAATCTAGAATGAATATTATACGACAAAATATTTTTAAATTTTTAGAATTGTCTTTTAAATAAATATATCATCACGCCTTTTACCCATTACTGGGTGTGGCACTTTTCTAGAGCAGATGTCGGTAAGTGATATATTTATGCGGTTACCAGCTGTCAAATCACGGCCCCCAAAGATGTTAGTGGAGCCAGAGGGGTAGATTTAATTGTTTGTCGGCTGTGAGGATCGAACCAGGGTTCTCAAGATCCACAGGCCGACTCGATACCACTGAGCCACCTCCCCCATAAATTTTAATTTCAAATAAAATTGTAATCCGTTCCAATACTTAAATAATTATGTCAGAACTACCTAACTCATAAAAAGATGAAATCAAAGTAACGTATGACTTGATAAAGCAATAATCAATCATTATACAGGGTGTAGGATTGAAATATATTACAAGGGAAATACAATGGTATTATTTTATTATGATGATTGTTGCTTCCCTAATTAAATTAGACCAAAAGTGTAAATACAAAAAAAAAACAAGTATTAATAACTGCATCTAATGAGTATCTACTTGTTGCTCAATTGTTTTTGACACAAGAGTATCAATCGTTGTAGTCACGGCTTGACAAATGAAGTTCTGTTTCTGTCATTGTAAATCTTAACCTTACTTTTTAAATAATTCCTAACACTTTACATTTGCGATCGTAGAAAAAGTATAAAATGTGACTCATTTTATAAACTCTTTAGTTACATGAGTATCTACGTTTATAAATCTTGTTACATAGTATACTATTAACCCTGAGTAAACATTTTACTATAATACGAATTCTAAAATAAATAGTTATTTGTGTATTAAGAGCGTAAAGTGATTCTTTGTTACTCGAGCACGGTAATTGCAGCGCGAGCCGAAGGCGAGAGCTGCAATAGTGCAAGAGGAACAAAGACACTTTACGCTCGTGATACACACATAATTTTTTCTACGATTGCATCTAAAAGTTATTAAAAAACGTAGGTATACGTCTAAAACTAAATTCGTTTTGTTAACTGTCAATATGACAAGTTTCTGTTTTGTTTGTATCCCTGGTAACTATTGAAATAATCTTTTTCGCGCGTTGTCATTGAAAACGCGCGAATTTAACGTCTTTTTCGCGCGTTGCCATTGGAGACGCGCAAAAAAGATATTTTTCGATTGTTCCACAAAAAACGTCAACTTTACGATGACAAATGAGAGCGTAATTGTCATCTTTTCATAGTAATCGTAGAAAAAGTATATTTCACTTTAAATTGAATGTGATTTATTTTAAATACATATTTGAGGTTAAATTTTATGAATAAATATAAATAAATAAATAAATATATCATCACGCCTTTTACCCATTACTAGGTGTGGCACTCCAAAGATGTTAGTAGAGGAGGAGCCACAGGGATATATTTAAATTAGTAAAAATTGTTTGTCGCCTGTGAGGATCGAACCAGGGTTTTCAAGATCCACAGGCCGACTCGATACCACTGAGCCACCTACCCCATAATAAGGTACAGACATAAAGACTTATTAATCACCTGGTACAAAATAATTAAAAAAAAAACAATTATATGACATTATAATCTGTAGATCCCCTATACTGTAATAGGGATTAATTTCCTAGCGTGTAGCTTACTAAATAAATAAATAAATTCTATATGAAACCCCAAAATCAATAATTTAAAAGTCTGTAGTAATCAATACTGACTAATTCACATTCACAGTATTGTGCAGTGGGTGTAGTATTCCACCTCGCCACACAATACGATTATTAAATTGTAATGGGCATGCGACAGATTTTCAGTGATCGTGTTTGTTGGTGTGACTGTACCCGGTACAGTCTGTGGAGGAATCACGGCAACTCGGACATTATTCTATTACAGCACATCATGAATGTTGTATGATTTAGTAGTACTACTCTGAGGTTGTGACCTTCCTGTCGACGAATCAATTTGATACATGCACTGATTAACGTTTGTGAGGAATTAATACAGCCTACTAGATTCAATAGATTGCCAATTATTGATAGAGGAATCGATTATGTTTTACAATTGAATAAACTAGGGTCAACAACCTCTATTTGTTAGGTAGAGATGGCTAACTGCAGATTTAAGAATAACCAATACCATTGTTATTAATAAAATATAAACTAAATACTTGGCTAAGTCTCACAAAATTCAGCTTCGAAGTCACCTTATGAGGGCATTGCCTGTTCGATAGAACTTCTCATGTCATCTTACCGTTTTTTAGAGATCTTATTCTCTGCTGGCACAGTTTTTCGTCACCAGCTCCTTCATGTGAACTTTGTTCTAGGTGAAGAAGTGAGTTATACTGATAAGCTCTAATAAAAGCGAAACGCGTCTATGATTACCAACTGTGCTGGCCAGCCTCTGACGATGCCCTCATAAGGTGACTTGGAGGCTGAATTTTGTGAGACTTAGCCAAGTGTTTAGTTTATATTTTATTAAACCTAGTTTCACCAAGTGTATGAATGACAATTAATTTTGTCTTTGTTGTTATTAAAATACCATTGTTCGTCAGTACAGTGGTGTGGATAGCGATACGGAATTTTGATCCGGAGCAAGGGCGGATCCAGGGGGTGGAGTCATGGGGATCATGACCCCCCCCCCCCCTAAGCATGGACTTTTTTTTGTTGGCCCTAATACATAATAATGATGTCATTATTTACGATAACTCAATTTGTTAAACAAATTACATAGAAAATATTATCTAAGAACTTAAAATTCTAAGATAATTAAGAACTATTGTTTGATTTATTATTCTAATAAATAGCCAAAAACCAATATTTTGTGGGGATATTATTTCGACCCGCAGATGGGAGAGTTATTCTATTTAAGACCTAGTCAAGTATGTGACTACCGACATTTGCACTTAGAAAATCAACTTCTAATTCAATAATTTTTGTATTCTATCGAAGAACCGTTTAGATATTGAAACTTTATGATTTAAAAAGTGTTTGCGTTCTTAGGGGAAATTTTTGAGGTGAAAAAAAAACCACCCCCCAGAGACAAAATTCACTCCATGACCCCCCCCCCCTACTTCGAAGTCTGGATCCGCCCTGTCCGGTGATCCCGAGTTCGAATCTCACTCAAGCTAAAAATTATATAAACTACCACACTGCGGCTCGGTGAGTGCGGACCCTGTACTGTAATTGGAATTAAGTTCCTGTTGTACAGCGTAACATAAATAAATAAATTATAGTTAATATTACCCTACAAAAATGTATCTCTTACTAGGATCTGTTACGGCTGAATGCGACACGCAATAATGGTTAAAAGGCATAAATATGGGACAGATGGTTCAGTGGTATCGTATCGGACTTTCGATTTGAAAAAATTATCTATTGAACAAGGAAATAAAAAAATATAGTTTCATTGAAAATAACAAAGTTGCTATCCACAGTTTGTGAACCACTGGTTGAAAAATTAATTTTTTTATGCTGATTAAAAAGTCTTATAAAATAAAAATTATTTGGTTAATTTAACCGACCTCGTAGGTCTTATTGTTCTCGAGATAGCAATTGTGGACAAACTAAACTGTACACCCTGTATATTGTACGGTAGGTTTTTTTTTTATTAATGTTTAATACCGAACATTTTTTAATTGATTTGTACGCTGACTTATCGAATAAATTGAATAAGTAAAAATAATTAATTTAAAATATACAAAAAATTATGTATTGCAGTAAAAGAATAAAAACATGACATATATGTACACGCTACTGTAGTTAAATATTTGTTTTAAAACAAATTTAAATTAACTATTTCAATTCTGGTTTTCAAAATCGTTTGTTGTTAATTATTAAAACAAACAATTGAGTTATAAAAATTTAAATTGAATTGCAATATGCAACTTATATTTATAGTTTTATATGTGAGAGCTATTATTATTATTATTTATTCATAAACATAAATGCATTTTTTTTAAATCAATAATCTATGTTCCATACAATGGGGTAGCACGAACCCGTGAACCATTCACTGAATATTTATTTTTATTTACCATGATGGAAAGTAGGTTTTTCAGCATTTATTTCATGTATGGAAAATAGACATGTGTCGTCTATTTATATGGAAAGTAATACTTTCCGCACACGTGCAGATGTGGTGCGGCAAAATGAAAGCTACATTTTCTTAAATGAAAAGAAGTACTTTCTTATTGGAATGGATAGCCTCAAAACGCGGTGGCCGAGCGTGTTAAGGCAAATCTCTTAACATACTTTGACGTCTGTCTGAACCAAGGTTCGTCAGTTCGAATCCACCTGTCTACAATGTGTGATTTAAATAAAATTAAATAAATATATCATCACGCCTTTTACCCATTACTGAGTGTGGCACTCTACCGTCAAATCATGGCCCCCAAAGATATTAGTGGTGGGAGAACCACAGAGGTAGATTTAAATTGGTGAAAATTATTTGTCGGCTGTGGGGATCGAACCAGGGTTTTCAAGATTCTCAGGCCGACTCGATACCACTGAGCCACCTACTCCATAACAATGTGTCGCAAAATATAAAAAAATATAGGGACATGTATTTATCACACTCGGGCGCTATAAGCTAGTCACTTATACGCTTTAAATAATGTAGCATTCGACTATGAAAACCGGCAGTACGGCAGTGTAAAAACTGCGGCTCGGTGTGTCCGGTAAACCCAGGCCCGATTTGGACAGTAGTGCCATCAGAAGAAGAAGAAGAAGTCTAGAATATTCATTTTTCACCATATTTAAAATTAAAGAAACAAAGTTAAAAAAACATGGAAAATAAAACTTCAATTAGGCTAGACTTTTTAATTTTTTTTTAACATATGACTTCGACTGAACGTACAGTAATGAAGATAATTTTAAAGTTAAATTTTTATGACAGAAAAATTCGGATGACGCCTGCATTCGAACCAGGGACCCTCCGCTTGCCGGGCAGAGATGCTAACCGCTACACCACGTCACCTGTGTCCGACGTATGGCATCAACCGAATTCTTCTGTCAGTGTCTAACGTAGCATCGATCCCAAAGACTCCTATATCTATGATAGGCATTGACAACGGGTTTCGTCTACAGCGACACAGTTCTGAATCTTGGCGTCATCCGAATTTTTCTGTCATAAAAATTTAACTTTAAAATACTTTTTAATGATATACCATAAATGACATATTTAAGCGCTTCAAGTGCAGTAACCAGTCGTCAAATTACGACCCCCAAAGATGTTCATGCAAGCACAATTTTAATTTAAAGTAAAATTTGTCAAACTTGAGTTCTCAAAACCATGAGCTATCTTCCAGTTTGAACAGTTACAGTTATTATTTTTCAAGAACTACTCTTAATAGAAAATTAATCATTCCATGACCACTCTCTGTGCCAGCAGCAGCACCACGTGACTGTCCGTCGACCACGACGTCTATCGTGACAACACGAGGTCACCGGCCAGTGTCCGAGCTTGTTTTCATTAAACTGTGCTTGCGTCGTCCGAGGGTGTTTCAGTAAATAACCCTGGGCAGTTAAACTGTCGATTGGTTGTCTTTCTAGCGGGTGGAGGGAGGAAACAGACACCAGATCGGCAGTTATTGGTTACGTGACATGTGACAGAACCATCACAGTCTGTTTGAGAAGAGAGATAGAAGAGATTTTCTGGGTTTAAAATTAATGAATGTGTCGGAGTGTCTTGTTAAATGTGGACTTCAGTAGATGAATTTTTCATTTATTTATTTTATACTCTTATTGCTATATAGCGGGACTGTGGCTTTCAGTAGAATTTGAATCACTTGAAAATAGTTCAAATAAAAATAATTATACAGGGTACTTCACAACTTATGGTACTTATTTGAACCCCATATAATACTAAACGTACTAAATATGAAACAAATATTTTTTTCAAAATTCGCAAAATTTATTTCGCTGTTTTTTAAACAAATAGTTTTGCGCCACTGACTGAACAGATGCTTGTAATATTTTGTTTAATTGTTTATCTCAAACGTAATAATTTATACAGAGTGTAACAGCGAAACCAACCACCGCCTATATTTTCTTTATTATTATAGTTAACAAAAAAATATTATAAAGCAAAGTTGTAGAAGACCAAGGGGGACATCTGCTTAAAGAATAAAATAATTTTTTAAACCAGTGGTTCTCAAGTTACAACACAAAGTTACATTTTTTCAAATGGGATTATACATATTTTTTAGGTCTATTCGATAGAGTTTTTTTTCTGAATTCAACCATGTAATCATTCTACATCCTTACATAATAAAAATATTGAGAAAAATTCAATTGAAATTTAAATAATTTTTAATTTTTAATATTAATGTGCAGTAAGCTATGGATAATTCCTAACTTTACGTAAAACATAAATCTTATTTTTCTACTCTTGTTATTAATGTATCATTTAACGTATTAGTTTCCTTAATCACATGTTGACAAATTGTGGCTTCAAACATTTTAGTCACGGCGTAAAATTAAAAACTAATACTTAAGCACAGACTGAAGATAGCTCCATGCAATTTATATTGAAACTTAACTTTTTAAATAATTCATAAAACTTAAAATTTTGTTTTTGTCTTAATTTGCGATCGTAAAAAAAGTGTAGTATGTGACTCATTTTAGAAATTATATAGATACTCGTTTTTTTACATTCGTAACTAAAGAGACGTTTATAAAACTTGTTACATAATACTTTACTTTCTACTTCCATTATTAAAATTTCGGCGTGATTTGACTGCTGGTAACCGCATTTCATGCAAAGAAATATATTACTTACCCAGATCTGTTACGGCAGAGTACCACACCCAATAATTCGTAAAAGGTGTGATGATATATTTTTTAATATTTACAAAATTCTTTCTGCTTCATAATCAGTTAATATAAATGTCATAAGTTGTGAAACACCTTGCACATCATTACGCCTTTTACCCATTACTGAGTGTGTCACTCTTCCGTAGCTGATCTCGGTAAATAATGTATTTATGCAGCCTCCCAAATATTATGGAGGAAGAGGGAGCCACGCAGGTAATTTTAATGTAGTGTAAATTGTTTATCGCTGTGAGGATCGAACTCAATATTACTTTTTACCCATATTTCTTATGAAGCTGTCAGTGAGCCGTCATTACATTTTTTCATTACAACTACGTCAGTATAAGTAAGCAAAATACACGAAAATAACATAAAAATGTCAGGGTAAATTATTCTGATCACAAAACACCGAAATTATGATAACCCAGAAAATAATCATGAAATATAAAAAGTAATCATTCATATATCCATCGATTACAGATAATGATCTAGTTACAGAATAGAAAGCATTTAAAATTAGGTAGGTCAGATTACGACTAAAAATAATAATATAGTGGTTAAAATATTTTAAAATAGAATATAAAGCTGATATAAATAAATAAATATATCATCACGCCTTTTACCCATTACAGGGTGTAGCAATCCGCGGTAGCAGATCTCGGTAAGTGATATATTTCATCGCATAAACTGCGGTTACCAGTCGTCAAACCACGGCTCTCAAAGATGTTAGTGGAGGGAGAGCCACAGGGGTAGATTTAATTTGGTAAAAATTGTTTGTCACCTAACCCGACAGAAAATGTGAAATAAAAAAATAATGTCTAATCAATATTGCTAATCAACACCTTCATCTCAACATATTTTAACATATCAATACAAACATTAATACCGCCCTCACGAAAAGCAAATATTTTGGCAAGACGTACCTACATGCTACTTCTTAGAAAACCTATAAAAAGAACATTAAACGTATCCGTGTAGAAAAAAAACATCAAAATATTATGACACTGAATGAAAACAAGGTGGCGTATAACAAAATCGAAAAAGGAAACTAACGAAGAAAAAAATTCGGTATCTGACCTCAATATGGCACGCTAGGCAAGGTGAGTCGATATACCGACGCCGCCGTCACCGCCGCGACGTTGGCCGACGGAAGAGGGTGCACAGAGGCGGGGAGGACGCGATTTTTCAAGGTGAAGCTTTTTACTGAATGATTATAAATTTTATAAAACATTGCGTTGTATAAAAAGACTATAATATAAGTTATATGATTAAAAGTAAGAAGATAATAATAAGCAACTGATAATTCCTTTGTTCTTGTGTAGACATTAGCTCAGCATAAAAGCTAATATAAATATGTAGTTATCTGTAAGATAAGGCATTCTGTAGCCATTCTGTAATAACCAGCCATCCTGTAACCAACCTCTGTCAAAATAAAGCTTTTTAAAAAGGCAATAGTCGTGAACTTTTATATAATTTATACTATTTTTCAAAATTACATGTTAAAGTATTTATTTTATCTAGTAACTACTTAAGTAATTTCGTTGCATTCAATGTAATTCCTTTAAGTTTTGACACATTATGAACACATTTTTCCACTGTTTTGATAAATTTTATAAACAAAAACAAAACCATGCACACTTTAAGTTAATAGTTATTTACGAACTAAGTGCGGGAAGACGATGTTCCCGCATGAGCGCATTTTTTAAGCACGAGCGACTTCAAGGAGTGAGTGTCTTTAATAGCGGGAATGAGCGGAAGACGTCTTCACGCACATAGTTTGTATAATATTTTATGTTCGAGTACTGGTATTTAAAAAAATACATTTTTAATTTCAACTTGTGTGAGTACACCAGAATTTGCAAATTATACACAATCTTTATCAATTGCAAACCAAGCTGCTCCAGGAACTTCGATTTCTAATTGTCCAAATTTTACTATAAATGTTTATAATAACATTTGTAACAAATATGGCTTTTCCCAATCTAAAAATATTGTTTTTAAGTTTAAATATCAAACCTAACCTAAAATAGATTAATTAATTTAAGCATTTTATGTTGTTATAATCTTACTTTTCCATTAAACTAAGTTGTTATATTCCACAATATGAATTTTTTCTTAATATTTATGTAGTATTAGTCGGGATTTTTGTTTTATTACAATCTGCAAGAAGTTGTATCAATGACGTCTTTAGTTCAGTAGTTGTCAAATAGATGGCACTAATGCCGACAAATGTTGAAAGAATTACTCTTATTTCCCAAACTTTGAATAAAGGAAAATTCAGGGAAGTTGTATTTTATAAATTAGATTTGATTATTATCAAGACAAATTTATTTTAGAATGTTCCAAAGGGCCAGTGTTTTTTGAAATTTTTCCAGTCGATTCGATCGGGAAGTACTTGTTCCAGATTAAGTGTTGCGTGCGGGAAGTGTCATCTTGAAGGTTATGAGTACAAAAAACTATTTTTTTTATATATTTTAAGAATTTAAATCACATCACAAAGACAGTCAAACATAAAGTTTTGTATGCAACTCGCACATAATCTAGCTTTTTCTACTCTCGTTATTAAAATGTTATTCTTTCAACATTACTTGTGAAAATGACATTTCTTTCACTCAATTTAGTTGTGATAGTAACCGTTTCCCTCACTAGAGATGAAAGTAAATAACTTTCCTCACTAGTGAGGAGAAACGATTACTGTCACAATTAAATTACATATATACATACATAACATCACGCTAAATCCCATTAAATGGGGTAGCAGGAACCCCTGAAACATTCACAGAACATTCTCATTCTGACATACGATACTCCTCTCAATCACATTAACACTTCCTCCATACGAGCTCTTTCATTCCTCACAACCAAAATCCATCATCACGCAACAAACCTTCATTCGCATCCATCCATCAATTAAATTAAGTGAGGGAAATGTAATTTGACGTTGACATTCCGTAATGATATTAATTCATATATATTTTGAAACCTCTAATTCGCATGTATCCATTAATAAAAAATATCTAATAATTAAACTTTTTGTGTATATCAAAATATAATCTTTGTTCTACTTTGAAAAGATAACAACATAAACAAATAAACTTCAACACTAACCTTTCCTTTCATTTTCGTGTTCGCTATCTTTCATTTGTTCGATAAAAAACCTGCCCCAATTTCAAAATAATAAATTAACTATTCAAAGTTCTATAAATAAAATTATCAAGCATTCAGTCAAACATTACCAAAACTTCTGCGTCGTGTCCATGATCATAATTATTGAACAAACTTCTGCGCAAACTATTTTGACATTACATCGAGTGCAGTGTTGCCATTTTCGGTCGCTCTTAAGCTGTGTAAAGCAATTAAATGTTAAATGTTCGTTGCGAAATTAAAGCGTGGAGAGACGTTCTGTTGCACGTATTTAAATCATCAGGTTGAACCCTCGAATATGTAATTAAAGCATTGTAGTGTTCCATGTGGATTGTTTAGGGAATTTTTGATTTTATGTAGCGTTTTTAATTCCTGGTACGAAGTAAAGGAAGTATTGTTATCGCGAAAATTTTCGGTTTTGAGATTTCAGCGGATATATCCATTTTGACCATCCCTGAATCCATTTTGACTAATTTTGTCGTGACGTCTGTACGTACGTATGTATCTCGCATAACTCAAATACGGTAAGCTGTAGAAAATAGAAATTTTGTATTTAGGACGGTTATAACATCTAGTTGTGCACCTCCCTTTTTGGTCATTATATAACTTTCGGAAGTGCTACTTTACTTGAAGCAAATAATAGATTTTAATGAAAAACTATATTCAAATATAATCCAAACCTTTTCAAACTTGGCATATCAATGGAAATAACATACTAGGTTTTGGTTAAAATGGACTAACCGGAAGTGATACATTACATGAAGCTGCTAACAGTTTTTCTTGAAAAAAATGGTATTATTTTGATTTTAGAAATAAATGTTGCACATAAAAGTATTAGAGAATTAAATTCTGCGTCTAGCACATTAAGAATTTTTAAATTTGAATTTTGTATAAGCAAGATATCTAAATTTAAATATTTTACATTTCTTGTTTCTTTTAATTACGTTTGCTATGGATTAGAGCAAAAAATAAGGAAAAAATAAGAAATTTAATGTCAATGTCAAATTACGTCAAATATGTGCAATAAAAAAAATGTAACTATAGTATAATAAGCGTACAAGGAAGTCATGTGGTGTCCACATCAGATTTTTTATAGTTTAATTCACTAATTAGTGAACTTATTTATCTATGGTTTTGGAATAAAAATGTACCTTAATCAAAATTGCATAATTAAACAAATTAAAAAAAAATAATTGAAAATTGCTTATATATTAATTGTGCTAGTTTTCCAATGATTTTCTGGTCGAGAACTTAAATTTGAAACCAAACTCAACAAATGTTCAATAACTTTTGAAAAAATAATTGACATACATACAGACATACATAACACGCTATATCCCATTAAATGGGGCAGCACGAACCCCTGAAACATTCATAGAGCATAAGTGTACATCAACATTCTCATTCGACCACATTAACACTTCCTTCATACGAGCTCTTTCATTCCTCACAACCAAAATCCATCATCATGCAACAAACATTCATCCATTCGCTCCTGTACACCTGTTTCGTAAATCTTCACTTACGCCCACTTCTCTAACAACGAATCTATAAAGAAATGAAGGCAGCAATACCTGCGCTTGTTTAAAAATACATTTAACACAATTGTAGTTCGACGCTGTACAGTAATAATTGACAAACGCTTAAATGTTACTTTTGACATTTAAGTGTGATGTATGAGGACTCTAATAGTGGAGTCGTCCACTATAGTCATAAACTAGTACATTTGTAATTTATACTGAGACTAGATCCAAAAATATCGTACTAGAAACAAAGTTTAAAAATGTTTTTGTTTTTAATAGTATGTTATGCATCAAGGGAGGGAAACAAGGGATAATCGCGCCCTCCCGTGAAGCATATTATACTTCTCGTAACAAGTGCACAAAAATTACTGTCTTATCGGGACAAATGTCAAATATGGGTTGCGTAACTAGTTGTCTAGGAAACGACGCAAACAGCTAATAATCGTAGTCTCTAGGGAGAGAAACATCCTACCTAGGAAGAGAAACATAATGTTTCTCTCCCTAGGGGAGAAAAGCAGTGTTTCTCTCTTTAAAATTAGGGAATAAGAACGTGTTTCTTGTGCATGTGCTACGAAAAGATATTTATGTTTTTAATACCATTAAGTAAATGGTTGTTAAATACTGCCTAGGTTAGGTTTACACAAATCAGTGAAGAGAAAGTCAAACTGAATTGGTGTAGATCAGAAAATCAAACCTTTAACTAAGATAATTATTTAAGGCGTATAAGTGACTAACTTATAGCTCCCGAGTGTGATAAATACATGTAACTGTATTTTTATATTTAACGACAAATCACACATTGTCGACAGGCGATTCGAACTGACGAACCTTGGTTCGGGTGACGTCACAGTATGCTAAGAGATGTGCCTTAACACGCTCGGCCACCGCGCCTTTAGATAATGTAAGATAATCTTACAGTTTCTTTATTTTTCTTTCTGAAATATTTGATAGCTATTCATTTGCCATGAACGTTATTTAAACTTCATTTATATATTTTTCTAAATGATAAAGTAGATCATATATGTGACTACAATTATATGTTTAAAATTCACATTTTCTTAAGTATGACGTCACAAAATTTGTTTTTAAAATTAGATGGTGTTGAATAAATGTGGATGAAGCTAGAAAAGTAGGTCCAAATTTTGTTCAATTTAAAATCGCGTAAATTTTTCAGAAGTAAAACTAATCAAGATAATGAAAAGGTTTTGAATTTGAATAAGCAAAAAAACATTTTAAACTGGATAAGTCGAAAGTACGAATTAAACTAATGACTTCTTTTCTTTAGAAAATAATTTGTATCCGTTTCGTTTAAATACAAACATTAAGACAAAAAAATGAAAGCTATCTACGATGGAAGAAACAGAATTTTCTTTCTTGAGCATCATCTCTTCTCCATCGTCCGCTTTCAACTTCTCTCTGGCAAAGTAGGCAAGGTTGAGCTTCACTTTTTTATAAGACTTTCTTAATTAATTAGTTCCGCTCTTCTATCCTTGTGCCTTATGTATTTTGCTTGAAACACAAGTGTCTTATAAGGAATAAAATGAATTTTAAACTAATACTTCCCAAATTTTGCTAATGTTCTTTTTCTTGGATCTTGCACTAATAACATTATTAAACGAAGCTTTCTTTATATAGCTAATTATTTTTTATACTTTAAAGTAATTCATTAGAATCACAAATTTAATTTAAAAACAAAGCTATGGAAATTAGTTTTACTTGCATTACTAAAATTATATGCGTTTAACTCAAGGTTAATAGACCGATAAGTTTAATTAATAGTTACTCATTATAATGAAGGTGAATCTTGATTTATACGTATAAATGTGAGGAATGATTGATTATGAATGTTTACTCAAGAACAAAAGATATTTAAAGTGAAGTAAAACGGAATTGTATTTGCCACATTTTGAATGACGTTAGATGTTTTAGTTAATGTTAAAATTGTGTGAATAAAATTCAGGCATACGTTTTGGAAGCCCAAAGTCTATCAGGACGTAAAGACTTACTTTGCGTTCAGAATCGGTCCATTTTTATACCGAAACAGTTTCACAATAATAGTTATTTACGTATCAAGTGCAAAAAGATGGGTTTTTTTAAATGAGTGGTCCGTTGCTGCATGAGCGAAGCGAATGCTGCAAGACCGTGAGTTCAAAAAAAACCCTTTCTGCACGAGTGGCGTACACTATTTTTTCTACAACTATAAACCAAATTTTGATAAAAATAATAAAACAAATTTCAGTAATTGTAATATCTCTGAAATTTTGTATTAATTTAGAAACTTTAGAAAGATACCTGGTTTAATGTATCCATGACAACTGACAATGACAAACTCAATTATTTTGTTAATAATGAGGAAAAATGTCTCCGTGCTTTCAATTTAAAAAATGTTTGAATCGAGTGGCGAACACGTATTAGATTCTATAGACATTATAGAAGAAGCAAATGCTGCAACATTAAATTTGCTTCCAAATAAATCGAGAAAAGTATAGAAAGTATACTGTATAGAGTTTATTTATATTAAATTACTTTTCTGCACTGGTGCAGAAATAATTCACATTTTTGTACTAGTGCAAAAATCTGCTACTTTCATAATAAAAATAAGTTCAAAAACGCCTACTTTTTTTAATGGTTGTAGAAAAAAGATATTGTGAAACTGTTTTGGTACTATTACGCAGCCATATTTTAAATGTCATTTCAAAATTATAACCTCACATATTTAAAATTATTCTTTTATAACAATTTAACAACTGTCAAAAAATGTTAATTTTTTTCACTAATATCAATACGCGAAGTACGTGATTTTGTCATCATTTACATTACCATGACAACGCGTATTTTGCGCACTAGTACAATTAATTATTTATAATTATGTTACTAATAAAATAAAAGTATAAACACTGCCTACAAATAATCATTTATTAATTAGTTATTGTGTATGTACCTGGTGTAATGCCTTATTTGTATTTTTATTTGAGTACCTAGTCTGATTTCGTATACGGTATTGAAAGGGTAAGTTTGAGAAAAATGTATAGTAACAGTGAATTAGTGGATATGCTGTTAGTGTATGGAGAAGCGGCGCAAAACTAGTGACACTAGTGTTCGCTAGGAATGAAATACCCTAATTTTTAATTTTTACGAATTTCAAAAAAAATCTTTTTGTTTTAACCAGTATATCAAATTATATATGTTTCGTGCAGAGGTATAGAAACAGCCTGTATAACTTTTTGAGAGCCACTGGTCCCCTAAAAATGCAATACTTGTCTGTATTCAACAGTACAATACAATGCATACTCTTTCGCGTGTACCGTAATAATAATACAATTTGAATTCAGCCCTGACCACAGTAAGGAAGTCCAAGAAATCGTATGACGTAGTCCCCCCACTCCCAGTGGCGCTCGTCACGCACGGGTAACACGCAACCCTCCCCAACCCTCTCGGGGTAATGTGGTTCATGTTACATCACAGGCGGCGGCAACTAGTGACGTCATGAATTCGTGAGGCGGTCGACAGTTGTCTTTGGAGTTCGGTTTTGACTTTTTTATGACAAATGAATTATTGAGTAATGAGGAAATGATTTTATCAATTTTAGGCAAGTGAATAATTTATAGACGGGGTCGTATTTCAAAGGTAGAAGATACTATTAGCGTAAGAATATTTTTTTTAACTCGATGTGTTGTGAGGAGGCTACAAAAGTCAAGTTTAATTATAGTAACAGTTATTTTTAAATAACAACAAAGACAAAATTAATTGTCATCCAACACTTGGTGAAACAAGGTTTAATAAAAATATAAAGTAAACATTTGGCTATGTTTCACAAAATTCAGCCTCCAAGTCGCCTTATGAGGGCATCGTCAGAGGCTGGCCAGCACAGTTAGTAACCATATACGCGTTTCGCTCTTATTAGAGCTCATCAGTATGGTATAACTCACTTCTTCACCTAGAACAAAGTTCATGTGAAGAAGCTGGTGACGAAGAACTGTGCCAGCAGAGAATAAGATCTCTAACAAACTAGAAAGATGACATGAGAAGTTTTGTGGAACTAGTCATGCCATCTACCGAAAAAAGGGAAAGCTACGCAATAGTAATTTAAGTAACAACAAAGACAAAATTAATTGTCATCCAACACTTGGTGAAACAAGGTTTAATAAAAATATACAGTAAACACTTTTATTTAGTTATTTTTAACTTTTCGACGACTTAACATCAAAACTATATTTATGAAAAGATGACAATTACACTCTCATTTGTCATCGTAAAGTTGTAGTTTTCTGTGGAACAATCGACAACGCGCGAAATAACTTATTTTATAAGACTTTAAAAAACGAGTCACACGGCGCGTGCGATTTTAATCTTACTTAGGTCGTAAAAAAATAGTAGGAGAGAATGCTATTTGCTCTCTGTAAATGTATTATACAGGGTGTTTCAGGACTAGTGTAACAAATTTTAACAGCTTATTCCTGAGGTTATTTTGAGCCAAAAATGTCTTATGAACATAGGTCCTATTCCTTCTAGTTACCAAAATACAAGAAGTTGAAGTTCTATAAATAACACGAAATTTTCAAATTTTTGTAATCAAGATACTTTCGGAAAACAAAAATGCGCGCAAATAGGGGATGGGAAAGTTGGCTTCTATTTGGATATCTTGGTATTCTCTGGACGCATAACGGGCATTACCATTACATAATCCATAAATAAAAATCATATCTGCATATTCAGCAGTACTATAACCATCCATTATGAAACAATAATACAATCAAAAGTACAACAATTTTGAATTAAGACAAATAAGGTATGACTTTTCAATAAAATTCCTGTTTTCCGAAAGTATCTTGATTAAAAAAAATTGAAAATGTCGTGTTATTTAAAGAACTTCAACCTCTTGTATTTTGGTAACTAGAAGGAATAGGACCTATGTTCATATGACATTTTTGGCTCAAAATGACCTCAGGAATAAACTGTTCAAGTTTGTTACACTAGTCCTGAAACACCCTGTATACTATTAAATATAATATTGCTTTCTTTATGAATAATATTAAAATTCTTCTTCCAAAATGTGATTACATTTTAATTGTAACTTTTGGAGTACGCCCTCTTTTAAGAAGATTTCTAAAAGTACTTACATATACATCAGCCCAGTAGACGCTTTTTACTTGTCCATCGAAAACTGTAACAAAAAACAAAACTCATTTTCAATGATGACATAAGCTTTAAATTTAAACATTTTATTCATTTATATTCACGACAACGCTTTGGTAAATTGATTTATTGATTTTGAAATATACTGAGCTGTCAAGAAAACGTGATATTGTTTGACTCACTTAATTTGCAAATGTATATAAATTAGAGATGGGCGAATATCATCCGCGAATAGTCGAATGCCGCGAATATTGACGTTATTCGCTATTCGCGATTTTCGAATATTAACGTCAGTATAGCGAACATTCGAATACCTCGAATATCGCGCCATATGTTGACCTCAATTTTTGACTGTTTTCTTTATCATTTGTACATAAACTTAAAGCTATTACAATACTTTGAAGTTATTAATAACAAAGATATTTTGCTTCAAAACCATGAAGACGTACCATATTTCAAATTTGTTTTTCGCCAACATCAGCCCGTACGTTTCACCTTAAATTTAAAGTTTTCGTCTTTTTCTTTTTTGTTTGTACTTTTTGTTTTATTGATGTGAAACATCTATAGGCTCACTTGTAAACCGAATTATTGGCGTGGCGACGCTTGCCGTGGCGACGGGTCGCCACGCTATACTAAGGTATACATATATATATTTTATGTGTAGTAGAGTGTACGGTGTGGCTTCTCACTCAGTTCGACGTTGTTGTTTACTACGGTACACATAACCTGCGTTTTATTTAATTTTTTATTTTAATTTTTGACAATAAAATATGTGTGATAGTGATAACTCAGAAGATCAAAGTGATCAACCTTGTGCAAAGAAAGTGAAACTACACTATGGCATACTACCAAGTCATCAGTAAGTAGAATTTTCTGTAAGAAATTCGTAATACTTCATTTTTTCATTAGGCTATATTTAATTCCTGTAATAATATTATCTTTTATGCATATTACTGCCAGGCGTCCCATGACGGCTCACATTTTTTTTTTATTTTATCTTAACAATTTCATTCAAATAATGAAAAGGACAATTAAATAATTATTAATAATTTTAGGAGTATTCGATATTCGAATTCGAGAAATTTGACATTCGCCCATCTCTAATATAAATCCTAAGTTACTTACAGTTAAAAACAACCAGAGTCTAGTTAAAGACCAGTAGCAAGTAACATTGACTGCAGGGTAGAATCAACAACAGTTTAATTTGGTAATGTCTGGGGCAGTGCAGTAGCAATAACCGTCTATTTGCAATCAACCGATTCCTGTCATGTCCCTGCTATCCTGCCATCCTGCTATCCCTATCCTTCTCTTTCTGTCCTCTCCCAATCGATGCGCAAGTTTGTAGTTCGCGGCCGGAATGTCTAATTTTCATACATTCTTGCCGGGGAATTAGCCAGCTTGCCATGGCCTCGTGTTGGCATTTGGTGACTGCCGCCGGCAAATTAACATAATCAATGTATTTTTGGAACGCGCGGAATGCTTGTATGACAGTGATGACTCAGATTTGAAATACAGCGAAATATGCTAACGGAATTCTATTTTCAGGAAAGATTTAGATGAGTGTCAGTTAGATATTGATGGATTATTTTTGCGTAATTTACTGTATTTCATCATCTGTGGCGCTACAGCCCGAATCGGGCCTAGGCCTACCGGACACACCGAGCCGCAGTTTTTCACTGCCGTACTGCCGGTTTTCGTAGTCGAATGCTACATTTTTTAAGACGTATAAGTGACTAGTTTATAGCACCCGAGTGTGATAAATACATGTAACTGTATTTTATATTTTACGACAAATCACACATTGTCGACAGGCGGATTCGAACTGACGAACCTTGGCTCGGGTGACGTCACAGTATGTTAAGAGATTTACTGTATTTACAAATTTAAATTGAGGGGAAACTAAAGCTCAGAAGGTGAATTTTCACTTTCAAAATTGTTCAAAATTATTCCTACAAAAGATGGATCTTAAATTATTTCAAAATTATTTGAAAAATCCAATGTCGGATGTTTACTTTTGTTTTGTTTGATATCGTATAAGGTAGGGAGGGGGGGTTGGGTGGCTTGCGTCAATTACCCTTTTTTGTACCGACAATTAATTTTATTTATTTTTTGAAATGCATTTTTAAACAAGCGCAGGTGATGCTGCCTTCATTTCTTATAGATTCGTTGTTAGAGAAGTGGGCGTAAGTGAAGATTTACGAAACAGGTGTACAGGAGCGAATGGATGAATGTTTGTTGCGTGATGATGGATTTTGGTTGTGAGGAAAGAAAGAGTTCGTATGGAGGAAGTGTTAATGTGGTCGAAACGAGTATCGTGTGTCAGGATGAGAATGTTGATGGGTTCGTGCTACCCCATTTAATGGGATATAACATGATGTTATATATGTATGTATGTATGCAATTTATTTTGATAAACATGAAAAACAGTTTAGGTTCAAGATATACATATATTCCTAAACCGTTATATCTTTTGTCGCTATACAATCGGAAGTTAAATTACTATATTATAACGTCTGTTTTTTGACCTTACAAATGTATCTAATATGATTTCAGGCTTTAATTAAATGTCCATCAGAGCAAGAGCTTCAAACATGTGACTTCAATTTCTTTCTAAATCGAATGAAACAAATGAAATTTAACAAAATCTCAACTATAAAACTAATTCAAGGAAGGGTGGCATAGCCCCTATTACCCCCTCCCCCCGGTGGATCCTCCCTTGGTTTTTTTAGACGATCTAATGACTTTAGAGAATAATGTTATTGACATAAAATGATCAGAAATAAGAGACAGTTATAACAAATTCTATATTCTCAAACAGTAGAACAAAATTGTATTTTTTTAAATGGTATCTTGCATAATATTTTAGTCCATTAAATAGATAATTTTCTTCTGTTTTCAACAATCTAAGTATTCTATAATACGGGTTATTATATATTATTATATTTAAATAATATATGTTACGAAAAGAAATGAATTCTCTTTTTGTTACATAGTTACATATTATTTTTTGTGTTGAATTATGACAGTTTATTTAAAAATATAAAATAAATACGATTCAAACTATTTAAAATGTTTATTAATTAATACACAATAGGGGTGTTTATCAATTAATTACAGGAAACTTGTATTAAAAGTCAGAATGTTACAATATTGAACTTAGCCACCGTTTGCGCTCCACTGGTTGAATATAGGGTTGGTTAATTAGCCCTTTATTCCTGATCATTTTATGTACAAGACATTTTTCTCTAAACTCATCAGTTCGCTCAAAAAACCACTGGTTATTTTAAAGGCAAGACCCTGTATATAAGTTTGTATCTTTTATTACTAAAATATTTCTTGTACATTTAAAAAAAAAATCTATCAACTTTACAAATATAAAATAAAACTTGCGTCTGAAGCCCTTGTTTTCAAATCTCGTTGTCTAACTTATTTCTAAAAAAATACGATTATGTCTGAGGGGTTTCGATTCCACTATAAGCTATTGTAATAGGCATCGTCCGTCAGTACGGTGGTGTGGATAGCGATATGGAATTCGAATCCGGAAATCCCTAGTTCGAATCTCACTCAAGCTAAAAATTATATGAACTACTACACAGCGGCTTGGTGAGTGCGGATCCTGTACTGAAATTGGGATTAAGTTCCTGTTGTACAGCGTAACATAAATAAATAAATAAATAAAATAAAGTCCAGTTGCGCAGAATAACAAAATAAATAAGCAAATATTCATCAATAGCCACAATAGACTGGTAGTAATGAAACTTTGAATAAACCTCACCCAATGGATTGAAAAATCAACAGTTATTGGTTTCATCAACGATTAAAACCGAACAAAACATCCCCAACTTCGTGTATCCCAGATGAGCCTTCATCCAGTTAAAAACCAAAGTTAAAATCGCCTTTGAGTAAAACTCTGCAATAAACTAATTAGCACGGCTGGCTGCAGCTATACCGACCCAAAAAAGTAGAAAAGCGTAAATAACACAGATCCCTTAATCACGTTTAGGGGCGTTTAGGGAGCCCACTGCTCCAGGGAGGGGACGGGAAAGGTGTCTCCACTTCCCGAGTTGTACCTGCGCTGCGCCGGGATAATTAAGAATCGAATCAATTACGTTTTACGATCATGAGGAGACATTGATCTTATATTTAAATCGATTTGTGATTCATATAAATAAATAAAATAAATATATCATCACGCTTTTTACCCGTTACTGGGTGTGGCACTCTGCTGTAGCAGATCTCGGTAAGTGATATATTTTTTCGCGTGAAGTGCAGTTACCAGTCATCAAGTCACGGCCCCCAAAGATATTAGTGGAGCCACAGGGGTAGATTTAAATTGGTGATTCATATTACGCAGAGTTTTCTATATTTTATTCCATTTAATAGTTATTAACGTAACCAGTTATGAAAAGGTTGATATTGTGTGACGAATATAATATTTGCGAAGAGAGTTTTGCAAATTATGTGAGTCAAACAATATCACGTTTTCATAACATATTACGTACAAAATTTAATCTAATTCCGCTAAAATAATTTTTAAAATACATAAAATTTTAGGTTTATGACAGCTCAGTCTATTTCAGAATTTACTAAAGCGTTGCCGTGAAAATAAATGAATAAAATGTTTAAATTTAAAGCTTATGTCATCATTGAAAATGAGTTCTGAATCCGAGACAGACCTTCCTTCTGATATCGAAGAATCTGATAATTTTCCCGTGAACTGTTTAATACCAGAAACATTATTAAATGTATATGAATCCTAAAAATTTTAATACATAGTTTCTTCCGCTATTTGCATATTGAGAAAGTTCAAACTGTCAACATTCATTATGTAACTAGTTATGTAAAGAATTTTTTACATAACTCTTGAATGACAGTTATGATAAAATTGACATTTTGTAACCTCAAAAATTGATGTAAAACAGGACTTTTCATAACGGAATTAGGTAAAATAATATGTAACAAGTTTTATAAACATTTCATTATTTGAAAAGTTACTAAGTAATACTCACAGCCGACAAACAATTTTCACCAAATTAAACCTACCCCTGTGACTCTCCCTCTACTATCATATTTGAGGGCCGTAATTTGACGGCAGGTAACCGCACTTCACGCACATATCACTTACCGAGATCTGCAACGGCAGAGTACCGTATCCAATAATGGGTAAAAGCTGTGATGATTTATTTATTTTATTTTTTAATAACGATTTGAAGGCAAAGTTGATAAGAAGACAAATGCATAAAATTATAATTAAACTCGTGCTTCAATTTAATCATATTCTGTGTACTGTGTACAATATATGCGACTAAATATTCATCCAAGAGGATGATTAATGGGTCATTGCAGGCAGGGTGGCCAACCACAGCGCTGCAGGGTCCCGCAGGAGTTTTATAGCAGGAGTAGAACACACAGGCCGCGAAGCAGGAAAAGTGTCTGCGGTGTGCACTGGGATACTCTGGACTTTATGGCAGAATAATGAAATGATAAAATGGAAGCCTGTGGTTTATTTTTCAGGATTCTGGGTTTATTAGGTTGGTGGAACTGGTTCAAGGATTTGTTTTAAACTTTCATTCGTTTGAAAAGTTATTGAAATACTTTTTTACAAAACAACAATAAAATTACAAAGAGAATTCACCACACGTCACTGTCCAACCAATGAAATGTACATTTCGTCGGAAATTCATCACTAGTGAAATTTTATCGGAAATACCACTGTTATTAATATCCTTGGTTACGAATAAAATAAATGATATTTTCAATATTTTTATAAACGTCAATTTTGAATATTAAATGTACACTGAAAAAATGTAGAATTTTCATCACTGTGCAAATAAATACCTAACTATTCTTGTTAATTAACTCTTGTTTGGTAAATTCTCAAGCCGAATACAACTCGTAGTATGACAATTGACTGATAATATTTTGACATAAATATACATTCGTTGTTACGGAAACAGGAAACACAACTCGTGCTTCGCACTCGTTATGTTTCCAATTTCATAACAACTCATAATTTATGTCAAAATATTTTCAGCAATTTTCATACTACTTGTTATATTATATACGAAAATACGTATTGTTCATTTTAACCACATACTGTCAATTTTTACCATGTTAAAACTACTCCTGTGGCTCCTTCTTCACGAACATCTTTGGGGACCGTGATTTAACGACTTGTAACCGCACTTCTCGTGAAAAATATATCCGAGATCTGCTACGACAGAGTGCCACACCCAGTAATGGGTAAAATGCGTGATGATATATTTAATTATTTTTATTTCTATTGTTATTAATTGTCATATATACAAACACAACATAATGATAAAATAGATATTTGTACAAGTAGTAATAAAAGCAATTTTATCTTCATGAATTTAAGTCAAATTAGTGAAAAAAGGTGCCATCATTACATGTAAAATAAATAAATAAATATATCATCACGCCTTTTACCCATTACTGAGTTGGCACTCTGCTTAAGCAGATTTCGGTAAGTGATATATTTTTTTGCGTGAAGAGCGGTTACTAGCCGTCAAATCACGCTCCCCAAAGATATTAGTAAAGAGGGAGCCACAATTATTAGAGTGCCATGAGAAATAAAACAAATTAGATAACTTAATAATAGGTATTTATTTGTCTAGATTATGTAGAAAAAATAAAATACCTAATAGTTGCTACAATTAATTTTATTATTAAATTAAATGCACGAATAAATAAATAAATAAATTAGAGTAAGCTTCCAATTCTGGTTCAATATGTCAAATAATGTCAGACACAACAAACAAATGATTATTTTATTTCTCATTGCACTCTGATAATTGCTTTAAAGCGTGTATTTTCTTTTGCTTCTAACTCGGATATAAGAAACAATTGAACAACAAACTTATACTCTATGGATGCAGTTTTTCATTCTGAACATTTTTCTTCAGTAAAATTTTGTTCTAAAATTAATAGGTAAAGAGATATCGCTAAATCAAAATTTTAACATCCTATGTTCGGAAAAAAAGTAGATACCCGGTATATAAAAAAATAGCCGAGGCTATAAATCTAACCAAGGCAATAAATCTGCTTTTTTGCCGGGTTGAACACATAATTTTTTTGCCGATTGATTAACATTGCTCTCAACATAATCGTAGTTGTTAAGAGATTGCTAAGTAAAAACAAATTTGATATTTATAATTTCATAAATGTCATTCTGCTTCTTGTGAACATTGTCAATCACTATATACTAATTAAATTTACAAGATATAATGGTAAAGTGACGAAGGAATGTTAATCTCATCCAAGATTAAAGTAGCGGTGTACAGTTGTAATTTGATTGATTACAATTTGTTGTTGTTGTTGTTGATGTTAGCAAAAGCCCACTTGTAAAACCAATCTAAAAATAAAGTATTTAGTTTCTTATTTTTCAAACAATGGTGAAATGTTATAAATTGCGACGAAGAAAATAAAACTTTTTTTAGATAAATAGTACCTATTTATAAATTAATGTGAATCTTTTCTGAGATATGACATAAGTTTTTAGGCGTCTGGGTTGGAATAATAATAATTATATTTTGCTTTTTGCCCCCACGCTAAAAAAACTACACTGAATATTAAACGATCTCATTTCAAATTTATTTAAATATTTCAATATGTATTCGCTAGTTTTAAAAGCGCGATGTAAAACATTCTGTAATATTTCATTGAGAAATATTAATCGAAACTTTTACGATCCATCAAATTATACATGAAAGTTTTCTCATAATTTTTTATTTATAAAATGTTAGAAATAGCCTTTAATACAAGGAATAATTTAATAATTTATTAACTATAATTTGAGTGAATACTATCTTTTTATAAATCAATCAATATAATAAGTATACAAATAATATTTTACATTTAGATCTGGAACAATATACAGGGTGTTTCACAACTTAGAGCAAAAAATTAAAGGGTATATTCCAGGGTTCGTAAATATCATGATATTTATAATAAATATCAAAATATCTGATATATAGGATATATATCAGATAAATATCACTTTTTGGATATTTATTTTTTAATGTTAGTTTTTGTACACATTTAGAAAAACTGAAAAATTCGAAAAATTTCACTTTTCCGGAGGCTATATCTCAAAAACTAAACAAGATATGGAAATGCGCTCAACGGCGTTGAATTCCCCGTGTCCGAATTGACTTATAAGCAAATTTTCATACAATTTTAAGCAATTTAATATTTTTAATTATTTCCTAAGGTTTGGTTTTTTCAGATTTTAATTCAATTTTCCCAAAAATCCTTAATCGTAGGATTATTAAAACGAAAATTTACATACATATGTATTTTGACCCACTGAATCCAGTGGTGCAATCTTCAAATGCATATGACTTCTGGTTTTCGAGAAAATGTTAAAAAACCGCTTTTTGCGATTTTTTTGGCGGAAAATTGAAAAAAAATAAAAATCGCTGAAACTATGTTTATAAGTTAACTGAAGCACGAGAAAATTAATGCCGTTGAGCGCGTTTTCATATCACATTTAGTTTTCGAGATATAGCCTCGTAAAAGTAAAAAAACTGAAAAATTCGAAAAATTTCACTTTTTCGGAGGCTATATCTCAAAAACTAAACAAGATATGGAAATGCGCTCAACGGCGTTGAATTCCCCGTGTCCGAATTGACTTATAAGCAAATTTTCATACAATTTTAAGCAATTTAATATTTTTAATTATTTCCTAAGGGGTACCCCTTTGGTTTTTTCAGATTTTAATTCAATTTTCCCAAAAATCCTTAATCGTAGGATTATTAAAACGAAAATTTACATACATATGTATTTTGACCCACTGAAAAATTTCACATCTCCGGAGGCTATATCTCAAAAACTATTTGATATTTTTATATAATGGATATATATCATTGCAAAAATATGACGATATATATCAAAATAAATATCATGATATATATCGATCGATATATATCTTCGAACCCTGGATATTCTGTACGACGTGCTGATCATGAAACAAAAAGAAAGGGTTGTTAACCTAAAACATTTTTTGTAGTACTGCACTGGATTTGCTTTCCTATTAAACACAAACAATGAAGTAGGTATCAACTACGAAAGAATAATTACAGAATTCAATTATTAGCAGTTATTTATAATAGAATTTTATTTAATTAATAACTTTAACATAATCATCCACCCAGAGGCAGTGGCGACGAAAAAATTTGGACTGGGAAACATGGAAAATAGTTTTGCGATTTAAAAAAAATCTTTTTGTTTCATGATCAGCACGTCGTACATAATATACCCTTTAATTTTTTGCTCTAAGTTGTGAAACACCCTTTATATTGTTTGTAAATGTCTGACCAATAAAAATTAACTGGGTGTGGAATTCCCCCGTAGCAGATCTCGGTAAGTGATATATTTCTTCGCGTGAAGTGCCGTCAACTCACGGCCCCCAAAGGTTTTATTGGTGGGGAAGCCACAGGGGTAGATTTAAATTAGTGAAAATTGTTTATCAGCTGTGGGGATCGAACCAGGGTTCTCAAGATCCACAGGCCGACTCGATACCACTGAGCCACCTACCCCATTACGTCTTCTACTCATTACTGGATATAGCACTGTGCTGTAGCAGATCTCAATGAGTGATATATTTATTTGCGTAAAGTGCGGTTATCAGCCGTCGATTCACGGTCACAAATAGGTTAGTGGAAGGGAAGCCACAGGGGTAATTTTCATGTGGTAAAAATTGTTTGTCGGCTGTGGGAATCAATATCACTAATTTACCTGTCCTATAATTAGTAACTAAGCTACATAAATCTAATCTTATTCTATTTTTTCTCTCTATTTTAATAAGAAAAATTCAGTAAAATTTCTTTTTTTTAAATCACTGGTTCTAGATTCAAATCCAGCCGGTATTTCAATTTGTCTCTTCAATATGTTTAGATTTTTAGTTTATGGTCTTTTCAAACTTAATTACAAACTTTATTTCTCACTAATTCAATGGAGTAGGTGGCTCAGTGATATCCATGCAGCCTGTGGATTTGAGGACCCGGTTTCGATTCCCACAGTCGACAAACAATTTTCATCACATTGGCTGGTAGCACAAGCTCTGTTTTTGGGTGTTTTAAGAGAACGGTTTTAACATGTTAGAGATAGCTAACACATCCAAAAATACTGCTCTTAAAACAGGTAAAAACAGAGCTTGTGCTACCAGCCATTAAAACTATTCCTGTGACTCCTTCACCACTAACATTATTGGAGGCCGTGATTTGACGGTCGGTAACCGCATTGCACACGAGCAAATACTTACCGAGATCTGCTACGGCAGAGTGCCACATCCAGTAATGAGTAAAAGGCGTGATGATATTTTTATTTTATTTCCTAATTCAATTCATTAAAGTTATCCTGAAATATAAAAACATCCTGTATTATAATAACAAGCTAGGTAAATCACTACAATCTTAAGTAGCTCGACTAACGCACATTCTATAATAAATAGCGCGTAATCTGGTGACAGCGTTTAATTAGTGCAAAATACAAAATACGCGTAAAATGGTTTATATAATTTTTATCATTTTGCGGCATCACTTGTACTTAGTAATTGAATTACTTTAGCAAGTTAGCAAACATAGTGGAGAATTGTCAAGTCCGTTGTTACTTATAATTTAATTTCTTCATTAGCTGACGACGAGTAATTATTTTCGTTCTCGCCGAGTTCAAGATTAAATCTAATAAATTATGTTTGACGACGAAATATTCGCAATGAAGAAATAACTCGAGTAGGGGTGGTGGCGTGGGCGGAGACGGCGACGGAGGTGGACGAGGGGTGGCATTATTTAATCGTTTGCCGTTAATAAATCATACCGAATTTCTTACGAATTTACATCATACTCGTATTTCATCATGCCTTGATTACTATCTAATATTTTTACTTTTACCACCCGTCAAATATTTACCCCATACGTATCAGTATTACAGATAGTGGCACAGTGTAGAATCATGCAATTTTCGCAAAAACAAGTAAAAGGCTTGGGCGTGTATAGCATATGAGTGATGGACCATGTGAAACAAACATAAAAGACGAGATTTGAGAGCTAGAATGATATTAGAATAGAAAATTTAAAACGAGATTGATATAAAGATCGCGACAAGTTTTTATTAAAAATTTGCTTGTACGTCAATTCAGACACGTGGAATTCATTGCAGGTGAAAGCATCTTCACATTTTGTTTAGTTTTTAAGATATAGATTTCGAGAAAGATTAATTTTTTTCCAAATTTTACATCATTAGATTTTGTACTACCCCGATGCTATACGATATCTCAAAAACTAAACGAAATATGAAAATGCGTACAACGCTATTGAATTTGTTCTAGGATTGCTATGAAAAGTTGACAATTACGCTTTCATTTGTCATCGTAAAGTTGACGTTTTCTGTGGAACAATCGAAAAATATCTTTATCGCGCGTCTCCAATGGCAATGTTAAATGTGCGCTTATTTCAATAGTTACCAGGGATATAAACAAAATAGAAACTTGTCATATTGACAGTTTGACGAATTTATTTTCAGTACGGATACATTTATTAATAATTTTAAGATACAATCGTAGAAAAAATGATGTGTGTATAACGAGCGTAAAGTGTCTTTGTTCCTCTTACACTATTGCAGCTCTCGTCTTCGGCTCGCTCTGCAATTACTATGTTCGAGTAACGAAAAGTCACTTTACGCTCTTAATACTCAAATAACTATAGCGTGCTTCAATGAAATTACAAACACATTTTCAACAATTTTAAATTTTTCAATATTTTTACCAAAATATAAATCAGTTTTTTAGCAATATCTCAGAAACAGGAAGACATATGCACTTGGAAACTTTACCATTGAATTCAGCAGATCAAAATACTTATGTATGTATATTTTCGTTACAATATTCCTGTGAGAAAAAACTATAGGTACTAATGGTCTGAAATTGGTCTAAAATTGAAACAACCTCAAGAACCCTTAAGAAATTTTAGAAAAAATTAAATTACTTCAAATTAGCTAAAAAATAGAACACGAGGAATTTAATGTCGTTGAGCGTATCTTTATATCTCTTTTAGTTTTGTAGATATAGCCTTCGGAAAATCTATTATTTCCTAAACTTTACTCATTCTGTACTTTCACGTGGCTATATCTCAAAAATAAATTTGGTTATAAATAAATTAATTCGGACACAAGAAATTCATACATACATACATACATACATAACATCACGCTATAACCCATTAAATGGGGTAGCACGAACCCGTCAACATTCTCATCCTGACACACGATACTCGATTCGACCACATTAACACTTCCTCCATACAAACTCTTTCTTTTCTCACAACCAAAATCCATCAACACACAACAAACATTCATCCATTCGCTAGTGTACACTGCGCTTGTTTCTGAAGATGGTCTCCACACAATTGCAGGTAAACACTCGAAACATCTAACCAATAATCTAAAATCAAGAATCATACGCTTGTCTTCATTCATCATATTTATCCCGCAATTAATGAAAAAAGAAATTCAATGCCGTTTAATTTTAATTATATACATTTTATTTCAATATTTTATAAAATTCATTTGTTTCAGTGTGTCGGTGCCAGTGCAAACAGTGTCGGCCCAGATGGGGCAGTTTGTACAACAGGCATTACGAAATCCCAACGGGTAAGTACGTCACTGAAAGACTATTGATACAGACAGCTAACATGACTCAAACAAATCTACGATTTGTAATGATACATAAGAAATATAAATATGACACATTTTCTCACAATCTTTGTCAGTAAATAGAAACAAATAAGAGTGAATATCTAGTATAGTAATGGCGAACCCATGAGTCGCAAAATAATATGGAAGAATCCGCGTGAGTGTTCAGAAACTCTAATTAAAATGTTTATTGATTTATTTATTTATGTTATGCTGTACAACAGGAACTTAATCCCAATTACAGTACAGAGTCCGCACTCACCAAGACGCAGTGTAGTAGTTCATATAATTTTTAGCTTGAGTGAGATTCGAACAAAAGTAACATAAAATTATGTACTGTTATGTCAGTAAAATTAGCATTTCTTTTTTTAAATAATAATAAAAACAATATTCAAGGTGCTAACACTAACAGATTCCATAAACGCGTCTATGGTTACTAACTGTGCTGGCCAGCCTCTGACGAGGACCTCCTAAGTTGACTTGGAGGCTGAATTTTGTGAGACTTAGACAAGTGTTTAGTTTGATATTTTATTATTTAATAAACATTTATTAGTTAGATTAGAATTCATAAAATAAAATAAAATAAATAAATATATCATCACGCCTTGTACCCATTACTGGATGTGGCACTGTGCCATAGCAGATTTCGGTAAGTGATATATTTCTTTGTGTGAAATGCGGTTAGAGCCGTCAAATCACGGGCCTCAAAGATATTAGTGGAGGAAGAGCCACAGGGATAGATTTAAATTGGTGAAAATTGTTTGTCAGCTGTGGGGATCGAACCAGAGTTCTCAAGATCTACAGGCCGACTCGATACCACTCAGCCATCTAGATTATATTCTAAAAGTAAATACCTATAATGTTTAATAAAGGTAGTGGTTTGCAGTTTAATATAATTATTCTATTTAAAAAAAAATTACAATAATTTTACATGAGCTGAGCAATAGTAGCTAAACTGATAAATTTATGTTTGACATTTTTACAACTTGACAAAAAATAAATCCCTAAAAACTGTTGAAAAAATTTCACTTTAAAAACTAAATATATTATCCCGCCCTTTGCCCTTCGCCCATTACTGGGTGTGGCACTCTGTCGAAGCAAAGCTTGGTAAGTGATTTGTGCGCATCAAGTGCGATTATATATACATACCAGCAGTCAAAACGCAGCTCTCAAATAAATAAAATAAAATAAATATATCATCACGCCTTTTACCCATTACTGGGTGTGGCACTCTGCCTAAGCAGATATATTTCTTCGCGTGAAGTGTGGGTACCTACCGTCAAATCACGGCCCTCAATGATATTAGTGGAGTCGGAGCCACAGGGGTAGATTTAAATTGGTGAAAATTGTTTGTCGGCTGTGGGGATCGAACCAGGGTTCTCAAGATCCACAGGCCGACTTGATACCACTGAGCCACCTACCCCATTAAAGATGTTAATTGAGGGTGAGCCACAGGAGTAATAAATAATAAATAAATAAATATATCATCGCGCCTTTTACACATTATTGGAGGTGGCACTCAATAAGTGCGGTTACCAGTCGTCCAATCATAGCCCTTAAAGATGTTAGTGAGGGTGGGGGGGAGCCACAAGGGTAATTTTAATATGGTAAAAATTGTGTATCGTCTGTGGGAGGTTCTTAACCCCACAGTCCGACTCGATACCACTGAGATATATAAATATATGAATCAATTCTATTTCTTCTACGGATGTGAAAGAAGTTCCCAAACGTTTGGTGAGCAGTCACGCGTTCACTTTTACATCACGAAGTCAAATTGAAGTTCTTGTAGTTAAATTGAACCGAGCCCAAGATTCAATGAGTAGAAGAATCAGTGAAAGTTTCAGCGGAAGGTTTGGTATTCAAAAAGAGCTTTTTCATGTGACTGACATTGAAAAGTGAGTTTTTTCAGTGTTTGCCTGCTGAGATGTGGATCATTAGATCTGAAATTTATTTAAGGAAAGTACCAGGAAAATAAGTCATTTATCATTACCGTATTTAGGTTCTTCTTCTTCTTCGAGAAAAGTTCTACTAAACTTACTACTTAATAAGAGAGCTTTTCGTACCTGCATACTTTTAAAATCAAACAATTTTCAGCACATTAAAATTAGCCCTGTGGTTCTCCCTCCACTAAGATCTTTGGAGGGCGTGATTTGACAGCTGGTAACAACACTTCACGTGCATTCATATATTACTTACCGGGATCTGTCTTGGCAGAGTGCCACGCTCAGTAATGGGTAAAATGCGTGATGATATATTTATTTTTATAAATTTTTTACTTTTATTTAAGATGAAACATATTCTAGAGTTGACACCTGAATACTACTGATCTTTTTGTGTGATTTTGGAATGTTTTTTGCAATTTTTTTGTTATTAATTTGTGGATATATATGCCTTTTATTAACCATTTTTCAGAAATTAAATCAATGTTATTATTACAACGAAGCAAATTTATACGTAATCTACAAAAAAAAAATTGTTGAAATGTAATTACTAAAATTGGTATAATAATCACGATTATGATTGACTGCACCATAACTACTTGATTTATAGGCTGATTAGTGTCCATACAATAGCATTTTATTGGACTAGTACAATAAAAGAGCAAAATTTAATTACTGTCAATGTCAAAGTAATTATTGTAACTAATTAATTTATTAATTTCTTTGCATTTAATACAATTTCTTTTTAGACATTATAAACATATTTCTCCTATTTTTTTTTACAAAAAGCATCAACCATACACACGTTGAGTTAAAACTAACTATTTTCCATATTTTAAAAATATAAATCATATCCAAGGCAGTCAAACATAAATAAATAAATATATCATCACGCCTTTTACCCATTACCAGGGTTCGAAGATATATATCGATCGATATATATCATGATATTTATTTTGATATATATGGTCATATTTTTGCAATGATATATATCCATTATATAAAAATATCAAATAGTTTTTGAGATATAGCCTCCGAAAAATTGAAATTTTTCGAATTTTTCAGTTTTTCTACTTTTACGAGGCTATATCTCGAAAACTAAATGTGATATGAAAACGCGCATTAATTTTCTCGTGCTTCAGTTAACTTATAAACATAGTTTCAGCGATTTTTATTTTTTTCAATTTTCCGCCAAAAAATCGCAAAAAGCGGTTTTTTAACATTTTCTCGAAAACCAGAACTCATATGCATTTGAAGATTGCACCACTGGATTCAGTGGGTCAAAATACATATGTATGTAAATTTTCGTTTTAATAATCTTACGATTAAGGATTTTTGGGAAAATTGAATTAAAATCTGAAAAAACCAAAGGGGTACCCCTTAGGAAATAATTAAAAATATTAAATTGCTTAAAATTGTATGAAAATTTGCTTATAAGTCAATTCGGACACGGGGAATTCAACGCCGTTGAGCGCATTTCCATATCTTGTTTAGTTTTTGAGATTTAGCCTCCGAAAAAGTGAAATTTTTCGAATTTTTCAGTTTTTCTAAATGTGTACAAAAACTAAAATTAAAAAATAAATATCCAAAAAGTGATATTTATCTGATATATATCCTATATATCAGATATTTTGATATTTATTATAAATATCATGATATTTACGAACCCTGCCCATTACTGAGTGTGGCACTCTGCCTAAGCAGATCTCGGTAAGTGATATATTTTTTCGCGTGAAATGCGGTTACCAACCGTCAAATCACGGCCCTCAAAGATCGAACTAGGGTTCTCAAAATCCACAAGCCGACTCGATACCACTGAGCCACCTACCACAAACATAAAGCTTTTTATGCAACTTATACATAATCTGGCTTTTTCTACTCCTGTTATTAAAATGTCACCTAATGTACTGGTTTCCATGGCGCTAAATAACATTTTAATCACATGTCGACATGCCATGGTTTCGAACGTTCTAGTCACGGCGTGATGTTAACAACTGACATAAATATTAAATATTGGATGAAGTTAAATAATAATTTTTTTATTGTTGCCATCGTAGATAAAGTAATAATATGTGATTTACAAACTCTTTATATACTAGTTTCATATGCACTGGCTTTGCTTCGTTCAAGAAAAACCACGTAACTAAAGAGACGTTTATAAAACCTGTTATATAATATACTATTATGTACTTGTTACATAAATAGTTAGTATGCAACTAGTATTAAATGTGTAACTTTAGTGCACAAGTAGAAAGCTTGCAGTACAAGATGTAAACCAATGTTCAATCACTTTTATTTAAATAAAACCTTTCTCTTTTATAACTTTGGAAAATGTACGATATCAAAACATTTAAGATAAATAAAAAAATATTATTAAAATATATTTTCAATTGGGACAGTTTAAAAAGCTTGCAACATCAAAAGAAGTAGAATATATGAAATAACACAAGTCCGAAAATAAAAATATGTCCGTCTCTGGCGGGTTCACAATTGCCGATTCACGGTTGACTTCCCAGCACGGACTCGTGAAACAAGAATATTTATTTTCTTCTCTTTTTAAGCACAATGTTCATGTTCCTCCAGCTTTATTTATGTAGCGAATGAATGATAATATAACCTAAATGTTTACTTAAAATTGATATTACTTTTTTATTTGTTCTCGGTGAATTTAAATTTGTTGTATGTAGATTTGTTTTATGAAATAACAAATCCTATTTAGATATGGAAATGTCAAATTTAAATGTCAAACGGTGCGCGGAAACAGCCCTTCGAGATATTTGAGTGGGTGGAGACTAAACGGCCCTCGGTGGAACATTTTTACATTAATCTGTACTTCATACATAAAACAATGAATACACGAAGAAGTTATGTTAACCGTAAGTTGATTTTTCATTATTTTTTTTGTTTTAAAATCAACCATGTTGTTGTTTCTATCACATTTATTGAAGTGAAAATATTCTTCGAGAGATACTTGTTTATTTTTCATTAATGTTTCGATATTTTGACTAAAAGATAATTGACGGCCAGAACTGAAGTTAGCACTAGAACCGCGGCGACTTTGGTAGGTTTTGGCGTTGCCAACTTAATGACACCAATACTTTTAAATCACAGTTTATTACTTTTTACTAGGTCAGGCATGGTTAGGGGAGTTTTTTTACTTCCTTGTACGAAGTAAAGGAAGTATTGTAAGCGCGAAAATTTTCGGTTCTTAGATTTCAGTGAAAATACGCATTTTGGCCATCCCTGAATCCATTTTGACTAATTTCGTCGTGCTGTCTGTACGTACGTATGTATCTCGCATAACTCATAAACGGTAAATTTTGTATTTGGGACTGTTATAACATCTAGTTGTGCACCTCCCTTTTTGGTCATTATATAACTTCTAGAAGTGGTACTTGAAGCCTATAATAGATTTTAATGAAAAACTATTTTCAAATATAATCCAAAATTTTTCAAATTTGGTATATAAGACTACTATATCAATGGAAATAACATAATAGATTTTGGTTAAAAGGGACTAACCGGAAGTGATACATTACTTGAAGCTGCTAACAGTTTTTCTTGAATAAATGGAATTATTCTGAATTTAGCAATAAATGCTGCGAATAAAAGTTTTAGAGAATTAAATTCTGCGTCTAGCACATTAAGAATTATTAAATTAGCCTTTTGTATAAGCGAGATATGTTAATTTAAAAATTATATATTTTTTTGTTTTTCTTTAAATTAAGTTTGCTATGGATTAGAACAAAAAATAAGACAAAAATTTAATATCAGATATGTGCAATTAAAAAAATATCTATAGTTTAATACGCGTACAAGGAAGTCATGTGGTGTCCACACCAGATTTTTTTCTATCAAAAACGCATTTATGTGGCCAACAATTATTGTTGCGTTGAAAAGTATCAATAAATTTTCCAATTTATTCAATTTTGTCATGTTTAAAACAATTTTCACCGATTTAAAATCTACCCCTGTGGCTTCCTCTCCAATAACATCTTTGGGGGCAAAATGAGTGTTTTTTTGTTGCGTGTGAGAATGTTACTTTTAGTCGAGACCGCAGGTCGAGACAATAAAAGTTATTCGAACGCGCCAAAAAACATGAATTTTGCCCACGAAATACAAACAACATTTTTTCTACAACTGTAAATAAAGAATAATACAATAATTATTGATTCATTTAAGTAAATTGAAGGAAAACAATCAACAATAATATGAATTTGATACTATATTGATGTGTTGTAACTAATGAAACTTGACAACATAGTTATTTGTGTCTTTGTTCCTCTTACACTATTGCAGCTCTCGCCTTCGGCTCGCGCTGCAATTACCGTGTTCGAGTAACAAAACATCACTTTACGCTCGTGATACACACATAATTTTTTCTACGATTGCATCTTAAAGTTATTAAAAAACGTAGGTATACGTCTAAAACTAAATTCGTTTTGTTAACTGTCAATATGACAAGTTTCTGTTTTGTTTGTATCCCTGGTAACTACTGAAATAATCTTTTTCGCGCGTTGCCATTGGAAACGCTCGAATTTAACGTCTTTTTCGCGCGTTGCCATTGGAGACGCGCAAAAAAGATATTTTTCGATTGTTCCACAGAAAATATCAACTTTACGATGACAAATGAGAGCGTAATTGTCATCTTTTCATAGCAATCGTAGAAAAAAGTAATTTTGGCAATTATACAAAAAGTAAATGAATTATATTAATTGATGCAAAATTTACATGTATTTGAAACACTAATCAAGGAAGCAATGATAGTATGCCATGGGCACTGGTAGTCAAACAGTATATATAAAAATACAGTTCAGTTCAAAAATAGTTCTAGAATGTATGGTAAAATTCAGATTGCAAAGTGTACGTCCGTTGATAGAAATAGACATTAAATCACTCATAAAACTACACATTCCACGCGAGCAGCAAAATGCATTTTGAAATGAAAAATCTGACATTAATATCTCATGCACCATTGGTGTGTTAAAACCTATAACCGCACGTACGTATATTCCATTTAATCAAATTCATATCGACCAATCGTTAACCATGTATGAAATTACTAACCCACGTAGGTTCGCTGTTCTGTGTCGGTATTGGTTGCTACCATCCTTCCCTCCCTACCCTTCCGCAGATAAATTACGTACAAAGCTCTTTTTATTCGGAACGAATTGTTTCTGCAGGAAAACAAATATAAAGAAAATAAATAATAATATATCATCACGCCTTTTATTCATTACTGGGTGTGGCTTTCTGCCGAAGTAGATCTCGATATATATGTTTTTCGCTTGAAGTGCGGTTAGCAGTCGTCAAATCACGGCCCCCAAACATATTAGTGGTGGATGAGCGACAGGGGTAGATTTAATTGTTTGTCGGCTGTAGGGATCGAACTAGGGTTCTCAAGATCCACAAGCCGACTTGATACCACTGAGCCACCTACCCCATTGTATATTTGTTTTATTGGCATTTGAAAATATTTGCACGTATCAAAATATGATAAATGAGATTTCCAGCCGTCATATGTCGACACCTATATAGATACGTGCAAGGTAAACAATTTGAGATGGACAACTTGGATCTGCCAAGCAAGAAGTCGTGTGTTCAAATCTCGCTGACTTCTATTTATGTAAAAAAATGCGATTGTGAGTCGTTCAGATTTCACTATCATCTACTGTAATTGATATTAAGTTTCTGTTGTGCAGACTAACAGAATAAATAAATTTGCTACTCTACACAACAAGAAATTCATTTCTACTACAGTATTACATAGTTTTGTGTTGTTTTATGGTACACTAAAAATACACCTGGTAATTAATAAATTAATTAATTGGGTAGGTGGCTTAGTGGTATCGAGTCGGCCTGTTAATCTTGAGAACCTTGCTTTGATCCCCAGAGCCGACAAACAATTTTCACTAAATTAAAAATCTACCTCTGTGGCTCCCCCTCCACTAATATCTTTATGAGCCGTGATTTGACGGCTGGTAACCGCATTTCACGTGAAGAAATATATCACAAACAGAGATTTGTTTTGACAGAGTGCCACACCCAGTAATGGATAAAAGGCGAGATGATATATTTATATATTTATCCAACACCCACTACTTATAAAGTCATTATTATTGTCATTTTAGATTAGTAAAGTGTCTTATAAGTCGCACGTGAGTTATAAGTCATAAGTCACGCATAAATTATGACTTGTAACTCACTGTTGAGTTTAAATATAACAAAGTTGAAAAAAGGTTGCAGCTGTAGTATTCGAAATGGAAGACGACAATTTTATTCCCGAAATAATCATTAAGGAAGCGGAAAAAGCGGTTGTTGATATTTTTCCAAAAAAGTCTAGAACTTCCTATGAAAAACACTTTCATTCATACCTTTGACGTTTCTAGTTGTCATCCAGTCTTCAAACATATGTAATTCTTTTTCATAGGAACTTCTAGACTTTTTTGGTAAAATATCAAGAACCACTTTTTCCGCTTCCTTAATGATTATTTCGGGAATAAAATTCTCGTCTTCCACTTCAAATACTACAGCTGCAACCTTTTTTCAACTTTGTTTATTTTAAAAAAATTGAGTAACCTAGACAACAAAACAAGAAAGTATGGCTAACTAGAATATGATTTGAAATGTAGACAATTGTGTAAAAATTTATATTTTAATGTCTTAATTGTAGTTGTTGGATAAAATTTCGTATGCCACTCGTGTGTTATTACAAATAAGTCACTTCAGAAAATTATTCCCTGACGGCCTCGTGGACCAATATTTTTCTCGCGTGACTTATTTGTTATATAACACACTTGTACCATAAATAACTATTAATTAACAACGTAAGTTTTGCTTCAGTATTGGCTACGATAATTTATAAACCGACCCTCAGAAAAGTTTTTGACTACGCCACATCAAATCCTTAGTAACTGTTTAGTTTCTTGAACATCATGAAATCAAATTTGAAGCTATCAAACAGGGAATTATAATACGATTAAACTCGTATGACTTGATAAACTAATAGTAATATATCAGCTTATAAACTAAGTTTATAGTAAGTGCCGCTTTTAACACTGCAGTCTGTATTATATTGTTGCAAGTGCTTGCATTATTACCAGTAGTATTAATGAGCTTGTATGCTTACATATTGAACAGGATTTAGAAAGCTTTGAATATATATCCGCTCTGCAATTGTAGATCTTACCATACTATTACTTACACCAGTAAAGTGTGAAATGTAATATTAAAAACAGGGATCTAAACTGAACCGGAACCGAAACTGGATTGAAGCAACATATTTTTATATACATACAAAAATTTATCGAAATAGTATGCTACGCATCAAGGGAGGGAAACAAGCGATTATTCCCGCGTGTGAAGTTGACAAACCGAGACGTAAGCGCGGGCCGAAGGCTCGAGCTGAAGAAGAGGTTTGCCAACATCACATAAGGGATAATCGCGCCCTCCCGTGAAGCATATTATACTTTGCGTAACAAGTGCACAAAAATTACTGTCTTATCGGGACAAATGTCAAATATGGGTTGCGTAACTAGTTACCTAGGAAACGCCGCAAACAGCTAATCTCTCTATGGTGAGAAACATCGCTCTAGAGAGAGAAACATGCTACCTAGGGAGAGATACATAATGTTTCTTTCCCTAGGGGAGAAAAGCAGTGTTTCTCTCTCTAAAATTAGAGAATAAGAACGTATTTCTTGTGCATGTGTTACGAAAAAAATATTATTAAATCGGAAAAAATGCACTGAAATTTGCCTAAATACCATACATACATAAATAATGAGATAGCACGAACCCTAGAAACATTCATTCATCAGATTTATCAAATAAGCGGTCCTTTTTAATCCTAATACACCATCCTTGCTTCAACCACATTCATAGTTACCTACATACCACCTCATTTATTCCTCATAATTGGAATCTTCTGGATTTGTTTTTTTTTTTTAGAGCATTTCAATAACGTTTTAATTTGCACTAATGGAACACGAGTGCAGATTACAAATAAATAAATAAATATATCATCACGTCTTTTACCTATTACTGGGTGTGATACTCGGCCGCAAGCAGATCTTGGTAAGTGATATATTTCTTCGCGTGAAGTGCGGTTACCAACCGTCAAATCACGGCCCCCAAATATATTAGTAATGGGGGGAGCCATACGGGTAGATTAAAATTGTTGAAAATTTAAAAAAAATTGTTTATATTCGATTCGTCTCAATCAGAGATTCTATCCGATCCAAAATCCGACCGTTTTCTGATCTAACATCCAGTCTGTCTGATAGGGTGCCACAGGGGTAGATTTAATTTGGTGAAAATTGTTTGTGGTGAAATCGACCCCTGTGGCTCCCCCTCTACTAACATCTTTGGGGGCAGTGATTTGTCGGCTGGTAACCGCACTTCTTGTGAAGAAATATATCACTTACTGAGATCTGCTACGCCAGCGTGCCACAACCAGTAATGTGTAAAAGGCGTGATGATATATTTTATTTATTTATTTATTTTAAAATTGTTTGTCGGATGTGGGGATCGAACCAGGGTTCTCAAGATCCACACCTTGTATCAAGTAAATAAATTTTACAATAAAGAACAATTTTTAAATGTGAAATAATAATAATAAGGTAAGTTAAGTAATAAAAAATTGCAAAGAAATTTATATATCGCCATGATAACCATGCTATATACAATGTTTCTATTGGCTGTTAATTAGTTTCGTACGATTTTTCTGCAAAAAATCAATAACTTTTTTATTGCATTTGAAATTTTATAAATTGCCTAGCTTTTATACACTGCCGGTAAAATAGCCATTCACTCACTTATGGCTATGATAAATGGAAATAAAATTTGGAGAATTTTCACATTACACACCATTACTATTGACCGCACTTCACGCGAAGAAATATATCACTTACCGAGATCTGTTTCGGCAAAGTGGCACATCCAGTAATGGGTAAAAGACGTGATGATATATTTATTTTATTTTTATACTATTGAGACGCTAAAATATTCATCGTACAAAAGAGTAATATTCAATAGTATTATTTTAGTAGAAATTCATTTGAAATTAATTAATAACTAAATAATAAATGATTATAAATAAATTTTAATTATGAAAATATAATAATATAGTAAAATATCCTGTATTCCATTGAACTAAAATGTAATATTTGTTATTGATACTCATAATTCAAAACAGCAGAGAGAAGTAATTTTCTGAAAGCTTCTATTTCACATAAATCGAGCGAACAATCCTGCCTGGTTCCTGCTGTCTAACGGATGCATTATGGCGGGGACTGTACCGTGCAAGCTTTGCATTGCACTGAAGAAAAAAAGTGCTTTTATAACTTTCACGCCATGATTGTTTGTCACAGTTTGTAACGAGTAATGGTGGTGCTATTATTTGGGTTTGAAATACTGTTTCTGATTTTTGTTTATCTTTTAGTTTACTTTTATAAGCATGAATTTATAATAAAGTAATTTGATATATAGTTTGTTCTAAATAAATAAATATATACCGGGTGGAACATCATACCTGTGTACATAGGCGATTAACATGAAAAAAACAGTTTTTCCGTGCGCATTGCTCCCCAAATTATTTTAGCCAAAAATGCTTCAAATAAATGTTGTAGAGCATAAAATTCTGCATCTAAATCAATAAACAGAATTACATTTACATGCGTTGTAACGACAGAAATTAAATAAAAAAATATTAAAAATTACGTTCAAAATATCAAATAGCCATGGAAGTGAAAAAAAAATATATATATACAGGGTGAGTCTGGGAAGACTAACCCGCCCTTAACTTTTTTTATTATAAGAAATAGAAAAATTTTCTTCATATGGAAGTTTTAGTATGTTAAATATACTATTTTATGACATTTATAGAAATTTTTTATAAAGTCAAGTTAACATGATACGACTATCAACTTTTATTTTTCAAATGAGAACCTAGAATTATTTTATTAAAATAAAAACCGCCATTTTTTTCTTTTTTCAATGATGTATTACTGCTCATAAATGTATATGAAAAAAAATAGAGATAAATAAGATAATTGAGAAATATCAGAAATTACTTTTATTCTACTATTCTAGGTGGCTATACGAAATTGAACAAAATGTAACAAAGTAAAATTAATGATAACAATGCAGATATTTATTTGTTCCTTGTTTCACTTTGCTTTGTCATTCATTTTTATCTTGTTAAATTTTGTTTAATTTCGCATAGCCACCTAGAATAGTTGAATAAAAATAATTGGCTCAGTGGTATCAAGTCAGCCTGTGGATCATGAGAACCCTGGTTCGATCTCCACAGCCGGCAAACAATTTTCACCAATTTAAATCTACCTCTGTGGTTCCCCGTCTACTAACATTTTTGGGGGCTGTGATTTGTAGGCTGATAACCGCACTTCGCGCGATTAAATATATTACTTACCGATATCTGCTATGGCAGAGTGTCACACTCACTAATGAGTAAAAGGCGTGATGATATATTTATTTATTTATTTATGTAAAAATATCACCACGCCTTTTACCTATTACTGGGTGTAGCACTCTACTGTAGTAGATCTCAATAAGTAATATATTTCTTCACATGAACTTATATATTATTACAATAACCATGCTTAATACAATGTTTTTATTAGCTGTTAATTAGTGTCATCCGATTTTCAAAATACCGATAATAATAATCCTTGTATTATTTTTTGAAATGTTCTTATTTATTTATTTATTTATTTATGTTACTTTGTACAACAGGAATTTACATATTAACATCTTTTGGGGTCGTGATGTAACGGCTGGTTACCGAAAAAATATATCATTTACCGAGATCTGCTACCGTAGAGTACGACATCCAGTACCTAATGGGTGATAATATATTTATTAATTTTTTTTATTTAAAATATTCTGCAACAACCAAAGAAATTAATTCGTAGTTTTCTTAAAAATTAGTTTAAATATTTATTTATTTATGTTACGCTGTACAACAGGAATTTAATCCCAATTACAGTACAGAGTCCGCACTCACCAAGCCGCAGTGTGATAATTTATATAATTTTTAGTGCGATTCAAACTCGGGATCTCCCGATTTGAATTCCGTATCGCTATCCACACCACCGTACTGGACGGACTTATCTACCATTTATTTATCTTCACTTGCCTAATTATAAAATGCACGAGACGCCACTGTACTCGTAAGACCTGAATCATTTCTATTCACACAAACTCTCAAATACCACTAAATATTTCGAGTACGTCTCACAGACAAAATTGTTCACAGTCCAATAGTTCATTTGCACATTTGATTCAAGGGTTACCCACCCACATAGTCTAGTATCTAATGCTAGTGGATTTGTGTGTTCGTAGTTGGTATAATGACATTCATAATATGCTTGGCATGGCGTCGAGAGGACCCATGGAGCCGCATAGGAATTTTGAGAGGATATTGTTTAGAATTTAGAATATGTTCGTGTTATTGTAAATACTGGCTTAATTATATTATAAACTTATGTATTGAAGGTTTGACACATTTGTCAAATTTTTTGTTTTAATGTTCTTGTTACTATGGTAACATACTCAGTATTGAGTAAATGGCGTGATGATATATTAATTGTAATTTATTTTTTCTGAAATCGTCAAGAAAATGCCTACTTTCCTGACGCATTTTAGTATGGAAAGTAAGTGTTTACCAAAACATTTGCAAAACAGTCAGGTAAAGTACTTTCCTGACTCAAATAAATAAACTAAATAACTAAAAAATTTAATAAGATTTTTATTTATTTGTATCAATAATATTAATACTAAATATACAATTGCTTAAATTACTAAAATTTATGTATGACACTGGCGAATTTGAAGCTAAATTTATTGTTGCAATCGATAAATTACTTGGAGATTCAGTAAATAAAATAAGCAAGTAGCACATTTGCTGCCAAATTATTTTGCTTTTTCCAATCCATGAAAATTTCATACTCTTTATCATATCGGTCTTTGGACTTGCTCGGTAATAAATTTTCAACAGCCGCAGTTGCTTGATTTAAGATTTCAGGAGGAGTACCTGAAAATACCGCCTCATACTCATTTTCATCTATATTTTCCAACATTATAAAGAAATCTTCTCTGTCAACAATATTACTTTTGACACAAATATATTCAATAGATTTTTCACATAAGATATTGTTTTCATCAACTTTTGTTATCACCTTGGATATGTAGTTTGCTGCCAATATGATTCTTACCAAAAAATTAAACATGTTGAAATATTTATTATTAATTATATTGATAAAATATAAATATGAAAGATTTCAGAAAAAATAGTATACATAATACGTCACGAAAGTGTTTTACTTGACTCAGCGAATTAAAATACTCGGCCTGACGGCCTCGTACTTCAAACAACCACTTCGTCAAGTAAAGCATCACTTTCCTGACTTATTATGTAATATACTATTATTTTATTTATTTATTTGACGGCTGGTAACTGCAACCAAACTAGCATCTTGTGCTCTCGCAGCGACTATGATTTAAAAACAGGTATATATTTATTGCGGGGTAACCTTAAACTTTTACCACTACGGTCACAGGATATTTTTTGTCAAAAATAGTCTGAAGACCTAGCAACTGCGATCTGAACAAGAAAAATAAAATCGAGCATCAACTAATTTGTGTAACAAAGAATTTTGATAAAAATGTACTAGTTTTGGAATCATTATTTCTTCCCAAAATACAGAATTAGGTATTTTGTATTTTTCATGCAATAATATGAAGACTTTAGAGGAACGAAGTATCTGTGGATTCCACTATGCATATTGGTGAAAACGTCTCCTGTAACTACTAAGTGTCAACCATGGTGTGTGTAAGTGTTAGTTCAGAAGTACGCACGAAAAAGCTTCGTTGAGATGACATATTGAACCGCGATTTGACGGCTGGTAACTGCAGTTTACAAGCATAAATATATTACTTGCTGAGATGTACTACAGTAGAGTGCTACTGCCAGTAATGGTTCAAAAGCATGATATATTATTTTTTGTGAATTTTTGGTTGAACCGGTTCAAAATTCGATTTTTTTTAAATATGTTTCTATATAGTTCAGAGCACGAGAAATACGCTCGTTCAAACCGCATTTCAATATCTCTTTTAGTTTTTGAGTTATATCGAGTTTTGACTTTTTTCAAAACTCAACTTTGAGAGCCCATATTTCGAAAACTAAAAAAGATATTGAAATGCGGTTTGAACGAGCGTATTTCTTGTGCGCTACTTAACTTATACCGAAATTTTACCATTTTTGAATTTTTTTCAACTTTTTTTCAAATTTTTTTTTTCTCAATATATCCAAAAGTTGATGAGATAATGAAAAAATGTAAACACTAGTGAATTCCTCGCGTGAAAGTACATAGGTATGCAAATTTTTACATCAAAATTCGCACGGATACATTTTTTATTACAAAAAATCAAAAAATGGCCTATATCCGTAAAAATCCCAAGGGGTACCCCTTAAGAAATTTCTAAAAAATGGCTATTTTCGATTTTTTTTAATAAAAAATGTATCCGTGCGAATTTTGTTGAAAAAATTTGCATACCCATGTATTTTCACGCGAGGAATTCACTGGTCTTTTCATATTTTCATTATCTCTTCAACTTTTGGAAATATTGAGAAAAGAAAATTTTGAAGAAAAGTTGAAAAAATTTCAAAAATGGTAAAATTTCTGTATAAGTTAAGTAGCGCACGAGAAATACACTCGTTCAAACCGCATTTCAATATCTCTTTTAGTTTTCGAGATATTGCCTCTCAAAGTTGAGTTTAAAAAAAAGTCAAAAATCGATATAACTCAAAAACTAAAAAGATATTGAAATGCGGTTTGAACGAGCGTATTTCTCGTGCTCCGGTCTATATAGAAACATAATTTTTAAAATTTCGATTTTTGAACCGGTTCAACCAAAAATTTCCAAAAAAATGCCTTCACCCATTCTGGCAGTGGCACTCTATCGTTGTAGATCTCAGTAAGCAATATATTTATGCTTGTGAACTGCAGTTACCAGCCGTCAAATACGTGATGTTATTCCTTAATATTTATATAAGCAAAGCAATTTATATTGATGTTGAGTACAGTTCATTTATTTTAAATGTTGTTGTTTCTAATCTAATAAATATTTTAAGAATAGATAACAAATACAAAATAACTTATTTTAACCTGTATAGTACTAATTATGAAACAGACAGAATATTTTTCAAATTCGTAAAAATTATTAACATTACTTGAAACAAACATTTTTCGTACCACTGGGATTGGTACGTTATAGCAATGAATAAAAACATTTTTCTTTAGTCATTCACCAATTTAAATCTACCCTTGTGGTTCTCCCTCCACTAACATCTTTGGGTAACCGCACTTCACGCGAAGAAATATATCATTTACCGAGATCTGCTACGGCAGAGTGCCACACCTAGAACGAATCCGGGAACCTAGTTCACGCAAGAGGTTTGTACAATATTTTTTGTACGAAAAGTGTAAAACTATATAATCATCATCATGTGCAAGTACTTCAACAGAAACTGCTGCTGCTGATATAAATTTTCATATTTATTCGTTATTTAAAAGCACATATATAAAGCATCACCACAATTCATTGCTTCTTCAGATCTGCAAAATTACAAAGCTATCTAATATATTCCTCAAAATTCTTGTCACCATTTTATACAAAATCACAACAGCAAGGTATAAGCTTCCACATAAGTAGCACGGCTATAGCTATAGCACGACGAGGGGTAAACCGAAGTAAGGCAGGGGGAGTGTAGCTTGCAAGACGACAGATAACGCGTAACACCCTAGTACATATAGGATTATCACATCATCTGATTTGACGCATGTCTACAGCAAATCTCACATACGTACGATAATATTACACAAGGAGGCTTGCGCGGGGCTAGAGCAAGGAATATTGTGTGGAAGGAAAATGAGGAAAATATATTCTCGTATGTGCAGTAGGAACTGTCATCGTATAAGGGAAAGATTTTGAATTTAAACTTCGCTGACTTTAATTTATATCTTAAAAATATGACAATTTCTGATTGATTCGGATTTTAATATAAGCTATTATTATCTATACCTGGGATTAAGTTCCTATTATGCAAAGTAACAATTATAATTATAGTTTCGTTACTTATATAGGGTAGGTAAAAACTAAACGAAATATAAAAATGCGATCAACTGCATTAAATTTCTCGTGCTTAAATTTGTAAACTAATTTTCAGCAATTTTTAATTCTTTTCAAAATTTTCTCACAATACAGTTTTTGACCAATATCTCAAAATCAGGAATACATATGTACTTGGGAACGTTACCATTGGATTCAGTGGATCAAAATATATATGTATGTAAATTTTCGGAACAATGTTGCTACGAGTAAGAATTCTAGAGAATTCGATGTGAAATTGGTCTAAAATCGAAAAAAATCCAAGGGTACCCCTTAGGAAATAATTTTAAAAATTGCTACAAATTAGTTAAAAATTTATTTATAAGTCAATTCGAATACGAGAAATTCAATGCCATTCAGTACATCTTCATATCTTGTTTAGTTTTTAAGATATATATATATATATATATATATATATATAAATATGAAAATGAATTATTTTAAAATTCGCAAAAAAAAATTACATCGTATTTAAAATCAACATTTTGTTAGCACTGTTTTGATAGCTATTTTTAATAATTTTATTTAAATCTTAATTTAGCGAATTAAAAAAAAGTACGTCTTGTAGTATATACCCTTTAATTTTTTCCTGAAGTACAGATACACCCTATATATATAGCATTGAATTTCTCTTGTGTCCAAGTGCACATGTCTTTCTATTTTTGAGCCATTGGTCAAAAACTGCTTTATCAGAAAATTTTGATTCAAATATTGAAAAATTAAAAATTGTTGTAACTTTGGTTGTAAAAGGCGTGATGATATATTAATTAATTTTTTATTTAAAAGAAGGCATAGTATCAAATAGGTTGATCCAATAAATCTTTAATTATAGCCAGCCATTTATTTCCAACATGTATATATTTTTCATTATAAATTGATGCAGCGGAAAGCACCTCCACCAAATTTCATTTTCTTTTATTATAATTTATTTATACATAATTCTTTAGGGGCCAACGCACTTATATACATATTTAATTAAATATTCTACAGATAGCAGTTTTGTAGCATATAACTTATATCTAGTGTGTTTCGCACATGAAATATGAACATGGGTACCTACTGGCTTATCAGATGAACAATTCTTTCTGTCAGATTTACACGGCCAACTCAGTAATAAAAATTCCACGGTAGGGCAAATATGCCATTTACATGTGAACTTGACCTTTGTGGGTCACGGCGGTCATACTTGCCCCAAATTTACTAGAGAATACTATAATGGAAAGTAATATTCTCGTAGTGAATTGAATATAAATCATAGCAAGCCATCATGGAGAAATGACGATCGTGCATCTGCCGATTTTGTTTTGTTTCGCGCACGCAACGTGATGTGTGAATGTTCTTTTACACAGACAATGGTGCGTTGAGATCGAAGATTTTCAGGAGCGTACACATTTTTTTCTTCTTCTTTTATCGGAAGTTCTATCTTTATGGTTACTCACAATCTTGTTCATCTTAAAGAAAGAAATCTATAGATTCATTCGTAAATTGAATTATGAAATTGTTTATTTAAAAAGAAAAAGGAAAATCGTTTCAAAAATATACTTTGGAAAATATATCATCACGCCTTTTATCCATTACTGTGTGTGACACTGCACCGTAGCAGATCTCAGTAAGTGATATATTTATGCGCGTATAGTGCGGTTACCAACCGTCAAATGTGCAAAATTCTTTACATTCTTTACTTAAAATCTATAAATATATCATCACACCTTTTATCCATTACTGCGTGTGGCACTGCACCGTAGCAGATCTCAGTAAGTGATATATTTATGCGCGTATAGCGCGGTTACCAACCGTCAAATATACAAAATGTGGTACTATATCGGAGCAGATCTCAATATTTATATGCGTAAAGCGCGGTTACCAGTCGTCAAATCACGCCTCCTAAAGATACAAGTGAAAGGGGGGCCACAAGGGTACTTGTAATGTGGTGAAAACTGTTTATCAGCTGCGGGAATCGAACCCGGGTTCTCAAATTCACAGGTCGACACAGTACCACTGAGCCACCTACCTTACAAAATATTTATTTATATTATATATCGTTTCAAATTTAGATAATTGGTATTTCTCAAGCTAAAATACTAAGATCTGATACAGCAGAGTGCCATATTTATTTTATTTTACAATTTTAGAAAACAAAAAACTTATCATCACTTATATGTCAAACAATCTTTTAATATTTACCAGGCGTCATAGTACGACCCCCTAAATATTTTACTGATATCATCACGCCTTTTAACCATTACTGGGTGTAACAACGCAGTGCGGTTACCAGCTGTAAAATCACTCGCCCTCTTAGTGTTGCTAGTGAAGAAAGTAGTCATGGGTATATTTGTTTTTATGTAATAAAATAATTAAAAGTAAATTACAAACTTGTATTAGCATCTAATTACGTAAATTATCTTAATGGCCCTCTAAAATAACTTAAGCATAACATCTAAAATATCAACTAATTACTTTTTCCAAAAGCCTAAAGTAAAGCATCAAATAAAATAATCCATCTCTTAAGAAGTCAGCAATTTCCCACATTCAATTATATTAATTACTTTATTAATTATCCTAAAGTAATGAATATCTTTTACTGGAAACAGTCTGTTTGTCAGAAACAAATGAAAGGCAACGAACCAAATAAAATAACAAGTGCAACACAGTTAGTAAAAAATTAGTTTAGTAGAACCCGGTAATGTATGTTGCCACGGAGATCATGAAGTTTAACCAGGAAACATTTTTTGTTGTTTTTGAACAAAGTGCATTTTTCTGTTATCTAATATGTAAAATAATTTTGTTTTGTAGAGTAGCTATATTACTCTCTGGTCTACTAACTCTGTCAATATACTTCGTAGTAAATGAAAATACGAGTATTGTTGTACACTTTTCTTTTCAACTGCTAGCAAATATACAGGGTGGTGAATCGAATTGCGCACTATAGCGTTTTCAATGCTATTTTTCAAATGTTCAATTATTGGCTTCCCTAATTATTTTATGCAAGAAAGCTTCAAATAAAAGCTTTAGGGCATAAATTTCTGCATCTAAATCAATAAACATAATTTCTATTACATGCTTTGTAACGACAGAAATTAAATATTAAAATCTCGAAAATTGTGTTGAAAATACAGACAGCCATGGAATTGAACAAAAAATAAATAAATGCTTGGCGTTTTATCTGTCAAAACGACAACGTTGAACGTTTTATCTGTCACTCGTTGACATTAAAACGCCAAGCATTTATTTATTTTTTGTTCAATATGGAGGCTGTCTGTATTTGCAACACAACTTCCGACATTTTAATATTTAATTTCTGTCTTTACAAAGCATGTAATAGAAATTATGTTTATTGATTTATATGCCCTAAAACTTTTATTTGAAGCTTTTTTGCATAAAATAATTAGGGAAGCCAATAATTCAACATTTGAAAAATAGCATTGAAAACGCTATGGTGCGCAATTCGATTCACCACCCTGTATAAAGAGCCAAACATGCATGCATGTTTTGTCTAATAGAATCGTAAAAACTCTTGAAACATTCACTATATTCATGCTGTAAGTAAAGTTCATTTAATTCGTTCTACCTTCATTCATATTTATACAGTTATTCCGAGGTTCTCTATGCAATTTTTCATCTTCGGTTTTACCAATTTACACGTGATTTACGTATTTTTCATTCGATATCTCATATATTCCATTCACCCACTCTTCGAACAATTTTTTCTCAATTTTACGTTACAACTTATTCACAACTATCTTCTCAATCTCGTAGTTTTTACAACGAAGATCATTTTGTAATTAGTTCGATCCCCACAGCCGACAAACAATTTTCACCAAATTAAATCTACCTCTGTGGCTACCCTTCCACTAATATCTTTGAGGGCCGTGATTTGACGGCTGGTAACCGCTTTTGGAGAATTAAATTCTGCGTCTAGCACATTAAGAATTTTTAAATTAGCCTTTTGCATAAACGAGATATCTAAATTTAAATATTTATATTTTTGTAAATTAAGTTTGCTATGGATTAGAACAAAATAAAAGAATAAAAGATTTAATGTCAAATATGTGCAATTAAAAAAATATCTATAGTTTAATACGCGTGCAAGGAAGTCATGTGGTGTCCACATCAGATTTTTAAATTGTTATTTGTGTTCTGCTTTCCGTGACCGTAAGTTTAGTGTTAATTTCAAGGTTCAGAACCCAGGTTCCCATTTATTTCTAACCGTTAAATAAATTTTAGGAAAGGTAGACAAGCGCTACCAACTTGAAACGCTTAAATAACTACAACAAAATCGTAAAAATACTAAAATCGTACAAAAGTTTGTAAGAATCCAAATTTATTTATTTTATTTGTCAAGATAAAATAAAATTGTTATTAAAATAAATTAAAAAGAATGAAGGTAGAATTATTAAAATATTTCCTGCTACAAATGTTGTTCATTTCTTTAATTTCACATAAGAAAAGAATCTCTGATCTATAACTTAGTTAAATCTTCGTTCTTATTTTATTATTTGAATTTAAATCTGTAGTAGTTCGAATCCGATTAAATTATCGTTTTTAGCGCACTTTTGAGATCTGAAAGATTTCCCAAAGCGCAAGATTTATTTAGTATTTCTTGTAGAAATCTACGTTTTCCTTTGACTAAGGCAGAAACTCTTTTAAAATTGTTTGTAGAACATTCTACAATTTTATTACATTAACTGGATTTTGTATTTGAAGTTTTTGATGATTATTTTAACAGAAAATACGATATATTTACAAATGAATACAATTAGATAATTAGAACTATTATTAATGGAACAACTCTAACTTCTTTGGGGCGCGCTGAACTTTTTATTATTTTATAAAATAGAAAAAAACTTATAAATATAAAAATGAAGATCAAATTTGTTAAAAAGAAATAGAAACTTTAAAACATTTTTTTGTACATAAAATTTTAATACAGAAAAATTTACATCTTCCAAATTTATTATCAAATAATTTATAAAAATGAATAATTTTTTTTTTATAATAACAAACAGAGGTTGAAACTTTAGACCAAAGATGTTAGTGGAGGAGGAGCCACAGGAGTAGATTTAATTTGGTGAAAATTGTTTGTCGGCTGTGGGGATCAAACCAGGATTCTCAAGATCTACAAGCTGACTCGATACCACTCAGCCACCTACCCCATAGAAGACCCACTAACTAATTGTTGTTGTTTTGAATGGAACGTGCTGACAAGGAGTAAGAGGGTGGTATCGTTTACATTTTTTTAAATCACCACATAAAAAAAAATATCCCTATGGCTCGTTCTCCACTAACATCTTTGAGGGCCGTAATTTGATGAATGGTAACTGAATTTCAAGCAGGAAAATATATCACTTGCTGCGGTAGAGTGCCACACTCAGTAATGGGTAAAAGGCGTGATGATATATTAATTTTTTATTTAATTTAAGTACCTAAGTCTAAATTGAAAAAGTTAATCCAAATGGCAACAACATTATTGTAAAGTTTATTTATTTGAGTAATCCACAATTCAGGATTAGCTAAAAGTCTTTTAAAAATTGGGATGTAAAATTTTAAATTTCTATTTACAAATTATAAACCTGCAATGAACAAAATTGAAGTCGTTGGAAATTTATCGTAAATAGTAGGTTCTCTACCCTATAATTGGTCATAATTATTTGAAGGTATATCGCGCGTAAAAAACCAGAAAAAAATCAGGAACAATTAAAAAATTCTAAACAATCAGCTCACTCACTGAATTCATTCATCAACCCTCTTACGCACCGTATCACGAGTCGCCCCTGTAGGGGTAACCACGCCCATTCCCTGCGTATTGATCCATGTATCGCCGGCGCGACGTAGTCACGTCTCCTGCTGGCGCTGCGCGAAACGGCAACGTCGCATTCCTGCAGCGTGTATATACACCTTGGTACGGTAGGGGTTGGGGGTAAAACATGACATGCATTCAGGTAATGCCACCAAGAACGCTGTTGTGTCATCTTGTTGAGCTGGGGGAAAATGTGGAAGAATGGACCAGGGAGGGACTAGGAGAAACATTTTTAGACATTTCTTAATTTACTAGATTTTCCAGTTGACTTGAAATTAAAATTAGAATTAATTTTTTTATTTCTCATTGTACTCGGTAAACAGCTTAAAGAATGCAATTTTAATTTACGTGTTCCTCGTAACCTATCAATAAATGGAGTCATTGGATGAATATTTAATTCTGAATATGTTTCGTTCTTACACTTTTGTTCTAAAATTAATAGATAAAAAACTATCGTTAAATGAAAATGTTACTATTGTGTTTCTTATACAGGGTGATAGAAAAGATGTAAAATAGTTCAAAGATTATTGATTCTCAGTCAAATTTATTTTTCAAAATTCACAAAATTAAGGGTGGTTTGCATTAATAATAATTTATAGTACCAGCTTGAAATCTGGGTGATTTTACATTTTTTCGGCCAACTGAATATTCGTAACCGAATAGTTCGGATATGTGTTATTCTTCATATTCGTTATTCAGATATTTGAATTATATGGGTAATTATAGAGCACATTATTTAATATTTAATAATAAAACAGGAACAACATAATTAAAAATTAATTGAAATTTATTCATAAAAAATAAAAATTCTATGTCGTCTTGAGAAAAAATTGAAAAGATAATGAAAATAAAAGACAGTATGCTATAAAATATTAAGACATCATAAATAATATTAAATTAAATTTATACTCTTTCCATTGTTAAATAAATTTATTTTGTAAATTTTCTGTTTACTGTTTTTTGAATAATTTTGTGTTAGAATGTGCTAAAATTTTACAGCTAAATTAAATATCAAAAGTATTTATTAAGAACTATTCGGTAATCTGAATTATTATTTTACTATTCGGCTTCATTCACATTTTAATATTCAAACAATTCGGGCTGTCCGGCAGTTCGAATATTCGATCAGTTCATATATCAGAGCTATTTAAATATTCGAAATATCAAGATAGTCATTCATACATACATAACATCACGCTATATCCCATTAAATGGGGTAACAGGAACCCCTGAAACATCCACTAAACAGATTCATTAATATATCAGTCCTCGTCCAACATTTTCATCCTGACACACGATGCCGAATATTTGTTATGTAAATATCCGATTATTCGAATATCCGGATAACAACAACATCCCTACAGATAACCGTTTGTTGTATCGGTCAGTGGTACTAAATATGTACAGATCAAGAACCATGTTCTTAATTTAGCTAATTTTGAAATAGTATATTATGACATAATATTATTATTGTAAATAAATAAATATATCATCACACCTTTTATCCATTATTGGGTGTGGCACTCGGCCGTAGCAGATCTTGGTAAGTGATATATTTCTTCGCGTGAAAGTGCGGTTACCAGCCGTCAAATCACGGCCTCAGGGGTAGATTTAAATTGGTGAAAATTGTTTGTCCAGGGTTCTCAAGATCCACATGCCGACTCGATAACCACTGAGCCACCTACCCCACGATTGTAATTATTAATATACGTCTATACATTTTTAGATTCGAACCATAGTTTATAATTGAAGTTTAAGCTCTAGCTTTATACACGTTAATTCTAACCACCCAACCACAACTGATGTTTAAATGAAAGTATACAAGAAATAGCATTTATTTTTCGACAGTCCGATATTATTTAAGAATTTCTTAGTCAACTGTGGATCCAACTGCAATTGCAGATCACAAACAAAGACATATTTTTATTTGTTTGTTGCGCTGCACAACAGGAAATTAATTTTAATTATAGTATAATGGGGTAGGTGGCTCAGTGGTATCGAGTCGGCCTGTGGATCTTGAGAACCCTGGTTCGATCCCCACAGCCGACAAACAATGCTACCCATGTGGTTCCCCCTCCACTAATATCTTTGGGGGCCGTGATTTGACGACTGGTAACCGCACTTCACACGAAAAAATATATCACTAACCGAGATCTGCTTGGCAGAGTGCCACACTCAGTAATGAATAAAAGGCGTGATGATATATGATTATTATTATTAGTATAAAAAAAAGTAGCAAAACGTAGTAGAATCTGAGTCAATCAGATATATTTGCATTTTTTGGAAATGTCATTATATATTCTTCAATATATCCGTTTTAAATTACAAAAAAAATTGTTCCCGAATTTTCAACAATAAATTGTTAGGAAAATTGTTCTCGTGAAAGTTAACCAAACAAAACTTTTTCCAACACAGTTTTCGTTGGTATTTAAAGTTTTCCAGCATGTTGATCGGGTGATCGTGGGCGGCTTTGTGATATGAAATGTCACATGTGGTGGGTAGAAGCCCACATGGGACCTGTTTTATATTATATTATAGTTACAATTATCATATTCCTATTTAATCATTCAATACATCAATGAACACTGATATCACAGATTATAATTTCAATTATTGTTTCTACAATGTTCATTTGCATATAACAAGAGGATTTATATTTGTTATGTACACATATTTACCCGGTTCTGGGTAAATGAAAATAGCGGTAAATACCATATCACCAAATAATTTCATAAAAAAAAAATATTATAAATTTAATTTCGAAATATAAAATAATACATAAATATATCATCACGCCTTTTACCCATTACTGTGTGTGGCACACTACCGAAGCAGATCTAAGTAAATGATTACCAGTCGTCAAATCACGGTCCCCAAAAATGTTAGTAGAAGGGGGGCGACAGGGGTAGAATTAATTTGGTGAAAATTGTTTGTCGGCTGTGGGGATCTAACCAGGGTTCTCAAGATCCACAAGCCGACTCGATCCCATAATTTCAAAATAATAGTAATTATAAACATGAATATGTAATCAAAAAAATCTTTTCAGAAAAAAAATATAATTTGTTTGTGCAGCAACGGCATTTTCTAACCGTATTTTTTATTGGTTTAGAACAGCTCGCCAAAGTAACTGACAGCCCTTCTAAGTAAATGACACTTTATAAGTATTTATAGCAACTAATTAAATTAATTAATTAATTAATTAATTTAAAGAGAACCAAACCAACAGTCGTATAAAATACAGACCTATAATAGGTTCACACTAATTAATAATAACAATATGCCAAATAATACATTAAAACAATACATATTTCAGTAAGTGAAATGAAAGAAACAAAGAACAAATTTATAGTATAAGCAAGTTGCAATTATTGATTTAAAATGTTTTGAACAGCATTCTTAAATGTATAAAGGGACAGAGAGAACAAATCAATCTGCACGAATCTAGAGTTGTAGATGAACATCATTATATTAGTCGGTGAGTTTTTATTGATATTTGTGTTGCTGTGAGGTACAACAAATAAGTTATTTAATCTAGTGTTTTTAGAGTTGACAGATATCTTATAGTTTGAGACAGTTAGGGAAGAATATATTAAATTATTAAATATTTTGTACATAAAAATCAAATTCGAGAACTTCGATGTCTTTGTCGAGCATTAAATTCATTATTTCAAATTATTTCTAGCATTCGGTGTTGACAGTGACAAAAGTTGTTCGATCACAACACCATGACAACGTCTAGCTATCAACTGTCCTACCGACAACAACCTTTCATTACACAATGTAATGTATCTTTTTATAAAACTAATAAAAATTAATAATAAAAAACTTTTAGAAGATAGAAATAAAACTTTGTACCGCTCACGGTTGCAATTAATATTTACTGGACTCACTGGGTTATCGTCCAGCTCGCCCGTAAAAGTTAATTTACTACGCTGGTCACCTAAATAACTATTATCAGGTTGTTTACAAAAAAAAAATTAATTCTGCGGGCTGAATTGTTCTCTTAAAACTTTGTTTGAAAGTTGCGTGAATAATAAGTTTGTCAGCTCAAACGCTTTACAACTAAACTATCTACCCCATCAACATCTTTACACCTCTAAAATAGAGCCAGTTGACAACAACTTTAAAACAATTTTCACCTTTTTCAATTATTACATCTACTAGTACAATAAAGCCCTCTTGAATACAAATAGGAAAGATACAAGCTGATATGCATTGCGACAATAGAACAATGACGTGTTCAGCAGCTTAGCTGCAGCGTGTATGCAGTCGACACAATAGTTACATAGTCCCCCACGTCTTCCAAATCAACGCCGAAGTGTTAATCAAATGTAATCCTTACAACCACGGTCCGGACTACCAGGATAATGGCCAGCGGCAGAGCGGGGCGGTATTAGAAACTGTGCGGGAATTAAATGTCTTTGTTTCAGACTAGCTGAATTATTTGATATTATGTTGGATGGTAATATTACCGCAGTGGTAGACACCAGTCATGAAGGAAGACTGAAAGGATTATTATTAGCGATATAAGTAATTATAATTATACAAATAAATAAATGTGATTAGATCTTTTACTTTGTCACTTTATATTAAAATTTATAAATGTTTAATATTTACCGGATATTAAACCTATGTTTACATGCACAAAAGTAGGCTGGTAAGTAAGTAATAACTGTATTCTGTACGGTAATATTACCATACTGACTTGTCAAAACAGTCAAGATAATGTAAATAAAACACAATGATAATATAACATTATTCATACAAACGGAACTCAAAACAACAATAATACAAAGATTACTTTTCCTGCTTATATATATATATTAATTGTACAGTCTTTCAAATTAGAGATGACCACGTTATGACGTTTAAATAAAAAAATGTATTTATAAAATAATATGATACAAAACAATTGTAAACATGGCGTTAAATAAAAACATACAGACCACAGGCTTACTTGATCACCTTCTAAAATGATGACAATGATTTTATTCATAAAATAATTTCAATAAATAATATTTATTAATGACGTTAAGATGTTTATATTCTGAAACCGATAAACTATTGAACAAACCACGGATGTTATGATTCATAACAGACCTTAAGTCTGTTTAATTTAATGCAAGTATAAAAAGTGTTTTTTTACTATTTTGGTTTGGATATATCGTTTTCTTTGTTATTTTTTAAAATTAATTACAATTAAAAATCAATTGATCTTAATTTTCTATCGAAGAAAACAATGTCTGGTTGAAAGTAGGTGTATGACAACTAAAGCTTGAGACTGCAGCCTCAATCCACAATCAGCTATTTTCAACCCTAGCTACAAAAATAAGTATTCTACTAACACTTTGATATAAATGACAAAAATATTCAAATTAAATTACAGGTATCTTATATTTGGGATAATCCTTTCTATTCTATAATTCGATCATTATATGTAGTCGATCCATATGTTACGAATAATTTTTTATATTTTTATTACTTGATTACCATAATTTCCATATTCTGTGAGGAGAATAATTTACCTTCACATTTTTAGAACCTTGCTCTTATTACCAACCATAAGAACTTATTTTGGCAACTCAGTTGGTAAAGATGATTTTGAAGATCGATGATGTTCGATCGCCGGCGGATGGACAAGGACTTTAAATTAACACGATTAAATGTTTAAGCTTTTTATATTGCACTCTTATTCTTATAATTTAAAAACACGAGCTTCTTGTAAGCATCTTTCATAACTTAAATGACATGTAATTGTTTCATTTGTATTAATAAATTAAAATTAAGATCTAGATATAGTCCAATTTTTTACAGAAATACAGTTATAAAATTATCTTCATTTGAACTATAACAAATATATTTAAAACTTGCGTAATAAATAATAAGAGCAAACCACAATTTTATAGAAACAAGAGAACAATACGAGTCTGTTTTTAAAATAAAAATAGAGCGCTTTCGTAAAAATGCCAGCCGGCTGATTAATAAAACAGCATCGCAGCGAGCGTGCTTCCTGCCGGCTTACCTGGCCGAGCTCTGCACTCATTGTATACATTTTAACTCTGGTTTCGCTGAGCGAATTCCATACAACGACTTTTCTTTACGTTTATTTTTCATATAATTTTCTCACAAATTTACTGCGTCGAATACCAGTAATGCTCTACAAATTCTTTTGACATATTGGCTGGTAGCGCAAGCTTTGTATTTGGGTGTTTTAAGAGCACTGTTTTAATATGTTAGAGATAGTTAAAACACCCAAAAACACTGCTCTTAAAACAGATTAAAAATAGAGCTTGTGGTGCCAGCCAATATGTTTATTTATTATTTATTTATTTGCTATATGAAACAACAGGAACTTAATCACAATTACAGTAGCTTAAAGTGCAGGCGCGGTGGCCGAGCGTGTTAAGGCACATCTCTTAGCATACTGTGACGTCACCCGAGCCAAGGTTCGTCAGTTCGAATCCGCCTGTCGACAATGTGTGATTTGTCGTTAAATATAAAAATACAGTTACATGTATTTATCATACTCGGGCGCTATAAGCTAGTCACTTATACGCCTTAAATAATCTGACTAAAAAAAGAAACCGGCAGTACGGCAGTGTAAAAACTGCGGCTCGGTGTGTCCGGCCCCTATGATTAGGGAGGCGCATATCCTGCTTGGATAGTTGAACCGATGATGATGATGAAAGTGCAATATGAACCACCCAAACAGTCGAGCTTTTTTTATATAACTTGGATGTGCAGGATGTGAGATTTAACGATTACACAAGAAGAGTAAACTGTTGTGACAACCAAATACAATTAATTTCTGCAAAATACCATAAAAATGGAGTAGGTAGCTCAGTGGTATCGAGTCGGCCTGTGGATCTTGAGAACCCTGGTTCAATCCCCACAGCCGACAAACAATTTTCACCAAATTAAATCTACCCCTGTGGCTCCTCCTCCACTAACATCTTTGCTGGCATGATTTGACATCTACTAACTGCCCTTCACGCGAAGAAATATATCACTTACCAAGATCTGCTCTGGTTCAGATATCAGATCGGAACACGGACAAACCGGATGTTAGATCAGATAACGGTCGGATTTTGGAACGGATTTGTTTAAAATCCTATCCCTAATATCATGTATACAATAACAGGGTAGATGGCTCAGTGGTATCGAGTCGGCCTGTGGACCTTGAGAACCCTGGTTCGATCCCCACAGGCGATAAACAATTTTCACCTATTTAAATCTACCTCTGTGGCTCCACCTCCACTAATATCTTTGAAGGCCGTGATTTGACGGCTGGTAACCGCTCTTCACGCGAAAAATATATCACTTCCCGAGATTTGCTTAGGCAGAGTGCCACACCCAGTAATAGGTAAAAGACGTGATGATTTTATTATTTTAAAAACTATATTTTATAAATTATAAATCATGAAAATTCACCAAAATCTTAAGATCGTTATCAGAATACTTCTCCTGTTATTATAGGTTGAAGAAGAAAAAAATTCAACTATGGATGAATGGTCCAAACATCACTATAAACTGTTGGTTCCTTGCGCTGTAAATTATGATAAATTAGTGTTGCAGTATTTAACAAATTAATTAAATGAATACACAAACAACTGGACCATTTACGATGTAATAAAATTTACTTTAAATTTGATTTCTAAATTTTATACTCTTGCGTTAAAGTGGACTAAAAATTGTAATAGTTATATTATTAAAATTTCAAGTTTTATGTGACAGTGGGTTTATGTTAGCAATATTAATATTTTACTAACATAATACAAGTTTGAAATTGACTTTATACGAGCCATGCATTTAAATTTCAAATTTAGTTGTGAATTTCCGAATATATATCTTCTAGTTTCACCAATGTGACAGAACTAATTCACTATTTTTATATCTATTTCTTAAATATTACAGACTGTCGGAGTTCAGTTGATAGCAGATAGCATAAAAGAAATTATCTAACCTATTTATTCATTTATTTATTACTCTGTACAACAGGAAATTGATTCCAATTCGAGTTGCTTATAATAATGGAATCCAAAATATTCAGCCACAATCTTGTTTTTTTTTTTGATAAAATCAAAATTAGTGAGATTTAAACCGGCTAGAAAAGTATGTTTTATCCATTAGATCATAGATCATAGATTTGACGGCTGGTAACCGTACTTCACGAGAAGAAATATATCACTTACCGAAATCTGCTTCGGCAGAGTGCCACACCCAGTAATGGGTAAAAGGCGTGATATATTTATTTATTTATATTATAAATTAAATATTTAGTAAATCATAAATTAAATAAATAAATATATCATCACGCCTTTTACCCATTACTAGGTGTGGCACTCTGCCTAAACAGATCTCGGTAAGTAATATATTTTTCGCGTGAAGTGCGGTTACCAGTCGTCAAATCACGGCCCTCAAAGATGTTAGTGGCGGGGGAGCCACAGGGGTAAATTTAATTGTTTGTCGACTGTGGGGATCGAATCAGGGTTCTCAAGATCCACAGGCCGACTCGATACCACTGAGCCACCTACCCCATAAATAAGATATGTAATTTAAATAGGATAATAGACAAAAGTATATTATGGGGTAGGTGACTCAGTGGTATCGAGTCGGCTTGTGGATCTTGAGAACCCTGGTTCGATCCTCACAGTCGACAAACTATTTTCATCAATTTAAATCTACCCCTGTGGCTCCCCCTCCACTAACATCTTTAAGGGCTGTGATTTGACAACTGGTAACCACATTTCACGCGAAAAATATATCACATATCGAGATCTGTTTAGGCAGAGTGCCACACCTAGTAATGGGAAAAAGGCGTGATGATATATTTATTTTATACATACATACATACATAACATCACGCTATATCCCATTAAATGGGGTAGCACGAACCCGTCAACATTCTCATCCTGACACACGATACTCGATTCGACCACATTAACACTTCCTCCATACAAACTCTTTCTTTTCTCACAACCAAAATCCATCAACACACAACAAACATTCATCCATTCGCTCCTGTACACTGCGCTTGTTTCTGAAGATGGTCTCCACACAATTGCAGGTAAACACTCGAAACATCTAACCAATGAATCTAAAATCAAGAATCATACGCTTGTCTTCATTCATCATATTTATCCCGCAATTAATTCCTACTCTGACACATCACTTTTGCTTCAACCACATTCATAATTCTTTTCATACAAGCTCGTTTATTCTTCACGCTCAGAATCTTTCGCTCACGCAACAACCCTTCAATCATATTCATCCACTTGTTCCTAGGCCGTCCACGCAAACTTTCACCCTCAATACACCTGTTTCACCAATCTGTCATTCGACATACGTTCTACATGACCAAACCATCTCAACTGACTTATTCCCACTCTTCTTACAACATTCTTCCCAATCTCACATTCATCATACACCAATGTATTCCGGACACGATCTCTTCTAGTATATCCACACACACCCCGCAAATATCTCATTTCCACAGCAGTTATACGCCGTTCATGTTTCTTCATTTATTTAGTATATTATGTAAATGAAATAATAGATCTAGATTGAAGTTGAAAGACAAAAAGTAACAAGGTAAAATGTAGAATTGTAATCTTGTGAGGGAAGAATATCTGTGTTTGTGTATATTTAGCAATTCCAGCGTATCATTTTTATGAGCGCGTCAATTGAGGAAAGAATCCCTGGCTATTACAATTTTACAACACATGATATATAAGCACAATACACAGATACAGAACAAACATCGAGGGATTTGCGCGCGCTTGGGCGAGCAATAAAGAAAAAGGCAGATTCTCAACAGCCGCATGCAGATATACCTCACCGACGCGACGTCACATCTAAACAGAAGACATTAACAATAACACGAACGTTCCCTCGGGAAATTCAGACATGTCTTCCATTTTATTTTTCTTGGGTTGCAAACTTACCAGATTAGCTTCCCTGTCGCTGAATGTGTAATTTCAACATCCGTTATTGTTTTGTTAAATTCCTTTCCCACGGGCCACTGGATATTAACTTAGAAAAACGATGTTAATTTATGCAACATTTGAGAGCTATTTAATTTCTGGGGTATTCTGCTACATAGTTGGTACACTCGCTGTGTTTTATCGCTTCGCTGTTGTTTTAGTTCGCAGAGTTTATTGTAAATATTTTATATTGTGGCAAGGGAATAAGGAGCTGCTTGTTTGCGGATTTTAAGGAAATTGTAAGAGTTTCTTATTGCGGAAAATTTACCTATTTAACTTGTAAATATTGTATTAGCTTGCTTTGATATACATCTACAATCACATACAACATTTATTTCATATTTACCAGGGTTCGTAAATATCATGATATTTATAATAAATATCAAAATATCTGATATATAGGATATATCAGATAAATATCACTTTTTGGATATTTATTTTTTAATTTTAGTTTTTGTACACATTTATTATCACAATAGAAAATACAAAATAAATTATTACTCCTAAATAAAAAATTAACATAGGTAATGAAAAAAAGTAAATATACATTGAATGGATACACAAATATTATATAGTACTAACAATAGTAAGAATATTTAAATAATCCTATATCCTAAATAGGGGCAAATCATCATCTTCTGATGAACTTCCTGAACATAGCGTTGCAGATAGACTCACTTGGCCAAATCCAATCTAAATTGGTTTTTTTTTTGTAGTTTTTTTTTGGTTTAAATATTTAAACATAAAAACTAATCTTTGTCGTTACCGAGACGATTACGTAATTGAGATTGGACAATGCCAAGTGGAGAAATATCGTTCCAGCCCTGCTGTGGCTGTTACAGTAGTGTATAACTGTTCAATGTGTGATTTGTCGTAAAATATAAAAAATACAGTTACATATATTTATCACACTCGGGCGCTATAAATTAGTCACTTATTCGCCTTAAATACTGTAGCATTTGACTACGAAAACCGGCAGTACGGCAGTGTAAAAACTGCGGCTCGGTGTGTCCGGTAGGCCCAAGCCCGATTTGGGCTGTAGTGCCATCAGAAGAAGAACTGTTCACATAGTTCAATAAATGTACTTTTATTTGGCCACTCTGACTCATTGATAGTTACACTTTTCCACCATATTAAAGGATTTGTATTTCTAAAATGAGTACCAAATAAAAATTTTGGAAATGGTTCAGACTTTGCCATTAATGACATCACAAATGACACACAATTTGGATTTATGTCGTTGATGTGAAGTTAATCAAAAGCTAGTAAAGTAAGAATTATCTTTAGAATATAATTTTAACAGAATTTATGAAAGTAATAATGAGAGGTATACTGTATTTATTATAGACTATTTGATATTTTTATATAATGGATATATATCTTCGAACCCTGTCTATAAGTTAACTGAAGCACGAGAAAATTAATGCCGTTGAGCGCGTTTTCATATCACATTTAGTTTTCGAGATATAGCCTCGGAAAAGTAGAAAAACTGAAAAACTGAAAAATTCGAAAAATTTCACTTCTCCGGAGGCTATATCTCAAAAACTAAACAAGATATGGAAATGCGCTCAACGGCGTTGAATTCCCCGTGTCTGAATTGACTTATAAGCAAATTTTCATACAATTTTATGCAATTTAATATTTTTAATTATTTCCTAAGGGGTACCCCTTTGGTTTTTTCAGATTTTAATTCAATTTTCCCAAAAATCCTTAATCGTAGGATTATTAAAACGAAAATTTACATACATATGTATTTTGACCCACTGAATCCAGTGGTGCAATCTACAAATGCATATGACTTCTGGTTTTCGAGAAAATGTTAAAAAACCGCTTTTTGCGATTTTTTTGGCGGAAAATTGAAAAAAAATTAAAATCGCTGAAACTATGTTTATAAGTTAACTGAAGCACGAGAAAATTAATGCCGTTGAGCGCGTTTTCATATCACATTTAGTTTTCGAGATATAGCCTCGGAAAAGTAGAAAAACTGAAAAATTCGAAAAATTTCACTTTTCCGGAGGCTATATCTCAAAAACTATTTGATATTTTTATATAATGGATATATATCATTGCAAAAATATGACGATATATATCAAAATAAATATCATGATATATATCGATCGATATATATCTTCGAACCCTGATATTTACCCATTCTCTAATTGTGATTACATTCAAAATAATACTAATATTTGTTTTATTTTTCATGGCACTCTGTAAACAGCTTAAAGATGGAAATTTTAATTTACCTGTATCTGGAGGTTGATTCTGTATCTTGCGTGAGCAGTTGCGTGATTAAATTTGCGTTAGTACAATGAATGACGTCACCGATTCTTTTCTGGTGTCGAGCATAGGGAATTCCGTGCTTTACGTTTTCGCGCCAAGGAAAGTGTTGTTAATGGTTTTGAAACTATAACTGTCAGTTGCAATCATATGTCATTGTTTGTCAACATCGTTTTGTAGTTTTTTTTATACGATTTTATTATGGCAGAAGATAGAAAACGTGATATGAACGCTATAGAGAAGCAAAAACAAATTTTAATAAACTTTATGGCAGATATGGCGTTGATAACGCAAAATGACAAGAAAGTAAAAGACAAACATAATGTTAGAATGAGACAGGTAGTGTCGCAACTAAGAAACAGGACCTACGGAGGTCACGCATCTATATTTGCGTGTCTCGCAAGAAGTGACGTCATACCCATTAGTTCTTTAAATGTCCGATAGATAGTTTACTATATGCATGTGACATATCTGTGTTAGTATGGGTGCCGCAAGTAGTCACGCAAGATACAGAATCAGGCTCCTGGTGACAAGATCGTCGTATATCAATAAATAAGAGCTCGTTGAACGCAGTTTTAATTATATACATAATTGTATATAAAAAAAATTGAGATAAATAAGATAATAGAGATATATCAGAAATTATTTTTATTTCACTATTCTAGGAGGCTATATGAAATTAAATACAAAGTAACAAGGTAAAATGAATGACAAAACACGTGAAACAAGTAACAATAAATATTTGCATTGTTGTCATTAATTTTACCTTATTACAATTTGTTTACTTTCTCATTGCCACCTAGAATAATTGATTAAAAATAATTTCTGATATTTCTCAATTACTTTATCTATCTCGAATTTTTTCATATACATTTATGACAAGTAATACATCGTTGAAAAGAGAAAAAAATTGCAGTTTTTGTTTTAATAAAATAATTCTAGGTTCCCATTTAAAAATTAAAAGTTGATAGTAGTATCATGTAAACCCTACTTTATACAAAATTTCTATATGTCTCATAAAATAGTATATTTAATATACTAAAACTTCCATTTGAAGAAAATTTGTCTGTTTCTTATAATAAAAAAGTTAAGGGAGGGTTCGTCTTCGCAGAATCACCCTGTATAGAGCAGTTATTAGAATATTATAATTTTTACGGTAGTTACCAAATATCAGTTTCATATTTTTACCAAGAATCATAAATATAACAAATATTAAAAATTAAAAATGGTCACCGTAACCTCCCTGATTAAAATGTTTTTAATCTTTCATCCACCCACACAAACAATTTAGTCTTGCCTACGCTGCATAAAAATAAACTTCAAATTCAAAACCGTCCAGTTGATAAAAACCAAGCGAAAAAGCAGCGTCAATGTATCACATCCAAATACCACTAATTACAAATTTAAAAACCTTTTTTTAGACGGCTATTTTGAAAGAACCATTCATTCACGGTTCACAAAAAAGAATCGGGACCTCAGGCCGGAAGCGAAAGCTTTAAATTCACCCCGTGTTAATTATCTATGAACCATTTGATGTATTTTACAGATTCAACCTTAATTATAACTACCCCGGAGATGAGGTATTTAGGGTTTGTGTGGTATACACGACGCGATCGTGTTCAAAGAAAAGTCGAAGTTTACAGGGTGTTTCACAACTTATAGCACTTATTTAAACTCATATAGTACTCAACATACTGATTATTTATTTATTTATGTCACGCTGTACAATAGGAACTTAATCTCAATTACAGTACAGAGTCCGCACTTACCGAGCTGCAGTGTAGTAGTTTATTTAATTTTTAGCTTGAGTGAGATTCGAACTAGGGATCTCCGGATTCGAATTCCGTATCGCTATCTACACCACCGTACTGGCGGACAACTATTAGTTAATTTAAAATAGTCTCTTGTCCAAATTCCAGCTATTTTAAATAAACTACTAATTACTGGACGCTATTCTACTTATCAATTATCATCCATTTTGTTCTTCTTACTTCAACACCATAGGTTTTTTCGAAGAGATTTCAACAAGTTTCGGTCCTACTGCAGTCAAGTTCCTGAAAATGTTGTACAAAACTTCGAAATCCCTAGCAGCAACAAGAAATCTTCCTCCGAGGATGGTAATATTATTACCGAGTATTTGAAGTGATTTTATTTACGCTCTTGTCCAAATTCCGACTATTTTAAATTAAGATATAAGGAACATTTTAATAAAAAACAACAAAGACAAAATTAATTGTCTTTGAATGCTCACTTGGTGAAACTAGGTTTAATAATAAAATATCAAACTAAACACTTGTCTAAGTCCCATAAAATTCAGCCTCCTAGTCAACTTATGAGGGCATCGTCAGAGGCTGGCCAGCATAGTTAGTAACCATAGACGCGTTTCGCTCTTATTAGAGCTCATCAGTATGGTATAACTCACTTCTTCACCTAGAACAAGTGTTTAGTTTTATATTTTATTAAGAAACATTTAATAACAATTTGTGTTAAATTTAAATGGAAATGAACTCAAAAGGATTTAAAATTGTAAATAAGAGAAATGTTATTATTTAAGTAGTACTATTAGTTGGATTTCAGGCTTTAAATAAGACGAAAATTTGATTTTTTCATTTAAACAGCGACGTTGCGATCATTGGTTTATAAATAGAGCAAATGTTTCAAAAGTTCGTGTTACTTCAGTTAATGGGGCATACAGTGATGTTCTGATGATATGTATATGTTATATATGTACTTTTCAACAGGGTTCGTAAATATCATGATATTTATAATAAATATCAAAATATCTGATATATAAGATATATATCAGATAAATATCACTGTTTGGATATTTATTTTTTAATTTTAGTTTTTGTACACATTTAGAAAAACTGAAAAATTCGAAAAATTTCACTTTTCCGGAGGCTATATCTCAAAAACTAAACAAGATATGGAAATGCGCTCAACGGCGTTGAATTCCCCGTGTCCGAATTGACTTATAAGCAAATTTTCATACAATTTTATGCAATTTAATATTTTTAATTATTTCCTAAGGGGTACCCCTTTGGTTTTTTCAGATTTTAATTCAATTTTCCCAAAAATCCTTAATCGTAGGATTATTAAAACGAAAATTTACATACATATGTATTTTGACCCACTGAATCCAGTGGTGCAATCTTCAAATGCATATGACTTCTGGTTTTCAAGAAAATGTTAAAAAACCGCTTTTTGCGATTTTTTAGCGGAAAATTGAAAAAAAATAAAAATCGCTGAAACTATGTTTATAAGTTAACTGAAGCACGAGAAAATTAATGCCGTTGAGCGCGTTTTCATATCACATTTAGTTTTTGAGATATAGCCTCGGAAAAGTAGAAAAACTGAAAAATTCGAAAAATTTCACTTCTCCGTAGGCTATATCTCAAAAACTATTTCATATTTTTATATAATGGATATATATCATTGCAAAAATATGACGATATATATCAAAATAAATATCATGATATATATCGGTCGATATATATCTTCGAACCCTGCTTTTCAATTATGTATCAAAGAGTGCATTACACCCCTCTGTGAAATCTATTAAAAATTACTGACTTTACATATTTGATAAGTTTGTGTCTGCATTGTTTATGCGTGGTGACAACAGTTATTCTCATTGGATCCTATTCTGATTTGTTATTCTGTTTGGAATGGTTGCTATGGTAATGGGATAAACACGATGTGGTTGGAAATGCAAACTAACGCAGGAGAAATTCCAGTCTTATTGTTGTGTGGTTTCATTATTTTTATTCAGGGATATATGTAGTCGAATTTTATTTTGTTTGCTATTATGTTTATTTTTAAAAAGAAAACAATATTTTTTGTTATTATCGTGCATATATTCAGCATTTTTAAAGGCTGCGTAAATACTTGTCAAAAGGCTTGACAATAATGTTATTGAAGAAGACATATGTTAAAATATAAATATGTTATTTGTTCGTCAGTACGGTGGTGTAGATAGCGATACGGAATTCGAATCCGGAGATCCCGAGTTCGAATCTCACTCTAGCTACAAATTATATGAACTATTACACTGCGGCTCGGAGAGTGCGGACTCTGTACTGTAATTGGGATTAAGTTCCTGTTGTACAGCGTAACATAAATAAATAAATAAATAATTTAAATAATTTTTAAGAAAACTACGAATTAATTTCTTTGTTTGTTGCAGAATCTTTTAAATAAAACAATTAATAAACATATCATCACCTACTAGGTACTGGGTGTGGCACTCAACCGTAGCAGATCTCGGTAAATGATATATTTTTTCGCGTGAAGTGTGGTTACCAGCCGTTATATCACGACCCCAAAGATGTTAGTATAATATACAGTACAATACAAAATAAAACAATTATTTAAAAATACCAATAATTTAGTATGTTTATTTATTTTACTTCTATTTATAAATAAATAAATATATCATCACATCTTTTACCCATTACTGGGTGTGACACTCTATCGAAGCAGATCTCGGTAAGTGATATATTTCTTCGCGTGAAGAGGCGGTTACCAGCCATCAAATCACGGCCTCCAAAGATGTTAGTGGAGGGGGAGCCACAGGGGTAGATTTAATTTGGTGAAAATTGTTTGTCGGCTGTGGGGGTCAAACCACTGAGTCACCTACTCCATTATTAATTGTAATTTAATTATTAATATATTAGAAATAACTTTATTTCAACATTACTTGTGAAAATTACATTTCCCTCAATTTATTTAGTTGTGATAGTAATCGTTTTCCTCACTAATGATGAATGTAAATAACTTTCCTCACTAGTGAGGGAAACGGTTACTATCACAATTAAATTAAGTGAAGGAAATGTCATTTGACATGGTGACCAAGGAAACGTGATGTGCATTTGTAAATACAACTCCTTTGTTTTATATAAAATAATTATTAAATTTCTTGTATCGCAAACGTAAAAATATAATTTTCATGTTTAATGTTGGTTCTCAAGATCCACAGGCCGACTCGATACCACTGAGCCACCTATGGCAAATATTAGATGCCAAATAAAGTAATATTAAAACAAACAGAAATGCAGGTTTTTTCTAGATATTTCAACGAACTAGTTCCAGCGAACTACTGCAATAATTTGCATCGCCGCATATATACACTGATATTAAAGTACGTTTAGTTAGTTGAGTGCGCGTGTTTATAGTGATCGGTAGTGCTGCGAGTTTTTATACTTTTTTGTAACAATTTTGTGCGATTCTTTGAAAATTTGTCAGTAGCTGTCCTCTTCATGATGTAAGTAATATCTACAAATATTATTGTTACTAAGACACTAGATTTTGAATCAATATTATGATTCATTTTGAACTGTAATTTATGTGCGAGCTTGATTGAACAGCCTATATCAACACTAACATATTTGGAGATCGAGATTTGACGGCTGGTAGCCAGACTTCACGCGAAGAAATATATCATCATCATCTGTGGCGCTACAGCCCAAATCGGGCCTAGGCCTACCGGACACACCGAGCCGCAGTTTTTACACTGCCGTACTGCCGGTTTTCGTAGTCAAATGCTACATTATTTAAGGCGTATAAGTGACTAGCTTATAGCGCCCGAGTGTGATAAATACATGTAAACTGTGTTTTATATTTTACGACAAATCACACATTGTCGACAGGCGGATTCGAACTGACGAATCTTGGCTCGGGTGACGTCACAGTATGTTAAGAGATGTGCCTTAACACGCTCGGCCACCGCGCCTGTATGAAGAAATATTACTCCTGTGGCTCTCCTTCCACTAACATCTTTGAGGGCTGTGATCTGACGGCTGGTAACCGCACTTCACGCGCATAAATCTGCTTCGGCAGAGTGCCACGCCCAATAACGGGTAAAAGACGTAATGATATGTTTTTTTTGTAGTTCATTATTGAATTGTACAAATTAGTTAACCCTAATCTCTGAAATGTGATTTTAGACATCTCTTGACGTCATTGTTAAGTAGTTCTGAAAATAGTATACCACCATATGCATTATTAAAGAAACCCTAACCATTCCAAGACTGACCTATATCTTATTATATGATTCATGACAAAATAAATAAATAAATAAAAATGTGATAGGTGGCACAGTGGTATCGAGTCGGCCTGTGGATCTTGAGAACCCTGGTTTGATCCCCACAGCCGACAAACAATTTTCACCAAATTAAATCTACCCCTGTGGCTCTCCCTTCACTAACATCTTTGGGGGCCGTGATTTGGCGACTGGTAACCGCACTTCACGCGAAAAAATATATCACTTAACGAGATCAGCTTAGGCAGAGTGCCACACCCAGTAATAGGTAAAAGGCGTGATGATATATTTATTTTATTTTATTTAACAGTAAAATATTAACAATTTTATTTTACAAAAACTTTTAATTTATTATTTTTAATATAGGGTAGGTGGCTCAGTGGTATCGAGTCGACCTATGGATCTTGAGAACCCTGGTTCTATCCTTACAGCCGACCAACAATTTTCACCAATTTAAATCTACCCCTGTGGCTCCCCCTTCACTAACTTCTTTGGGGGCCGTGATTTGACGGCTGGTAACCGCACTTCACGCAAAAAAATATATCACTTACCGAGATCTGCTTAGGCAGAGTGCCACAACCAGTAATGGGTAAAAGGCGTGATGATATATTTATATATTTTATTTTTTCTATTCCTCTTGTAGAACATTTAAAATGTATCAACATGCTATCAAAAATAGTTATTCATAACAACAAAGACAAAATTAATTGTCATAGGTAAAAGGCGTGATAGTTTTATTATTTTATTTTATTTAATAACTGCGTCGTTTTAAAAACTATATTTTATAAATTATAAATTATGAAAATTCAGCAAAATCGTAACATTGCTATCAGAATACTTCTCCTTATTATTATAGGTCGAAGATGAAAAAAATCAACTATGGATGAATGGTCCAAACATCACTATAAATTGTTGGTTCCTTGAGCTGTAAATTATGTAAATTATACTCAGTAATGGGTACAAGGCGTGATGATATATTTATTTATGACAAAATACTATATAAATTATGTTTAAACCAAAAAGTGTCCATCATCCATTACTTCCCTTCCCCACCCCTATCCAGCGCAAAATACCATCATCCCGCTCCAGTACATTTGCTCCATATCCACGATAGCTAGATGAACTTATCACAGACATACATTTCCTTGTGGTGAACGTGCGTCTTTACTTAATCGCCATGTCGGCGAGTAGGAAGTTATCTCAACCGGGTGGCGAGACTGAGAGTAAAGGGGTGGTAGCAGTGGAAGGGGTAGCGCAGTGGTGATGCGGTCCTGTGTGCAATGGGCCGCAATATCGCGGAGTTGCGCAGGGCCGGCACGTGCTAATTTTACTGATTTCAGATGGGTTTATTATTTATTCTGGAGATGTTTCAAAATAAATTAGTTTTGTATGTGCAAATATCATCAAAATTAGCTGGAAATTTTTATAGAAATAAGTTGAATTAGGTTTGATAGCTATTTCTAATATATCAATAATTAACAAATAAAATATATTGTGTACTCTGTTGTGGCACATCTCAATAAGTGATATATTTTTGCATGTGAAGTACAGTTATCAGTCGTCAAATTAGTATCCTCAAAGATGTTAGTAGTATGGGTAATTTTAATGTGGAGTACGGTGGTGTGGATAGCGATACGGAATTCGAATTCGGAGATCCCGAGTTCGAATCTCACTCAAGCTAAAAATTATATAAACTACCACACTGCGGTTCGGTGAGTACGGACCCTGTACTGTAATTGGGATTAAGTTCCTGTTGTACAGCGTAACATAAATAAATAAATAAATAAAGTTTGTTGGCTATGGGAATCGAACTCGGGTTCTCAAATCGACAGGGCGACATGCTTTCACTGAGCCACCTACCCCACTACAAACAGCAATTTGTGGAAGTAAAATTTGCGATTATTATAGTTAATTAATGAGAATTAACAAAAAAATACTAACAATAGTGTAATAGGTGTTTTTCTTTGACTAATAACTATAATTATTATTATAACCCCTGCATTTTTTAAATATTGCAGTTTTATTGTCCGGAAATATGGTGGTATGGATAGCGTTATGGCATTCGAATCCAAAGATTCAGAGTTCAAATCGCACTCAAGCTAAAAATTATATGAACTACTACACTGCGGCTCGGTGAGTCCAGACCTTGTACTGTAATTGGGATTAAGTTCCTGTTGTACAGTGTAACATAAATAAATAAGTTTAAGTTAATATTTAAATTGTCGCTGTCAAATAAATAAATATATCATCACGCCTTTTACCCACTACTGGGTGTGGCACGCTGCCGTAGCAGAACCCGGCAAGTGATATATTTATTCAAATGAAGTGTGTCCAAAGATGTTAGTGGAGGAGGAGCCACAGAGGTATATTTAATTTGATGAAAATTGACGTTTGTCGGCTGTGGGAATCGAACCAGGGTTCTCAAGATCCACAGGCCGACTCCTACCCCATATTATAAAATAACAGGTTCTATCAATTCGTTACAATCAATAACCTAGGATGCTTGAGTTATGTCCTAGGTTCAAATCTAGGTGAATGCGTATTGATTATTTCTAAATATCTACGATCAAACTTTAATATCACTAATTTTTTTTTCCTTCTGGCTTCCTAACGGACCAACTGCTAAGGTCATATGCCGCCATTACGCCCTGATCCTGCGTTTTAGATCTTAGAGTCAACAGCAACGCGGGTTTCTCGGGACGGTCACCCATCCAAATACTACCCGCGCGCTCACTAACTTTATTCTTATGAATGTAATTGTTTTAAAAATTATTTTTTGGGGAAAAGAAATAGATATACAGGGTGTTTCAGGACTAGTGTAACAAACTTTAACAGCTTATTCCTGAGGTCATTTTGAGCCAAAAATGTCATATGAACATAGGTTCCATTCCTTCTAGTTACCAAAATACAAGAGGTTGAAGTTCTATAAATAACACGAAATTTTCAAAATACTTTCGGAAAAAATGAGTTTTATTGAAAAGTCATACCTTATTTATCTTAATTAATTTTATTTATTAATATTAACGAATACGATTTAGAGAACAAAACATAAAATGACACAATTAAATAGACACAGAACAACATAACCAAACATGGAATAGGTTAACACAATATGAAATAAGAAAACAAATTTAAAAAAAATTACAGCAAGTGTTCAAAATGAGCGCCTTGAACTCGTATGCATGATAATATTAATAAATAAAATTAATGAAGACAAATAAGGTATGACTTTTCAATAAAACTCTTGTTTTCCGAAAGTATATTGATTACAAAAATTTGAAAATTTCGTGTTGTTTATAGAATTTCAACCTCTTGCATTTTGAGCTCAAAATGACGTCAAGAATAAGCTGTTAAAGTTTGTTACACTAGTCCTGAAACACTCTGTATAAATTATGTTGTAAATGAAATATTTGTTGTGCCATCTTTAACCAGACACCCTGTATAATATAGTAGCATTTGCAGGAAATTAAACGAGGTTATTTCACCCATAATTACCATTAAATTGTGGCTGCATACGATCTTCTATTCAATTAACCCTATTCATACGTATTTATAGTAAGTACCAGTGGAATCCTAGAAAAATATATCACGAATATAAAAAGTATAAAACTTATTCGTGCCACTAATTAAAGCAGTAAATTTGTGCAAATCCCTCTCTGGCGCAACCCGATCCGCCGAATAACGCGAGTGTACATTGCGCCATTAACTACCGGGTTTAAATTGCATGCGGCAAAGCCGAAGCCGAACAGTTCATATTTAACGATAATGTGTTTGGAAGTATTATGATCTGGCCTCCGTGTCTTCCTGCTTCATCAGTCTTCGCGTGAAGACGCCAGAGACACCGGAAAGTGATGTGTTGGGCCGGAAACCGGTGACTGTCAAACGTGTACAACTTCACGTCTGTCCAGACGGAATTGTGGAATGTTGAGAAACAGTTGGTTTCTTGGCTATTTCTTTCATATAGCATATCAATTTCACTAGGAGTAAAACATTTTTATTCGTAGAGAAGTAATGAGGACATTATTAGTATATATTATTCTGGCAGATACAATTGAATTCAATGAAACTAATAAAAACCTAAGAACAGCTGCAGAAGCTACATCAAGATTTTCTTGAGATTCTTTCAAGGGTTCTTCGATATATTCTTGGTATTCCAGTTTAGAAATATACTGTAATTTGACATTGTTTACATACATTTTCGCGGTTTTCAAGAAAATTTATTTTCATATTAACTAATAATTATAAAATTAATATATGTAACAAATATCAAGATTAAAATTTTATTTGTCTACGATTGCTATGAGAAATTGACAATTACACTCTCAATTTGTCATCGTAAAGTTGACATTTTCTGTGAAACAATCGAAAAATATCTTTGTAGCGCGTCTCCAATGGCAACGCACGAAAGAAATGTGAAATGCGCGTGTTTCCAATGGCAACGCACGAAAAAGGTATTAAATGCGCTCTTATTTCAATAGTTACCAGGGATACAAACAAAACATAAACTTGTCATATTGACAGTTGACAGAACGAATTTATTTTCAGTCCGTATACGTTTTTTAATCATTTAAGATGAAATCGTAGAACAAATTATGTGTGTATCACGAGTGTAAAGTGTCTTTGTTCATCTTAGACTATTGCAAGCTCTTGCCTTCAATTCGCGCTGCAACTACCGTGCTCGAGTAACAAAGAATCACTTTACGCTCTTAATACACAAATAACTAGTTTCATTTTTAAACTTACTTAGGTATATACACCTCGGAAGAGAAAGTTATTTTTCCCTGGACGTTTTATAGCTCTCGGACTTCGCCCTCTGGCTATATCTCATGAAAAATAAAGCATTTCTCTCTCTAAATGTATAATATACTACAGACTAATCAAAACCATCTGATAGTCACGTGACCTATCAAACTGTCAAACTGTCAATTTATTGTAACTTCTAGAAATAAAAGTTTGGTATCCAAGTTCATGGCTGTGTGAATTAAGATTTTTCATTTAATTAGCTTTTTAAATTCAACAATATAATCTAAGTTAATAATAAAACAAGTTACAGTAAATTTACATTGACAGTTTGACAGGTCACGTGACTATCAATTGCTATTAATCACGCAGTATTATGCAATATTTATTGGGTGTCTATTTTTTATTAGTCATATAGGATATACAATAGTAAACTTTTCTTTTACTTATTAATATTAAAACAAAAGTATAAAAGCAAAAATATGTTCTGAATTAAAAACTTCATCTAATTGATTGATATAATAAGTTTCTGTGTTTAAACTGACGTAAATTAAAATTGCCTTAAAATATATAAATATATCATCACGCCTTTTAAGCAAAAGATATAGCAGGGTGGCGACTAAACTGGAAAACCGGGAAAAGTCAGGGAATTTTATATTTCTGGAAAAGTCAGGGAAAAGTCAAGGAATTTGATTCCATGTCAGGGAAAAAAGTTTTTTGTTCTTTAAATTTTTTAATTTAATTTTAGAAAAATAACTACAAACTTTTATTTCAAAATGTATTTAGTTATTTTTAGATTTTATTGGCAGAATACCCTTTATTAGATAGATAGTATACCTTTATTGGCAACAAATACCCTTTATTGCTTCTTAAGAGTGAGAACCGCCATCTATGAAAATATAACCGAAGGATGTTTACTAATTGAAAACTGTTTTGTTTTGTCTAACGTTTCTACCGCGCTATGTTTTTTCTGTATGCAATATTTAAGGTTGTGTCTTTGCCTGTTTAGAAACACAAATTGATTTTGCTTTTACTATAAATTTAATAAAAAAAAAACAATTATATTACAATATATGATATAATATATGAAATGTAACCATAAATTCATAAATATGTCAATATTCTAGAAGTCAGGGAATTTTTTTACTTAATCAGGGAAAAGTCAGGGAATTTATTAATGTTACTTGAATCGCCACCCTGTATAGAAAACTAAACTTTGTACCATACTTATTTTAAACATACATAATCACCTTATATCCCATTAAATGGGGTAGCATGAAACCCTGAAACATTCACAGAACATCCTCTCATCAGATTTATCAAAGAATAAGTCTTCGTCAAACATTCTCACCCTGACCATCCTCACTTCAACCACATTTAAAATAATTTAGAACCGTTTGACATCGAAACATATTTATTTATTTATGTTACACTGTACAACAGGAACTTAATCCCAATTACAGTACAGGGTCCGCACTCACCGAGCCGCAGTGTGATAGTTTATATAATTTTTAGCTTGAGTACAATTCGAATTCCGTATCGCTAACCACACCACCGTACCAACAGACTATATAAATATACTAAATGTTAGTACGACTTGAACTGCTAGTAAAATTCTATTACAATTTGAAGCGTACAAAGTTTGGGCGTCACTGCACTAGCACTATCCCGCGATTCCCGGTCCGGAGAAACAGGGGGCGTGAAAGAACAACATGTGGTGTGGGTACTTTAATATTGTTAGTAGACTTGTTGTTTTTACGTGAATTAAATTGTAAGGTGTTGTTTATACACTTTAGGCGAAGAAATAATCATTTTCTAACTCATTTTTCTTAGATGATGAAGGTGGCATATTTTTAACGTTGTTTATTCCGTGAGATGAGAAAATAATATTGTGATAAAAAATTGTTCTTGATGAAAGGTGGAGAGTTTAGGAAAGTGGCATATTTTAACAAGAAATATGCGGCTTCCAAGATGAGGTAAAAAGATAATTATGGCACACTGATATGTCGTACTGTATTCTCACGCGTTGTACAAGATAAAGAGTGATTGAGAAAATGGTATCAAATTGTGCCATGAAAAACAAATACAGGGTGTTTCAGGACTAGTGTAACAAACTTTAACAGCTTATTCCTGAGGTCATTTTGAGCCAAAAATGTCATATGAACATAGGTCCTATTCCTTCTAGTTACCAAAATACAAAAGGTTGAAGTTCTATAAATAACACGAAATTTTCCAACTTTTGTAATCAAGATACTTTCGGAAAACAAGAGTTTTATTGAAAAGTCATACCTTATTTGTCTTAATTAGTTTTATTTATTAATATTAACGAATACGATTTAGAGAACAAAACATAAAATGACACAATTAAATAGACAGAGAACAACATAACTAAACATGGAATAGGTTAACACAATATGAAATAAGATTACAAATTTTAAAAAAATTACAGCAAGTGTTCAAAATGAGCGCCTTGAACTCGTATGCATGTTTTTATTAATAAATAAAATTAATTAAGACAAATAAGGTATGACTTTTCACTAAAACTCTTGTTTTCCGAAAGTATCTTGATTACAAAAATTTGAAAATGTCGTGTTATTTATAGAACTTCAACCTCTTGTATTTTGATAACTACAAGGAATAGGACCTATGTTCATATGACATTTTTGGCTCAAAATGGCCTCAGGAATAAGCAGTTAAAGTTTGTTACACTAGTCCTGAAACACCCTGTATTAGTTACATGTACATGGAATGTAAAAAATATCACAATTACGTCGACAACAGAGTGCAAAGGGTTAAAATATAAAATTTGTTTATAAGTTAATTGTAGCACGAAAAATTCAAAGCCGTTGAGCGCATTTTCATATCTAAATTAGTACATTCAAGTCATAAAACTATAAAATAGTCCAAAGAAAAAGATTGACCTACTTCGTTCGACGACAGAAAACACAACTTCGTTTCCAGAATCGACAAAAATACAAAATCTTCTCTGATTTAAAATGGATCTCGAAATAGCGTAAACACCAACATATAAAGTTGTTGGAAAATACAATAACGTTTCGTTTGCGTTGTATATATCACTTCCCTTCAACTTCTATTATGTTTTTGTTGGAAACTAGACCGACTGACTCCAGACAAATACCCCGAATACATAAATTCCGCATTTGTTTTCATTCATTGACGAAGCTTGGGATAAAAACTCGCGTTCGGGGTGAACGACCTCGTGGTTTTCGCTCTCTTGAAACTAGATAGTTTGTAGGTGTAGGGTTTTGTTTTATTTTGGTGCGAATTGAACTGTTTTGGCAGAGTTTTGACAGCGGCAACTAGTTGTTTTACAGCGGCAATTTGTAGTTGCTGTATCTTGGAATGTAGCCAGTATTTTATATAATATGGCGGTGCTTCAAGATTATTTTAACGGTTTTTAACTTATACTTTATCAACTGTTAATTGTGCATTTAAATAAGATAAATATTCATTTCATGACCCTGTCAGAAACTTAAATTCAGAGAAAAAAGCCAAATTTTTTATTTATTTATTTATTTATGTTACGCTGTACAACAGGAACTTAATCCCAATTACAGTACAGGGTCCGCACTCACCGAGCCGGAGTGTAGTAGTTCATATAATTTTTAGCTTGAGTGAGGTTCGAACTCGGGATCTTCGGATTCGAATTCCGTATCGCTATCCACACCACCGTACTGACAAACATGGTAAAACAACGGTATTATTTGACAATAATGACATCCATTTGATATCAGTTGAGAAAATCAGATTTTGTACTTTCCACAAATAATCGGTAGCATAAATATAATTTCTTTAGTCCGTTAAATAAGGAGTTTTCTTCTTCCCCGGAAAAGATAAATTCTTCCTATTTTTCAGATTTTGTACTTTCTCGAAATTATATCTTAAAAACTAAGCAAGCTATTGAGATGTGCTCAACGGCATTGAATTTCTCGTGCTTCAGTTAACTTATAAACAAAGTTTCAGCAATTTTTATTTTTTCAAATTGCCGCAAACATTTTCTCAAAAACCAAAAAGATATACGCACATGAAGATTTCACCACTGGATCCAGTGGATCAAAATACATATGTATGTAAATTTTAGTTACAATATTACCACGATTAATGATTTTAGAGAAAATTGGTCTAAAATCTAAAAGATCAAAAACAAAATAATTTAAAACATAATTATGTAAAAATTTGCTTATAAGTCAATTCGGACACGAGGAATTCAATGCCGTTAAGTGCATTTTCATATCTTGTTTAGTTTTAAAGATAACGCGTCCTGAATAAATTTTCCTATTCTATCTCAAAAACTACACTAAATAAGAAATTTTAGTTACTGTAACCTAATTTGTCAAAAAAATCATATATCTTATCCTTCGGTTCGGGAAATGAAACGGCATCTTAAGGAAGAAATATTTAACTTTCGTTCTTTGGTATACAAATAACTAATAACATTTTCAGCCACGATTGTCAACTATTGTAACATATATCAAGTGTCTATAATCGATGAAAATTGAACCTGCAGATAATTTGTAAAAAAAGTGTAATTGCTGATTTTAAATTAATAAATAAATATATCATCACCCCTTTTACCCATTACTCGGTGTGGCACACTACCGACTCAGATCTCGGTAAGTGATATATTTCTTCGCGTGAAATTCGGTTACCAGCCGTTAAATCACGGCCCCCAAAGATGTTAGTGATGGGGGAGCCACAGGGGTAGATTTAATTTGTTAAAAATTGTTTGTCGACTGTGGGGATCGAACTAATTATAAGACGAATAAATAACGTTAAAATCGCTGTCCTGGGTTGGATAAACGAATAAAAAATCTCGTAGAATAATCAGAATTCGTGTCTGATCTCTCCGAGTTTCAATTTCATAAACGAAATTCAGTTCTCCAGTCACAGAATCTCTCATAAATTCCAAAACCACATTTGGTCATTCCGCACATATCGGCCACTCGGACAGCGACAATTAAATAACACAGCACATTCGGCAGAAAGTGTGCCCGGAATAAGCAACGAGCGATCATCGCTACAAATCGTTATACGAACACAGAACATGCTGGAATGAGTAGGTCGACCGGTCACCCGGGGTGAAGGGGGAAGGGTGCGTCGAGGGTAGCTCTGGCCCTTCCTGTTACTGATATAATTCAGTTTACACTAGCTGGATAACTTCTGCACAGGGTGGATACATAATACCTACACTGTTTTCTGAAGATCATCAATTTTTTATTTTTTTTTTTAATTTATATATCGGACCAACTACTCAGGTCATATGCCGATATGTCCTTTGTATGGCCGCCACGGGTGGGACCCGAACCCACGACCTCATCGTCGTGAATCAAGCCCTCGCGGCCATTACGCTAGACATTATCAATTTTATTTATTTAGTTGCTGCTCTGCACAACAGGAACTTAATCTTACAAGTAACACTACTCAACTGTCTGTCACCGATTTAAATGAAACTTAGCACACTAATAGAACTATAAATAGAAATATTGAATCCCTATTTTATTTTTCTTCCGGAAGTTGCTTTTTAGGAATACAAACTACTCCTGAAAGGTGGTAAAAGCACTTAAATAAAATAATACCAAAATATTACGCGTTCAATATTAGTCACCCAGGGGTTTTTGTGATCGCCAAAATCTATTTTCAGGGGCATTTTGATCATATGTACTTTTTTAAGGGATTAAAAAGGGAATGAGTGGATGAAATTACGAAATTCAACTGAAATAGAGTTTTAGGTTCAAAACTAGTTACTCGGGGGTTTTTGGGATCGCTGAATCTATTTACAAGGTTACCCCTGGGTAATCAATGTTGAACGCGTAATATTTTATTTAATTTATGGCGATTCTTGCTTTTACTATTTTTCAGGGGTGGAAGAACAAAAATAGGAGTTCAATATTTTTAGAGTTCTATTAGTGTGCCAAGTTAAATTTAAATCGGTGAGCGACAGTTGGGTTTTGTTACTTGTTAGTGAAAATTATACTATAATATGTTCACAACAAATCTATAAGTATATTAAAAAAAACTATGATTAAATATTAAACTTAGTTTAAATAAACAAAAGTATATCGAATGTTTGGTAGCAATATCAATTATTCCATGTGACATGCTATTTTAGCACACATGATGTTTCTTTTGAAAATATTAACATTTCATCTTGGATATTTTTTCCGTACGATACATATTTTTCGAGATTTTTCGTTGTTTCAAGCTAAAGAACAAAAAATATGTATAATAGTTGTACGAGATCATGCATTCAAATATCTCTGACTTCAACATAAATACAAAACAAAACAACAACAAAACTGTAAGCTACTGTAATTGTGATTCAATTCTTTTTATACAAGAACAAATGAATAAATACATAGTTCACAGCAGCTCTTACAACCAATATTCCTTCATGTGTTTCTGTCGAAGTCAATCGCCACAATTTATCCATTTTCAATTCCTACCTATCCTGTATGTATCTCGTACATCATCGTCCAGCAAAATCAAAATGCGTTGTGTGTTCCTTCCCGAGGCACTTGTCCAAAATCGCTAATTAAACCATTCTCAAGCCTCAACGGCGAAGATTGTCCCTCCATTATGCGCCCTCGGTTCAAAGGGTGCCTCACAACTCCCGCCGCGTCATTCGAATTGGAAATTACACAAATTAATTAAAACGGATGGGGCATTACTCAGTGGACCAGCACCGACGCTATCCCTGAAGGACACTCACAGGATTGTGAGGCAGTTTAGTACGAGAGGTGATCATTCCATCATTGGCTCATCACTATTTATTATTATTATTTTTTAATTTATTTATTTAATTTTGAGGGAACACTGTAATCAAAGACCAAGATGGTTCCCCACATACAAAAAAGAATTAATATAAATATTAATATTAATAAAAAATATTAAATAAACACTTGGCTAAATCTCACAAAATTCTGCCTCCAAGTCACCTTATGAGGGCATCGTTTGTGAGACTTAGCTAAGTGTTTATTTAATATTTTTTATTAAACCTAGTTTCACCAAGTGTATGGATGCAAATCCTTGTCGAAACTTTCATTTTCCTCCACGGTTTAGAATTTAAAATTCTCGATTCGCACATTCTCATCTGTTATTAATAAAACGTGAATTTCAATCGTGCGAACGGGGATGGTTAGTTCTCTTTCGACATCCGGGTTCAAAGACATTTCTCCATAAAGAAAGAAAAGGAATTTCTGGCGCAAAGTGACAGATATATCTATCATCTAGTCATGGTTCAAGACATTCTTTAACCTTTTGTTTAAATGGGTTATTTTCGTGGCAGAGAAGATGTGAGCGATACTGTCTAATGTTTCGATGCCCAAATTTTCTGATAAACATTCAATTATTTATTTTTATCCATTTTTTTGGACTATTTATTTACTTGCAAAATGGCGTAGGTGGCTCAGTGGTATCGAGTCGGCCTATGGATCTTGAGAACCCTGGTTTGATCCCCACAACCGACAAACAATTTTCACCAATTTAAATCTACCTTTTTATTAAACCTAGTTTCACCAAGTGTATGGATGACAATTAATTTTGTCTTTGTTGTTATTTAAATTGCTATTGCGTAGCTTTTACTTTTTTTCGGTAGATGGCATGGCCTGTTCCACAGAACTTCTCATGTCATCTTACCGTGTGTTAGAGATCTTATTCTCTGCTGGCACAGTTCTTCGTCACCAGCTTCTTCACGTGAACTTTGTTCTAGGTGAAGAAGTGAGTTATACCATACTGATGAGCTCTAATAAGAGCGAAACGCGTCTATGGTTTCTAACTGTGCTGGCCAGCCTCTGACGAGGACCTCAAACGGTGACTTGGAGGCTGAATTTTGTGAGACTTAGCCAAATGTTTATGACAATTAATTTTGTCTTTGTTGTTATTAATATTAATATTTTTAAACAAGCGCAGGTGATGCTGCCTTTATTTCTTATAGATTCGTTGTTAGAGAAGTGGGCGTAAGTGAAGATTTATAAAACAGGTGTACAGGAGCGAATGGATGAATGTTTGTTGCGTGATGATGGATTTTGGTTGTGAGAAAAGAAAGAGTTCGTATGGAGGAAGTGTTAATGTGGTCGAAACGAGTATCGTGTGTCAGGATGAGAATGTTGACGGGTTCGTGCTACCACATTTAATGGGATATAGCGTGATGTTATGTATGTATGTATGTATAAAGAATTAAAACAGAAATTAGATTAAAATGGGTTAGGTGGCTCAGTGGATCTTGAGAACACTGGTTTGATCCCCACAGCCGACAAACAATTAAATGTACCCCTGTAGCTCTCCCTCCACTAACATCTTTGGGAGCCGTGATTTGACGGCTGGTAACCGCACTTCACGCGAAGAAATATATCAATTACCGAAATCTACTACGCCAGAGTGCAACACTCAGTAATGGGTAAAAGACGTGATGATATATTTATTTATTTAAGATAAAAATGTAATTATTCTTGAAATTCGCCAGTCAATAAGTTTCGAAATTGATTTATTGTTAAGTGAAAAAAATCAATGTGTTGAAATTTGTCATTATAAGTCTGCACAATGCGCCCTGAGAATATAAAGATATACGATTTAATGGTACATTTGTGGCACTGCACAATAAATTGATCCTAATTACAATTTTTTGTTCAATACCACTGGTTAGATAGTTAAATAAATATATCATCACGCCTTTTACTCATTACTGGGTGTGGCACTCCGCTTAAGCAGATCTCGGTAAGTGATATATTTCTTCGCGTGAACCGCAAATCACGGCCTTCAAAGATGTTAGTGGCAGGGGAGCCACAGGGGAAGATTTAATTTGATGAAAATTGTTTGTCTGCTGTGGAGATCGAACCAGGGTTCTCAAGATCCACAGATAGTTAATAATTAGTAAATAAAATAAATGTGCGGAAAGTAGCACTTTCCACAAGAGTAGGCGGAAAATGTCTATATATTAAATAAATACATAAACACCTATTTTTTGTCAAGGTCGTAATTTTTTTAAACTATAAATAATTTAGAGTTTTCCGACTGTATTAAATAAGTTAAATTAGAACAATAGTTGCATTTCTACACCCAGAAATGGGTATATAGTATGATAACTTTTATGAAATAGTTTTTTTTTGTTTCAAACATTACATTACTTGTAAACAGTACGGTGAGGTGGGTAAAGTTACGGAATTCGAATCGGAAGAAACAGAGTTCGAATCCCACTCAAGCTAAAAATATATGAACTACCACACTGTGACTCGATGAGTCCGGACCCTGTACTGTAATTGGGATTAAGTTCCTGTTGTACAGTGTAACATAAATAAATAAATAAAATAAATAAATATATCATCACGCCTTTTACCCATCATTGGGCGTGGCACTCTGCCTAAGCAGATCTCGGTAAGTGATATATTTTTTCACGTGAAGTGCGATTACCAGCCGTCAAATCACGGCCTCCAAAGATATTAGTGGTGGAGGAGCCACAGGGGTAGATTTTTTTTAAATTGGTGGAAATTGTTTGTCGGCTGTGGGGATCGAAATAACAATAATATGCAATTGCATTTCAATAATTGAAATTCCCCTATAACCTATTATAACTAAAATTAATTAAAGTTATGCAGAGTAATTAAAATAAACAAGGCATTTATATATGTATCTCTCTCCCCCAAAGAGTATTCCTCTGTTCACTCTCCCTTATTACTCCTCATTACTTCTCCTTCTAAGTTAATTTACCGTAACGTAGCGTAACGTAGCATAACGAAGATATGTGTTGTTTTGTTCCAGGTGTCGAAGGTCACGAACGGAACTGACGCATGTGAAAGTCGCGACCCTTGTCAACACGGAGGGATCTGCATCTCTACGGACAGTGGACCGATCTGTGAGTGCAGGAACCAGGACTATGAAGGCATGTTCTGCGAGAAAGGTAGGTGCACAGCATGATTATGTTACAGGTTTTGTATGTGTGTATCAAACTGGCTGATATTGCACACTGAGGAGCGTTAGAAATATCTAAAAGGGCGCTAGACATGACAGTAGGCCATAGGGAAAGTTAGGCATAGAAGTATTAGTCCACGAGGCCGTCAGGCCAAGGGGAATAATTTTCTGAAGTGACTTATTTGTAATAACACATGAGTGGCATACGAAATTTTATCCAACAACTATAATTAAAACATTAAAATATAAATTTTGACACAATTGTCTACATTTCAAATCATATTCTAGTTAGCCATACTTTCTTGTTTTGTTGTCTAGGTTACTCAAATTTTTTAAATAAACAAAGTTGAAAAAAGGTTGCAGCTGTAGTATTTGAAGTTGAAGACGAGAATTTTATTCCCGAAATAATCATTAAGGCAACGGAAAAAGTGGTTGTTGATATTTTACCAAAAAAGTCTAGAAGTTCCTATGAAACAGAATTTCATATGTTTGAAGACTGGATGACAACTAGAAACGTCAAAGGTATGAATGAAAGTGTTTTTCATAGGAAGTTCTAGACTTTTTTGATAAAATATCAACAACCGCTTCTTCCGCTTCCTTAATGATTATTTCGGGAATAAAATGCTCGTCTTCCATTTCAAATACTACAGCTGTAACCTTTTTTCAACTTTGTTTATTTAAACTCAACAGTGAGTAATTTATGCGTGACTTATAACTCACGTGTGACTTATAAACCACTTTATATACGACTAACTAATAATATTATCATTATATATGCGTTTTTTGCTATATAATGCTATATATTAATCCCGCCGGGAATAATGAGTCGGGAATAATGGTCATTATTCCCGCTCGTGAACCAATCAAAATGCTTAAAACATGGATCATTGTTTTATTGTGCCATCGGAACAGTGTTGCCATAGCGACTCATATTTAAATTAAACATGTTCGTTGCCAAGTTCACTGTTGTTAACGAATCGGAAACAAACAAAACGAAATCATCGTTGAGAAGTTGTCAAAAACGGTCTTGCAAATTGTGTTAAATTATTGTGTTTAACTGTAATTGAAAAAATGGACAGTATTACAGAAGACAGTATATCTTCTACACCACCAGAAATAACGAAAATCGCTGATGCTACTACATATGGTTTATTACCGCAAAAGTCTAAAAATCTCTATGACAAAATATACCAAAGTTTTATGAACTGGCGTATTAAAATGAAGGCAAATTCGTATTCAGAAAATGTATTGTTGGCATATTTTACTGAATTAGGTGAAAAATACAAATCATCTTCATTATGGTCTTTTTACTCCATTTACTTATTTCAATTAGATGTAAATTTATTAGGTAAATAGATGTAAAATTAATAGATAATAAATAATATAAAAATTGACTAATTTTTATTAAATTAGTCGTATATGTTAGTCGTATATAAAGTATAGTATACAACTCGCTATAATGGCTATTATTACCTCGGATGATTACAACCCTTGCTCGCTCCGCTCGCTCGGGTTGCAAACTTCATCCTCGGAAATAAGAGCATCCATTATAGCGTCGTATAATATACTATTACTAATCTAAAATGACAACAATAATGACTTTATAAGTAGTGGGTGTTGGATAATAGCTATTTATGAAACTAGTAAGGAAATGAAAGTTATTACCTTACGCATGTGAAATTTGCAGAACGAAGCGTAGTCGAGTTATGTAAACACATAAGTAAGGTAATAACAGAGTTTTCTTACGTGTTGCATACAATATATTTTAATAATAAATACGAAAGAGCGTTTTTGAAATTATGAAATTTTGACATATTAATGACAGTTATAAATTCAAAAAATAAAAGAATAACACATCAGAATTCGTCTTCCAAGATATCTGTTGCTATGTTACCTCTTATTTCACTAGTTAAATAATGCAGTTCATTACCTAACTCAAATAAGTGAAATAAAACGTCTATTTCCTAACGGAAGTAGAAAAAATATTTTATGTAACCTAGTTTCACCGAGTATTCACAATATGGACAATACATGTTTTGTCTATTTGAATGAATTGTTATCCAGAATTTGATTAAAAGTATAATCAAATTTTCTAGCTTGACTTCTATTTTATGAACAAGTATAGTTATACACAATTTCTCTCCCATTTACTTTCATCAAAATGAATCGATATGAAAAATTAACATCAACCTACTACTTATAAAATATATTAATAAAATTATTATTGTCCATATAAACACAAGAATGAAACTTATAATAAATTAATTCTCTTTACATTGTCTCGTGATTTCAATTATAAATTGTGTACTTAATATGAAATATGAAGTTGCATAATGAAATATAAATGTTGAAATTTAATTTTCAACTTGAACAATATTCTTTTGTTAGTGACAGGATAAATCATTCTTTGTTTCGCTTCGTTCTTCATTCTGTTTCAGCGCAAATTGAAATATTCGATGAACATGAATGATTATGAAAACGATATTGTTTGTTCAGTAAGTGACATCACTTTTCGACCTTACCTATTCCATCCCTGAATAATACCAGAAAATTATTGCAATGAAATTCTGTAATTAGCATTTTTAGAATCGAACTGTAATTATAATCATTATTGTATATGAAATTAAGACAACTTTACAATAAAAAATTACCAAAAGTAGTTGCATAAAATTAATAAAAAAAATTATAAATATGGTACTTGGTGATAACTACGTCAAGGCAATAATAGGTGACATTGAGATTGTCACTTTTATTATTAGTATTAGAAATTAGTAGGATTTTTTATCGAATTATTTTAAGTTATGGAGTAAAAATAAAATACTTAAATGAGGTGTATGGATGCCATGTGTAACTTGTAGCATAATGATTGAAAAAATCTGATGTGGACACCACATGACTTCCTTGTACGCGTATTAAACTATAGATATTTTTTTAATTGCACATATCTGACATTAAATTTTTTTTTCTTTTTTTTTTGTTCTAATCCATAGCAAACTTAATTAAAAAGAACAAAAAATATATAATTTTTAAATTTACATATCTCGCTTATACAAAAGGCAAATTTAATAATTCCTAATGAGCTAGACACAGGATTTAATTCTCTAAAACTTTTATTTGCAGCATTTATTTCTAAAATCAGAATAAGTCCATTTTTTTCAAGAAAAACTGTTAGCAGCTTCATGTAATGTATCACTTTCGGTTAGTCCCTTTTAACCAAAATCTATTATGTTATTTCTATTGATGTAGTAGTCTTATATACCAAATTTAAAAAGTTTTGGATTATATTTGAATATAGTTTTTCATTAAAATCTATTATAGGCTTCAAGTAAAGTACCACTTCCGGAAGTTATATAATGACCAAAAAGGGAGATGCACAACTAGATGTTATAACAGTCCTATTTCTACGGCTTGCCGTTTTTTAGTTATGCGAGCTACATACGTACGTACAGACGGCACGACGAAATTAGTCAAAATGGATTCAGGGATGGTCAAAATGCGTATTTCCGCTGAAATCTGAGACCCGAAAATTTTCGCGATTACAATACTTGCTTTATTTCATACAAGGAAGTAAAAAACTAATTTCAAATGTTTTCTTTAAATGTCTTAGGATGGAATAGGAAAGGTTTAAAAGACACGATGAGCGCGCATCGCAATTTTGGTTGTTTAATAAATCTAGACTGTTTTAAAATTTTATCTGAAGCTATGAAATTGAATTTTCAAAAGCAGAAGCAAACCGGGCTGTTCGTCGCTATAAATAAAAAGTAATTTCCGGTTTCTTGTGTCTAACTTTAACAACTTTCTTCAATGAAATTTATGAAGCATGAAAGTCCGTTAATTATTTAGAGATGTAAAATTCTGACGGAATGGCTCACATTAATAGAGCATAAAAGAAAAGCGATGGAAATCGATTCGCCTGACATCTGCCGACCGAGTGCCGAGCTTCTTTTTATACACTTTCATTATTTAAATATACGAAAATAATTAAAACGAAACAGGCTTCAAGTTTATAGACTTTTGCCACGATTACTGTTGCAGTGCTCCTCAAACTGTTCATTATTAAATATTTAAATCACATTCAAATTCGTTTTGGTTAAGATTCGATTAGAAACGAGAAACTTCAGCTGTTAGGGAATTAAATCTTAATTTCGCCTGCTCGGGATTAATCTCGACCAGAAATATTTTCATGATCGATTATACAAACATAACTTATAAATATATAAAAAATTTAAAAAATATTAGTGGAGGGGTAGATTTAAATTGCCTAATGACAGGGTGAAAGGCGTTCCTCCAATATCTACTTTTTTTTAAAATAAAACAATGTACAATTTTAGAAAGTGTTAATTATTATTTATTAAGTTTGCTATTAAGGTAAATAAATAAATATATCATCACGCCTTTTACCCATTACTAGATGTGACACTCTGCCTAAGCAGATCTCGGTAAGTGATGTATTTCTTCGTGTGAAACCGTCAAATCACGGCCCCCAAATATATTAGTGGTGGAGGAGCCACAGAGGTAGATTTAATTGTTTGTCGGCTGTGGGGATCGAACCAGGGTTCTCAAGATCCACAGGCTAACTTGATACCGCTGAGCCACCTACCCCATATAAATATCTAGGTTTATTTTACTACTTTCAAGCTCACCAAAGTGTCAAACAACATCCGTATTACATTTATTTATTATTTCACGTTATTAATATTTATATATTTCAACGCAGACGGCAATGACTTTTGACCTAGAAGGTCCTGAATTTGATGTTCTGTTTTTCCGTCTCCATTTCTCGCCAAATAAAAGCAATAAGGATTCTAATCCTTCATCAAAAGTAATATAGTTCGAGTATATTGTAACACAATTGTTGAAAAAGTATATATTGAATTCACATAATAATATCTTTGGGGGCCGTGATTTGACGGCTGGTAACCGCACTTCACGCGAAAACATATATCATTTACCGAGATCTGCTTAGACAGAGTGCCACACCCAGTAATGGGTAAAAGGCGCTATGATATATTTATTTATTTATATAAGTTTTGCAATACTTGTGGCTCTCCCTCCATTAACAACTTTGGGGGCCGTGATTCGACGGCTGGTAACCGCACTTCTCGCGTAAAAATATATCATTTACCAAGATCTGCTACGGAAGACTGCCACACCCAGTAATAAGTAAAAGGCGTGCTGATATATTTATTTATTTATTTGTATTACATATTATTTTTCCTGCGACAATTATCATTTTACACTACAAGAAATTATTTAATTTTAAATGTTTTTTATTTTCTCAAACAAAATCAAAGATTGTTGCGGATTCAAAGCCTCACTGTCATTTTTTGTATTTATGACAATAAAAAACAATATCATTTTGTTGACACATGAGTGCAGAAAATAATCACTTTCCTCACGGTCGTAAAAAAAATAATATGTATTTAAATCAGGGTTCGAAGATATATATCGATCGATATATATCATGATATTTATTTTGATATATATCGTCATATTTTTGCAATGATATATATCCATTATATAAAAATATCAAATAGTTTTTGAGATATAGCCCCCGGAGAAGTGAAATTTTTCGAATTTTTCAGTTTTTCTACTTTTCCGAGGCTATATCTCAAAAACTAAATGTGATATGAAAACGCGCTCAACGGCATTAATTTTCTCGTGCTTCAGTTAACTTATAAACATAGTTTCAGCGATTTTTATTTTTTTTCAATTTTCCGCCAAAAAGATCGCAAAAAGCGGTTTTTTAACATTTTCTCGAAAACCAGAAGTCATATGCATTTGAAGATTGCACCACTGGATTCAGTGGGTCAAAATACATATGTATGTAAATTTTCGTTTTAATAATCCTACGATTAAGGATTTTTGGGAAAATTGAATTAAAATCTGAAAAAACCTTAGGAAATAATTAAAAATATTAAATTGCATAAAATTGTATGAAAATTTGCTTATAAGTCAATTCGGACACGGGGAATTCAACGCCGTTGAGCGCATTTCCATATCTTGTTTAGTTTTTTAGATATAGCCTCCGGAAAAGTGAAATTTTTCGAATTTTTCAGTTTTTCTACTTTTCCGAGGCTATATCTCAAAAACTAAATGTGATATGAAAACGCGTTCAACGGCATTAATTTTCTCGTGCTTCAGTTAACTTATAAACATAGTTTCAGCGATTTTTATTTTTTAAAAATTTTCCGCCAAAAACAATCGCAAAAAGCGGTTTTTTAACATTTTCACGAAAACCAGAAGTCATATGCATTTGAAGATTGCACCACTGGATTCAGTGGATCAAAATACATATGTATGTAAATTTTCGTTTTAATAATCGTACGATTAAGGATTTTTGGGAAAATTGAATTAAAATCTGAAAAAACCAAAGGGGTACCCCTTAGGAAATAATTAAAAATATTAAATAGCATAAAATTGTATGAAAATGTGCTTATAAGTCAATTCGAACACGGGGAATTCAACGCCGTTGAGCGCATTTCCATATCTTGTTTAGTTTTTGAGATATAGCCTCCGAAAAAGTGAAATTTTTCGAATTTTTCAGTTTTTCTAAATGTGTACAAAAACTAAAATTTAAAAATAAATATCCAAAAGTGATATTTATCTGATATATATCCTATATATCAGATATTTTGATATTTATTATAAATATCATATTTACGAACCCTGATTTAAATCGTATTTGTTGTCAAATAAATATTTCACAATTCTTAAATTTTATTTTTTTTCTTATATCGCATTAATTAACTTTTACCTGAAACTGACAGGAAAATAAACATTTGCTTGATCTTTGCTTTACATGCCTAGTAAGGAAAATAACATATTGCCTGCCTAGGCAGGTAATGAAACAAACGTGAGTGTCTAGTTACTTAGCAACATCAAATACTGACTGAATATGTCAAATGAATACTTAACAATTCTTAAAAATTAATAATTAATATTTTAATAAAATAGTAGCACTTTTGACTTGTCTAAGATATAGAATAATTTAACAAACACAAATTTAATAAATATGACAATTTTTAGAAATAAAATATTATACTTATAAGCAATTGTAGTACAATGGATAAAACGGATGTAATATTTGCGTTTATTAATTAACGAGCAAGAGGCCTTGCGCTCAAATCTCGCCGACTCAACTTATATATAAATAAATAAATATATCTTGACGTCTTTTACCCATTACTGGGTGTGGTACTCTGCCGTAACAGAGTTCGGTAAGTGATATATTTTTACGCGTGAAGTGCGGTTACCAGTCGTCAAATCACGGCCCCCAAAGATGTTAGTGGAGGGAGAGCCACAGGAGTTGATATGAAATTGGTGAAAGGCAGTTTCTCGGTTGAGGAAATCGAACTCGGGTCCTCAAGAACCGCAAGCTGAACTCTATGAGCTACTGTAATCAGGATTAAGTTCCTATTGTGGAGAGTAACAAATAAATAAACAAAGTCAAGTAAAACAACAAACATTCAGTCATAATAGTTTTATTTTGAAAGTGTGTAATTCTTGTAATAGGTTTGTTTGTGTAGTTTGCGATTTTAAACCGAGAGTTATAGAAAGTTTGAGTACTTCTGGTTAAATGTATTGGAAAAAGTGCTGCAAAGACCGCGTCATCGTCCCGATAACTTTCTTTCCGTTGGAAAGAAAACGTTTATTCATCTTAAAAGTACACATTCAACATTTCAATTTGAAGTATTTTATCTTGAAATAAAATCCCTAAAACAAAAAACTAAAATTCTGAAAGATAGGCACTTCCTAGCGTTTTCATTAATTTCAGTTGAAACACAAATTCGACAGACTCATTAGGGAAGATTCTAATGAAACTTCAGCCTACATTAATCAATCCTAATACGCCTCTGGCTTCAATCCTTCCGCGTATCGAACGGATCATTAAAAATAAACGCTTGGAAAACAAAATGAATCAAAAGTAAATAAGAAGAAACAAAAAGAAACTAATGGTATCCGTTTTGCATTTTTCATTTGTTCAAGATAATTACGCATCGATGAAAGAATTGAATTACGCGCCAATGCGGGCAATGCGCATGTCTGGCATCAGAACCGTATTCATATTTTCAGTAGGAACATATCCCCTCCCCCACCCTCCTACTGTAAAATCACCATTACTCCAAATCAATAATATTTACATTACTTCTACTCTTTTATTAATTAGAATAAATAAAATAATAGCTAAATATGAAACTAGTAAGGAAATGAATGTTAGTTATTACCTTACGCATGTGAAATTTGCAGAAGGAGGCGTAGCCGAGTTATGTAAACACATAAGTAAGGTAATAACCTTATTTTCTTACTAGTTTCATACAATATTTTTTCTACTTCCGTTCTAATAAATACGAAAGAGCATTTTTGAAATTATGAAATTTTGACATATTAATGACAGTTATAAATTCCAAAAATAAAAGAATAACACATCAGAATTCGTCTACCAAGATATTTGTTGCTATGTTACCTCATTATTTTACTAGTTAAATAATGCAGTTCATTACCTAACTCAAATAAGTGAAATAAAACGTCTATTTCTTAACGGAAGTAGAAAAATAACAATTAAATTCGCCTTTTACCCATCACTGGGTGTGTAAAGTGAGTTTTTGTTACTCGAACACGGTAATTGCAGTGTGAGCCAACGGCGAGAGCTGCAATAGTGTAAGAGGAACAAAGACACTTTACGCTCGTGATACACATATAATTTTTTCTACGATTGCATCTTCAATTATTAAAAAACGTATACGTACTGAAAATAAATTCGTTCTGTCAACTGTCAATATGACAAGTTTCTGTTTTGTTTGTACCCCTGGTAACTATTAAAATAAGCGCGCATTTAATATCTTTTTTGCGCGTTGCCACTGAAAATGCGCGCGACAAATATTTTTCGATTGTTCCACAGAAAACCTCAACTTTACGATGACAAATGAAAGCGTAATTGCCAACTTTTCATAGCAATCGTATAAAAAAATTATATCAATCCCTTTGGACGAGTTTTCCGATCTATATCGATAAAGATTGATTTTTCAATCTAAAAAATGATCAAAGAGGTTCAACTTTCTGCACAGTCAACAAATATTTAACTTGTAACTGTTACACTCAAATATTAAAATTAATTTTAACAGTAATTAAATAAATAAAACTAAAGGTATAAACAGTTTTTGCTACAGAATTAAATTCTCAACAAGCTATATTCGATTTGATCTCCAGGAAAGCACCGATAGCAAGAAACCTATTTTCCGGTTTCCAAGTCCGACCCTGCGTCGTGTGGGGCTGTCAAATGATGTTTGATTAATTGATTTGAAGCGGAAACCAGCAGGAAACAAATAGCTGAATAATTATGCGTCGGAGTTATTTTTTGTGAAAGTTCGCCGGTTATCGAAGCGAACATGAAATGACAGAACGCTGAATATACAATCGAGTCAGGGACAATACAGATTTTTTGGTTGGTATATAGGTTAGTGTGGGACGCGTTAATGAGATAAACTGATTCTTTATGAAAGACAGGTAATTGAAATCAATTAGTTGTTATCTATTTTAAGATAATACACATTAAATATAATTTTAGGTTGATCCAACTATTATTTTTTTAACAACAAAGACAAAATTCATTGTCGTCCATACACTTGGTGAAACTAGGTTTAATAAAATATAAACTAAACACTTGGCTAAGTCTCACAAAATTCAGCCTCCAAGTCACCTTATGAGGGCATCGTCAGAGGCTGGCCAGCACAGTTAGTAACCATAGACGCGTTTCGCTCTTATTAGAGCTCATCAGTATGGTATAACTCACTTCTTCACCTAGAACAAAGTTCACGTGAAGAAGCTGTGTGGCGAAATACTGTGCCAGCAGAGAATAAGATCTCTAACAAACGGTAAGATGACATGAGAAGTTCTGTGGAACAGGCCATGCCATCTACCGAAAAATATAAAATAAGCACTTGGCTAAGTCTCACAAAATTCAGTTGATTTGGAGGCTGAATTTTGTGAGACTTAGCCAAGTGGTTATTTTATATTTTATTATTTCTTTATAATTCCATCGACGAGAAAGTGCAGTGTAGCAAGTATATGTTTTACTGTAAAAATGTTAATAATATCTCAAGCGATACAGGTTGGTTAAACTAGAGTACAATTATTAAAACATCAACTTTTTCTTCGTAAGTCAATAGTTATGTGTGTATTAAGAGCGTAAAGTGATTCTTTGTTACTCGAACACGGTAATGCAGCGTGAGCCGAAGGCGAGAGCTGCAATAGTGTAAGAGAAACAAAAACAACTTTACGCTCGTGATACAAACATCATTTTTTCTACGATTGCATCCTGAATAAAAACTTATACGTACTGAAAATAAATTCGTTCTGTCAACTGTCAATATGACAAGTTCCTGTTTTGTTTGTATCCCTGGTAACTATTGAAATAAGCGCGCATTTAATATCTTTTTCGCGCGTTGCCATTAGAGACGCGCAACAAATATATTTCTCGATTGTTCCACAGAAAACGTCAACTTTATGATGACAAATGAGAGCATAATTGTCAACTTTTCATAGCAATCGCAGAAAAAGTATTTATTTTACCTGAAATTGACAGGAAAATAAACATTTGCCTAAGCTTTAAAACTCAGGAAAGCTTTGCTTTGCATGCCTAGTCAGGAAAATAATGAAACAAACGTGGAAAACGAAATGTTTTAATAATTCATTTGACATTCGCAAAACCAAAATCTCTTAACACTTTACTGTTTCTCTTGTTATCTAAGTCATCATCTGTGGCGCTACAGCCCAAATCGGGCCTGGGTCTACCGGACACACCGAGCCGCAGTTTTTACACTGCCGTACTGCCGGTCTTCGTAGTCAAATGCTACATTATTTAAGGCGAATAAGTGACTAGTTTATAGCGCCCGAGTTTGAGAAATACATGTAACTATATTTTATATTTTACGACAAATCACACATTGTCGACAGGCGGATTCGAACTGACGAACCTCGGTTCGGGTGACGTCACAGTATGTTAAGAGATGTGCTTTAACACGCTCGGCCACCGCGCCTGTTGTTATCTAAGTTACCATTTGTAAAATTTGACATGCAAGTATATTGCAGAAATGAAAAGAAAGTTACACTTTCAAGTTCACATATTTTATGGACTTTACTTGCCTATATTTTATTTTGTACAGATTAGAACAAAGCTATAATTTAGTTGACATATTTTCCGTTTTGTCCTTTCTGTCGGAAGCGCTGTATTCAAAGTCTGAATAAATAAAGTTGTTCTTTTGAAAGAAACCTTTCAGAAATTCAAGATTCTTAAATTATTTCACAATCTGAAAGAACATTGACCTTTTACAAAACGTGACCAACAATACGTTGCGTATATTCCGCAATATTTATAGCCTATCTTTTAACGCGAGGACTACGATTTATTTTCACAAAAAATATTGGATTTCGCTGACTTCAACTCGAATTTTACTATATGTTACTGTAATTGGGATTAAGTTCCTGTTGTGTAAAGTAACGAATGAAATAAAATTATTGAATTCTCATTTGTACCACGAGTATTACGATTAACCTGTCGTCAAATTATGACACCCAAGACTACAGATGTTTTATTATTGGATATTTTAAATATGAATACGTTCATAGCGACAAAAATTGTTATTACGACACATGTACAATTTGCTATTAACCTACTACAGCCGACAAATAATTTTCACCAAAATTAAATCTACCCCTGTGGCTTCCCCTGCACATTTTCTGCCTACTCTTGTAGAAAGTACTACTTTCCACACATTTATTTTATTTACTAATTATTAACTATCTGGGGATCTTGAGAACCCTGGTTCGATCACCAAAGCAGACAAACAATTTTCACCAAATTAAATTTTCCCCTGTAGCTTTCCCACCACTAACATCTTTGGGGGCCGTGATTTGACAGATGGTAACCACACTTCACGCAAAGAAATATATCACTTATCGAGATCTGCTACGGCAGAGAGCAACATCCAGTAATGGGTAAAAGGCGTGATGATATATTTATTTTATTTATTTATTTACTACTACTTACTAAGCACATATAAAAAATTAAAATGAGTTATAGTAGAACTAATATTCATAACAAAGGAAGTAATAAAACTAGAATTAACTAGTATTATACTAAAAGAATTAATTTAAACTTCAAAAACATTTGAACTATAAACTGAAATTTGTACATACATACATACATACATACATAACATCACGGTATATCTCATTAAATGGGGCAGCACGAACCCCTGAAACATTCATAGAGCAACATTTTCATCCTGACACACGATACTCGTTTCAACCACATTAACACTTCCTCCATACGAACTCTTTCTTTTCTCACAACCAAAATCCATCATCACACAACAAACATTCATCCATTCGCTCCTGTACACCTGTTTCATAAATCTTCACTTACGTCCACTTCTCTAACAACGAATCTATAAGAAATTAAGGCAGCATCTCCTGCGCTTGTTTAAAAATACATTTAATACAATTGCAGTTAGACACTGTATAGTAAAAACTGAAAATAAAGAAAACAAAAAGATGAGGAAGGAAGGGAGTATCTTCTGCGCTTGTTTTTGAAACTAAATTCCACACAATTGCAGTTGGAAACTCTATAGTAAAAACAGAAAATGAATCAAAAAGATAAGAAGGTGAACTCCACATAATTGCAGGTAAACACTCGAAAAATCTAACCAATGAATCTAAAATCAAGAATCATACACTTGTCCTTATTCATCATATTTATCCCGCAATTAATTTTCACCGAACATTCCTACTCTGACACACCACTTTTGCTTCAACCACATTCATAATTCCTTTCATTCAAGCTCGTTTATTCTTCACGCTCGGAATCTTTCGCTCACGCAACAACCCTTCAATCATATTTATCCACTTGTTCCTAGGCCGTCCACGCAAACTTTCACCCTCAATTTCACCAGCATACACCTGTTTCACCAATCTGTCATTCGACATACGTTCTACTTGACAAAACCATCTCAACTGACTTATTCCCACTCTTTTCACAACATTCTTCCCAATCTCACATTCATCATACACCAATGTATTCCGGACACGATCTCTTCTAGTATATCCACACACACCCCGCAAATACCTCATTTCCACAGCAATTATACATTAAACATTCGAACTATAATCTGAAATTTGTACCTAAAAGTTATATGTTAAATTTGATTAACATTAATAACTACAACTAACAACAAAACAGAACTATATTATATTAAATAAATTAATAAAAACAAAACTAACAAACACAAAATAAAGAAAAAACAAAAAACGAGACTAACTGAAAAAGTACCTTTGTCCCAAGTTAGACATATTATGGTGCGCTCAACGCCATCTCTTATTAACTAAATATCCTAATAGAGTGCAGAATGTTCAAAACAGATTATTTTAATTGTGAAATTTATACGGTCCATCATAATCTAAAAATATCATCTGTGTCAATTTTCACCATGCTTGAATATAATAACATAATTAAATAGAATTCGTGTGTATATAACATCGAGTTGGCTGTCTAAAATGTATTGAGTCGGAAGGTAATTTCTGTTATGTTTTCTCGAAGTCCGCAGAGAAAGATTGTTGGTATAAATTTGAATAAATCAATGCGGAATCCAAATTTGATTGTGTTATTCTACTCAGTAACTTTTTGCGCGTATATGTTTGAATAATTCAGCAATTTTCTGATAGAACAAGAGACATTTGTAAACGAAATTATTAACAGATTGAAGACACTGACTTTAAACGAAATTTGTTTTTAAAAATATTTAAAACTTTCTCTTCCTCGAAGTTTTCCAACAAATGTTGAAGAATTTGCAGACAATGGATCGCGTTTATAAACCGGAACAACTTTATCATATCATATTTCAAATCAACTTATTTTGTTCTTTAATTAGCCTAGACCTTGAAAAGTTTGCAGACTTATTAATTAAGGGCAGTTATGATTCTATGAATAGCACCCTCGTCGCACAAGAGAGAGTTCAACTTTACTTACTTCAAATTATATCGAGAAATGTAAATGAGACTGATTATAGAGACTTTATAAGAAGAGTGTTGACAATAGGATGGCTTACTTATGATTGGTTGTGGGGATCACGTGGTACAAAACCGCCATGTTGTTGTAAATGCGTAATTGAAGTACGGACCTCTGGGAGGCCGAGTCGCCCTCACAAAAGGTGCTCGGAAATAATATGAATTAATTAATAAAAATAGCAATCTAAATAAAAAACTTAAAGACAAAATTAATTGTCTTTGAATGCTCACTTGGTGAAACTAGGTTTAATAATAAAATATAAAACTATACACTTATTTTGTAATATTTGTAAAGAAAGGTTTTCATTGTAAAACGAGTATGAAAGTTGGAATATTAGCTATCGCTCGTGCTCCAACTTTCGTACTCGTTTTGTAATGGCACTTTCTCACGTGTGTGCTAAACTTTTTTAGAATCGAGCTGGAAATGAATTGTTAACACATTACAACCGCAAACTTTGATTCTGGTGTTGCACAATTTTTTAACTTATAATCTCATTTCCGAATTAAATATATAAATATATCATCATACTTTTTACCCATTACTGGATGTGGCATTCACTAGTAAGTGATATATTTCTTCACGAGAAGTGCGGTTACCAGCCGTCAAATCACGACCCTAAAGATATTAGTGGAGGGAGAGCCATAGGGGTAGATTTAATTTGGTGAAAATTATTTGTCGAACCAGGGTTCTCAAGATCCACAGGCCGACTCGATACCACACGATTTAAAAATGACATACAGTAGAGCCCCGATTATCCGAACCTCAGTTATCCGAACCTCAGTTATCCGAACCCTCAATTATCCGAACGATGAATCCATTTATCCGAACACTCGGTTATCCGAACGTTTGCGAGATTTGGCCGCTCAAAAACGTGTAGCCACCGTTCGCCAATTGAAGATAGACAGTTTTATGCAACCGAAGCCATAAAATAAATTATGCGGAATACTTTTGATAAATGTTTCATACTTATTATATTTGGTTTTGAGAATATATTTCGATTTTTACAACATATTTTTTTGTGCAATAATTTTTTTTCTTTGACACCACGAAAAATATTGCATTTCGGTTATCCGAACTTTCGATTATCCGAACTAGGTCCGGTCCCAATTAGTTCGGATAATCGGGGCTCTACTGTATCTATTAAATTATTATTAATTCAAAATTAAAATAAAGAAATAAATAAATATATTTTACCCATTACTGGATGTGGCATTCTGCCGAAGCAGATCTCGGTAAATTATATATTTCTTCGCGAGAAGTGCGGTTACCAGCCGTCAAATCACGACCCCAAAGATGTTAGTGGAGAGGGAGCCACAGGGGTAAATTTAAATTGGTGAAAATTGTTTGTCGGCTGTGGGGATCCAACCAGGGTTCTCAAGATCCACAGGCCGACTCGATACCACTGAGCCACCTACCCCATTATATAGCGATAAATTTAAAAATGACATATCTATTAAATTATTATTAATTAATCATAATTATTTTCTATATTTATTTAAATATACCCTCATTGCATTTATATTTTTAAAGTACTGAAATAAAGCTAAGTTTCTCCTGCACAAATACCAGTATTGAAAATTTACCAGTGTCTTTAAATGTTTAAATATAGTCCGCAAGCACGGAAATACAATGATAACTTGATGCTAATTTTCAAATAGCGATACAATTGGAAATGTAGACAATGATCGCAAACAAATTAGAGATACGAGCTACTTCCGTGCCCCTCTTACCCCGCTGACTATTTCAACCACCGCCCCAAGTGTTCACGGCTAATCGTTCCCATCCCCCGCCCCCCGGGGGTTGTATTCAACGTAGTATAATTGCACGCTTTATATTCTGCCGTGATGTCGGCACAAAATGATCGATTAGGTTTCATAACGCTCTAGATATTTTCTTTTTGGTGGAGTTGCTGATAGAGAAAAATTTTAATTATGATAACCGAAAGATTGTTTTTTATTATTATTATTTAGTTATTTACTATTTTGCATAATAAGAAAAATTCCAATAAAGCTGCCTTTACTTAATTAGCAATTATAATTAGTTTGTCATATGTCAAATAAGGCTCGAGTTCATACCAATAAAATTAAGACACTTTATTAACCCTGGTTCGAGTCCCACAGCCGACAAAAAATTTTCACCAAATTAAATCTTCCCCTGTGGCTCCCTCTCCACTAATATCTTTGAGGGCCGTGATTTGACGGTTGGTAACTACACTTCACGCAAAGAAATATATCACTTACCGAGATCTGCTTAGGTAGTGTGCCATACTCAGTAATGTGTAAAAGGCGTGATGATATATTTATTTTATTTTATTTATATTTTTATCTTTTAACGTTTGATATATTTGACAGTGGCAATTTAAATGTCAACTATTATTATGAAGTAGATAGCTCAGTGATATCTAGTCGGCCTGAGAATTTGAGAACCCAAGTTTGATTCTCACAAAAGAAGTTAAATGCGCGCGTTTCCAATGGCAACGTGCGAAAAATATATTAAATACGCTCTTAATTCAATAGTTACTAGAGATACAAACAAAACAGAAACTTGTCATATTGACAGTTGACAGTGTTCGATTTACAAAGACTCACTTTACGCTCTTAATACACAAATAACTATTTGTTTCATGATCAGTACATCTTACAGTATATACCCTTTAATTTTTTCCCGAAGTACAGATTATATATATATATATATATATATATATATATATATATATACATGACACAAATCTGCAGTAATATGATTTTTGTTTGCTTAATTATATTCTTTTTCAAAGTATTCTACAATTGTTATTTGTACATAATCTATACTGCGAAATGTTTGTTTCTATGCGTCGAAGAAAAAGCTCGATAGTGGAGGCAGACTATTTTCTGAGCGCACCAAATCATTTCATGGCCGAGGTGCATACAAAATTTTTCACGCAACTGCACTATGTTCAAGAAAATGGGAAAAATTTGGGAGTCCACAATGACAAAAAGATTAAGAACCACTGCACTAAATCTCGACTGGCCAGTTGCCCCGCCAAAAGATAAATGTTAAACTTGATTTAGGCCCCTTAGACCATTTATCCGGCTGGATAAGAATTAATTTGATCAAATCCCTTTCCGAAATATTAAATGAAGTGTATCTTTCGGTAAAAATAAAAATCTGCTTAGCGCATCATCACTGAACAAACCGCCAATAATTCCATCCTCAGTCGATTGTCAATTGATTTCCGGCCTCGTTTGTTCGGCAGAGGTCACATTCCGCAGCATTCCAACCAACCCAGATTTCCTCATGGTTCATAATTTTAGCCCAATAATGTGGCCGGAACTCCCGACAAATATAATCCTGACTATATCCTTCTCTCATAACTCTTTCGGCTTTCGACAGAGCTGGCGGGGGGTGGCGGGGGAGGGGAGAGAAGACGGGGAAACTTCCCTTGAGCGGGCACAGACCGACTGGAAGTAATTCGAAGATGGTGGTAGCAACGATACCTGGGTTTCAGTTCGGTTCAATTATTCTCTATTGTTTTCAATGAAAGCTTTGAAATATATATTATTAATTCTTTACTATTTATATGTACAAATATACCGTTTGTCTACTTTTTTTTGTTATATAGGAAATTCAATGGTAAAATTTGCATTACGCCATAAATTTTTCCCTGTTAATTTTAGAGCAAAAGTTTAAATACAAAAGTTGTTCAGAATTAAAAATTGCGTCCAACAAGCTCTTACTTATTGATATACGAAGATCTTGTCACGAGATACAGGTAAATTAAAATTTCCATCTTTTACAGAGTGCCATGAAAAATAATACAAATAATAGTATTGTCTAGTATTTTTGAGTTTGACAGTTTGTGTTCTTTTAATCTGAACAACTTTTGTATTTGAACTTGTGCTCTAAAATTAATAGGAAAAAATTTATGGCTTAATGAAAATTTTACCATTGAATTTCCTATATAACAAAAAAAAATAGACCCCGGTGTTCTTATCGATTTTGATTTGTTTGAACTTCAGTTTTCAAATATTTTAAGGTTGTTTTGTAACTTGACAGCGTGGTCAGTTTCTTTTTATTGAAATAAAAATCACTAGATGGCATTACTTGACGTACTAAACCCAGCCTTCATTGAATTCCGCTACACTTATTATGGCCATTTTATGTCATTAAAATTTGCAAATTTACAGAGCGAGTTGTCAACTAGCGCCTCTGACGAGATCAGGGTTCGTAAATATCATGATATTTATAACAAATATCAAAATATCTGATATATAGGATATTTATCAGATAAATATCACTTTTTGGATATTTATTTTTTAATTTTAGTTTTTGTACACATTTAGAAAAACTGAAAAATTTCACTTCTCCGGAGGCTATATCTCAAAAACTAAACAAGATATGGAAATGCGCTCAACGGCGTTGAATTCCCCGTGTCCGAATTGACTTATAAGCAAATTTTCATACAATTTTAAGCAATTTCATTTTTTGTAATTATTCCCTAAGGTATATACCTTTGATTTTTTCAGATTTTAATTCAATTTTCCCAAAAATCCTTAATCCTTAATTTACATACATATGTATTTTGACCCACTGAATCCAGTGGTGCAATCTTCAAATGCATATGACTTCTGGTTTTGGAGAAAATGTTAAAAAACTGCTTTTTGCGATTTTTTTGGCGGAAAATTGAAAAAAAAATAAAAATCGCTGAAACTATGTTTATAAGTTAACTGAAGCACGAGAAAATTAATGCCGTTGAGCGCGTTTTCATATCACATTTAGTTTTTGAGATATAGCCTCGTAAAAGTAGAAAAACTGAAAAATTCGAAAAATTTCACTTTTCCGGAGGCTATATCTCAAAAACTAAACAAGATATGGAAATGCGCTCAACGGCGTTGAATTCCCCGTGTCCGAATTGACTTATAAGCAAATTTTCATACAATTTTAAGCAATTTAATATTTTTAATTATTTCCTAAGGGGTACCCCTTTGGTTTTTTCAGATTTTAATCAATTTTCCCAAAAATCCTTAATCGTAGGATTATTAAAACGAAAATTTACATACATATGTATTTTGACCCACTGAATCCAGTGGTGCAATCTTCAAATGCATATGACTTCTGGTTTTCGAGAAAATGTTAAAAAACTGCTTTTTGCGATTTTTTTGGCGGAAAATTGAAAAAAAATAAAAATCGCTGAAACTATGTTTATAAGTTAACTGAAGCACGGGAAAATTAATGCCGTTGAGCGCGTTTTCATATCACATTTAGTTTTCGAGATATAGCCTCGTAAATGTAGAAAAACTGAAAAATTCGATAAATTTCACTTTTCCGGAGGCTATATCTCAAAAACTAAACAAGATATGGAAATGCGCTCAACGGCGTTGAATTCCCCGTGTCCGAATTGACTTATAAGCACATTTTCATACAATTTTATGCAATTTAACATTTTTAATTATTTCCTAAGGGGTACCCCTTTGGTTTTTTCAGATTTTAATTCAATTTTACCAAAAATCCTTAATCGTAGGATTATTAAAACGAAAATTTACATACATATGTATTTTGACCCACTGAATCCAGTGGTGCAATCTACAAATGCATATGACTTCTGGTTTTCGAAAAAATGTTAAAAAACCACTTTTTGCGATTTTTTTGGCGGAAAATAGAAAAAAAATTAAAATCGCTGAAACTATGTTCATAAGTTAACTGAAGCACGAGAAAATTAATGCCGTTGACCGCGTTTTCATATCACATTTAGTTTTCGAGATATAGCCTCGTAAAAGTAGAAAAACTGAAAAATTCGAAAAATTTCACTTCTCCGGAGGCTATATCACAAAAACTATTTGATATTTTTATATAATGGATATATATCATTGCAAAAATATGACGATATATATCAAAATAAATATCATGATATATATCGATCGATATATATCTTCGAACCCTGGACGAGATACGTCGTAATTAACATAACCTAACCTATTAATATTGAATATATACATTAAATACTCAATTCCATTAAATGTAATTTATTTTATCACATAAACTTCAATTTTCAAATATTTGACGGTTGTTTTATTTTAATTTTCAAATAACTTAAGGCTGTTTTTGTAACTTGACAGCGAGGTCACTTTCATTTAATTGAACTAAAAGTCACTAGATGGCATTACTTGACCTATGACAAATTTTATATGGCAAAACAATGAAATGAAATGGCCATAATAACCGTAGTGCAATTCAATGAAGTTGGCAATGATTTTAGATAACCAAAAATAAAACTGAATCGGAATAATTCAGATTCCACTATAAGCTACTGTAATTGAAATTTAGTTCTTGTTATGCAAAATAATAAAAAAATAATAATTTATTACCATGTTATTAAGCGTCAACTTAATTATTGAAAAATGTATTTTTAATTAACCAAAGAATAGTTTACAAGCCTAATTTATATAAGTATGTATACCTCTGCAATCCCCACAGCCGACAAACAATTTTCACCAATTTAAATCTACCCCTGTAGCTCCCCCTCCACTAATATCTTTGGAAGCCGTGATTTGACGGCTGGTAACTGCACTTCACGCAAAAAAAAATATCTGCTACGGCAAAGTGCCACACCCAGTAATGGGTAAAAAGACGTGATGATATATTTATTTTATTTTATTTATCCCGAGATAGACTCTTTAATAAAAGCTCAAAAAGCTATTGTATCTGAAAGATATGCTTTACTCTTTATACATAAGGTCAGAATATATATCGATAAAAATAGAATGTTGTGTTAGTGGAATCAATTTAGTAAACAGGTATAGTAATTGAATAAAGTTTGAAAGGATATAGTATAGCAAGTAATAATATCCACTAACGTTAGATTCTTTTATATGTAATTAATTGGAGTATCATGTAAGATAATATTATTGAATTCTACGATATTACTCAAATTACATTTGATGAAAAAGGAAACATGTTCCTGCAAATTCCAATTATTATTTCTTTATTTACGGAGTCATTTATATATTATTTTTGCCAACTGAAGAATCTTTAGTACTCGTAATATAAAGAATCGTACAACGGTCTCATTATTACAATTTGTTATTTTATATTGTTTGCTTTCTAATATTTCTAAATTATTATTAAATTATTATTATTGTAGTAAGTGAAGAAAGTGAGATATTTCTTCATGAAGATGTTTCTATAGAAGAGAGAAGAGAAATACACTCGTTCAAACCGCATCTCAATATCTCTTTTAGTTTTTGAGTTATATCGATTGTTGACTTTTTTTAAAACCCAACTTTAAAAGCCCATATCTCGAAAACTAAAAGAAATATTAAAATGCGGTTTGAACGAGTGTATTTCTCGTGCGCTACTTAGCTTATACCGAAATTTTACCATTTTTGAAAATTTTTCAACTTTTGTCCAAAATTTTCTTTTCTCAACATTTCCAAAAGTTGAAGAGAAAATCTAAAAACACCAGTGAATTCCTCGCGTGAAAATACATAGGTATGCAAATTTTATACATTAAAATTCGCACTGATAAATTTTTTAATACAAAAAAACGAAAATAGCCATTTTTTGAAATTTCTTAAGGCGTTTTTACGGATTTTGGCCATTTTTTAATTTTTTGTAATAAACAATTTATCTGTGCGAATTTTAATGTAAAAATTTGCATACCTATGTATTTTCACGCGTTGAAGATTTTCATTATCTCTTCAACTTTTGGAAATATTGAGAAAAATAAATTTTGAAAAAAATTAAAAAATAGTAAAATTTCGGTACAAGTTAAGTAGCTCACGAGAAATACACTCTTCAAACCGCATTTCAATATCTCTTTTAGTTTTCGAGATATGAGCTCTCAAAGTTGAGTTTTTAAAAAAGTCAAAAATCGACATAACTCAAAAACTAAAAGAGATATAGAAATGCGGTTTGAACGAGTGTATTTCTCTTCTATCTTCTATAGAAACATATTTAAAAAAAATTTGAATTTTGAACCGGTTCAACCAAAAATTCACAAAAAATAAATATATGCTTTTGAACCATTACTGGCAGTGGCACTCTGCTATAGTACATCTCAGTAAGTAATATATTTATGCTTGTGAACTGCAGTTACCAGCCGTCAAATCACGGTTCAATATGTCATCTCAACGAAGCTTTTGCGTGCGTACTTCTGAACTAACACTTAACACACGCCATGGTTGACACTTAGTAGTTACAGGAGACGTTTTCACCAATATGCATAGTGGAATCCACAGATACTTCGTTCCTCTAAAACCTTCATATGATTGCATGAAAAAATGCAAAATAATTCTGTAATTTGGGAAGAAATAATGATTCCAAAACTAGTACATTTTTATCAAAATTGAAAACAAATATACAGTTTTCTTTTGAACGGGACATTTTTAAATAAATTTGACTGACAAAAAGTGTTATTTTTTCATAACCTTTCATTTCATATACAAATTGTATATTGAAATGCTCTGAAATCTGTGAAAAGTTTGATAATGTCCAAACACAAAAATGACTGTATCTTGTTTATTATAAATTTCATCAAAAAACTGACTGACAAATATTAATATTTTTGTATCATCATTATTTATATAAAATTGGAATAAATTTGGTCAGTTAGAAGAGCAAATAAGTTAATAGCATTTTTGAGCGTTCTTACTCAAGCTAAAAATTAAATAAACTATCACACTGCGGCTCGGTGAGTGCGGACCCTGTACTGTAATTGGAATTAAATTCCTATTGTCCAGCGTAACATAAATAAATAAATAAATATCAGTACAAGAATAGCGCGTGCCAAACTGTTTGTAATAAAATTGTTGAATGATTTGAACCAAGATATATAATAAATAAAGTTCTATTAATAAATCTTCACCTCTAGTAAATCAATAATAATTTCCACATGATATACAAACAGATGTTAAAAGATATGTACCATACGCCAATCTTAATCCAACAACAATTAATTATAAAGATGGTGCTAGGTAGCTAGGTACATAAATAACAATATTTCACATGTTGACGCATCTACGCAACAGAAGCGGCATCTTCCGACAAGAACCGTTTAATGTAATGGAAAAGACGAACAGACGACTTGAAGTTACGCTCCAAGTTACGAGATACGTCAGACGATGCTCCATCACCATCATAACCGAGCACTAAACGTCACCGGCACAAACACTAACGCAAGAGGAGGAGGTTACTCTCTCGTCTACAGGGCCGGAACTAGCAGGAGATAAATATGTCATAGTGAATTTTATATTTTATATACCGAAGGCAATTTAAAAATATATTTAATTGAATTTTCTGTTATAATCATTTGTTTTCACTGCCTTGTCAGAAAATAGTACATTATGTTCCTAGGCCGGAACGAGCTTTATTTTAACATGTTACCAACTTAATACGAGATAAAATAGAGGTTCCGGTCTAGCAACTTTTTGTAACAAATAAAATAAATAAATATAAATATATCATCACGCCTTTTACCCATTACTAGATATGGCACTCTGCCTGAGCAGATCTCGGTAAGTGATTTTTTTCGCGTGAAATGCGATTACCAGCCGTCAAATCGCGACCCCTAAAGTTGATAGTGAAGGGAGAGCCACAAGGATAGAATTTAATTTGGTGAAAATTGTTTGTCGGCTGTGGGGATCGAACCAGGGTTCTCAAGATCCACAGACCGACTCGATACCACTGAGCCACCTACCCTACTTTTTGTAACAAGTGCACTAAAATGACCTCTTTAATTCGTGTCTTGATTTTGTGCCGTAATTATCATTACCTCTCAGTTTTAGGGCTTTAAAATTAGTACCGGTCAGAAATGTGGCGACAGTAGCAGATCTCAGTAAGTGACATATTTCTTCGCGTGAGGTGCGGTTACCAGCCGTCAAATATAGCATAAAAAGTAATTAGTATTTTAAATAAATACATAAAAATTATTGATGTAATAGATAGCTCAGTGGTATCAAGTCAGATTGTACTCGTAGATTTGAGAACCCGAGTTCGATTCCTACAGCTGACAAACAATTTTTACCACGGTAAAACTACCCTTGTGGCCCGTTTTTCACTAACACCTTTGAGGGCCGTGATTTGACGACTAGTAACCGCATTTCTTGCGAAGAAATATATCACTTATCGAAGATCTGCTACGACAGAGTACCACAGTCAGTAATGGGTAAAAGGCGTGATGATATATTTATTTATTTACCTTAATAGCAAACTTAATAAATAATAATTAACACTTTCTAAAATTGTACATTGTTTCATAAAAAAAATACGTAGATAGTGGAAGTCCGCCTTTCACCTGTCATTAGGCAATTTACTTCACTTCATGCGAAAAAAGTATATCACTTACCGAGATCTGCATGGGCAGAGTGCCACACCCAGTAATGGATAAAAGGCGTGATGATATATTTATTTTTTCTACGATTGCTATGAAAAGATGACAATTACGCTCTCATTTGTCATCGTAAAGTTGACGTTTTCTGTGGAACAATCGAAAAATATCTTTTTTGCGCGTCTCCAATGGCAACGCGCGAAAAAGACGTTAAATTCGCGCGTTTCCAATGGCAACGCGCGAAAAAGATTATTTCAATAGTTACCAGGGATACAAACAAAACAGAAACTTGTCATATTGACAGTTAACAAAACGAATTTAGTTTTAGACGTATACCTACATTTTATAATAACTTTAAGATGCAATGGTAGAAAAAATTATGTGTGTATCACGAGCGTAAAGTGTCTTTGTTCCTCTTGCACTATTGCAGCTCTCGCCTTCGGCTCGCGCTGCAATTACCGTGCTCGAGTAACAAAGAATCACTTTACGCTCTTAATACACAAATAACTATTATTTATATTAGGCATGAAAAATTCCTGAGGGAAGAAAACTATCACTTCCTTCTCTTAATTAAGGAAAGAAAATTTTACTTTCTAACAAGGTCGTGATAAAAATATCTTGTTACTAAACACATGAATGATTTTAATATTTAGGTAAAGTTAGATTAAAAGAGATGACGTACAATAGAAGTAAAATCCCTACCTATATAATTACAAGATAGGATCACAATGATATGTTAATACTCATCAAGGGTTTTCCACATTGTGGAACCCTAGTAATTTCCCCCTCCTAAAGTGAAAAAGAATGATCGTCAGTTTTTCACGCACCCTGCAATCACAGCATTTCAAATTACCCTCCGCTGCTCTGGGCTAACCTCTTTATTTATTATTTTCGGCTAATGATAACTCTTCGCATAAATGGCACGTGTTAGAGAGAGACAAGGGGAGTAGGAAAAATGCGCGTGCGCATGTGTCGACGTCACGAGACCGTGACGGGTCACAGGTCAAGGTGACGCTGGAAGGTGCAGCAGAGGCGCACGTAGAATGGGGGCACAAACAATTGCGGAATAATATTGTTTTTTGTTATTATACCTACAATTGTAAGTATAATTTTAACCCACTTTAGACAACAGTTGATATAAAACCTTCAATTGTTTTCAGCTGTGTGTCATTTGTTTTACAGAAAGAACCAGTACAGCTACATTCATAGCTTGACAATTAATCATTACAATTATCATTTATTAAAAGCGTCTTAAAAATTATAGCTGGTAGCACAAGCTCTGTGTTTGCCTGTTTTAGGAGCAGTGTTTTAGCTATCTCTAACATGTTAAAACCGTGCTCTTAGAACACACAAAAACAAAGCTTGTACTACGAGCCAACGATTCAAAATGCAATTCATAGTTTATAGTATGCTTATACTTATAAACGCCTCTTTAGTTGCGAGTGTATAATGCCTATGGCACACTGGTCGAAGAGCATCGAAAAGCTCTTTGATGAAACAACAGAACGCACCCGTCATTGACGAAAAATAAAAGCTTCTAAAGTTGAGAAAGAAAAAATAGATTTCAAAAATATGCTAACGTGAAATGAGACACAAAAGATACGAGTGAAATAAGATACGTTCGTTTCATCGATGAGCTCTTCGATGGAAATAGAGGAGCCTCTATTTTTCGTCAATGACGGGTGCGTTCTGTTGTTTCATTGAAGAGCTCATCGATACGCTTCGACTAGTGTGCCATAGGCATAAAAAACTAATATCTAAAGGGCTTATAAAACGAGTCACATACTGTTCTTTTTCTACGATCGCAAATTAAGAAAACAACAAAATTTAAAGTTTTTATGAATTATTTAAAAAGTAAGGTTAAGCTACAATGGCAAATGCTTGCAACTAACTTCACTCTGTGCTTAACAGCTAACCAATATGTAATTAAGATGTTATTTAGCGCCATGGAAACCAGTCATATATTTATGCGCGTGAACCATCCGTCAAATCACAACCTCTAAAGATAATTTTAAATAAATAAAATAAATAAATATATCATCACGCCTTTTATCCATTATTAGGTGTGGCACTCTGCCTATGCAAATCTCGGTAAGTGATAAGTTTTTAGTGTGAAGTGCGGTTACCGGCCGTCAAATCACGGCCCCTCAAAGATATTAGTAGAGGGGGAGTCACAGGGGTAGATTTAAATTGTTGAAAATTGTTTTTTCGGCTGTGGGGATTGAACCAGGGTTCTCAAGATTCACAGGCCGACTCGTTATCTCTGAGCCACCTACCCCATTTTAATTTTAATAATTTTATTGTGGTAAAAATAGTATGTCGACTGTGGAACTTGAACCTGGGTTTTCAAATCCACAGGCTGACTTGATACCACTGAGTCACCTACCCCATAATATAAAGTTTGTCATTTTAAATTCGAAGGCCTACGTGACTCTACTATACAGGGTGTTTCACAACTTAGAGCAAAAAATTAAAGGGCATATTCTGTACGACGTGCTGATTAGGAATCAAAAAGAATTTTTTTTAAATCGCAAAATTATTTTCCATGTTTCGTTGCCACTGCCACTGGGTGTATGATTATGTTAAAGTTATTAATTAAATAAAATTCTATTATAAATAACTGCTAATAATTGAATTGTGTAATTATTCATTCGTAGTTGATACCTACTTTATTGTTTGTGTTTAATAGGAAAGCGAATCCTGTGCAGTACTACAAAAAATGTTTTAGATTAACAACCCTTAATTTTTCGAATTTAAAAAAAATTCTTGTTGCATGATCAGCACGTCGTACAAAATATACTCTTTATTTTTTGTTTTAAGTTGTCAAACACCCTGTATATTCCAACAAGAAACTATTAATTTTAATTGCTAATTGTAATTACTAATTAGGCTACTTTAAATAGACTGCCTCGATACTACTACTACTACTACCTAATTCAAAGTAACTAAGTTTCCTGTTATGCAGCATAACAAATAAATAAAGAATAAGAACATTCTGCTGCAAGGTACGAAGACAACAACAAAAGCAGGGATGAAGAATATAGAGCGTCCATAATAATGATGATCCCACAGCTATAATGTGCCTCTCATATATCCTAATTGGAAATTCGCATGTTCGCCTCCAGCCCCAGCCCCAGCCCCAGCCCCAGACAAAACAAATCCTCAATAGATAATGGCGGCTCCGACATCTACACAAGTTAGGGGAAATGAGCCCTCATATCCGTACTATTAATTATAGACAGCGGGGTTTATTTAAAATGATAATATTCATGATTATCTGCACGACCCTGTTTTCATTTGCATTCATTTCAGTGTGTGTGTGAGTGCATGTATATCAGCGGGTGACGGACAGCAAAAAGAATTACAGTGGCGTACAAATAAGGATATATATATATATATATATATATATATATATATATATATATATATATATATATATATACTGATTGTCGTCTACGTTATATACAGGGCCTAAAATGTCACAAAAATGGAGGAATACTGAGTGCTAAACTTGGCCGCAAGAGGCGCTTTTTCCGACTTTCATAAGCAATTTATTTTGTAGGAAATACATAGGTCCATTTTTACACAAACATACAAGCACACAATTTACATAATTATTGTATGTAAAATTTGTAAATAAATACATTAGCACGCCTTTTACCCATTACTGAGTATGGCACTCTGCAGTAAGCAGATCTCGGTAAGTGATATATTTCTTCGCGTGAAGAGCGGTTACCAGCCGTTAAATCACGGCCTCCAAAGATTTATATTGGTTAAAATTGTTTGTCGGCTAAATTATATTATATATATATATATATAAGGTTGTGAAGTCGGGATAGAAATTTGCCAAAAGTACCAAATCTGAAGAATAAGGAATATTTAACTGTTCCGGAGGCTATATCTTAAAAACTAACCAAGATATGAAGATGCGCTCAACGGCATTGAATTCCGCGTGTTCGAATTAACTTATAAGCTTATTTTTAGCTAATTTTAAACAATTTAATTTTTTAATTATTTCCTTAGGGGTACCCCTTTGGATTTTTTAGATTTTAGACCAATTTTCTTAAAAATTCTTAATCGTAGGATTATTGTAATGAAAATTTACATACATATATATTTTGACCCATTGAATCCAGTGGTAATATCCTTTAGGGCATATGTTTTCTAGTTTTTAAGATAATATTAAAAAACTGGTTTTTGAGAAAAATTTTGCGGAAATTTGGAAAAAATTAAAATGGCTGAAAATGTGTTTATAAGTTAACTGAAGCACGAGAAATTCAATGCCGTTGAGCACATATTCATATCTCGTTTAATTATTAAAATATACCCTCGGATAATTGCAAAATCTAAAAAAAAATTCTAATTTAACTTTTCCAGAGGTTATATCTTAAAAACTAAACAAGATATGGAGAGGCACTCAGTGGCAGTAAATTCCTCGTGTCTGAATTGACTTATTAATAAATTTGTAGATAATTTGAAGCAACTTATTGTTTTAAATTATAATTTCGATTTTAGGCCAATTTCAAACTGTTTAGTTAAACTATAAAAGAAACTACAACTAACAACAACACAAAACTATAATTTTTATAAATTAATTAAAAACAGTTCTCGTCACACGGCTTCTTCACGTGAACTTTGTTCTAGGTGAAGAAGTGGGTTATACCATACTGATGAGCTCTAATAAGAGCGAAACGCGTCTATGGTTACTAACTGTGCTGGCCAGCCTCTGACGATGCCCTCATAAGTTGACTTGGAGGCTGAATTTTGTGAGACTTAGACAAGTGTTTATTTTTATATTTTATTATTACACCTAGTTTCACCAAGTGAGCATTTAAAGACAATTAATTTTGTCTTTGTTGTTTTTTTTTATTTAATTACAAACCACTACTAGCAAACACAATTTAAAAAACAATACTAAAAAATGCAGGTGACAGCAATGGTAAACTTACAAACTGAAAGTGTATCTTTGTCTCAAGTTTGATATATCGTGATTAATAATAATTTATTATAATGTCATAACGTCAAACGTTGATGTTTTAACAGATAAAACGTCAAGCATTTATTTATTTCTTTTGTTCAATTCCATGGCTATCAATATTTTCAACGTAATTTTCGACATTTTCATATTTAATTTCTAACGTTACAAAGCACGTAAAAGTATTTCTGTTTACTGATTTAGATGCAGAATTTGATGCCCTAAAACTTTTATTTGACGCGTTTTTGCTTCAAATAATTAGGGAAGCAGGAAATTGCAAAAAACTGATTTCCCATGTTAAAGTCCTATGACCCGCTGAGCGAGTCACCACCTTGTATATAAATATATTGTATCGGAGTGTCAGTGTCACATTATAATTATTGTATTATTTTGCATTTGTGTTACCAGCTGTTATCCCTCAATAGAATTCATATCAAATGTAGTAATTATTAAAAATATTTTGGTCAGAAAATGACTTAAAACTTAAAATGTGTATATTTTTTTTCTATTTTTTTCATTTTAGTCGAACGATTCGGGCCCCCCAGAGTCACGGACCCCCAGCACTTGCCTAGTTTGCCTAGGCAAAAAGACGGCCCTGATAATAAACACTCATTAATATTTCAGAACCATTTTCCTAAACATCAGATCAAACTTATCGCCCTCCTAATTAATGTAAACCTGCCCTAAATCTCACAAGCCGGCCCTGCACCCGCACTAGTTCAACACTTTGTCCTTTTGGGAGCTTGTGCTGCCATCTGTTTTATGTCGCTCGCGTTTGCCCCATTCAAAAGACATAATTAGTCTAGCTACAACAGTACGAGACTGTCCGTATTTACTTGAAAAGATGCTATGAGCTATGTGCTGTTCTGTAATATGTGTCGCAGTGGCAAAGGTGCTCTGTATTTGTCGAGCAAAGATTCTCTGTTTGATGGTGGTACAATATTTGAACTCATTTATAAGGTGCATTTTTATTTTGACAAGCTAATGGCATCGCGAGAATTGAAAGAGTATTCTGTATATTTAATGAATAAAAATTTAAATTTCATTTGACATATATTTTTAAAAGGTTGACTGTCGTTATATAGGGCCTAAAAGTCACAAAATAAATTTGGAATACTGAGTGCTAAACTTTGCCGCAAGAGGCGCCTTTTCCGACTTTCATAAACAATTTATTTTGTAGGAAATGCATAGGTCCATTTTTACACACAAATACACAATTTACATAATTATTGTATGAAATATTAGTAAATAAATATATCATCACGCCTTTTACCAATTACTGGGTGTGGCACTCTGCCGGAGCAGATCAGTGAAATGCGGTTATCAGCCGTTAAATCACGGCCCCCAAAGATGTTAGGGAATACTGAGTGCTAAACTTGGCCGCAAGAGGCGCTTTTACCGACTTTCATAAGCAATTTATTTTGTACGAAATGCATAGGTCCATTTTTACACACAAATACAAAATTTACATAATTATTGTATGAAATATTAGTAAATAAATATATCATCACGCCTTTTACCAATTACTGGGTGTGGCACTCTGCCGGAGCAGATCAGTGAAATGCGGTTTTTAGCCGTCAAAGCACGGCCCCCAAAGATGTTAGTAGAGAGGGAGCCACAGGGGTAGATTTAATTTTGGTGAAAATTGTTTGTCGTAGTAGCAAATTATACCTGCGTCGTAGTTATAATTTTTGCCGCTATGAACGTATTAGCTGCTGTCAAGTAATAATCATTGTTGTAAATTGTGTGTGTTTCAAATTTTGTTTTTCATCCATAGCTTACTGCACATTAATTATTTAAAATTATTTAAATTTCAATTGAATTTTTCTCAATATTTTTATTATGTAAGAATGTAGAATGGTCACATAGTTGAATTCAGAAAAAAATACCGTATCGAATAGGCCTACAAAATATGTATAATCTCATTTGAAAAAATATAACTTTGTGTTGTAACTTGAGAATCACTGGTTTAAAAAATTATTTTATTCTTTAAGCAGATGTCCCCCTTGGTCTTCTACAACTTTGCTCTGTAATATTTTTTGTAACTATAATAATAAAGAAAGTATAGGCGGTGGTTGGTTTCGCTGTTACACCCTATATATACCGGGTGTAACACGAAAAGTGAAACATAGGCGTTTAACATGGCAAATCAGTTTTTCCGTGCGCATTGCTCCCCTAATTATTTTAGGAAAAAATGTTTCAAATAAATGTTGTAAAGCACAAAATTCATTTTGACTACTTCATAACTGCAGAAATTAAATTTGAAAATTCACGTAATTTCAATTTAATAGTAATAGCCATGGAATTAAAAACAAGAGATGAACAAATGCGTAACGTTTTATACGTCAAATTATTAGTATTTATTTTGACAAACTGTGATAGTAAATCAATATTAGGGTTTATTATTATCAAAAATGAATAATTATTCAAATGAAGAAAAGTTGCAAATAATTAAATGGCATTTTTCTGGCCATATCTTACGACTAATTCGTGACTATATTAGCGCTATTTGGCAGCATCATGATATTCCTAGTACGGCAACTATTCAGAGGTTTATAGTAAAGTTTGAAAAGACAGGATCACTAAATTTCAAGAAAGAAATAAATGAAATACTTTATAACAATGAAGAAAATATTTTTGCTTTAATAGAACTGGAGCCATCAATGAGTGTGCGGGAAATTTCCAGAGACCTAAATATAAATTTTATGACAGTGCATAGACTTCTCAAAAAACATAAATACATTCCTTTTAAATTTCAAAACCACTAAAATATTTAGTACGTAAAAATGATTTTGACAATTTATTCTGACATTGACGTAGAAAACGTTACGCATTTGTTCATCTCTTGTTTTTAATTCCATGGCTATTACTATTAAATTGAAATTACGTGAATTTTCAAATTTAATTTCTGCAGCTATGAAGTAGTCAAAATGAATTTTGTTTATTGATTCGAATGTAGAATTTTATGCTTTACAACATTTATTTGAAACATTTTTTCCTAAAATAATTAGGGGAGCAATGCGCACGGAAAAACTGATTTGTCATGTTAAACGCCTATGTTTCACTTTTCGTGTTACACCCGGTATATATATATATATTAAAACAAGAAGTGTAAAGTTTGTGTCGCCAGATAACTGACCTAACCTAATACACACACACACACACACATACTCACTCCCTCATACAAAGAAGAACTTTGTAATATCGCGAATTAATTCACTGTAAATGGGCATAGTTGTGATGAAAATAGCTTTTGTTTTATGAAATTTATAGTTGTTTTTGACGTTCATTTATTTGAAAACAAAGATATAATTAGCTTCATTCATTAGCTTGTGCTTTCATCGCGAGCTGGGATTTTAAATTGCTTGTTAAAATTGTATGAACTTTTTCATTAGCTAGTCTATCCTTACTTTAACATGAAGATAATTATTTTCGAAATATTCTATGACTTTTATTATCTTCATATTATTTGTTATATGTCTACAAATTTTATTCGATTTGTTTTAGTGACAGTTAATTAAAATCTGCACAGAAATCAGCGAGCATATATCTACAGGAGGATTCGGAAAGAAAATATAATTGTTAGTACCAATACGGTGGTGTGGATAGTATTACGAAATTCGAATCCGGAGATCCCGAATTCGAATCGCGCTCAAGTTAAAAAAAATTATTGAAGTGCGGTTACCAGCCGTCAAATCACGGCCTTCAAAGATGTTAGTGGAGGGGCAGCTACAGGAGTAGATTTAATTTGGTGAAAATTGTTTGTCGGCTGTGGGGATCGAACCAGAATTCTCCAGATCCACAGGCCGATACCACTGAGCCATCTACCCCATTTAATAATGTTAGCTTTTCTTAGTTGAAATTAGATTTTTCTTTTTAATTATAGTTTTTTTTTGTCCGTCAGTACGTTGGTGTGGATAGCGATATGGAATTCGAATCCGGAGATCCCGAATTCGAATCTCACTCAAGCTAAAAATTATATAAAACTACTACACTGCGGCTCGGTGAGTGCGGACCCTGTACTGTAATTGGGATTAACTTCCTGTTGTACAGCGTAACATAAATAAATAAATAAATAAATACTCGTATTAAGTTAGTTTAAAATGAAACTAATTGGCTGATGCCACAAGCTTTGTTTTTAAGTGTTTTAAGAGCATGGTTTTAAAATGTTAGAGATAGCTAAAACACCCAAATACATACCTACAATATATAATATATTTAATTTATAATAATCAATGTTCATATGTCAAATAGACTCAAGCTTACAGTTTGAGAATAACTGTCCCCAATAATGAACCTCCACCCCAGAAAAATCCGATGAACCCCATTAAACAAATCACCTCAAATCGTCACCAAGAATCCTCAAATCCTGATCAACACAAGCACGTTAGCCTGTACGTCACAACGGGGGCGGCGGGAACGCTTCCGGTAGTATTACGCGCGCGTGGGTCTCGTACTCCGCTTCCGGCGGTGGCGGCGGTGGCGACGGCTGTGGCAGATCGATACGCTCGACAATAAATCAGTGAACTTTACATAGGTCAGAGCGTGATCGCGTCTGCAACAACATGGGCGGTCATTAGTTTTGCCATTTCTCAATTTCCTTGTACAGTGTCGGAGAAATAGGGTTTTTTGCGCTAGTGAGGGAGTCGTTAGTGTGATTGGTTGGAAATGGATTATTTCGGGGAAAAACAATGCAATGAATTTTTCATACATAATTTCAATCAGGGTTCGTAAATATCATGATATTTATAATAAATATCAAAATATCTGATATATAGGATATATATCAGATAAATATCACTTTTTGGATATTTATTTTTTAATTTTAGTTTTTGTACACATTTAGAAAAACTGAAAAATTCGATAAATTTCACTTTTCAGGAGGCTATATCTCAAAAACTAAACAAGATATGCAAAAGCGCTCAACGGCGTTGAATTCCCCGTGTCCGAATTGACTTATAAGCAAATTTTCATACAATTTTATGCAATTTAATATTTTTAATTATTTCCTTTGGTTTTTTAAATTTTAATTCAATTTTCCCAAAACTCCTTAATCGTAGGATTATTAAAACGAAAATTTACATACATATGTATTTTGACCCACTGAATCCAGTGGTGCAATCTACAAATGCATATGACTTCTGGTTTTCGAGAAAATGTTAAAAAACCGCTTTTTGCGATTTTTTTGGCGGAAAATTGAAAAAAAAATAAAAATCGCTGAAACTATGTTTATAAGTTAACTGAAGCACGAGAAAATTAATACCGTTGAGCGCGTTTTCATATCACATTTAGTTTTTGAGATATAGCCTCGGAAAAGTAGAAAAACTGAAAAATTCGTAAATTTCACTTTTCAGGAGACTATATCTCAAAAACTAAACAAGATATGGAAATGCGCTCAACGGCGTTGAATTCCCCGTGCCAGAATTGACTTATAAGCAAATTTTCATACAATTTTATGCAATTTAATATTTTTAATTATTTCCTAAGGGGTACCCCTTTGGTTTTTTCAGATTTTAATTCAATTTTCCCAAAAATCCTTAATCGTAGGATTATTAAAACGAAAATTTACATACATATGTATTTTGACCCACTGAATCCAGTGGTGCAATCTTCAAATGCATATGACTTCTGGTTTTCAAGAAAATGTTAAAAAACCGCTTTTTGCGATTTTTTAGCGGAAAATTGAAAAAAAATAAAAATCGCTGAAACTATGTTTATAAGTTAACTGAAGCACGAGAAAATTAATGCCGTTGAGCGCGTTTTCATATCACATTTAGTTTTTGAGATATAGCCTCGGAAAAGTAGAAAAACTGAAAAATTCGTAAATTTCACTTTTCAGGAGGCTATATCTCAAAAACTAAACAAGATATGGAAATGCGCTCAACGGCGTTGAATTCCCCGTGCCAGAATTGACTTATAAGCAAATTTTCATACAATTTTATGCAATTTAATATTTTTAATTATTTCCTAAGGGGTACCCCTTTGGTTTTTTCAGATTTTAATTCAATTTTCCCAAAAATCCTTAATCGTAGGATTATTAAAACGAAAATTTACATACATATGTATTTTGACCCACTGAATCCAGTGGTGCAATCTTCAAATGCATATGACTTCTGGTTTTCAAGAAAATGTTAAAAAACCGCTTTTTGCGATTTTTTAGCGGAAAATTGAAAAAAAATAAAAATCGCTGAAACTATGTTTATAAGTTAACTGAAGCACGAGAAAATTAATGCCGTTGAGCGCGTTTTCATATCACATTTAGTTTTTGAGATATAGCCTCGGAAAAGTAGAAAAACTGAAAAATTCGTAAATTTCACTTTTCAGGAGGCTATATCTCAAAAACTAAACAAGATATGGAAATGCGCTCAACGGCGTTGAATTCCCCGTGCCAGAATTGACTTATAAGCAAATTTTCATACAATTTTATGCAATTTAATATTTTTAATTATTTCCTAAGGGGTACCCCTTTGGTTTTTTCAGATTTTAATTCAATTTTCCCAAAAATCCTTAATCGTAGGATTATTAAAACGAAAATTTACATACATATGTATTTTGACCCACTGAATCCAGTGGTGCAATCTTCAAATGCATATGACTTCTGGTTTTCAAGAAAATGTTAAAAAACCGCTTTTTGCGATTTTTTAGCGGAAAATTGAAAAAAAATAAAAATCGCTGAAACTATGTTTATAAGTTAACTGAAGCACGAGAAAATTAATGCCGTTGAGCGCGTTTTCATATCACATTTAGTTTTTGAGATATAGCCTCGGAAAAGTAGAAAAACTGAAAAATTCGTAAATTTCACTTTTCAGGAGGCTATATCTCAAAAACAAAACAAGATATGGAAATGCGCTCAACGGCGTTGAATTCCCCGTGCCAGAATTGACTTATAAGCAAATTTTCATACAATTTTATGCAATTTAATATTTTTAATTATTTCCTGAGGGGTACCCCTTTGGTTTTTTCAGATTTTAATTCAATTTTCCCAAAAATCCTTAATCGTAGGATTATTAAAACGAAAATTTACATACATATGTATTTTGACCCACTGAATCCAGTGGTGCAATCTTCAAATGCATATGACTTCTGGTTTTCAAGAAAATGTTAAAAAACCGCTTTTTGCGATTTTTTAGCGGAAAATTGAAAAAAAATAAAAATCGCTGAAACTATGTTTATAAGTTAACTGAATCACGAGAAAATTAATGCCGTTGAGCGCGTTTTCATATCACATTTAGTTTTCGAGATATAGCCTCGGAAATGTAGAAAAACTGAAAAATACGAAAAATTTCACTTCTCCGGAGGCTATATCACAAAAACTATTTGATATTTTTATATAATGGATATATATCATTGCAAAAATATGACGATATATATCAAAATAAATATCATGATATATATCGATCGATATATATCTTCGAACCCTGGTTTCAATGCGTTGTTTTATATTTGATTTGAATTACGAAGTTGTAAATTTCAATATTCGATTTGTAGTAACTTGATTTTCTTACATTACTTTTTATTATAATAATAACATTTATTTATTTAGCAAAAGATGCTACATTAGGAAAATATATTATGTAATAGAATTTTTTCTACTTCCGTTAGGAAATAAACGTTTTATTTTACTTATTTGAGTTAGGTTAGGTAATGAACTGCATTATTTAACTAGTGAAATAATTAGGTAATATAGCAACACAAAAAATTAAGATATCTTGGTAGACGAATTCTGATGTGTTATTCTTTTATTTTTTGAATTTATAAGTGTCAGTAATATGTCAAAATTTCTTAATTTCAAAAACGCTCTTTCGTATTTATTAGAACGGAAGTAGAAAAATATTGTATGAAACTAGTAAGGAAATAAGGTTATTACCTTACTAGTTTCATAAATAGCTAATATGTAACAAGTTATATAAAGATCTCTTTAGTTAAGAGTATACAAAAAACTAGTATCTAAAGAGTTTTTAAAATATACAATTGGTATATGTTGTTAACTTTATTCTTATCAAAATCATCACTTAATGTGTTTTATTATGTACCAAGGGAAATGAAAATTTCTTGGGAAAAATGATTCAATGTCATTACCATTGTCATCTAGTACAAATTTTATTATCTTAATATTCTATGGATTGGCAAATAATGACAAACTTTGCTCCCTTGTTATATAAACTACTATTTTCTACGATCACAAAGTAAGAGAACAACCAAATGCAACATTTTATTAATTATTTGAAAAGTAAGGCGAAGTAACATTGACAGTTGCAAGAAGCTAATTTCACTTGTTGTTAACTTCACGCCATGACTAAAATGTTCGAAGCCACAATTTATTAGCGTATGATTAAAATGTTATTTAGCGCCATGGAAATCAATACGTCAAATGATATTTTTATTCGGTAACGTTATGGAATTCGAATCACGAGATTCCGAGTTCGAATCCCTAAAATATATGCATAAATGGACCAATAAAAAGTATTAATACTAGAAAAATATCGTATTGTTAAATAATAACCAAGATAATAACTAAGTGACTCAGTGGTATCGAGTCAGCCTGTGGATCTTGAGATCCCTGATTCGATCCTCACAGCCGACAAACAATTTTCACCAATTTATATCTAACCCTGTGGCTCCCCCTCCACTAATATCTTTGGGGACCGTGATCTGACGGCTGGTAACCGCACTTCACGCGTAGAAATATATCACTTACCGAGATCTGCTTACGGCAGAGTGCCACACCCAGTAATGGGTAAAAGGCGTGATGATATATTTATTTAGTACGTGTACCATACTTTGACAAACACTGCTGTAGGGAATGTAAAGATTATTAATTTTATATAAAAATTTATGCAGCATCTATATTTCGTTGTCAAATATTTCTGAATTAATTTATAGAAAACTGGTTCAAATAAAAGTTATAGACAACTAAATTTTCTACAATTTTTATTTGAAGCATTTATCTCTAAAATAATTAAGAAACGATTGACAGCGGAAAATATACGATATCAAATGTTCACCGCTATATTATTATAGTTGATTTATCATTGCATGTTTTCCACTTATATGCATTTATTATTGAATTTGATCTGCCACGAGAGAGTGCCACACCCAGGAATGAGTAAAAGGCGTGATGATATATTTATTTATTTTATTTATTAATATAATTTGTACAATTTATGTTTTGATTTCGAAGCGACATTCTTTCTCTTCACATTTGACAGATGAGTAATTTGATTGATTAACAAATTAAACTCTTAATGATTAAAGTAATTATTCAGAAGTCCAAAGCCGTTTAATAATTAAACACTAAACTGAATGCAAATAATTGTAAAATAATTATAACAGAATTCGTGTCAAAAACATTGTAAACAGTAAACTATAAAATATAATAAATGACGTTTCGCTAAATTAAAAATAGATAACCGCAACCATGTAATTTAAACATGATACAAAATTAATCAATTTGTCGGCTAAACCCACAAAAGATAATTCCATGGCTGACGTTTCCTCCAATATTGCATGGCGCTGCAAATCGACGGATCCTGCACTATTAATTTCAACTGACAGCGGTTGTAATTAACTTCATCAATAATCTTCAGTATTTATAAATAATTACGCGCTACTGAACAAAGCTCACACATGCGCACAAGATTGAGCTTATCACTAAGTATGATATTATGTTGTTAGGACTTCATGAAGTTCAACTATAGTCACATTGCTGTCAACATGTACGTGTGCCTGATTGCGAATAATGAAACTCTATGTAAGTGGAGACAGCTTCGCTGCTTTGTATTATCATTTGTTATTAATATTCTTAGAACTAAAATAATAAGTTGGTGTTTGTTGAAATGTGGAATGTACACAAGCTAGAACTTAGGGCCCCCAAAACATTGTAAGTGGCATATTTGGCACCGACAAATAGCAAATCTTGAGAACCCTGGTTCGATCCCCACAGCCGAGAGACACAACTGTAACACGAGCAGAGCTGGGTGAATAAGTTAATCTTTCCGGATTGCGACAATTGTAAAACGCAAGGAATGGATGTAGTCTTAAAATTGGTATCAAATATTTTTTTACTTATTGTAACACGAAACGCTATAATTTAATATGAGGATGGAAACAGAATTATTATTTAAATTAAATTTTTATTAATTATAATACTTAATTCACTAATTTATTTTAAAAATTAAATGAAACGCGAACACCGCGTGAGGTGAAGATCTACATCTTCACGCGTTGAGTCGATGGACGAGACTGAAACACTTGCTGCCCTGGGTACGATACCCACATCTGGAATCCATCCCCCACACATCGGGGTGGATACAGATGTCTCAAGGGATTTGGTTATGTAGTCTGACACTCTGGCACTGAAGATAACGCAAACATGAAATCTTGTTGGAATATTAACTATAACTGTCTCTTTTTATAATTTAATGCCCTATATTCAAAAACCAAAAGATCTCACACTCAGCCTTAATGGCACATGTGGTCAGGCCCGACGAGAGGGGAGGGTAGGTAGGGTGAAATACCCAGGGCCCGTGGAATTCAAAGGGCCCGGATGTGATGCTATTTTATAAATTGCTTTTAATTTTCTACTATTTCATCAATTTTTTATATTCTTTACTAAAACATGTATAACGAAATGTCTGATACACATTTCCAACAATTTATTACATTGTATAAAAATTACAAAGTGCTTGATCAAGGGCCCCAGTTGCAAATTTTAAATACATTTATATACTATTCAAAAGTACATGATTACATTGTTGCATTTTTATTTCTTATATTACTACATTGTATACAACACACATAGGCAAAGGCTCTATACATTTGTGCGTAGTGCTGTTTTGGTATCCCCTGCATTTATCGAATATGCAACTAGATATTAGATAGTCATACAGTGAGTATACAATACACATCGCTGCACCAATTCACTCAGAATTTTGTATTTAATTTTATTTATATTGTTATAACTTTATTTAGATATTAATAATTCTTATTGTTGTCATACATATATTTATAAATATATTTAATTAATAAATATTCAAAGTTAAAGGAGGCCCGAATTTTTTTTCCCGGGGCCCCGTTCTCCTCTCGGCACCCCTGCATGTGGTCACGACTGTCAAATTACACGAAACCAATCTTACCTAAACGCAACATAACAACAATGAGATAGCTCATATTGTTACACAACTTTTACTAAATTAAATTTACTCTTGTACTTCATTAACATCTTTGAAGGCCGTGATTTGACGGTTGGTAACCGCCTTTTACGCGAAGAAATATATCACTAACCGAGATATGTTACAGTAAGTGCCACACTCACTAATAGGTAAAAGGCGTGATGATATATTTATTTACTTTTACATTAAAATGCATTTATCCCAATATCAGTATCAGTGATATACTAACCATTATTTTAACTAGTAGATTAATTAATAGAATCAATAATCTGCTATATAACACTATGCCGAGATATCCTATGTAAATATTGATGCAGGAAATTAACTTGAAATAGGAAATTTATGTTTCCGGATACGGGTTTAATTTGTGCATACATAACATCACGCTATATCCCATGAAATGGGGTAGCACGAAACTCTTGAAACATTCACAGAATATTCACTAACATATTCATCAAAAAATCAGTCATTGTTCAACATTCTGACACCAGTTTCAATACACAATTTATGTAACAGAATTTGTTACAATAGTTATTTACGTAAAAAATCAGGAAAGCGTTCAAGTACAGGATGAGTAAATAGTTGATACAGCTTATGAATCCTCAGGGGCGGATCCAGACTTCGAATCAGGATGGAGGGGGTCATGGAGTGAATTTTGTCTCGGGGGTGGGGGGTGGGTATTGCCCATCTTCTAAATATAAAAAACATTTGTATTTGTTCATATTGTATTCCTGCTTTAAATAATTTTTACAATCACATTAAATCGTCTTTGGAATCGCATTAAACCACATTAAATCATTTTTTCAACTCAAAAATTTCCTCTAAGAACGCCAACACTTTTTAAATCATAAAATTTCAATATCTAAACGGTTCGTCGATAGAATACAAAAATTATTGAATTAGAAGTTGGTTTTCTAAGTGCAAATGTCGGTAGTCACATACTTAACTAGTTCTTAAATAGAATACCTACCTCTCCCATCTGCGGGTCGAAATAATATTCCCACAAAATATTGGTTTTTGGCTATTTATTAGAATAATAAATCAAACAATAGTTCTTAATTAACTTAGAATTTTAAGTTCTTAGATAATATTTTCTATTTAATTTGTTTAACAAATTAAGTTATCGTAAATAATTACATCATTATTATTTATTCGATTCAACATTTTAAATGACACTTTACTGTCGTGTTACGTATAACATTTTACCTGAAACTTATAAACAAATAATACATATTTTCAATTAATTTAAATTAAAATAAATATTTGACTTACATATTCAGTCAGTATTTGATGTTGCTAAGTAACTAGACACTCACGTTTCTTTCATTACCTGCCTAGGCAAGCAATATGTTATTTTCCTGACTAGGCATGCAAAGCAAAACTTTGCTGAGTCTTAAAGCTCAGGCAAATATTTATTTTCCTCTCAGTTACAGGTAAAAGTTTTATTTAAAAATAAAGTAACTGTTTAATTTTACGGAAAATAATATTCGTGCATTTTCTTTTTAGTAAATTCTTGTTAAATAGAATTTCATTTTAAATATTGACTTGTTCATATTACAAACAATAGCCACACGTTTAAAGGGTCTATGAACCCTTTTTGTGTAGTGTTTGCAGGGTTCTTTTTTAAACAAACAAAATTAAATTCCCTTACATTCTAACTAAAACTCAGGAAATTCACCCGATATTATCGCTATTTTAATATCTTCTGGTTTGCACGTAATAGCTACATGCAACAACGAATACATTTCATTGTAAAAAAGTTCAGTTAAAATTTTAAACACAATAAAAACATTTGGAACAATTTTCACTGGTTTACTAAATTCTAAAATATAGTTATTGAGGTTTTAAACGAAATTAAATTTAGGGTTACACGTTACCCAGCAATAGAGGAAATGGTCTAATGTATACCGTTGTCCCAAAATAATGTTGGCATAAAAAATAAATAAATACATAAATATATCATCACGCCTTTTAGCCATTACTGGGTGTGGCACTCTGCCGTAGCATATTTAGGTAAATGATATATTTCTTCGAGTGAAGTGCGGTTACCAGTCGACAAATCACGGCCCCCAAAGATTTAGTGGTGGGAGAGCCACAGGGGTAGATTTAATTTGGCATAAAAAAATAATATTACAAGTAGTTATTTTTGTATTAAGTGTTTTTTTGTTGCGCGTGAGAATGTTACTTTTAGTCGAGACCGCAGAACGAGACAAAAAAGTCATTTAAACGCATTAAAAAACCAGAATTTCGTCCCCAAAATATTAACATTTTTTCTACGATTGCTATGAAAAGTTAACACTCATCGCAAAATTGATTTTTTCTGTGGAACAATCGAAAAATATCTTTGTCGCGCGACAAAGAAATGACGTTAAATGTGCGCGTTTCCAATGACAACGCGTGAAAAAGATATTAAATGCGCGCCTATTTCAATAGTTACTAGGGATACAAACAAAACAGAAACTTGTCATATTGACAGTTAACCAGGGTTCGAAGATATATATCGATCGATATATATCATGATATTTATTTTGATATATATCGTCATATTTTTGCAATGATATATATCCATTATATAAAAATATCAAATAGTTTTTGTGATATAGCCTCCGGAGAAGTGAAATTTTTCGTATTTTTCAGTTTTTCTACTTTTCCGAGGCTATATCTCGAAAACTAAATGTGATATGAAAACGCACTCAACGGCATTAATTTTCTCGTGCTTCAGTTAACTTATAAACATAGTTTCAGCGATTTTTATTTTTTTTCAATTTTCCGCCAAAAAATCGCAAAAAGCGTTTTTTTAACATTTTCTCGAAAACCAGAAGTCATATGCATTTGAAGATTGCACCACTGGATTCAGTGGGTCAAAATACATATGTATGTAAATTTTCGTTTTAATAATCCTACGATTAAGGATTTTTGGTAAAATTGAATTAAAATCTGAAAAAACCAAAGGGGTACCCCTTAGGAAATAATTAAAAATATTAAATTGCATAAAATTGTATGAAAATGTGCTTATAAGTCAATTCGGACACGGGGAATTCAACGCCGTTGAGCGCATTTCCATATCTTGTTTAGTTTTTGAGATATAGCCTCCGGAGAAGTGAAATTTTTCGAATTTTTCAGTTTTTCTAAATGTGTACAAAAACTAAAATTAAAAAATAAATATCCAAAAAGTGATATTTATCTGATATATATCCTATATATCAGATATTTTGATATTTATTATAAATATCATGATATTTACGAACCCTGCAATTAACAGAACGAATTTATTTTCAGTACGTATACGTTTCTTTAATAATTTAATGATGCAATCGTAGAAAAAATGATGTGTGTATCACGAGCGTAAAGTGTCTTTGTTCCTCTCACACTATTGCAGCTCTCGCATTCGGCTCGCGCTGCAATTACCGTGTTCGAGTAACAAAGAATCACTTCACGCTCTTAATACACAAATAACTATATTATCAAACCTAATTGTCATATTTCTGACATTATTATGATAATTAAAGTTGTCAAGATTTGATAAATATGCAATCATAACCATGTCAAAATGACATGGACAGATTTTTATTGCATTAAAATTGAAAATTAAATTAACTTAGTTCCATTAACGGCTACAGAAAAATAATTATTAATCGATTAACATGGTATAAATGGAAAATAGAGCTTTTAGAGTAATTGGAATAAAAGTGTTGGATAGATGCAACTACCCTACAGTACAAACAACGGAAAATGAACACCAGAAAATTTATAAAAATGCTTATAATTTAATTCTATAAAATATCAAACTAAACACTTGTCTCACAAAATTCAGCCTCCAAGTAACTTATGAGGTCATCGTCAGAGGCTGGCCAGCACAGTTAGTAACCATAGACGAGTTTCGCTCTTATTAGAGCTCATCAGTATGGTATAACTCACTCCTTCATCTAGAACAAAGTTCACATGAAGGAGCTGTATGACGAAGAACTGTGCCAGCAAAGAATAAGATCTCTAACAAACAGTAAAAATGACATGAGAAGTTCTGTCGAACCAGTAATGCCATCTACCTAAAAAAGCAACAGCTACGAAATAGCAATTTAAATAAAAAACAATAAAGACAAAATTAATAGTTATTTATTATACAAGCGGTATAAATGTATGTTTAATGAGCGGTATGTTTAAGCGTTAATACCGCGAGTTGAACATACATTTATACCGCGAGTGTAATACAACTTTTTATTCAATTTTGCCTTAATAAACTTCTCCAATTTGAGTATAGGATTTTTTTATATGAAGTCAAAATCTTGAAATGTCACTAATCGCTGATTGTGAGTTTTGTTGTTACGTTGCCATGGGTTGTTGCAATTTTCTTTTCTTGTAAACAATTCAACCCATGGCAACGTAACAACAAAACTCACAATCAGCGATTAGTGACATTTCAAGATTTTGACTTCATATAAAAAATCCTATACTAAATTGTAGAAGTTTATTAAGGCAAAATTGAATAAATTGTTGTATAAAGTCGTGAACAACGAATTAGTGCTACGAGAAGTGTAAACTGTAGTATGTATAATTATATAATAAATTTTTGATTTATTTTAATTGACATATATTTGACATTTTTAAACCGCTAGTGAAATAAACATTTTAAACCGCTAGCGAAATAAAATGTTTAAATGGCTGTTTATAAAACAACAACTTTAATAATCTGTATCCAAGTAATTAAACATGTGTTTATAAGACAAAATTGAATAAAATAATTTAATTCTATAAAATTGTCTGTATCTCATGATTCCAACATAATTGTCATCCAAACAAACAATAATCCTGTTCTTCAAGTACAAGAGACATATTATTTTAAATATTTTTATTCTACTCAATTTGATACCTGTCGGTAATGTAGGTTTCACCATGCATCGGTAACAATGCAGCTTTTGTACAACAGTTCTCTATTGCTACGTTATAATTTAATATCCATTTGTTAGAATATCTTTTGACAGTAATTGATATGATCGCAGATTATTCTCTACATGTTCCAATAATGCTTTTGTTATATTATAACGAAGCCAAAGAATATTGTAATTTTTAATAGGTATTGTATTTCCTTTCATCAAGATTCAAGATTTTTCCAGAATTAATTTTACGCGTGGAAAATTTATTTTTCATTTTAAACTTCAATGATGTGATTTTTAATTAACACCTTGTGTGTGCGTCTGTATGTATTTCAGTTCTAAATTTGATTTTCAGATCTCTCATAATCCTAGTTATCAAAAGAGATTAATTTGATATGATATAAAACTATATTAATACCTACAAACATGGCATATATTTATGTCAATAGTTGTTTGTTGTATAAAACCGAGTTTAACATGTGGACAATATTGATTTTAGGTAAAGCATACATTCGACAATTCATTATAATTTCAAATAGATAGATAATTAAAGCATTTATTGAAAGCAGTATTGGTTTCATATATTTTGGGACCTGCAGCGATCATGTTTTGAATATGTTAATATACATACATACATAACATCACGCTATATCCCATTAAATGGGGTAGCACGAACCCGTCAACATTCTCATCCTGACACACGATACTCGTTTCGACCACATTAACACTTCCTCCATACGAACTCTTTCTTTTCTCACAACCAAAATCCATCATCACGCAACAAACATTCATCCATTAAAAATATATAAATAAATATGTAATCACGCATTGTACTCATTACTGCGTGTGGCATATATTTTTCGCGTAAAGTGCGGTTACCAGCCGTCAAATCACGGCCCTCAAAGATATTAGTGGAGGGGTAGATTAAATTGTTTGTCGGCTGTGGGGATCGAACCAGGGTTAATATATGTTATTCGTAAATTATTTATGTTTTTAAATAAATACATACTTTGGACGAAACTAAATGACATATATAATTTGATATACTGATTATAGAACAAAAATAATTTTTTTGAAATTCGTAAAAATTAGGGTATTTCATTCCTGGCGAACATTTTTAGTGTCACTGGTTTAATAGTACATTTAATTATTTATAATTATGTTAGTAATGAAATAAAAGTATAAACACTGCCTACAAATAATCATTTATTAATTAGTTATTATGTAGGTACCTGGTGTAATGCCTTGTTTGTATTTTTATTTGAGTACCTAGTCTGATTTCGTATACGGTATTGAAAGGGTAAGAAATTTTAGAAAAATGTATAGCAACAGTGAATTAGTGGATATGCTGTTAGTTAATTAAACCAATAACACTAAAAATGTTAGCTAATATTTGCGCATTTCAAAAAAAATATATTTTTGTTCTATAATCTGTATATCAAATTATATAAATAAATAAAATAAATATATCATCACGCCTTTTACCCATTACTGAGTGTGGCACTCTGCCTAAGCAGATCTCGGTAAGTGATATATTTATGCGCGTAAACTACCCGTCAAATTACGGCCACCAAAGATATTAGTGGAGAGGGAGCCACAGAGGTAGATTTAATTTGGTGAAAATTGTTTGTCGGCTGTGGGGATCGAACCACTGAGCCACTTACCCCTTTTTATCAAATTATATATGTCATTAAAATTATATATGTCATTAAAGTTTCGTGCAGAGGTATAGAAACACCCTGTATAACATACATCAGCCACAGAATTTAATGGAGGATGATTTATCAGCACTGTTATCATTATTTTTTTAATTCGAATCCGGGTCCTCATAGAGCTGCAGCCATCACTTTTTTGGGAAACTAATTTATTATATATCTAAGTACTGTCAATTTAATTGTAGTGTCGACCGAATAGCTGCTATGTAAACGTATCAGAATCGGATTAAAAACATGAGACTATAAATTTGGTAATAGTTACGCTAGTCCTAACTTATTCTGATGTGTTTGTAATGGATTGTCGGCGATGTTATCTAAAAGCTTCATGTTTTTACTTTTGAACCACAAAGAAAAACTATAATTAATAATTGTCAAAAACAAATTTAGTTTCGAATGTGACAGTCATCTACTCAAATTAATACTATTATGTAAGCAGCTACAGCCTTCAACGAGTTGTATGTGCAAAACATTCGGATTCCACTATAAGCTACTATAATTGGGATTAAGTTCCTGTTGTACAGACGAACAAATAAATAAATATATTGAGACTGACAGTGATAATGGCTGAGGGAGCACAAAGATATTGGCTTTGTTTTTGGGTGGTTCAAGAGCACGGTTTTAACATGTTAGAGATAGCTAAAAAATCAGGCGCGGTGGCCGAGCGTGTTAAAGCACATCTCTTAACATACTGTGACGTCACCCGAACCAAGGTTCGTCAGTTCGAATCCGCCTGTCGACAATGTGTGATTTGTCGTAAAATATAAAATACAGTTACATGTATTTATCACACTCGGGCGCTAAAAGCTAGTCACTTATACGTCTTAAATAATGTAGCATTTGACTACGAAGACCGGCAGTACGGCAGTGTAAAAACTGCGGCTCGATGTGTCCGGTAGGCCCAGGCCCGATTTGGGCTGTAGTGCCATCAGAAGAAGAGATAGCTAAAACACTCAAATACACTGCTCTTAAAACAGACAAAAATAGAGCCATAATGTTTATATATTATTTATTTATTTTTTACATATTGTTTATATATTATTTATTTATTTTTGACATATTGTTTATATATTATTTATTTATTTTTGACATATTGGCTGGTAGCACAAGCTCTGTTTTTGGGTGTTCTAAGAGCACGGTTTTAACATGTTAGAGATAACTAAAACACCCAAAAACACTGCTCTTAAAACAAGCAAAAACAGAGCTTGTGCTACCAACCAATGTGGTGAAAATATACCTACTCTTATTCACACATTTTATTCAATAGTGATTATATTATTTTACCATCACAAAATTGGAAGATATAAGTTGCGTTCACAGTTATCCAATTAGTAATTACAATTACTAATTTACCCTCAATTTCACCAACATACACTTCTCTAGTCAGACTTTAATTCAATTTACGTCTTACATATTCAAACCATCTTAAACTCCAATCAAACTTATCCAATTAGTTATTACAATTAGCAATTACATTTAATTAAAACATTAATTGTAAAATAAATATAAATAAATATATCATCACGCCTTTTACACATTACTGGGTGTGGCACTCTACCGTAAGTAGATCTAGGTATGTGATATATTTATTTGCGTGAAGTGTGGTTACCAGCTGTCATATCACGGCCCTCAAAGATGTTAGTGGAGGGGGAGCCACAGAGCTAGATTTAAATTGGTGAAATTGGTTCTTAAGATCCACAGGCCGACTCGATACCACTGAGCCACCTACCCCAGTCGCTCGTGCTGTAAAAATGAGCTCATGCGGAAACATCGTCTTCCCGCACTTAGTTTGTAAATAACTTTTAAACAATCTAATAAATATTGTGTGCTCTTTGAGCAGATAGTCTTCTTGTCTCTCTAGGTACATAAGTAACTCTTTTTTCTACCTCCGGTAGGAAATAGACGTTTTATTTCACTTATTTGAGTTAGGTAATGAACTGCATTATTTAACTAGTGAAATAATGAGGTAACATAGCAACAGATATCTTGGTAGACGAATTCTGGTGTCTTATTCTTTTATTTTTTGAATTTATAACTGTCATTAATATGTCAAAATATCATAATTTCAAAAACGCTCTTTCGTATTTATTTATTAGAACGAAAATAGAAAAAATATTGCATGAAACTAGTAAGGAAATAAGGTTATTACCTTACGCATGTAAACACATACTTACTTACTTACTTACTTACTTATCCTGACCTCTTCTACCTTTCGGTGTAGAGGAATTGGAGTTAAGTTTTGCCTTTATTACAAAAGTCTTTCCACTTTTTCCTGTCCTTTGCTGTCTCTTTGGCACTGTTCCACTCACTATTATTCTCATTTAAAACTCCGACTAATTGCTTGTCCCACGATTTTCTGGGACGACCCCTTCCTTTCTTTTTAACAGTGACCGACCATACTTGCTTTGCTGTTCTTGTGTCTGGCATCCTCACCATATGACCCCACCAGTTTAGCTGCCTTCTTTCTATTAAAGTCTCTAGGGGTTCTACACCTAGCCTCTCTCTGATTGACTCATTTTTAAATTGGTCACGTTTTGTTACCCCTAGCATGTAAACACATAAGTAAGGTAATAACCTTCATTTCCTTACTAGTTTCATAAATAGCTATTATGATTTTGATGCCATATTTTTGATTTCTTTTGCGAACTATGTTACGAATTATCGGTAAAACCGTAGTTGACGGACAATCCTGAATTTGGCTGCGAGTCGCTAGTGACTTTTAGTGAAATCGGCACAAGTCGGACATAGAAAAACCCGGCAAATTTGAATGTCAAGATAATTTAAAAACGTTTTGTTAGCAAAGTCGGATATTTTTTTTAAATAATAAATACTACTAACCATGCCCGACCTAGCATAGAACGTATTTTTATGGTAAAAAGTAACAAACCGCTTGCTTCTTATGTCGAACTTGTACCGTTTGAACTACCGTTTTCCCCAGAAGTCCCTAGCGTCCTGCGCCCAACTTCAGGTTTGGCCGTCAACTACGGTTTAGTCGAAACTAGTAAGGAAATAAGGTTTTTACCTTACTTATGTGTTTACATAACTCGGCTACGCCTCGTTCTGCAAATTTCACATGCGTAAGGTAATAACCTTCATTTCCTTACTTGTTTCATAAATAGCTATTATGATTTTGATGCCATATTTTGGATTTCTTTAGCGAACTATGTTACGAATTATCTCACATAAGTAAAGAATAAAAATAGTGCATGTTTGTATGAGCGAAATATATAAAATCACGTTGGTAGCACGTTCACAAACGCACGAATAAATAAGGTCCTCCTTCTAGCCAGTAAGCTCGAAGTAAGCTAGCGCCATTAACACTCCATTCAAGCCATAAATTTCCATGAACTCAAGTAAAGTGCAGACATGTCGCCATCTTTAACTTTAAATGTATCTATCCTTGGTTCCGTTAACCGCTCCGGTAACAGCCAACGATTCTAGCGCTTCCAAGTGCGAAGATAAGTATTTCCACTCTGTTGAGTCGGAACTGCGTTTGTAATCTGCACATGTGTTCGTGGAGGATTGTTAACACACTCGTGCTCGCACTGCATGGAATGCATTCCGTGCAACTGATGCCAGGAGTACATGAATGTGTACGATATGGAACAGGAATCAAAGATATTCTGTTGATGTCTTATTTAGTGGTGTATAGACCGAGTGAACTCGGCAACTATTTAACTAAAGATTTATAACTACGCGAGAATTTGTACGAGGTATTCTAGAATTAGATGCAGTTTCAATTCAGGAATTGTTTGCATGCTGACAATTTATTGAATTGTCAAAATGAAAAGATGACGTATTTTATAAAGGTTCAAATCCTGCTAAGGTAACGGATGTTTATGTCTTTATAAAGCTGTGTTTAAAGCTATCTAATTCATAATTACAATTAGTAATTATAATTAATAGTTAATGTTTGGAGTATATTCCTAAGTGGATTCACGTCAGCCTATGAATTTAAAATGAATTCGATTTCACAACCGATAATCTTTACTCCATATTATATGGTAGGTATTATCGAGTCGGCCTGTGGATTTGAGTAACTGGGTTCAATACTCATGGTCCAAAGATGTTAGTGGAAGGGGAGCCACAGGGGTGGATTTAATTTGGTGAATTGAAGATTGAATCAGGGTTCTCAAGATCCACAACAAATTTATATACAAATAAGGGTGAAAAAATGAATTTCATTTCAAAAAAAACTATTTTGAAAAAATATATCATCATATATATATATATATATATATATATATATATAAATTAATACGTTACTTATGTATACGAAAATCAGTGAAGGAAAAGTCAATCTGAATGGTATATATTTAAATATAAATAAATAAATATATCATCACGCCTTTTACCCATTACTGCGTGTGGCATGCTGCCCAAGTAGATCTCGGTAAATGATATACTTATTCGCGTGAAGTGAAGTGAATTAAATGTAAAGTAAATAAATATATCATCACGTTTTTTATCATTATTGGGTGTGGCACTCTGCCGTAGCAGATCTCGTGATATATTTCTACGAGTAGAGTCCGGTTACTAGCCGTCAAATCACGGGATGTTAGTGGAAGGAAAGCCACAGGATAATTGTTTGTTGATTGTGGGAATTGAACCTATTCCATAAATAAATCAATTTCATCCATTCCTGGGTGTGACACCCTAACATACCAGCGTGAAGGGTGCTTTATATAATTTTCCTACCCGCACGCCCCTGGAATGTATCTAAAATGAAGGTAAATAGTAATTACCGACTGGTGGTGTCTTGTGGTTGCTTTTGTTTGCGTTTAGCCATCTACTGAACATCAAGTAACGGATAATTACTGAACAAATATTTAATGACTTTCGCTTAACTACACTTATACTTGCTTACTCTCACTATCATATTTTCACAATAATTACCGGAAAAAAATTGAATTATGTTGCTTTTATCTTTACCTACATTTAAAATTAAACATGCGTCTAATTTAGCATTTGAACTCTAATAATTTTCACGCAAAATATTATTGTTATTACAAATGAAACATTTGCATCTATGTTTGAGGAAAAATATATAAATATATCATCACGCTTTTTACCTATTACTCGGTGTGACACTTTGTCGTAGCAGTGATATATTTTTGCGCGTAGAGGAAGTTATTATATCACGGCCCCTAAAGATGTTAGTGAAAAGAGAACTACTGAGGTATTTATTTTTATGGGGTAGGTGGCTCAGTGGTATCGAGTCGGCCTGTGAATCTTGAGAACCCTGGTTGGATCCCCACAGCCGACAAACAATTTTCACCAATTTAAATCTACCCCTGTGGCTTTCCCTCCACTAAAATCTTTGGGGGGCATGATTTGAGGGCTGGTAATCGCACTTCACGCGAAAAATATATCACTTACCGAAATCTGCTGCGGGAGAGTGCCACACTTAGTAATGGGTAAAAGGCGTGATGATATATTTATTTTATTTTAATAATTGTCCGTCAGTACAGTGGTGTGGATAGCGATATGGAATTCGAATCCGGAGATCCCAAGTTCGAATCGTAGTCAAGCTAAAAATTAAATGACACATATACACTGCAGCTCGATGAGTGCGGGCCCTGTACTGTAATTGGGATTAAGTTCCTGTTGTACAGCGTAACAAAAAATTAAAAACAGATATACAGTCCTTACAAATTTTAAAAAGAAACCATTGTTGAGATATATTTAAAGATTCGTGTTCCGCATTATAATACTTAGGAAAGAGTACACAAGTGGATTACGTCGCAATTCGATGAACATACATCTAATTTTGTTGCAGAGCAGCTACATACGTATTCACATTACAATAAGCCAAATTCCAATTTGTGCAGAACGTACGGTTCGGTCCCGTGTTCCGTGTCCTGTGTCTACGCCGTGCTTGATACAATTTTAGCGTAAATAAGTTTCACAATTTGATTACAATATAAATTAAACTGGCGAGACTAGTTTTGCGGTTATAGAGTTCTCCTGCAAATAGAGAATGCGAAATTGCAAATCGAATAGGATTCACACAGCGAAAAAGGTGTTATATACTTTTTTGTACTCGTAACTAGGGTTGTGCATCTGACCAGTCAAATATTTTTCGGTCAATTGACCGGTCAAATAGTCGGAAGAAACATTTAATAAAAATCACAATTAAAATTGTAATTTATTTATATAGTACTGTTTACTACATCCAATATTACTGAAAATGAAAAACCAACAACAACTAATAAACAAAATCACATCAAATTCAAAATAAAGGAGAAAATAAAGTAAAAGACGGTATGAAATGAAATAATATGTATTTATTTTATTTTTGTTATGGGGTAGGTGGATCAGTGGTAACGAGTCGGCCTGTGGATCTTGAGAACCCTGGTTCGATCCCCACAGCCGACAAACAATTTTCATTAATTTAAAAAAATCTACCCCTGTGGCTCCTCCACCACTAATATCTTTGGAGGCCGTGATCTGACGGCTGGTAACCGCACTTCACGCGAACAAATATATCACTTACCGAGATCTGCTTAGGCAGAGTGCCACACCCAGTGATGGGTAAAAGGCGTGATGATATATTTATTTATTTTATTTGTAAAGTAAAGTAAGCAATTTCTCCAGAACCCAGAATACCAAACTAGATATATTCATGTAATAATAGTATGTAGCTATTTCTATTGAACAACAGATGTCGTGGCGGTTCCATTTAGATTTTTGACCGTTTTATTTGGTCGTCAAATATTTTTGGTCAATTGACCGCGACACAACCCTACTCGTTACCTTCAAAATGACAGTTCTCGCACGCAACACTCAATCTGGAACAAGTGCTTCCAGATCGACTCGACTGTAAAAATTGCAAAAAAAACGCTGGCCCTTTGCAACATTCGAAAATAAATCTGTCTTGATAATAATCAAATCTAATTTATAAAATACAACTTCCTTTATTTAAAGTTTGGGAAATAAGAGTAATTCTTTCAACATTTGTCGGCATTAGTGCCATCTATTTGACAACCGCTGAACTAAAGACGTCATTGATACAACTTCTTGCAGATTGTAACCAAACAAAAATCGCGACTAATATTATGTAAATAATAAGAAAAAGTAAGATTATAACAAGATAAAATGCGTAAATTAATTAATCTATTTTAGGTTAGAATTGATAGTAAGTAATCACTTACTATTTTAGTTTTTGCTGTGTAATAAGAGGGATTTATCAAATTAAAAGCTATTATTACTATTATTATAGGTTAGGTTTCATATTTGAACTAAAAAACAATATTTTTAGATTAAGAAGAGCCACAATTGTTACAAGTATTATTATAAACATTTATAGTAAAATTTTGACAATTAGAAATCGAAGTTCCTGGAGCAGCTTGGTTTGCAATTGATAAAGATTGTGTATAATTTGCAGATTCTGATGTACTCACACAAGTTGAAATTAAAGATTTATTTTTTTTAAATACCAGTACTTGAACAAAATATATTATTCAAACTACGTGCGTGAAGACGTCTTCCGCACATTCCCGCTTTTAAAGACAGTCGCTCGTGTTTTAAAAATGCTCTCATGCGGGAACATCGTCTTCCCGCATTTAATTCGTAAATAACTATTACCGGTTTCAAGATATTAAACCTATGTTTACGTGCACAAAAGTAGGCTGGTAAGTAAGTAATAACTGTATTATGTACGGTAATATTACCATACTGACTTGTCAAAACAGTCAAGATAATGAAAATAAAACACAATGATAATATAACACTATTAATACAAACGGAACTCATAACAACAATAATACAAAGATTACTTCTCCTGCTTATCATAATATATATATTAATTGTACAGTCTTTCAAATTAGAGATGACCACGTTATGGCATTTAAATAAAAAAAATATTTATAAATATGATATAAAAGTTGTATCGGGCGTTAGAACAAATTGCCTATGAGCAAATGATGATAACGAATGCGAAACAGAGATGTATAACATTCAAATGAAGTTGAATTTTGACAGACAAATTTTTGACGTAAATATATATAGGAACATAGATCATTTTTGATTGTCGTGTATTTCACAAAACAAAATATTTGTCTGTCATTTGTGATTTTAATGATGGCAATGACTCATCATGCAGTCACAATATTCCAAGTTACACGCACATGAAAAATTGACAGACATTTATTTGAAGAGTCCAATTTTTTACAAATTTATTTGCTGTATTTTGTTTTGATCGATTTGCCATATTTTTTCTAAATTAGCAATATCGTTATGTCCCAAATAAATAGACACAGGCAGTTGACGCGAGAATACTACAAATTAGATAAATTAATTAATACGTTTCAAAAATATCGCCTTCTATAATTTTAGAAACAACAGTCGTCAAATTGATTGAAAAATTTGAAAAACAATACATACTTGTTTAAAGAAGTGGTAGATTTACTTGCCATGGCCAACATTTCATGAATTTAGCAAGACAGTAAATCTGCTTTTATACCTATTGAATGCGTATATTTTTAGTCGATGGTTTAAAAGTAATAATAATTTTGTGATTACTTTATACAGGGTGTTAAAAAATAAGTCTTACATATTTGTAGGGCATGGAGGAGAAAACAAAATTTAAAAGCGATTTAAAAATGGCTGCCACAAACATGGAACCCGAGATTGAGAAATTATTAGAAAACCCAAACAAGTTGCTTTTTAGGGATACAAACCACCCTTGAAAGGTGTTAAAAGCAAGAATACCCAGGGGTAACCTCGAAAATAGATTCAGCGCCCCAAAAACCCTCGAGTAACTAGTTTTTAATCCAAAACTATATTTCAGTTGAATATCGTAACTTCATCCCTTCATCCCCTTTTTATCCTCTTAAAAAAGTGCATATGATCAAAATGACCCCGAAAATACATTTTGTCGCTCTCATAAAGCCCTGGGAAACCAATGTTGAACGCGTAATATTTAATTTCATTTATGGCGATTCTTGCGTTTACCACCTTTCAGGGGTGGTTTATATCCCTAAAAAGCAACTTCCAGAAGAAAAAAAAGTAGAGGTTCAATGTTTTTTAGAGTTCTATTAGTGTGCCAAGTTTTACTTAAATCGGTGAGTAACAGTTGGGTAATGTTACTTGTTAGAACACCCAAAAACAGAGATTGTGCTACCAGCCAATTATTATAAGTTCATTAGGTGTAGTTTTTACCTTTGAAACTATTTTATTTATATATTTCGTCCAAAAATTTATACAACAGAAAATTTGAAAATTGGATTTCCTATATAATCATCTCTTTACTGAATGGCCCGCAAGCAGATTTTCAATCAAAATATGGCCCGCCTGCTATAGTCTAGTTTCTAGAACTATTTCAATTAATTTCTGAAATTTGTAGTACCTATTCAAATATATATATATATATATATATATATATATATATATATATATATATATATATATATATATATAATCCGGTCCTGAATGCCTGAATACTTATTCTCATTTTTACTTAATGCGTGAACAATACGGTACAAAACTCGTGAATAAAACAAAAAACAAAGCTGCATGAATCTCCTGGAGTGAGATGATTTAATTGGTGATATGTTAGATGAATGTAAGTGGCTGTGTGGGCAGAATTCCGCATTTTAATATCGTCTCATTGCCTCGGCTGTGAAAATAAACTCGTTAACAGAAGACGAGCGAGCGATTTAATTAAGCGCAGCCACTTCATATTTATTTTACTTTTATTTCGCGTACAAACAGTGTGCGATTCACGCGAATGTAAAGTAGTTTTGCCTGACCTGTGAAATTTTATTATCACTAACGAGATTATATTTTCTCTGGTGATTGCTTGCTACTTGTTATACGGATGTTCACTTTAAATACATTGCTGTTTGTTACGATTTTTAAATAAACATGCACTCATTTTGGCGAAAACTACAAAGGTATACTTTAACAACAAAGACAAAATTAATTGTCATCCAATACTTGGTGAAACTAGGTTTAATAAAAAATTTAAAATAAACACTTGGCTAAGTTTCACAAAATTCAGCCTCCAAGTCACCTTATGAGGGCATCATCAGAGGCTGGCCAGCACAGTTAGTAACCATAGACGCGTTTCGCTCTTATTAGAGCTCATCAGTATGGTATAACTCACTTCTTCACCTAGAACAAAGTTCACGTGAAGAAGCTGATGCCCTCATAAGGTGACTTGGAGGCTGAATTTTGTGAAATTTAGCCAAGTGTTTATTTTAAATTTTTTATTAAACCTAGTTTCACCATGTGTTGGATGACAATTAATTTTGTCTTTTGTTGTTATTTAAATTGCTATTGCATAGCTTTTCCTTTTTTTCGGTAGATGGCATGGCCTGTTCCACAGAACTTCTCATGTCATTTTACCGTTTGTTAGAGATCTTATTCTCTGCTAGCACAGTTCTTCGTCACCAGCTTCTTCACGTGAACTTTGTTCTAGGTGAAGAAGTGAGTTATACCATACTGATGAGCTCTAATAAGAGCGAAACGCGTCTATGGTTACTAACTGTGCTGGCCAGCCTCTGACGATGCCCTCATAAGGTGACTTGGAGGCTGAATTTTGTGAAACTTAGCCAAGTGTTTATTTTACATTTTTTAAGGTACACTTTGCTACTAGCCTAATAACTAAGTACTTGAGATATAAATAAAAATAAATGATAATAGAACTAATATTTACAATAAAGAAGGTAATATTTATTTATTTATTTAAGTTACGCTGTACAACAGGAACTTAATCCCAATTACAGTACAGGTTCCGCACTCACCGAGCCGCAGTGTGATAGTTCATTTTTAGTTTAAGTGAGATTCAAACTCGGGATTTCCGGATTCGAATTCCATATTGCTATCCACACCAACGTACTGACGGACAAAAAAAACTATAATTAAAAAGAAAAATCTAATTTTAACTAAGAAAAGCCAACATTATTAAAAGAGGTAGGTGGTTCAGTGGTATTGAGTCGGTTTGTGGATCTTGAGAACCCTGGTTCGATCCCCACAGATGCCAATCAATTTAAATCTACCCCTGTGGCTTCCCCTCCACTAACATATTTGGGGACCGTGATTTGACGGCTGGTAACCGCACTTCACGCGAACAAATATATAACTTACCGAAATCTGTTTACGGCAGAATGCCACACCTAGTAATGGGTAAAAGACGTGATGATATATTGATTTATTTATTTTATTGTTGTATATTTCATTTGAACATTATAACAACTCGGTAATGACCGGGGTATTATACTATATCTACTCACAATGCCCTCTCCGTTCACGTACCGCTACTGTTGTTCTTACACACATTACTATAATCATAATTATTATAAATTAAAAGTACTTTACATAAGTTACTAGACTCTTTTTCTTTTTACTTCCTTGTACGAAGTAAAGGAAGTATTGTAATCACGAAAATTTTCGGTTTTGAGATTTCAGCAGAAATCCCTGAATACATTTTGACTAATTTCGTTGTGACGTCTGTACGTACGTACGTATGTATCTCGCATAACTACAAAACGGTAAGCTGTAGAAGTTGAAATTTTGTATTTAGGACTGTTATAACATCTAGTTGTGCAACTCCCTTTTTGGTCATAATATAAATTCCGGAAGTGGTACTTTACGTGAAGCCTGTAATAAATTTTAATAAAAAACTATATTCAAATTTAATCCAAACGTTTTAAAATTTGGTATATAAGACTACTATATCAATGGAAATAACATAATAGGTTTTAGTTAAAATAGACTAACCGGAAGTGATACATTACATGAAGCTGCTAACAGCTTTTCTTGACAAAAATGGTATTATTTTGATTTTAGAAATAAATGCTGCAAATAAAAGTTTTACAGAAATAAATTCTGCGTCTAGCACATTAAGAATTTTTAAATTAGCCTTTTGTATAAGCGAGATATCTAAATTTAAAAATTCTATATTTCTTGTTTCTTATAATTAAGTTTGCTATGGATTAAAACAAAAAAATTAGAAATTTAATGTCAATGTCAAATTATGTCAATTATGTGCAATAAAAAAATGTAGCTATTGTATTTTACGCGTCCACATCAGATTTTTTTATAAAATAATAATAATAATACATTTATTTGAGGCAAAGGCAAATAAACATATCTTTTGTAAAACTCAATTCTAAAGAGATAATAAAGTAGAAATTAGCCCGCTGTTTGCTCCTCGAGGATCAGTTCTGTCGGTTTTACTATATTTACTTTACAAAAATAAAATAAGTATGATATTATCATATCTAGTAGTCTTCTACCAAATGAAGTACTTCAACGGGACTCATAACAACTGTATATTAATGTAGATAGCGGAAAATGTACGGAATTGTTTGTTTAAAATATTGCATGCATAAATAATTGACTCGGTGAACATGAATAACAGAGTGCAATATCTATATCCCACTAGGTATGCTGCAAGTTGCATGTACATTAATACACATTTAAATTAATGTGCAGGTGCATTATTATATAGTCCGTTTCATGTAATAATAGTACAGAGATAATTACGAATATTTCACTCGAAAAATTTCAGCCAATCAGGTTACAGTAAATGCGGTCAACGGCATTGACTTTCTCGTGCTTCAGTTAACTTATAAACATAGTTTCAGCGATTTTTATTTTTTTTCAAAATTTCGCCAAAAAAATCGCAAAAAGCGGTTTTTTGACATTTTCTCAAAAACTATAAGACTTATGCATTTAAACATTTCACCACTGGATTCAGTGGGTCAAAATACATATGTATGTAAATTTTCGTTACAATATTCCTATGATTAAGGATTTTTGGGAAAATTGAATTAAAATCTGAAAAAACCAAAGGGGTATACCTTGGAAATAATTCAAAAAATAAAATTGCTTAAAATTGCATGAAAACTTGCTTACAAGTCAATTCGGACCCGGGAAATTCAATGCCGTTGAGCGCATTTTCAAATCTTGTTTAATTTTTTAGATATACGCTCCGGAAAAATGAAATTATTAATTTTATTCAGATTTTGTACTTTTCCGAGCCTTTATCTCAAAAACTACAAACGATATGAAAATGCGGTCAACGGCATTGGCTTTCTCGTGCTTCAGTTAATTTATAAACATAGTTTCAGCGATTTTTATTTTTTTCCAAAATTTCGCCAAAAAAATCGCAAAAAGCGGTTTTTTTACATTTTCTCAAAAACTATAAGACTTATGCATTTAAACATTTCACCACTGGATTCAGTGGGTCAAAATACATATGTATGTAAATTTTCGTTACAATATTCCTATGATTAAGGATTTTTGGGAAAATTGAATTAAATCTGAAAAAAACAAAGGGGTATACCTTAGGAAACAATTAAAAAAATAAAATTGCATGAAAATTTGCTTACAAGTCAATTCGGATATAAAACTTTATATAAAACAAATAAACGCTATGAAGTTGAAAATAAATCTTTGTACGCGGCACGCTTGCAATTAATCTTTACTAGACTCACTGCATTATAGACTTTCCAGTTCGCCCGTAAAAATTAATTTACAGCGCTGATCACTTCAATATTGCATTGAATGCACAAAATCAATTTACATATACATCACATAGCGATTATATGCGATCAATTTTTATTTCAAAGACCGTAAAAAGTTTGAAAACTTCTGGTTAATGTCTCCACCCTTTGGGGGTGTAAAATACAAGTAGTGTTTATGTATTTGATTGCGTGTAGGAACGCCTACATCAGTGGTATTTTCAGTAGTTTTTGACGGCCGATAAACGTGTCTTGAAATTAGAACAAAGATTACGGATTTATTTTTACTTTAAGTGTAAAAATTGAGAATTTATGAGCGAGTTAAAGGCATTAATATGGGGTTTTTGACATGAGATTACAGTTTAATTTTGAGTAGATGATTTGTTGTGAACATGCGTGAATACATTAATATTTTCTTGTAAATATTATATTTTATTTCTTTAGTCATTTTGTTCATAGAATATTTTTACGATGAATTGCAAATTCCACATTTAGATTCAGTTTAAACATTGTAAATAATTATGTATTAAATTATTAATATTTACACACAATGGTTGATGAACGCCGGCTAAGGGGGTGGCTAACTTCACTGTTCTATTATCAAAAGTATTATTTAAATTATTTTAGAAGATACATGTTGTCAATAACATATGAAGAGAATTAAATTTCATATACGTCTAGATAAAAATTGCAAAGCATAAATAAAAATTGCAAGTGTTACTAGAGATATTCAGGGTTACATACTATCTGTCGCAAACCTATGACCCTAATTGAATACTTGATTCGCATAACTTAAACACTAAGACTTAAAACTAACATGCAATCCATGCAAAGCGAATATATAAACATAGCTAAATTGTAACAATGTGCTTTTAAAACTTTCTAATCTACGGTGATGATCTGCAACGACTAACACCCTTCCCCCACCCCAATTAATAACTACTAATATCCTATATCTAATGTTCTGCAATGATAAATGCACCCTGAATATTTCCTGGTTATTTAAATACTGATAATTAAATTTTGTATCACATTTATTTGAAGCTTTCAACTCGAAAACAATTTAGGCTCACTTGACAACAGAAAAATAAAGTTAGTCACCCTTAATCGACTTTCATACTAACAAACATTGTATATAAAATTATCGTAGCATAATCTCTATTAAATAACAAATTAATTAAAATATTCACAGACAATCTAAACACGCGTATCTAATTTGAATGCACCGAATAGACAAATATTCAAAATATTTAAGCAAACAAAAAATTCAGTTAACTTGGTGAAACAAGGTTTAATAAAAAATATAAAATAAACACTTGGCTATGTTTCACAAAATTCAGCCTCCAAGTCACCTTATGAGGGCATTGTCAGAGGCTAGCCAGCGCAGTTAGTAACCATAGACGCGTTTCGCTCTTATTAGAGCTCATCAGTATGGTATAACTCACTTCTTCACCTAGAACAAAGTTCACGTGAAGAAGCTGGTGACGAAGAACTGTGCCAGCAGAGAATAAGATCTCTAACAAACAGGTAAGATGACATGAGAAGGTCTGTGGAACAGGTCATGCCATCTACCGAAAAAAAGGAAAAGCTACGCAATAGCAATTACAAAAATTCAGTGTTGAATTTATAACTAATATTTTTTTTAATTTAGTAATTGGTAATTTATTGACTGATATTAAAAAAAAAACAATATAAAAACAAATAATATTTAAAATGGTTTATTTCATGTATGTTACAATTTCACTGTTCTAACAAAAAAGTAATAAATTTACTCATCTTAGGCTACATTCATAGTTCTTAATATAGTCACTAATGTGTCTATAAACTATTTTATATTCGACTGCACTATAACAACTTGATTTATGACACTGGTTACTACCGTAAAATGACACTTTATTGGACCAGTGCAATAAAATTGCCAAATTGAACTTATGTAAATGTCAAACAATAAAAGTCAAAATAATAGTTATTTACGTATCAAGTGCAGAAAGATGGGTTTTTTTGAATGAGTGGTCCGTTGCTGCATGAGCGAAGTGAATGCTGCAAGACCGCGAGTTCAAAAAAACCCCTTTCTGCACGAGTTGCGTACTCTATTTTTTCTACAACCATAAACCAAATTTTGATAAAAATAATAAAACAAATTTCAATAATTGTAACATCTCTGAAATTTTTTATTAATTTAGAAACTTTAGAAAGATACCTGGTTGAATGTATCTATGACAACTGACAATGACAAACAAACTCAAGAAAGTATAATGTATAGCGTTTATTTATATTAAATTACTTTTCTGCACTAGTGCAGAAATAAATCACATTTTTTGCACTAGTGCAAAAATCTGCTACTTTCATAATAAAAATAAGTTCAAAAACGCCAACTTTTTTTAATGGTTGTAGAAAAATATTATTTCTAAATAATTAATTTCCATTTAATGCAATGTTCGTAGCAGATCTCGGTATATGATATATTTCTTCGCGTGGACAACGGTTATCAGCCGTCAAATCACGGCTCCCAAATATGTTAGTGGTAGGGAAGCCACAGGGGTAGAATTAATTGGTGAAAATTGTTTGTCGGCTGTGAGGATCGAACCAGGCCAACCCATTGAAATTTAAATATCTTCTCTTGAGAAATTGAAAAATGCTAGTTAGCAAATACGGCATTATTTATTTATTTATTTATTTATGTTACGCTGTACAACAGGAACTTAATCCCAATTACAGTACAGGGTCCGCACTCACCGAGCCGCAGTGTGCTAGTTCATATAATTTTTAGCTTGGGTGAGATTTGAACTAGGGATCTCCGGATTCGAATTCCATATCGCTATCCACACCACCGTACTGACGGACAATAACTATTCTAAAATTATATAAACTATCACAGTTTATATAATTTTTAGCTTGAGTGAGATTCGAACTCGGGATCTCTGAATTCGAATTCCGTATCACTATCCACACCACCGTACTGACGTCATTGTCAAATACACCATGTTTCCATGATATTAACCCACGTAAATATTCATAGTATATTAATCCAACATATCAGAATATTTTATGTTAATTCTGAGTGATTGTAGAATCATGTGCACAATTTTGCATATTGCACGAATTGATGCACGAAACTTCGTAACAGCAACATGGGGTAAAATCATTCAAACGGTACTGTACTTCACTTCACTGTAAATAGAATTTCCTCGGGCATACACACGGGCCAAATGAAAAGTTTCACGTATAAGAAACTTCTTAAAATCCAAAGTTTCAGACGTGTACTGTCATAAAGTATTCACGAAATATTTTCTTTTGCTGAAAAACTTGAGCAATAAATTGTAAGGAAGAGTCACTTTTAATCCACTAGAAAACATTAAATTAATTACGACACTTTCAAAGTGTCTTAGCTATACAGTCATCAACGTTGATACGAAAGTTTTCTTATAAATTACTCGTGTTTTTCCTTATTAGATTGTACTCGAAATTTTAAAATATTGCTGAAGGCAGTCTATAGTTGGGTGCTGTTCTTGAAGATTAAAAGTTCAGTAAATACCGGGAATTTTATTTTAATATTAAATCATTTATATAACAGCAATTTAATCATTTAAAAATAGTTATTTGTGTATTAAGAGCGTAAAGTGATTCTTTGTTATTCGAACACGGAAATTGCAGCGCGAGCCGAATGCGAGAACTGCAATAGTGTAAGAGGAACAAAGACACTTTACGCTCGTGATACACACATCATTTTTTCTACGATTGCATCTTAAAATTATTAAAAAACGTATACATACTGAGAATAAATTCGTTTTGTCAACTCTCAATATGACAAGTTTCTGTTTTGTTTGTATCCCTGGTAACTATTGAAATAAGCGCGCATTTAATATATTTTTCGCGCGTTGCCATTGGAAACGCCCGTATTTAACGTCTTTTTCACGCGTTGCCATTGGAGACGCGCAAAAAAGATATTTTTCGATTGTTCCACAGAAAACCTCAACTTTACGATGACAAATAAGAGCGTAATTGTCAACTTTTCATAGCAATCGTAGAAAAACATAATTTTGCCTATAATATATAATATATTAAATAAATAAAAGGTTTCAGGATTCAATGTTTTTTTTTGTATAAAAAATATTTATTTTTGGGACGTTTCGAGCATAAATATTAGCTCATCGTCAGATCCTTTAAAAAATATAAAACAATATTAGTAAATTGTCAATAATAACAAAAAATATATAATAAATTTTTAATCAATAAAAAATAAACAGAAAAAACTATTTACTTTATAATTCTTGTTTATTTTTAAAATGTGAACATCAAAGAATATACAATTAGCATATTGATGCGAATTTATTCCCTACAGTCACTAATAGTTATTTATGAGCATTTGAATAGAAAAGAACTGTTTATTTAGCTCTGTCTCTAGGGGTTATGAGACCTTTAACGGGCTAGCCCGTGTAAAAATTATAACTGGCTGTTGACATTGGTTATCATGACAACTTATCTAATTTGAAACGTTTGACACTTAAATATTTTTTGATTAAACAAAATTAATGTCAGATTTTCAAAGTCTACCTTGATTGAACATTTTAGTTATTGCGTTATACTATTGCAATTAATTTTATTATATATAGATATATTGCGATTCAAATGCCCATGAAACATTGTACAATGCTCGACCGTTACCTGATATTTACAGGTTCGCCTGTTACCTTTCTATGCTCGCCTGTAAATTTCTGAATACCGGTCTTGCAATGTAAATAATTATTATGTGACCAGCGTCGTAAATTAATTTTTACGGGCGAGCTGGAAAGCTTGTGGGGTGAGCGATGAAGGAGCGAGCTTTCATAATCCAGTATGTCCAGTAAAGATTAATTTCAAGCGTGCCGCGTACAAAGTTTTCTTTTTATCTTCCCATATTTAAAAAATAATAATTTTGATTAATGAGTTATTTATAAAATAAAAATAAATATATCATCACGCCTTTTACCCATTACTGGGTGTGGCACTCTACCTATACAGATTTCGGTACGTCATATATTTTTTTCGCGTGAACTTCGGTTACCAGCCGTCTAATTACGGCCCCCAAAGATGTTAGTAGAGGGGAAGCCACAGGGGTAGATTTAATTTGGTGAAATTTGTTTGTCGACTGTGGGAATCGAACCAGGATTCTCAAGATCCACAGGCCGACTCGATTTTATGTTACGAAATAGGAAAAAAGTGAGTTATTTATAACATTAAAATATTGTAGTTAACTGGTAAAATATACAAATTAGAAAATATTGTTTAAATGTACAAAACACAATTATAATCATTCATATTAATGTACATCGAACCATTACGCCCCCATATTTAATATGAACACTACATTATTATTTAACCTATAAAACACAATTTATCATCACGGTGCTCGTATCGATCCCTGTCAAATATAGTATACGAGCACCTTCTGTTAATTTCTCGGTATCGACCCGTGCCTAATGATAATAAACCGATTATTGTATGAGTTCGCTTGGCTGGTCGGATAATTGATGAGACAGGTCACCGCGCTATACCTTGGGGTGTTCCTGCAGGACGAAATCCCGCAGGAGATCCTGTGATTAAGGAAGAGAGGCTCCGACTTCCGGTGGTACAGTTACTGCAAGCGATTTTTATATCTATATCCTAGGATTTAAGTGTACGTGAGTTGCATGGAGAATTGCTAAACGTTTCGGGTTTGTTCTCCGTGCGATAAAAAACAAAAAATATTTTCTTTTTCCTCGGTTTTTTATAATGGAATAGTTGAATATGCTATTTTTTTGTTGGTACGTGAGATGACTGCTAAGGGAGGATTTAACGAAAATCTTACTTAGGGTGAAACTAGAATACTTTACTTGTATTTTATATGTAATAAATTAATTGAACTAAATCACGGTCACTAACTAGTTAAGCTGAATAACTTATCACAGTTATCCATTACATTCTATCGGAAAAATTGACCACCAAGATGTCAATAGTGATCATTCCTTCATGGCCAAGTACATTGAATTGTGCTACGCTTTTTATGGCCATTTCATTCCATTGTTTTATCATATACAAATTTGTCGTGTGTTTGTTATGCCTTATGGCACACTGGTCGAAGAGCGTCGATGAGCATCGATGAGCTCTTCGATGAAACAACAGAACGCACCCGTCATCGACGAAAATTAGAGGCTCCTCTATTTCTATCGAAGAGCTCATCGATGAAACGAATGTATCTCATTTCACTCGTATCTTTTGTGTCTCATTTCACGTTAGCATATTTTTGAATGACGGGTGTGTTCTGTTGTTTCATCGATGCTCTTCGATGTTCTTCGATCAGTGTACCATAGGCATTACAGGTGTAATATGTCAAATAAAGCCAGCTAGTGGTTTTTTTTTCAATTAAATTAAAATGACTACTGTTAAGTTACAAAAACGACGTACAGAATTAATTATTTCAAAATTTGTAAAATTAATTGCACTTTACATGATGTAAACATTTTTAGTGTCATTGGTTTGAGATTTATCCCTAATATGTTAATAATTAAATTTTAATTATAACCACGACAGTAGTATACATAGGTACATACATAACATCACGTTATATCCCGTTAAATGGGGTAGCACGAACCCCTCATACATTCACAGAACATCCACTAAAAAATTCAGTAGTGTGAATTTAACAAAATTATTCTTTCATAATCAGTATGTTGAGTACTATTTGAGGTATATAAGTGCCATAAGTTGTGAAACACCCTGTATATTATATAAATACAGGGTGTATCTGTACTTCGGGAAAAAATTAAAGGGTATACAGGGTGTAACAGCGAAACCAACCACCGCCTATATTTTCTTTATTATTATAGTTACAAAAAAAATATTGTAAATAAAAGTTATAGAAGACCAAGGGGGACATCTGCTTAAAGAATAAAATAATTTTTTAAACCAGTGGTTCTCAAGTTACAACACAAAGTTATATTTTTTCAAATGAGATTATACATATTTTGTAAGCCTATTCGATACAGTATTTTTTTCTGAATTCAACTATGTAATAATTTTATATCCTTACATAACAAAAATATTGAGAAAATTCAATTTAAAGATTCGATAAATTTTATTTAACATGATAGAAAACAGTAGTCTCTGATCAATAACAAAACAAAATAAGTTCATTGTTATTTATAATAATTAGTTGTGATTGTTGTTTTTATTGAGAAGATAAATTATGAGTATTGTATTAGGTAATTAAATGTTTATGGTTTATAATCATTTTGTTTATTGCTTTGAGGGAAGAAAATGTTACTCTCTGAAAGGGTCGTAAGAAACAGATTATTTTTCGTTCATTCGACATACATTCCAAACACACATCCATCCTCCTTAAAACCACCCTCATTCCACTCCACCAGCATTCCCCTCCAACAGATGTTAATTGAGGAGGTAGCTTAATATTTTTTACACAGTAGTACAGACTTCTTCTAGCTAACAAAACACTTAAGTGTCTTCCACCTCCGTGTTGAGCAAGAACAAGTCTCCGGGTCAGAGTTCACAGCTTCACACTTGACTCTCCGTCGTGACCTTCCCTAATGAGACAGTTAAGTCTGAGGATTTCACGGACTTTAATTGCGGCCGTGCACGGACAATGTAGGTCGAGAAGTCTCCGCTAGCGGCGCGGCGCTAGCTGCTTGGGGAAGTGTTTAACCCGTGAGGCAATTCGGCAATTCGGCAATTGTTTGTGGATGAGACTGACGGATTCGCACGGATTGAGGAGGGATTGTTTTGCACAATTGGAGGGTTAAGAGGTAATTTGCCTACTGCATTTTAGAGATGAGGCTATGAAAGTTTTAGTAGATTTTTTGTTCCTGTTTTATTTATTTATTTATATTACGCTGTACAACAGGAATTTAATCCCAATTACAATACAGGGTCCGCACTCACCGAGCCGCAGTGTGATAGTTTATATAATTTTTAGCTTGAGTGAGATTCGAACTCGGGGTATAGTTTAAATTTTAAGGGATTGGTCTACGTCATCAAACTTAGTAAAATAAAAAAAAAACTAGTACAATATTGAAGTAACAAATTATAAAATAAATAAAAAAGAGAAACCATTATGGGGTAGGTGGCTCAGTGGTATCGAGTCGGCCTGTGGATCTTGAGAATACTAGTTCGATCCCTACTGCCGACACCAATTTCAATCTACCCTTGTGGCTCCCCCTCCACTAACATCTTTGGGGGCCGTAATTTGACGACTGGTGACTGCATCTCACTTGAAGAAATATATCACTTACCGAGATCTGTTTACAGCAGAGTGCCACACTCAGTAATGAGTAAAAAGCGTGATGAAATATTTATTTATTTAAATATATCATCATGCCTTTTACTCATTAATGGGCGTGGCACTTCGCCGTAGCGAATCTCGATAAATAATATATTTTGTGCTTAAAGTGCCACTACCAGCTGTCAATACACGGCCCTCAACGATGTTAGTAGAGGGGGAGCCACAGGGATAATTTAAACATGGTGGAAATTATTTATCTTCATATGTAAATATTCAAGGGTGAATATTTGATGTGTTTTTGCAAAAACAAGATAATAAATATTTATTTAAGAATTATATATTCGACATCTCTGTCTGTCCAGTAAATATGCTCATGATTTTTCAAAAATTCTAACATAAATATTTATGTTACAATTGTTATAAACATTACTAAATTTATTAGCCTAGTTTTTAGGTACATTATTCTTTATATTTTTATTAATTTTAATAATGGAACAACTCCCAAAACATAAATTATCACGCATTTTGCGAAATAATTAAATTGACGTTTAAGTGAAAAAAATGGTTGATTTAAAAACCATTCCAGATATTGCCATGGTAACGGAATGATATGCTGGTGTAAGCCTCCTATTGGCTTATTTACTATGGCGTTGAATAATCAAAGTAAATAAATAAAATAAATATCTCATCACGCCTTTTACCCATTACTGAGTGTAACAATCTACCTAATCAGACCTCGGTAAGTGATATATTTTTTCGCGTGAAATCAAATCACGGCCCCGAAAGATGTTAGTGGAGAGAGAGCCACTGGGGTAGATTTAATTTGGTGAAAATTATTTGTCGGCTGTGGGAATCGAACCAGGGTTCTCAAGATCCACAGATCAAAGTAATAGTTTATATTTCGTCACCTCATAAAGACACACGTGACATCAATTAATCTTGGTAGGTGTTCGGCTCCATTGCTCAGTTATCCGTCTGGGAAATTGAAAAACCAATAACGCAACATCGCACTTGTGTGAACGCAGCGCAGCACACATGCGGTTCACAGCCACCGCAGGAAATGACAGAATGTTAGGTTACAAGTCAGTTTTATTAAACGTCGTCCGGTTACCATGGTAACAGCACGCCAAGCGCTAATATATTTCTTTTTGGTTTGTTTTCAGAGAAAATAAACGCAGTGGAAGCTTCATTTTAATAGGGGCTTTAATGGTATTCTTGTCATGAGGACACGGGATCTTTTTCATTTTGTTTAATTTCATTACTATGAAGTTTCAGGTGGTACTGTTAGCTGCTGTTTCAGCGCTTTCAGCGAGCCTTTTTTATTTCTTTTATCTGGTGAAATTACTGCGATTCATTTCATTACGAATTTATTTTATTAATTCAAATTTTCAAAGATAAACTTTCTGATATATTATAACTGGAAAGAATTCACAAACAAAATAGTTATTTGTATATCAAGAGCGTTAACTAATTCTTTAGAACTAGTGCAAGGTGCAATAGTGCAAGAGAAACTAAGACACTTTACGCTCGTGATACACACATAATTTTTTCTACTATTGCATCTTAAATTATTTATAAATATATAAGTACTAAAAATAAATTCGTTCTATCAATATGACAAGTTTTTGTTTTGATTGTATCCCTGGTAACTATTGAAATAAGCGCGCATATAATATCTTATACAAAGTTATATTTTAATTGCTCCACAGAAAACATCAACTTTACGATGACAAATGAGATCGTAATTGTCAACTTTTCATAGCAATCGTAGCAAAATTAAATTAAAGTCTGTTCACTGAGAAATTACATGGTAGTTACATAATAATTATTTGTGTATTAAGAGCGTAAAATGATGCTTTGTTACTCAAATTTTTTCTATGATTCCATCTTAAATTATTAAAAAAAAGTATACGTACTAAACATTAATTCGTTATGTCATCTGTCAATATAAGTTTGTTTTGTTTGTATCCCTGATAACTTTTGGATTAAGCGCGCATTTAATATCATTTTCGAGCGTTGCCAATGGAGACATGCGACAAAGTAATTTTTTGATTGTTGAACAGAAAACGTCAGCTTTACGAAGACAAATGAGAGCGTAATTTTCAACTTTTCATAGCAATCAAATGTCAAAATATAGAAATGTTTACACAAACTTGAAAGTGAACAGAGCTCAACAATAGTTAGCCACTTTTATAGCTACTTACCTATAATTATTTTAGCTATAGCTGTAAAGCTGTTAGAAATTAGTGACTACCTTCTCTAAAAAACGATGCAGTAATAGTATATTACATAATGAGAATTGTAACAAGCACAATACTTGCGAGTGAAAAAGTTGTGCACGAGCCCTTGCGAGTGCAGTAATTTCACGAGCAATGTAATTGCGTTAGAATTCGAGTCGTGTATTATACTTTATCTACGACCATAAATAATAATAACAACAATTACAGAATAACAACTGTCAAACAGCAGTGTTGCCACAACAAATGAAAACTTTCTTGAGAACAGTTACGTAATATATTACGTAACTAGTGCAGTAAACCCTTAGCAACCGTAAACAAGCATTTACTGTTCTTGCAAATTGTGTTTAATGGCCTACTTACATATATAGTCGTAGATAAAATATAATTAATACAAATAATGTTTATTTATTAAAAAAATTAAATAATACAATGATAAATAAAAACAATTTAAAGAATAATATTTTCACAACTTTACAAAACATCTACATAAAAAATAAACAAAGTATAGTTGTAAATACATACAATTTTTTGATTTGTAAACAAAGCTTTGATTGTAATTTTTATTTGTTGTGTATTTTAAGGGTAGTTATTATGGAGATAGAATTTGAAGTAACATAATTCTTGTTCAAATATATCCCATTGTTGAAACAAATTAATTTGACGTTTAAGCGAAAAAATAAATACACAAGTGTACAAATGTACCAGTAATAAATCAACAACTTCTGGGTTGTCTACACAATAATTCACCCTCATTCTCATCTACATACTTCTTTCTCGCCTAATCATTCAAACAGTATACGCTCAACATGGCCAAACTAGCCTAAATCAGTTCTTCTAACATTATTCATTTCACACTTATCATTCACCAACATATTCCGGACATAATTCCGCCTGGGGGTAGGTGGCTCAGTGGTATCGAGTCGGCGTGTGGATCCTAAGAACCCTGTTTCGATCCCCACAGTCGACAAACAATTTTCACCAATTTAAATCTGTGGCTCCCCCTCCACTAACATCTTTGGGGGCCGTGATTTAACGGCTGGTAACCGCACTTCACGCGAAAAAATATATCACTTACCGAGATCTGCTTAGGCAGAGTGCCACACCCAGTATTGGGTAAAAGGCGTGATGATATATTTGTATTATATATTTATTTAATTCCGCCTCTTGTAAACAAACACACCCCTCAAAGATTTGATCAACACATCAATTATAGGTTGTCAAATAATTTATATGGTGGATCGCAAACTCTAAATTTAGATTGAGTTTAAACATTTTTAAAAATTCCGTATTGCATAATTATTATACCAGGACAATTTTGCACACAATGACTGTTTATATGGACGCCGGCTAAGGGGTGGCTAATTTCACTGTTCTACTGTCAAAAGTAACTAAATTACTTTAGAAGATACATGCTGCCAATATGAAGAAAATTAAATTTGAAATACTTATACCGGGTGGAACATCATACCTGTGTACATAGGCGATTAACATGAAAAAACAGTTTTTCTGTGCGCATTGTTCCCCAAATTATTTTAGCCAAAAATGCTTCAAATAAATGTTGTAGAGCATAAAATTCTGCATCTAAATCAATAAACAGAATTATATTTACATGCGTTATAACGACAGAAATTAAATAAAAAAATATTAAAAATCACGTTGAAAATATCAAATAGCCATGGAAGTGAAACAAAAATAGATAGATGCTTGACGTTTGACAGATCTCCTGATTTAACACCTTTTTTATGGGGTCATCTTAAATGTAAAATTTAGAAGCAACGCCACCCAAATATTAATTCTTTGAGAGAAGCTATCGTGTATAAGTGCGCCTTAATTACAAATAGGCAGCTCGCTAATGTACGACATTCCTTCTACAATAGACTTGGTTATTGCTTGGCTGAAAATGGAGGTTTATTTCAATATTTATTGTAATAATAAATTGTAGTGATTATTTTATTGAGAGAATTATTGTTTGATATTTGAATTATAATAGATAAATTATAATTTTTACATGACCAACCCTATAAGAAATAAACGTTTCATTGAAATGTACAATTGTTTATTTATTTTTAAATTGTAATCATAGGTATGGAGTTTTTTGTATGAATTTTATTGAATGATTAATTTGTCGGGGGTAAAATATCAAATAGACAGAAAAACGTCAAGCATTTCTCTATTTTTGTTTCACTTCCATGGCTATTTGATATTTTGAATGTAATTTTTAATATTTTTTTATTTAATTTCTGTCGTTACAACGCATGTAAATGTAATTCTGTTTATAGATTTAGATGCAGAATTTTATGCGCTACAACATTTATTTGAAGCATTTTTGGCTAAAATAATTTGGGGAGCAATGCGCACGGAAAAACTGTTTTTTCATGTTAATCGCCTATGTACACAGGTATGATGTTCCACCCGGTATATAAAAATACCAAAAGCATAAATAAAAATTGCAAGTGTTATTAGAGATATTCAGGGTTACATACTATCTGTCGCAAACCTACAACCCTAGTTGAATACTTTATTCGCATAACTTAAACACTAAGACTTAAAACTAACATGCAATCATGCAAAGCGAATATATAAACATAGCTAAATTGCAACAATGTGCTTTTAAAACTTTCTAATCTACGGTGATGATCTGCAACGACTAACACCCCTCCCCCACCCAAATTAATAACTCCTAATATCCTATATCTAATGTTCTGCAATGATAAATGCACCCTGAATATTTCCTGGATATTTAAATACTGATAATTAAATTTTGTTTCACATTTATTTGAAGCATTTATCTCTAAAACAATTTATGCTCGCTTGACAACAGAAAAATAAAGTTAGTCACCCTTAATCGACGTCCATACTAGCGTACATTGTACATGAAATTATCGTATTATAATCCCTATTAAATAAGGAAATGAATTAAAATGTTCACAAACAATCTGAAAGTCTAATTTGAATATATCGAATATAATTATTTGACGGTGTATAACTGTTGTGACGATGAGATATTTGCGGTGTGTGTGTAGATACACGAGACGGGGTCGTGTCAGGAATAAGTTGGTGCATGATGAGTGTCAAACTGAAAATAATACTGTTAGAAGAGTAGGTATAAGACAGCTAGGGTAGTTAGGCAATTTTGAGCGTCAGTCGGTTGAAAAATTAGTTAAATTGGGGTGAAATTGAGGGTGAGAAACTGGGTGGACATCGTAGGAATAAATGGATGTATATGACAGATGGTACGATAAACGAGTGAAAAATTAAAGGAGCTTGTATGAAAGGAATTATGAATGTGGATGAGATATGTGTGGTATGCCAGAGTAAGAATGTTTGGCGAAGATGACTTTGTATGTATAATTTAATTTATTATCTAATTTTATTTGTTCTGTAACCAATCATTCTGTTTACTTTAAATTGTATTTCATTCCTACCCTTTCATTACGCGTCGCCTGTTGGGTAGTGTATTTAAAATAAAATAAAATATAATATTAAATTGAAAGTAACCCCTAGTATTATTGTTGTCGTCAAAGTATACAACATTAAGTATTAGTTGCGATTTGAAGACAAAAGTAATTCACAACATTTAAAAATTAATAAATAAGTATATAATCAAGCCTTTTACCCATTACTGGGTGGAGAATTCCACCGTACTACATGTTGATAAGTGACATATTTTTGCAAGTAAAATGTAGTAAGCCGCCGTCAAATTATGCCCCCCTAAAGATGTTAATAGAGGGGAAGTCACAGGGTTAATTTTTAATGTAAAGAATATCAGCTGGTTAGCTGCGGAAATCTTGTATACTTTATTTATTTATTGCTGTAAAATGGTAACAAATTAATTCGAATGAAAGTGCAGAAACCCTTGGCACTAGTACACTATTATATTTTTAGTTATAAGTAGAAGTGAGTGAGATTTGAACCCGTAAACTTGCATTTGTTAAGCAAGAGCGCTAACAAACTAGCTACAACACCTATCTTACTGTTGTAATTATTTAAACATTATTTGTTCCCCGAAATACAAATCAGAACAGTCACATTTATTACAAAAGAACGTTTAAGCCAGGGTTGGACTATATTTTTAACCCTCCAAATTAAGTCGCAAAATTTAGTGTACCTCTCACACTATAATGTTTAGGGAACGTCGGACCTGTTACTAGTACTATATATCCGTGGTGACAAGTGTCTTTATTTTGCTAAACTTACAAAATACTAATGAAAATATTAAAGGCAATACTGTTTGTAGATTGGATGATAATTTTGTGTTGTATAATTCAATTTGTATCGTTGATTTATTAATAATTGTTTAGGTAACTCTGTATTAATTATTTATCTCTTATTTCGTATGTACGAAAGAATTTTTTAATGACTATTTTTTTTTCCTTCTGGCTTCCTGGCGGACCAACTACTAAGGTCATATGCCGCCATTACGCCCTGATCCTGCGTTTTAGATCTTAGAGTCAACAGCAACGCGGGTTTCAAAAGGACCGTCACCCATCCAAATACTCCCCGCGCGCAACGTTGCTTAACTCGCGTTATCGCTTAATGACTATTATTTATTTCGAACTTGTGTTGATTTTTATTACATATTGTATTATTCTTACAATAAATATATTTTTATATACGAATAACTAATAATATTATCATTATATATGCGTTTTTTGCAATATAATGCTATATATTAATCCCGCCGGGAATAATGAGTCGGGAATAATGGTCATTATTCCCGCTCGTGAACCAATCAAAATGCTTAAAACATGGATCATTGTTTTATTGTGCCATCGGAACAGTGTTGCCATAGCGACTCATATTTAAATTAAACATGCTCGTTGCTAAGTTCACTGTTGTTAACGAATCGGAAACAAACAAAACGAAATCATCGTTGAGAAGTTGTCAAAAACGGTCTTGCAAATTGTGTTCAATTATTGTGTTTAACTGTAATTGAAAAAATGGACAGTATTACCAGAAATAACGAAAATCGCTGATGCTACTACATATGGTTTATTACCGCAAAAGTCTAAAAATCTCTATGACAAAGCATACCAAAGTTTTATGGACTGACGTATTAAAATGAAGACAAATTCGTATTCAGAAAATGTATTGTTGGCATATTTTACTGACTTAGGTGAAAAATACAAATCATCTTCATTATGGTCTTTTTACTCCATTTACTCATTTCAATTAGATGTAAATTTATTAGGTAAATAGATGTAAAATTAATAGATAATAAATAATATAAAAATTGACTAATTTTTATGAAATTAGTCGTATATAAAGTATAGTATACAACTCGCTATAATGGCTATTATTACCTCGGATGATTACAACTCTTGCTCGCTCCGCTCGCTCGGGTTGCAAACTTCATCCTCGGGAATAAGAGCATCCATTATAGCGTCGTTGTATAATATACTATTATTTGTAACAATTATTGCGCTTATTAAGTAAAGTACAGTCAAAACCATCGTGACAAGGATGTATTGCGCGGAGAATATTTTATAATTACGTTCAGCCGCAGTAGCCGTTGTAGCGTACATAAGTATATCTTTATTAAATTAATAATAAAACCATACACTAACCACTTGTTAGTGCACATTTAAGTCCCTGTATCTAAGTATTAGTATAACTGTACACTAACTATTTGTTAGTGCACAGCAAAGTCAGTTAAACATGGGTAAATAAACTGTACTGATACACTAACCATTTGTTAGTGCTCAGCACAGCACAACCGAACCGAAACAACCGAAAAACCGCCAATCAAAATCGAATTGTGTGTATCTAACTTCATTATTTATTAATTCGAGTGTACCTCGCGATTTTAATCCTGAAATATAAGAAACTATAATCCGAATCATTCGATACTACCAGAATTATACGCGCAATTACTGACTATACTTCTATAACAAGCTCGTTATAAAAATATAGTGGTAGTAGAAGAGACCGCACGACCCCGGGGTCTTTGATTTGAGCGGCGAGTGACCTATGAGGTCAAAACACAATTAAAATGAAGCCCGGGCTTCAATGTGTACGAAACGAACAGACGGAACGACATCGGACGAAACGGAATGGATACAATCAAACATGGTTGCCTTCCTCGTAATATCTTGATTCATTATTTATTTATTGTAAAATTAATTACAAATAAATAATAGGCAAAATGTTACAAGTTTTTGTCTTTCCAGCGTTTGTGATTCTATATGTCTTTAATTATTTTTTCACTGCATGAGTTATGTACTCGTAGGTAAGCTAGTACATGCAATTTAATTCTCACAGTTCATAAATAATATTTAACTCAATTACTGGCTTTATTTTAATTATCTACTGTAGTCAGTCATGTAATCTGCTACTACTACAAGATATTTTGTATTGTAATTTAATTAAAAACATAATTAATTATTTTTAAATTCGGAGCAAAAGAGACATATAAAACCCAGTAAAAACCTTCTAATGTATTCATCAGTATTACTACGTTACTTAATTAATTACTTAATCAATTAAAATATAAAATAAAATGATGACATACGATCGAAGGATTTTTACTACAATACTAGAAAAAATTAGTTATGCTGCAACTGCCACCGGAATCTGCAACTTTCTAGAGTTCGCTGGGATCTGCAATCATTTCTAGCTCAACCTAAAACAGCTGAAACCTACTAATTTTGAAAATAATAGTTGCTATTATATAATTGTATACAAAATCCTGAAAAAGAAATATATTCCTGAAAGAGAAATGGGTTAGGCTGAAAGAAAACAAGTTTGTATTAGACTAACTACTCTGAAAAAAAAGACAAAAATATAACAACAACTTTAAAAATTAAAGTGAAATTTATTTAAAAAATTAAAGACCGAAATGATGAGCTAAAGAAAACATTTGAGTACATGGCTGGGAAAGACAAAACGGCTAGTGAAATGTTTACTAACCTTTGACCTCTAGCTATGAAAGCTGCTCCTCAGAGGTCGGACTTCAACTCCGATCAGCAATCTCAGCCACCTCGATCCAGCACTGGACCTGCACATAAACACAACATTCTACACACAACTCTTACAGGACTTCACATTACAAACATTCCACAACATATATTTTTCAAGCCTCATTTCTGTGCTGTGGCGGCTCTGCTATTGCAGATCTTATTTATATTATTTATTATTTACAGCATTAGTCGTCAAGTCACAGCATCCACAGATGCAAGTGCCGGATAAACAGCTGAGGATGATTTTTTAAATTTTGTATCTTCTGAAGTTAAACCCGGATATCTTGCGATATAGTCCATCACCCTCACGCGCTACAAGGCTCCAGTGAGCTCTTTAGGTAGTTAGGTGATGGTTGATACTCGCAAAAATCCGGGTTTAATCCCAGAAAATAAAAGAATCATCTCCTGTTGCTCAATCTCCACTATCATCTGTGGATGTTGTCGTTTGACTTCCCGGAGTTTATAGTATAATCAAGATCTGCAATTGCAGAGCTGCACCCTCTAAATTGGGTAAAACCATGCATATAGTTCACCCATCACAGGCACTTCTGGGTGTCGTGATATGACGACTAATAAGTGATAACACATCTCGACAAATGTAGCCATAACCGAGATCTGCAATTGCAGAGTTATCACCCTCAACAGCAGGTGTGAGGCAGGATGTGACCATCCATGAAGCTCACCCTTCATAAGAACTCATGGGTGTCCGTAAATAAAGGGTGATAGCTTCATGTTTGGTTAAAGTTGCCACTTCCAGAATAGGGTAAAGGCAGCGTATTATTTTCTAAATAAAATAAACTTACTCGTCCGCTGTGGATCCTCCGCCTCCTCTGATGACGCCAGCAGCAGGATGTGGTCTGGAACTGGACTGCTCCACTGCATGCTATCAGCAGCTGGAAACAGAAAAATTTATGTAGTTTATTTCATAAAAAAAAAATTATAATTTTAAAAGTTTGAGGAAATAATAATATACTTACTTCCGGATCGTGTGTTTCTTCCAGGTTCCATCTTCAAAGATACTAATCTTCAGCTCCAGGAAAACCCCAATCTGAAAATATTTTTAAAATTAATAATTTGTTTATTTATATTATTTTTTTTGCTTTATATGAAAAGACTCAAAAAATAATATTTATTGACTTTATAACAATGATAGAACTCGGAACAAATTTTAAAATTAATTTTACTATTAATGACAAATGCTAACAATCATATAGCACCAGTGGTACTATCAACTTGGTTGATTAACAATGCCATGATATTATAATGACAAAAATAATTTTTGCAATTATCGATCAATATATTTGAATATATTAATTTCATGTCATTATTATCAATTACTATAATAATTATCATCATATTATCAATATAATGATAATTATTAATAAAATAATTACCAAGCCGCCATATTGGTTCTTGGTTCTTCCTAGAGCAAAGGTCAAAAAATTTTATCAAGTTTTTTGATATAAATTTTTTGACCCACATGATGTGTTATACATCAAACTGATCGTGAATTTATTACGAATCTATTGGTGATAAGGTTTTTGATTAAATCGCGAAATTAGCAACTAAATTTTAACTTAGAGAAATTTTGCGTAACCTTTTACCTTAAGAACCTGTAATAAACAATGACATATGACGATCGCATTTGTAGTTTGCGCAAAATATGGTTGTACCGTTACAACAAGTATAGATTAATATGTTATAAAATATTTTTTCACTCGTAATATTAAATATTTGTCCTAAATAGTATAGTTTTAAAGTATTTAATAATTATTATTCATTAAATAAATGCAATAAGGGCTTAAATATAATTTTATAAGCAAAAGAACAAACGACCTACCTGTTACCTACCACAACTTTAACGAAACGGCGTAATATATCAGGATAACATTAAAGTTATATAATTTATATTTTAGTTAATGAATGACTTACCTATGCTAATTAAAGCTATGTAATATTGTTTTGTGATTAATTAAATAGTACCACAATATTTCTTGTCTTGGTATCTTATGCAAGAACTGAAAGGTAGGCATGTCTAACCTGCAAGGCTTACCTACTTATCCAATTGTATTTAACACAAATATTTTTCATCTATTAGCTATATATGTATCTACAAAACATTGACTAGATATTATTGTATAATGTCACCAATACATATTTATTTCAGACAACAAGAATTTAATATAATGAGACAAATTTGTGAACACCGCGTCCTGGCCAACCTTTATTTGAGAAATGTAAACACTGTTCATTGGTTAATTACTGACAACTTAATTTTACATCATTATTACAGTACTTACTTCGATTTTAACTAACTAGAATGATACAAATATCAATATTCCTCTTGTAAAACCATTAATTCTACAATCAAGAACACATAACTATGATGCTACTACTATGACTAGAACTACAATTGATTTAATCGAACTGTACTTGATAATTATGATCTATAAATCTACAAATTAAAGTGTAATACTGTCTAGACCTTTACAGGAAAGTAAAGAACTGAAAATCATACAATAATCTACAATAAAATAAATTATTATTTACCAAAATATTGTTTGAACTCCATACATGATTTAGAAAAAAATATTTCTCACAGATTGGCATAAATACCAACCAAAAATTACACAAAAATAAATATAGCTATAAACTTTATTACTTCAAATATTTGAATCCTAAACTACCGAAAAACAATGCCCATAACTAGACTAATATCAAGAATATCGTAATCATCATCCCAAAAAAAAAGATTGGACAACTATGCACTAAGCAAATAAATACTTCGTTACATCAAATGTGGTAATTATTACTCAAATTAGTTCGTAAAAAGCAACGCCTGCGTCTCAACGACATAACTAGGTTCTCAAGAGCTCCAGCAGCATGGAAGCACATCTTGAGAGTTGACACTGACTCCCTAAACGACCTCAGTTGATGGCTACTGCAATACTCATATTTAGGTCACTATATATCGATCAAGCATTACTCTAATTTTGCTGAAGAACTTATACACATAAATAATAAGCACAATATTTTTATAATTATCGAATAATTACTTCTGAAGCTATATTAGCTTTTCTAAATTTTTTATATAATTATTTTCCGGTAAAAACTATAATTGTATTTGTTTAAAATTAATTAAAGCTTCTCTCTATTTTATTATTTATTGGTTCAGCATTCATTTTCTATTTTCTTGTAAAGTTGCAAGCTCTAGATATCTGTTTAGATGAATAAGTCCGGACCGGCAAGTGCAGGACTAACCAAACAGATAACAAACTAATCCTAGACGAATCACAAAGACTTTATTTAAGTAACTATATAAATACATTGCAGCAACATTTTTAGTTACTTTCAATTAATTGCAATATATTTCGGTTCATCTTTAACAACTTTTCATCTATTTACTTTCTTCCCAACTGCTTCTAGCTTCTTTTCAAACTGTGAAATAATTGGCTACACCTTCATGAACCCACATTACCTTTCTATGTAGTTATATCACCTCCCAGACTGAGTTTGGGTGAAGGGTGTAAGATTGAATCAAGTAAATAAAGAATATGACATACAGAAAAATTTTAGAAGAGTGAAATATTGCATAGACGACCTATAAATAAATTGATTGATACAATTGATAGTTTATTAAGTGCCTGAAAGATAAGATAAGCTTGTATGAAAGGAATTATGGTTATGGATGAAACGATATTTGAAAACTAAAGATAAAAGATTACGTGGACGACCGAGGAATAAACAGATGGATATGATTAAAGATTATTTGTTATGTGCGAATGAATGATCGTTGTTTAAATAGAATTATGAATGTTGATTAAGCGGAAGTAAATGTTTTGCGGCGATTAATTACAGAATGAATGTAGTAAATGTTATAAGAATTTTTTCTACCCTATTTGATTATATATGCATATGCGATCAGAACTGAACCATGTGAAATAAACAAACAAAAAATCAAACTAGAGCTCAAACATTCATATTTCACCGATATTTTCTTACTTTTAAAAATGTTTAAATAACACCAGATATTAAACGAATGATTCAAAAGATGTCAAGATATTTTGAACATCTTGTCACCATTTGAAATGTGTTAACTTTAATTTACATTTTAAAAGAAGGTAAGAAATAAGATGTTGGAAGTAAACTTCAACCTTCCATTCCGTTCCTTCTGTGGACTATTTCGTCTTGTGGTTTTCCACCTATGCACATGCACAAGCAACCACAGTGGTGAGCGAGCGATAAATCTACCGCCGCTACCACCACCGTCGCCGCCGTCGCGTGTAAAGGGCCAAGCCGGGCTTTTAGAACGGGCTTAAGCGATTCGTGTAATCACGGATTAACTGCGGTCGCTGGTTTAATCCGTCCGTGCTGCGGTAAAAATCCTGATGTGAAGAATTCACACCAGACAGAGAAAACACTTTAAATGTTTAAATGTTTTAGTGTCAAGTTTATTTATTTTTACTAGAGCTGTTTGTGTTCATTTTTCACTAGATGTGACAGAAAACGATCAAGGTTATGTATAAATAAAAAATGATAGCACTTTGCTATACTATTATCGGTCGAAAAGTGGTGGAGTCGCCATTTATTTTATTTTATTTATTTATTTATGAATATTGCAGAATCTATAAACAATTGATATACGGATATATGTGTACAGCACGTTAAACTACCCCTGTGGCTCCCTCTCCAGATTTTTAAGGGCCGTGATTTGACGCCTGGTAACCGCACTTCATACAAAGAAATATATCACTTATCTTTAAACTAAATCCAAATAAATAAATATATCATCACGCCTTTACCCATTACTGGGTGTGACACTCTGCCGTAAGCAGATCTCGGTAAATGATATATTTCTTCGCTTGAAGTGCGGTTACCAGCCGTCAAATCACGGCCCCCAAAGATATTAGTGGAAAGGGAGCCACAGGGGTAGTTTTAAATTGGTGCAAAATTGTTTGTCGCCTATGGGAATCGAACCAAGGTTCTCAAGATCTACAGGCCGACTCGATACCACTGAGCCACCTACCCCATATGTATGATTTAAATATAGTATATTATGCATCAAGGGAGGGAAACAAGCGATTATTCCCGCGTGTGAAGTTGGAAAACCGAGACGTAAGCGAGGGCCGAAAGCTCGAGCTGAAGTCGAGGTTTGCCAACAAGGGATAATTGCGCCCTCCCGTGAAGCATATTATACTTTTCGTAACAAGTGCACAAAAATTACTGTCTTATCGGGACAAATGTCAAATATGGGTTGCGTAACTAGTTACCTAGGAAACACCGCAAACAGCTAATAATCGTAGTCTGTAGGGAGAGAAACATAATGTTTCTCTCCCTAGGGAAGAAAAGCAGTGTTCTCTCTCTAAAATTAGGGAATAAGAACGTGTTTCTTGTGCATGTGTTACGAAAAAACAATTTATTTATTTTTAATAAAATATCAAAATAAACGCTTGTCTAAGTCTCACAAAATTCAGCCTCCAAGTCACCTTATGAGGGCATCGTCAGAGGCTGGCCAGCACAGTTGGTAACCATAGACGCGTTTCGCTCTTATTAGAGCTCATCAGTATGGTATAACCTACTTCTTCACCTAGAACAAAGTTCACGTGAAGAAGTTGGTGACGAAGGACTGTGCCAGCAGAGAATAAAATCTCTAAAGAACGGTAAGATGACATGAGAAGTTCTATCGAACCAGTAATGCCATCTACCGAAAAAAGAGACTTAAGACAAGTGTTTATTTTGATATTTTATTATTAAACCTAGTTTCACCAAGTGAGCATTTAAAGACAATTAATTTTGTCTTTGTTGTTTTTTTATTTATTTTTGTTAATTCGATGTTGGTATCTATGTTATCATCGTTTGATTTCTCGACCTGACTATACCAGTTTTATTTGAAGTATGATCATCAAAACCTATTTTAGAAATGTTAAACAGAAGAAAAATAAAGTTACTCGACCATAATATCCGTTCATACTCCAATAATCTTTATGTTTCGCTTCAGAGGGTAGTTGAAAACATTTTAAACTCTTGTTCTACTCGCATAAATAATTAATTAAATTTGCAACATGTTAAAATTTCATAGTTTTGCGCTTCTTGTTTACAGTGGATTCCAGAAAATTTAAATAGTGAAGTTATTCAAGAAACTTCAAGTTAGAATAAAATTATTCTCGTTTAAGTTTCTACGAAGAAATTAAAGTGTTAGACAAACAAAAATGCGGTTGACTTCATAGAATAAAATTTTAATGAACTTGGTTAGGAATAATTTATAAGATCATTATAAATTCTTCAGTTTTTAATCGTAGAAAGAAGGTAATTTCTTTCCACTTCAACAACAATTAGGATTAAAAGTTAATCGAACTTCATATTTAACTTGTTATTAAAATCTCTCCTGCATGCAATTTCATATTAAACTTCTCCTCAAGATATTTATCCGTATCCAAGATGAATAAAATTTACCGGTACCGGTACCGGTTACCGCTACAGATAAACTACACGATATGCATATTAAGTCAGCGATTCTCAACTGAAGGTTAAGAAAAATAATTACAAATATGTTATTTAATAACAATAATAATAATTAGTTTATTTACCTAAAAGCTATAGAAATACAAACATATATATATATATATATATATATATATATATATATATATATATATATATATATATATATATATATATATATATATGAACATAGGTCCTATTCCTTCTAATTACCAAACTACAAGAGGATGAAGTTCTATAAATAACACGAAATTTTTAAATTTTTGTAATCAAGATACATTCGGAAGACAAGAGTTTTATTTATTAATATTAACATGCATACGAGTTCAAGGCGCTCATTTTGAACACTTGCTGTAATTTTTTTAAAATTTGTAATCTTATTTCATATTGTGTTAACCTATTCCATGTTTAGTTATGTTGTTCTCTGTCTATTTAATTGTGTCATTTTATGTTTTGTTCTCTAAATCGTATTCGTTAATATTAATAAATAAAATTAATTAAGACAAATAGGGTACGACTTTTCAATAAAACTCTTGTTTTCCGAAAATATCTTGATTACAAAAATTTGAAAATTTCGTATTATTTACAGAACTTTAACCTCTTGTATTTTGGTAACTAGAAGGAATAGGACCTATGTTCATATGACATTTTTGGCTCAAAATGATCTCAGAAATAAGCTGTTAAAGTTTGTTACACTAGTCCTGAAACACCCTGTATAATAAATCCAAATAAGAGTTATGTCTCATTCAACATGAGTTTAAGTTTAGTTTTAAATTTAGATACATTCATAGTTTTCATTTCTTCCGACAACAAATTGTACTCACTAAAGCCGTTGTAAAATAAGGTATTTTGCGATTTAGTTAACTTTTTTCTTTTTATAAGGTAGTCTCCCTGACTTCTAGTATTATATATTGTATTTATATATTTCACACTATCAACAATGTATTGCGGCATTAATCCCAGTTTTATTTTATGCACAAAAACTAAGCAGTTGTACTTAATAAACGTTTTAACATTGACCCAGCCCAATATTTGCAACATATTTTGAATGCTGGTGTATTTGCTACATTTTAATATAATTCGCATTCCTCGGTTTTGAAGTAACTGTAGTCTATTTATATCAGTTTCTTTACACATATATAATTTAGGTTACAGTAGATATTTTAAAGTTACACTAATTAATTTTTAGTTTAAAGAAAACAGCTTAAACTTGGGACGCGTTGTACATTCTAAAAATATATCTCGTTGAAATAAAAATGGATACCAATTGAAAATATTTCATGTGCCATAATAAAACGTTGCATATAACTTGAACTGCACACGTAGAAAACATTTCAGTAGAGAATATATTGCTGTATGTGCATGCATGACGTATATGTATTGTTAGTTTCACTGTGTGTATTCCGCTGTTTCATCGCGAGTTTATCGAACAAGTAACTAAAAGAAAGAAAGGAAAGAAGACTAGTCTGCATTTTGATTTATTTGCTTGCAAAGTTTACTGACAGTAATTTTGAAAAATACTGAAACATTTCTTTGAAGTAAATATAAAGTTTGGTGGCAGCGGTGTTATGACCACTGCGGGTTCGAATCCTGCCCAAGGTACGAATGTTTGTGATGTATTTATGTAGTTAGGCGAACGAAAAATGTTCTTAGTTGTCTGCTGTCAGTATTTAAATAAATAAATAAATATTTCATCACGTCTTTTACCCATTAATATGTGTGGCACTCTGCCGTAGCAGATCTGGGTAAGTAATATATTTCTTCGCGTGATGTGCGGTTATCAACCGTCAAATCACGGATCCCAAAGAGTGGAGGGGGAGCCACTGTGGTAAATTTAATTTGGGGAAAATTGTTTGTCGGTTGTGGGAAAATGATTATTAAATTTCTTGTACCGCAAACATAAAATAGTTATTTTTGATTCTAGATTGCGAAATGTTACTTTTGTATTCGAGAATGCAAGAGCATTTCGCAATCGAGTATCAAACAACGTTTTTTCGAAAACTATGTCCCAAAATTAGTAATAATGTAATGAGAGAATTTTAACGTTTAGGATTAATTAATGTGACATCTAATGTCTCCATGACAACAATGTATGTAATATAATTGCTATCAAATCTGATATTATCTGACCAGCAATTGACAGCTGGTTGGCAATAGAAACCAAACAAACGTTCTAACTTATTTCTGCGATTTATTGGGATTCGCATTGCATTTCTCAAGAAACTATTCCAATATACCAGTTAGCTTCCTCAAGCGGGATAAATATGAATAATTGCTCAATTGGAACATTAAAATATAAATTTTGTTGAAGAATAGAAGTATTATTTCTAAGCAAAAAAAATAAAGTGACAAATTTTATGAAATTGTGAGTCTTTCTTCTATCAAAAAATTGCAGGATGCAAAAAACTTTTGCATCCTGCATGCAAAAGTCTTTTGCGTTCTGTAGACAAAAAACACTTATTTCGCGTGTTGATAGTTGTCATGTACATTTTAACTTTATATGAGTTTTCGAAAAATGTAATTTTCTCGTTTAATGTTGGAAAAAATAATATGTAACATGCGTGGGAACGGGCCATTGCAAAATTCGCTCCAACTTTCGTACTCGTTTTGCATTTAAACCCTTTCCTCACTAGTATTACAATATTCTAAATTTCTTCTAGAAATGGACTAAGACGTATTATTTCTTATGTAAATAGTGGAACAACCTGTATATATAACAACAAACAAATACAAAATTAATTGTCATTCATGCACTTGGTGAGACTAGGTATAATAAAAAATATTAAATAAAACTCTAGGCAAAGTCTCACAAAATTCAGCCTCCGAGTCACCTTATGAGGGCATCGTCGGAGGCCGGCCAGCACAGTTAGTAACCATGGACGCGTTTCGCTCTTGTTAGAGCTCATCAGCATGGTATAACTCACTTCTTCACCTAGAACAAAGTTCATGTGGAGAAGCTGGTAACGAAGAACTGTGCCAGCAGAGAATAAGATCTCTAACAAACGGTAAGATGACATGAGAAGTTCTGTCGAACCATTAATGCCATCTACCGAAAAAAATGAAAAGCTAAGCAATAGCAATTTAAATAACAACAAAGACAAAATTAATTGTCATTCATGCACTTGGTGAGACTAGGTATAACCTGTATATATATTCCAGACATTTCCACCATTACTACAACTTCACCTCACATTACACTTTTCACTTTTTTCCTCAAAGTAAAGTCTGTAAAACCTGTGGTCCCCCAATGCAGACGAAGAAAATAATGTGCCATTCAATTTAAGATGAGCTGTAGATAGGCTCCCGTCTGAGTGTGACGTCTCTAACATGGGAATCACGTCTTTATGTTGGTACCCTTGCTCTGCCACCCTCCTCGCTCCACCTCACGTCGCACACGCATACAAACGCACCCCCTGACAAGAGGGAGAATTGTGTGAAGTACGGGGAATATCGATTCCAGTATGGAAATTTACGCATTTCGAATTCGACTCAATAAGATGGTAAACTAATTTTCGGAATAAAAATAGAATCAGCTCTTCTAATGCTCTTCTGTAATATTATAATTACAAGCAATCGTAGCTCAGTGAGTAAATAAAATCAAAATATAATTTGGAACTTTAATATAAAAATATTCAATTGTTAATAAAAAATATAAAATAAACACTTGGCTGTTTCACAAAATTGAGCCTCCAAGTCACCTGTAACAATATGAGCTATCTCATTGTTGTTATGTTGCGTTTAGACAAGATTGGTTTCGTGTAATTTGACACTCGTGACCACATGTGCCATTAAGGCTGAGTGTGAGATCTTTTGGTTTTCGAATATAGGGCATTAAATTATAAAAAGAGACAGTTATAGTTAATATTCTTAGAATTCCAACAAGATTTCATGTTCGCGTTATCTGCAGGGCCAGAGTGTCAGACTACATAACCAAAACACTTGAGACATCTGTATCCACCCCGATGCGAGAGGGATGGATTCCAGATGTGGGTATCGTACCCAGGACAGCAAGTGTTTTGGTGGGAACCATGAGTCTCGTCCATCGACTCAAAGCGTGAAGATGTAGATCTTCACATCACGCGGTGTTCGCGTTTACTTTAATTTTAAACTAGATTAGTGAATTAAGTATTATAATCAATAAAAATTTAATTTAAATCATTATTCTGTTTCCATCTTCTTATTAAATTATAACGTTTCGCGTTTAATTAATTTTAAACTTTAATAGTTATATGTTTAATAAAATTTTAAGACTGCGTTTTTCTGCTCGTTTTACAATTGACGCAGTCCGGTAAGATCAACTTATTCACCCATCCCGCTCGTGTTACACACCTTATGAGGGCGTCGTCAGAGGCTGGCCAGCACAGTTAGTAACCATAGACGCGTTTCGCTCTTATTAGAGCTCATCAGTATGGTATAACTCACTTCTTCACCTAGAACAAAGTTCATGTGAAGAAGCTGATGAGCTCTAATACGAGCGAAACGCGTCTGGCCAGCCTCTGACGATGCCCTCATAAGGTGACTTGGAGGCTGAATTTTGTGAAACATAGCCAAGTGTTTATTTTATATTTTTTATTAAACCTTGTTTCACCAAGTGTTGGATGACAATTAATTTTGTCTTTGTTGATATTAAATTATTTCTAAATGGTTCAGATTCCACTATAAGCTGTAGGTCCCCGTATTGTAATTGGGATTAATAGTGCAATTCAGTATAAATCTATAAATAAATATATCATCACGCCTTTTACCAATTACTGGATGTGGCACTCTGCCTTAGCAGATCTCAGTAAGTGATATATTTCTTCGCATGAAGTGCGGTTACCAGCCGTAAAATCACGGCCTCCAAAGATTTTAGTGGTACGGGAGTCACAGGGGTAGATTTTAATTTAGTTAAAATTGCTTGTCAGCTGTAGGGATCGAACCAAGGTTCCCAAGATCCACAGTCCGACTCGATACCACTGAGCCACCTACCCCACTGTATAAATGATGAACAAAATGAAATATTTTTTACTTTTTAATAAATATTTATGGGGTAGGTGGCTCAGTGGTATCGAGTCAGCCTGTGGATCTTGAGAACCCTAGTTCGATCCCCACAGCCGACAAACAATTTTCACCAAATTAAAATCTACCCCTGTGGCTCCCCCTCCACTAACATCTTTAGGGGCCGTGATTTGACGGCTGGTAACCGTACTTCACGTGAAGAAATATATCAGTTACTGAGATCTGCTAAGGCGAAGTGCCACACCCAGTAATGGATAAAAGGCGTGATGATATATTTATTTATTTTATTTATAAAATTACGTAATGGGGCTAGTTCGATCTCCACAGGTGACAAAATATTTTCACCAAATTAAAATCTACCCCTGTGGCTCCTCCTACACAAACATATTTAGGGGCATGATTTGACGGCTGGTAACCGCACTTCACGCGAAGAAATATATCACTTACCGAGATCTGCTTACGGCAGAGTGCCACATCCAGTAGGTAAAAGGCGTGATGATATATTTATTTATTTTATATAAAGTTTTAGTTTGAGCTGGATTCAAACCCAGGATCTTCTGATTAGAATATTATAACGTTAATCACACCACCGTACTGCCAAACAAAATCATAATAAAAATGTCTTCTTTTATCTGTTAATATCTGCAACTTCATATCCGTTTCGCTGTTCAAGTGTTTCTGCCTCGTGCGTCTATGCTTATAAAATATTGTAAATGTTACAAGATGTTATTATCACGTTCCTAAAATTAATTTTGCTTCCCTCTTAAGAACAAATGCTACATATTAATTTACAGATGTTAAATGTAATCCTGTTATAAACTTTGTCTATATTCCTTAAGCGCAAGAATATAATATTAGTCGCTTGAAATTCAAAATGGTTCTGTTCTGTATAACTTACATTACTTCGTGAACGAGAACATGTTTGAAATTGCTACGACATTACGCATTTCCTTTAATGTTAACTGTTACCTCATTTCAGGAACTTGAATATTCATGCTTGCCAACAGAATCTAAAGAAATACTAAATATATAAAAATTATTGCAAAGAACAGTCGTTATATTTTTCTTAACTTAAAAGAACTTGATTTCATTTTGATTTCAAGAAAATCTGGTGGCAGAGAAAAAATAAAAGTGCGTGCTTAGCGAATTTTTTCATATTTCTTTTTAAAAATTACTGTATTTATAAATATACTGAATTTTGTATTACCGTTATCCAGCATTATTTGCACATATACCGGGAGTTTTTCTTATCAGTAAACATAGGAATATATCATTACCATAGTTACAGTTAAAAAATTTGACAGTAATACATTAGAGCGTTTATTTTAAAAGTAAACATAGGGAAAATAATATTTTCAGCAATGCATTGAAGTGTAATAGTCTATAGTCTAAAAGAAACATTTTAAATTTAAACAAATTAAATGAATTTGAATTACTTTAAATTACATTAACTAAACGTTAGGTATAAATTTAGAACCTCAAGACAATCCAAAAGTTCTTTTGTGTAGAGGTTTGTTCGCAAATTCTTCGTTTAAGAGCTCGTACATACAAATAATGAGAATTTTGGGTTGAACCGGTTCAGAAATCGAAAATTATTAAATTGTGGTTCTATATAATTCAGACCACGAAAAATCGAATGGCGCAAAGCGCATCGTCATATCTTTTTTAGTTTTTGAGTTACAGCGATTTTTGACTTTTTTTAAGCTCAACTTTGAAAGCCCATAACTCAAAAATGAAATGCGGTTTGAACAAGTGTATTTCTCGTGCGCTACTTAACTTGTACAGGTATTTTGAAAATATTGAAAATTCAAATCTCGTTCATTTCAACTTACATTCAAAAATATAATTGTGTCCTCATATTTTGAATTCTACTACAAAATGTAACTCCCCTGTAATTGGGGTTTATAGAGGTAGTTATAGCACAGTGGTAGCGCTGCCGTATCACAAGCGACAGTTCACGAATATAAATCTTTTTGACTTCTAAAACTATCTAAAAATACGGTTGTATTAGAGTGGTTCGAATTTCGCAGTAATTAGGATTAATTTGTTTTTGTATAATGTACGTAGTTACACCTAAGGGTAGAAATTAAAGGGTTGAACTAAAAGGGCAAAGCACCCTTCTGTTTTTGACACTTTGAAAACTTAGTGCTTTTCGTCCTACGTCATGTTCAACATTGTTAAATTAATTTAGGCCGCTTATTAAATTTTAACTTAAACTTTAATTTGTTAAGTCTATAAGTACCTAATAATTTCTTTAATTAATTATTGTCGCTTTCAAGAAATATTGCACGCAATTTAATAACAGTTGACAAGAGTTTTGATGAATATATAAAATAAATATTTTGAAAATTTAGTCAGCCGTTACAAATATTAAAAGTTTCAAATTAACTATACGATAACTTTTGTGAAAGACCAAATGATTTGAAAACATCTTTAGCGAGTTTGAAATAGTAGTTTATGTAACAAGTACATAATTTAGGTCTTTATTGGACGAGCCGAATTTGATGGCAGAGCGAGCGCAGCGAGCGAGGCTAATAAATAAGGCGAGTCTATAAAGTCCGATTATGTACGAGTTGCATACAACGTTTTATGTTCGACTGCATGGAGAATATTTTCTCTTAAAATATGATTATGTCAATACCTATATTTAAAACATTTAATTGCATCTCAAAGTGTGCTTCGTTGTTATGCATTTGTTGCTTTATTTATCAAATTGTCAAAATGAAAAAAGTGTTGAGATTGCTAAAGACATTGAAGACGTTCCAAAAGAAATAAAAGATCTTGCATGTAATGCAAGAATGTCTATTACCAACGAAATCGAAACAAATGTATGAAGACACATATAATACAAACAGAAAATGGTGTTTAAATATGAAAATAAAAAAATAGTATTTTACTTAATTAATTGTAATTTTTTTTATGGGGTAGGTGGCTCAGTGGTATCGAGTCGGTTTGTGGATCTTGAGAACCCTGGTTCAATCCCCACAGCCGACAAACAATTTTCACCAATTTAAAATTCTACCCCTGTGGCTCCCTCTCCACTAATATCTTTGAGGGCCGTGATTTGACGGCTGGTAACCGCACTTCACGCGACAAAATATATAACTTACCGAGATCTGCTTAGGCAGAGTGCCACACCCAGTAATGGGTAAAAAGCGTGATGATATATTTATTTATTTATTTATTTAATTGTAATTTCATTCTAATAAAATGCTTTAAATTATATCTACTATTTCGTTTGAATTTTGTTTTAATGTGACATTGACAGCAGTCCAATTTTGCATTTTTATCGTACTAGTCCAATAAAGTACCCGATTATGGACAGTAAACAGTGTCGTAAAACAAGGTAATATGATGCAGTCGAAGATAAAAATAATTATTGCTTACTCTGGAGACTACATTCAAACATTTCTAAATAAAAATCAAAAGTTTTCAAAGCAAAATTAAAAACATAGCAACGAACAAAAATTACGCTAAACAAAAGAAAAGCAAAAGCAAAGCCAGAGGTACAAACAAAAACGACAAAAAACAAAAACATCACGCGACAACTTTAATCCACGGGGCTTAATCATTCCTCACACATCTAAAATTGGGCTCAAAGCCGCCATTGTTTGCCGACAAACGACAAACGATGTGGACGCGACAAGGAAACTTCGAGGAGTGGAGTAAACTGGACCGTTTTACTGCCGCCCTGCCATCCTTCGATGTCACTGTCTTTGTCACTGCTTTACTGTGTAAAGTCGTCTTTACATTGTGCCAGCCTTAATGCCTAAAGCGTTGGAGCTCTCTGTTTACTGTTTCTTCCAAAAATAAGACTATATAAATAAAAGAATTAATTAAATATGGGATAGAAATAAAAGTATTAATGGCAAATGTATGTAAATGCTCAGCATGGAAACACAATTTCCAGCGCCACCAGGAATGAACTAACTTTGACATTTTGAAATAAATGTATAAAATATGTGGAGTTGACCAATGAGAATACAGTATCATATATTATACACTCAACAGTAAAATAATAACAGTTTTATTTTATGAAAACTTGTAATTTATTATTTTTAATATGGGGTAGGTGGATCAGTGGTATCGAGTCGGCCTGTGGATCTTGAGATACTGGTTCGATCCTTACAGCCGACAAACAATTTTCACCAAATTAAATCTACCCCTGTGGCTCCCTCATCACTAACATCTTTGATTTGACGGCTGGTAACCGCATTTCACGCAAAATATATATATATATATATATATATATATATATATATATATATATATATATATATATATATCACTTACCGAGATCCAGGGTTCGTAAATATCATGATATTTATAATAAATATCAAAATATCTGATATATAGGATATATATCAGATAAATATCACTTTTTGGATATTTATTTTTTAATTTTAGTTTTTGTACACATTTATTATCACACTAGAAAATACAAAATAAATTATTACTCCTAAATAAAAAATTTACATAGGTAATGAAAAAAAGTAAATATACATTGAATGGATACACAAATATTATATAGTATTAAGAATAGTAAGAATATTTAAATAATCCTATATCCTAGATAGGGGCAAATCATCATCTTCTGATGAACTTCCTGAACAGCGTTGCAGATAGACTCACTTGGCCAAATCCAATCTAAATTAGTTTTTTTTTTGTAGTTTCTTTTTGGTTTAAATATTTAAACATAAAAACTAATTTACCGGCATTGTCGTTACCGAGACGATTACGTAATTGAGATTGGACAATGCCAAAAGTGGAGAAATATCGTTCCAGCCCTGCTGTGGCTGTTACAGCAGTGTGTAACTGTTCACATAGTTCAATAAATGTACTTTTATTTGGCCACTTTGACTCATTAATAGTTACACTTTTCCACCATATTAAAGGATTTGTATTTCTAAAATGAGTACCAAATAAAAATTTTGGAAATGTTCCGACTTTGCCGTTAATGACATCACAAATGGCACACAATTTGGATTTATGTCGTTGATGTGAAGTTAGTCAAAAGCTAGTAAAGTAAGAATTATCTTTAGAATATAATTTTAACAGAATTAATGAAAGTAATAATACTGTATTTATTATAGACTATTTGATATTTTTATATAATGGATATATATCTTCGAACCCTGTTTATAAGTTAACTGAAGCACGAGAAAATTAATGCCGTTGCCCGCGTTTTCATATCACATTTAGTTTTCGAGATATAGCCTCGGAAAAGTAGAAAAACTGAAAAATTCGAAAAATTTCACTTTTCCGGAGGCTATATCTCAAAAACTAAACAAGATATGGAAATGCGCTCAACGGCGTTGAATTCCCCGTGTCCGAATTGACTTATAAGCAAATTTTCATACAATTTTATGCAATTTAATATTTTTAATTATTTCCTAAGGGACCCCTTTGGTTTTTTCAGATTTTAATTCAATTTTCTCAAAAATCCTTAATCGTAGGATTATTAAAACGAAAATTTACATACATATGTATTTTGACCCACTGAATCCAGTGGTGCAATCTTCAAATGCATATGACTTCTGGTTTTCGAGAAAATGTTAAAAAACCGCTTTTTGCGTTTTTTTTGGCGGAAAATTGAAAAAAAAATAAAAATCGCTGAAACTATGTTTATAAGTTAACTGAAGCACGAAAAAAATTAATGCCGTTGAGCGCGTTTTCATATCACATTTAGTTTTTGAGATATAGCCTCGGAAAAGTAGAAAAACTGAATAATTCGAAAAATTTCACTTCTCCGGAGGCTATATCTCAAAAACTAAACAAGATATGGAAATGCGCTCAACGGCGTTGAATTCCCCGTGTCCGAATTGACTTGTAAGCAAATTTTCATACAATTTTATGCAATTTAATACTTTTAATTATTTCCTAAGGGGTACCCCTTTGGTTTTTTCAGATTTTAATTCAATTTTCCCAAAAATCCTTAATCGTAGGATTATTAAAACGAAAATTTACATACATATGTATTTTGACCCACTGAATCCAGTGGTGCAATCTTCAAATGCATATGACTTCTGGTTTTCGAGAAAATGTTAAAAAACCGCTTTTTGCGATTTTTTTGGCGGAAAATAGAAAAAAATAAAAATCGCTGAAACTATGTTTATAAGTTAACTGAAGCACGAGAAAATTAATGCCGTTTAGCGCGTTTTCATATCACATTTAGTTTTCGAGATATAGCCTCGGAAAAGTAGAAAAACTGAAAAATTCGAAAAATTTCACTTCTCCGGAGGCTATATCTCAAAAACTATTTCATATTTTTATATAATGGATATATATCATTGCAAAAATATGACGATATATATCAAAATAAATATCATGATATATATCGATCGATATATATCTTCGAACCTTGCCGAGATCTGCTTAGGCAGAGTGCCACATCCAGAAATGGGTAAAAGGAGTGATGATATATTTATTTATTTATTATTTTTACGTTTATTTCATTAATTTATACTATTTGAAATGCAACTTACCGTATCTTATATTTTATTTTTGGAATTAATGCTGGCTTATAAATTGTTTAGTTATTGTATTAAAATCAAATATAAAATATACAGGATGTTTCTATACCTCTGCACGAAACTTTAATGACATATATAATTTGATATACTGATTATAGAACAAAATTTTTTTTTTTTGAATTTCGCAAGAATTAAGTTATTTTATTTCTAGCGAACATTTTTATTTATTTAATATAATAAAGATTTGAAGATGCTCTGAACGGCATTAAATTCCTCGTGTCCGAATTGACTTTAAAAACCTTGTTTGATCTGCAATTGCAGCTTAGACATGTGTAGAAATGCATACTGAATCCTTCAAAATTTGTTTCATTCATTTACAACAATTATTACAGCCGGAATTAATTTTTAAAATTAACAGTAAATATTTGCGAAACAGATAGTAATATTTCGAATAGATAAAATAATATTTATTTGAATCTAGTCACCACGCGAAAACAACATAATTACAATAGATAGTACAAACGCGAACCGCGACGTCCTAAGTAACAAGTTCAGACGGCACCGTGACGTCACTCGACGCCACAGTTCGGCGATCAGCAACAAATTTTCATTTCAGCCAAGCCCCTTGAATCTCGTTCGTATGCAATCCCGCTACATTCAGCTGGAATGCGGGCCTGCATACCTCTCTATTCGCTGTAGAGCCGGTTGCCTAATCTTACAGCTCTCTCACACAATATAATTATTTACATAGATATAAATGCGTCTGTATGAGTTTAAAATTAATGATTTTATCTTCATTTTTCGAATTAAATAGTATTTTTGGAGTGCAATTATAGTTATTTACTTAAAAAGTCAGGAAAGTGTTCAATTACAGGATGAGTAGACAGCTTATGAATCTTGTACGACGCTTTACTGACGTGTTACGTATAACATTTTACCTGAAACTTATAAACAAATAATACATATTTTAAATTAATTTAAATTAAAAGAAATATATGACTTACATATTCAGTCAGTATTTGATGTTGCTAAGTAACTAGACACTCACGTTTCTTTCATTACCTGCCTAGGCAGACAATATGTTATTTTCCTGACTAGGCATGCAAAGCAAAGCTTTCCTGAGTCTTAAAAGTAAGGAAAATGTTCATTTTCTTGTCAGTTTCAGGTAAAAGATATTTATTTATTTATAAAATTGTTTCTCTGGTTTTTGTACATCTAATATCTTTCGAGGCCGTGATAAATATGTCACTTACCGAGATCTACTATGGATGAGTGCTACACTCATCGGTAAAAGGCAGATGATATAATTATTTACTTACTTTATTAATTAAATATTATATAAATTGTAACTGTCTGACTGTCAGCTGTCTTCAATATTTTTCTAATTTTAGGTAATTAACGTTTCAGAAACAGATACATTTTAATGTCGTCATTTGTATGATTGTTTTGTTTTTATAATTCTGAAGTTATGTAACTATTTAAATTTAAATTACATTATAGGCGGCCGTAACTTAGTTGATTTAAAACATATGACAAAAATTCATAGATCATAGGTTCAAATCCTAATATTCCAATTTCTTTCTTTATAATTTAATATACATAAAGTAAGTAATGGCTATAAAAAAATTATGGGGTAGGTGGCTCAGTGTATCGTGTCGTCTTGTGGATTTGAGAACCTGAGTTCGATTCCCAGAGACAACAAACAATGTTCATCCAATTAAATGTACCCAATTGGGTCTCCCTCCACTAACGACTTTGGCAGCCGTAATTTGACGGCTGGTAACCACAGTTTACGCCAAGAATTATATCACTTACCGGGATCTGCTATGGGTGAGTGCCACACCCAATAATGGAGAAAAGGCGTGATGATATTAGCTATTTATGAAACTAGTAAGGAAATGAAGGTAATAACCTATTTCCTTACTAGTTTCATACAATATTTTTTCGACTTCAGTTCTAATAAATACGAAAGAGCGTTTTTGAAATTATGAAATTTTGACATATTAATGACAGACGATAGCTTCTCTCAAAGAATTAATATTTGGGTGGCGTTGCTTATAAATTTTATATTTAAGATGACCCCATAAAAAAAATCGCTAGGTGTTAAATCAGGAGATCTGTCAAACGTCAAGCATCTATCTATTTTTGTTTCACTTCCATGGCTATTTGATATTTTCAACGTAATTTTTAATATTTTTTTATTTAATTTCTGTCGTTACAACGCATGTAAATGTAATTCTGTTTATTGATTTAGATGCAGAATTTTATGCTCTACAACATTTATTTGAAGCATTTTTGGCTAAAATAATTTGGGGAGCAATGCGCACAGAAAAACTGTTTTTTCATGTTAATCGCCTATGTACACAGGTATGATGTTCCACCCGGTATAGTCTGAATAATCTGTTATGTCATTAGAGAGATAAAATGAAATGCCAAAGTAAAAGAAATATTAAGTAACACAATATTGCACAGCTAAACCAAGCGTATCTCCGTCGTTTGCTGTCGTTGCAACTTCTGTATCTATAAATTCAGTATAGAAGTATAGTAACAGTATATATTTCTTTTCCAGATAAAGCGCCATCAGAGGCAGTGTTCCGAGGAACCGAATATCTTTCGTACGATCTAAGACATACAGGCGGGGAGCCTATAGTCAGTGCACAAGACTCCGTTACGTTTTATTTCAAAACGAGGCAACCTAACGGACTTCTCTTCTACACTGGTAAGTTCATTATTGAGTATTTACTTTATTAGCTATTTTAACATACATACATACATAACATCACGCTATATCTCATTAAATGGGGTAGCACGAACCCGTCAACATTCTCATCCTGACACACGATACTCGTTAATACTTCCTCCATACGAACTCTTTCCTTCCACACAACCAAAATCCATCATCACGCAACAAACCTTCATTCACATCCATTTTTTAAATAGTGAAACAATAGTTATTTGTATCACTAGTCCAGAAACTGCTATTTTGCGAGTGCGAGTATACTTTGAAAGGACGAGCCGCAGGCGAGGCGGTTAAATACGAGCACTCGCAAAATAGTTTCTGGACGTGTGATACACAAGATTTTTCGCGCCGACGTTTTTGTAAATTTAATAAAAATGTTTAATTTATTACTCACATTCTAAATGTCAGGGAATTTTTTTTATTTTGGTATTATCTAATTGTCAGTACTGTACTTTTAATTTTAATTAATTATTTATTGTTCATCAATTTACATCTTCAATAAGTTTAATTACACTGTACACTTTATTTAATAAACATAAAACATAATTCATTTCTTTGTCTATTTCACGACTTGTCATTCCAGTATTATAACTTAAAAAATCAACATATTTTATTTGGATTTTACATTGCTAATTCAATTATAATTACTTACAATTTTGTTTAAAATATATGTATAAATATTCTGTTTTCTTGTATTGAAAATACTCAACTATGAATATTTTATCATAATATGTTTACCTCAATGCAATATTTTGACATTTCGTACGTTCAGGAGTTCGCTATACTAATGATGCCAACATATAACCATAAAAAGTCACTAATTTTTGCCGGCCTCGGCCGGTAAACACATGGGCTGGTAGCACAAGCTTTATTTTTGGTTGTTCTGAGAGCACGGTTTTAACATGTTAGAGATAGCTAAAACACCCAAATATACTGCTCTTAAAACAGGTAAAAACAGAGCTTGTGCTACCAGCCATGGTTTCTGGACGATTTTTTGTTATGTAATACTGCTAATGCTGGACGGCGGCGCGAAAACTATTATTGAATTTTGAGTATAACTTCGTCTCTGTAATTTCGAATAACGCAAGTCCTTGTCCAACTTGCATAATATGTCTTGTATCATCTTAAATGTGGAACAATTTAATACTTTGAACTTTACGACAATGTGAAGGACCAAAGTTGCAATTTGATTGCAGGGCACTACAATTGAATTAGTGGCCAAATGCTCTTATGTGCTAATTGACATTGCTGTACTCCATTACTGATGCCCTGTTTGATACCATGACAACGAAACAACAAACAAAACCTCGTATTCTATAATACCCGTTTGTCTCAACAAAATTTGATAACTGGCGATAACGCGTCAATTATTTGACAGCAATGATATAACATTTTATATATTTTTATGGGGTAGATGGCTCAGTGGTATCGAGCCAGCCTGTGGATCTTGAGAACCCTGGTTCGATCCACACAGTCGACAAACAATTTTCACCAATTTAAATCTAGCCCTGTGGCTCCCCCTCCTTTAACATCTTTAGAAGCGGTAATTTGACGGCTGGTAACCGCACTTCATACGATGAAATATATCACTTACCGAGATCTGCTTAGGCAGATTGCCACACTCAATAATGGGTAAAAGGCGTGTTGATATATTTATTTATTTATATATATATAACATTTTATTTTGATTTGCTTTTATTTATTTACATTTTGTTGGTACTCCTCCGTCAGTTTTGCACTTGTGAGATTGAGAAGAATGTTATTAGAAAGATGGTTGTGTGTTAATTGAAATGGTTTGGATATTTGGAGCGTCCGTCGAATGAAAGATGTGTGAAACAAGTGTATGTGAAATTAAAAATGAGAGATTTCGTGGATTCGAAATAAATTAATGGCGCTTTAAATTCTTCGTGCCCGAATTGACTTATAAGCACATTTTTAACTTATTTTAAGTGATTTGAATTTTTTTAAATTTTTGCAAGGAGTACCCCTTAGCGTTTTTACGATTTTCAAACAATTTGCTCTAAAACTTTTTCTCGTACGAATATTGTAATGAAAATTTATATACATATGTATTTCCAAGTCCATAAATCTCATAGTTTTTGAGATAATGTTCAAAAACTGTTTAGGAAAAAATGTTAGAGAAAATTTTTGAAATTTTAAAAATTGCAGAAAACGTGTTTAATTTAAACATTATAAATACAATGCTATTGAGCGTATCTCATTAGCTTACTTAGTTATTGAGCAATAACTTCTGGAAAATAAAAAATCTGATATTGAAAAATGTTTGGATAGTTCAAGTTTTCAGAGGCTATATCTCAAAAACTAAACAAGATATGATAGTGCGTTCAACATCATTAAATTCCCTGTGTCAGAATTGACTTATAAGCAAATTTTTAGCACATTTTAACTGTTTTAGGAAAAAATTAACGGCTAGTAGTCATACTTTACGTGAAACAATTCAGAATTAGTTTTTGTTTTAATTAGGATTTTTCACTATCAACTCAGCTTCGAAAGATACAGACAAATTAAATATTATCTTAAGTATCTTTTTTGAAAAGTTGACTTGACAGAGTTTTGATTATCAAATTTATTAGTGCATATGTTTGTAATAATTTCAATATTCTTCGATCATTATTTATCGAGTTTATGGTTTCTCTGAATTGTCGCATTTGTTAGCTATTATGTGATAAGATATCTGGGTAAATTATTAGCTGTGCGTTGGTCTGAGATAGCTTTTGATCCTTGTATTTCATCCCTTCGAAGCGTCTGGTATTTTTTATGTAAACTCGTGCTTGGAAACAGTTATCTCTAACCAAGTCAACGGTTCCACCCTCTTACCCCTTGTCAGCACGTCCCATAGAAAACAACAATAAATAGTCCGTGGTGGTTTGGATTGACAAGATGTAGTAACTTTAGTTCATATGTTGTTGTTGTTTGCCATCTTCGGTATAAGTTGTATGAAATATCATTTAATCTGTAAATTTTGTAAAATTTAACATAACATTATAATTCAGTAAAAAAAAACGACTTTTTTTTTAAAGAGCGGATATTAATTAAACGTTCGTGTTAGAAATATATCATTTATCAAGATCTGCTACAGCAGAATGTTACAATCAGTAATGGATAAAAGGCATGATGATATATTTATTTATTATTGGAATAAGTAATCGTTTCATGAAAGCAATAAATTAGCATTAAAGACAATAAGCCAGTAACCACATGGTTAAAAGGTTGAACCAGGTTATAGAGCGGTTTCGGTCGGTGTGATGTGGTTACTATGCAGGTCCTTTGTGCCTCACTATCCACTGCAGCGTATACGATACGCACTTTAATTAGAAGACAATGCATAGTCATAGTGCACCAATTGAATTAAGTAATTTCGTTGTTGCTTTATGGATGTCCCAGTGTTGTATCTCTGTGCCAACGTTAATTACATTTTAGCCAATAACAAGTTTATGTAACTTTATTACTATATAGTTGAACCGGATTTTCAAATTTCAAGCGGAATTTACTTAATTGTGTGAAATATTCTGGAAATATGTCAACAATTTATACCTTCTGAACAAATTTATGTAATCGTTGCTACAGTGGGTATAGTGCGTTCAAATATCGCTGACTTCATACATTGGGATCCATTGGCTGGTAGCGCAAGCTTTGTTTTTGGGTGTTTCAAGAGCACGGTTGTAACATGTTAGACATAGCTAAAATACCCAATTACACTGCTCTTAAAACAGGCAAACACAGAGCTTGTGCTACCAGCCATTATTTTTTGTTATTAAACTTTATCTAAATTTAAAACAATGTACAGTTCTAGAAAGTCATAATTGATATTCATTAAGCCATACTGATTTTTTTTATGACGTCACACTTTAAAAAATTTGAATCTTAAACAGCAGAACTCACATATAATTGAAGTTACATATATGATCTACTTTATCATTTGGAAAAAGATGTAAATTAAGTTTAAATAACTTTCGTGGCAAATGCATTGCTATCAGAAAAATAAATAAATTTTGTGACATATTGATGAGCTCTAATAAGAGCGAAACGCGTCTATGGTTACTAACTGTGCTGGCCAGCCTCTGACGATGCTCTCATAAGGTGACTTGGAGGCTGAAATTTTGTGAGACTTAGACAAGTGTTATTTTAATATTTTTATATATTTTTTTAAAATAAATAAACTGTAAGATATCTTAGTCAAAGGTTTGATTACTGGTACGATTTCTTGATTTAGACCATTCAGTTTGACTTTCTCTTCACTGATTTGTGTACATTTAATCAAAGTTTCAATCTACGTAACGTATTAATTAATTAAGAAAAAATATAAATTAAATATTTATTGAAAATATAGTTTTCAAATAAAAATAAAATAAATATATCATCACGCCTTTTACCCATTACTGGATGTGGCATTCTATCTAAGCAGATTTTGGTAAGTGATATATTTATACGCGTGAAATCAAATCACGATCCCCAAAGATGTTAGTGGAGGAGGAGCCGCAGGGGTAGATTTAAATTGGTGAAAATTGTTTGTCGGCTGTGGAGATCGAACCAGGGTTCTCAAGATCCACAGGCCGACTCGATACCACTGAGCCACCTACCCCATAATATAGTTTTCAATTCTGTATATATCGACACAAACATAATAATAACCTCAAAATTAACTGTCAATAAACGAAAATAGAAGACATGAATTGTAGAAACTGAATAGACTAGAAAGATCACAATATTTTGACGTCAGACTGAATAGCATTAAAAACTAAAACATCTTTAAAATCAATAACATTTTTTAAACTATGTTTTTCGGTCTAGCCTCAATATAAATGACAAATTTACTAGTTTGTGAGTTTAGTGGAGCACCCAATTGTATATAAGTGATTAGGTTTCCATTATAAGCTACTGTAATTAGGATTAAGTTCCTGTTATGCTAAGTAACAAACAATAAAATAACATCTACATTTAATATCAACAATGACGCAAACATCATCACCAAAAATAAACTGTACAAAAGAGTTTAATACCGATTGACAGCACAAAATATACTAAAATAAATGTTAAAAAACTATCGTTCATGTAACAAAGCCCTCCTTAATCCGTTCCTGGCAACTCGCATTGAACGCGAGACGCGACAAAACATCAACTGAAACGTGATCACTTGACTCACGATCACGAACATGGAACAAGACAACGACTAAGGACTAAGCGATGTAGGATAACTTCCTTGCTTCACATTGCCTTGTTACTAAGAGGATTGTAAGTAGAGTACACCCAAGTAACCACCATCGCATCTTCGCGTCCGAGGTATTACGTCGCCTTCATAACACTGATAACTAGCTAATGGATACGTGGGGCAGATACATGGTGTTGACATTGGATAGCACTTTATAGGTGAAAGAAATTCGGTAGAGGAATGAAAAAATGTTAATTTCTTTGATCAAATATATAATCATATCTTTTGAATTTGTTTTCGGTCTACATACATACGTACATAACATCACGCTATATCCCATTAAATAGGGTAGCATAAACCCCTGAAACATTCATAGAACATCCTGACACACGATACTCGTTTCGACCACATTAACACTTCCTCCATACGAACTCTTTCCATCCATTAGCTCCTGTACACCTGTTTCGTAAATCTTCACTTACGCCCACTTCTCTAACAACGAATCTATAAAGAAATGAAGGCAGCATCACCTGCGCTTGTTTCATTTAACATTTAACACAATTGCAATTAGACACTGTATAGTAAAAACTGAAAATAAAGAAAAAAGATGAGGAAGGGGAGTATCTTCCTGCAAATAGTTATTTGTTTAACGAGTAGAGAAAGTGAGACATTTATATATTACTTACTATGATACCACTGCCAGAATGGGTGAAGGCATGTTTATTTCAAATTTTTCAACTTTTTTCAAAATTTTCTTTTCTCAATATTTTCAAAAGTTGGAGAGATAATGAAAATCTGAAAACACCAGTGAGTTCCTTGCGTGAAAATACATAGGTATGCAAATTTGTACATAAAAATTCAGACGGATAAATTTTTTATTACAAAAAATCGAAAATAGCCATTTTTGAAATTTCTTAAGGGGGTACCCCTTGGGATTTTTACGAATTTTGGCCATTTTTGGATTTTTTGTAATAAAAAAATTATCTGTGCGAATTTTGCTGTAAAAATTGCATACCTATGTATTTTTACACGAGGAATTCACTGGTGTTCTCAGATTTTCATTATCTCTTCAACTTTTAGAAATATTGAGAAAAGAAAATTTTGAAAAAAGTTGAAAAATGTTCAAAAATGGTAAAATTTTGGTATAAGTTAAGTAGGGCACGAGAAATACACTCGTTCAAACCGCATTTCAATATCTCTTTTAGTTTTCGAGATATCGGCTCTCAAAGTTGAGTTTTAAAAAAAGTCAAAAATCGATATAACTCAAAAACTAAAAGAGATATTGAAATGCGGTTTGAACGAGCGTATTTATCGTGCTCTGAACTATATAGAAACATATTAAAAAAATTCGAATTTTGAACCGGTTCAATCAAAAATTCACAAAAAATAAATATATCATGCTTTTGAACCATTACTGGCAGTGGTACTCTGCCGTAAACAGATCTCGGTAAGTCATATATTTTTTCGCGTGAAGTGCGGTTACCAGGCGTCAAATCACGGCCCCCAAAGACATTAGTGGAGGGAGAGCCACAGGAGTACATTTAAATTGGTGAAAATTGTTTGTCGGTTCTGGAGATACCACTGAGCCACATACCCCATAATAATATAATAATAATAATATTTAAAAATCTGATGTGGACACCACATGACTTCCTTGCACGCGTATTAAACTATAGATATTTTTTTAATTGCATCTTTTATTTTTTGTTCTAATCCATAGCAAACATTTAATTTTTTTTTAAATCAGAAAATATATAATATTTAAATTTAGATATCTCGTTTATGCAAAAAGCTAATTTAAAAATTCTTAATGTGTTAGACGCAGAATTTAATTCTCTAAAACTTTTATTTGCAGCATTTATTTCTAAAATCAAAATAAAACCATTTTGGATTATATTTGAATATAGTTTTTCATGAAAATCTATTATAGGCTTCAAGTAAAGTACCACTTCCGGTAGTTGTATAATGACCAAAAAGGGAGGTGCACAACTAGATGTTATAACAGTCCTAAATATAAAATTTCAATTTTCTACGGCTTACCGTTTTTGAGTTATGCGAGATACATACGTACGACCGTACATACGGCACGACGAAATTAGTCAAAATGGATTCAGGGAGGGCCAATATACCTATTTCCGTTGAAATCTGAAAACCGAAAATTTTCGCGATTACAATACTTCCTTTACTTTGTACAAGGAAGTAAAAAGGGTGAATCCTCTGTTAATGTCATGCTATGAATCACGCCCACAATATTTCCAGCTAGGTATAGCTACAGAATAGCCAAGTAAACGCTTTGTATCTATGAGAGTACAGCAGAGGCTTCGGTTGTGTGGAGATTGTCCGTCGTAAGTCGCAGCATAATAGCGATAAAGTTAGTTGATTGTTGAGGTTAGCTCGTGGTGGGTATTTTACCGAGAAATAAATTGAAACATTTTACCTTTTGTATACGGAGTTTACTGCTATAAACTTTGTACGTCGTTCTACATTGCCGGAGATTTAAATTTATTCCTTGATATTTTGTTGGTTATTTCAAACTTTTATCTAGTTTTGGATTTAAGAAATATTAAAACTATATTTTTCGTAGCTTTTGAAACTACTACGATGTTTTCAACTAACTTTTTGACTGTTATTAACAATTTCTTCTTCTAGTCGTTTCTTTTTATATGTTTCTTACAACATAAAATTCAATCCGTCAGTACGGTGGTGTGGATAGCGATACGGAATTCGAATTTGGAGATTTCGAGTTCGAATCTTACTCAAGCTAAAAATTATATGAAATGCCACACTGCGGCTCGATGAGTGCGGACCCTGTACTGTAATTGGGATTAATGGTGTTATTCTGTAATTTTCTATAACGCTACAGGTCTGTAAATTAGAACAAAAGCACATAGATTTTTATTGACAAATACATTTAATGCCATTTGACAATCAAATATGATGCGCTTTTGTTCAGATTCACAGATCTGTAGCGTTATAGAAAATTACAGAATAACACCATAAGATCCTGTTGTACAGCGTAACATAAATAAATAAATAATAACTGGACTTATTTCATCGTACTCAGTCCATTGTTGTAATGAAAATATTGTTTTGATCAATACAGAATGATGGAAAAAATATTTATTATTGATTTGACAGAAATAGTTTTGCTTCTCTTAAAATCATATATTAATCATTAAATCATATTTATTTCGTACAGAATGTTCATTAATAATATATATTTTTTTAATTTATGGGGTAGGTGGCTCAGTGGTATTGAGTTGGCCTGTGGATCTTGAGAACTCTGGTTCGATTTCCACAGGCGACAAACAATTTTCACCAATTTAAATCTACCCCTGTGGCTCCTCCTCTAGTAACATCTTTGAGGGATGTGATTTGACGGCTGGTAACCGCACTTCACGCGAAGAAATATATCACTTACCGAGATCTGTTTACGGCAGAATGCCACACCTAGTAATGGGTAAAAGGCGTGATGATATATTTATTTTATTTATTTATATTTTTTAAATTGTTAGCAAGAGTTTCCATATAATTATAAATAAACAAAAAATTGTTTTAATTATCCCGTACAATAATATTTGAAATATGAAAGCGGTAATCAAAAGTTTATATTTTACAAATTATTAATTATTTTTACATACATACATAACATAAGCCTATATGCATTCATCAAAATATCAGTCCTTTTCCAACATTCTCAACCTGACACCCGATACTCGCTTCAGCCACACTAACGTTCACTCCTTACAAGCTCATACATTCCTCACACCCAAAATCCTTCATCACGCAACAAATCTTTAATCACATCCATCTATTCACTCCTGTACACCTGTTTCATAAATCTTTAATTTACGCCCATTTCTCTAACAATGAATCTATAAAGAAATGAGGGAAGAATCACCATGCACTTGTTTTTGAAGTAAATTCTACACAATTGCAGTTAGACACTCTTTAGTAGGAAAGGAAAATGAGCTATAAAGATTAGAAAGGAAGGGAGTGTTTCTCTGCTCTTGTTTTGAAAGTGAATTCCACACAATTACAGTGAAACACTTTATGTAAGAACAGCAATCGAATCAAATAATAGGAAAAAGAGGGAGAGTCGCCCAGCGATTGTTTTGAAAATTAATTTTACACAATTGTAGGTATACACTCAAAAATATAACCAATGAATCTAAAATTAAGGATCATGTGCTTGTCCTTATTCATCAGTTCATCCCGTAATTAATTCCTATCCTGACACACTACTTTCGCTTCAACCACATTCATAATTCTTTACATACAAAAAATTGATTAACTAAAAAATTGTAAATCTATAAATTAAACGATTTAAACCGGTTTCTAATTAAAAAAAATCTGATGTGGACACCACATGACTTCCTTGTACGCGTATTAAACTATAGATATTTTTTTAATTGCACATATTTGACATACAATCTTTTATTTTTTTTATTTTTTGTTCTAATCCATAGCAAACTTAATAAAAAATATATAATATTTAAATTTAGATATCTCGCTTATGCAAAAGGCTAATTTAAAAATTCTTAATGTGCTAGACGCAGAATTTAATTCTCTAAAACTTTTATTTGCAGCATTTATTTCTAAAATTAAAATAATACCATTTTTTTCAAGGAAAAATGTTAGCAGCTTCATGTAAAGTGTCACTTCCGGTTAGTCTATTTTAACCAAAATCTATTATGTTATTTCCATTGATATTGTAGTCTTATATACCAAATTTGGAAAGTTTTGAATTATATTTGAATATAGTTTTTCATGAAAATCTATTATAGGCTTCAAGTAAAGTACCACATCCGGAAGTTATATAATGACCAAAAAGGAAAGTGCGCAACTAGATATTATAACAGTCCTAAATATAAAATTTCAATTTTCTACGGCTTGCCGTTTTTGAGTTATGCGAGACGGCACGACGAAATTAGTCAAAATGGATTCAGGGAGGGCCAAAATCTCAGAACCGAAAATTTTCGCGATTACAATACTTCCTTTATTTCGTACAAGGAAGTAAAAATAGTTTATGAACAAAAACCGTTATTATTATAACATTGTTGATACAGGTAAACTGTTAACAAGTATTTTTTTTTTGTTACATGCCTTGCTTGTAAGGCCTTTGTTCTATTACCACAAAGTTACATAACTACCCTAAAATTACAACCCTATCATGATGGAAGAAGTGTACTTAACCCCAAAATCTACTTGCGTCTAACACAAACAACCCTAAAATATTAAACATTTTAATAATATAACACGGCCACCCAAAACCGATACAGTATCGAATGTGAATTTCATTTCGTGCAGCGGGATCAATTATTTATCAAGTGACCAACGACAAACAATCGACAACTATGTTCACTTATTTATAAATCGAATACAGACACCCGGACTACTACACAATTTTTTTAAGGAATAGTTCATTACGTTCCTAGGCCAGGACGAGCTCTATTTTAACGAGTTGCCAACTTTACTCGAGTTTCAGCTCTATTTATTTATTTATTTATTTATGTTACACTGCACAACAGGAACTTAATCCCAATTACAGTACAGAGTCCGCACTCACCGAGCCGCAGTGTGATAGTTTATATAATTTTTAGCTTGAGTTCTAATTCCGTATTGCTATCCACACCACCGTACTGACGGACGATTTGAACGAGTTGATAACTTAACACGAGTTAAAATAGATGTTTGGGCCTAGAAACATACAGGACTTTTGTTACAAATGCACTGAAATGACCCCTTTTTCATGCGTTTCTTGTTTTGTGACGTAAAGTCAAAAATTTAGAAATTCAAAATGTCATCTGGATGTTACTAATGTCAAATCAAACCGTTGTTTTACAGTTGCCATGGATATGACAAATTTTTACCAGCCAGAAACGAGGCGACTATACATACATACATAACATCACGCTATATCCCATTAATTGGGGTAGCACGAACCCCTGAAACATTCATAGAGCATCAATGCACATCAACATTCTCATCCTGACACACGATACTCGTTTCGACCACATTAACACTTCCTCCATACGACCTCTTTCTTTCCTCACAACCAAAATCCATCATCACGCAACAAACATCCATCCATTCGCTCCTGTACACCTGTTTCGTAAATCTTCACTTACGCCCACTTCTCTAACAACGAATCTATAAAGAAATGAAGGCAGCATCGCCTGCGCTTATTTAAAAATACATTTAACACAATTGCAGTTATAGACGCTGTATAGTAAAAACTGAAAATGAAGAAAAAAATATGAGGAAGGAAGGGAGTATTTCCTACGCTTGTTTTTAGGCGACTATGAAACCTAAAAAGGCTTTTTTCGTTCCAGAAACATGCATTAAAAAGGGCCACGTGACAAAATAGTTATTTGTGTATCTAGGCCGTAAAATGATGGTTTGTGTACATCAAAAAAAAGGTCGGCGGCTGAGGCTGTAAGCCGAGTTAGACAATATTATTATGTTAATTAAAAAACTTTATTACAAATTTAATTTTAAAATGATGGTTAGTATATATATGAATGTGTAACCAACGCACGACCTCTTACTAGTTAATTAATAAACGCAAGTTTTACTTTTTTATATAAACGCTTTAAAACAATTATATTATAATTTAATTTAAAAATAAGTACGATATAAAATGAATGCATGAGCATATATTGAAGTTAATAACAAAATATTACAACTGTGAGATGAAGACATAAAACGTAATTCCAATCAACAAACAAATGAACAACAGGAGCAGAAACACCAGCTCAATAAACCGAGTATCGTTTGCCCCTGAGCTTTAGCTGCTCTATTTCCAAAGCTCCAAGCACTGGCGTACACAGAACATTTACTAAAGGGGCAGTTTCGTCTGAAATATTCTTACTTGACATTACAATAAGACGCATACTGCTTTCGGAGTACTCGTAATACCGGATTTTTATTTATTTACTATTTCCAACACAAACCTATTTCCAATTATTATACAGTGAACATACAATTTATTTAAGTTGAAGTTAGCGAGATCCTTACTTAAAACGCAAATTTACATAGCTTTCTCAACATTTCATTAGATCTTATGTACAGGATGTTTCCTTTAAAACAAGTAGTATACTTTTTCAGCAAACTAATGATCATAAAAAAAATGTTACAAATATATATAATGAGCAGGAATATACAGGGTGTTTTACAACTTACTCCACTTAGTTTAACCCCATATAATACTCAACTTACTGATTATGTAACAAAAATATTTATTTTTAAATTCGTAAATTTTATTTCTTACATGTAATAATTAATACAATACCTAAGGTTATGTACAACATAATAGTATATTAAGTAACAAGTTTTATAAACGTCTCTTTAATAGAGAGTGTATAAAAAAACGACTATTTAAAGAGATTATAAAACGAGTCACATACTATACTTTTTTTATGATCGCAAATTACAACAAAAAAATGTAAAGTTTATGAATTATTTAACAGACAAGGTTAGGTTACAATAACAGATGCTTGAAGCTAACTTCACCCTGTGCTTAATATCTTCAAGCCGTGCCTAAAACGCTTGTCAACATATGATTAAGATGTTATTTAGCGCCATGGAAACCAATACATTAAATGACATTTTAATAACAGGTGTACAAAAAAATATTTTAGTACCAGTTCTCGGTGGTTAGTGTTACTTTAGCTTTTGGATTATCAATTTTATTAATTTAATTTAAAAATATTTTTGTATGTAATCCCATAAGTAATTAACTTTGTTTACTCATTATAAAAAAAAAACATCCAAATCCAGTGGTACCGAAATTGTTTTGGTTTAGTTAATTAACCTTTTTGCTGTGACTCTCCCTCCATTAACATCTATGGGAACCGTGATTTGACAGCTGGAAACCGCATTTCACGCGAAGAAATACATCACTTACTTAGATCTGTTACGGCAGAGTGCCACACCCAGTAATGAATAAAAGGCATTTGTTTTTGCTGATATATTTATGCGCGTGAAGTGTAGTTACCAGTCGACAAATCATGTCCCCCAAAGATATTAGTGGAAGGGGAACCACAGGGTAGTTTTAATAAAAAATAAATAAATAAATATATCATCACACCTTTTACCCATCATTGGGTGTGGCACTCTGCCGAAGCAGATGTCGGTAAGTGATATATTTTTCAAGTGAAGTGCGGTTATCAGCCGTCAAATCACGGCCCCCAAAGATATTAGTGATGGAGGAGCCACAGGGATAGATTTAAATTGGTGAAAATAGTTTATCGGCTGTGGGATCGAACCAGGGTTCTCAAGATCCACAGGTCGACTCGATACCACTGAGCCACCTACCCCATTTAAATAAAATAAAATAAATAAATATATCATCACGCCTTTTACCCATCATTGGATGTGGCACTCTGCCGAAGCAGATCTCGGTAAGTGATATATTTTTCACGTGAAGTGCGGTTATCAGCCGTCAAATCACGGCCCCCAAAGATATAGTGGAAAGGGAGCCACAGGGGTAGATTTAATTTGGTGAAAATTGTTTGTCGCCTGTGGGATCGAACTAGGGTTCTCAAGATCCACAGGCCGACTCGATACCACCGAGCCACCTACCCCATTTAATGTGATGAAAATAAATTTATTTGATTGAATCGGATTTCACTATACCCTAGAATAATTATGATGTGTGTCCCTCGTGGTGGCCGCGCGGGTTGAAGGCCTGACTGACGACCATAAGGTCGTGGGTTCGAGTCCCGCCCGTGGCGGCCATACAAAGGACATATCGGCATATGACCTGAGTAGTTGGTCCGATATATAAATTAAAAACAAATTATGATGTGCAGATGAAGAAATAACCAAACATATCTTTCCTTCCGTGCGCCTATGTGGCTCTCATCCCCGTGTCCATCTCATACATTTACTACCCTTTTACTAGCAAGCTTTACTACCCTCGAAGCCTGACTCACACAGCACTAAACTCCAATGTCCAGTTCGCTAGGCATGAACTCATCGTGTTTGCTTTGTCCTGTGTGCAGGTGATGGCACCGATTACCTCAACGTCGCGATCAAAGATGGCGGGCTGAGTCTGACCATGGGGCTCAGCAACGGCAAGCAGGAGATGGCGATCAGGCCCAACAAAGTGCGGTTTGACGATAATCAGTGGCATAAAGTCAGTGTGCATCGCAGGATACAAGAGGTGAGTGATACTAATATTACAGAATAAAAGAAGGATGTTGTTTTTTTCATGATGCTGTCAGAATGAAACATTTATTTGCTTTAATTGAAAAATAAAAGTAATACTTTTTATTATTAGAGAAGAAAAAATAAAGCCATTTCCATTTCCATGACAATTTATTTATTTATTACTATTACACTGCCCTACGTGGACGAGCCCAATAATAGGACAGGAACAAAAATATTCAAATACATAAATGCCTGAAAAAGGAAAATAGAAAATTAACAAAGAGTTACAGAGTATTTTAATAAAAATTAGAGATGGGCGAATATACTCCTAAAAGTTAATTTATTTATTATTAATAATTATTTAATTATGTCCTTTTCATTATTTGAATGAAATGGTTAAGATAACATAAAATTAAAACAAAAAGTACAAACAAAAAAGAAAAAGACGAAAACTTCAAATTTAAGGTGAAACGTACGGGCTGATGTTGGCGAAAAATAAATTTGAAATATGGTATGTCTTCATGGTTTTGAAACAAAATATCTTTGTTATTAATAACTTCAAAGTATTGTAATAGCTTTAAGTTTATGTACAAATGATAAAGAAAAACATAGTTAAAAATTGAGGTCAACATATGGCGCGATATTCGAGGTATTCGAATGTTCGCTATACTGACGTTAATATTCGAAAATCTCGAATATCGAATAATGTCAATATTCGCGGCATTCGACTATTCGCGGATGATATTCGCCCATCTCTAATAAAAATATAACCAAAATTAATATAAATGATTTACATTATTAATTTTTTTTGTGTCATATAGTATGTTATGCATCAAGGGAGGGAAACAAGCGATTATTCCCGCGTGTGAAGTTGGCAAACCGAGACGTAAGCGAGGGTCGAAGACTCCAGCTGAAGTCGAGGTTTGCCAACTTCACACAAGGGATCATCGTGCCCTCCCGTGAAGCATATTATACTTTTCGTAACAAGTGCACAAAAATTACTGTCTTATCGGGACAAATGTCAAATATGGGTTGAGTAACTAGTTACCTAAGAAACGCCGCAAACAGCTAATAATCGTAGTCTCTAGGGAGAGAAACATGCTACCTAGGGAGAGAAACATCCTACCTAGGGAGAAAAACATGTTTCTCTCCTTAGGGGAGAAAAGCAGCGTTTCTCTCTATAAAATTATGGGAAAAGAACGTAGCAGATCTCGGTAAGTGATATATTTCTTCGCGTGAAGTGCGGTTACTAGCCGTCAAATCACGGCCCCCAAAGATTTTATTGGAGGGAGAGCCACAGGGGTAGATTTAATTTGGTGAAAATTGTTTGTCAGCAGTGGGGATCAAACCAGGGTTCTCAAGATCCATAGGCCGACTCGATACCACTGAGCCACCTACCCCATTAAATATAATAAATAAATAAATAAATATATCATCACTCCTTTTACTCATTACTGGGTGTGGCACTCTGCAGTAGCAGATCCGGTAAGTGATATATTTCTTCGCGTGAAGTGCGGTTACTAGCCGTCAAATCACGGCCCCCAAAGATGTTAGTGGACGGGAAGCCAAAGGGGTAAATTTAATTTGTTGAAAATTGTTTGTCAGCTGTGGGGATCAAACCAGGGTTCTCAAGATCCACAGGCCGACTCGATACCACTGAGCCACGTAATTTCATATTTCTTGTCATTGTATTAATAATAGATATAATTAAACAAAATCTTCTCAATATAATGACATTCTAATAAATCCAATTCAGTTGCAAATTATTGCAAAATCTGGCACACTTGTTGACTAGCAAGCCGATTAGATTACTTCCTGGCTGTCACACAATCGCTTCTAACCAAATTACAAACGTTTTTAATTACCACAAACAAACGACGGTTCTTTTGATCGTCGCCACTGCTATTTGCAGACTCGAACCCGGCATCGATTTGTCTCCATCGGTCGCGTGGAGCGCCACACATCACCGGGAAATGCTCGAATTTGTTTTCAAATGACGTCACATTTCGTACGATTTTTCTTCCATTTTTCAAATCTGCGGCAAATGCGGAGGAAATTACGCTGAGTAAGAAAAAGTAGGAGAAGAAGAAGAAGGAGCTTGACGTTCTTTGACTAAACTAAACGAATTATGATCGATATTATTTATTTGGATGGGGTAGGTGGCTCAGTGGTATCGAGTCGGCCTGTGGATCTTGAGAACCCTGGTTCGAACCCCACAGCCGACAAACAATTTTCACCAATTTAAAAAATCTACCCCTGTGGTTCCTCCACCACTAATATCTTTGGAGGCCGTAATTTGACGGCTGGTAACCGCATTTCACGCGAAAAAATATATCACTTACCGAGATCTGCTTAGGCAGAGTGCCACACCCAGTGATGGGTAAAAGGCGTGATGATATATTTATTTATTTTATTTTATTTATTTGGGAAATCAATTTTTGTCCGTCAGTACGTTGGTGTGGATAGCGATACGGAATTCGAATCCGGAGATCCCAAGTTCAAATCTCACTCAAGCTAAAAATTATATAAACTACTACACTGCGGCTCGGTGAGTGCGGACCCTGTACTGTAATTGGGATTAAGTTCCTGTTGTACAGCGTAACATAAATAAATAAATAAATTTTATTTGTTATGTGTATGGGGGTAGGTGACTCACAAGTAACACTACCCAACTGTCACTCACCGATTTAAATGAAACTTGACACACTAATAAAATTTTGTCTTCTCCCGGAAGTTGTTTTTAGGGGTACAAACCACTCCTGAAAGGTGGTAAAAGCAAGAATCGCCATAAATTAAATTAAATAATATCTAAATATTACGGGTTCAACATTGGTTACCCAAGGGTTTTTGAGATCGTCAAAATCTATTTTCGGAGTTATTTTGATCATATGCACTTTTTTAAGGGGTTAAAAAGGGGATGGGGAGATGAAATTACGATATTCAACTGAAATAGAGTTTTAGGTTCAAAACTAGTTACTCGGGGGTTTTTGGGGTCGCTGAATCTATTTTCGAGTTTATCCCTGAGTAACCAATGTTGAACGCGTAATATTTTGGTATTATTTAATTTCTTTTACTACCTTTCAGGGGTGGTTTGTACCCCTAAAAAGCAAATTTCGGGAGAAAAAACAAATAGAGGTTTAATATTGGTCCGTCAGTACGGTGGTGTGGATAGCGATACGGAATTCAAATCCGGAGATCCCAAGTTCGAATATCACTCAAGCTAAAAATTATATAAACTATCACACTACGGCTCGGTGAGTGCGGACCCTGTACTGTAATTGGAATTGACTTCCTGTAATACAGAGTAACATAAAAATAAACAAATAAACAGGAAAAATATTTGAAATTAAATTATTCTATAACCGTTACTATTAATCTACCATTTTATTCAAAAAAATTGATGGGTATATTCTACTTTTACACTTTGTTTTGTAATCATTTGATAATATCAACAAAATTCAAAACGTATTTATAAACTTATTGACATGACATCAAAAGTTAACTCAAAAATGCTCATAATTCAAACATCCATTTTATAGAGATACGTCACTCATGTCATTTCACACAAGGTTATCAAGTTGTCAACACTGTTATAGATATGTGATTTATCAAATAAATATCTTCTTGTCAGTTTTACCCTATTTAAAAAGTGACAGTAAGGTTTTATCGTAAAAAACAGATTAAAGTACAACCACAAAATATACAACAGAAACTCAATCCCAATTACGGTACAGGGTCCGGACTCACCGAGCCGCAGTGTAGTAGTTCATATAATTTTTAGCTTGAGTGATATTCGAATTTGAGATCTCCAGATTAGAATTCCATATTGCTATCCACACCACCGTATTCTCTAGTGATTCTAGAAAATATGTATAAATAAAAATATATAAATATATCATCACGCCTTCTACCCATTACTGGGTGTGGCATACTTTCGTAGCAGATCTCGGCAAGTGGACTTCATATAATGTTTTGCATAAGTGCGATTTGAACTCGGGATCTCCGGGTTCGAATTCTGTAACGCTATCTACACTACCGTACTGACGGGTATTAGTAATGATAAAATAAGTTAATAATAAAATATTTATTTGTACGAATTTTTTATTGAAAATTTGCATATCTATATATTTTTATGTGTTCATAGATTATTGTTATCTCTTCAACTTTTTTAGAGAAATAACACGAAAAGATTTGAAACAATAGTAAAATTTTTAAAATCTATATAATATATTAATTAAAGCTCAGGAAATATACTGGTATGAGTATAAGCCGCATTTCAATATCTCTTTTAATTTTTGAGATTTTTAACGTCATTAGCTGTGTTTTTATAGCATTATTTTTGCTTTGCTCATTCGATAAATAAATTGAGATAAAATGAATTAAAAATTAATTTAAAAATAACAACATTTCACAAATAGAAATCATAAAAAGATGAGTGACAAAACCCAATACCAATAATATTAAATTTGTCAGCCTTAATTCATTTATTTTGATTTAGGTTTGATTAAGATTTTTTAGATTTTGAGGTAGGTGGCTCAGTGGTATCGAGTCGGCCTGTGGATCTTAAAACCCTGGTTCGATCCTCACAGGCGACAAATAATTTTCACCAAATTAAATCTACTCCTGTGGCTCCCCTCCACTAACATCTTTGGGAGCCGTAATTTTACGGCTGGTAACCGCACTTTACGCGAAGAAATATATCATCTACCGAGATCTGCTTACGGCAGAATGCCACACCCAGTATTGGGCAAAAGGCGTGATGATATATTTATTTAAATTTTTACAATTAACAAACAATTTTCACCAATTAAATCTACACCTGTGGTTCTACCTCCACTAACATCTTTGGGAGCCGTGATTTGACGGCTTGTAACCGCACTTCACGCAAAGGAATATATCACATACCGAGATCTGCTACGGCAGAATGCCACACCCAGTATTGGGCAAAAGGCGTGATGATATATTTATTTAAATTTTTACAATTAACAAACAATTTTCACCAATTAAATCTACACCTGTGGTTCTACCTCCACTAACATCTTTGGGAGCCGTGATTTGACGGCTGGTAACCGCACTTCACGCAAAGGAATATATCACATACCGAGATCTGCTACGGCAGAATGCCACACCCAGTATTGGGTAAATTTTTACAATCGACAAACAATTTTCACCACATTAACATGTGTGGCTCCTCCTCCACTAACATCTTTAGGGTCCGCAATTAGACGGCTGGTAATCGCACTTCACGTGCATAGATAATATCACTTACGGAGATCTGCTACAGAATATTGCCAAACTCAAAAATGGGTAAAAGGCGTGATGATATATTTATTTATTTTATATCTTCTCTAACGTCATTGACATCATTTTGAAGTTGTTTTATTTTCTGTTGCAGATATCAGCCATTACGAGCTTCTGCAGGGTAAGTAAACATTTTTATTTACAAACATTTGAAAGCTACGTTGAGTTTATGTTTAATTATCAAGCAAAATTTTCACTAATGAGAACTTTGATGTTTGATGATGTATATAACAACGTTTATTATGTACACAAACCTAAAAAAAATATCACGGACAGTTACTACATATTTGAATTATTCTGTGATTATATTTATCAGTTTTTAATACATTAACTGCTAGCATAAACTTCAATTAATGGTTGACTTACTTTATTGTTTAGCCGTTAAACGTTCCTGAATTATTTTTATTTTTAAAGCCTTCGTATAAAATTGATAGAATATGTAATTCTAGTTTTTATTTCAAGCATTTATCTTCAAAATAATTTAGTAACAATTTATAGTTAGAAATCTACAATTTTAAAGCTGCCGTCACAGATATCTGATTAGTAATTATAATTAGCAATTACAATTATCAATTAAACACAGTGTATTAAAGTTTACTATCCAAATTACAATTAATAGTGTCATAAAAGTGAGAAATAAACATAAATAATTTTTTTTTAATATACTTTTTTGGCTAGAAATATGAACTAGGTTTTAGAAACTAGATGGCACAATGGTATCGTATCGGCCTGTGGATTTGAAAACCCGGGTTCGATTCCCCAGCCGACAAACAATTTTCACCTCATTACAGCAACCCCTGTGGAGGTTGTGATTTGACGGCTGGTAACCGCACTTCATGAAAGATCTGCCACGGCAGAGTGAATTTGTTTGATTAACTTTTGCGCACTGATGGGTAAAAGGCGTGATGATATATTTATTGATTTATTACATGTTATAAGCTCAGTGGTATCGAGTCGGCCTGTGGATCTTGAGAACCCTGGTTCGATCCCCACAGGCGACTAACAATTTTCACCAATTTAAAACTACCCCTGTGGCTCCCCGTCCACTAACATCTTTGAGGGCCGTGATTTGACGCCTGGTAACCTCACTTCACGCGAAGAAATATATCACTTACCGAGATCTGCTACAGCAGAGTGCCACACCCAGTAATGAGTAAAAGACGTGATGATATATTTATTTATTTTATGTTATAAGCCTATGTTCGAGTTTCGGATGAACACATTATATATTTGATATATGAAAACTAGTAACTATTAATTATAATTGCTAATTGTAACTACTAATTGGACAGCTGTGAACACAATTTAAATAGCAGATGTTATTAGATAAATAAAGGAATCAAGAATGTAAGATATACAGGGTGTTTCATAACTTAGAGCAAAAAATTAAAGGGTATATTCTGTACGACGTGCTGATCATGACACAAAAAGAATTTTTTTTTAAATCGCAAATCTATTTTCCATGTTCCCAGTCCAAAATTTTTCGTTGCCACTGCCACTGGGTGGATGATTATGTTAAAGTTATTAATTAATTAAAATTCTATTACAAATAATTGCTAATAATTGAATTGTGTAATTATTCTTTCGTAGTTGATACCTACTTCATTGTTTGTGTTTAATAGGAAAGCAAATTCAGTGCACTACTACAAAAAATGTTTTAGGTTAACAACCCTTAATTTTTCGAATTTAAAAAAAATTATTTTTGTTTCATGATCACCAAGTCGTACAGAACATACCCTTTAATTTTTTGCTCTAAGTTGTGAAACAGCCTGTATAATAAACAGTAACTATTAATTATAATTGCTAATTGTAACTACTAATTGGACAGCTGTGAACACAACTTAAATAGCAGATGTTATAATAAATAAAGGAAGCAAGAATGTAAGATATATAAATAACAAATACGAGTAGATCCTGCATTTCTGTTAGATAAAGTAAAGTTGCCAGGACCTTTTATATTCCTTCAAGACTACCTTATTATCTAAAACTTGCCTAGTTCAGAACAATAAGCACTTGAAAATCACTAAAATATTAAACGCGTAAACTACAAAGCACATTACGCTTCTCAGCAACATTAAAACTTTTAGTTTACTACTACGCCAGGAAAGTTTTTAAATTCATCACGATCTCAACAGATGTCTCCACAAGCTAATCTTTAATCCGGGCCTCTAGTTTCGATCTGGATAGAAGTTTTAATATCTCCGAAAAGTGTAATAATTTTTTGAGCGCCGAAGTTTGCTCCATGCCAAAACTATTTTCATACTTCTAGATTTAGCAGAAAGTTATTAACTTGTGGTATTGATGTATTTATATATTTATTGAATGTTACGTTTGAAAAACGTCAGAAATTATTATTGTAAGAAGTTTCTGATGAAACACAACTAGTCGTTAGTATTTGTATTGGTATTGTGTGATTTTCTTGGAAAAATCGTAATATGTAGTATTATTTTATAAGTATTGATTTTATATATGAATAAACCTTGAATAATTAATTTAACATATAGGGGTAGGTGGCTCAGTGGTATCGAGTCAGCCTGGGGATTTGAGAACCCGGGTTTGATTTCCACAACCGACAAAAAAATTTCACCACGTTAAAACTACCCCTGTGGCTCCCTCTCCACTAACATCTTTAACTTAACTACCGAGATCTGCTACGAAAGAGTGCCACACCCAGTAATGGGTAGAAGGCGTGATGATATATTTATTTATTTTTATTTATACATATTTTCTAGAATCATTAGAGAGATGTCCGTCAGTACGGTGGTGTGGATAGCAATATGGAATTCTAATCTGGAGATCTCGAGTTCGAATCTCACTCAAGCAAAAATTATATGAACTACTACACTGCGGCTCGATGAGTGCGGACCCTGTACTGTAATTGGGATTAAGTTCCTGTTGTACAGCGTAATATAAATAAATAAATAAATATATCATCACGCCTTTTACCCATTACTTGGTGTGACACTCTGCCGTAAGCAGATCTCGGTAAGTGATATATTTCTTCACGTGAAGTGCGGTTACCAGCCGTCAAATCACGGCCCCCAAAGATGTTAGTGGAGGTAGATTTAAATAAATAAATATAAATATATCATCACGCCTTTTATCCATTACTTGGTGTGGCACTCTGCCTAAGAAGATCTCGGTAAGTGATATATTATTTCGCGTGAATTGCGGTTACCAGCAGTCAAATCATGACCCCCAAAGATAATAGTGGAGGAGGAGCCACAGGGGTAGATTTAAATCGGTGAAAATTGTTTGTCGTTTGTGGGGATTGAACCAGAGTTCTCAAGATCCACAGGGCGACTCGATACCACTGAACCACCTACCCCATTATTATTAATGAATTATTAATCAGGTTTTAATTAAGAAGTATATTTCTTCGCATGAGGTGCTGTTACCAACCGTCAAATCACGGTCCTCAAATGTACTAGTGGAGGAGGAACCACAGATTTTGTATCATTTTTAAATCTATCCTTAGGGTTCCTTTTCCACTAACATCTTTGAGGGCTTTAATTTGACGGATGGTAATAATGAAGTTTCAAATTAGTTCACTTTGTGTCCAAGATTATTTCTATACGATTTCGGTAGGTGGCTCAGTGGTATCGAGTCGACCTGTGGATCTTGAGAACCCTGGTTCGATCCCCACAGGCGACAAACAATTTTCACCAATTTAAGTCTACCCCTGTGGCTCCCTCTCCACTAACATCTTTGGGGTCGTGATTTGACATATATCACTTGCCGAGATCTGCTTAGGCAGAGTGCCACACCCAGTAATGGGTAAATGGCGTGATGATATATTTATTTATATAAAAATCTCCGAATATATCTGTTCAACTAAATAATCCACGCTTTGTAAAATTCTGGACCGATCACCATATCAAACAAACAAATAGTTCTTCTTCGGATCTTGTCTTAAATATTCTAAAAATATCGTGGCACCCTCGACCGCTGCTGCTAGTCTCCTACAGCTTTTGAAATGGTATTCATGTCATACAACATAAATAATAAAACTAGTTACATAAAGCTAGCAGCTGCAACAACTTGCAGCTGAACTAGATCTGAAAGTATCACGTTCGCGATATATTGTTCACTGTAGAAACAAATAAAAGAACTGAGGAAATATGTCTGGAAGTTTAATTAAACAAGATGTTGTTTCGTTAAAGAAAGAAGTAATTAACACGTTGTCTTCGTGTCTACTGCTTGGATTTTTGAAGATAATTAAAATGGCGTCTGATAATTGGTTATGTTATTTGTTTCTTTTCCTTGTGCTGTGCCCTATCAGTTGAGGTAGCACGAACCATACAATGATTCCTTAACAAGTCTTCAACAAATATTCATTCTCTACATTTATAATCCCATTCAAACAAATTAGTTTACAGTTTACATTCTCCTAACATTTATATCTTTTCGTTGCAAGCTTCATCCACATTCATATTTCCTTTCATACAAGCTTGTTTGTTCCCCACAATCTCAATTATTCCTCTCACTCGAGTGTTCGAGTAATAAAGAATCACTTTACGCTCTTAATACAAAATAGTTATTTGTGTATATGCGTAAAAATCAACTTTGTTTGACAGTTGCGTGAAAAAAAATTGTTATTTGACAGATTTAAATATAGAATAATCATCATCATCTGTGGCGCTACAACCCAAATCGGGTCTGGGCCTACCGGACACACCGAGCCGCAGTTTTTACACTGCCGTACTGCCGGTTTTCGTAGTCAAATGCTACATTATTTAAGGCGTATAAGTGACTAGCTTATAGCGCCCTAGTGTGATAAATACATGTAGCTGTATTTTATATTTTACGACAAATCACACATTGTCGACAGGCGGATTCGAACTGACGAACCTTGGTTCGGGTGACGTCACAGTATGTTAAGAGATGTGCCTTAACACGCTCGGCCACCGCATCTAGAATAATCAGGAAAGCAATATACAGCATACATATTTAAATAATTTTTTTTTTGTTATTCAGTACAAAAAGAACTTGATCTCAATTACAGTAGCTTACAATGCAATTCAATAAATATAAATATATCATCACGCCTTTTACCCATTACTAGGTGTGGCACTCTGCCGAAGCAGATTTCGATAAGTGATATATTTATGCGCGTGAACAGCCGACAAATCACGGCCCTCAAAGATATTAGTGGAGGGGGAGCCACAGGGATAGATTTAAATTGGTGAAAATTGTTTGTCGACTGTGGGGATCGAACCAGGGTTCTCAAGATCCACAGGCCGACTCGATACCACTGAGCCACCTACCCTGAATCTATTGCAAATAAATTCCTTTCATACAAGCTTGTTTGTTCCCCCAATCTCAATTATTCCTCTCCCTCTGAATCTGTTGCAAGTAAAAAAATTAATCAATATATCATCACGCCTTTTACCCAGTACTGGGTGTGGCACTCTGCCGTAAACAGATCTCGGTAAGTGATATATTTCTTCACGTGAAGTGCGGTTACCAGCCGTCAAATCACGCCCCCCAAAGATGTTAATGGAGGTAGATTTAATAACTAATATTAAATAAACATTTGGCTAAGTCTCACAAAATTCAGCCTCCAAATCACCTTATAAGGGCATCGTCAGAGGTTGGCCAGCACAGTTAGTAACCATAGACACGTTTCGCTCTGATTAGAGCTCATCAGTATGGTATAACTCACTTCTTCACCTAGAACAAAGTTCATGTGAAGAAGCTGATGACGAAGAACTGTGCCAGCAGAGAATAAGAACTCTAACAAACGGTAAGATGACATGAGAAGTTCTGTGGAACAGGTCATGCCATCTACCGAAAAAAAGGAAAAGCTACGCAATAGCAATTTAAATAACAACAAAGACAAAATTAATTGTCATCCATACGCTTGGTGAAACTAGGTTTAATAAAAAGGTAGATTTAAATTGGTGAAAATTGTTTGTCGGTTGTGGGGATCAAACCAGGGTTCTCAAGATCCATAGGCCGACTCGATACCACTGAGCCAACTACGCCATTTTGCAAGTAAATAAATAGTCCAAAAAAATGGATAAAAATAAATAATTGAATGTTTATCAGAAAATTTGGCCATCGAAACATTAGACAGTATCGCTTACATCTTCTCTGCCACGAAAATAACCCATTTAAACAAAAGGTTACAGAATGTCTTGAACCATGACTAGATGATAGATATATCTGTCACTTTGCGCCAGAAATTCCTTTTCTTTCTTTATGGAGAAATGTCTTTGAACCCGGATGTCGAAAGAGAACTAACCATCCCCGTTCGCACGATTGAAATTCACGTTTTATTAATAACAGATGAGAATGTGCGAATCGAGAATTTTAAATTCTAAACCGTGGAGGAAAATGAAAGTTTCGACAAGGATTTGCATCTCTAAAGATAATATGAAGGAAGAAGGAATTTACATGTTTTCTGTTACTTTCTTAACGATTGATTCTATTGGTTTCATCAACATAAATTTGTGAGGGTCGTAGATGAGGAAGCGCTTAGAAAGAGGAAATCATACATACTCAAATCGTTGGACTCGACACAACGTTCTTATTTTTCATAAAAATACTTCAAATTGTAGCTGTTTGTATATGGGGTAGGTGGCTCAGTGGTATCGAGTCGGCCTGTGGATCTTGAGAACCCTGGTTTGATCCCCACAGCCGACAAACAATTTTCACCAATTTAAATCTACCACTGTGGCTCCCCCTCCACTAATATATTTGGGGGCCGTGATTTGAAGACTGATATCCGCACTTCACGCGAAGAAATATATCACTTACCGAGATCTGCTTCGGCAGAATGTCACACTCAGTAATGGGTAAAAGACGTGATGTTATATTTATTTGTATATTTAGACAGGAAAATGAAAATTTCGTGTATCAAAGAATGAATTTTTCGGACGAGGCGATATTCGAGGCAGACAATATTCTGAGAATGCCAAACACATAAAGTACTTTTGTTACAACTGTATTATAAATCGCGATATACAATACTATTTTGGGCGAACTGGAGACTTTAGAGAAAACTGCTATACCGGGTGTAGTATTTTTGAATATCATGATTGTTGCTTTCCTAATTAATTTAGACCAAAAGTGTAAATACAAAAATATTAAGTAATATTTTTTTGCGAAGTTTAAAAACACTTTTTATATATTATCGACAAAGTGTGAAAAGCAGTATTAAATCAAGCAAATTTTGCTTAAAAATAAATTTAAAAAATTGTGTGCCTGGACCGTGCGTTCTACGGATTTTGTTTGTTTGTTTAAAACATCAGCGAAGCGAGCCTCGCCCAGACCATGTAAAATATTTTTTATACTCCCGTAATTAAAACATCATTTAACGTACTGGTTTCCATGGCGCTAAATTTAATCACATTTTAATCATATGTTGACAAACCCTGGCTTCGAACGTTTTAGTTACAGTTTGAGATATTAAGCACGGGGTGAAGTTAGCTTCCTGCATCTGTCATTGTAACTTAACCTTACTTTTCAAAAAAAATCATAAAACTGTATATTTTGTTGTTGTTTTAATTTGCGATCGTAGAAAAATTATAGTATGTGACTCGTTTTAAAAACTTTTTAGATACTTGTTTTTTATACACTTGTAACTAAAAAATAATTAAATATATCATCACGCTTTTTACCCATTACTGACTGTAGCACTCAGCCGTAACATATCTCGGTAAGTGAGATATTTATTCGAATGAAGTACAGTTATCAGTAGTTTAAATGTGGTGAAAATTGTTTGTCACCTTTAGGAATTGATCCCGGGTTCTCAAATCCACAATTCAACTCGATACCACTGAGCCATTTATCTAGATTTTATATACTCTCATAAAAGATATATTTATTTATTTAAATGTAATTCCGTAACTAAGGAAACGGTAAAATTATTTTAGAGAAAAAAGGTATAAAATTCATTTATTTGAACTATTTTTCTAGAATGATTTCGTAACATTTTACAGCGGAAAATATATCTTTTATTCCGCTTATTTTACGTTAAATTACATTTAGAAAATTAAATAAAACTTGTATTCTATTCTTTCGTATCCTCGCATACGTATATTCTTTACTCATAACATATTCTTCTTTCATATCTGACATGAACCTACCTGAAACTTCTTTTGTTGTTTCATCAACATTACCAGTAACAATTTAATTAACAAAGAGCCTTCTGGCGAACTTCCCTACATACTTCACAGTCAGAATAATATTATAACAGCCACATTAAATATCAAAGTGTTTTAGTAATGCACAAGGCAGATCCACACATCCGCTGTGGCGGCTAATTACTTCAAACGGGTGAAAGCCACCCTCAAATGTATTGAATTAAACGCACAAAAAACAAGAAGTTTGTTTTGTATATAATATAGAATGTTTAACAAAATTTAATAGCTTATTTCTGAGGTTATTAAGTAAAACATTGGTTCTATTCCTTTTGGTTACCAAAATACAAGAGGTTAAAGTTGTATAAACAGTCAGTTTTTAAATAAATATCAAGTTGTAATTGAACAAATTAGGGAAAACAAAATGCGATATTGTTAATAAAACATAAAATAATTAAATAATGACCAGCTGCACGGAAAAATTTAAATTATAAACTTGGTTTAAATAAAAGCAAATTGAATATTTAGCAGCAATGTTGAGAAGGTAGAAAATCTGAATTTTAGGAAGAATTTTACTTTTCCAGAGGCCATATGTTAAAACAAGATAATAATAATAATAATAACATTTATCTACTCTTATTAAATAATGTATTCATTACTTATGAAATTTATGATAAGTAATACTAATCATTATTGACAGTGTTAAGTAATAATTCATTACTCAATACTTCACGACCAATCACACGTCTGAATTTTCATTACTTAACACTTTAATAGCCAATCAAAAAATAACGATAATTGCCGCGCGTTAAGTATGCTATGAAACAGTGAAGCGCGCTATTGTTAATTATCTGTCAAAATTAGTTTAAAACGTTTTTGTTTACAATAATACTGTAATTTGTTTGATTATACATATGAGTTATGGATTCTGAAAGCGAACAAAGTGAAATTTGTACTCCACCAGATATTGTAGAAGCCACACACGCACGTTTCTTAAATTTACTGCCCGAAAAATCAAAAAAAAAATATGAACAAGTTTATAAAGCTTTTATGGATTGGTGAATACGCAAAAATGTAAATTCCTTTTCGGAAAATGTTCTTATAGTATATTTTGGCAAACTTTCTGATAAATATAAATCATCGTCATTATGGGCTACTTATTCCATGTTAAGTAGTGTTAATATTTATTAAATAAAAATATAAACAAAAAATTTAAGCAATCTGATTTATTCATAATGTAACATAAAAAAAATAATTGTAAAATCTTATTACATAATAACATATAGTCGTAGATAAAGTATAGTATTCTATTCGCAAGTAATAGCTATTACTCACTCGAATGATTTACAACACTCACCTTCGGCTCGTGTTGCAAACTTCATTCTCTTGAGTAATAGTTTATATTACTTACTCATTGAATAATATACTATTATTTATTTAGCAAAAGATGCTACATTAGAAAAACATATTATTGATAAAAACAAAAAAACATATACATATATTAACATAACTGTTTCTTTGTGGAGAAGTATGAATTTAAACACTTTTTAAAAGTATATAGATTTTTACATTCTTTTAAACATGTTGATAATGAATTATACATACTGAGGCCGTCGTAAAAAAACTTATTTGCACGTTATACTTTTATTATATTTATTTATATTGAAATCCAATCTATTTCGCAATCTATAATTAGTTAGGTTCATTCTAATTTCAATAAAATCCTCTAGATATGTTGGTGTGAGACCAGATTTGACTTTATATATAAATATTAATACATACTTCTTTATTTCTATTTCAATTGGAAACAATTGCAACCATTTCAACATGTTGTTTACAGAAGTATAAACATTACAATTCAATTAATTCTCATTATAAGAATTGAATTGAATTCCTCGTGATTCGAATTGACTTATAAACAAATTTTTAGCCAATTTTTTCTGATAAAAGAAGAAATATATCACTTACCGAGATCTGCAGAGTGCCACACCCAGTATTTATTATTTATTTTCTCTAAAATTCTTAAACGTACTAATATTGTATCTGTACATCTTCTAGTTTAGTTTTTGAGATATAGTTTCGAGAAAGTAGAAAATCTGAAGAATTTAAAGAATCTAACTTTTCCGGAGGCATTGAATTCCTCGTGTTTAAATTTAACTTATAAACATCCTTGGGGGGCGTGATTTGACGACTGGTAACCGCACTTCACACGAAGATATATATCATTTACCGAGATCTGCTTACGGCAGAGTGCCACATCCAGTAATGGGTAAAAGGCGTGATGATATACAGGGTGTTTCACAACTTAGAGCAAAAAATTAAAGGGTATATTCTGTACGACGTGCTGATCGTGAAACAAAAAGAATTTTTTTTTAATCGTAAAACTATTTTCCATGTTTCCCAGTCCAAAATTTTTCGTTGCCACTGCCATTGGGTGGATGATTATGTTAAAGTTATTAATTAAATAAAATTCTATTATAAATAACTGCTAATAATTGAATTGTGTAATTATTCTTTCGTAGTTGATACCTACTTCATTGTTTGTGTTTAATAGGAAAGCGAATCCAGTGCAGCACTACAAAAAATGTTTTAGGTTAACAACCCTTCATTTTTCGAATTTAAAAAAAATCTTTTTGTTTCATGATCAGCACGCCGTACAGAATATACCCTTTAATTTTTTGCTCTAAGTTGTGAAACACCCTGTATTTATTTATATTTTATAAACAAATTTTTAACTCATTTGTAGCAATTTAACTTGCTTAATTATTTCCTAAGTGATATTTAACGATTTTAGACCAATTTTAGACCGTTGCATATTCTTCAATAAAAATCACACTTTGAATATCAACCGATAAAAAATATTATTATTAAAATATCCTTATTTCTTCATACTTTTTATTTAAATCTATTTTGTCTTTCTGTTCCTAATATTATAAGTATTAAAATAATGAATATTATTTTTTAGTGTGCGCCGCGTGATTTCAATCTGCATGTAATCTAATATTACTCATTTATCAATACAATGTTACCTTTACATACATTTTTGTATAACTGAAAAAGCTTTTACAAATTTCATCCCAAAAACAAATGAAATCCGCTTTTACGTAAATATGTAGTCACGGTGAAAGGTTATGTATGTATGTATGTATATGTAACAATAATAACATAATGGATATGCATTTTTGAACCACATAAACCAATGATAATACCGCATGTCTTTTATTTTCAAAACAGATGAAACAAACGAAAAGGAAACCGACAGTACATATGCAATGCGAAATATACATTTATCATTAATTAAAATCAAGTTTGGAATGAAAAATGAGCTTCACTTGTTCTGTCGACATTTTAATAATACATTATTGTGTCTTGATAAATGATTCGTAAATACTAAGCGAAAAATTAGTGTTGCTAAATAGCGCAGGTGTATTTTGAACAAAAGTCTACCATAATTAATTTCTAAACCATTCGCGAGTATTTTTACTTTTCACTTTATGGAACTAAGTGATTAGTAGACATGGAAAGTATTCCTGAAAGTTTGTCAGATAACTAACAACATAAATATACTTCACTCATTTTAACTAGTTTTATAATTGCGCACATTTGTCAGAACCTACTTGGCACGAAACGCAAAATCGAACAAACATGCAATTTTTATTTCAACTACTGTTATCGCAATGATATTTTTATACTTTACGTGTACGTTTACAATCGGTCCATTATTATTAATTTAACAAAAAAGTATAAAATAAACACTTGGCTAAGTTTAACAAAATTCAGCCTCCGAGTCACCTTATGAGGGCATCGTCAGAGGCTGGCTGTTTATTTTATACTTTTTATTAAACCTAGTTTCACCAAGTGTTGGATGACAATTAATTTTGTCTTTGTTTTTATTTAAATTGCTATTGCGTAGCTTTTCCTTTTTTTCGGTAGATGGCATGGCCTGTTCCACAGAACTTCTCATGTCATCTTACCTGGTTGTTAGAGATCTTATTCTCTGCTGGCACAGTTCTTCGTCACCAGCTTCTTCACGTGAACTTTGTTCTAGGTGAAGAAGTGAGTTATACCATACTGATGAGCTCTAATAAGAGCGAAACGCGTCTATGGTTATTAACTGTGCTGACCAGCCTCTGACGATGCCCTCATAAGGTGACTTGTAGGCTGAATTTTGTGAAACATAGCCAAGTGTTTATTTTATACTTTTTATTAAACCTAGTTTCACCAAGTGTTGGATGACAATTAATTTTGTCTTTGTTGTTATTAACAAAAAAGATTATTGTTCAACTATTTTTGGTAACTTTTGATTTTGTAAGATTGGTATTACTACACAGCCATATGTTAAATGTCATTTCAAACTAGTACGAAATTTGTTTAAATGAGTACAAAAGTAGAAGCAAGAGCGATAGCGAGTGTTCTGATAGTACAAGTTTTGCAATGGCCCTTTCCCATGTGTGGTGCAGTGGCATCTTGAAATAATCATTCATACAAGTAATTTAATAGTATATTGTAATATTAGTGACGAAAAAGGTTTAATTGCAAAACGAATACAAACAAAAGTTGGAGCAAGAGAGATAGCGAGTTTTGCAATAGCCCTTATCTACGTGTGTTACATACAATTTTTTTTCAACATTAAACGTGAAAATTGCATTTTTCTACAACTGTCAAAAAATGTTCATTTTTATTCACTAATATCAATACGCGAAGTACGTGATTTTTTCATCATTTACATTACTATGACAACGCGTATTTTGCGCATTATTTTACACCCTAGTCCGCAAAATGAGTATTTTGTGCACTGTTTCGTATTCTAGTACCAGGGGCGGATCATGGGAGTCATGACCCCCCCCTAAGCATGGACTTTTTTTTAAATGTTGGCCCTAATACATAATAATGATGTCATTATTTAAGATTGTTAAACAAATTAAATAGAAAATATTATCTAAGAAAATTAACTAAAATTCAATGATTCCAAAGACGATTTAATGTGTTTTAATGTGATTGTAAAAATTATTTAAAGCAGGAATATAATATGAGCAAATATAAATGTTTTTTTATATTTAGAAGATGAGCAATACCCCTCCACCCCTCGAGACAAAATTCACTCCATGACCCCGCTCCCTTAATTCGAAGTCTGAATCCGCCCCTGTCTAGTGCGCAAAATGAGTATCTCGCGCACGCTCCCAAATTATTTGTTGTCAGGTTACGACACATCAATAGTATCAAATTGATATTATTCTTGATTGTTTTCCTTCAATTTACATAAATAAATCAATAATTATTGTATTATTCTTTATTTACAGTTGTAGAAAAAATGTTGTTTGTATTTCGTGGGCAAAATTCTTGTTTTTTGGCGCGTTCGGATGACTTTTATTGTCTCGATCTGCGGTCTCGACTAAAAGTAACATTCTCACGCGCAACAAAAAAACACTCATTTTGCGCACTTAATATAAAAATAACTATTTTACGTTTGTGTTACAAAAAAAGTAATAATTATTTTATATAAATTTAAAGAGTTGTATTTGTAAATGCACATCACGTTTCCTTGGTCACCATGTCAAATAACATATCCCTCACTCAATTTAATATTTATTATAAACTAACGAAAAATAAATTAAGTGGTTCAGTAGTATCGAGTCGGCCTGTGTATATGAGAACCCGAGTTCGATTCCAACAACCGACAAACAATTTTCACCCTGTTGTCCACCTTCATTAATATCTTTGGTTGCCTTGATTTGTCGGCTGGTTATCGTACTTCACGCGCATAAATATATCAATTACAACGATCTGCTACAGCAGAGTGCCACATCTAATTATGGATAAAAGACGTGATGATATATTTATTTATTAAAAAAACAAACTCTATTCAATAAGAGCAGCCGACAGTTAACTTCGTGTTGATTTATCTTACTCTGAGTTCTGTAGTTGCAGATCATAACACTTACAAGTGTGTACGCTCTAAGCTTTTGTGTCTCTCTTTAAATGTTTAAAGCTCTCAACTAAACTCTCATAAAATATAGATTTAAAATAATGTCAGCTACTAAATGTACTCCATTCTTTATAAAAAGCACTACTCTATATATCTAGACTAATACGTGTTCTAAAATATGATTCTACTTGAATGAAAGTTCAAGCTAGAGCAATATATTTTGTGCAGGTACATTGAAAATTTAAAAGAACTATTTTATGACAATATTACATACTTTTCACAATGAACTGCTACAGTAGCATCATGATATACAGAGTGTTTCACAACTTACGATAGCTATTTTATTCCTGTATAGTACTTAACGTACTAATTATGAATCAGAATTATTTTTTTAATTCGCTAAATTAAGTTCAGTTTCCATGAAGGAAACATTTAAATGCCACTGGTTTTATAGTTATTTCTAATAATCTAATATAGTATGTTATGCATCAAGGGAGGGAAACAAGCAATTATTCCGGCGTGTGAAGTTGGCAAACCGAGACGTAAGCGAGGGCCGAAGGCTCGCGCCCTCCCGTGAAGCATATTATACTTTTCGTAACAAGTGCATAAAAATTACCGTCTTATCGGGACAAATGTCAAATATGGGTTGCATAACTAGTTACCTAGGAAACGCCGCAAACAGCTAATAATCGTAGTCCCTAGGGAGAGAAACATCTCTCTAGGGAGAGAAATATGCTACCTAGGGAGAGAAACATAATGTTTCTCTCCCTAGGGGAGAAAAGCAGTGTTTCTCTCTCTAAAATTAGGGAATAAGAACTTGTTTCTTGTGCATGTGTTACGAAAATTAAATTATAATTATAAACACTACAATAGTGTACTATGATTCATTATACATCTGATTAATACATATTAGTAGTGTTATAATTAAAATTTAATAACCCAGTAATGGGTAAAAGGCGTGATAATATATTTATTTAAAATTACTAACATCTTTGGGTCTATGATTTAATAGCTAGTAACCGCATAAATATATCACTTACCGAGATCTGCTCCTGCAGAGTGCCACACCCAGTAATGGGTAAAAGGTGTGATGATATATTTATTTAAAATTATTAACATCTTTGGGTGTATGATTTGATAGCTGGTAACCGCATAAATATATCACTTACCGAGATCTGCTACTATATAATATGACCCGCTCGGTAATGGGTGAAAGGCGTGATGATATATTTATTTAAAATTACTAACATCTTTGGGTGTATGATTTGATAGCTGGTAACCGCATAAATATATCACTTACCGAGATCTGCTACTATATAATATGACCCGCTCGGTAATGGGTGAAAGGTGTGATGATATATTTATTTAAAATTACTAACATCTTTGGGTGTATGATTTGATAGCTGGTAACCGCATAAATATATCACTTACCGAGATCTGCTACTATATAATATGACCCGCTCGGTAATGGGTGAAAGGTGTGATGATATATTTATTTTTTGTTTACTTTTTTCAAAGTTTCTGCTCTCATAGAAGCACGTAACTGTCATACAGCGTCCCTACTTGAACTGAAGGCAGAATAAATATTTGAGTTCATATTTTTTCGCTGTCAAAACTTTGTACCGCAAGGGCAAAACAAATAGATCATCTGGCGTTTTTCGACATATACAAATATTTGCAATTTGTATTCTAGTTTTATACGACATACAGCTGTAAAATAACTGCCTATTTCGTCCTTAGAATGAAGTTTACAAAGAACACCTTACTAGGGTATTTATTGTTTTCATTATTCTTGCAAAATGTTCTGTAGTCTGTCAGAAGATAAGCTAACGTGGTTCAGAAACAAAAAAACATAAAATAATTTAATTATATTGTTTTAATTTATGTATTTATTTATGTTACGCTGTACAACAGGAATTTGTAATCCCAATTACAGTACAAGATCCAGACTCATCGATCCGCAGTGTGATAGTTCATATAATTTTTAGCTTGAGTGCGATTCGAACTCGGGGTTTCCGGATTCGAATTCTGTATCGCTTTCCACACTACCGTACTGAAACTTATGATACCAATTGCAATACTAGTCCTAAATTATCTCATTTTATGCCACAAATTAAAAAATATATATATTTAAATTATTTTAACAAATTTTCCTACTACATAATTATGACTATGGGGTAGATGGCTCAGTGGTATCGAGTCGGCCTGTGGATCTTGAGAACCCTGGTTCGATCCCCACAGCCGACAAACAATTTTCACCAATTTAAAAATCTACCCCTGTGGCTCCCTCTCCACTAATATCTTTGAGGGCCGTGATTTGACGACTGGTAACCGCACTTCACGCGACAAAATATATCACTTACCGAGATCTGCTTAGGTAGAGTGCCACACTCAGTAATGGGTAAAAGGCGTGATGATATATTTATTTATTTATTTTATAATTATGACTTTTTATGACAATTGCGCCAGGGTAGTAATAGCTCTTACTTTGTTAATATTATTTTATTTTTAATTTTTAGTAACTGCAAATAAACAATTTTCATGTTTGATATCCTGAAACACTGAAAACTTGTAAAATTCAATTCTTAAAATGGAAACATTTGTTGTGGCGACTGTAAAACAAAATTGTGTGTGTTTCGGGCGCAAATGTACATTATCGATTTCGAGAAATTACCGTGCGACGTGAGACAGTGTACTATTTTGCGCTTTTAATACACAAATAACTATTTTTCTATGATTGCTATGAAAAGTTGACAATTACGCTCTCATTTGTCATCATCAGTTAACGTTGTTTGTGGAGCAACCGAAAAACAATTTTTTCTACGATTGCTATGAAATATTGGCGATTACGCTCACATTTGTTATCGTAATTTTGTTGTTTTCGACAATCGAAAAATAAAAGATATTAGATGTGCGTTTACTTCAATAGTTACCAGAGATACAAACAAAACAGAAACTTATCATATAGATGGAACGAATTCATTTTCAGTACTTATACGTTTGTTTTAATAATTTAAGATGCAATCGTAGAAAAAATTATGTGTATTTTACGAGCGGCAAGTGTCTTTGTTCCTCTTACACTGTTTCAGCTCTCATTTTTACCATGCTCGCATAATAAAGAATCACTTTACGCTCTTAATACACAAATAACAATTTTGTTACAATTACAGAAAAAATATCAAAATTTAAATCAGATTCATTTTACTTATTTGTTATTATTAATAGAATGAAGTTTAAAATATGTGTGTGACAGTGAAACGTTATACATTTGTTTACGTTCCAGTTTCATAGCTAACTATGTAGATAATATCAATTTTTGACAATATTAGCAGTAATAAAATAAATAAAATACATTGATTTGAATACAATACAACTTTTATTTGAAACATTTTCATGTAAGGTAATCAGAAAAGCAATTGTTTCTGAATCACTTATTCCTAATATAATTCGTCTATGCCACAGTTTCTGTGTAACAGCCTGTATACATATATTATAGTATACAGGGTGTTTCACAACTTAGAGCAAAAAATTAAAGGGTATATTCTGTACGACGTGCTGATCATGAAACAAAAAGAATTTTTTTTTAAATCGCAAAACTATTTTCCATGTTTCCCAGTCCAAAATTTTTCGTTGCCACTGCCACTGGGTAGATGATTATGTTAAAGTTATTAATTAAATAAAATTCTATTATAAATAACTGCTAATAATTGAATTGTGTAATTATTCTTTCGTAGTTGATACCTACTTCATTGTTTGTGTTTAATAGGAAAGCGAATCCAGTGCAGTATTACAAAAAATGTTTTAGATTAACAACCCTTAATTTTTCGAATTAAAAAAAAACCTTTTTGTTTCATGATCTCCACGTCGTACAGAATATACCCTTTAATTTTTTGCTCTAAGTTGTAAAACACCCTGTATATGTATGAATATGTTTTTGCAAGTAATATCAATGAAAGTCACAAACTGTTAGCGTATTAACAAATATCAATTATCAAAATCAGTGTAACATTTTTCGAAGTATTTCGATCAATACTTCGAACTCGGAACAAAGTTACCGAACTTCCAAGTAAGAAACACTTACTTGTTACTTTGAGTCCTTTCTAGCGCGATTCTTACAGTACACTAGTGCACTCTAGTGCGACAACGGTTCAGATAGCGTCGCGTCAGGATTTATAGACGCTGTTTTGAATAAACAACTAATATAGTTATAAAACCAATTTAAATAAACGTGTAAATTAATGTATATACCAGGTTTTATAAAAGCACCAATTGTGTCTATTTTATGTCATCCAAAATGATATGGTCTTGTACATATCATTGAGATTTACGGTGTTATTCAAAGTGCTGTTACATAATTAGAATTTGTGTGCGTATGTGTGAATATTGGCCATGTTCTCTCTAACTATTGCACTGATAAAGCAGCTGAACACACATTCGACATGTACTATTACAGACCATATCACCTGCGACCGAATGAGATACGAATTGACAAACTATGGACTGTAACAAATAAATATTCGATTAAATGACATCGTTCAAATGTACTTGATAGTGGTTGTGAAATCTGTTACTTCACTGTTGCTACTCGTACATTTAAATAGCGCTTGATTGGGTCTGAAGTTAGCACTTGATCTGATATATACGGACAGTTAGTACGGTGGTGTGGATAGCAATATGAAATTCGAATCCGGAAATCCCTAGTTCGAATCTCACTCAAGCTAAACATTATATGAACTACCACACTGCGGCTCGGTGAGTGCGGATCCTGTACTGTAATTGGGATTAAGTTCCTGTTGTACAGAGTGACGTAAATAAATAAATAAATATTTCAACACAATATTCCCTCTATTACTACCATTTCTTAATTTTATTAATAAAATCATTTAACCTGTTTTTTGTATTTTATTTTTATGCATTTTGCAACTTATTTGAATCTTACCGAGATCTGCTATAACATAATGCCAAAAAGTATGATGATATATTTATTTATTTTATTTTTTTCTAATCTGATAATGTATAATGAATAAATGTACTATTACAGTGTTTATAATTATAGTTTAATTATTAATATATTAGAAATAACTCTCAAACCAGTGGCACGAAAAATGTTTATTTTATGTAAATTGCAATTAGGTAATTATTCAAATTTTGAAAAAAATATTTTTATTCTATATTCAGTATATCTGATTATATAACCAATTTGTTTCATGCATAAGTATTGAAACATCCTATATAACACGTTTTATTTACAACTACTACTTTAAAAAAAGGTGGCTCAGTGGTATTGAGTCGGCCTGTGGATCTTGAGAACCCTGGTTCGATCCCCACAGCCGACAAACAATTTAAATCTACCCCTGTGGCTCCCTCTCCACTAATATCTTTGAGGGCCGTGATTTGACGACTGGTAACCGCACTTCACGCGAAGAAATATATCACTTACCGAGATCTGCTTACGGCAGAGTGCCACACCCAGTAATGAGTAAAAGGCGTGATGATATATTTATTTTATTTATTTATTCTACTACTTAAATAATTAACACACTGCAAACATTAACAAAATATGTATATTTCATCCAATTTTTCAACCACAGAACTGTCACATTTAATAAATACTGTATCGAAGCATATCTCGGTAAGTGATATATTTATGCGCGTGAAGTGTAGTTTCCAGTCATCAAATCACACCCCTCAAGGATGTTAGTGGGGAAAAGTCTACAGGAGTAATTTAAATGTAGTGAAAATTGATTATTTGCTGTGGGAATCGAACTTGGGTTCTTAAATCCACATACCATTGAGCCACATACCCCATCTATAACACTTATGTTTAAAATAATTAATATTAAATTGATGTTGCGCTTCCAAATAATAAATTATAATAATAATAATAAATTTCTTTATTGAGCCAAGGCTGTTCTTCCACCTAACCCAAATTACAAACACATAATATATAGCATTAAATGAAGTACACATAATAAACAAAAATTAAACAATAGAGTTAAAAGCGAGTACATTGTTTTCTTCTTGTGGATTTCAATATACAAGGCACATTAAAGCTATGAAATTACCAATTTGTTCAAATCTTTTACATGCATTTTAAATGTGGACAGGGACAGAGACTTTAAGTTATTTGGAATTTCATTATAAGTACGCCACTGTTCCATCCAACAAAAACCAGTCAACATTGACGGAAATATCACGACGCCCACCTTAAGTTGTCGACAACACAAAATGGGAAGCAACTAATGAGCACTTTTTGCTGCAAAACTTGTTAGGGACTTTTAACAGTGTCACCAGTATTCATCGAGTTTTTTTTCTGTTTTTGCATCAAGCTGTGGCAAAAACCGGACTGACGCTCTTCATGTCAAACTGACAGCTTAGTTTGCTATTTTTAGAATGGTTTTAATAGTTGCACAATCATATAAAGGCTTACTAGGGCTTCTAATATTTTTACTGCTATTTTTAAAATGTCATTTAACGTACTGGTTTTGTATGGCGCTAAATAACATTTTAATTTTAATTGTAACGATTGTAACGCTATTTATATTGGTCAGACAGGGAGATCTTTTAAGATTAGGTTTTACGAACATATGAGATCCTTCAAATTAAAAAAAACTGACTCCAATATGGCGATACATCCGAATGAAAAAAATCACACCTGCAACATTGATAATCTGGAAATTTTACACTTTACCAATAAAGGACGTAGAATGAACTTCTTAGAAGCATTTGAAATTCAGAAAGCTATTCATAGCGGCTTAAATGTCCTCAATGACCAGTCGGATTTGATTCATTAATATATTATTAAGATCTTTGTAAATGAACTTTACCGTTAATCACTGTACTATATAAACTGTGTGTAACTTGTATTTTAATCAGTCAACGTTCTGAAGATGGCCTAATAAGCCGAAATCGATCAGCTTATTGTTAATAAATAATTTTGTGAAACTACATCAAGTGTCTACGTTCTTTATCCGTATTTTAATCACATATTGAGAAGCCATGACTTCGGACGAAATTTTCAAAAAATGAAATCACTAAAACTTGTGTTAAAATTTTCTTACGATTACTAATTGGAATAGGAAATAATTATAAAAAATATTTGCTTTAAATTAATTAAAAATTTGGTCAATTAGGATGTAAATAATTCAATGCTGTTGTTTAGTTCATCAGATTTTATACTTTTCTGAGGCTGTATCTCAAAAACAAAACGAGATATGAAGATGCGCTCAACGGCATTGAATTTCTCGTGCTTCAATTAACTTATAAACAAATTTTCAGCCATTTTTAATTTTTACAAAATTTTCGCCAGAATTTTCTCATAAAACTGGTTTTCACCAATATCTCAAAAACAAGCAGACATATGCATTTGAGAACTTTACCATTGAATTCAGCGGGTTAAAATACATATGTATATAAATTTTCATTACAATATTGCTACGAGAAATAGATTTACAATAAACGGTTTGAAATAGGCCTAAAATCGAAAAAAATCCTTAAGAAATTTTCAAAAAATTAAATTGTTACAAAATTGCTACAAATTTGCTTATAAGTCAATTCGAACACGAGGAATTCAATGCCGTTGAGCGTATCTTTATATCTTGTTTAATTTTTAAGCTATAGCCTGCAGAAAAGTTTTTTTTTCCAATTTTACTCAATCTCAATAAATAAATTGATTGATCTTATATCTGGGTCGCATTTCATTATAAAACATTATACAGGGTGTTTCACAACTTAGAGCAAAAAATTTAAGGGTGTATTCTGTACGACGTGCTGATCATGAAACAAAAAGAATTTTTTTTAAATCGCAAAACTATTTTCCATGTTTCCCAGTCTAAAATTTTTCGTTGCCACTGCCACTGGGAGGATGATTATGTTAAAGTTATTAATTAAATAAAATTCTATTATAAATAACTGCTAATAATTGAATTGTGTAATTATTCTTTCGTAGTTGATACCTACTTCATTGTTTGTGTTTAATAGGAAAGCGAATCCAGTGCAGTACTACAAAAAATGTTTTAGGTTAACAACCCTTAATTTTTCGAATTAAAAAAAAATCTTTTTGTTTCATGATCAGCACGTCGTACAGAATATACCCGTTTTTTTGGCTCTAAGTTGTGAAACACCCTGTATATATATATAAAATATTATCATCTGTCTTTATAACTATAACTTTAATAAGTTTAATTTATATATATATATATATATATATATATATATATATATATATATATATATATATATATATATATATAATTATATGAATTATTCATATACAAACATACATAATATTAATGCAAAGTACTTAAAAAATGCTCATTATTTTTGACTATTATTGTATTTTACTTAAATACTTTTATACTGGTATTCCACCAACATACAAAGTAATTTAAAAAAATATTATTTTTCTAATAAACTAAGAATTATGTTATTGAAAAAGAATTATGATAATATTCTTGGGTGAATTTTATTTAAAAAACCAGCAAAAAATATTGTGAAACCCTTGGGTCATAATTTCACGAGGGTGCGTCAAAAAATGCTACCTCTAGTTTTCTATTAAGTTCGCTTGTAATAAAAAATAACTTGATTTTAAAAGCCGCACAAAAAAATCTTCGGAATATACAATGAGGTCGGCCTACTCATGCTGCTATATTGCGATAAAAATTTAATTTATTTTATCTAAATAAATCTCAGTTTTCGTTCTGAAATGTGCCAGCAATGATTCAATATTGATGAGATTTTTAATTTGATTCCTGTGTTTCACTTCGAAACAATAAAATTTCATTTATTTTACAACTTATCTGATATTCACTTTATCTACACACTGAATCGAAAAGAAGCCTTTGAAATGAAATCAAATAGGTTGGTAGGTATTGCGTGATAGGAATAAATGGATAAATATGATACAAGAGATTCTGAATAGGAGGTATATTTTTTTTTTTTAAATATATAAAGTAAACACTTGGCTATATTTCACAAAATTCAGCCTCCAAGTCACCTTATGAGGGCATTGTGAAACATAGCCAAGTGTTTACTTTATATTTTTTATTAAACCTAGTTTCACCAAGTGTTGGATGACAATTAATTTTGTCTTTGTTGTTATTTAAATTGCTATTGCGTAGCTTTCCCTTTTTTTCGGTAGATGGCATGACCAGTTCCACAGAACTTCTCATGTCATCTTACCAGTTTGTTAGAGATCTTATTCTCTGCTGGCAATACGCTCGTTCAAACCGCATTTCAATATCTCTTTTAGTTTTTGAGTTATATCGATTTTTGACTTTTTTTAAAACCAACTTTGAGAGCAGATATCTCGAAAACTAAAAGAGATATTGAACTGCGGTTTCAACGAGTGTATTTCTCTTGCGCTACTTAACTTATACCGAAATTTTACCATTTTTGAAAATTTTTCAACTTTTGTTCAAAATTTTCTTTTCTTAATATTTCCAAAAGTTGAAGAGATAATGAAAATCTGAAAACACCAGTGAATTCCTCGCGTAAAAATACATAGGTATGCAAATTTTTACATCAAAATTCGCACGAATACATTTTTTATTACAAAAAATCGAAAATAGCCATTTTTTAGAAATTTCTTAAGGGGTACCCCTTGGCGTTTTTACGAATTTTGGCCACTTTTCGATTTTTTGTAATAAAAAAATTATCTGTGCGAATTTTGATGTAAAAATTTGCATACCTATGTACTTTCACGCGAGGAATTCACTGGCGTTTTCAGATTTTCATTATATCTTCAACTTTTGGAAATATTGAGAAAAGAAAATTTTTATCAAAAGTTGAAAAATTTTCGGTATAAGTTAAGTAGCGCACGAGAAATACGCTCGTTCAAACCGCATTTAAATATCTTTTTTAGTTTTCGAGATATCGGCTCTCAAAGTTGAGTTTTTAAAAAAGTCAAAAATCGATATAACTCAAAAACTAAAAGAGATATTGAGATGCGGTTGAACGAGCGTATTTCTCGTGCTCTGAACTATATAGAAACATATTTTTAAAATTTCGAATTTTGAACCGGTTCAACCAAAAATTCACGTAAAATATATATATGATGCTTTTAAACTATTACTGGCAGAGGCACTCTATCGTTGTAGATCTCAGTAAGTAATATATTTATGCTTGTGAACTGCAGTTACCAGCCGTCAAATCGCGGTTCAATATGTCATCTCAACGAAGCTTTTGCCTGCGTACTTTTGAACTAACACTTACACACACCATGGTTGACACTTAGTAGTTACAGGAGACGTTTTCACCAATATGCATAGTGGAATCCATAGATCTTGGAGGCCGTGATTTTACGGCTGGTAACCGCACTTTATACGTCGACAAACAATTTACCCCACATTAAAATTATCTCTGTGACTGGTCCTCAACTAACATTTTTGGGGGCCAGGAGATGACAACTGGTAGTTGCATAAATATATCATTTACCAAGATCTGCTATAGTACTTTGCCACATCCAGTATTGAGTTAAATACGTGATGATATATTTATTGTTGCCCGTCAGTACGGTGGTGTGGATAGCAAAACGGAATTCGAATCCGGAGATCCCGAGTTCGAATCTCACTCAAGCTAAAAATGAACTATCACACTGTGGATCGGTGAGTCCGGACCCTGTATTGTAATTGGGATTAAGTTCCTGTTGTACATCGTAACATAAATAAGTAAATAAGTATGGATGACAATTAATTTTGTCTTTATTGTTATATTATTATGTTTTGACTACGGTCAGATCAACCTCATTTAATTAACTCATTGTACCTAGTTAGAGTTGGTGGCATTCACGTCAAATTTTCGAAAATGAAAATGAACTTTCTGAAGAGAACAGTTAAACAAGTGCAAAATTTCCTCTTGCCTATCTCAAATTAAACTACGTCAAACATTCGAACAAATACGTTACAAGAAGAGGCTTATTTCATTCCAGTGAAACGATTCATTTTCTTAATTTTACGACGTGCTTTCGTTGCTTTTTTGACGAAATCTGCTCCCCTTGTTTGTAATTATTTTTTAACCCTTTATTACATATTAGTAAAATATGTTCAGTATTTAATATTACAGTAAAAGGGAAGGGAAAAAGATAATATGAATGTGATGAAAGTTAGAGTCCTTGTAAATCTGTGATTTAGTGTCTGGCGTTTGTTGATTGATGAATTAGCCATTTCGAAATAAAAATATTATCATAGTAGTCGGTTTGTTTCTGTAACACACGGAGTGTTTTGTTTTGTTAATCAGCATGGCGACAGAGGCACTCGCGGTTTATTTACGATTTGGCGCCGGTGTCCAATTTATTTCCCTGTATTTTAACATATGTGGCCAACGGTGCTCCATGGTTGATTTAGCGGGGACGCGAACCTTGTGGACAGCCTATATGGACCGGAAACACATAAATCGTCAATTTTCACCGATTCACCGATTTTAAACACACGTCTTTTGCACAGCGACTCACCCTTTTCCATTATATTGTTATCGCAGTTTTCCAAATGCACGCATTTTTCCAAAGAAAATAAATGTGGCTGAGGTTAATTCACAAATGATCGGATGTCACACTGATATCAACTCTTTCACGCCGGCAAACCACTCAATGCATTCGCTAATCTTTATCCAATATTTTTGTAAACTTTACTCGGTTACTATATAAACGTTTTTCGCTCGCTCAATCACTATTCCAACAATCAAACCTCGCAGATTTTAATTTATAACCAAAATACAATTATTTCTACAAGCTTCAAATTATACTGTAAGCTGTTGTACAAAATATTAAATAATAGTTATTTATGATACAAATATGTGATGTAAGGCTTCTATGCATAAGTTGCAAAGTTTAAACCACGACCTGAAGTTAAATAAATATATCATCACGCCTTTTACCCATTACTGAATGTGGCACTCTGCCTAAGCAGATCTCAGTAAGTGATATATTTTTTCGCGTGAAAAGCGGTTACCAGCCATCAAATCACGGCCCCCAAAAATGTTAGTGGAGGGAAAGTCACAGGGGTAGATTTAAATTGGTGAAAATTGTTTGTCGGCTGTGGGGATCGAACCAGGGTTCTCAAGATCCACCACTGAGCCACCTACCAAAAACTGCATGAAAGCCCTTCACACACTTGCATCATACAATATTTTAACTACGAATTAATTTTAAAAAAAGAAAATCAACAAATACAATTTATTAGATAACCTTCTTTAGATTTATATTAATTGTTAAATTTGTATAGTTGTTTATGTTACTAATTACAATATTACAACCTACAATAAATTAATTATTTCTTACCGATAAGACTTTAAAAATTCAATACAACGACGTATAACGACAAAATGGACAAAATCACTCACAAGTAACACTACCCAACTGTCACTCACCGATTTAAATGAAACTTGGCACACTAATAGAACTCTAAAAAATATTGAACCCCTATTTTATTTTTCTTCCGGAAGTTGCTTTTTAGGGGTACAAACCACCGCTGAAAGGTTGTAAAAGCAAGAATTGCCATAAATGAAATTAAATATTACGCGTTCAACATTGGTTACCCAGGGGCAACCTCGAAAATAGATCACACGCAGTTATATTTTAGATATAAGTAAGATTTGAACTCGCGAACTGTTAACAGTCAAGCAATCAGTCCTACAATTGCTAATAATAAACAATATTTAATTAAAAAAAATATGAGCTTTGCGACGTTCATATTTTATTTACTTCAAAGTATAAGCGATGCCTCTTTATGAAAACCTCGCATAAATTTCCTAATATAATTAGCATAAATACTACAAATTTAATGAATAAAATACATATTTATTTACCAGGTACTTAATTTAATACTATACTATTAAAAGTAATACATATAATCCTCTTATTTCAAACAAAAACCGCATACAAATATCCTGCAATTACAGAACAAAATAAACCTTCTACATGCCAACAATTAATTCTGTGTTGCAGTTTTTAATAGTATTATCATTACACGAGCCAAGTTCACCGTAATTAGCGAAAAAACGTCAAACAAAAGCTACCGAACGATTATCCTTCGCAGGATGACTACGTACACATTTCAACGGAAAATTCAACAAATTGATTTAATCCGATTAGGCTCGTTATACTTCCGGGAGCTTGCCAAACTTGTTCCTGGAAAGCTTGCTTTGGAAGGAGTTGGTCTGAACACCTAAGTATCTATATTCAGTACGCATAATGTTGTATGTTATTCATAGTGGTAATTGGGATTCTCAGACTGGCCAATGCTTCTCAAAATGTTTACGAACATTTATTTTAAAAAAATCTGATGTGGACACCACATGACTTCCTTGTACGCGTATTATACTATAGCTACATTTGTTTATTGCACATATTTGACGTAATTTGACATTGACATTAAATTTCTTATTTTTTGTTCTAATCATAGCAAACTTAATTACAAGAAACAAGAAATATATAATATTTCAATTAAGATATCTCGCTTATACAAAAGGCTAATTTAAAAATTCTTAATGTGCTAGACGCAGAATTTAATTTTCTAAAACTTTTATTTGCAGCATTTATTTCTAAAATTAATATAATACTATTTTTTTCAAGGAAAAGTGTTAGCAGCTTCATGTAATGTGTCAATTCTGGTTAGTCCATTTTAATTAAAATCTATTATGTTATTTCCATTGATATAGTAGACTTATATACCAAATTTGGAAAGTTTTAAATTATATTTGAATATAGTTTTTCATGAAAATCTATTATAGGCTTCAAGTAAAGTACCACTTCCGGAAGTTATATAATGACCAAAAAGGGAGATGCACAACTAGATGTTATAACACTCCTAAAAACAAAATTTCAATTTTCCACGGCTTACCGTTTTTGAGTTATGCGAGATACATACGTACATACGTACGTACAGACGTCACGACGAAATTAGTCAAAATGGATTCAGGAATGGTCAGAATAGATATTTCCGCTGAAATCTCAAAACCGAAAATTTTCGTGATTACAATACTTCCTTTACTTCGTACAAGGAAGTAAAAATAAAAATTAATAGTCCTGCTCTTAGTCTTTATTTATTTATTGGTTGCTCTGTACAAGCAGTGTTCACAGCTAGCTAATTACGAGTAGTAATTATAATTACTAATTAACTATATAATTAATAGTCAAAATATATAGGTGATAATTACAACTAATATAGGTCACATATCGTTATGATGCTTTCTTAAATACTTTCTTTTATTTATGTATCCCGTTTCTTTCTAAATCTAAAATAAAAATAGTATATATATCCTGAACCTAAAAATCTAAATTTCTTGTTCAACGAAAAAAATTCTTATACGATTTCTGGGCCCGCCGTTGTGTTCATATTTTTTCCAATAATTTTTAAACACCTTGTATATGTATATTCCTGTAACTTCTTAGCAGAATATAGATTCCATCTGATTCAGTTTCAACGAAAGGCTTTAATCTCAGCCCACATCTTTGCTGTTTTTTTTACAAACATTTTAGATACAAATATAATTCTGTAATGACATACTAATTTATTATGAAAAGTTTGAGTACTGCTGTCGGGGTACACCATGCCCCTACCCCCACCTTCCACCCCACCATCAACCCTTGAGTCCCTGTCGTCACCGCATGCTCAATTTCATTGTTGCATTCATATTCTAATATAGCCTTATTAAAGTCCTTCCTTTGAGAAGGAATCTGAACTAAGTTTAATAACTGAAATTACATTCGTCATTTAGACTCGCGCCGCATTCATGCAAAATTTATTTGAATAGCTAACAGCCACTATGAGAAGAGAGGATTATATTTTGGGGTATTTAGTACGACTTTAACTTTAAAAATATCAATTAGTCTGGAACTGGGACTGTGGAAGCATTCATTGCAGATGGACTCATGATGGACTTTGAGGAATTCTACTTGAAAATTATTATTAAATTGTATTGCTTGCTATTCATACTGTAGTTCAGGTTCTCTTTGATTCATTTTCAGTAAGTATCAAATAATTTAAGTCTTAAGTCTTTTATATAGCTCTATAAATTACAAACGTCGATAGAAAAATGAATGTGATCATGTTTATGATAAACTTCAAAAAAGAAATTTAGAAATTGATTTTTATCTGATCTGCCGAAAAATCACACTTTACCTATGTGTTGTCGATACGTAAATTAGTTTCTCCAGGGACCTTATTCTTGAATTTCTTTGTAAACTAATTATGATTGAAACCACAGTAACAATGTTAAAATTTTTGATTCTCTATGTCAAAATTTAACATTCTAACCAGGGTTCGAAGATATATATCGATCGATATATATCATGATATTTATTTTGATATATATCGTCATATTTTTGCAATGATATATATCCATTATATAAAAATATCAAATAGTTTTTGAGATATAGCCTCAAATTTACTTATAAGTCAATTCGGACTCGAGGAATTTAACGCCGTTGAGCGCATTTCCATATCATGTTTAGTTTTTGAGATATAGCCTCCGGAAAATTGAAATTTTTCGAATTTTTCAGTTTTTCTACTTTTACGAGGCTATATCTCGAAAACTAAATATGATATGAAAACGCGCTCAACGGCATTAATTTTCTCGTGCTTCAGTTAACTTATAAACATAGTTTCAGCGATTTTTATTTTTTTCAATTTTCCGCCAAAAAAATCGCAAAAAGCGGTTTTTTAACATTTTCTCGAAAACCAGAAGTCATATGTATTTGAAGATTGCACCACTGGATTCAGTGGGTCAAAATACATATGTATGTAAATTTTCGTTTTAATAATCCTACGATTAAGGATTTTTGAGAAAATTGAATTAAAATCTGAAAAAACCAAAGGGGTACCCCTTAGGAAATAATTAAAAATATTAAATTGCATAAAATTGCATGAAAATTTGCTTATAAGTCAATTCGGACACGGGGAATTCAACGCCGTTGAGCGCATTTCCATATCTTGTTTAGTTTTTGAGATATAGCCTCCGGAAAAGTGAAATTTTTCGAATTTTTCAGTTTTTCTACTTTTACGAGGCTATATCTCGAAAACTAAATGTGATATGAAAACGCGGTCAACGGCATTAATTTTCTCGTGCTTCAGTTAACTTATAAACATAGTTTCAGCGATTTTAATTTTTTTTCAATTTTCCGCCAAAAAAATCGCAAAAAGCGGTTTTTTAACATTTTCTCGAAAACCAGAAGTCATATGCATTTGAAGATTGCACCACTGGATTCAGTGGGTCAAAATACATATGTATGTGTTTCGTTTTAATAATCCTACGATTAAGGATTTTTGGGAAAATTGAATTAAAATCTGAAAAAACCAAAGGGGTACCCCTTAGGAAATAATTAAAAATATTAAATTGCATAAAATTGCATGAAAATTTGCTTACAAGTCAATTCGGACACGGGGAATTCAACGCCGTTGAGCGCATTTCCATATCTTGTTTAGTTTTTGAGATATAGCCTCCGGAAAAGTGAAATTTTTCGAATTTTTCAGTTTTTCTAAATGTGTACAAAAACTAAAATTAAAAAATAAATATCCAAAAAGTGATATTTATCTGATATATATCCTATATATCAGATATTTTGATATTTATTATAAATATCATGATATTTACGAACCCTGATTCTAACACAATTCGTATGTGAATTTATTCGAATGGGTTCAAGAATACGAGACTAGTACGCTATAGTCGTTGCTATACAACAAGAAAGACAGTACGAGAATCATTTTTTTGGCCTAATTGTTGCTAGACAACAAAAAATAACAATACGGAAAAAACTTGTTTTCACCATCCTATCAGAAAGTAAAATTTTCTTGCTTCTATTGACAGAAGAATATTAATTTTTCATCCCTAGAACAGAAAATTTACTTTTTCTACAATTGCTATGAAAAGTTGACAATTACGCTCTCATTTGTCATCGTAAAGTTGACGTTTTCTGTGGAACACTCGAAAAATATCTTAAATATGTTAAATGCGCGCGTTTCAAATGGCAACGCGCGAAAAAAATATTAAATGTGCACTTATTTCAATAGTTACCAGGGATACAAACAAAACAGGAACTTGTCATATTAACAGTTGACAGAACGAATTTATTTTCAGTACGTATAAGTTTTTAAATAACTTTAAGATGCAATCATAGAAAAACATATGTGTGTATCACGAGCATAAAGTGTCTTTGTTCCTCTTGCACTATTGCAGCTCTCGCTACAATTACCGTGCTCGAGTAACAAAGAATTACTTTACGCTCTTAATACACAAATAACAAATTTGTTACAATTTAATGACTTTACAGGAAAAATATCCAATTTTAAATCAGTTTCATTTTACTTATTTGTTATTATTGATAGAATGAAGTTTAAAATATGTGTGTGACAGTGAAACGTTATACATTTGTTTGCGTTCCAGTTTCATAGCTAACTATGTAAATAATATCAGTTTTGACAATTTTAGCTGTAATAAAATAAGTAAAATACATTGATTTGAAGGCAGAATTTAATTCTTTACAACTTTTATTTGAAACATTACCATGCTCGAGTAACAAAGAATCAATTTACGCTCTTAATACACAAATAACTATTTCTTCACTAGGGACGGAAAGTAAAGCCATATCCATGGCTACTCACTATGACGCAGATGCGTTTTATTGAAAAAAAATAAATTGTAAACCCTTTTTACTTCCTTGTACGAAGTAAAGGAAGTATTGTAATCGCGAAAATTTTCGGTTCTCAGATTTCAACGGAAATAGGTGTTTTGGCCCTCCCTGAATCCATTTTGACTAATTTCGTCATGCCGTCTGTACGTACGTATCTCGCATAACTCAAAAACGGTAAGCCGTAGAAAATTGAAACTTTATATTTAGGACTGTTATAACATCTAGTTGTGCACCTCCCTTTTTGGTCATTATACAACTACCGGAAGTGGTACTTTACTTGAAGCCTATAATAGATTTTCATGAAAAACTATATTCAAATATAATTTAAAACTTTCCAAATTTGGTATATAAGACTACTATATTAATGGAAATAACATAATAGATTTTGGTTAAAATAGACTAACCGGAAGTGGCACATTACATGAAGCTGCTAACAGTTTTCCTTGAAAAAAATGGTATTATTTTAATTTTAGAAAGGAATGCTGCAAATAAAAGTTTTAGAGAATTAAATTCTGCGTCTAGCACATTAAGAATTTTTAAATTAGCTTTTTGCATAAACGAGATATCTAAATTTAAATATTATATATTTTTTGATTTTTTTTTAAATTAAGTTTGCTATGGATTAGAACAAAAAATAAAAGATTTAATGTCAAATATGTGCAATTAAAAAAATATCTATAGTTTAATACGTGTACAAGGAAGTCATGTGGTGTCCACATCAGATATTTTGGATAAGATTAAAAACCAGCAATTTGCTGAACTGATATAATTGTACCAAACATACAATAAACATTATTATTATTATTCTTTTTGACTAATGAACACTAACTTATAAATGAACCGTGTTACCAATAAGTCACAACAACCCTGTTTATCTAAAAGTTAGGTACATCGTATCACCCACAAAAAAAAAACAATCTCCACTCAAACAAAATCAATAACAGCAACCAATATTTCTCGCTGCGTCCAGGAAATTAACAACCCTGTTTGAAAGAAGTTCATTACCAGTCTCACAGTGTTCTTTTAGCATTGGCAACACTGCGGCGGTTCGGGAAGCAATTCTCACAAGACAGGAACTAATTTTTTGTCTTGTTACGAGAGCGCACAGTCGCTGGTAACAGATAGCAGGGTATAAATCAAAACAGCACGTCTAACCACACTAACTGTGCCAGGACTACGTTAAAGTTACGGTAGAGTGTTACGTTACGTGGAAGAGGGTGGGGGGTTCCTTGCGTTATGTTCATGCTGATAAAACACGGATGCGGCGGTGTTGGAATGGCTTAACGCGATGTCTTCATTTTAGCTTTTATTTTTCTTCAAGCAAATTTTCAGTTTTATTATTTTATCCATGCCTGGATTTAAAGAGCATAGTTTTGTTTCAAAAAGGCAATGATGAAGTTGTAGCAAAATGGTTAATGTCTGCGGTTTATAAACGAAAGTTTGCGGGTTTAAACCACATTGATTACAATTGATATCTATATATATCGCTCTACGGTGATATGGGTTGCGGTATGGAATGAATCCGGAGATCCCAAGTTCGAATCCCACTCAAACTAAAAATTATTTGAACTCCCACTCTGCGGCTCGGTTAGTTCGGATCCTGTACTGTAATTGAGATTCAGTTCCTGTTGTACAGCGTAACATAAATAAATAAATAAATAAGTTGAGGACTTGACTCACGACCAAAGGTCCTGGGTTCGGGTCCCGCCCGTGACGGCCATGCAAAGGACATATCGGCATATGATCTTTGTAGTTGGTCCGATATATATTAAAAAAAAAACACAAATATTTGAAATTAGTTTACAGCTATCCAATTGGTAATAACTAATTACAATTTTCACCAAATTAAATCTACCCCTGTAGCTGACGGCTGATAACCGCACTTCACGCAAAGAAATGTATCACTTACCGAGATCTGGGAAAATAACTAATAAAAATAATTTGCTCAAAATTAGATCATAATTTGCCTATAAGCCAATTCGGACACGAGAAATTCGATGCTGTTGATCGCATGTTCATATCTTGTTTAGTTGAAAGTGTCTCAAATTTCAAGTTTTGCACTTTCCCGAGGCTATATCTCAAAAACTAAACGAGATATAAAGATGCGCTCAACAGCAATGAGTTTCTCGTATTCCAATTACCTTATAAACAAAATTTCAGCTATTCTTTTTTTATAAAATATAAAAATATTAATATTAAAATATTAAAGTAACACTTGTCTAAGTCTCACAAAATTGTAGCCTCCAAGTCGACTTATCAGGTCATCGTCAGAGGCTGGTCAGCACAGTTCTTCTTCTGACAATTTTCACCACGTTAAAACTACCCCTGTAGCTCCCCCACTACTATAACATCTTTGAGGGCCGTAATTTAGCGGCTAGTTCATATATCTTCTTCTTCTGATAGCACTACAGCCCAAATCGGGCCTGGGCCTACCGGACACACCGAGCCGCAGTTTTTACACTGCCGTACTGCCGGTCTTCGTAGTCAAATGCTACATTATTTAAGACGTATAAGTGACTAGCTTATAGCGCCCGAGTGTGATAAATACATGTAACTGTATTTTATATTTTACGACAAATCACACATTGTCGACAGGCTGATTCGAACTGACGAACCTTGGTTCGGGTGACGTCACAGTATGTTAAGAGATGTGCCTTAACACGCTCGGCCACCGCCCCCTGTTAGTAACCAATTTTGTGAGACTTAGACAAGTGTTACTTTAATATTTTTATATTTTATTAAAACTAGTTTCACCAAGGAACGGACAATTAATTTTGTCTTTGCTGTTTTTTATTCCACCATAATTTTCTCAAAAAAAAACGGTTTTTTAACATGATTTCAAACACTACAAGATATATGCACTTGGAATCATTTCCATTAATTTTAGCGGGCTAAAAACCATATGTCTGTAAATTTTCGTTACAATATTCCTACGATTAAAAACGGGGAATTTAATGGCGTTAGTTTTGTTTAGTTTTTAATATATTGCCTCCGGAAAAGTTGAAATTGTCTCAAATTTCCAGTTTTACATTTTCCCGAGGCCTCAGAAACTAAACGAGATATAAAGGCTTTTAATTTCTCATATCGTTCTAGTAGATATTTAAACTATCACAAGAAAAATCGAAACAATAAAAGATTAAAATTATATATTTGCAAACATTCCACATAATGTCCTAATTTCATCGTTATGAACGCTACCATTATTTGCCAAACTTTAGCTTTTCACTCCAGTGAAATAAACCGTCCTTCTGAAAGAATCAAGCATGAAAATTTATTCCAAAACTTGAAACAAATAACAATCAGTCAACCTGAACTTAATAGTAACAAGTACATGTAATGATTTATAAACGCAAACTGCCATACTTCATTATAAATCATGTTGAAACTCTAGTTAAACAGAAAGCGCACAAGCATCGTGAAGTTAGCAACTTCACTCGCTACTAACTTGAAGTATGCCGCTGGAGTAATTGACAGCATAATGCACTATGCACTATTTCCGTCTATCTAATTAGCTTCTTATGTTTATTTATTCAACGATATATAAATGCTGAGAGATATATTATTCAATTGTACAGTGTAAACAGTTCTGTCTATCTACCCCGGGGCGGATTTTAATTATTTAATTAAGTTTGAATATTTTATGAAGATCTGTATCTGCTTTGTGTATATTTTCTGCTGGCAAAGGTTTCTAAATTATTTGGAAGAAAAATTGTTTAAATAAAATTGATAAATATTGAAAATTCGGATACAAGAATTGCCATTAATCGTATTTCCAAATTCTGTTTAGTTATTAAAATAAGGTATAGCCTCCGGAAAAATTAAATTTGTCTCAAATTTCAAGATTTATACTTTCCCGAGGCTATATTTTAAAATCTAAACAGAATATTAAGATCTACTCAACGACGTTGAGTTTCTCGTGCTTCAGTTAACTTATAAACAATGTTTCAGTGATTTTGTTTTAATTTCCGCCAAAATTTTTTCTAAAAACAGTTTTTTAATGGTAGCTCAAAAACAAGAAAACATATGTATTTGAAGATTTTACCACTGGATTCAGTTTGTCAAAATATAAATGTATGTAAATTTTCGTTACAATATTCCTATGATTAAGGATTTTTAGGAAAATTGAATTAAAATCTGAAAAAACCAAAGGTATATACCTCAGGAAATAATTACAAAAAATGAAATTGCTTCAAATTGCATGAAAATTTGCTTACAAGTCAATTCGGACACGGGGAATTCAATGCCGTTGAGCGCAATATCATATCTTGTTTAATTTTTCAGATATATCATATTTATTCAAATTTTCTACTTTTCCGAGCCTATATCTCAAAAACTACAAGCGATATGAAAATTCGGTCAACGGCATTGACTTTCTCGTGCTTCAGTTAACTTATAAACATAGTTTCAGCGATTTTTATTTTTTTTCCAAATTTCGCGAAAAAAATCGCAAAAAGCGGTTTTTTGACATTTTCTCAAAAACTATAAGACTTATGCATTTAAACATTTCACCACTGGATTCAGTGGGTCAAAATACATATGTATGTAAATTTTCGTTACAATATTCCTATGATTAAGGATTTTTAGGAAAATTGAATAAAAACCAAAGGTATACCTTAGGAAATAATTACAAAAAATGAAATTGCTTCAAATTTCCACGTTTCAGAATTTTATAGAAAATTGGCCCAAAATCGAAAAAAGTCCAAGAAAATAATTAATAAATTAAATTACAACAAAGACAAAATTAATTGTCATCCAACACTTGGTGAAACAAGGTTTAATAAAAAATATAAAGTAAACACTTGGCTATGTTTCACAAAATTCAGCCTCCAAGTCACCTTATGAGGACATCGTCAGAGGCTGGCCAGCACAGTTCAGTTAGTAACCATAGACGCTATTGCTATTGCGTAGCTCTCCCTTTTTTTCGGTAGATGGCATGACCAGTTCCACAGAACTTCTCATGTCATCTTACCAGTTTGTTAGAGATCTTATTCTCTGCTGGCACAGTTCTTCGTCACCAGCTTCTTCACATGAACTTTGTTCTAGGTGAAGAAGTGAGTTATACCATACTGATGAGCTCTAATAAGAGCGAAACGCGTCTATGGTTACTAACTGTGCTGGCCAGCCTCTGACGATGCCCTCATAAGGTAACTTGAAGGCTGAATTTTGTGAAACATAGCCAAGTGTTTACTTTATATTTTTTAATAAATTAAATTACTTAAAATTGGATAAAAATTTGCTTATGAGTCAATTCGGACACAAGGAATTCAATTCAATATCTAGTTTTTCCGATATAACCTCCGGAAAAGTTGAAATTTTAGATTTTGTACTTTTCCGAGACTATATCTCAAAAACAAAACGAGATATTAAGATTGGCTCATCGACGTTGAATTTCTCATACTTCAATAAAGTTTCAGCAGTTTTTTAATTTCCGCCAAAATGTTCTCAAAAAACTGTTTTTTAACATTATCTTAAAACCTAGAAAATATTTTCATTTCAGTACTTTGTCATTGTTTTGTCTACTCATCCTTGGGCCGGATTTAATTAAGTTTTAATATTATTTCTGCTCTGAAAGGTTTTTAAATACCTTTGAAGAAAAACTATTCAAATAAAATTGGTAAATATTTTTTTCACGACCGTACAAATATCTCGCGTTTTTTGTCTTATACTTCGAATCTGTTATTTGAAACATATTTCTTTAAAATAGTTTAAAAAGTTTTACAGTTAAAAATATAGTAATTCGAAATGTAGAAAATATTTTACAAATCTTATGAATGTATTTTGTTTTTGTTGCAGCTATCAACGGTGGTGGATGGCGTGTACGCTGAACATTCGCACATCGCTGGAAAATTTACGATGTTGTCATCTAGTAAAGTCCACGTGGGAGGCAGTATCAACACTCGTAACCTTCCTGGCTCACGTGTACATTCTAATTTTGTAGGCTGTATGAGAAAGGTAAGAGAACATTATACTTATTTTACAAATATTTTAATTCTTGCGCTGCCACCAATTTTCACTCTATCGGATGCAATTCATTTTCAAGTCAATTAATAAATTCGGAGAAAGAAAATGCGCCACTTGAAAATGCACCAAAAATCCAAATATTCAGATAGCCATAATTCGGTTGAATTTAGTCAAAAATTGATGAATCTTTGAGTGCCGAACATTTTCAAGTTTTCTCTTTAAGGTCACGCAAGTTAATGTATCGCCAAGTCCATCCCACCCCCTTCACCCACTTACGATAAAAATGTTCCTGGTGTAAAATATGCAAAATAAAATCGAACACCAGGACAATAAGTTCTTTTATGTTCGACTGCATCATATTACCTTGTTTTACGACACTGTTTACTGTCCATAATCGGGTACTTTATTGGACTAGTACAATAAAAATGCAAAATTGGACTGCTGTCAATGTCACATTAAAACAAAATTCAAAAGAAATATTTAAACACCATTTTCTGTATGTATTATATGTCTTCATATAATTCTTAGATATTCTCTTGCATTACATGCAAGATCTTTTATTTCTTTTGGAACGTCTTCAATGTCTTTATCAATCTCAACACTTTTTTCACTTTGACAATTTGATAAATAAAGCAACAAATGCATAACAACGAAGCACACTTTGAGATGCAATTAAATGTTTTAAATATAGGTATTGACGTAATCATATTTTAAGAGAAAATATTCTCCATGCAGTCGAACATAAAACGTTGTATGCAACTCGTACATAATCGGACTTTATAGACTCGCCTTATTTATTAGCCTCGCTCGTTGCGCTCGCTCTGCCATCAAATTCGGCTCGTCCAATAAAGACCTAAATTATGTACTTGTTACATAAACTACTATTATTTTACTTTCAGGGGTAAAATTGAGTTCCTACGATGATTTGGCGAGAAATTATACATTTTTGCATTTCGCCCTACATTTTCGGCGATTTTGGTCTTTGTGCAGCGATATTTGCGTTGATACATTTGCCTGGAAGAGTTTTAAAAACCTGTATCTTAATTTTCTAAATGTTGCAAAATTCTTAAAATTGATAAACAATTAACTAATGATAAAAATGCAAAATCCGACCGATCACCTCATTGGGATGCATATCGGGTAAAGCTGATGTCGGCGATGAAATGCTTGTGGATTTGTAAACCCGGGTTCGATTTCCACAGCCGACAAACAATTTTCACCAACTTAAATCTACCCCTGTGGCTTTCCCACCACTAACATCTTTGGGGGCCGTGATTTGACGACTAGTAACCGCACACACAATAAAATTACCCCCGTGGCTCCCCCCTCCACTAACATCTTTGAGGGTTGTAATTTGACGGCTACTTCACGCGAAAAAATATATCACTTACTGAGATTCCGTTACGGCAGTATTCCACACCCAGTAATGGGTAAAAGGCGTAATGATATATTTATTTATTTTATTTAACAACAGGAGCGATAACTTTTGTAGTTTGAAGATAACTGAATCGTAACATCGTTATAATTCTTCTTTTCCTCAACTAAAAAATAATAAAATAATTTAATTGTTCTTTCAGGTGGAATTCGTTGCAGATACACTCCGACTAAACTTGATTGAGCTGGGCCGTACTGGGAGTAAATTAATCACAGTGGCAGGACGTCTGGACTTCAAATGTCCTGAAGCCGAACCTGGCGACCCTATAACTTTCACCACTCGAGACTCACACTTGGTAAGTTTTTTTTTAATTATCAAACTAATCTCTGTAAATCAAACTCTTTTGCTTTACTAGTAATACTTCCCGATACTGACTGACTCATTTTCTCCACTATAAGCTATTGTAATTAATGTTAATTTGCTGTTGTGCAAATAAATAAAATAATTTGTAACATTTTTCATAGTACTACAACATTTAAAAATATATGTATATATATCTGTCAGTGCGGTGGTGTGGATAGCATTACGGAATTCGAATCCGGAGATCCCGAATTCGAATCGCAGTTAAACTAAAAATTATATAAACTACCACACTGCGGCTCGGTGAGTGCGGACCCTGTACTGTAATTGGGATTAAGGTCCTGTTGTACAGCGTAACATAAATACATAAATAAATACTACAGAAAAAAGAACTGTTCGAAATATACTAGACAGTAAATACTTTGAATGAAGACAAGCGTATGATTCTTGATTTTAGATTAATTGGTTAGATGTTTCGAGTATTTACTTGCAATTGTGTGGAGACCATCTTCAGAAACAAAAGCAGTGTACAGGAGCGAATGGATGAATGTTTGTTGTGTGTTGATGGATTTTGGTTGTGAGAAAAGAAAGAGTTTGTATGGAGGAAGTGTTAATGTGGTCGAATCGAGTATCGTGTGTCAGGATGAGAATGTTGACGGGTTCGTGCTACCCCATTTAATGGGATATAGCGTAATGTTATGTATGTATGTATGTATGTAAATACTTTCTTACGGTCCTATAAAAAACTAACCTTTTTCCCTTAAAAAAAAGTGGTACTTTTCGTCCTTAGTGAAAAAAATAAATTATCTTTGAGTCATTGCCAACTTAATTGAATTGTGCTACGCTTATTATGGCCGTTTCATTCCAATGTTTTGCCATATAAAAATTTGTCGTTAGTTTGTTTACAGATTTGGTACATCAAGTAATGCCATCTAGTGCTCTTTATATCAATTAAATGAAAGTGACCATTCTGTCAAGTTACAAAAACAACCTTAAAATATTTGAAAATGAAAGTAAAACAACCTTAAAATATTAGAAAATTGAAGTTGATGTAATAAAATGAAATACTTTAATGGAATTGGATATTTGATTTATACTTTCAATATTATTAGATTAGGTTAGATTATGTAAGTTACAACATATCTCGGCAGAGGCGCTAGTTGACGTGCCTGTTCTGTAAATTTGAAACAAGGTATTTTAATGACACATGAAACGCCCATAATAACCGTAGCGCAATTCAATAAAGTTGACTATGTATGAGTTGAATAGTATTATATGAAGTAGTAAAGTGATATCTAGTCGGACTGTGGGTTTAAGAACTCGGGTTTGATTCCCACACTCTACAAACAATTTCCACCACATTAATATTACCCTTGTGCATCCCCCTCCACTAACATCTTTGAGAGCGTGATTTGACGACTGGTAATCGCACTTCACGCGAAGAAATATATCACTTACCGAGATCTGCTACAGTAGAGTGCCACACCCTGTAATGAGTAAAAGGCGTAATGATATATTTATTTATTTATTTACAACTAAACTACTAAAGTTTTAAGTTTATTATACAGGGTGTTTCACAACTTAGAGCAAAAAATGAAAGGATATATTCTGTACGACGTGCTGATCATGAAACAAAATTATTTTTTTTTAATTCGAAAAATTAAGGGTTGTTAACTTTAAAGATTTTTTGTAGTACTGCACTGGATTCGCTTTCCTATTAAACACAAACAATGAAGTAGGTATCAACTACGAAAGAATAATTACACAATTTAATTATTAACAGTTACTTATAATAGAATTTTATTTAATTAGTAACTTTAACATAATCATCCACCCAGTGGCAGTGATCTTTTTGTTTCATGATCAGCACTTCGTACAGAATATATCCTTTAATTTTTGCTCTAAGTTGTGAAACACCCTGTATAACCTCACACATGTTTTATTTTCCTTAAATTACGACCTAAAAGTATAAGTTTCTGTTGAATGATCGTAAAACATATATTGTATCCAACTCGCGTGTTACGACAATTACCATTCGTATATCTATAGCTCATGCCACAAACTTCACCCTCATGAATAATTATTACCATTACATATTTACAAGAGGCAGTATAAACTTTGAAATTAGTTCTGTTTTTACCCGAGGATCATTTCCTGTCGACTTTACTATATAATAACACCTAAGTATAAATCTCTGTCATCCACGCAACAACTGTGTCAGTATCCTCTTCGTGCTTAAGTATCTTTAAGAAGGGGCAGCTCCTCAGCTCCTCAGGGCCTCTAGTGGCCAGATATGGTACTACAATACCGCGACGAAGATGCTCCAGACCTACTGCCCTCTTGAGGTTTCAATGGCGGTGAGAGAAAGTGGAACAAGATGTGTAGCCAAGCCGCAGAGAATTTAATACTGCTATTATTTTAAATCAGAGTTTGGGAGAACTTACGAACGTTATAAGGGTTTAATCCCGGACATCGGAGAGGGATGAGACCATGCTTTTACTTTGAATATTAATTTGTGTACTACATTTTTGCCACTACTTCGTTTTTTGCTACCATTCATTTCTGAATTCTAATCTTTCACCTCCTTATACAACCTAATCCTTTACTTCCTCAAAAAGAAAAAAAAAACCTAATCATTCCCCACGTTAGTTTTTACTTCCTTGTACGAAGTAAAGGAAGTATTGTAATCGCGAAAATTTTCGGTTCTCAGATTACAACGGAAATAGGTGTTTTGGCCCTCCCTGAATCCATTTTGACTAATTTCGTCATGCCGTCTGTACGTACGTATGTACGTACGTACGTACGTACGTACGTATCTCGCATAACTCAAAAACGGTAAACCGTAGAAAATTGAAACTTTATATTTAGGACTGTTATAACATCTAGTTGTGCACCTCCCTTTTTGGTCATTATACAACTACCGGAAGTGGTACTTTACTTGAAGCCTATAATAGATTTTCATGAAAAACTATATTCAAATATAATTTAAAACTTTCCAAATTTGGTACATAAGACTACTATATCAATGGAAATAACATAATAGATTTTGGTTAAAATAGACTAACCGGAAGTGGCACATTACATGAAGCTGCTAACAGTTTTCCTTGAAAAAAATGGTATTATTTTAATTTTAGAAATGAATGCTGCAAATAAAAGTTTTAGAGAATTAAATTCTGCGTCTAGCACATTAAGAATTTTTAAATTAGCTTTTTGCATAAACGAGATATCTAAATTTAAATATTATATATTTTTTGATTTTTTGTAAATTAAGTTTTCTATGGATTAGAACAAAAAATAAAAGATTTAATGTCAAAAATGTATAATTAAAAAAATATCTATAGTTTAATACGTGTACAAGGAAGTCATGTGGTGTCCACATCAGATATTTTTGAAAACAATATTCGAACTTTAAAGATTACAGGCGCGGTGGCCGAGCGTGTGAAGGCACATCTCTTAACATACTGTGACGTCACCCGAGCCAAGGTTCGTCAGTTCGAATCCACCTGTCGACAATGTGTGATTTGTCGTAAAATATAAAATACAGCTAACATGTATTTATCACACTCGGGCGCTATAAGCTAGTCACTTATACGCCTTAATTAATGTAGCATTTGACTACGAAAACCGGCAGTACGGCAGTGTAAAAACTGCGGCTCGGTGTGTCCGGTAGACCTCGGCCCGGTTTGGGCTGTAGCGCCACAGATGATGATGAACTTTAAAGAACAAAGTTTTTCTAGCAACGAAAATTTTTGTGAACGAAATTCTAAAGGATCGAAATTTTTAGAAATTTTTCGCTACGGATTTCGTTCCGACCAAATTTAAATTCAAGATATTTCTGTAATAACCGAACCGATTCGAATGAAACTTGGTTTATACATTCTAATTTGACATGAGCTATACATAGGATATCAAATTCTTAACAACTATATTTAAATTCAAAATGGCAGCCATATATCTCAAAATTGACCAAACCTATTCAATTTAATTTTTGTGGATGTATACATTATTATTTGGGGGTGGGGGGGTTGCAGGGGTTGCGCCGCGACCCCTGGTCGGGACACAAAAAATAAAATAAAATACCTAACTAAAATATAATAATAATAATATATCATCACGCCGTTTACCCATTACTGGGTGTGGCACTCTGCCTAAGCAGATCTCGGTAAGTGATATATTTTGTTGCGTGAAGTGCAGTTACCAGCCGTCAAATCACGGCCCTCAAAGATATTAGTGGAGAGGGAGCCACAGGGGTAAATTTTAAATTAGTGAAAATTGTTTGTCGGCTTTGGGGATCGAACCAGGGTTCTCAAGATCCACAGGCCGACTCGATACCACTGAGCCATCTACCCCATACCTAACTAAAATACGAGTACGAATTCAAAATCCAAACCAAGACTTCAAGGAAGTAGAAGCTCTACTTATATTACTGTTGACAATTCCAGCTTCAGAATCGTCAGCCGAAAGGTCATTCAGCGGGGTTCGTCGAATTTTGACTTGGAACCGTATTTCAATGTTACAAAAACGACTGTTTCATTTAGTTTTTCTTCATTTAAAACATTGGACATTGACTTAAATAAGGTGATGAAAATATTAATCAATAAAACCGCAGAGCGAATGACAATTTTCGGAGCAATAGAATAAAATTGTCTTTTTCAATTTATACGGATGTAAAAACTTTATAAAACTGTTACATTAATTGACAAAAACAAATTATATTATTAATATAATGTATCTCACCTAATTATTCATTTTAATTACCTAAATTTATCTGTGTTCTATTTTTACTCCAATCAAAAAATTTTCGCAACCCCTTTCGAAAAAAGGTTCCGCGGTCTCTGGATCGAACTGATTCGAATGAAATTTTATGGATGTCTACATTCTTATTTGACATGAACTATAGGCTATCAAATTCTTAAAGACTACGTCTAAATTTAAAATGGCGGCTATCTATCTCGGCACTGACCGAATCTATTCGAATGAAATTTCGTGGGTGTATACATTCTTATTTGACATGAACTATAGGCTATCAAATTCTTAAAGACTACGTCTAAATTTAAAATGGCGGCTATCTATCTCGGAACTGACCAAACCTATTCAATTGAAATTTTGTTGGTGTATACATTCTTATTTGACATGAACTATAGGCTATCAAAATCTAAACGACTATGTCTAAATTCAAAATGGCGGCCATCTATCTCGGACCTAACTGAACCGAGTTGAATGAAATTTTACAAAAAACTTCTTCATTTAAAAGTGATAGAAAATATAGTTCTCCTTAACTCTTATTTGAAGTATTTGTCTCTAAAAGAATTCAGAAATGTTCGATATTATAAAATATCCGATGACATACTCTACACGGGTCCTTCACGTCTTGTTTTGAGACGTGTGCCGCTTCTTAGGAATAATGTGCTGGTTCTGTCAGACAAAAAAGTTGGTCTGAGAAACGCGTGCGACGAATTTAATTCCTTCAACATTAGAAGGGCAGCTCTTGCTCAGCAACTGAAACAGTCGGGGCTCTTAAACACGAACAGACATTTTTTTGCGTCTAACTTTTGGATAAATACTGTATGAAGAGTGTTGTTTAGAATTTTAATGTTCAAATTGAGTTACCTTACATTCTCGAGGCTTAATGTTATAAAATATTTTTTCTACGACTTTAACCGAAAGCAGGATTTTTTTCTTCATATACGGATCCAAAATTAACTATTCTTTTCATACTTTGTTCTATAGAAGCCTTTAATGTGAGTACAATTTAGAGAAAGTAATTATTTTGGAAGCATAAGTATGAAATAGTTATTTACTAAGTGCGGGAAGACGATGTTCCCGCATGAGCGCATTTTTGAAGCAAGAGCGAGTGTCTTTAATAGCGCGAATGAGCGGAAGACGTCTTCACGCACATAGTTTGTATAATATTTTTTGTTCGAGTATTTAAAAACATACGTCTTTTATTTAAATTTGTGTGAGTACACCAGAATCTGCAAATTATACACAATCTTTATCAATTGCAAACCAAGCTGCTCCAGGAACTTCGATTTCTAATTGTCAAAATTTTACTATGAATGTTTATAATAACACTTGTAACAATTGTGGCTCTTATTATTTATATAGTATTAGTCGCGATTTTTTATTGTTTAAAATCTGCAAGAAGTTGTATCAATGACATCTTTAGTTCAGAGGTTGTCAAATAGATGGCACTAATGCCGACAAATGTTGAAAGAATTACTCTTATTTCCCAAACTTTGAATAAAGGAAAATTCAAGGAAGTTGTATTTTATAAATTAGATTTTTCTACGATTGCTATGAAAAGTTGACAATTACGCTCTCATTTGTCATCGTAAAGTTGAAGTTTTCTGTGGATCAATCGAAAAATATCTTTTTTGCGCGTCTCCAATGGCAACGCGCGAAAAAGATATTAAATAGTTACCAGGGATACAAACAAAACAGAAAGTTGTCATATTGACAGTTGACAGAACGAATTTATTTTCAGTACGTATAAGTTTTTTAATAATTTTAAGATGCAATCGTAGAAAAAATTATGTGTGTATCACGAGCGTAAAGTGTCTTTGTTCCTCTTACACTATTGCCCTGGTTCGAATCCAGGCGTCATCAGAATTTTTCTGTCATAATATAAATTAACTTTAGTCAAAAACTACAGGTATGATTACCTTTAATAATCACACAACTTAATAATATTAGCCCTTATTTACTTTTATGTTCTCCGTAACACTTTGCAAATTAATCAACTTCTCTCGTCAAGAAAACAAAAAAACTCAATACAAATTAAAATGTTAACGACTAGTGTCTATCCAGACACTGAAAAGACATAAAACACAAAATATATTAGACTAATAGTGAGTGTCATTTGTCTACAGTTTTTCTAAACATCGTCCTTACTTTCAACCTGAATTTCGTATTTCATCACTTATGTCACGTGACTTGTACCACTTTATCTTGCTCTACGTGTTGGGAGAGAACCGAAACAAGAAAACAGAGCCATTGCCGTGTCTAGGGGGTGGTTCTAGAATGGGTCACCTCCCAAGAGATTAGTTTTTGACGAAATTTTACCTAATGCATACACACATTTATACAAAAGGAGATGTATATAAAATAAATATGGGTTTGACAGAAGTTCGAAAGACATTGCTTAAATTTTTAAAATATTTGGTATATCGGATAAATATTTCCTTAGTAGGTAGTATGAAATATACAGGGAGTTTCAAAATTATTGCAAACAAATAACAAATTAACAATAATGAAATGATAGACTCTTTTGGAATTCAGTAAATTTTTTTATTTTTTATTATTAAAATAGTGTTTTTTAATATTATTTACAAATATAATTTTTTTTTTAAATATATATATATGATCATAATATTATAAAAATATTTCTATCATTATTTATAATTTTTGGATGAATGTTATTTTTTAAATATTATTATTAGTCCTGAAGAAGGCTAAAGAGTTGGCCTAAACGTCGACTTAATAATAAAAATTAAAAAAATTGACTGAATTCCAAAAAAGTCTATCATTTCATAATTTAAAAACAGTCGAAATAAAAAAATTTATATCCTTTTATTAACAATAATGTTTAATCATTTTTGTTCATTATAGCAACCTATCAATCCAGTGGCACAAAAATGTTGGCCCTAAGGAATGTGAAATTATATTTACGAATTCCGGAAAATATATTTTTTTGTTATCATTTTTTAAACGCCCAGTACAATTTATGTTATTAGTGAAGCAGATCTCGGTAAGTGATATATTTCTTCGCATGAAGTGTGGTTACCAACCGTTAAGGGGTAAGGCCACTCTAAAAAAATTTTAAAATGCTTTTTTTTTATTTGCTTAAATTATAGTTTAAACCCTTAGGAATAAGGGACAATTAATTTAAATGCCGCGCGGAAATATTTCAGAGGGAAAAAAGCATATATCTCGTAGTATTTATATATATATATATATATATATATATATATATATATATATATATATATATATATATATATATATATATGACTCGAAACTTTAAACGCGTTTTTCTCGAAATCATATTTTCAAAATCGAGCGAAAAGAAATCTGAAATACTAATTGATGGATCGTGCTGAATCTTTTTATTTCTTATTCTAGATATAAAATACTCAAAAACTACGGGGGCTTTTTTATAAGTGTTTCTTATGGTCGTTTTTATACAGAAATTTAGTCCCGAATAATGAACTTTTTTTTCAAACGTGCGCCATTTTGTTAAAAATCCAAATTTTCAAAATCCAGCCCGTACTTTTTTAGAGTATACATCAGAGATTAAGAAAACATATCCCTTTTTGATCCAGGTCTATTGCTGTTCCCGGAATGTTTTCGTCCGATTTGCCCTACGCACCGAGAGGAGTCGCCATTTTTTTTAATTTCTGACGACAATTTTGAATATTTTCTTTAAAAAAAAATTTTAAATAAAGTTTAAAGAGCACTAAATAAAGATCCAAAAACAGTTCTTAAGCAGCACGTTTAGATTTGGTTAAAAAACATCTTGAAAATGACCCTTTTTTACTTGTCTAGAGTGGCCTTACCCCTTAAATCACGCCCCCCAAAGATGTTAGTGGAGGGGGTGCCACAGGGATAGATTGAATTTAGTGAACATTGTATGTCGGCTGTGGGAATCGAACCAGGGTTCTCAAGATCCACAGACCGACTCGATACCACTGAGCCACCCACCCCATCAGTACTGTAATATGCTTAATAGCCCACATGTAAAATATAACATTTTCACTTTCTTTTCTCCCTTGAAGAAAGATAATGTAATTTTCTAATAAGGCCATAAAAAATATACTAAATAACTTTTACTATATTTTCAAATAACACAGTCGATATCCCATCTGGCATTTTCCCGATGCACGTTCCCCCTAAGTACGTCTCTGTCGCTCAGCAACGGTCCGTTACTTCTGGTACTAGCGTCTACCGTCTACGTTCTCCGTCATTCGTTGATGGGGTCCTTGGTCCTGTCACGAGCGCTTCTAGCTGGCTGCTGGATATTACTGCATTGCTTGCAGACGGCGTCATGTAGTCCTGTATCTCAGGATCGCGTCTGTATGTGTCCTGCATGTAGCAGGACATTATCCAATGCGCAGCGAGATATGCCATGAAATGCAATGAGGATTGTGTTGTATTTGGGAAGGTTTAGATAAGGAAATGTCAGATGAGGTTGGGAAATGAGGATATTGAATTGGATCTTGCCTTAGGGATGTAAAACATATACAGGGTGGTGACTCGCTCAGCCGGTCATAGGGATTTAACATGGGAAATCAGTTTTTTACAATTTTCTGCTTCCCTAATTATTTTAAGCAAAAACGCGTCAAATAAAAGTTTTAGGGCATCCAATTCTGCATCTAAATCAGTAAACAGAATTACTTTTACGTCTTTTGTAACGACAGAAATTAAATATGAAAATGTCGAAAATTACGTTAAAAATATTGATTGCCATGGAATTGAACAAAAAATAAATAAATGCTTGACGTTTTATCTGTCAAAACATCAACGTTTGCCGTAGTGACAGATAAAATGGCCAGCTCGATCACCGGATTTGTCACCTAATGACTTCTTTCTGTGGGGTCGTTTAAAAAATAAAATTTATAAAAGTAGGCATCCAAATGTGAATTGCAGAGGAATGCAGGAATAGTACAGCCCAGCAGTTATCAAATATGCGCCGTAATTTTTACGAAAGACTTGGGCTCTAGACTAGAATATTATAGTTTAATTTTGTTATAAATAATTTTTCTTCTGATGTTAAAATTAAATAAATAAACTGATTACTTGCCTACTTAATTATGAATGTTTTATAAAATATAAATATTTTTTCCTGCAGGTCCAACGTCAAACGTTGACATTTTGTCTTGTCATGTTTTGACAGATAAAACGTCAAGCATTTTTTTTTTGTTCAATTCCATGGCTATCAATATTTTTAACGTAATTTTCGACATTTTCATATTTAATTTCTATACAGGGTGGTATAAGATAATTCTATGGGGTAGGTGGCTCTGTGGTGGACCTTGAGAACCCTGGTTCGGTTCCCACAACCGACAAACAATTTTCACCACATTAAATCTACCACTGTACCTCTACTAACATCTTTGGGGGCCGTGATTTGACAGCTAGTTTACGCGCATAAATATATCACTTACCGAGATCTGCTTAAGGTAGAGGGCCACACCCAATAATGGGTAAAAGGCGTGATGATATATTTATATTTTATTTATTTATAAGCTAATTCTTAAAAGTGTTTTAGCTAATCCTGAATTTTGGATTAATCAAATAGAAGAACAATATTATACTGGGTATTCCAAAAATGTGGTACAGTCGAAATTAATTAATATTAATTAAACAATCACAATTAAATTTTATATTTATTTATTTATTTATGTTACGCTGTACAACAGGAATTTAATCCCAATTACAGTACAGGGTCCGCACTAACCGAACCGCAGTGTGGTAGTTTATATAATTTTGAGCTTGAGTGCGATTTGAAATCGGGATCTCCGGATTCGAATTCCGTATCGCTATCCACACCACGGTACTGACGGTAAACTAGCTCAAAAGGCATATAAAATAATATATGAATTAAGAATATATCATTGCCGTTTAAACCGGAAATGACATCAATTTCAAATTGAACAACCTATTTTTAAATATTTAAATTTGGCTATGTTTCACAAAATTCAGCCTCCAAGTCACCTTATGAGGGCATCGTCAGAGTCTGGCCAGCACAGTTCAGTTAGTAACCATAGACGCGTTTCTCTCTTATTAGAGCTCATCAGTATGGTATAATTCACTTCTTCACCTAGAACAAAGTTCATGTGAAGAAGCTGGTGACGAAACATAGCCAAGTGTTTACTTTATATTTTTATTAAACCTTGTTTCACCAAGTGTTGGATGACAATTAATTTTGTCTTTGTTGTTATTTAAATTTCCCTTTATTATTTTGACTACAATGATGTATCATAAGTGCAATTCTATTTCGGAACAACTTGGTGTATTGTATTTTTAATTACAACAACTGATATAGTATGTTATGCATCAAGGGAAGGAAACAAGCGATTATTCCCGCGTGTGAAGTTTGCAAACCAAGGCGTAAACGAGGGCCGAAGGCTCGAGCTGAAGTCGAGGTTTGCCAACTTCACACAAGGGATAATCGCGCCCTCCCGTGAAGGATATTATATTCTTCGTAACAAGTGCTCAACAATTACTGTCTTATCGGGACAAATGTCAAATATGGGTTGCGTAACTAGTTACCTAAGAAACATCGCAAACAGCTTATCTCTCTAGGGAGAGAAACATCGCTCTAGGGAGAGAAACATGCTACCTAGGGAGAGAAACATCCTACCTAGGAAAGAAAAGCAGCGTTTCTCTCTCTAAAATTAGGGAATAAGAATGTGTTTCTTGTGCATGTGTTACGAAAATGTTTTATAATTATATTTAAATAATCTTCATTACAAAATATGTATCTCAAAATCACAACTGTTTTATATCATTGTCAATAGTCTGTCGTTTGCTGAAATACCTACATTCATACATTCATACTACCAACCCTGACACTTGGGGAAAAGATAAAAAAAAATAGTTTTGTATGGCAAAGATAAATTGTACAAGATAATAATAATAATAATAATATCATTTATTTATTTAGCAAAAGATGTTACATTAGAAAAACATAGTATTGATAAAACAAAAACAACAACAACAACAACAAAAACAAGATAAACTAAACAAATGTTCAGTGATTGTGACAAAAGTTCGAGCTACCCCATTTAATAGAACATAACGTTTATGTCATCCATTTCGTCATTCAAAATCAGACAATCAAATATGCTGGACAGTATCTTTAAGGCAAGAAAATGGCTACATTTATCTGATATCTACTGATATACGATTTTATAAATCAGATTTGATCTCTTTAGGATTTAGTGGATTGTTCCAGGGATTTTCACAATAATTAGATACCTAGAGACTTCACATACTACTAAAATGTCAGTCCTTATAAATTCCAAACTTTCCAAGCATTTGACCCAGTTTTATAACAGAAGTTCTCAAACAAGCAAGTACAACATTTCCAATTTCATAGAGATAAGGACATTGTCCTGTTTGCAAAATTGAAAAACTGAGCCGAAAATAGATTTTCTCTATTTTTATAGTTACTTGTGTATTAAGAGCGTAAAGTGATTCTGTGTTACTCGAGCACGGTAATTTGGCTCGTGCTGCAATAAATAAATAAAAATAAATATGTCATCACGCCTTTTACCCATTACTGGATGTGGCACTATGCCGAAGCAGATCTAGGTAAGTGATATATTTTTTTCGCGTGAAGTGCGGTTACCAGTCGTCTAATCACGGCCCCCAAAGATGTTAGTGGAGGGGGAGTCACAGGGGTAGTTTTAAATTGGTGAAAATAATTATAATGCAATAATGTACTTTACACATAATGAGGTAGGTGGCATAGTGGTATCGAGTCGTCCTGTGGATCTTGAGAACCCTGGTTCGATCCCCACAGCCGACAAACAATTTTTCACCAATTTAAATCTACCCCTGATCTACTAATATCTTTCTGGACCGTGATTTGGCGGCCGGTAAGCGCACTTTATGCGAAGAAATATATCACTTACCGAGATCTGCTTCGGCAGTGTGCCACACCCAGTAATGAATAAAAGGCGTGATGATATATTTATTTATTTTACACATAATTTTTTCTACAATTGCATCTTAAATTATTTAAAAATTTATACGTACTGAAAATAAAATTGCTCTGTCAACTGTCAATATGACAAGTTTCTGTTTGGTTTGTATTTCTGGTAACTATTGAAGTAGGCATTTGCACTTGCATTTGTCAACGCAAAATGTCGCTTATACGCAATAAAACAGAAAAAAAATCGTTCGCTCTTCGAAGTTTTAACTATAAATCAAACGTTCATTGAACGTTGCAATAATAACCAATGACAGCAGATAAACAATTTTCATTTTTGATGTCCTGTAAGACTGAAAACTTATAAAATTAAATTCTTAGAATGGAAATAATAATTTAAATAAAAAATAACAAAGACAAAATTAATTGTCTTTGAATGCTCACTTGGTGAAACTAGGTTTAATAATAAAATATCAAACTAAACATTTGTCTAAGTCTCACAAAATTCGTCATACAGCTCCTTCATGTGAAGTTTGTTCTAGGTGAAGGAGTGTGTTATACCATATCGATGAGCTCTAATAAGAGCGAAACCCGTGTATGGTTACTAACTGTGCTGGCCAGCCTCTGACAATGCTCTCATAAGGTGACTTGGAGGCTGAATTTTGTGAGACTTAGACAAGTGTTTAGGGACATAATTATTATGGCGACTGTAGAAGAAATCTTGTGTGTGTTTCAAACGCAAATGTACTTTGTTGATATCAAGAAAATAACCTCTTAATACATACATACATAACATCACGCTATATCCCATTAAATGGGGTAGCATGAACCAGTCAATATTCTCATCCTGACACACGATACTCGTTTCGGCCACATTAACACTTCCTCCATACGAACTCTTTCTTTCTTCACAACCAAAACCCATCATCACGCAACAAACATTCATCCATTTGCTCCTGTAATTTTAATCAGTACACAAATAGCTATTTTCAAGCATTTCAAGCTCAAAAATATATCACTTACAGTGAGTGCTATACCCAGTAATGGATATAAAGCGTGATGATATATTTATTTTTCTACGATTGCTATGAAAAGTTGACAATTACGCTCTCATTTGTCATCGTAAAGTTGACGTTTGCTGTGTAACAATCGAAAAATATATTAAATGTGCGCTTATTTCAATAGTTAACAAGGATACAAACAAAACAGAAACTTGTCATATTGACAGCTGACAGAACGAATTTATTTTCAGTACGTATACGTTTTTTTTAATAACTTTAAGATGCAATCGTAGAAAAAATTATGTGTGTATCACGAGCGTAAAGTGTCTTTGTTCCTCTTACACTATTGCAACTCTTGCATTCGGTTCGCGCTGCAATTACCATGTTCGAGTAACAAAGAATCACTTTACGCTCTTAATTCACAAATAACTATTTATTTCTCTAAACTAAAATATGTAAGAAAGTGGCAAATGAAATATAAAATATAATTTCTGCTAGTGGTCAGTTTTATTCTATTTTGAGGATCGCTGCACAACTGGCGAATCCAGATCAAATGATGGGCCTTCGACAATTCCAAGTCAACTCCAGAAGGAGAGTAAAGCAAAGCATTTAACCGTCAGAGCCAGAGATAAATGACCATCAGAAATATTTATTTTTACGAGTGGCGCCTCTACACTTGAGAAATAGTCTATCGCGACGACCGTAACGCACCATTAATAATATAAGAGTGAGGAACTATATCGCTTTGTTCTAAACTTCAAAACGGCGTCTATAAATCCTGACGCGACGCTATCTGAACCGTTGTCGCACTAGAGTGCACTAGTGTACTGTAAGAATCGCGCTAGAAAGGACTCAAAGTAACAAGTAAGTGTTTCTTACTTGGAAGTTCGGTAACTTTGTTCCGAGTTCGAAGTATTGATCGAAATACTTCGAAAAATGTTACACTGATTTTGATAATTGATATTTGTTAATACGCTAACAGTTTGTGACTTTCATTGATATTACTTGCAAAAACATATTCATACATATACAGGGTGTTTCACAACTTAGAGCAAAAAATTAAAGGGTATATTCTGTACGACGGGCTGATCATGAAACAAAAAGATTTTTTTTTAAATCGCAAAACTATTTTCCATGTTTCCCAGTCCAAAATTTTTCGTTGCCACTGCCACTGGGTGGATGATTATGTTAAAGTTATTAAGTAAATAAAATTCTATTATAAATAACTGCTAATAATTGAATTGTGTAATTATTCTTTCGTAGTTGATACCTACTTCATTGTTTGTGTTTAATAGGAAAGCGAATCCAGTACAGTACTACAAAAATGTTTTAGGTTAACAACCCTTAATTTTTCGAATTTAAAAAAATATCTTTTAGTTTCATGATCAGCACGTCGTACAGAATATACCCTTTAATGTTTTGCTCTAAGTTGTGAAACACCCTGTATAAAATCATTATATATTTCATCAAATTGCACGAGTATGGGGTAGGTGGCTCAGTGGTATCGAGTCGGCCTGTGGATCTTGAGAACCCTGGTTCGATCCCGCAGCCGACAAACAATTTTCACCAATTTAAATCTACCCCTGTGGCTCCCTCATCACTAATATATTTGAGGGCCGTGATTTGACGACTGGTAACCGCACTTCACGCGAAGAAATATGTCACTTACCGAGATCTTCTTAGGCAGAGTGCCACACCCAGTAATGGATATAAGGCGTGATGATATATTTATTTAAATAGCACGAGTCCTTAAGCTGAACAATAGAATCATATCAAAATAAAAAAGTTATCTATTTATGGCTCTTAATGTGAATATTGTTATAAAAATCGTACAATATTAATTAACAGCCAATAAAAAAAAATGCTTTCAGCATTGTTACCATGGTAACATAAACATTTCTTGAAAATTTTTCATTACTTGACTTGGCTAAACAAAATTAATAAGTGGAAATTTTTTCGTTTCACTAATGTCAGTTTGACATGTTAAAATTGTTTTTTATTGTCAATTTTATTTATATTATACAAGTTGCCATGGATATATTAATCTATCATAACTGATTATTTTAAGCAAAATTTAAAATTAAATAGTATGTTATGCATCAAGGGAGGGAAACAAGCGATTATTCCCGCAAGGGATAATCGCGCCCTTCCGTGTAGTATATTATACTTTTCGTAACAAGTGCACAAAAATTACTGTCTTATCGGGACAAATGTCAAATATGGGTTGCGTAACTAATTACCTAGGAAACGCCGCAAACAGCTAATAATCGTAGTCTCTAGGGAGAGAAACATGCTATCTACAGAGAAAAACATCCTACCTAATAAAGGGGAGAAAAGCAGTGTTTCTCTCTCTAAAATAAGGGAATAAGAACGTGTTTCTTGTGCATGTGTTACGAAAATGTATGTTTATAAACAAGAAATCTACATATATTTAAAAACGAATATCTTATAACATTTCCTTGAAATCAACTCAAACAATTTAAAAATAAAAATTATTTTTACTTTAGGTGTTGGTGTCGTTATGATTTTCTTATCGAATCTGCCCTCGAACATTAATTCATATCCCGGCATTTATTTTCCTGCATTCCAACAACGTGATCTGCACTCGTATTTCACTCATGTTGAAATGCACTCAAAAAAAAAAATTCCGGAAAAAAGCAATGCTCGAGGAAGATTATAATTGGAAATAATCCAAAACTATTTTAATTTTAATTCATAATTATCTTAAATTATATACCCAGTTCTTCGATTGTGACTAACACAATTTGTGTACAAAATGTCGTGGTTTGCATCAATTAGTTTTATTTTTCTTCTCTTAGCAACAGGATTAATTAAAATAGACGTTTTTCTCCCGTCATTTTATTCCCATGACTTTTAGCACCGGCACAGCGGGTTAAAATACTTAATGCCCGCCACGAATTTAATGGCTAACAAACCATCTTTTACACCCGATAGTGGAAAAAATGTATTTTACCTACAAACCCTTGAAACATTCACAGAATATTCATTCATTATATTGAAGCATTAGTGTCTAAAATAATTTAAAAACCTTTAACAAAAGAAAATAAACAATTCTGTTTCTATTTGTCAATCCCAATACTTTTGTGGTAAACTCTTTACAAAAATAGGTCTGTCATTACTAAAGCAAATAAAGGAAGAACGAATTCAACAATCGTTACTGGCTTCACGGTTATTAATGGATTTGATTCCTAGAAAAACTTGAAAAGCTTAATAATTAACCTGAAATCAATATCTGTATATGTATACAATCTGATTTTTGTACCTTTTGAAATATATATATTTACCTTGTACTATATCAAGGGCAATTATTTATATCTACATGCTTTAGAAAAGAGAACATTATATTCATATTATTGAGTATTCGGTCAATATAAGTAATATACATAAATATTTATTAATGACAAAATAACTTTCAGCATATAAATAAAATATACATTGCTAGTAGAAACTGTAACTAGTTGTTCACTACCTTTATTTTTCTGTTCACAAACGAGCCTGAATTATTTTAGAAAAGAAAATATTAACATACCTAGGAATGTTATGAGTAAAGCCCGGATATTTAGGCACTTAAAAACACGCAAATAAGCAGGCATATAGGCCGTTAATTACTTTAAAATAGGCGGGATTTTATGCAGCCTAAATGTAAATAATTTGTTAAAAAAAAAAAGAATCCTTTTTCTAATATTGGTACTCGTATCTACTCTTTATTAGAAAAAATCATAATTTTAAACAAAAATTAATGCAATCTGAAAAATATTAATAAAATAATAATGTAGGGTTCTCATTTTATTAACTATTATACAAATTCAAATTATGTAGTATACTTTGATTCACATAATATTACGAGCAATTGCTCTATAAAATTTTTGGAAAGGGACTGTCTTCGGTCGGTCAGAACTTGCTTGTAAGCTGTAAACTTCGTTAGACATCACAAAATGTGACAGGGGCATTCTTATATTTAGCCATATCGTCTAAAGTTACCTCAGCTCCATTGATTAATGGCAAAGACACAATTGAATTACCACGTAAAATTTTGACTAGAACACGTTTTTTCTTTCGGCATTTTAAATTCACACACAAAAACTTAATGTAAGTAAGTACTTTAAATATTATAGGTTAGGTTGAAACACTATGTCGAGTGCTGAATTAGTCAATAAAAGTTAAAATAGGCAACAAAAATAGGCAAAATAGACTGTATAAGGTAAAATAGGCACAATGACCAAAATATAGAAAAAATAGGGCCTAAGGCACGAAAAAAAATCTTCCATTAGAAGTAAACATATTACCTATGTATAGAAAAACGAAATTGCCTGAATTATATTAAAATTTGATTCTAGGCAATTGCCTAAAAATCCGGGCTTTAATTATGAGTATCATTACAGCCGTAGATGTCAGTTTGAAATCCGAGGATTTTAAGACCTCTAAGGCCTGTTATGACTCATAACATCCGTGGTTTGTTCAATAGTTTACTGGTTTCAGAATATAAACACATTAACGTAATTAATAAATATTATTTTTTGAAATTCTTTTATGAATAACGTCATTGTCATCATTTTAGAAGGTGATCAAGTAAGTCTGTGGTCTGTATCTTTTTATTTAACGCCATGATTACAATTGTTTTGTATCATATTTATAAATAAAAACGTCATAACGTGGTCATCTCTAATTTGAAAGACTGTACAATTAATATATATTATGATAAGCAGGAGAAGTAATCTTTGTATTATTGTTGTTTTGAGTTCCGGTTTGTATTAATAGTGTTATATTATCATTGTGTTTTATTTTAATTTTCTTGGCTGTTTTGACAAGTCAGTATGGTAATACAGTTATTACTTACTTACCAGCCTACTATTGTGCATGTAAACATAGGTTTAATATTTTGAAACCGGTAATAGTATGTTATGCATCAAGGGAGGGAAACAAGCGATTATTTCCGCGTGTGAAGTTGGCAAGACAAGGGATAATTGCGCCCTCCCGTGAAGCATATTATACTTTTCGTAACAAGTGCACAAAAATTACTGTCTTATCGGGACAAATGCCAAATATGGGTTGCGTAACTAGTTACCTAGGAAACGCCGCAAACAGCTAATAATCGTAGTCTCTAGGGAGAGAAACATCTCCCTAGGGAAAGAAACATGCTACTTAGGGAGACATTATGTTTCTCTCCCTAGGGGAGAAAAGCAGTGTTTCTCTCTCTTAAATTAGGGAATAAGAACGTGTTTCTTGTGCATGTGTTACGAAAATAATTTAAACACAATTAAAATAGTGACCTAGCTAGAGTATAAACGTAACTATGGATACGAACTACTTCAACTACGTTTAAAATTTGAACTGTCTTTACTTTAATTTACATACGAGTTTTCGGGGCTTCACTTTCAGTTCCTCTGTATTCATTGTTTGATGAAACTATTAGGTACTATGAGAAATGTTACAACTAAATAATATATAAATTACTCCATTTTAAATATCATCCCCATTTATTATTCCAGCAATGTGCCTTGTTAAGCATCCCTATATCCACAAATTCGATTTTTCATAAACTCAACACGCAAGTTTCCATGTTCTGCTCAAGAGTTCCTTAAAATACCGAACGGATCGATTCTCCAACAAACAAAAAGAAAAAAGGAAAAAATCCTAGCGCTGCATACGATTACGATATTTTTGTTTATCGGTGCAGGTGCTGCCAGCCTGGAACGCGAAGAAAAGCGGTACTATTTCCTTCAAGTTCCGCACGAATGAGGCGAATGGACTCATTCTCTACAATGGAGGGATTCGGCCACCGAGAGTAAGTCAGCTTCATACAGTTTCTTTCTTCTTTATGTTAGAGTAAGGTGTATCTAACAAAAACACAATTACATAATAATTGTAAAGTAAGACGCCAAGTCACGTCGACATTCCCCTCCAAAAATGTTTACCGTAGCACCTGCAATATTTATTAAAGAGTTTTAAATATCAAAAAAAAGTGATATCAAAAATTTCTACTCAAGTCAGTTATTAAAATCCCTCAAAAAACAATATCATTGTCACGCCTCTCTTGATAATTCGTTTAGACCGGCGGTTCTTCACAGTTTAGTCGTCGTGGACCCCCAAATTTTTCAAATATTTTTTACAGCCCCCCAGTTTAATTGATTTTTAAATCTAAATCTGATATAATAAAAACCTCAAATATATCAATTTAATGATGTTTAAAGTATTTTTTTCCTTTTTCAAAATATCTCTATTTTTAATGGAGAAAATTACAAAAAAATATTTCTTACTCTGATAATGGTAAAATACAATTCTTGCAATATTTGAAATTTCCAGCTGTGAAAATAACTATACAGGGTGTTAAAAAAGTTCCGGGACGGTGAAATATCTCGAGAAATACATATCGAATCAAGAAACAAAAAAACACGTGTTTCATATTTTGCAAAAACCTACCTAAGCACACCAAACACAAACCCCAGGGGTGGGGCGGGGGGTAAGGGGACTCACCGTAAAAAAGTCAGCCCAAAAAACAATAAAGGAATAAAATAACGTTTATTTTATAAAATCGTTTATCAAATTTATTTCAAGCATTTAGTCGGTGAAAGGGTTGTGGCTACTTGTGATTATGTTGATTTTTTTATTTGATTCAATGTTTATTTCTTGTGATATTAGACCGTTTTTTACTTTTCTTTCAGAATCATGTTAAAACTTATTTTTGCGATTAGAGCGCCATCTATTCCGAATTGGAAAAAAAGTTTCAAATAAAATTACCTTATTTTTTCCCCAGAATACGAATCTGCAATAAAAAATGGTGGTTCTCATTTAAGGTTTCAAAGTTGCCCCCCGCCCCACTTCCTGGGGGTGGGAGATGGGGTTTGTGTTTGGTGTGGTTAGATAGGTTTTTGCATAATATGAAACACGTGTTTTTTTGTTTCTTGATTCGATGTGTATTTCTGAAGATATTTCACCGTTCCGGAACTTTTTTAACACCCAGTATAATTATTATACATCTATATCATATGGGGTAGGTGGCTCAGTGATACCGAGTCGGCCTGTGGATTTTGAGAACCCTGGTTCGATCCCCACAGCCGACAAACAATGTTCACCAAATTAAAACCTACCCCTGTGGCTCCTCCTCCACTAATATCTTTGGGGACCGTGATTTGACGGCTCGTAACCGCACTTCACGCGGAAAAATAGATCACTTACCTTGATCTGCTTGCGCAGAGTGCCACACCCATTGATAGGTAAAAGGCGTGATGATATATTTATTTATTTTATTTTATTTATATTATTATATATCTATATCATATGGGGTAGGTGGCTCAGTGATACCAAGTCGGCCTGTGGATCTTGAGAACCCTGGTTCGATCCTTACAGACGACAAACAATTTTCACCAATTTAAAATCTACCTCTGTAGCTCCTTCTCCACTAATATCTTTGGGGGGCATGATTTGACGGCTCGTAACCGCACTTCACGCGGAAAAATATATCACTTACCTTGATCTGCTTGCGCAGAGTGCCACACCCAGTGATGGGTAAAAGGCGTGATAATATATTTATTTATTATATTTATCTATATCATATATTTAAAAAAAACTATAAAATAAAATATGAAAAAAAAACACTAATAGGTAGAGTTACAGTTAAAACTTGAGATAATGTTTTGCGAACCCTTTGAGATCCTTTCACGGATCTTTAGGGATCCGAAGACCCTTGATTAAGAATCACTGGATTACATTAATCTGAAGATGACACCTAAACTCTGCTATTTCTGAGTCAACAAATTGCAACTTTTTAATTTTTTGTTTCTTCATTTAAAGTTTATCTAAATTGCATGTACATATTTTTTTTAAACTGTCGTTAGAAGATGGAGTAGTGTTAAATTTTCTTCCAGAAAATTACAAATAGGTAGCAAGTATCATAATATTTATTCCAATTTTAATAGAAAAACAAAATTCATGTTCCCATACCTCGCTTTACGGCCTAGATACGTTCCACGAAACTTGGCCGCAAAGGGAAAAGCCGTATAAGGAATTAAATCAATTCTAATACAAATTCATACAAATTCAATGGGAAAAAAGTTTTTTGTCGTTATAGCGAAACATTTTAGGTCGTAAATCGAAAACGTACCTTAATTAAAATGGCCGTTATAGCGAAATTCCGTATAAAGAGCGGCCGTATAGCGAGGTATAGGTGTACTGGGTTTCGCCCATGTACACTCAACAACAAAAGTAGAAAGAAAATAGTATGTTACTATTTCGTTTGCAATGTCTCGCTTATTAAAAACTACAACAATAAAAATATAAAGTAAACACTTGGCTATGTTTCACAAAATTCAGCCTCCAAGTCACCTTATGAGGGAATTTTGTGAAACATAGCCAAGTGTTTACTTTATATTTTTATTAAACCTTGTTTCACCAAGTGTTGGATGACAATTAATTTTGTCTTTGTTGTTATTTAAATTGCTATTGCGTAGCTTTCCCTTTTTTTCGGTAGATGGCATGACCAGTTCCACAAAACTTCTCATGTCATCTTACTAGTTTGTTAGAGATCTTATTCTCTGCTGGCACAGTTCTTCGTCACCAGCTTCTTCACATGAACTTTGTTCTAGGTGAAGAAGTGAGTTATACCATACTGATGAGCTCTAATAAGAGCGAAACGCGTGTATGGTTACTAACTGTGCTGGCCAGCCTCTGACGATGCCCTCATAAGGTGACTTGGAGGCTGAATTTTGTGAAACATAGCCAAGTGTTTACTTTATATTTTTATTAAACCTTGTTTCACCAAGTGTTGGATGACAATTAATTTTGTCTTTGTTGTTATAAAAACAACAACATTTACTCGCGTTATAAAATTAGAGTAATTTTTGGTGGCAGCGCAAGTAAAACTTCTCTATCTTTTTCCATTGCCCGGAACCCACATCTCGCTGTCTTTGTCCAGCGTGTCGCTCGCTGAGAGAAAAACAGGTGCAAGTAATTTGATTGATGGTGACGTTTACAAATGACGTTTATTCGCTATGACCGCCGTTGCCATTCATCGTTAGGGGATCAACTTGGCAACGCGGAACCAACGATAGCCAACATTTTTTGCGTTCGTAAGCGATTTGCGCATATTTTAACATCGCTCCAAAATGTCAAGTTCAATTCTATCTATATCTATATTCGGGTGAATCGATATTTTGTTCGCTGGTAATTTGAAGTTTAAATGATATGCGAGCTTGCATTTTGAGATAGAATCGATTACGAATTTTATTTTCTTTTCCTGCAAGATTCATTACATTGGCATCATTCATTGGCTGTCCAATTAGTAATTACAATTAGTAAATAAAATAAATATAAATATATCATCACGCCTTTTACCCATTACTGGGTGTGGCATTCTGCCTAAGCAGATCTCGGTAAATGATTTTTTCGCGTGAAGTGCGATTACCAGCCGTCAAATTACGGCTCTCAAAGATATTAGTGGAGAGAGCCACAGGGGTAGATTTAAATTGGTGAAAATTGTTTGTAATTACAAATAATAGAAACTAATATCTTTGGGGGCCGTGATTTGACGGCTGGTAAACACACTTCACGCGAAAAAATATATCACTTACCAAGATCTGCTTAGGCAGAATGCCACACCCAGTAATGGGTAAAAGGCGTGATGATATATTTATTTATTTTATTTAGAAACTTTTATATGGGGTAGGTGGCTCAGTGGTATCGAGTCGGCCTGTGGATCTTGAGAACCCTGGTTCGATCCCACAGCCGACAAACAATTTTCACCAATTTAAATCTTCCCCTGTGGCTCTCCCTCCACTAATATCTTTGGGGGCGGTGATTTGATATATATATCACTTACCGAGATCTGCTTAGGCAGAGTGCCACACTCAGTAATGGGCAAAAGACGTGATGGTATATTTATTTATTTTATTTATCTTTGGGAGCCGTGTTTGACGGCTGGGAACCGCACTTCACGCGAAAAAATATATCAGTTACCGAGATCTGCTTAGGTAGAGTGCCACACCCAGTAATGGATAAAAGACGTGATGATATATTTATTTATTTTATTTATCTTTGGGAGCCGTGTTTGACGGCTGGGAACCGCACTTCACGCGAAAAAATATATCACTTACCAAGATCTGCTTAGGCAGAATGCCACACTCAGTAATGGGTAAAAGGCGTGATGATATATTAATTTATTTTATTTAGAAACTTTTATATGGGGTAGATGGCTCAGTGGTATCGGGTCGGCTTATGGTTTTGAGAACCCAGGTTCGATTCCCACAACCGACAAACAATTTTCACCAAATTAGATCTACCCTTGTGGCTCCCTCTCCACTAACATCTTTGGGGGCCGTGTTTTTACTGCTGGTAACTGCACTTTACATGAAGAAATATATCACTTACTGAGATCTGCTACGGTCGAGAGTCACATCCAGTGACCCAGTTCTCTACAAAAAATATAAGTCACTTATGATCTTATTAATTATAATTTGAATTGCAAGTTTTAAGACTCTTTCTTTAATTGCTAATTGTAATTGCTAATCATAAATACCGTCAACGTATCTTTATTTATGTTAATTATCATTTGTTAATTTATTTATATATATATATATAATCTAGTTTGTGTCAATAATTCTGTAACTGCATCATTATCTATAATTGATCTATATGTTAATAACAAATTTTTGTAATTCATGATTATTTTATAGACGATTACAATTTTTAGTATTCTGTAACCAAAATAATTGATCCCGGCGTTTTAATGATATTTTCATGCATTTTGCGATCTTATAAGTAGCTATTATTATAAAGAATATGTAATATTTTTATATGGACAGTTTTGTATTAAACCAAAATTCATAAAAGTAAAAAAGAAACAACAGATCTTTCATACTGCAACTATTGTTTTTCTTTTAGTCGGACTTCTTCGCAGTGGAAATCCTCAATGGCCACGTGTACGTGCACCTGGACCTCGGTTCCGGAGGTGTAAAAGTCCGGGTTTCCAAGAGACGCGTAGATGACGGTGCCTGGCACGAATTAATCCTAAGACGTGCTGGACGCGATTCCAAGGCTACTGTTGATGGCAACCCCACGGAATTTGTTACCACAGGTATTTAAAAGAGATAATAATTTGTATATGGGGTAGGTGACTCAGTGGCAGGGTTCGTAAATATCATGATATTTATAATAAATATCAAAATATCTGATATATAGGATATATATCAGATAAATATCACTTTTTGGATATTTATTTTTTAATTTTAGTTTTTGTACACATTTAGAAAAACTTAAAAATTTCACTTTTCCGGAGGTTATATCTCAAAAACTAAACAAGATATGGAAATGCGCTCAACGGCGTTGAATTCCCCGTGTCCGAATTGACTTGTAAGCAAATTTTCAAACAATTTTATGCAATTTAATATTTTTAATTATTTCCTAAGGGGTACCCCTTTGGTTTTTTCAGATTTTAATTCAATTTTACCAAAAATCCTTAATCGTGGGATTATTAAAACGAAAATTTACACACATATGTATTTTGACCCACTGAATCCAGTGGTGCAATCTTCAAATGCATATGACTTCTGGTTTTCGAGAAAATGTTAAAAAAACCGCTTTTTGCGATTTTTTTGGCGGAAAATTGAAAAAAAATAAAAATCGCTGAAACTATGTTTATAAGTTAACTGAAGCACGAGAAAATTAATGCCGTTGAGCGCGTTTTCATATCACATTTAGTTTTCGAGATATAGCCTCGGAAAAGAAGAAAAACTGAAAAATTCGAATAATTTCACTTTTCCGGAGGTTATATCTCAAAAACTAAACAAGATATGGAAATGCGCTCAACGGCGTTGAATTCCCCGTGTCCGAAATGGCTTATAAGCATATTTTCATACAATTTTATGCAATTTAATATTTTTAATTATTTCCTAAGGGGTACCCCTTTGGTTTTTTCAGATTTTAATTCATTTTTACCAAAAATCCTTAATCGTAGGATTATTAAAACGAAAATTTACATACATATGTATTTTGACCCACTGAATCCAGTGGTGCAATCTTCAAATGCATATGACTTCTGGTTTTCGAGAAAATGTTAAAAAAACCGCTTTTTGCGATTTTTTTGGCGGAAAATTGAAAAAAAATAAAAATCGCTGAAACTATGTTTATAAGTTAACTGAAGCACGAGAAAATTAATGCCGTTGAGCGCGTTTTCATATCACATTTAGTTTTCGAGATATAGCCTCGGAAAAGAAGAAAAACTGAAAAATTCGAATAATTTCACTTTTCCGGAGGTTACATCTCAAGAACTAAACAAGATATGGAAATGCGCTCAACGACGTTGAATTCCCCGTGTCCGAAATGGCTTATAAGCATATTTTCATACAATTTTATGCAATTTAATATTTTTAATTATTTCCTAAGGGGTACCCCTTTGGTTTTTTCAGATTTTAATTCATTTTTACCAAAAATCCTTAATCGTAGGATTATTAAAACGAAAATTTACATACATATGTATTTTGACCCACTGAATCCAGTGGTGCAATCTTCAAATGCATATGACTTCTGGTTTTCGAGAAAATGGTAAAAAACCGCTTTTAGCGATTTTTTTGGCGGAAAATTGAAAAAAAATAAAAATCGCTGAAACTATGTTTATAAGTTAACTGAAGCACGAGAAAATTAATGCCGTTGAGCGCGTTTTCATATCACATTTAGTTTTCGAGATATAGCCTCGGAAAAGTAGAAAAACTGAAAAATTCGAATAATTTCACTTTTTCGGAGGTTATATCTCAAAAACTAAACAAGATATGGAAATGCGCTCAACGGCGTTGAATTCTCCGTATCCGAATTGACTTATAAGCAAATTTTCATACAATTTTATGCAATTTAATATTTTTAATTATTTCCTAAGGGGTACCCCTTTGGTTTTTTCAGATTTTAATTCAATTTTCCCAAAAATCCTTAATCGTAGGATTATTAAAACGAAAATTTACATACATATGTATTTTGACCCACTGAATCCAGTAGTGCAATCTTCAAATGCATATGACTTCTGGTTTTCGAGAAAATGTTAAAAAACCGCTATTTGCGATTTTTTCGGCGGAAAATTGAAAAAAAATAAAAATCGCTGAAACTATGTTTATAAGTTAACTGAAGCACGAGAAAATTAATGCCGTTGAGCGCGTTTTCATATCACATTTAGTTTTTGAGATATAGCCTCGGAAAAGTAGAAAAACTGAAAAATTCGAAAAATTTCACTTCTCCGGAGGCTATATCTCAAAAACTATTTCATATTTTTATATAATGGATATATATCATTGTAAAAATATGACGATATATATCAAAATAAATATCATGATATATATCGATCGATATATATCTTCGAACCCTGCTCAGTGGTATCGAATCGGCCTGTGGATCATGAGAACGCTGGTTCGATCCCAACAGCCGACAAACAATTTTCAACAATTTAAATCTACCCCTGTGGCTCCTCCTCCACTAATATCTTTGGGGGCCGTGATTTAACGGCTGGTAACCGCACTTCACGCGAAGAAATATATCACATACCGAGATCTGCTTATGCAGAATGCCACACCCAGCAATGGGTAAAAGGCGTGATGATATATTTATTTTTATATTTATAATTTGTATATCTTCTCGAAAAAATTTATTATATAACTTAATACTTGTTATTTTTATTTTAATCGATAAATAATGAAGCATATTAAGTAATAATTTTGTTAAGAATAAAGTTAACATTATTTACCGCTTGTATATAAAAAATAATTTTCTCTTATTTTGTTAGGTCCTCTTAAATAATTAGAAAAACAACAACAACAAAAAACTAACTTTTACTTTGTTCTAATACAATTTTCTCTTTAGGGGATTCAAATCAGCTAGAACTCGATGGCCCAATGTACATAGGAGGCATGGGGCCCCCATTCACAGATACTGTGCCCCCAGCTGCACTGTGGACCGCAGTCCTACGACAAGGCTACGTCGGGTGTCTTCGAGATTTCAACCTCAACAACAAGCCGGTGGACATCGCAGGATACGCTCGTCAGCAGGACTCTGGTAAGTGCTAAAACACTTGACATCTAGAAATTGAAATATAATTAATTTCAAACTTCATTTTTCCTTCAAAAATATGTAAAATTAATCGGTGGCTAGAGATTACAATTAACAGTTATAATTAAAATATACTGTTCATATATATATATATATATATATATATATTAATTTTCATAATCAAAACTGCTTTGAATGTACGAAACAAAAAAGAAACAATTTGCAACAACGGTTAACAGGGAAGCATATCCGTTCAGTTTTGTTTCACGTGAACTTCATTGCTTTTAAAATTATAATAATAATAAATTTATTTACTATAAAGAAATACATAAAATAAACATGTATAAATAACATAAGAATATTCGCTGAAATAGTAAATAATAATTGATTGACTCAGGTAAGAAACGTACATTTCTTGCATTGAGTATTAATATCTGTAAAGTATTTTGAACAAAGAAATAAATCCAACTAAGATGTTACATTAAAACTTAAAACATAATTAATAATATTAACAGTAGGTCAACTAAAATTAATAGCCTAAAGGACTAACAATGCCAAATTAAGTGAATAGTAAATAGAATCTATGGGCACTTTAATAAAATACATTTTTAAGTATGTTCAAACAAACTAAAATTAAAGATTCATTAAAATACCTAGAATTAAAAGTTTATGGTATTAACCAATTTTTAAATTTATTTTTGATTTTTTTTTCTAATTTTATAATTTTTAGTTCACATGACAATACATTAAAAACTTGTGTTCCTATGTATTCAAAGAATCTTTTGCCAATTGTTTTTGTTGGTTTTCTAGCCGTAACATAAAAATATTAATATTATTCTGTTAGCGATAGCAACGGAATAATATTTTCAATGTGGTTTAATTCAAAATAAAATTCGAGCATCATCACAATCCCTTAAACAAACCATCCGGGCTGTCAATAAAGCAGAAATAACAATCAAATATCTCCCGATGTTGAGTTCGCAGCCAGCGTGGCGTGATCGCAGATCGGTTGCGGACCGAATTATACAGAGCGATTTTAAATTCGTCGCATGCCAAATGTTAGACACCGCAGAGAAACATTCACTTTTTTTAATTTTTGAAAAATTTGCAATTACAATTCATGCAAATGTCAAACGAATGCAAATAACGCAAGTCATAACTCCAATCAAACGTAATCTAAATCGGTTTGATTAATCTCACGGAATCTGCAGAATATAATAGCTGCTTTAATGACGTCACGATAAAACAATAAAATTCGAAGAGAGCATAAAATTCCTCTTCGCGTTTCTCTTCAAGCATACAGCGTTATGAACTACTTCAGATCCGTACTAGCCCGAAAAGTAGCGAATTACACTGTTACATTATTTTACACATACAGGAAGATACGAAAATATGAACAAATTTATATTTTCTTTATTATTAATTTTATAGCTACAAGATACAAACAAATATAGATTTATTTTCTGGTTTTACTCAAAGTTGTATATTTTTAATTTCTAAAACTCTACAAAATATGTCAAATTTGGTCAATTATAAGAAGTACTTATATTGTGTTAAAACAGGAAAATGTTGATAGATTTTATAACTATAAATTCTCATTTCAATTATTGCTTAAAGAAAGTGATAAATAATATGTTATAAATGGGGTAGGTGGCTCAGTGATATCGAGTTTTGTCGTCGTGGACCCCCAAATTTTTTAAATGTTTAAAGTATTTCCTTTTTCAAAATATCTCTATTCTTAATGAATAAAATTACAAAAAAATATTTCTTACTCTGATAATGGTAAAATACAATTCTTGCAATCGATATTATATGGGGTAGGTGACTCAGTGGTATCGAGTCGGCTTGTGGATCTTGAAAACCCTGGTTCGATCCCCTCAGCCGACAAACAATTTTCACTAATATCTTTGGAGACCGTGATTTGACGGCTAGTTTACGTGCACAAATATATCACTTACCGAGATCTGCTCCGGGAGAGTGCCATACCCAGTAATAGGTAAAAGGCGTGATGATATATTTATTTATTGTATTTATTTAAAAGTTTAAACTTGATATCTTGTAAATCGCTCACAAATATAAAAAAAAAAATAAATATATCATCACGCTTTTTACTCATCACTGGATGTGGCACTCTGTCAAAGCAGATCTTGATAAGTGATATATTAATGCGCGTGAAGTGCAAATCATAACCCCCTGAAAAGGATAATTTTAATGTGGCAAAAATTATTTATCGCCTGCGGGAATCGAACCCAGGTTTTCAAAATCTACATTCCAACTCGATACCACTAAGCCACTTAAAGCTATTTTAAAAATTATGATAAAAGTGAAAAAAATATAAATACTACAATTTCATTGATTTAATTTTACTCAGTGGTATCGAGTCGGCCTGTGAATCTTAAAAACCCTGGTTCGATCTCCACAGCCGACAAACAATTAAATCTACCCCTGTGGCTCCCCCTCCACTAATATCTTTGAGGGCCATGATTTGACGACTGGTAACCGCACTTCATACAAAAAAATATATCACATACCCAGATCTGCTTAGGCAGAGTGCCACACCCAGTAATAGGTAAAAGGCGTGATGATATATTTATATATTTTATTTTTTCTATTCTTATAGTAGAACATTTAAAATGTATCAACATGCTATCAAAAATAGTTATTCATAACAACAAAGACAAAATTAATTGTCATCCATACACTTGGTGAAACTTGGTTTAATAAAAAATATGAAATAAACACTTGGCTAAGTGTCACAAAATTCAGCCTCCAAGTCACCTTATGAGGGCATCGTCAGAGGCTGGCCAGCACAGTTAGTAACCATAGACGCGTTTCGCTCTTATTAGAGCTCATCAGTATGGTATAACTCACTTCTTCACCTCATAAGGTGACTTGGAGGCTGAATTTTGTGAGACTGCCAAGTGTTTATTTAATATTTTTTATAGTTATTCATTGTCCAAGATCATTGCAACCCTCCTTATTCCATCCCTGAATAGCATTCCATATCGATTTGTTGTTGGTTGCATTGCTAGTTCTCCTACTACAAAGTACGAAACATTTTAATACGGACAGCGAACACGATAACACGATATGCCATTGAATAAAGATTAGTGTATTGACACCGCAAGCTACCACCAACCACCGTCGAGAAACAAGTGTAATTATAGTGTCTGAACACGCCACAATGTCATACCACTACAACAACAACAACAAAAAAACTAATCATGTCCACTATTCACGGACATACTACAAGAGAATCACAACAATTTGAATATTTAGTGTCGTACGTTTTCTGCTGTCAAACGTTTCTTAATTATTTTAGAGAAAAATGCTTCAAATAAAAATTGTAGAAAATTTAGTTATCTATAACATTTATTTGAAGCAAATTTCTTTAAATTCATTAATAAATGCTTATAAGTGGAAAACATGCAATGATACATCGACAATAATAATATAGCGGTAAACATTTGACATCGTATATTTTTCGCTGTCAAACGTTGCTAAATTATTTTAGAGAAAAATGCTTCAAATAAAAATTGTAGAAAATTTAGTTGTCTATACCTTTTATTTGAAGCAAATTTCTTTAATTTCATTAATAAATGCTTATAAGTGGAAAACATGCAATGATAAATCGATCATAATAATATAGCGGTAAACATTTGATATCGTATATTTTCCGCTGTCAATCGTTTTTTAATTATTTTAGAGAAAAATGCTTCAAATAAAAATGGTAGAAAATTTAGTTGTCTATAACTTTTATTTGAAGCAAATTTCTTTAATTTCATTAATAAATGCTTATAAGTGGAAAACATGCAATGATAAATCGATCATAATAATATAGCGGTAAACATTTGATATCGTATATTTTCCGCTGTCAATCGTTTTTTAATTATTTTAGAGAAAAATGCATCAAATAAAAATGGTAGAAAATGTAGTTCTCTATGACTTTTATTTGAACGAGTTTTCTATAAATTAATTCAGAAATATTTGACAACGAAATATAGATGTTGCATTAATTTTTATATAAAATTAATAATCTTTACATTCCCTACAGCAGTGTTTGTCAAAGTATGGTACACGTATTAAATAAATATATCATCACGCCTTTTATCCATTACTGGGTGTGGCACTCTGCCGTAAGCAGATCTCGGTAAGTGATATATTTCTACGCGTGAAGTGCGGTTACCAGCCGTCAGATCACGGCCCCCAAAGATATTAATGGAGGAGGAGCCACAGGTGTAGATTTTAAATTGGTGAAAATTGTATGTCGGCTGTGGGGATCGAAGCAGGGTTCTCAAGATCCACAGGCCGACTCGATACCACTAGGCTATCTACCCCATAAAATTTTATTATGCATCCTTAGCTTAATTTCATTATTTTCATTGATTAGAAATTATTTAAATTAAGTAAACATGTTTTAATAATAAATCATATTTTATTATTATTATTATTTTGATAAAAGAATACTTTGTAATAATGTAAATTTAAATAAGGGTACTCGGAAATTTGAAATTGAAGAAACACTGCCCTAAGGATATAGTAGTATCGAGCAATACATTAATGTGTTGCTGGTCACCCTTTTTCTGAAAGGTCAATGACCTTTCATTTTTAGTAGAAACAAATGGACAAAATGGAATAAAGAAAATAAATATATCATCACGCCTTTTACCCATTACTGAGCGTGGCACTCTGCCTAAAGCAGATCTCGGTAAGTGATATATTTTTCGCGTTTAAAGATATGTATTTATTTATTATTATTTTACTGGGGTAGGTGGCTCAGTGGTATCGACGGACTGTGGATTTGAGAACCCAAGTTTGATTCCTATAGCCTACAAACAATTTTTACCACATTAAAACTACCCCTGTGGCTTCCCCTTCACTAACATCTTTGGGGGCCGTGATTTGCCGGTTCATGAGAAGAAATATATCACTTACCGATATCTACTGCGGCAGAGTACTACACTTAGTAATGAGTAAAAGGCGTGACGATAGATTTATTTTATGTATTTATAATATCAACGTTTATTTAAACTTTTTTTTAAATATGATTTAGTTTAATGTGGCAAAAAGAACTCTTTTGAGGATTGGACTATTAAAGAGTAGCTATACTCCTAGCTGTAGCTTTTCATATTTTTTTTAAGTAACTTAATTAACTGTGAAAAAAACCATACAATTGTGAGTGATTCAGATTCTACAATAAACTGCTGTAATTCGGATTAAATTGAAGTTGTACGGTGGTGTGGATAGCGATACGGAATTCGAATCCGAAGATCCCGAGTTCGAATCGCACTCAAGCTAAAAATTATATAAACTACTACATTGCGGCTCGTTGAGTACGGATCCTGTACTGTAATTGGAATTAAATTCCTGTTGTATAGCGTAACATAAATAAATACATACATACATACATAACATCACGCTATATCCCATTAAATGGGGTAGCACGAACCCGTCAACATTCTCATCCTGACACACGATACTCGATTCGACCACATTAACACTTCCTCCATACAAACTCTTTCTTTTCTCACAACCAAAATCCATCAACACACAACAAACATTCATCCATTCGCTAGTGTACACTGCGCTTGTTTCTGAAGATGGTCTCCACACAATTGCAGGTAAACACTCGAAACATCTAACCAATTAATCTAAAATCAAGAATCATACGCTTGTCTTCATTCATCATATTTATCCCACAATTAATTTTCTCCAAACATTCCTATCCTGACACACCACTTTTGCTTCAACCACATTCATAATTCTTTTCATACAAGCTCGTTTATTCTTCACGCTCAGAATCTTTCGCTCACGCAACAACCCTTCAATCATATTCATATAAATAAATAAATAAATAATATTGTTGTTAACAAATAGATATGTATTCTGCGTCACTAGTGTTTGTGGGGTGTTATGAATTAAACCGCATAGTAAATAAAAGTGATCATTTTCACTAGGGTATTAATGACTCTCACGCAAAGCCATACATTTCAGCAACGTTATTAAACTCTCCAATGACAAAAAGACCAAACCGCACGTTTTAAAATAATTACACAGACATAGAGGATCCAGCAGCAGCGACCAGCGAACGAATTCAAAGGCATTACAACATTACAACTCAAAAATGAAACGGTGAAACAACATTGAGCTGTGGTATTCGTGCAGCACGTGAACGTATCGTAAAATGCTATCGATTCGGATGTTTCTCTGTTTTAGTGGGAGAGAAACACGCGAACTAAACAAATTCATGGGGGTTTTCGCAGCACGATATTGCTATTGCTCATCACGACCGCAGACGTTTCGAATGTTGATTTTTCAAGTGTCTACATCATTCTTTTTTAACTATTGTTTTTCAAATTTATTCTTCAAGATACAAACTATTCAAATAGTAAAAACAATTAGCAATGAGATGTCAAATAATTCTAGAGTTCACGCCGACAAAATTCAGAGATTTAATACTTTAAATTATTTCCTTTTTTGATTTTGGGGCAATTTTCTCTAAAATTCCTATATATATCACTTACCGAGATCTGCTACTGTAGTGTGCTTCATCTAGTAATGGGTAAAAGTCATGATATTTATATTTTTGTATATATATATATATAAATATATATGTGACAGATTTTTATTTTATCTAATATTTTTCTGATCATTGGTTTATATATATATAATTATTTAAAAGGCCATTAAAAACAATTTGCAAGAATAGTAAATGTTTGTTTACGGTTGCTAAGGGTTTACTGCATTAGTTACTTAATGTATATATATATATATATATATATATATATATATATATATATATATATATATATATATATATATATATATATATATATACCGGGTGTCTACTTTTTTTTCCGAACATAAGAAATTCAATGTTAAAATTTTGATTTAGCGATATCTCTTTACCTATTAATTTTAGAACAAAAGTGTACTAAAGAAAAATGTTCAGAATTCATAGAGTATAAGTTTGTCGTTCAATTGTTTTTATATCCGAATTAGAAGTAAAAGAAAATACACGCTTTAAAGCAATTATCAGAGTGCCATGAGAATTAAAACAATAATTTGTTTGTTGTGTCTGACATTATTTGACATATTGGACAAGAATTGGAAGCTTACTCTAATTTATTTATTTATTTATTCGAGCATTTAATTTAATAATAAAATTAATTATAGCAACTATTATTTGCTTTTTTCTACATAATCTAGACAAATAAATACTTATTATTAAGTTATCTAATTTGTTTTATTTCTCATGGCACTCTGATAATTGCTTTAAATCGTGTATTTTCTTTTGCTTCTAACTCGGACATAAGAAACAATTGAACTACAAACTTATACTCTATGAATGCAGTTTTTCATTCTGAACATTTTTCTTCAGTATACTTTTGTTCTAAAATTAATAGGTAAAGAGATATCGCTAAATCAAAATTTTAACATTGAATTTCCTATGTTGGAAAAAAAAGTAGACACCCGGTATATCAATTACCGCGATCTGCTACAGCAGATGCCATTCCCAGTAATAAGTAAAACCGTGATGATATATTTATTTTTATGTCTCTTAAATTAAATAAAACATAATTTATCTTCAGTCAAAATTAAAACTATATATTACTTCCTTGTACGAAGTAAAAGAAGTATTGTAATCGCGAAAATTTTCGGTCCATTTTGACTAATTTCGTCATGCCGTCTGTATGTACGTATGTATCTCGCATAACTCAAAAACGGAAAGCCGTAGAAAATTGAAACTTTATATTTAGGACTGTAATAACATCTAGTTGTGCACCTCTCTTTTTGGTCATTATACAACTACCGGAAGTGGTACTTTACTTAAAGCCAATAATAGATTTTCATGGAAAACTATATTCAAATATAATTTAAAACTTTCCAAATTATATAAGACTACTATATCAATGAAAATAACATAATAGATTTTGGTAAAAATAGACTAACCGGAAGTGGCACATTACATGAAGCTGCTAACAGTTTTCCTTGAAAAAAATGGTATTATTTTAATTTTAGAAATGAATACTGCAAATAAAAGTTTTAGAGAATTAAATTCTGCGTCTAGTACATTAAGAATTTTTAAATTAGCCTTTTGCATAAGCGAGGTATCTAAATTTAATGCAGTTTTTCACTCTAAACATTTTTCTTCAGTACAATTTTGTTCTAAAATTAATAGATCAAGAGATATCGCTAAATCAAAATTTTAACATTGAATTTCCTAAGTTCGGAAATAAAAGTAGACACCCGGTATATTACGTAACTGTTTTCAAAACAATTTTTAACACAGCTGTTTGACAGTTGATATAACCTAACAAATATTCTGTAATTGTTCTTATTATTATTTATTGTCGTAGATACAATATAATACACAACTCAAATCTCGAATTGTAACACAATTACATTGCTCGTGAAATTACTGCACGAGCCTTGGCGACAACTTTTTCACTCGCAAGTAATGTGCTTGTTACAATTCTCGGTATGTAATATACTATTAATTTAAAAAAATGTAATAAATTATTAATTTTAATAAAAAAAATATTTCCTTGACTTCTTGAGCAGAAATGTGCACATTATAAAATTACAAGATGTATTTCTTTTTATTCCAAGTTTAAACGATTTCCTTTGTACACAGGAAATTTGAAATTTTGTCCCGATTTGATAAAAAATAAATGAGAGAAGTTTCATTTATACATAGAAAGAATTTAATTAAGAAACAAAAAACAAATATCACAGTTCGAAAAGAAAATAAAATATTTCGTATTTATAAAAAAGTTTAAAGTTTATTTGCAGTTTAAGGCAAGATAACAAGCCGGTGATACATTTTACTAAACGTCAAAGTATTTATAAACAAGAAACAAAATACAAAAACTTATCTCAGTTTATAAATTAGTCAAATTTATCAGAGTCCTCTGTCATTGCGTTGTTTCCAGCGCCTTCTCGTGAAATCTATTGTGTTTTAATTTACATATCGCATTTCAGTTCCTATCTTAATTATAAATTTAGATTACAGGTTCATTATGTTCGCGCAGAATGCGTTACTGTTAAAACTAAAAGTGTGCATACAACTTACGAATGTTAAACACTTTTTATCTTTTTCTCTTTACAGTTTCATACTTTTGATGACATGAATATCTTTTGATTTTTTAGATAATTGAGTAATGTTTTGTAAAGATGCGTTCACAGATATTATCCAATTAGTACTTACAATTATCAATTAGGAAAGGCATCTTAAAACTTACGATTTAAAATTGTAATTAATAGCTTTATAAGGGTTGTTTAACTTGAGCGATATTTTTTTTTTCAAAAAGAATTCATAGGTAACAATAGAATATACAAATAAATAAAATTATATATATACAGGGTGTTTCACAACTTAGAGCAAAAAATTAAAGGGTATATTCTGTACGACGTGCTGATCATGAAACAAAATTTTTTTTTTTAAATCGCAAAACGATTTTCCATGTTTCCCAGTCCAAAATTTTTCGTTGCCACTGCCACTGGGTGGATGATTATGTTAAAGTTATTAATTAAATAAAATTCTATTATAAATAACTGCTAATAATTGAATTGTGTAATTATTCTTTCGTAGTTGATACCTACTTCATTGTTTGTATTTAATAGGAAAGCGAATCCAGTGCAGTACTACAAAAAATGTTTTAGGTTAACAACCCTTAATTTTTCGAATTTAAAAAAAAATCTTTTTGTTTCATGATCAGCACGTCGTACAGAATATACCCTTTAATTTTTTGCTCTAAGTTGTAAAACACCCTGTATATATATAATCTAACATATTTGGGGGGCGAGATTTGACGGCTGGTAACCGCACTTCACTCGAAGAAATATATCACTTACCGAGATCTACTATGGCAGAGTGCCACATCCAGTAATGGGTAAAAGGCGTGATGATATATTTATTTATTTATTTTATACATATATATGTATTTAAATTTCTTAACTTATCAGTAATTACTAATTGTAATTACTAATTAGGTAGCCGTGAACGCAACTTTAATGTCGAAATTTGTAAGTTACTATAAATAAAAAGTACATTACAAGAACCAACTTTATTTGATACCTCGTGTATGTTACAGTAAATATTTAATATTTAAATAAAAATATATAATTTTATACAATTCATTGTTCCAATAACAATAAAATTATAAATAAATATGAATTATTATTAAAAACCACATAAAACACATTCTAGCATGTTATTATTAAAATTATATTTTATTATGATATTCCCATAAAATGGGGTAGGTGGCTCAGTGGTATCAAGTCGTCCTGTGGATCTTGAGAACCCTGGTTCGATCCACACAGTCGACAAACAATTTTCACCAATTTAAATATACCTCTGTAGTTCCTTCTCCACTAATATCTTTGGAGGCCGTGATTTGACAGCTGGTAACCGCACTTCACGCGAAAAAATATATCACTTACCGAGATCTGCTTAGGCAGAGTGCCACACCCAGTGATGAGTAAAAGGCGTGATGATATATTTATTTATTCCCATAAAACTCTACTTCATTTTCCCGAAATAATGAGGAAAATTAATATTCTCTCACTACGGCGGAAAAATTAGTATTGCTACATAGATGCTATTTTAAAATAAAAACTTCTTATTTAATAGCAATATATTTAAAATTATCTTACAATTTTGATTAAAATAAATTAAATATTTTCTTTATTGTACCCGCTATATTTTTTTATGAGTGTATTTAAAGTTCGAATAAATCTTTTTAAAACATGTGAACACCGAAAAGAAACGGTTTTTCTACGCTCATTTGAATGCCTCACTCACAATACTCGCGGAGGCAAACTTCAAACTCAAGTAGAAATAAAATCGCTTTCGCCACTAATTTGACAAATAACTTTTATACATAACATGTAAATATATTTGAAAATAATTTATTCACACTGAAAATTGAATAAAAAATACAACAACAGCAATAGCGACTTCAATAATCTGTAAAAGAATATTTACATATTTAACATAAAATATATAAAATATTTAAAACTTTACCAAAATGAGTAAACTGGTTCCCGTAGGCAAAAATCCACCAGGTGTTGGTGAAAAATTTTCGTGCGAAGCTTGAAGTAGAATAGAACTTCTCTAAAAAAAATAAAAAATATGTGAAAACATGAAAATATTTATTGTAAAAATCTTACTATAGTAATCGTCTCTGGATCATAATAACACATGGACCAATCTGCCATTAGTGTCAGTGTAAGTTTTGCCTAAAACAATTATATATTAGAACATATTTTTTCTTGACATGGTAATAGCATATTATTCAACAAGCGTGTAATGATAGCTATTACTTATGAGGATGAAGATAACAATACGGGTCATAATTTTGAAACAAAAATTATTGAATATATTAAATTAGACATAAATATTACTAATATCTTTGGAGGCCGTGATTTGACGGCTGGTAACCGCACTTCACGCGAAAAAAATATATCACTTACCGAGATCTGCTTAGGCAGAGTGTCACACCCAGTGATGGGTAAAAGGCGTGATGATATATTTATTTATTACTTTTATCAGGAAGTTTAAATTAAAATACCCACATATCGGTAGTACTAATTTTTTCTACCGGATGTTTAATTTTCACGTAATTATATGCAAATTTATATTTTTAAATGGAACATTTTATATATTCTTTTGTTTCTCTTTAAAACAATTCTTATTCATTATAGTAATAAAATGATTAGTACAGAAACAATTTATGTTTTTATTAATAAATAATCACACACAGAAAGTATGTCAAAATTCACTAAGAATAAATACCATGTTAACTAATTCGTCTTTTGTTCCTACTTACATAAACAAACTAAATAAATTATAACAAAGAAAAATTGATAAACTAGGTGAGAGAAACAAGTAATAATTATTAAAGATCTGAGAATAACTAATCTAATTGTTTAAACAAGTTAATTCATGGCATATTTTCTGTATTCACGCAAAGAAATAATATCACTTACCGAGATCTGCCCCGGGAGAGTACCACACCCAATAATGGGTTAAAGGCGTGATGATATATTTATTTATTATTTATAAAATGAATCATCCGGTAAAAAAAACTTATAATGCAGATTTGTGGACATTTTAATTTAAAATAAACTTTATTTGCTAATTTAAAATAAACAAATATTCGCTCATATTTAAAATAACAAGTAAATAGTATGTTATGCATCAAGGGAGGGAAACAAGCGATTATTCCCGCGTGTGAAGTTGGCAAACAGAGACGTAAGCGAGGGCTGAAGGCTCGAGCTGAAGTCGAGATTAGGCAACTTCACACGCGGGATAATCGCGCCCTCCCGTGAAGCATATTATACTTTTCGTAACAAGTGCACAAAAATTACTGTCTTATCGGGACAAATGTTAAATATGGGTTGCGTAACTAGTTACCTAGGAAACGCCACAAACTGCTAATAATCGTAGTCTCTAGGGAAAGAAACATTATTATTATTAGGGAATAAGAACGTGTTTCTTGTGCATGTGTTACGAAAAAAAAAATACTGATCGATGGACCACGCTGTATATAATAAACTAGCCAATATTTTGTACCTGTCTTTTCACTGTTTCAGCCATTACTGCAAGATATGTGGTAATTACAATTCCAGATACCTCAAAAAGTAGAAGTTCAAATAATATAATTCTTTTGAAATAATAAAAATAAACTACTATTGCTGTTAGGACTATGAAAGTATGTGCAGTTATTATTAAAAATACTGAAGAATATTTCGCATTCAGTTTAGTTATTTCAAAATGCTTCAAATGTATAGCTGATATTAATCTTAAACAAGCTACCATCTCAGATGAGTCGTGTGTTGTCGATTGATTCTCAACTGTTTCTAAACTTTCAACATCGTCGTCAAAGAGATTGATTTTGTTTTCAATAAAATTATTGAGTGCCATGAAACGAACCATAGATACAGCTATCTGTGCATATGAAAACAAAAACGACGCGATCAGATTTAAGAAAATAAACATTCCTATACAAAAATTAATCAAATCATAATTCGTTTCACTCTTTTTAATATAAAACCAAATGGTAAAAAATATCCAGTTCATATACGTTAATCCTCTACACAATATAATTAATAGAATTATGAAGCGATAATCAAACTGAATCCCAAGTTCTTTTATTTTTAAGTCTGCTTCTTCATGTAGCTGCATCATATCTACATACTCTGGTTGTCTGATAAATTCTTCAACTATTATTATACAGAAAACCCAAAAAAATGGGAAAATCATGAAGGAAATTAATTCGTGAAATGCCATATTCGGTTTATAGTGATATTTGGTAAAAACTATTATGTTCACGACTAATGTTGACAACAATCCTAAAACATAAAGAAATAAAGATATTAATCTTGTTATAATCTGAATAAAATTGTGTCTTCGAAAAAGACCTCATTAGATTATTAGCCAGAGTTATTTAGCGAGTGTATTGATATATTGTCCGTCTGTACGGTGGTATGGATAGAGTTACGGAATTCGAATCCGGAGATCCCGAGTTCGAATCGCACTCAAGCTAAATAAATATATGAACTATCACACTGCGGCTCGGTGAGTGCGGAGCCTGTACTGTAATTGGGATTAAAATTCCTGTTGTACAGCGTAACATAAATAAATAAATAAAATAAATATAAAATCATACAAATTTTACCGAAAAACATGCGTTTTATGGATAAAGCGAGCCTTGCCAATAACAAATTCAATATTTAAAAAAATGTATAAAATTAAGAATAATTTTGAAACACCCTGTATAAACCAATAAACCTTTATTCGATTTGTTTCCTTTATATATGACAATTTTCACCTAATTAAATCTACCCCTGTGGCTCCTCTTCCACTAATATCTTTAGGGGCCGTGATTTAACGGCTGGTAACCGCACTTCACGCGAAGAAATATATCACTTACCGAGAGCTGCTTAGGCAGAGTGCCACATCCAGTAATGGGTAAAAGGCGTGGTGATATATTTATTTATATTTGACTTTTAAACATTATGATTCATCATTAATATATATATATATATATATATATATATATATATATATATATATATATATATATATATATATATATATATATTGAAAATGTTTGACACAGAGCCCACCGAGCCTTATTTCCGCTAGTGTGTAACATATATATTTAGACAATATATATTTTTCTACTTCCGTTAGGAAACAGACGTTTTATTTCACTTATTTGAGTTAGGTAATGAACTACATTATTTAACTAGTGAAATAATGAGGTAACATAGCAACACAAAAAAATTAAGATATCTTGGTAGACGATTTCTGATGTGATATTCTTTTATTTTTTGAATTTATAACTGTCATTAATATGTCAAAATTGCATAATTTCAAAAAACGCTCTTTCGTATTTATTAGAACAGAAGTAGAAAAAATATTGTATGAAACTAGTAAGGAAATAAGGTTATTTATGTGTTTACATAACTCGGCTACGCCTCATTCTGCAAATTTCACATGCGTAAGGTAATAACCTTCATTTCCTTACTAGTTTCATAAATAGCTATTATTTAACTAGACAAATAAGTAATAAGTAATAAGTAATGGGGTAGGTGGCTCAGTGGTATCTAGTCGGACTGTGGATCTTGAGAACCCTGGTTCGATCCCCACAGCCGACAAACTATTTTCACCAATTTAAATCTACCCCTGTGGCTCCCTCACCACTAATATCTTTGGGGGCCGTGATTTGACGGTTGGTAACCGCACTTCACGCGAAAAAATATATTACTTACCGAGATCTGCTTAGGCAGAGTGCCACACCCAGTAATGGGTAAAAGGCTTGATGATATATTTATTTAAATAAGTAAACAGTTGAAATTAAGAATCTAACCTGTCTCATATTTAGATCATAATAAATGATAAAGAAACAAGTTACTCACCGGAAACCAAGAAGCACCCCTTGCATGTCAACTTCTTACTTGTCATTTTAATTTTGCCATTATGAAAATGATGATCGATAATTAGCAAGCCCATGTTAGTTATCAAATGACAATATGCTTCAAAGCTATCGTAGCACGTTTCATGTCTCAACTTCCACCCAAAAAGTGCAACAGCTTTTATTACAAAATCCGCAATTGGATTCATCACATAAATGATCAATTTATACAAAAACATATTTCAATACGTAGCCGTATATTGCTATTTATTCAGTTGCAATACAACACTGAGCTAGCTGTATGCTGTAGTGTAATAGAATGAAGTAATTTTTATAATTCAATTTGTCAGATTGATACAAAATTATTAATGTTTGAGGTCTAATTTAGATGAAAATCAAATGTACTTTAGATACAATTATTTTTTAAAATAATGCGTTATGGATAATTCAGCTAAATTATGTTCTTCTGCTTCTAGTAAATAATAAAATAATTACATGAGCATTTTTTTATTTGTAATGATTACATTATTCCGCCAGTACGGTGGTGTGGATTGCGATACGGAATTCGAATCCGGAGATCCCGAGTTCGAATCTCACTCAAGCTAAAAATTATATGAACTACTACACTGTGGCTCGGTGAGTCCGGACCCTGTACTGTAATTGGGATTAAGTTCCTGTTGTACAGCGTAACATAAATAAATAAATAAATAAATAAATTATTCACGACCAAAAGTAACAATTTATTTTGGTCTAAACATGTAATCATGACAGGCTTCAAAAATAGTTATTTTTGTATGAAGTGCGAAAAATTAGTGCTTTTTTGTTGCGCGTGAGAATGTTACTTTTAGTCGAGACAATAAAAGTCATTAGAATGCGCCAAAAAAACAAGAATTTTGCACACGAAATACAAACAAAATTTTTTTCTACAACTGTAAATAAAGAATAATACAATAATTATTGATTTATTTAAGTAAATTGAAGGAAAACAATCAACAATAATATTAATTTGATACTATTGATGTGTTGTAACTAATGAAACCTGACAACAAATAATTTGAGAGCGTGCGTGAGATACTCATTTTGCGCACTAGAATACGAAACCGTGCGCAAAATACTCATTTTACGCACTAGGGTGCAAAATAATACGCAAAATATGCGTTGTCATGGTAATGTAAATGATGAAAAAATCACGTACTTCGAGTATTGATATTAGTGGAAAAGAAATGAACATTTTTGACAGTTGTAGAAACACTTGTTTTTGTACTGTTAACGAATATTTGAAGTTTTGCTGAATTTTGTAACCTATTTTGCTTTTTCATGTACTGTTTTATTTTTTGTATTACTATAGTTAAAATAATATAAATAAATAAATAAATATATCATCACGCCTTTTACCCATTACTGGGTGTGGCACTCTGCTGTAGCAGATCTCGGTAAGTAAAATTCAGAAATCTATAATTGCTAACATAAGTTAAAAAAATTGCGTCTTAATTAAATTATGACGATATTGTACATTAATATCTTTGGAGGTACGTGATTTGACGGCTGGTAACCGCACTTCACGCGAAAAAATATATCACTTACCGAGATCTGCTTAGGCAGAGTGCCACACCCAGTAATGGATAAAAGGCGTGATGATATATTTATTTATTTATTTTTTATTAAACATATAGTTTCTGAGATACACAAACGAGATCTTACTTACTTGTCTAGTCGTTTGATCAAAACAAGCCTAATAAAAAAAAACTGTCTTTTCCTAGGTTCAATCAAGACCCTCTGCCACCAGCAGCCCTCCCAGTGTCCATCCCAACCATGCTTGAACGGCGGGTTATGCCTCGAAGGCTGGAACCGCTTCGTGTGCGACTGCACGGACACCATCTTCACGGGGCCCACCTGCGGCAAGGAGGCGCCGACCCTCAACTTCAACGGCACGCAGCATGTGGAGGTCGCCATGGAGGGAGAGTCGCACACGCAGACAGAAGACTTGATTGTCAGATTCAGGACAGCGAAGGCGTTGGGGTTGCTGATGACCACGAACGCGGAGGACAGCACGGACAGGATTGAGTTGTCTGTTGCAGCTGGCAGAGTTAGATTGGCTGTGAGGCTCAGCGATAAGGATAAGGTAAATGAGAAAGAACATTTAACCCTTTGCACTCCGTTGTCGCCGCATTTGCGACATTTTGTATGTTAGGAATAAATCTGTTGTCGCCGCATTTGCGACACGCTTGTTTATCTCCCTCAGCGCTCTTAAGTCTTAGTTAATCAAAAGTGTTTACGTTTGCATTCCAATGTGTTCTGGAGTTACTGGTTCCTACTATTGCTTATTAGGCTGAAGTGCAAAGGGTTAATACTATTTTTATTTTTAATTCTGTAGCTGAAAGATTGGTACATACATACATATCATCACGCTATATTCCATTAAATAGGGTAGCACGAACCCGTCAACATTCTCATCCTGACACACGATACTCGATTCGACCACATTAACACTTCCTCCATACAAACTCTTTCTTTTCTCACAACCAAAATCCATCATCACGCAACAAACATTCATACATTCGCTCCTGTACACTGCGCTTGTTTCTGAAGATAGTCTCCACACAATTGCAGGTAAACACTCGAAACATCTAACCAATTAATCTAAAATCAAGAATCATACGCTTGTCTTCATTCATCATATTTTTCCCGCAATTAATTTTCTCCAAACATTCCTATCCTGACACACCACTTTTAAAAAGATTGGTTTACAGCAGGGTTCGTAAATATCATGATATTTATAATAAATATCAAAATATCTGATATATAGGATATATATCAGATAAATATCACTTTTTGGATATTTATTTTTTAATTTTAGTTTTTGTACACATTTAGAAAAACTGAGAAATTAGAAAAATTTCACTTTTCCGGAGGCTATATCTCAAAAACTAAACAAGATATGGAAATGCGCTCAACGGCGTTGAATTCCCCGTGTCCGAATTAACTTATAAGCAAATTTTCATACAATTTTATGCAATTTAATATTTTTAATTATTTCCCTTTGGTTTTTTCAGATTTTAATTCAATTTTACCAAAAATCCTTAATCGTAGGATTATTAAAACGAAAATTTACATACATATATATTTTGACCCACTGAATCCAGTGGTGCAATCTTCAAATGCATATGACTTCTGGTTTTCGAGAAAATGTTAAAAAACCGCTTTTGCGATTTTTTTTGGCGGAAAATTGAAAAAAAATTAAAATCGCTGAAACTATGTTTATAAGTTAACTGAAGCACGAGAAAATTAATGCCGTTGACCGCGTTTTCTTATCACATTTAGTTTTCGAGATATAGCCTCGGAAAAGTAGAAAAACTGAAAAATTTGAAAAATTTCACTTCTCCGGAGGCTATATCTCTAAAACTAAACAAGATATGAAAATACGCTCAACGGCGTTGAATTCCCCGTGTCCGAATTGACTTATAAGCAAATTTTCATACAATTTTATGCAATTTAATATTTTTAATTATTTCCTAAGGGGTACCCCTTTGGTTTTTTCAGATTTTAATTCAATTTTCCCAAAAATCCTTAATCGTAGGATTATTAAAACGAAAATTTACATACATATGTATTTTGACCCACTGAATCCAATGGAAAAATGTTCAAATGCATATGACTTCTGGTTTTCGAGAAAATGTAAAAACCCGCTTTTTGCGATTTTTTGGCGGAAAATTGAAAAAAAATAAAAATCGCTGAAACTATGTTTATAAGTTAACTGAAGCAATTAATGCCGTTGAGCGCGTTTTCATATCACATTTAGTTTTCGAGATATAGCCTCGGAAAAGTAGAAAAACTGAAAAATTCGAAAAATTTCACTTTTCCGGAGGCTATATCTCAAAAACTAAACAAGATATGGAAATGCGCTCAACGGCGTTGAATTCCCCGTGTCCGAATTGACTTATAAGCAAATTTTCATACAATTTTATGCAATTTAATATTTTTAATTATTTCCTAAGGTTTTTTCAGATTTTAATTCAATTTTCCCAAAAATCCTTAATCGTAGGATTATTAAAACGAAAATTTACATACATATGTATTTTGACCCACTGAATCCAGTGGTGCAATCTTCAAATGCATATGACTTCTGGTTTTCGAGACAATGTTAAAAAACCGCTTCTTGCGATTTTTTTGGCGGAAAATAGAAAAAAAATAAAAATCGCTGAAACTATGTTTATAAGTTAACTGAAGCACGAGAAAATTAATGCAGTTGAGCGCGTTTTCATATCACATTTAGTTTTTGAGATATAGCCTCGGAAAAGTAGAAAAACTGAAAAATTCGAAAAATTACACTTCTCCGGAGGCTATATCTCAAAAACTATTTCATATTTTTATATAATGGATATATATCATTGCAAAAATATGACGATATATATCAAAATAAATATCATGATATATATCGATCGATATATATCTTCGAACCCTGGTTTACAGTGAAAAACTATATTTATACACCCATACCTCGCTATACGGCCGCTCTTTATACGCTATTTCGCTTTAACGGCCCTTTTCAATTAAGACACGTTTTCGATTTACGGCCTAAAATGTTTCGCTATAACGGCAAAAAAACTTTGAATTTGTATGAATTTGTATTAGAATAATTGAATTCCTTATACGGTTTTTCGCTTTGCGGCCAAGTTTCGTGGAACGTATCTAGGCCGTAAAGCGAGGTATGGGTGTATTTATACCTTGTCGCATCTAAAATTAATTCATACTTATTTTTATAAATACAAAAGTCGGCAGTAAATAATTTACTAGCAACGTAGTAATATTCAATTATTTATTACAGAATTATTATAAATAATTTATGAAATGTAATTATGTCAAAGTTCAGAAAAATACTTCGGTTATATTCTGTAAAATTGTCAATAACCTATCTTTTACAGTATATGAGAAACGACAATGTAAATATTATAGTTATTTGTGTATTAAGAGCGTAAAGTTATTCTTTGTTACTCGAACACGGTAATAGTGCAATAGTGTAAAAGGAACAAAGACACTTTACACTCGTGATACACACATCATTTTTTCTACTATTGCATCTTAAAATTATTAAAAAACGTATGCATACTAAAAATAAATTCGTTCTGTTAACTGTCAATATGACAAGTTTCTGTTTTGTTTGTATCCCTGGTAACTATTGAAATAAGCGCACATTTAATATCTTTTTCGCGCGTTGTCATCGGAGACGCGCAAAAAAGATATTTTTCGATTGTTCCACAGAAAACCGTCAAATTTACGATGACAAATGAGTGCATAATTGGCAACTTTTCATAGCAATCGTAGAAAATAGTTATTTGTGTATTAAGAGCGTAAAGTGATTCTTTGTTACTCGAGCACGGTAATTGCAGCGCGAGCCGAAGGCGAGAGCTGCAATAGTGCAAGAGGAACAAAGACACTTTACGCTCGTGATACACACATAATTTTTTCTACGATTGCATCTTAAAGTTATTAAAAAACGTAGGTATACATCTAAAACTAAATTCGTTTTGTTAACTGTCAATATGACAAGTTTCTGTTTTGTTTGTATCCCTGGTAACTATTGAAATAATCTTTTTCGCGCGTTGCCATTGGAAACGCGCGAATTTAACGTCTTTTTCGCGCGTTGCCATTGGAGACGCGCAAAAAAGATATTTTTCGATTGTTCCACAGAAAACCGTCAACTTTACGATGACAAATGAGAGCATAATTGTCAACTTTTCATAGCAATCGTAGAAAAAATATTTTTATTTACCTACTTTAATTCATACTCATTTCAGGGAAACTTTCCACCTATTCCTTTAATTCTAGTAATGGTATATGTACTACCGATTAACTTTCACTAACTTAGTAGCTGACTAATATGGAAGAAATTATTTAAAATAATAGTTTAATTTTAATGTTTTAGATTCTACTGGCTGGACAAAATGTGAACGATAACGAATGGCATACTGTAAGATTCTCGCGGCGAGCGAGCAATCTAAAATTACAATTGGATTCTCAACCCCCTATAAGAGGTAACAGTTACTTTTAATAGATCATGGTTACTAGACAGATAGTTAAGAAACTTGTGCTGCAATTCGGTCAGTTTTAAAAAGGAATGATGTACTAGCGCACCTGGTGTACATTTTTACAATTATTTAACAAGAAAAGTGTTACAAATGTGTGCAATAACTACATTTTAACATTTAATATTGTGTTAATTGACGGAATTCGAATCCGAAGATCCCGAGTTCGAATTGCACTCAAGCTTAAAATTATATAAACTATCACACTGCGGCTCGGTGAGTCCGGACCCTGTACTGTAATTGGGATTATGTTCCTGTTGTACAGCGTAACATAAATAAATAAATAAATAACAGATTAGATTTTTAATACTTGATTTGATTTTAAATCATTCTTATTAGTATATTCTACATTGTACGTATTTGTATACTTTTCTGTTTTAATAATACTGTACTTTAAATTATGCACAATAAATCGGAAGGAATCATGGCCGACTTCATTAAATTGCGTCACGCATATTATGCTCCCCCATAATTTTTGTAAGGGGCCCCCAAAATCCTTTTATGACAACAAATTTTTGAAAATCAATAACGACTGACGAAGTCATCGAGGAATTCAAAATTATTGACACATCTAAGCAGCGAATGTTGTTATAAAATAGTATATTCAAAATCTGATGTGGACACCACATGACTTCCTTGTACGCGTATTATACTATAGCTACATTTTTTTATTTTGACGTAATTTGACATTGACATTAAATTTCTTATTTTTTCCTTATCTTTGTTCTAATCCATAGCAAACTTAATTACATGAAACAAGAAATATATAATTTTTAAATTTAGATATCTCGCTTATACAAAAGGCTAATTTAAAAATTCTTAATGTGCTAGACGTAGAATTTAATTCTCTAAAACTTTTATTTGCAACATTTATTTCTAAAATCAGAATAATACCATTTTTTTCAAGAAAAACTATTAGCAGCTTCATGTAATGTATCACTTCCGATTAGTCCATTTTAATCAAAATCTATTATGTTATTTATATTGATATAGTAGTCTTATATACCAAATTTGAAAAGTTTTGTATTATATTTTAATATAGTTTTTCATGAAAATCTATTATAGGCTTAAAGTAAAATACCACTTCCGGAAGTTATATAATGACCAAAAAGGGAGGTGCACAACTAGATGTTATAACAGTCCTAAATACAAAATTTCAACTTTCTACGGCTTCTCGTTTTTGAGTTATGCGAAATACATACGTACGTACAGACGTCACGACGAAATTAGTCAAAATGGATTCAGGGATGGCCAAAATGGGTACTTGCGTTGAAATCTGAGAACCGAAAATTTTCGCGATTACAATACTTCCTTTACTTCGTACAAGGAAGTAAAAAATGTATATAATTGTCAAATATGAATCTATAGTTATCTTTTTGAGAAATGATATATCAGTTATAGCTAGAATTGATTTTGGGAGCCCCAAAACGTTGTTGCGCCCCCACTAGTTTTACATTACACACGCTAGTACATCTAGCGGCTAATTTAACGCAATCCTATCTGTCTACTAATCATTTAATAGACCAAATGCTTTTCATAAAATTGCTCAGTAACTAGTTCTGTATATTAATAAATACAATTCTATCCATAGCAGAAACAATTCTGCTTAAGAAAAGCACTCTCCAAATTCATACGATCCACCTCGGCGGCTTATACCATCCAGAAGAAGAAATCCGAATGACAACAACCGTTCCTAATTTCATTGGCTCATTACAACAATTCATCTTTAACGGCATTTCTTACATCGATTTGGCTCAATCAGCACCTTTAGAAAAGACAGTCAGCGGACTACCACATATCAAAGTAGCAGCAAAATTTATCACCCACTCTTTAGAAACTTTACATCGCCCAGTAACATTCCGTTCGAAGCACACATTTGTCGGTTTACCGATGTTACGCGCGTATTCAACGATGCATATTGATTTCATGTTTAAAACTCGTGAAGCCAATGGACTCATATTCTTTAACGGCGGAAGGAAGCAAGACTTTATTGCAGTAGAACTCGTTGATGGTCATCTCAACTACATTTTGAATGTAGGAGATGGCGCTATTAAACTACGCGATAATATTCGAACTCATTTAAATGATAACAGATGGCACACTGTGGGCATCAGAAGACCAACGCCCAAACAGCATACATTGATGGTTGATGATGATTTGGTTGTTGCTGTTACTGATGGAATTGGAAACTTAGAACTTGAGGGCATTTTATATCTGGGAGGATTACATAAAGATTTATATTCGCAATTGCCACAAGAGTTGCATTCGAAACATGGATTTGAGGGATGTTTAGCTGGCCTGGATTTTAATGGAGAATCACCAAATGTTTTAGAAGATGCTGTTGTTCATAGTTCGCTTGTTGCCACCGGATGCGAAGGTACTAGTTCTTCAGCTAATTTACCTTTGTAACAGTTATAACAACTAAGCTCTTGACAAAGGGATATGAATACCTGAAAAGTGTATAACTAGGATTTAAAATATTGTTATATTTTTAAATAACGCTGTAAATATATTTAGAACTTCAGTAATACTTGAATAGCTAAAATAGTTCATATTTCTGCCCCGAGGACTCATATGCCTTTGTCAATGTTATATTCGTTTGATATTTGATACGAATTTGATACTAAATTCTGATATCTTCTGCTGAAAAACTGATTTTTGACAGTTGTAGAAAATAGTTATTTGTGTATTAAGAGCGTAAAGTGATTCTTTGTTACTCGAGCAATAGTGCAAGAGGAACAAAGATACTTTACGCTCGTGATACACACATAATTTGTCTACGATTGCATCTTAAAATGATTTTAAAACGTATACGTACTGAAAATAAATTCATTCTGTCAACTGTCAATATGACATGTTTCTATTTTGTTTGTATCCCTGGTAACTATTGAAATAAGCGCGCATTTAATATCTTTTTCGCGCTTTGCCATTGGAAACGCGCGCATTTAACGTCTTTTTCGCACGTTGCCATTGGAGACGCGCAAAAAAGATATTTTTCGATTGTTCCACAGAAAACGTCAACTTTACGATGACAAATGAGAGCGTAATTGTCAACTTTTCATAGCAACCGTAGAAAATATACTTTTTTCAATAGTTACCAGGGATACAAACAAAACAGAAACTTGTCATATTGACAGTTAACAAAACGAATTTAGTTTTAGACGTATACCTACGTTTTTTAATAACTTTAAGATGCAATCGTAGAAAAAATTATGTGTGTATCACGAGCGTAAAGTGTCTTTGTTCCTCTTACACTATTGCAGCGCGAGCCGAAGGCGAGAGCTGCAATTACCGTGCTCGAGTAACAAAGAATCACTTTACGCTCTTAATGCACAAATAACTATTTTAAATTCGTAGAATTAAGGACAGGGTTCTGAACATTTTTAGTGCCACTGGTCGACGAGAAATCTTTAATAAAAATTATAATCAATTATTTAATCATGTAAATATCGTTTAATAACAAATTAATTAATTTAATTTTAATATTTTGTATTTCATAACATCAATACTGAAATAAGGACAAGTATTGAACTAAATTTCCTCTTATGAATAAATTTGTGTAAAACTATATAAAATAGATCGATTTTATAATCAGTTATGGGATTAGATAATTCATTATAATTTTTATAAATATTTCTCGACGACAAGTGGCATTAAACATATTGACTGGTAGCACAAGCTCTGTTTTTGGGTATTCTAAGAGCACGGTTTTAACATATTAGAGATAGCTAAAACACCCAAATACACTTCTCTTAAAACAGCCAAAAACAGAGCTTGGGCTAACAGCCTTCACTTTAAATACACTGTCCTTAATTTTGCAAATTTTGATAAAATTCTATTTGATTAAAAATTAAAGTTTTATCCTCTTTTTAACACCTTGTATAAATAAACTTTCAGAGATTAAATAAGTCAGAATAATATGTTTCTATTTTGTTGTAGGACAAGCAGCAAAATGCAGTCACAACGTTTGCGCAAACCGAGGAATTTGTGTCCAACAATGGCATTCCTACACTTGCGATTGTGACATGACTTCCTTCACTGGACCAACTTGTTCAGATGGTACAACATTCACTTCATTTATTCCTCTTCTCTTACTTTACATTCTCCTACAAATTTTCAGAGTCTGTTGCGTATGAATTCGGACCAAATCGGGGAATAATAACGTACTCATTCCCGGAAGACCGAAGACCGGAAATGACTGAAGATTCAATTGCGTTAGGATTTATTACAACGAAATCTGATGCTGTTTTGTTACGAGTTGTTAGTGGAACGTCCAATGACTACATCGAATTAGAAATTGTACGGTTTTTTATTTATTTATACATTGGTGTGAGATTGAGAAGAATGAGCGCAAATTACTTCAAGTTGTTTGGATAGGTGGAATGTTTGTCGAATGAAAGATTGGTAAAAGAATGTCAGAATGTAGATGCAGTAGCAAGACGTTAACTTTGGTATAAGAAATACATTACTAACCCAATTAAAAACAAATTAGCTAATAATGAAAAAATAATTGTTAATAACCATACACATATTTATTTATTAAAAAATAAATTATCGTATATTCATACTAATTTAATGTGATTTATCTGCACAAAGATATGCAATTGCAGATTAAGTACATGTAGAAATGCATACTGAACCCTTTAAAGTTTGTTTCATTCATTTACAATAGTTATTACAAACGTGATTACTTTTTAAAATTTGCAGATAATATTTTTGAAACCGATAGTAATATTTCATATCGATAAAATAATATTTATTACAATTCTAGTCACAGCGTGAAACCTATTTAATTACAACAGATAGTATTAACCGCGAAACTCAACGTCCTAAATATAACAAGTTCGGACGGCGCCGTGCCGTCACTTGACATCGCAGTTCGACGATCAACAACTAATTTTCTTTCCAGACGAGCCACTTATATCTCTTAAGTCGATTGCGCCATATATTAAAATAAAATAAATGCAATTTGTTTATTAATCATATTACCATATTCAATTAATTAAATTATGAGAACACAATCATTTTTATTGCGTGTTCTATATGTTTTTTACTATTTTAAAGAAATTGAACCTGTACTAAAAGATTTTGCTATTAATTTAGGGCCTAAATTTCCGATAAATGTATTTGTCAAAATACTTGCATTTATGGTTCAATGTGAATTCAAAATTATATTATCTATCAGTTATATATTTTAATCTTGAGTTTAATAGTATTTAAATAAGTAAAATGAAATAACGAAACTAGATTTTTCGTAACACATGCACAAGAAACACGTTCTTATTCCCTAATTTTAGAGAGAGAAACACTGCTTTTATTCCATAGGTAGCATGTTTCTCTCCCTAAAGCGATGTTTCTCTCCCTAGAGAGATTAGCTGTTTGCTGCGTTTCCTAGGTAACTAGTTACGCAACCCATATTTGACATTTGTCCCGATAAGACGGTAATTTTTGTGCAATTGTTACGAAAAGTATAATATGCTTCACGGGAGGGCGCGATTATCCCTTTTGTGAAGTTTGCAAACCTCGACTTCCGATCGAGCCTTCGGCCCTCGCTTACGTCTCGGTTTGTCAACTTCACACGCGGGAATAATCGCTTGTTTCCCTTCCTTGATGCATAACATACTATTAATTCTCTACAAGTTTCTGTACAATAATCCGATACACAATGGAGCGATGATATCTGCCTTTGGAGCAGTTTTCGTAGAATTAAAGGAAGAACTGCTTCCCTTACTTTCATAGACGATTCACCATCACCACCACGTAGACGACCCAGGAACTAGTAGCCTATGGCAATGGTTGAATGTTTATAGTGTGAATGAAAGATGAAACGAGCTTGTTTGAAAGGAATTATGAATGTGAATTAATTATAGGATGAATCGAATGAATTAGTGAATATTTCAAGGATTCATGCTGTATTATTATGTATATATTTTTGTAGGTTGAAGGCAATGTTTTTATGGTGTATAACATGGGGACAAACGATCATCCATTAGGAGAAATATCAGTGAAAGTAAATGACAACGCTTATCATGTTGTCCGATTTAGACGATCAGGAGCAAATTCTACTTTGCAAATTGATGATTTCAACGTACAAACTAATCATCCCAGTGGTAAATATATTCTTATTTTGAAATCTGCAAAATGATTATATTATAATTATTTTCAAGGACATCAACTACAAGTATTTAACAGTCAGTCTCAAATACAAATCGGAGGAAAATGGAACAGAAATAAATCAAGAGTGGAGCGACCTTTTACTGGCATTTTAGCTGGAGTTGTTGTCAATGGATTAAGAGTTTTGGATCTTGCAGCTGAGAAGGATTCTCATACTTCCATTCGTGGTGATGTGCAGCTGATGACCGGGATTCTTGAGCGGCATGATCAGAAAATGCAACAGGTAAAGCAAAATAAACCATTTCCGCCAGTTTTTAATTTAGTTTTTGCGTTTAGTAATCAAACAAAATAGTTATTTTTGTATTAAGAGCGTAAAGTAATTCTTTGTTACTCGAACACGGTAATTGCAGTGCGATCCGAAGGCGAGAGCTGCAATAGTGTAAGAGGAACAAAGATACTTTACGCTCGTGATACACACATATTTTTTTACGATTGCATCTTTAATTATTAAAAAACGTAAACGTACTGAAAATAAGTTCATTCTGTCATCTGTCAATATGACAAGTTTCCGTTTTGTTTGTATCCCTGGTAACTATTGAAATAAGCGCGCATTTAATATCTTTTCGCGCGTTGCCATCGGAGACGCGCAAAAAAGATATTTTCCGATTGCTCCACAAAAAACGTGAACTTTACGATGACAAATGAGACCGTAATTGTCAACTTTTCATAGCAATCGTAGAAAAAGATAATTGTTTATTGATTTAGTCATAGAAATGCAATTAGTGGTACTACAACTTTATTGATGGGTCTTTTTAAGTTTTTATGTTTATTTCGTAAATGGTAGGATCATTAAAAAATACGTAATTCAAATGAACCTTAATTTGATTTAAAACAATTTTTCGGCTAGAAATGTTTACTTATAGTGCCAAAAATTATATTTCAGCGATTGCAAATTGTTCTGTTTTCAAAACTTGTTCAAATTATACCGAATTTGGTATTAAATTAAAGTTCCTCGAACAGAAAATTCTAGTAAAATTGTAAAAAATAACAAAGCGATCGTCATTTGTTTGTTTAATAGTTATACAAATTATACTAAATTGTCAAATTAAAACTCTCCTGCAGACAAATCTAGCAGAAGAAAATATTGTAACGAGTACGGTCCTGTTCTCTTTCTTCTAATTCTCTCTTGAGATCAGTCACTTTTATTTAAATCATCTATATTTACCATTTTCGAACCAATTTTTATTTATTTGAACTTTAAACTTCACTTTTATGTCACTAAACACAACCCTAACACCTGACACCAATTGTAACGTTTATTACAATTTCAAGTTCAGTGAAGTTTATTCTTAAATAAAACACTAATAATGATAACACTAACAAAATATTTATTTAAAACCATAATAATGTAGCAAAACTACGAAGACATATATTTATTTACAAACACTGTTCACACTTCAATACCGACTGACTCTTCCAGCCGAAATTCTCCCTTATATACAGAATCATGTTATTTCCACAACTCTCTAGAATATTCCAGAAGTATTTCAACCATTTTCTCGTGACTCACCGCTCAATCGCGCGCCGTCACTCACAATATATTTTATTTCAATATCAATATTTTTCCTATCAGACGCCAGCATCCGGATTTCCGGGCGTAATGGACGACCTGATATTCTCCGGAGCTGGTTCCGGTTGTAATGAAGATGACGAAGACCAATGCACTCCTCTCTTTGAGTCTGGCTCTGGAGATGATCTTATAACTGCAGTATATGTGCCTCCTACGAGGCCGCCTCCCACCACGTCTAAAGTTCCATCTCCCAAGACAACGACTTGCGATGATGAAGACTGCGATAACGAAGGATCTGGAGATAACACCGAAGAACCAATCATTTCTTCTACAGGTAGAATTTATACTTATATATATAATGATGTTCAAAATGTATCTCTTACCACAGCTACTGAACAAAATTTGGAAAATTTTAACAATATTTCTAGTTTTATTGACGAATATTTTAACGTTAACAATTTTACTACTTCTATTGAAAATTATTTGGACATTTTCGATAATATTAGCAATACAAATATTTCTGATAATACTGAACAATATTTTGTTAATTACAATAATTTAACCAAAACAGATATATTTAAACCTGTTGATAAACATTTGAACATTAATAACATTTCTAGTTTTATTGACGAATATTTTAACGTAAACAATTTTACTGCTTCCACTGAAGATTATTTTGACAATTTCAGTTATATTGGCAATACAAGTATTTCTTATTTTGTGGTTCATCACAATAATACTGAACAATATTTTGACAATTCCAATAATTTAACAAAAACAGATATTTTTAAACCTGTTGATGAATATTTTCACATTAACAATATTTCTTTTACTGAACAATATTGGGACAATTACGATGATAATTATGAAAATATTTCTTATTCTGAATATAATAGAACAATAATACAAAAGAATTATAATAACACTGCCAATCTAACGTTTAGTAAATTTGTATATTCTTTAGATAATGATTATTCAAGAGCAAATATTATTTATGTTAATTTTTGTTTAATTGTTTGTTTTTTGTTTGTACTTATTTAGTTATGTGTATTATATTATGTTAGCATCAGTACTTGAATTCGAATAATACCCGAAAAAAAATGCTTTTTAGTATAAAACTAATTAATTCAAGATAAATTAGAAAACGGGTTATGGAGCATATTTTTCGAGTATTGAGTCTAATATAAATATTTGTTTTATTATTATTTGTTACTTCACCTATTTCTATAGTAGTTGTGTTGTGTTTTGTTCGTAGTTAATTATATAATTTATTTCTGTATTATAATTATTTATTTTAATAGAAAACCACCTTTCAATCCTCATAGCATTAATGACATTCGTAACATGTGCGGTAACGTATTTAAAATTATATTAAATTAATATCCAAATATATTTTTGATAATAATTCATGTTTATTTCCAGTAATAACTCATCCAAGTTCAGGTTCAACGGCCGTAGAACAAAGCAGCTCCAAAACACCGGAACTAAGTTCCGAGATTACACCATCAGAGTCTCCAGCACCAGGAACTTCTGGTTCAACTGCAGAACAAGATGGAGGTTCCAGTTCTCCACTCGATACCAGCGATTTACAAACTACTTCTACCACAGACATGTCATCGGATACATCTAGCACTAGTACTCATCAGGTTGATCAATCACCTCAACCACCCATCTACCAACCACCATATTATCCAACAATGAAAACAAACCAAAAGAAAACTGAAAGAGTCTCATCGGAATTGTCGGAAATCATCGCTCTGATCATTGGAATTATCGCTGGAGCATTAATTGCTGTTATATTAATAATTCTTGTCATTTTAAAGTTCAAATCTCGCGGGGATCATTCATACAAAGTGGACGACGGAAAAGGATACCAACAAGGTCCGAACGCAGCGTTGCTAGGTAACGCGAGTAACGGAAACGGACAAACACAATACCAGATGAATGGCACAGTCAGAAATGGTGACAAGGGCGGTGCAGTGCTGAAGAAAAAACGCGACAGCAAGGATATTAAAGAGTGGTATGTTTAAGTGTTAATTCATTTTAGCTAGGGTGACTCCGAGCCATTGTAAAATATCGTGATGCATTCTTAAAAAAAGAAGAAATCAAATGTTAAAAATCAGTGAGTCTCATCATTGAACAACTGTTATATAAAATGTGTTGTGGTTAACTGATTATATGGGATTAATCATTAATAATAAATTACCTAATAACAACATACCATATCTTTTATATAATTTAGGAAGCGAACTTTTTAAACATTGCACAGGTTTAGTTGCTGGACGAAGTAATAGAACTTCATCTTAGTGATATTACGTTAGTTGATGATGCAAATTGTGAGTGTGTGTTTGATTTATATAAGTCGATGTGAACGAAAAGTTCACCAGTTGTTTCAATTTTCATTACTATTTTATTTTAAAATGATGTTAAAAACTTTGACTGTAAAATACAACTCAAATAGATAGATCTGACCCATAAAATATCTATACAATTCTTTTAGGATGATTAAATAAAATATTCAAATATAAATTAACACCGGACTAATTAGAGTGTTAATTTATCATTTGAAATTTCGTATACATATTTGCATATCTGTGTACGCTTGCTCTAAATGCCAGTGTACATCAAAACTTAATAAAATCACTTACAATTTAAAAATTACGAGACGCGGATTATTATGCTTTGTATGTATAATTAGGTAATGAAATTCGATAAAATTGTTTTGGAAGCACTGATTTGAAAGTTAATGTCTCCGGCTGACGCTAGAGTGCAGTAATGTAAATTTTTGTTTTCATTTGTTTACAGAATTCAGAGTTTTAACCACCTGTCATCTTGTTTGGAATTTATGTAAGTTTTTATTTTTTATTTTATTTTCCTTTTATTATTTCGGCTATATTATGATGTCTACTGAATCCTTTAATATTAAGAAACAATTAGAATAGTTGAGTTAGCTAAATTAGTTAAAATAAATTGAAGAAACAGAACCTAAAAATGACTAAAGTGACTATATCATTCATTGATCATGGCAATTTTGCGAATCACTTTAGTATTTCTACATTGAAGCTCACCCAAAGTGCATTAATATTTAATCGAAAGATGAAAAGCAAGTAATCCGTGTCTGACATAGCTGTATTGTTATATACCTACCTAATATTTTCTCATATTTTGCGGTGATACCTATTGAAACATTCACCTTATTGCCAAATTCCACCGATCCCGGAATTCCGTAATTAATAGCAATACAGAACACATAGAATATATGCTGTAATTTATATTATACTTGGTTGTTAACTATTTGTTATGTATAAAGTTCATATGTAGATAATGTTTTGTATTATACTTTTTTGAATTTTGTTAGTGCAGTCGCTAAAATAAAATGGCGTATATTTGGATGTTATAATTATTACATTTTTATATAACAATTCTGATCAAACAACGAATCATATCTAAATTAGAGCGCAACTTTAACTTATAAAAGCAAATTATATTTTTAGATAATGTCCGATATAAAAGCTACAATCGCGAATCTGTGCGACATTTTAAAATTATCATGTGATTTTGATATGAAACCTGTGTTTTTCAAATTAGCTAAACACGATAAAATTGACGATAATGTTGTAAGTATCATTGTTATTTAAAATATCTTTCACAATATTTACATTTTTAACTTTTTTTTAAGGTCAATACATTTTGGAATTTATTAAATGTTTTATGTCAAAATAAATCAAGCGACAATATAATTCAGAATGTTAAAATATATTACGCTGGCTTAAACTATACAAATTTAGAATTCTATTCTTTACCAGATGATATGAGTCATGGAAGTAGAGAATTGCTAATAGCATTTTCGTGGCTTTTAGGTAAACATGAAATTTTAGATTACCCAATAAAAAAGAAAATATTAGATTCGAAAATTAGTCAAGAATTTGCATCAAATCTTCCAAAAAATACACAACTGCAGCAAGAAGTTGATGTTGCATTTAGAACAATTCTAGAATATCAAAATTATATTTTGTTGTTATGTGGAAAAATTAACACAAATATAAAAGCGATTTCAGAATATAACATGAAAACATCTCAACTATTACATAAGGTAGATATATATTTTTAAAGAAGTTTTTCAGAACAATATAGAAGAAACATTTTTAGATTCATAGCAAAACAGAAAATTTATCGGTAGGAGAATTATATCAGTTGAAAAATGTAGGAAATTTAAATTCATATCTGCAAGAAATTAAAACAGTTTCTGATTTAATTGAAGCACGTTCGAAGTGGAAAACAAATGAGAAATATTTTTGGAAGTGGATGGTATAAAATTTAACTTCAAAAAAATTCAGCTATAATATTCACATTTCCAGGTAACAGTTATTGAGTTGAAAAGTGAAAACCCAATGAAGCCTCTGGATAAAACTTATCTTAAATCATTCTTCAAATGTTTGCGAAAACATGTGAAAGATATATTAACGGAAGACGATCATCAAAAACAAATGAAGCTCTCGATAGATGAAACAAAATTTTCAAGATGTGTACAATCAGATGAAACTAAAGCAATTGAATCTCAATTAAATAATTTTGATATTACTTTGAAAACATTAAAACAAGAGGAGGAAAGAAATATTCAAGTTATTTATGAACATCTACGCAATATATTATAAGTAATGTGCCAGCATATATTAATTTATCATTTTGCTGTCATTGAAAATAAATAATAAAAGTTTTTAAGACGGTTTCCAAAACTGTTCACAATTTATTTTTACCATAAACAAATAAAATAGTTTGGTTTCATCTTATATTATTTCCGAGGATATCTTTTATATTCTTATATTTGTTAATTTTGCACATTATGTACGAACAAAAATCATTATTCATTTAGATCAAAGCTCGCCAGAGTTCACTCTTTGTTGTTTTATTTTTATGTGCGGCAAGACCTCATGCAAAAAATGTTGGTAGTCACAGATCAAAAAAAGTCATTTGCGTCAGTACCGTCATATTTTGAGGTTATATCTATTTTAGTTCAATGTATTGTATACATAAATGTTATGTAAATACTGTAAATATAAATTCATCAATTAAAGATGTCACAAATTATGATGATAATTGCAGCTGCACATTTAGTGTACTGTCCATTTACAAAAGTTGAAGAAAGTTTCAATCTACAGGCTATGCATGACATCCTCTATCATGGCTTGAATTTAACAAAGGTAGTATGGCTCTAATCAAAATAATAATTACATTATTAATATTTAATTATTACAGTATGATCACTTGGAATTTCCTGGTGTAGTACCTCGAACTTTTATCGGTCCATTAGTGGTTAGTTTTTTATCGTCACCAATTTTTTGCATTATCCAGCTTTTTGATTTAAACAAATTTTGGACACAATATTTAGGTATCAAACAAGAATATGTTTCTCTTATAGATTTATAATATAAATATGTTTCAGTTAGAGCTACACTTGGTGCACTTGTAGTAGCAGCTTTCAGTTCACTCGTAAAATCTTTGGAACAAGTTTTTGGTAAACAATGGAGTTTTTGGTTTCTGTCAGTAACAATTACACAATATCATTTTATTTATTATCTCAGTCGACCGCTTCCAAATACAATGGCACTGCCTCTAGGTTAGATATTTTATTCTTCATTCACAGGGGATGAGCGAAAGTGCACCCGTTTCTCAAACACTAATTTACAGCATCACATCTATATAGAAACTAATAGAACCCCCATAATTTTAATGTCTTATAATTACTATTATATATATATAAATATTCTGGAGCAAAACTGTCTCAAATTGTTTTATAAACAAACAATCAATATTGATATTTTTCCGAATCTGTAGAATTCATTTATTTTTTAAAACTTCTAGTATTGTTTTTTAAATATTTCATATCTTCTCTTGCTCCAGAATATATGTTTACGTTTCAATTATAGACTTCAAAATGCTCATTTTCTCACACATTCTTTTATCTCCTGTGAATCAGACATTATTTGGATAAAAATGTATATTAAATATGTTTACAAATTTACAGTCTTGTATGCAGTAAGCAGTTGGTTAAGACAGAACACAAAACGATTTATTTTCTGCTCTGCAGCTGCAATTATCATTTTCCGTTCGGAATTAGCAATGTTTCTAGGATTGTTACTGTTATATGATTTACTTTGCAAACGAATAACAATTGTTGAGTAAGTATAGCAAAAAAAAAACATCACTTCTCAATCCCATCAAATGGGGAAGCACGAACCCTTGAAATATACCTTAGCTTCATCCTGAAATTAATCTTTGGAAAACATTCATATTCATAATTCCTTTCATACAAGCTCGTTTATATACATCCTAGATTCAGGGATGGCGAACCTTTTTTGATGTCCGTGCCACAAAGTCATAAAAATTCTTTTTTAAATAGATAACGTGCCACAATAAAATTTCATTCGAAATGTTAGCGTGGCGAAACTATACGTAAGTATTTTGAAAAAGTTACACTTCCAACGTTTCGGCGATAACCATCGCCTTCTTCAATAAACGGTTATATTTTTTAACAAGTCATTGAAGTTTCAAAGACGACGGTTTACTAAAAATGACTAATGCAGTCTGTCGTCTGATTCGAGCGCTGCGATGGCAACAACATGCAATAACATTAGAAGGCGAAACTGGATACGCAAAAAAAAATATCTAATGCGCATCTTTATATACTTCGAGAGAATTCATGCGATATTTTAATAATAAAATGTATAATTTGACAGTTCTAGTTAACATACTAAGTACTACAAATTTATATCATAAATTATATATTTGTCCGTCAGTACGGTGGTGTGGATAGCGATACGGAATTTGAATCCGGAGATCCCGAGTTCAAATCTCACTCAAGCTAAATATTATATGAACTACTACACTGCGGTTCGGTGAGTGCGGACCCTGTACTGTTATTTTGATTAAGGTCCTGTTGTACAGAGTAACAAATAAATAAATAAATTAAGTGTAGATTAATAATTTTTAATTCATTTCTATCAAAAAAGATAACTTAAAAATTGTAATTTTGTGCGTGCCATCAAAATTTTCAAACGTGCCACTTGTGGCACGCGTGCTATTGGTTCGCCATCCCTGTCTTAGATCATCCACACAATCTCTCCCCTTCAATTGACCAAGCTTTCATTCGACATACGTTCCTCATGCACAAATCATCTCAACTGATATAATCTCACAGAAATATGTTTAAATAAATGTATATATATTTTTAGATTATTTAAATCTGCAATTCCGGCAGGAATTTTATGTTTATCGTTAACAGTTGCAATAGATTCCATATTTTGGAATCGATTATTGTGGCCTGAGGGTGAAGTACTATGGTTTAACACAATTTTAAACCGTAGTTCTGATTATGGGGTATCCTTTACTATCATACTAACCATTTTTTCAACATGATCTTATATTATTTCTTAATTAAATTATATGCAGACTTCGCCATTTTTGTGGTATTTTTATTCAGCAATTCCTAGAGGCATGGCTGCCTCGGCATTACTAGTTCCTCTTGGTGTCTTGTTCGATTCTCGAGTCCGAAAAATATTAATACCAGCCGTATTATTCGTCTTTTTGTACTCGTTTCTACCTCACAAAGAATTAAGATTTATTATTTATGTTTTTCCGTTGTTTAACGTTGCTGCAGCTACAGCTTGCCATAGAATGTAAGTTTATAACGTTAGAACAAATATTTTTAGCCCGTCTTCTAAAATACTTTGTTTATATCTTATATTTTTGTGAATATTTTATGTATAATCAGATAGAATGTGTCGGATAATTCGTTTGTACTTTTTTCATCATTTAAATGATTTTACTTCCGGTTTCTCTAAATCGATTTTAATAATACTGATCGATAGTATAAATTATGATTAACAGCGAATAATTGGTAATTGATCTAACTATATGTTTTCTTGTTAAATGTTCTTGAGATAAATGCTTCTTATAAAAAAATAGTCAACAATTATTATCGGAAACTGTGAATAAATTAACAGATTTTTCAAACATTTTCGTAAAAAAAACGGGCTTTTTTTAATTTGGAATGTAATCAATTCTGTGTCACGACCCTGTTGGAAATGATACTTATACAGGTAACATCTAGTAAGAGAAGTTTTAATTCATTTCTGAAAATTAAAAAAATTATATACCTCGTGAAGAAAGTGTCATTCTTCCCTCAGATAATTTATATCCCTTGCCTTTGACTCGGGACATGAAATATCTCACTTTCTTTTCTTGATATACAAATATATTCATATTTTTTTTTAGATGGGAAAATCGAGAAAAAACAGTAATATATAACGTCTTATCATTTGGTATAGGTTTTCACTTAATTGTAAATTGTTTATTTACGCTTTTTATGCTGAGTATATCAGCAACAAATTACCCTGGTGGTGCTGCAATTTCTCGGTTTCATAGACTGGCCAAAGATGAATCTCTTGTTTACGTCCATATAGATAATTTAGCTGCTCAAACAGGCGTGTCACGATTTACTCAAATCAATGATAGTTGGAGGTAAATTGTACATTACTAAACATTTAGATTGTTATTAAATACATTTTTATTTATAGTTATAGTAAAGACGAATATCTAATCCCAGGTAGTGATGAAATGCTAATATTCACTCATTTATTAACCGAAGCGAAAAGTAAATATTCATCGAATTTAAAACCGTACGCCAGAACTCATGACGTGTTAGATGTTGTTGAAGGATTTTCCGGAATTACTTTCAATTATAATATGATTCCACCAATAAAAATTAGAACCAAACCTTCGATTTTTATTTTAAAACGAAAGGAGGACGTTGTTATACCTACATTTGATTCTATAGAAAAAATAAATAGTGAAATCTCTCCTCAAGAAATTGAAGAAGAAATATTGTTAGAAGAAGATTTAACTTTGGAATCATTTGAAGACGTTACCGAAGAAATTAGTAAGGAAGAAGAAATTATTGATGAAAGTACTGAAGAAATACAACTACCACAAATTGACGAAGCTAATGATAATAATGAAAAAGAAATTAGTGCTGAATCGATTGTGACAGATGATAGCAATGTAAATATAAAAGTTAAACAAAATATTAAAAAAATAATTGAAGAATATAAAACTGTAAATGATGAGGATATTGTATCTGAAGAAGTAGAAGAAGAAAAAGAACCTCTTGGAAATTTGAAAAATGCTAAAGAAGCTGTAAGAAAATTAATGGAGCAAAGAAAATTGAAGAAAGTAGATGAATTAAAGAAAATACGAGAAGAACAAAGGCAGCTAGAAAAAGAATTAGAAATAAAGAAAGAAGAATTAAGAATAATAAAAGAAAGAGAAATGCAGTTACAAAAAGAAGCACAATGGAAGAAAGAACAAGAAATTATATATGAAACTGTTGAAACTGTTCATGTAGAAAATATAACGAAATTTGTAGAAAAAGTTGAACAAAAATACGAAGAAAAAGATAAAACAGTAAAAATTCCGAAACAAATAATTGAAAAAGTTGAAGCTGAAAATAATAAAATACCAAAAGAAGAAATAATAGAACAAGTACCATCTAAAACTACTACTACCACTATTCCTAAACCTATTACTACTAGTACTACTAAAATGAAATCAAAGGATAAAATTATTGAAAAGGTGCAACAATTAGAAAAACACATTGAAACAGAGATGGATACTGAAACAAACAAACCAAAAATACAAGAAACAATTGAAATAAACATTGATAAAAAAGTAGAACAAGTGAAAGACTCAAAGAAAACAAAAGGTGAAGAAGGAACAGTTAAAACAAAATCTACTGAAAAACTGGAAGAAAAAATTGTTGACCAGCTACGAAAATCAGATAAACTTAAAATTGATCCAGAAAAAATACCAGAAGTAAATAAAATTGTAGAAACAAATAAACCAAAAGAAAACGTCCATTTAAAAATTGACGAAATAAACAAAAATTTAGAATTACAAAATATAAATAACGAAAAAAATATTGTTAAGAATGAATCAGTAAAACAGGAAAATAAAGAAAAATGATTTTAACTTTTGTTGCTTTTAGGAATGCAATTGGTTTATTTTGATTTTATTTTTATGCATTTAAGTTGAAATCAATACAATTTATATGATTGCTCTGAATTTTATACATAATGCTGACGCATTTATATTTTATAAAAATATAGCATACTTGATCTGTGATCACTCAGAATATTTATATTACTTTGTACAAATGGGATGTTAACAATGTTTTAAAATAAATGAAATAATGAATTACAAATATGTTCTTAATAAATTTATTTAAATAAACATAACTTTATACAGTAGACACAAAGGATGGAATATGTCTTACTACAATTTTACTATTAACAATTAAGTACATTTAATTCTTCTTTGGTACCGCCAAGTCCCAGAAAAGTTTAAGCATCATTCCGGTTCCTGTAAGCATCAATACAATTGTCGCTTGGTACATAAGTTTATCTGTAATTCCCCCCTTTAAAAATACGGGGACACCATCATCGACCTAAAAATTAAATAACTTGTATTATATATAAACATTGAAATTATATTGCTGTACCCCAAATTTGGCTTGCTTTTTCTTTAAGGAATGAAATTGGGTGGATGGGCTCGAGTACTGTCTAGTGCAAATTCTGGCCAACGCCAAAGATTTCTAAAACAAATAACAATAAAAGCATGAATAGTATAGAGAAATATAATTTTTCCAATATGCAAAAACCTTAATTATATAATATTATCAAAGCCATATTTGTAAAAAAATATCCTGAACCTGATTACGTAATTGAAAAACTGATCGTCAATTGTTCCAACAAAACTTGAATCAAATGTGGCATAATTAAACAATATCGAATCGATTATTTGACGGCAATATAAAGTATATCATGTGATTTATAATTTAGATTTTCTTTTATTCATTAAAATAAAATGTAAGCTTTATTGGCAAATGAACAAATGAATTGCATTCTATTATTTATGTGATAGAAAAAGCATTTGCATTAAATGAATAGATCAAATACCTGTACGGAATTCATTGCTGAATCCTATCCAAATTATTCAAGTTATGTTCTCAACAATCTCTGTAATGGCCGTCAAAATTCACTAGTTAGTTATTTATTCGTTTGCAGTGTAGTTGGTATTATACTACAAACTTATATAGAACGAAACCATCATTTGTTTTCATGCTTCATTTATCATAAAAAGGTATTAATCTATTACTATTAATTATAGAAATAATAACATATTTATTATGTGTTTTAACATCTATTATTATTTAAACATAATCAGCAAGTAAATATTAAATTTGCTGAACGCATTTTGTCTGATTTCATTTCTGTTGTCTTATTGGTGTGACCATTTTGCCGCCAACCGTCATTGGCAACGCTTAATGTGCATTGTGCATGCAGGTTTAAACGACCAGTAAACACTTATTTTTAGTTAATTTCTAGTGCTTGTTATAATAATTATTATAAAAAAGAAGTGCTTATTTATTGTAAGTTCAAAGTATTAATTTATTGAAATGTGTTTGGTTGTTGATATAGAAACAAAAGACATTTTGTGATGATTTTCCTTTTTTTCTTGTTACAGATATTAAAACAATGGCAGACGACTGGGATGAATCTCCTTCAGGAAACACAGTAAGAATTTATTTTTCTATTGCTATATTTCTTCAATAACTAATCATTACATTAATTTACTGCTAAGGTTGTGAGTTTCCTAACCTATGTTTACATCAGTATTAGTATGTTTGCATCTTTGATACAATTTTAATACATCTGTAATTTTTATGTTTAGAATGGGGGTGAATCTGTAGACACTGGAAGAAATTTTTCCAGAGGTAGAGGTTTCGTGAAACAATCCAGTGCAGGTCCAGGACATGATGATGGTGAATGGGGTGACGATAACAATGACCGCTTCGGTTCTAACGCACGTGGTAATTATTTTCAATAATTTTCATATTTTATAAGCTTATAATAACTTGTTTTAACTTGTTCTATAATTAAAAAGTATATTTTTTCTCTGTATGATTAATGTTATTTTATGTTTATTAGTTAAAATGTTTATACGAGAACCGTAACAATACTGTTTATCAATTAACGAATTATTTACTCTTAACCACATCATTGAACGATTTATGTATTTTGACTGTAGATAAGATAATTTATTTTAAATATGTGCGGTTAATTCTAATCATAATAATATTGTGCTTCCAGGAAACCGCGGCGGTGGTCGCCGAGGCGGCAGGGGCGGCTTCGATAATAATGGAAATGGCGATGACACATGGGGCTCCAACGACAACGACGGGGGCTTTGAACGCCGTGGACGCGGCGGTCGTGGTGGCAGAGGAGGTCGCGGGGGCCGTAGTGGTTTCGGCGATGATGGAGAAGACGGCGGATTCGGTGAACGACGAGGACGTGGAGGTGGTCGCGGTAGAGGAGGTAGAGGTAGCTCTAGAAACAATGATGGTGACGACTGGGGTAATGGTGACACCGGCGACGACAGTTGGGGTGGCGGCCGAAATCGAGGAGGACGTGGAGGTGGTCGAGGAGGCGGTGGATTCCGCAATAACGATAACGAGGATGGTGACGAATGGGGTGGCGGCGGCGGCGGTGGTGGTGGTGGTGGTTGGGGAGACGATTCCGGTGGAAGCCGTGGCGGTAGAGGCAGAGGTCGCGGAGGCCGTGGGGGCGGTAGAGGTGGTGGTCGTGGTGGTGATGATGATGGTGGAGACTTCGACGGAGACAAACCTGCTATGGAAAAACCCCGAGAAATTTACATCCCTCCCGATCCGACTGAAGATGAGACTGAGATGTTCGGAACATCGATTACTTCCGGCATCAACTTCGACAAGTACGATAATATTCCTGTTGATGTCAGCGGTGATAACATCGTTCCAGCCATCAATAGTTTTCAAGATTCTGGTCTACGTCAAATCCTCTTAGATAATATTAAAAAGTCTGGATATAATAAGCCCACTCCCATCCAAAAAACCGCTCTTCCTATCATTCTGGCGGGCCGAGACGTCATGGCTTGCGCACAGACCGGCTCCGGCAAGACTGCGGCGTTCTTGCTGCCGATTATCCACAACCTTCTTGACCAAAAGGTTGACCTCATTGTAGATAGCAGTCACTGCGAGCCCCAAGTCGTTATTGTCTCTCCCACGAGAGAACTTGCTATTCAAATCGGTGCCGAAGCGAGGAAGTTCGCACACGATTCTATCATTAAGACTGTTGTTACTTATGGAGGCGCTTCTGTCAACCACCAGATCTCACAAATAATGGTATGTATTTTATTTCTTGTTTATTTCAACTGTAACAGCACACTATGTTCCGTCATATGGAGCAGAACTAACCTTGAAATAATTTATTAGATTCATCTTGTAATTAAACATTTATATGTTGTCGCATCAAACTTCAGCCGCATTCATAATTCCGTTCATACAAGTTTATGTATTCCTTCCATCAATCAAAATATTTTGTTCACGCAACCGTTATTTACTTCAAAAATAGAAGAATTTCCAATTTTTATTTATTTTTTTTAATCATAGGTTTAATGACAAAAAGATATTCATAAAGTGACGACGATTCGAACCAGGATTAACAAAAATTTAGTTACATGTTGAAATTTTATTGAACCTAATCCTAGTTCGACACTTTTAAAATAATTGTCTTCATTAAAGCCATGATTACGAATTAACGTTCGGTTTAACAAAACTTACAAACTTTGAACTATTATTTAGGAGAGAAACAAGTTTTGGAAGACTATTTTAGGAAAATGTCTGTTTTATAGATGTTAAGGGATATTTTTTCGAAAAATGGCGGCCATACAAACGTTTTGAGCGCCGTTTTGGAAGACTGTCTTTAAAATATGTTTAGAAGATTCCTCTTGGAGTTAAAAACAAAAAACAGCGGTCATATCAGCTTTACACTGGACTCCTCGGACAGTGATACAGGATTCACATTCATATGATAATGGACAATTGATTTTTTTATCGTGACTTCTTCTTATGTCCATATTTTAAGCTCTTCAATTAACTAAGTACGCAATTTTGAATATTGCGGCAATTATTATTTTTTTTCCAAAGTTAGCAATATTTTTTAAAAATTGAATGAGCCTGACCTGTAATCAAAATCAGATTCAAATCGGTAGAATATTGCAGGACGCATATTGTATATACCTATATTCCTGTCATTCACATCATATTCATCTATTTATTCCTCGATCATGCAACATATGTTCTACAGCCACACATCCACCCCTCTTACTACCATTCTTTTCAATTGTATAATTTATTGTAGAACGGTTGCCATATCCTAGTGGCAACTCCAGGACGTATGAACGATTTCGTAAGCCGTTCGCGTATTACGTTTAACTCTATACGTTACGTGGTTCTCGACGAAGCCGACAGGATGCTCGATATGGGCTTCCTTCCGGCCATTGAGCAGATGATGAGCCACGAAACCATGGTTCCTACCGGCGAACGCCAAACCCTCATGTTCTCCGCTACTTTCCCCGAGGAAATCCAAAGACTGGCGTCTCGTTTCCTTCAAGAGTACTTATTTATCACTGTAGGTATCGTTGGTGGCGCGTGTACAGATGTCCAGCAGGTCTTCCACCAGGTGGATAAATTCAAAAAGAGACAAAAACTTCTCGAACTCTTAACAGAAGAAGGATCTGAAAGAACTTTAGTTTTTGTTGAAACGAAACGCAATGCTGATTTCATTGCAACTTATCTCAGCGAAAATAATCTTCGAACAACAAGTATACATGGAGATCGTCTACAGAGGGAACGTGAAGAAGCTCTGCGTGATTTTAAAACTGGTCATCGGGATATTTTAGTAGCTACCGATGTCGCTGCTCGTGGTTTAGATATAAAGAATGTCAAGCATGTGATCAACTACGACTTGCCAAAAAGTATAGATGAATATGTTCACCGTATCGGTAGAACTGGAAGAGTAGGCAATCGAGGAAAAGCGACCAGCTTTTACGATAACAGTCAAGATGGCCAAGTAGCTCCGAATTTATTAAGGATCTTAAAACAAGCGAATCAGAGCATTCCTGATTGGTTGGAGAGTGCTGCTGCAGGCGGAGGCGGAAGTTACAGTTCTGGACGATTTGGCGGTCGAGACGTCAGAGGGGTAAACTATTACTCTATTTCCCTGGAAATGGGTGCAGTATTAATTGTATGTTTCTTAGCAGGATACGTTCGGTCAAGCAAAAGACTTCAATACCGGTGGAACGGAAGAACCAGAGGAAGAATGGTAGGATACCAAACGACTGTGATTAAATAGCTTAATAATTATGTTGAATTATTGAACATTCGTGGCACATTGTTTTCGTTACAAAGAGTTTGTTTTTTTTTTCTTTTATTATATTATATTTTTTATAATAATTGAACTTTATTTTGTTGTCCATGACTATCAATAAATCAACGTTTGTAAGATGTTTGAAGATAAATCCCATTCTTTATATTGTTAAATGTTAAGTTAATGGCTGTTTTTTTAACAACATAACTATTGTTAAATACTCTAGTAAAAAAGAAGTGTATTATTTTAAGTAATAAACCAGTACAATTAAAGATATTCTTTGATATAAAAAATTGTGTTATTGTTTATTGATTTTATGACAAATTTTCAAACTAATATTTATTAAAATGTTAGCAACTATAGATCAAATATGAATTCGTTTGAAAATTTAGCATTTAAATGTTATTTTTGAATCATTCTTTTAAAATTATTTATCTGATTTTGACAAGTGTTTTAATTTTTCATATATTCATATATATTTTTATTCAATCAAGGTTCTCACACAGAAAAGATAAATATGAACGTCTATCAAATAAAATACAAAATGAATGTTTAAATATTGTTTGTAAATTCCATCGTTTATGTAGTACTTATTTATAATTATTATAGTCAAATAATCTGTTCTTTTTTATTTGTTACTAAAATATGTGAATATTTTTTTTTTCAGTTGGCGCTAATCCCTGGGCGGAATGATTTGAAAGACATCCACAATAAAAAGTTCTTTGCATTTGTTTTATGTCCATTCAGCTGTTATTTTATTTTATACAGTGTTTGAATGGAGCTGTTTTACCATTGGATTCAGCGGATCAAAATACATACGTATGTAAATTTTTGTTACAATATTTCTGCGAGAAATAATTGTAGAACAAATTGTAAAAATTATATGTCTAATGAAAGATTATCAATAATTTTTTTACAATTGGTTTCAATATATATACTTTTATTTTTTTCATACGCGGTCATGATATGATATGCCTTCCGAACATTGTCTTACGTAAAATCCATTTAATTTAATTATCTAATTACCTAAATAATTTAGTTGGACGATGAAATATTTTATGTTGAATATTTTAGATATAATAAATATAAATTTACCGTCTATAAAGTAAATGCTATTTATAGAGACGTTATTATTTAAAGGTTTTATCAGAAATTTATTCAAAAGCTAATAATCTTGCTTTTACTTATTTATAAATAAAAATATAGCATTAATAATAATTATTTTTATTTATAATAATATCAATAGTAAAATTATAAATATTGTATTTGAAATGTAGATTTGTCTATCTTTCAAGGTAAATTATTTATAGTAGTTATGACTTGTCTGACAATTAATGGCTAATTAGTCTGTCCGAGCCTGCAGCAACGTAAAATAAAACGTTATGAAGTGAGTGTTCGCTACTATACAAGTTGTCTATCTCTCTTTAGCACATTGTAATTATCGGAGTGGTTTTTAAACGTATGTTATGTCGGTACTAGACAATCATGCAAAGAGCACGAGCTCTTTCACTTAGCAAAATGTCTCGTGGTATGTTCTTTCTAATTTTATCACCTATTCTCTGTTACTAATACATTGTTTTTATGTTTATAGGAATATCACCGAGATATGCAATCATCTCCTGCGGCCTCAGCATCACCTTGGTGTTCATACCAATGTCATGCCGCTAACATGTATAACATCACCGGAGTTTTGGAACATCTTGTCTATGTAAGAAAATTGGTATTTTTTAATTATTTTGGTAAAAGTCTGTTAAAAACAATAATAATTATATTATTTTAAATTGAAAATTTTTAATAACTATCTTACTTATTATTTCTTTACTATTTTGATGAACCTGTTAGTGGATGTTCTTAGAATGTGTCAGGGGTTTGTGCTACCCCATTTATGGGATATAGCGTGATATTATATATATACAGGATGTTTCACAACTTAAAGCAAAAAATTAAAGGGTATATTCTGTACGACGTGCTGTTCATGAAACAAAAAGAATTTTTTTTAAATTCGAAAATTTAAGGGTTGTTTACCTAAAATATTTTTTGTAGTACTGTCCTGGATTCGCTTTCCTATTAAACACAAATAATAAAGTAGGTATCAACTACGAAAGAATAATTACACAATTCAATTATTAGCAGTTATTTATAATAGAATTTTATTTAATTAATAACTTTAACATAATCATCCACCCAGTGGCAGTGGCAACGAAAAATGTTGGACTGGGAAACATAGAAAATAGTTTTGCGATTTAAAAAAAAATTCTTTTTGTTTTATGATCAGCACGTCGTACAGAATATACCCTTTAATTTTTTGCTCTAAGTTGTGAAATATCCTGTATATATTTGAGAATTTATAGTATAAATAATCCACTTAAATATAATAATGGTGAATGTTTACTTACTGACGATCTACTAATAGCTGGTGAAACGTTTTAATCCATTGCCAATTAGTGTTAAGGGTGATTAATTATATTTTCCATTGTTAAGCCTTCTAGAATTATTTGAGACAAAAATATTTGTAGTAAGTTATCATGACTGTAAAAATTAAAACTATTTTTTTTATTGACTGAAATTATATGAGTTAAGAGTATCTGAAAAGTAAATGAGTGCTCTAAGACGATGGCTAGAGGATCCCAGATGTCATTTACATCTTTAAAATGTTTTAAGGTCTTTATAAACATTCAAAGTTTTGTAAATTGTCCTAAAAGTTAGCTGATTACTCTAAGACGATGACTAGAGGATTCCAGCTCTTGAATACATCTTAAAACTGTTTTCAAAATCTTTAAAAACATTTTTAAAAATTTGAAACTGTCTTAAATATATAGAATCGTTTTAAGATCTTTTAAATTGTCCTGAACACAAGATGAAACATTATAAAGTCTTTAACACTATTCGATAATCTAGCTGAGTATTTTAAGAATAATTTAAACTTCATGATATAAATAAGCTACAACTAAACGCATCTTCCATCATCATCTGGAAGTGATATGTTGTTTTTAACTTTTAGTTTAGTATCTATTAAATTGTTTCTAATTCCACTGGATGACACTAACTAATGTTCATACTTTCTGAAAACAGTTTAAACACTTTAACATTTTTATAATACTTTTTAAACGATCATAAAAGTTAATTCAGTGCGTAAAAGTGATGGCTTGTTCGATCCCAGCTTGTCACTAACATCTTTGGGAGCCGTGATTGACGGCTGGTAACTGGATGATTTCACACCGAGATATGCTACTGTAAAGTGTCACTCCCAATAATGGGTAAAAGGCGTGATGATACATTTATTTACTTATGTGTAATTGTACTTTCAATCAATTCCAACATCCTAACACGAAAAAAGTAACTTCAAAATTTATTTCTACTCAACTGGTTTTTAAAAAATATGTTTGACACTCGCTCTGTTTTTTAGGATACCTTGAACAGTCTACGGAGAATCTGGAACACGAGGATGCCGAACTGAAGGAATGAACGTTGCAGATGATGGTCATGAGCACTTAGAGGAGACGTCACTTTATCTGGACATTTCACTGTCATTATTTTTCAAGTAAGTGTATCTTTTATATTTATTTAAAGAGATACGATAATTTGACTGCTAATTTTATTATTTTTCCAAAAGAAGTAATAAAATGGCAGCTGAAATTCAGAATGACAGTTTTGCAATAACTTTAGATACATTTACAAATTTGACATTTTTTAATCGAATGTAACATTGTAACTAGTAACGATAATTAAAATCAAGTTTAAAAGTTTAATTCCTCATTCTTTAAATTATACTTGAGCATATTTGCATTTTCTAGTATAATCACCCTTAATAGTTATTAGCTATTTAAAAAAAGTCAATTTATGAACAATAATTCTTTTTTTCTACGATTGCTATGAAAAGTTGACAATTACGCTCTCATTTGTCATCGTAAAGTTGACGTATCGAAAAACATCTTTGCGCGCGTCTCCAATGGCAACGCGCGAAAAAAATGTTAAAAACGCGCGTTTCCAATGGCAACGCGCGAAAAAGATATTAAATGCGCGCTTATTTCAATAGTTACCAGGGATACAAACAAAACAGAAACTTGTCATATTGACAGTTGACAGAATGAATTTATTTTCATTACGTATACGTTTTTAAATAATTTTAAGATGCAATCGTAAAAAATTATGAGTGTATCACGAGAGTAAAGGGTCTTTGTTCCTCTTGCACTATTGCAGCGCGAGCCGAAGGCGAGAGCTGCAATTACCGTACTCGAGTAACAAAGAATCACTTTACGCTCTTAATACACAAATAACTATATTTGTAAAATTGACATTTTTAAACTACTGTAATATTTAAACCACTAAAGATAATTTAAATTGGTTTCAAATTTTAAATTCTCCATCTTTTGACCTATATTGAACAATATTTTCATCCCTTAATAATCAGTCCACCAGAAAGTTATTAATTTAAAAAAACAGTTACTCAAGCAAGGATAGTGTGTTAAGATGAGAATGTTTGTTGAAGTTTGATTCTTTGATGAATCTGATGAGTGGATGTTCTGTGAAGGTTTTAGGGGTTTGTGCTACCCCATTTCATGGGGTATAGCGTGATGTATGTATGTTATGTAAGAGTTAAAATAATTAAGCTAATATTCAATTGAAATCAAAATTTCAAATGTTTTTTATTTAAAATTTGCACATAAAAAATGAGAAAAGAAATTATAAATAATTCTTCTTTTATGAATTTAAGAAAATTATTACTAATATTTGTAGTTGGTTTAAAAATATTATCTTATATTTATTATATGTGGTTATGGCATACCTTTGGTGTCTTACGTAAAAGCTATTTAATTTAATTATCTATATCAGTGAACTGTTAGCTACTAATAATTTTTAGTATTTTGGAGTAATTTTAAGTGTTAAACGTTTGTAAAGAAGTACAAAACTATTTACAAAGTGTTCATTTAATTTTAGTATCGAATTTTGGTGGTATAAAACGCGAATAATTTCTATATTACGCGCTTTTGTTTCTTTATTGTTAGGTTAAGTTAATGTGTTTGAGTGAGTGAAACAGTTTTACAATTATTATTTAGGTTAAAAGTATTTAAAAATATGTGTGAAATATTTATTTTAGGAGACACTGTGATCAAAATATGTCCATTTAAAAAGCTAAAATGTAAACAGGCCTTATCAAATGGGGCAGTACGAATCCTCAAAACATTTACTGAATATAGTAGCTATATCTTGCAATTAATTTCTGCCAATCCTTTGCTTCAGCCACATTCATGATTGCTCGCAAATACCTTATGATGTTCGTACAACATTATTATCTTTTCTTTTTGTTACAAGTACGTCGCTCTTCGTGAAGGCTGAACGTCTTTAAATCATCGATTACATGTTACAAATCTGTTCACTCTGCCTTTCGCTCGACACTCTGACTAAGCATCGAAGGACTCTTTTTTTGTGCAGTAGTCCTTATTTATTTTATCACTGTCAAATATGGAAGATAGTGTGGTAAGAATACATTTCTCCCCACATTTATTTTGGTGACTACGAATATTTCTTATGTTTCAGGTAGAAGATTATTTCTATTTTGAAGTAATTATGTTAGCAGTTGGAGCAGTTTGCGAAGAAAGAACCACTTCTGAGCCCAAAAGTGGAACTGGGAAAATTGTCACATTTCTGATCTTCGTTGTACTATTTATTATTTATTTACATATCGTATTCCGCATATATTATGGTACTTCTACAAGCAACTTGAACGCAAATTAAAACATTAGAAGATTTTATGATAGTCTAAAAGGGATTAATTGAAATTCCTTACAACCATTTTTACTTTCAGGTAAGACACAATAAAAAAAGAAATGTACATACCTATTCTTCCAGACCATCCACAATCATAATTCCTTTCATACAATCTCATCTTTCGTTCACGCAACAAACTTTCATTCATGTCCATCTATTTATTCCTAAGTCGTCCACGAAATCTTTCTCTCAATTTCAACAATCTTTCTTCAAATAAAAGTCATAGAGAATGTAATTCGCCATAACTTTTATTTGAAACATATCTTTCTAAAATAATTTAGAAATGTTTGACGATTTTTAGAGTAATAAAAATTAATTTTGTCGACAGAATGCAATAAAAGCTGTTCGTAAGGCAATATACGAGATAAAAATCAAACCAAAATAAGGCAAAGTATTCATGAACCTAGAAGAAGGTGTGAAACGAATTCGAGAAGGGTTCTACGTATTCCGTGGCGAGACCGTCATAAGACCTTCTATGAGAGTGAAAAATGTAGTCGACAATATATAGAAGAAGTCTGGTACGTACAAAATAAAATTCTATAGAATAGTAATGATAGTAAAGAGATAAATTTTATTAAATTAAAATTTAAAAAATTGTAATTATATGTATGTTTTAATTGGTTTTGTTGAAAGTAATTTTAGAACATATACACACCTTTGAAGACGTTACATTGTTAAGTTCTTGCAGATCTCGATGTCTTTAGAGTCATAGCTAATCTAATTATTCCATTAATTAATAAAAATAAATATACCATCACGCCTTATACCTATTACTGGGTGTGGCATTCTGCTATAGCTGATCTCGATGAATAATATATTTATGCACGTAACGTGCTGTTTTAGGTTGTTAAATCAGTCCCCTCCTTCCTCTTTAAGATGTTAGTGAAGGGGGAGCCACAAAAGTAATTTTTATGTTGTGAAAATTGTCGGTTGTAGGAACCTAATCCGGATTTTCAAATCTACGGTCTGACTCGATACCACTGAGCCATCTACCCTATTCATTAATTTAAGCATTTATTCAAACCTCGCTGACTTGAATTTATAAACAAAAATACGATTGTATCTGAGTGGTTCGGATTCCACTTGAAACTATTGTAATTGGAATGAAGTTCCTGTAGCAAATAAATAACCATATTTTTACTGTATTCTCTGATTTGTTGCAGTTTACGTAAATTAGCCGAATTCGGCATTCAGTCCCGGGAGTCGAGCAGACTGTTTGACCCCCATACCCAAGTATCTGGGCCGGCTTCGCTGTCCTTCGCTTCACTTGTCGCAGAATTACACATTTCAGGAAAAACAGATAAGTGATAGTATTATTTATTTATATTTTAATGAATCTAAAAAATATGTAGTCCATGAAAATAAATGTTGTTCAAATTTGTTAAAAAAAGTTGGAAAATTTTGAATAATTTGTTTACACATATATTTTTGTTTTGTTTTTGTTAAACATATAATTTTATTTTGTTGAGACGCGGCCTTGACATACTCTTCATACATCTGTGTTTTACGTAAAAGCCATTTAATTTAGTTATCTATAACTGGCCTGAATAATTCTGTTGGACGATGAAATATTCTTTTATGTTGAGTATTTTTGATGTGATAAATATGTATTTAACGTTTTGAAAGTAAATGGTAAATTATAGAAACGTTATTATGTACACGTTTTGTCAGAAATTTATTAAAAAATACATATTTTACTTGTTTATAAATAAAAGTATAACAGTAACAATAATAATAATTATTTATTATAATATTAAAAATAAAATGATAAATATTGTATTTAAAGTGTAGATTTTTATATCTTGTAAGTTTCAAGGTAACATTCGTTTACACAGTTGTTATGACATGTCTCTAGCCAATTAGTAGTTAATTAAACGGTCCGAGCCTGCAGCAACATAAAATAAACATTATGAAGTGTGTGTTGTTCACTTGCCATACAAATGTCGTCGTATGAAGATGTGACTACGTATTTATAACTTTGGTGGACAACTTTGTTCAATTAAATTCATGAACAAACTTAATGAGAAGTATGTGTAAAATAGTTTGTGATCTTTATTTATGTTTAACTTAATAAACAAATTAAATTATAAATATTGTTATAATTTAATGTTTATAGGGACATCACAGAACCTGCAAGTATCTTCTGCGGCCTCAGCATGATCTTGGAGCAGCTTGGTGTTCTGGACAACATCACTGGAGTTTTAGATCATCATCTTGGAGAAGCCGGTGCCTTTATCAGCGTCACCGGAACTGTTATCATCGTGGCCATCATCATCTTCTTTTGCAACGTCATCAAAGCGGCTGCTCGCAACATTCAAGTAAGAAAATTATTTTTTTTCAATTATTTGGATACAAGTGTGTTAAAAACGATAATAATTATATTATTTTAAATTGATAATTTATAATAATTATCTTTACAATATATTTATTATTTGTTTGCCTTTCTCTTGAACAGTTTGGCTGCTCAGCCAACAGAGGACTCTTTCTTCGTGCAGTGGTGCTTATTAACATTATCACGGTCAAACATGGAAGAAGAAATTTCTTTCTTGAATCATTTCGATCCATTTATTCCTAGGTCATTTACGCATTCTCTCCCCACATCAAATTGTATAGAATAGTAATTAAAATGAAAGACATTTTAGTTAGTTGTATGTTTTATTTGTTTTTGTTTAAAGTAATTTAAGAACATTTGCACAGTTTTGAGGACGTTGATCTCAAACTCTTTGGTGTCAAAGCTGATGTAATTATTCCATGAATTAATAAATATATCATCACGTCTTACATTATCTGTTACTGGGTGTGGCATTCCACCGTACCAGATCTTGATGAATGATATATTTATGCAGATACCGTGTGTTAGTGGTGAGGGGTAATATTTCCTGTAATAAAAATTGCTTGTCGGCCATGGGAATCAAATCCGGGTTCTCAAAACCATAGTCAAGCTCGAAATACGATTGTATCTGAGTGGTTTGTATTCTACTTTAAACTGCTGTCATTGGAATGGAGTTCCTTTAGCAAATAAATAACCATATATTTTACTGTACACTCTGGATTTGTACGTTACTATTGCGTTGTTTTTATGTGTAATAGGGCCATTACGGGCCTGGAATATTCTCCTGCAGCCTCATCATCATCTTCAAGCAGCTGGTGTCCTTACCTGAATGAGCATTTTCCCTTCAAACATATCAAAAGATGACTGCAACATCTATGTAAGAAACTTATTATTTTTAAATGAGCACCAAAATTTCAGCCTTAATTTATTCATAATCAGTATCCAAAAAAACTAAGAGTCTGCTAATCTATTTATCAATTTCAACACCAAATATTTATTTTTGGTATTGCCATTTAATTTCATCCGGGGAGCTTATTTACTATTTGTGGATATTAAAAATTACATTTTAAGATCGTTTAGTATTTTTGATTTCAATTATTATTTTTAGTATTCATTTAATTATTTCAGGCTATCAAAATATAATTTTTTTAGGGCGTAGTTAATTACTTTTTTGATACAATGATAATAGTAAATCTATTTGGGCAGTAATTTGTTTTAAATGTCTATTCTATCGACTAATGCCATGTTAAAATATATTCTTTTTTATTTTTATTATTTAAAATGGCGTCAAACGATTAAAAATCTATATTTCAAAAATCCATAGACTTATACCATACATAAGTATAGGAAAAGGAGTATTTGAAAAATTCAATACTAATGTGTGACGTCACAGTCATAGGCGCGACAATTCATAAACTCGGTACTTTGGGGGCACAAAATAATTATGTCAATAAAATATTAATTTTTATACTTAACAATTAATAGCAACATTTAAAGACTCTCTTAAAGTATCGATCATTTGTATTTATTGATAATTAACAAAGTTATTAGATTTTTAAATTAATTATTTTTTTGTCATATGTGACGACTATGTGAATATCGGAAACTTCCGTTGTTCACGTTCGTGAACCGAAGTTGAAATTTCCGGTGAACTGTCATATTAGTAATTTTGTGTGTTTTGGAGTAATTTAAAGTGTTTTACAGTTGTAAATAAGTACAAAGGTAATTACAAAGTGTTATTTTCATTTTAGTATCGAATTATGGTAGTATAGATAGCGAAAACTACACATATTACGCGCTAGCATTCTTAGTTTATGTTGTCTGATATTGTTAGGTTAATTTTTAATGTTTTTAGTGATTGAATGTGTTTTACAATTATTATTTATTTTGAAAGTATTGAAAAATGTGAAAGAACTATTTATTGGGACAGTGGGACTAAATATGCGCAGTTAATAAAGCTAAACTGTAATCATTGTATTAGTAAATGCAGTTACATCATTAACATTGTAGAAATTATTTTGTGTGTAGATTTGCATGTTTCGAGGTAAACATTTTTTATTTGTTTAATATCTAGTTGAGAATTTATAAAATAAATTCATTTTCACTTTAAAATAATTGTAGTAAATAGTAACTGACAATCCACTAGATATTGTTTAATGATAACTCTAGTAAATTATTAGCTAGTGACAAATTGTCTGTTAGTATTAAGGGTAATTAACTATATTATTAAGTCCTCCAAAATTATTAATGTTTGAAGTAAAAGTTGAATATAAATCAATTGTTTCCAATATTTAACAAATGAGTTCTAAAAAGGTTTCTTTACAATATTTAAATTTGAAACATTGAGAAAACTGACAGAATTAATATAATCATTTCAAATAATTATTTATTTATATTGAAAAGAATTTACATATAAGCAGGTAATAGGTTTTTAAAACTAGTTTTTGCAGTTATATAAAGCATGCGAAATTAATATTGTTTATTGATTTAAATAGAGATTTGTATGCTCTACAATATTTACTTGAAACAATTTTCTGTAAAATAATTTGGGGAGCAATACGCATTATTTTTCCATTTTCACCGGCTATGTGTACTATATTATTCGGTATCAAACTACCCCTTGAGGTTATTTAAAAACATGAGCTCGTAAATCGAGGAAATAAATTTCAATTACTATAAAAAATATGAAATAAACACTTGGCTATGTTTCACAAAATTCAGCCTCCAAGTCACCTTATGAGAGCATCGTCATAGGCTGGCCAGCACAGTTAGTAACCATAGACGTGTTTCGCTCTTATTAGAGCTCATCAGTATGGTATAATTCACTTCTGAATTTTGTGAAACATAGCCAAGTGTTTATTTCATATTTTTTATTAAACCTTGTTTCACCAAGTGTTGGATGACAACTAATTTTGTCTTTGTTGTTATTTCAATTACTATTTTCAAAATATTATTAGTAATTATTTCTAATTATTTGTTGTTGTGTTTGTTAGTTGTGGCATCGAAGAAAAGCAAGGTCTTCTGCAGCTGGTGTTCTGTATCATCGTGGACATCATCATCTGAGCGAACATCTTCTCTTCAAAGTTAACGCAGAATGTCGTCAAGTCCGCTGCTCGCAACAACCAATGTAAGAAAATTATTCTTTTTAAATGGGTTTTATTTAATCGAGCACCAAAATTTCAGCCCTAAATTATTCATAATCGGTTCACCCAAATAACTAGAGTCTGCTAATCTGTTTCTCAATTTCAACACCAAATATTTATTTTTGCTATTGCCATTTAATTTAATCCGGGAAGCTTATTTACTATTCGTAGATATTAAAAATTATATTTTAAGATCGTTTATTATTTTTGGTATTCATTGATTTATTTCTGGTCAAAGCAACACAGTTTTTATTGATAAAATGATTTCGGTGCTCATTTAAATGAGTCACTTTTGAAATGATTTGGGTAAAAGTACACATATAAACAATTACATGTACTACAATAAGTAATGAACAAAAAAGTGAAATTTTAGTTAAATGAGGGGTTATGGATACATTTATACCTAGCAATAGATTTCGTTAAAACCACCCCTATTTAATTCTCAGCTATGAAACTTCTTACACATATAAACAATTACGTTTACTTCAATAAACTATCAACAACATGTGAAAAGTTAGTTGAAATGAGGCGTTATGGACATACTTATACCTAGCAATAGATCCCGATAAAACCATCCCTATTAAATTTATTATTTTGATTTTTTTTTATTAAAGTACGATAGAAATTCAAGAATTGTTTCCTTATTTCTATGTTGTAAATTTAATCATATTTTAAGTACTAGTTTTTTTTTTTAAATTCAGTGTTTACATACTTATTTCTGTATTTAAATATTTTAATTACTGATGAAATTCATAAACACTAATTAAAAAAACAATTTTTGAATTAATGTTATTAAATATATGTCATTTTCAATAAATTATAATTTTTATACATAAAATACACTCCAAGACATTTTGATGTGCACTGGTTTGCTCGGACGTTCGCTGGCGCTGCGTCGAGTACACAGTTCATAACTTGCAAGCGTGGTAGCTAGATGTGCTGCTAGAAAATTAGTGGTTTTAAGTAAAAATATCAATAAATATTAATAAAATATAGTGCCTTTCGTAAGTATAGATGTTATTCTGACGATTTTGATACAAATTTCACCTGGAAATATAGTTTTTGATAATTAAAAATATATCAACATTTTATTACATAAATTGCTATGTACGTAACACATATATAGGATGCGATAACATAGGAATATTACATTTCAACAATTAAATTTGATATAAACGGCTTTAACATCATATTTGAACATGATTTTTAATAAATTTTCTTTAAATCACAATAATATTTTTGCATATCTTTAGATTTTAACAGTTATAAATAGTGTTTTTATTTCGAAAAGCGTGATATATATTATTTATTATTATTTATATACATATATATATTACTTTTTATACATGAAAATGTGTAAAAGTACTAAATTTGAAAGTATTTTCTTTATTTTATATAAATTTATAAAAGTATTTGATTTGTTCAAACGATAAATTTACCGAAGTGAACCTGTTTATTCCATAAATTTAGTCTTGTATGACGCTGTGTTGTTGAATGTTGCTGGATAAATAATTGTACGTTATAACAAAATACTGGTAAATAGTTAACGAGAACATTATTCTAATATTTTCGATAGATATTTGTACTTAAAAACAGTGTAAAATGTATTTTGTAATACATAACAGCTACAAGTGTTACGACATCTTAATAATGTATTTAACTAGTTGGTTTTGCCAATTGTTATTATTATTTCAAAACAATATTCTATTCATTTTGAGTATCTTTCTCAATTTTCATTTATAAAAATTTAATTCAAATATTGTTAATGGCTAAATACGTATTCATGTTATTTATTATCATTTGCTTTCTATATATTTAAATTGGAAAAAGTGTTGATTTGATGACTGCTGAAACAATAATTAAATAAGTCTGTGCGTATTCAAGTTCACCTGCACTCAACATGCAGCGTTTACAAATACAGTATTAATAATTTTTACTCAATTCAGCCATTTTGTAGTTGGTGATGGCATTCGAAAGCCTTCTAAATGGTAGGTTCTTTTTTTAAAGCATTTTAGAGCTATTCTATTAATTGTTTTCTCTGTTATCATTATTAACTTTAATAAATGTTATGAAGTGTGTTACTAATATATTGTTTTTATGTTTATAGGGACATCACGAGACCTGCAAGCATCCTCAGCGTGTATCAACACCCCGGAGGCATCAGCAAAGACTAGTTTGAATATTAAATCTGCTGCTCTCAACATCAATAATGTAAGAACATTGTTATTTTTTAATTATTTGTTTTTTATTTGAGAATTTGTTAAATAAATTCATATTCAGTTTAAAATAATAATGATGAATAGTAACTAGATATTTGTTAATGATAACGCTAGTAAATTGTTAGCTAGTGTCAGTTATTATGAAGGGTAATTAACTATATTTTTAATTGTTAAACCTTCCGGAATTATTTTGGTCAAAAATATTTCAAGTTAAAGTTAAATATAAATAAATGTTCTGTCCTAAAATAATGAAAATGAATCTCCCTGAATAGACTAGCGGTCATTGTATTGAATTGAGTGCTGGTGAATGAGGGGGAGGCACCTAGGAAAGAAGCCATGTTTATTATCGATTAGCTAAACAAAAGTTAGCGGTAATTAGCAATTACAATTAATAGTAACTGTTTATTGTTTGTTCTAGGCGTAATCGAAGAGTAATGCGAGCACTGGATACTCATCTACAACGACATGAAACCCTCCGTGGAGAGAAGAGATTGGAACCTGCAGAACCGGAGTCGAGGAATTTAAACAGAATGAGCTTCGCCAGAGAGCAGCTGCCCTGCTCTTATTGCATTCCTGCGCTGATTGGGAATTGGTACCGATCGATATTTTAAACAAATCATTAGAAATACTTGGAGTGCTGGTGTTGATTCAGACAGCAAACACCGTGGTGATGGTGTCGACGACGATCGCTCTTCAGAAACCTACTCTTCATGTCGGCAGCAAGAGAAGAGAATGGAATCAGACAGAAATGTTCTGGCATTGGTGAGAAATTTATTTATAAATCAAATCACGCCTTTTACCCATTACTGGGAAATTATTCACGTATAAACGTTTCACGTTTTAAATTTGTTTACTTTTATAAAAAATATATAACAATAATAATTTATAAGAATTAATGAAAAAAGTAAAATGAGAAATATTTTATTTGAAATGTAGACATGTTGTGTAAGTTTCAATGTGTTGAGTTTTGTCATTAATTAGTGGCAATTAGTCGCTCTGAGTAATCATGCAACGAGCTCGAGCAAACAAAACGCTGTCCAGAGCTGGTCGCTTGAAAATAATCACGTGCTAGTTAGTTGTTACTGCGAGTGGCTGTGATTTGACCCAATAATGGATAAAAGGTGTGGTGATTTAGTTATACATTCAATTAATTAATTAATTACAACATCCTAACACAAGAGACTTGATATGTTTGACCCCGCTCTGTGCTCATTCAGGTGACTTTGGACAGCTGCAAGAAGTCGACGGAGAATCTGGAGCACTAGGAAGTCGAGCTGGAGGAGATGATGACCCCGGGGACTTGATGTTTGATGGCGTGTCCGGACGCTTCACTTCCAGTACTTTTGCAGGTGAGTGTATCTTTTAAAATTTAAATTGGCTGTAAATATGTCTGCTGTAACTTTTAAACTAGTCAAGATAATTGAAATTGGTTTTAAATTTTGAATTCTCCATCTTTTCAACGATATTTAATCATATTTTATTATAAACCTACGTTCCGCGTACATCTGTGTAAAAGCCATTTATTTGAATCCTTGGCCTAAATAATTTTGTTGGACGATTAAATATTCTTCTAGAAGTATTTTGATTTGGTAAATTACGTAAAACATTAATTGTCTCGTGCTTCAATTAACTTGTAAACATATTTTCAGTCATTAACCAAACACTTATATATTTGTTAATTAAGAAACTAATATGATGGATTGTAATTGCCCAAAATCTGCAATTGCAGATTAGACATGTGCATACTGAACCCCCTTTAGAGTTTGTTTCATTCATAAACTTTGAATAGTCTAAAATATTCTTTACAAAATCTCATTAATTTTATATGAAAAACTTTTCAATTCGCTGCTAAAATTCACGTTTAATTAAATTAATTGAAGCACCAATCTATTTTATTTTAATTATTTTACGTTTAAATTATATACATATTTATTTTAAAATAAGTTTAAATAGTTTTTCAGTCATTTTGAATTCAAATATAAATTTCAAAACTAGAGAATTAATTTATCACTAAATTACTTAGGCGGGTAAAAAAATCCGTGGACTATTTTGGGGGCAAAGACATTAAAATATTAGTTTTCGGGGTTAAATGCTGTTTATAATAAAAAAATATGTTATGAACGTTAATATTAATGATTAATAAATAATATAGAGTAGTTTTTATTGATTAGAAATCAAATTATTTTTATAATATAAACACACAATAATTTGGATGCAACTGCGGCACTGATACAGTTCAACGTTTTAGTAATAGGTGGCAGTAGTATGTTAGTTGTCAGAAACTGATATTTGACAAGTAAACTACATTTGTAAAATGATGTGATATTAAACTAAAATATTGTTAATTGCCAACAAAATGTAGTAGACTAAGTGAGTTTGAATTTAAATTAATTTATAATGCGCCAATATCGTTTTTAGGTATGGATTTCATCCACAAACCATAGACAGATGTCAGGGAATGAAAACAACATTTGTCGACTTTAAAACCAATTAATATGGAAGACAATGTTTACAATCACCACAAATCAACGTCAAAACCAACTTGTGGACCTGGTGCACCAGGTTGTTGATGCACAGTGAAAGCGCCAAACAGGTGAGATGATTTTTTATTTATATTTTTGGGGCTTTATTTTTTGTTTCTTTGTACTTTTAAAATATCTCGACTAGTACAAGACTTACGCGCTGCTAAATAAATTAAATTATTTGTTTAATTTAATTACTTTTTAAACAATGAGTGTATCTTTTAAATGACTAAATGTGGGTTTCCTTTTACTATTTCTAGTATACTCACTCTCAAAAGTTATGATGATTATGAAACTTGAAATAAACATGATGAAGGGTGCTATGCTATGTTACTAATACATTGTTTTTATGTTTATAGGGACATCATCAAGATGTTGAAGCAGCTGGTGTTATTGGAGCTGCCGCCATCCAGAGCTTGGAGCAGCTGGAGCTGGTGTCACCGTGGACATCATCATCAATGTAAGTACATTGTTATTTTTTTAATTATTTTGGTAAAAACAATAATAATAATGATGGTGAATGATTAGTAACTGATAATCTACTAAATATTCATTAATGATAACGGTAGTACATTATTAGCTAGTTAAGGGTGATTAATTATAAAGCTTGTCCCAGAAAAAAATGTCTTCTATAATTTTTAACTATAAACCATATAATTAAATGATTTTTTTTTAAACTATTGAAGACTTTATTGATCAACAACTAAATTAGTTATTTGTGTATTAAGAGCGTAAAGTGATTCTTTGTTACTCGAGCACGGTAATTGCAGCGCGAGCCGAAGGCGAGAGCTGCAATAGTGCAAGAGGAACAAAGACACTTTACGCTCGTGATACACACATAATTTTTTCTACGATTGCATCTTAAAGTTATTAAAAAACGTACGTATACGTCTAAAACTAAATTCGTTTTGTTAACTGTCAATATGACAAGTTTCTGTTTTGTTTGTATCCCTGGTAACTATTGAAATAATCTTTTTCGCGCGTTGCCATTGGAGACGCGCAAAAAAGATATTTTTCGATTGTTCCACTGAAAACGTCAACTTTACGATGACAAATGAGAGCGTAATTGTCATCTTTTCATAGCAATCGTAGAAAAAGTATATAATAGCATATATTTACATTTTAATTATGATTCATCCAAAAGTTGCGCAATTTCCTTTTCACCCCATTCATTAAAATTTGTATAACATAATCAGATATCATTTTTGTAATTTGTTTCCACTTATATTTGAAATTATCGACAGAATTGGGTGGTTTCTTATATTTTAATAACTTCTGCTTCATATGGGACAAATATTTTTTGATTGGGCGCAATTCAGGACAATTTGTAGGATTTTCAGATTTATGTACAAATTCTATATGTGGGGTTTCTTTTATACCAATCAATGACATTGTTTGTGTAGTGACATGTTGCCAAATATGGCCAAAATAGTATTGGTGTGTTATGAAGGGCAATAATCATCTTTCAAGACACTCGCTTAAATATCTTTCGCCATTGGAACAAAAGGCCTGCCATACAAGCATCTTTTTTTAGAATTTTTCTATTTTAATTACCTTCAATTAGCTACTAACAGATTTTCTGAACCTTCCAGAATAATAATAATGACTTGGTCGAGATTTTAATTCAAGTTAACAATACGCTTCGACATCCATGATAACACATCATTTTTTTGATATCACTTTAAAGTAAAGTTTTCTTAATCTTGATTTTGTGTTAGTTTCTTGCTTAGTATTCCTGTTAGGCATTTTAGTTTTTTTTTTTTTAATACTTTATAGAATTCTTTAGCTTCATTTTCTGGACTGTTGATTGAGTAGTTTCAAATTTCTTAACCAAATCTCTCACAGAAAGATTTTTATTTTCACACAAAGCCTTCAAGACATTTTCTCAATATTTTAATCTACAAATCCAGGTTTTGCATCCACTTCCACATTTTTTTGTGTATCACCCGTTTCATTATATCTTCTTAACACCCTTTGAACAGTCCTTGTTGTAGATTTTAACTCGAAAGCTAGTTTTCTTGTGGATATATGCCTATTTTAAACACATTTGTACAAAATATTTTCGCGTAATTCTTCGTATTTCGATGGCATCTTTGTATACTAAATTGTATGAAAGTTGTCAATTAATTGTTTTTGTATAATGCATAGCCAATTAATAAAAACGTATCACATAAAAATTTGTATATCTATAAAAGCAGTATACGAAAAGGCCTAAACCTAAGCGACAATTTTTTCTGGGGCAAGCTTTATTTTACTTTTACAATTATTTTTCTCCTAAAATAATTGATGTCCGGTTCAAAGCAGAAAATTAAAATTAATCTCGTTTAATAATTTAATTTTACTAGCGGTGACTTTTACCCAATATTTAAAATATATGAATTTAAAAAATGTTGTTTACAACATTTAACTTTAAAGAGGTTTGAAAATGTGGATTGTCGATAGTTTTGTTTGTAACTCTGGCTAATTTTATTAATTTTCTGAGAGAAAATATGAATGACAGTTTTTCCGTAACTTTAGATAAACATGTTTTAAAAACTGCTGTAATTTAGTAACCAGTCAACCTGGTTTCAACATTCAATTCCTCATCTATTGGCTATAGTTTCATCCCTTAATATCAACCCTCCAGAAAATAATTAATTTTAAAATAAACGTTATTGAAGCGAGGATGGTGTGTTGGGTTAAGAATGTTCTGTGAATGTCTCAGTGGAGAATTATTCACAATTGGTTTAAACATATAATTTTATTTTGATAATTTACTATTCTTTAATATTAAAAATTACTTTTAAATATTGTTTAGTATTTTTAATGATAGATGCTCATATTAAATTGAGTTTTGCAGTTTACGCAAATTATCTGAATGCGGCATTCAGTCCCAGGAGTCGAGCGCCATGGCCACGCTGTCCACGGGTTGCTTCAACACACTTCAGGAACAAAAGATAAGTACAAATTTTATTTATATTTTAATTAATCTAAAAAATTAAAATAGTTATTTGTGTATTAAGAGCGTAAAGTAATTCTTTGTTACTCGAACACGGTAATTGCAGCGCGAGCCGAAGGCGAGAGCTGCAATAGTGTAAGAGGAACAAAGACACTTTACGCTCGTGATACACACATAATTTTTTCTACGATTGCATCTTAAAATTATTAAAAAACTTATACGTACTGAAAATAAATTCGTTCTGTCAACTGTCAATATGACAACTTTCTGTTTTGTTTGTATCCCTGGTAACTATTTAATATCTTTTTCGCGCGTTGCCATTGGAAACGCGCGCATTTTACGTCTTTTTCGCGCCATTGGAGACGCGCAAAAATAGTTATTTGTGTATTAAGAGCGTAAAGTGATTCTTTGTTACTCGAGCACGGTAATTGCAGCGCGAGCCGAAGGCGAGAGCTGCAATAGTGCAAGAGGAACAATGACACTTTACGCTCGTGATAGACACATAATTTTTTCTACGGTTGCATCTTAAAGTTATTAAAAAACGTAGGTATACGTCTAAAACTAAATTCGTTTTGTTAATTGTCAATATGACAAGTTTCTGTTTTGTTTGTATCCCTGGTAACTATTGAAATAATCTTTTTCGCGCGTTGCCATTGGAAACGCGCGAATTTAATGTCTTTTTCGCGCGTTGCCATTGGAGACGCGCAAAAAAGATATTTTTCGATTGTTCCACAAAAAACTTCAACTTTACGATGACAAATGAGAGCGTAATTGTCATCTTTTCATAGCAATCGTAGAAAAAATAAATTATTAATAATTTATTTAGAATTTTATTGAGACACAGCCTTGACATACATCTGCTGTCTTTTAATTTAATTTATTGTTAGATGTGAGAAATATTTGTTTAAAGTGTTTTAAAAGTAAATTGCTAAATTCTAAAAAACGTTATTATTTTACTTTTGTTTATACTAAATAATAATATATTAATAATTTCTAATAATAATAACAGTAAACTGAATAATATTGTATTTGAAGTGTATGTTAGATGTGTGTATGTTTCAAATTCACTTTAATCTCATTCATTGGTTGTGAGTGTGTCATCAAATAGGTCGTCGCTGCGAGTCTGCAACAAGAAGTTCACTTGCCAAACAAACGTCGTCGTCGTGTAATTTAACTTTTGTCTGCCTTATTTAAAGGCCTTCATAACTCCATAACCGATATCGTATCGTGGGCTTGATTTATAGTTATACTATAAGATCAACTTCTCGAGTCGATATCGTGTTTGTTTTTATTGTTTACTCACTACGTACATTTTAATTTAGTTAGTTAGTTGCTGCCTTAATAGGAGGCCATCCTAACTGTGTGTAGTTCTTTTCGTGGGGTTGATTTATTACTATAAATCAATTTTACGAATCGAAGTTGTGTAGATCGATATCTATCGTGGGTTTGATTTGAAATCAACCTCACGAGTCGATATCGTGTATTTTGTATTTTCCACCAAAAAACGCAGGTCCCACGTGGGGCCCCAACATACATCCCATCACCAGGAGGCAAGTTTGAAGCGTTTCGTGATCCGGGTTGGGGCGAGTCCCTCGCGAGCGTGCTGCTGAGTGTAGCTAGAAGGTGTAAGCCGATGCCTTGGGTGGTCGAGTTATCGAATCACAGGAACCATATTGTCCAATGAGTCATTGGGAGATCTAGACATAATTCGACTGTTCGAGCACTGCGAAATCTTCCCAGCAGTCGGGTAGGTTGGTAGGCGGTGAACCGAGAGGTCGTGGGCACGGAATATGCTCAACGTTTTTGCTAACTTGACAAGCACGCTTCGGTTGCTTTGTCGTAGATTCGTAGCTAGTCGTTGGCAAAAACTTAGGTAAGATAGGGATGGGTAGGGAGAAAAAGATGGCACCTTTACTGAAGACTACGTAAAATGTGAGTCTCTTTCAGGTTCTTCCTAACACTTGACCGATATCTTATCGTGGATATGATTTATAGTTATACTATAAGATCATATTCACGAGTCAATATCGTGTTTTCTATCTACGTACATTTAAATGTAGTTAGTTTAGTTTCTGCCTTGTTAGAAGGCCTTCCTAACAACTGTGTAGTTCTTTTCGTGGGGTTGATTTATTACTATAAATCAATTTTATGAATCGAAATTGGTTAGAACAATATCTATCGTGGGGTTGATTTATTTCCATAAATCAATTTTACGAATTGATATTGTGATATCTATCGTGGGTTTGATGTGTAATCAACCTCACGAGTCGATATCGGAAGTTTTGTATTGTCCACCACAAAACGCTGGCCCCACGTGGGGCCCCATCATAGCGATTCGCGGTTGCTTCGTAGCTAGTCTTTGACAAAAACTTAGGTAAGATAGGGTAGGTAGAGAGAAGAAGGACACCATCATTGAAAACTTATTGTTTTTCCAGGAGTATTTGTACTTGTTTCTAATAATATTTTGTTGTTAGGTGCGGTGGTGAATGAAGAAAACCAACGTTTCCTGTTGGTGATTACATCAAAATGCTGGGAAGATTCATCAGCAGCAGAATCAACAGCTTCTCTTCAAACACATCAGAAGATGACTGCAAAGTCAACGCAGAATGTCGTCAAGACCGCTGCCTCCAACATCAATATAAGATAATTATTAGTTTTAAGTGGGTTGTATTTAATCGAGCACCAAAATATCAGCTCTAAATAATTCATATTCGATATCCAAAATACTAGACTTTGCTAATTTGTTTATCAATTTAAATATTAAATATTTGTATTTGCTATTTGCCATATTAGCATTTAATTTTCCATGAAACTTATTTACTTTTGTATTTAAAGATCAGTAAGTATTTTTAGTATTCATTTAATTATTTCAGACCATCAAAATATAATTTAACTAGGGTTAAAAATATATATTTCTGGCAAGAGCAACACAGTTCTTATTGATTATTGATGATACAATGATTTCGGTGCTCATTTAAATTATTCCCTTTTTAAATTATTTGGGTAAAAGTCGGTTAAAAACATTAATAAATATGTTGTTTTAAATTAATATAAAATAGCGCAATTGTGTACAAGGGAGAATGTGAGTGAAAGTGGATTGATTTTATTCTGTGTGATGAATGATTGATGCGCGGTTTTTCAGTTCATTCTGACATTTATATGACATAATTATTTGTCGCAATTTTGTTGAGCGACTTGGTGGTGTTTGAAGACCTAAAATAATTAGAAATATAGTAAAACCGTCAGAAGGGTATCATTAGAAATATATTACAATATACACTTTTCTATTTACTATTTCATATACAATTTAATTCTTTTATTATTGAGTTAATTTGTAATTTTACGTATTCCTTTTTTTCTGCCAATTTGCACCAATTTTTAATTGTCTGCCCCCATTATTTTTATCTTTTTAAAATTATTTAAACTTGTGCTAGAATTTTAATGAACGCGTACCTGACATAGAACTTAAATTTAATCTTGTACATTATTAATATTTTAATCTTTGGACTAGAGAACTTTTAAAATTTTGGCCCTACAGTATTAAATGAGGCAGAAATTTCCTCCCAACACTTTTCTTCTTTCTTAACACAATACTTTATCAGTTTTTTTTTATTCTATACATGTTTTTAACTCTCACTAAATCTATTAATAATTCAACTTCATTGGTGAAAAAATTTGCAGCTCTTTTAATATTTTCCATCATGTGTATATAAATATATTTCTTATTTTACCTGTGACAGAATATAAACTGAATTTTGGTAAACAAGGCAATGATTAGAATTTTCTTAGAATCCCAAATTACACAACACCATAAAATTATTTAGACATTCAGTTTAGGTTCAGCTGAACTAGATTAATTTGACAAGTTATAAACAAAAAAATGTTGAGGCTCAAATTCAAGGTTCAACTGAAAAACCGAGCATGAGAAGTGTATTTGATGGTGTCGCGTATACGTCTGGATAAAAGTTGGTGAATGAGGGTATTAGAGATATGTCTGTTGAGTAAATAAATGACTGAATGGTACGAATGATGAATTATATTGTGGAATGAATCAGATGAGAATGATGTTGCGTGTAAAGAATGGCAAGGCTCCCGGCTTGAATGAGATGTTGATGTATGGAGGTGAGAGGTTATTTGACTCCTGATGATTGGAAATGCGCGCACGCAGTTAGAGTGTTTGAAGGTAGCGAGGCTGCGGTAGTGTCTGCGATACCTGGTGCGGATGATGTTGTTGTAAATGATTTCAATAATGTTAATTAATGATAATGTGTTGGTAAAAATAATAAATAAAACCACTTAGTAGTTAGTTTTATAAATTTGGCAATAACATTTATTGGTAGATATGGTTTACAAAACAAATTTACAAACACTTATATATTGTTCAAATACAAACCAATTGTTAATAGAGAGAGGGACTGTTTAGGGAATGTCCTTTAATGACAAGGGCTATGAACATCTAAATATTCATTCATTAGTTTCTGGTCGGCCCTAACGGCTTTCTTAATTTTAAAAGCTTCAAGGAAAGTGAATCGATATCCTTTCCTTTTATATGTAGAACTGACAAATTACATATAGAACTTTTATGATAAAAATCTATCAAGTGTTTAGCTAAATTAGACTGGGTACTTTTGATCATATAATTATAACAATACTCTTTAAATCTAGTCTGGAAACTTGGTCCCGTTTGCTCTATATAAACAAATTCACAATCTTTACATTTAATTTAACAAAGGGTCTTTATTCATTAGTTTATTATTATTAGTATATAATGTCAAATTTCCTCCAATTCTTGGCCATACTTACGATTCATGCCATTAACATAATTTAATTTTTTATAAATTGTTTTAAATCTAGTTTCAAAGTGTAACAGGATAAAATTAATTTCTTGTAATTGATCTAGTTTTCTTATTTATTAGCTTCACAGTGATTTCTGCACTGTAACCATTGTTTGCTGTAATATTTAAAATGATTATAATTCAGATCATCAGATAAATTATAAAACGTTACTAGCTTTATATTACATGGGTGATACAAATTAGTGGGTTTCCTGTAAATATTAAAATTAAATTTATTGTTAATGTGTTGGATAGTAATGGCCAAGATATTTATGCTTTTATTAACTTTCACTTCAGTGGTGAATTATGTATTTTAATCAAATGAATTAAGGACATTTAGTAGTTGTTGCTCCTGGTGTAAACATCGTCGATATATCTATACCAAAAATGTAAATATTTTAGGAGGTATTTATTGGAATTGAGGCATATATATTCTCAAAATTGTTGATGAATATTTCAGATAATAAAGACCCTCATTTTGTTAATTACAAATGTCACCAAAGAGCAAAAATAATTTGTTTGTAGGCAAACTTCCAGCAAGTTTAAAGTTACATGGTTAACTTCAAGCTGTTTTTAATGAAAATTGGAATGGAAGTAAATTCCTAAAACCTCCCTCTCTCTATTAACAGAGTTAGTTTGTATTTGAACTACATATAAGTGTTTGCAAAACCATTTCTAAATTCATGAAACAAAATGCCAAGTGTTTGTATTTATTAATTTTAAATCATGTTTCGCTGAATGCAAACAGCTTCATTAATTGAAATGATGAATGTGTTAGTGTTTGAGAAGAGCGATTGCAATGTTTCGGTGATGGATGATGTGAGATTGGAGATGAAATGAATGTGTTTGTATATTAGGGTAGTATGTGATCGAGGTATGGACGTATTAATTCAGAATACATTGGTGTATGTTGTATGATGACTCTGAGATTGACATGAATGTTGTTGAAAGAGTGAGTATAAGTCAGATGAGATAGTTTAGGAATGTGGAACGTGTGTCGAATGGAAGATATGAATGAACTTGTATGAATGTATATGTATGTATTTATGTATGAAGAGCATGTGGTTGAAGCAAGGATGACTGAATGTTTCTGGGGTTCGTGTTACCCCATTTAATAAGATATTATCTTTACAATATATGTATTATTTGTTTAAACTATATAATAATGAATGATTCACTTTAAAATTATAATGATGAATCGTTCTCATCTGTAACACAATACTTTGCTAGCTGACAATTTATTATACATACATATATATTTTTTATTGTAACATTAGCAGATTGTCAGCTACTGAAACATTGTGATATAGTGACAGTTAGTATAAAAAACAAACAAATTACGGATGATTAACTAGATTTTTCATTGTTAAACATTCCGGCATTATTTTATACAAATATATTTAAAGTAAATGATTGATATAAATAAATTTGATTCAGTTTTATTTTAAATATTATTCTCTAAACAACTTATGACCGATTTAAATAAAGTTAATCAAATCATCCTCCATCGATTATTTATACTAACAGTCAACATATTTTGTAAATAAAGATAATGAAATACTTTTACCCAAAATAATTGTATCAAAGTATTAATTCTAAAAGTTTCCTTTATAATAATTAAATTGATTTCTTTTTAAAAATTGGGAAAACTGACAGAATTGATATTTACTAATGATAATAACAAATATATTTTAAGTAGATAGTTGACAATAACTTTGTTTAACACATATATTTATTCTTTAAGAATAAGAAATAGATACCTATTGTAATAAGTTATACGTACATCTTATTACAATATTCTTTATTCTTAAAAAATTAATCTGTTTTGAAGAGATTTATTCTGAATTATTTAATTTAAAATATAGTTTTTATTATTTAAGATAAATAAGTAAATAATATTATTGTAATTAAATATGTAAAAATAATAACAAATATGTTTTAAATAGATAGTTGACAATAACTTTGTTTAACACATATTTATTGTTTAAGAATAAGAAATAGGGTACCCATTGTAATAAGTTAACATATATCTTATTACAATATTCCTTATTCTTAAAGAATAAATGTGTGTTGAAGAGATTTATTGTGAATTATTTAATTTAAAATATAGTTTTTATTGTTTAAGATAAATAAGTTAATAATATTATTGTAATTAAATATGTAAAAACAATAATAAATGTTTTAAATAGATAAGTTTACAATAACTCTATTCTTTAAGAATAAGAAATATTGTAATAAGAAAACATACATCTTATTGCAATACGTCTTATAAATATATTTTAAAGAGACTTATTCTAAATTAATTTATTTAAAAAATAGTTTGTATTATAAATAAAATGTACTTGTAATTAACAATTCTAAAATAAAATGTTAGTAAAACTTGTACACAACTTTGCAATGATAATAAATATTGTTTATATTTATACATACCTTGTTGTTTTTAATTTTTTGCGAACTAAGTTAATTTAATTAATTATTTTAATGTTGGTTTCTTTTACTTTAAATGTCAATGGTTGAATTTAAAATGGCGTCTATTTAATTATTTACATTTAAATACTTCCATTTAAATTTCTATTAATCAGCCATTTTGTTCCTCCCATATATAAAATTAAATTCAATTAAGTTTCAATTATGAGGAGGAGCAATAGAAGATTTGAGGGCGGTAGCACAACCAATTAAGAAAGCAGTGATGCCAATTCACTAACCAAAATACAGTAAAGATACCTCCTCGCCGTTCTGCGCCCCGGATACAAACCGACCAAATTGGAGCAGATCCTGACAAAATTTCAAAGGTTTTTTCTTAGTTCTAAAATTGGTCACCAGGGGGCAGCATCAATCATGTATGCATGGTGGTGCTATCTATTGTTCAATTTTTGAACTAGGAAAAAAACTTCGAGTTTTTGGTCAGGAATTGCTCCAAATTCGTCGATTTGTATCCGGGGCGCAGAACGATGAGGAGGTAACTTTACTGGATTTTGGTTATAGTGAATTGGCAACCCTGTTTCTTAATTGGGTGTGTTGACGCCCATTGAATCTTTCGTGGCTCCTCCTCTTAATTGATATTTAATTGAATTTCATTTAATATATGGGAGGTACAAAATGGAAGACAAGTTAATTGAATTTGAATAAAATATATTTATATTTACAGAAGGAAATAAATGAAAGAATGGCAGCCATTTTAAACACTTTTATTGACGTTTTAAATCAGTATACAATAGAAACTAACATCTATAGTACAATATTTATTATAAATACAATATTTAAAGCATTCATTACAATTTATTTATTACAAAAACAAATTTATATTATAAATACAATGTAAAACATAATTATTACAATTTTTATTAAATATATAATATATTATTGAAAAAAATATTATTTAATTTCTGGGGTGTCTTTTAGAATGTAGGATTGCTTTATAAGTTATTTGAGGAACTTTTTAAGAGGGTGATTATTTTATAAATGGATTTGAGGGACATTTAGTAAGATGGCTATTTTATAAATGATTTGAGGGAGTTTTTGGGAGGATGATATCTTATAAATGAATTGGAGGAAGAACAATTTTATAATTGATTTGAGGGACTTCATGGGAGGAAATAGAAATGTATTGAGGACTTTTCGAGAGGATTATATCTTGCAAATGAATTGGAGGAATTTTTGGGAGGAAGACAATTTTATAAATGATTTGAGGGACTTCATGAAAGGAATTAAAAATGAATTGGAGGACTTTTTAGGAGGATTACTATCTTACAAATGAATTTAAGGACTTTTGGGAAAATGATAACATTACAAAAGATTTGAGGGAGTATTCAGAAAGATGACAATTTTATAAATGATTTGAGGGATTTAATGAGGATACCTATCTAAATTAATTTAGAATAAGTCTCTTGAAAACATATATTTTCTTGAAGTATAAGACGTATTGCAATAAGATGTATGTTTTCTTATTACAATATTTCTTATTATTACATACTGAATTACAACAATTTTATTAACTTATTTATATTTAACAATAAAAACTATATTTTAAATTAAATAATTCACAATAAATCTCTTCAACACACATTTATTCTTTAAGAATAAGGAATATTGTAATAAGATATATGTTAACTTATTACAATGGGTACCCTATTTCTTATTCTTAAAGAATAAATATGTGTTAAACAAAGTTATTGTCAACTATCTATTTAAAACATATTTGTTATTATTTTTACATATTAAATTACAATAATATTATTTACTTATTTATCTTAAACAATAAAAACTATATTTTAAATTAAATAATTCACAATAAATCTCTTCAAAACAGATTTATTTTTTAAGAATAAAGAATATTGTAATAAGATGTATGTATAACTTATTACAATAGGTATCTATTTCTTATTCTTAAACAATAAATATGTGTTAAACAAAGTTATTGTCAACTATCTACTTAAAATATATTTGTTATTATCATTAGTAAATATCAATTCTGTCAGTTTTCCCAATTTTTAAAAAGAAATCCATTTAATTATTATAAAGGAAACTTTTAGAATTAATACTTTGATACAATTATTTTGGGTAAAAGTATTTCATTATCTTTATTTACAAAATATGTTGACTGTTAGTATAAATAATCGATGAAGGATGATTTGATTAACTTTATTTAAATCGGTCATAAGTTGTTTAGAGAATAATATTTAAAATAAAACTGATTCAAATTTATTTATATCAATCATTTACTTGAAATATATTTGTATAAAATAATGCCGGAATGTTTAACAATGAAAAATCTAGTTAATCATTCGTAATTTGTTTGTTTTTTATACTAACTGTCTCTGTATCACAATGTTTCAGTAGCTGACAATCTGCTAATGTTACAATAAAAAAATATATATGTATGTATAATAACCTGTCAGCTAGCAAAGTATTGTGTTACAGATGAGAACGATTCATCATTATAATTTTAAAGTGAATCATTCATTATTATATAGTTTAAACAAATAATAAATATGTTGTAAAGATAATATCTTATTAAATGGGGTAACACGAACCCCTGAAACATTCAGTCATCCTTGCTTCAACCACATGCTCAATCTACCATCAACTCTTCATACATAAATACATACATATACATTCATAAAAGTTCATTCATATCTTCCATTCGACACACGTTCCACATTCCTAAACTATCTCATCTGACTTATACTCACTCTTTCAACAACATTCATGTCAATCTCAGAGTCATCATACAACATACACCAATGTATTCTGAATTAATACGTCCATACCTCGATCACATACTACCCTAATATACAAACACATTCATATCAACTCCAATCTCACATCATCCATCACCGAAACATTGCAATCGCTCTTCTCAAACACTAACACATTAATGAAGCTGTTTGCATTCGGCTAAACGTGATTTAAAATTAATAATTAAAAACTCTTGGTTTTGCAAACACTTATATGTAGTTCAAATACAAACTAACTCTGTTAATAGAGCGAGGGAGAATTTGGGAATTTACTTCCATTTCAATTTTCAAACTTCTAAACATCATTAAAAACAGCTTGAAGTTAACCATGTAACTTTAAACTTGCTGGAAGTTTGTCTACAAACAAATTATTTTTGCTCTTTGGTGACATTTGTAATTAGCAAAATGAGGGTCTTTATTATCTGAAATATTCATAAACAATTTTGAGAATATATATGCCTCAATTCCAATAAATACCTCCTAAAATATTTACATTTTTGGTATAGATATATCGACGATGTTTTAATCCCTTTACACCAGGAGCAACAACTACACAATTCACCACTGAAGTGAAAGTTAATAAAAGCATAAATATCTTGGCCATTACTATCCAACACATTAACAATACATTTAATTTTAATATTTACAGGAAACCCACTAATTTGTATCACCCATGTAATATAAAGCTAGCAACGTTTTATAATTTATCTGATGATCTGAATTATAATCATTTTAAATATTGCAGCAAACAAAGTGAAGCTAATAAATAAGAAAATTAGATCAATTACAAGATATTAATTTTATCCTGTACACTTTGATACTAGATCTAAATCAATTTATAAAAAATTAAATTATGTTAATGGCATGAATCGTAGTGTGGCCAAGAATTGGAGGAAATTTGCCATTATATACTAATAATAATAAACTAATGAATAAAGACCCTTTGTTAAATTAAATGTAAAGATTGTGAATTTGTTTATATAGAGCAAACAGGACCAAGTTTCCAGACTAGATTTAAAGAGTATTGTTATAATTATATGATCAAAAGTACCCAGTCTAATCTAGCTAAACACTTGATACGATTTTTATCATAACAGTTCTATATGTAATTTGTCAGTTCTACATATAAAAGGAAAGGATTTCGATTCACTTTCCTTGAAGCGTTTAAAATTAAGAAAGCCGTTAGGGCCGACCAGAAACTAATGAATGAATATTTAGATGTTCATAGCCCTTGTCATTAAAGGACATTCCCTAAACAGTCCCTCTCTCTATTAACAATGTGTTTGTATTTGAACAATATACAAGTGTTTGTAAATTTGTTTTGTAAACCATATCTACCAATAAATGTTATTACCAAATTTATAAAACTAACTACTAAGTGGTTTTATTTATTATTTTTACCAACACATTATCATTAATTAACATTATTGAAATCATTTACAACAACATCATCCGCACCAGGTATCGCAGACACTACCGCAGCCTCGCTACCTTCAAACACTCTAACTGCGTGCGCGCATTTCCAATCATCAGGAGTCAAATAACCTCTCACCTCCATACATCAACATCTCATTCAAGCCGGGAGCCTTGCCATTCTTTACACGCAACATCATTCTCATCAGATTCATTCCACAATATAATTTACTATTCGTACCATTCATTCATTCATTTATTTATTTACTCAACAGACATATCTCTAACATCCTCATTATACACCCTCATTCACCAACTTTTATCCAGACGTATACGCGACATCATCAAATACACTTCTCATGCTCGGTTTTTCAGTTGAACCTTGAACATGAGCCTCAACATTTTTTTGTTTATAACTTGTCAAATTAATCTAGTTCAGCTGAACCTAAACTGAATGTCTAAATAATTTTATGGTGTTGTGTAATTTGGGATTCTAAGAAAATTCTAATCATTGCCTTGTTTACCAAAATTCAGTTTATATTCTGTCACAGGTAAAATAAGAAATATATTTATATACACATGATGGAAAATATTAAAAGAGCTGCAAATTTTTCCACCAATGAAGTTGAATTATTAATAGATTTAGTGAGAGTTAAAAACATGTATAGAATGAAAAAAAAACTGATAAAGTATTGTGTTAAGGAGAAGAAAAGTGTTGGGAGGAAATTTCTGCCTCATTTAATACTGTAGGGCCAAAATTTTAAAAGTTCTCTAGTCCAAAGATACAAATATTAATAATGTACAAGATTAAATTTAAGTTCTACGTCAGGTACACGTTCATTAAAATTCTAGCACAAGTTTAAATAATTTTAAAAAGAGAAAAATAATGAGGGCAGACAATTAAAAATTGGTGCAAATTGGCAAAAAAAAGAGGAATACGTAAAATTACAAATTAGCTCAATAATAAAAGAATTAAATTGTATATGAAATAGTAAATAGAAAAGTGTATATTGCAATATATTTCTAATGATACCCTTCTGACGGTTCTACTATATTACTAATTATTTTAGGTCTTCTAACACGACCAAGTCGCTCAACAAAATTGCGACAAATAATTATGTCATATAAATGTCAGAATGAACTGAAAAACCGCGCATCAATCATTCATCACACAGAATAAAATCAATCACTCTCTGTCCACTTTCACTGACATTCTCCCTTGTACACAATTGCGCTATTTTATATTAATTTAAAACAACATATTTATTATTGTTTTTAACCAACTTTTACCCAAATAATTTATAAAGGGAATAATTTAAATGAGCACCGAAATCATTGTATCATCAATAATTAATAAGAACTGTGTTGCTCTTGCCAGAAATATATATTTTAACCCAAGTTAAATTATATTTTGATAGTCTGAAATAATTAAATGAATACTAAAAATAATAATTAGGCATAAAAAATACTAACTGATCTTTAAATATAATAGAAAATAAGCTTCATGGAAAATTAAATGCTAATATGGCAAATAGCAAATATAAATATTTGATATTTAAATTGATAAACAGATTAGCAAAGTCTAGTATTTTGGATATCGAATACGAATTATTTAGAGCTGATATTTTGGTGCTCGATTAAATACAACCCACTTAAAACTAATAATTATCTTATATTGATGTTGGAGGCAGCGGTCTTGACGACATTCTGCGTTGACTTTGCAGTCATCTTCTGATGTGTTTGAAGAGAAGCTGTTGATTCTGCTGCTGATGAATCTTCCCAGCATTTTGATGTAATCACCAACAGGAAACGTTGGTTTTCTTCATTCACCACCGCACCTAACAACAAAATATTATTAGAAACAAGTACAAATACTCCTGGAAAAACAATAAGTTTTCAATGATGGTGTCCTTCTTCTCTCTACCTACCCTATCTTACCTAAGTTTTTGTCAAAGACTAGCTACGAAGCAACCGCGAAACGCTATGATGGGGCCCCACGTGGGGCCAGCGTTTTGTGGTGGACAATACAAAACTTCCGATATCGACTCGTGAGGTTGATTACACATCAAACTCACGATAGATATCACAATATCAATTCGTAAAATTGATTTATGGAAATAAATCAACCCCACGATAGATATTGTTCTAACCAATTTCGATTCATAAAATTGATTTATAGTAATAAATCAACCCCACGAAAAGAACTACACAGTTGTTAGGAAGGCCTTCTAACAAGGCAGAAACTAAACTAACTACATTTAAATGTACGTAGATAGAAAACACGATATTGACTCGTGAATATGATCTTATAGTATAACTATAAATCATATCCACGATAAGATATCGGTCAAGTGTTAGGAAGAACCTGAAAGAGACTCACATTTTACGTAGTCTTCAGTAAAGGTGCCATCTTTTTCTCCCTACCCATCCCTATCTTACCTAAGTTTTTGCCAACGACTAGCTACGAATCTACGACAAAGCAACCGAAGCGTGCTTGTCAAGTTAGCAAAAACGTTGAGCATATTCCGTGCCCACGACCTCTCGGTTCACCGCCTACCAACCTACCCGACTGCTGGGAAGATTTCGCAGTGCTCGAACAGTCGAATTATGTCTAGATCTCCCAATGACTCATTGGACAATATGGTTCCTGTGATTCGATAACTCGACCACCCAAGGCATCGGCTTACACCTTCTAGCTACACTCAGCAGCACGCTCGCGAGGGACTCGCCCCAACCCGGATCACGAAACGCTTCAAACTTGCCTCCTGGTGATGGGATGTATGTTGGGGCCCCACGTGGGACCTGCGTTTTTTGGTGGAAAATACAAAATACACGATATCGACTCGTGAGGTTGATTTCAAATCAAACCCACGATAGATATCGATCTACACAACTTCGATTCGTAAAATTGATTTATAGTAATAAATCAACCCCACGAAAAGAACTACACACAGTTAGGATGGCCTCCTATTAAGGCAGCAACTAACTAACTAAATTAAAATGTACGTAGTGAGTAAACAATAAAAACAAACACGATATCGACTCGAGAAGTTGATCTTATAGTATAACTATAAATCAAGCCCACGATACGATATCGGTTATGAAGTTATGAAGGCCTTTAAATAAGGCAGACAAAAGTTAAATTACACGACGACGACGTTTGTTTGGCAAGTGAACTTCTTGTTGCAGACTCGCAGCGACGACCTATTTGATGACACACTCACAACCAATGAATGAGATTAAAGTGAATTTGAAACATACACACATCTAACATACACTTCAAATACAATATTATTCAGTTTACTGTTATTATTATTAGAAATTATTAATATATTATTATTTAGTATAAACAAAAGTAAAATAATAACGTTTTTTAGAATTTAGCAATTTACTTTTAAAACACTTTAAACAAATATTTCTCACATCTAACAATAAATTAAATTAAAAGACAGCAGATGTATGTCAAGGCTGTGTCTCAATAAAATTCTAAATAAATTATTAATAATTTATTTTTTCTACGATTGCTATGAAAAGATGACAATTACGCTCTCATTTGTCATCGTAAAGTTGAAGTTTTTTGTGGAACAATCGAAAAATATCTTTTTTGCGCGTCTCCAATGGCAACGCGCGAAAAAGACATTAAATTCGCGCGTTTCCAATGGCAACGCGCGAAAAAGATTATTTCAATAGTTACCAGGGATACAAACAAAACAGAAACTTGTCATATTGACAATTAACAAAACGAATTTAGTTTTAGACGTATACCTACGTTTTTTAATAACTTTAAGATGCAACCGTAGAAAAAATTATGTGTCTATCACGAGCGTAAAGTGTCATTGTTCCTCTTGCACTATTGCAGCTCTCGCCTTCGGCTCGCGCTGCAATTACCGTGCTCGAGTAACAAAGAATCACTTTACGCTCTTAATACACAAATAACTATTTTTGCGCGTCTCCAATGGCGCGAAAAAGACGTAAAATGCGCGCGTTTCCAATGGCAACGCGCGAAAAAGATATTAAATAGTTACCAGGGATACAAACAAAACAGAAAGTTGTCATATTGACAGTTGACAGAACAAATTTATTTTCAGTACGTATAAGTTTTTTAATAATTTTAAGATGCAATCGTAGAAAAAATTATGTGTGTATCACGAGCGTAAAGTGTCTTTGTTCCTCTTACACTATTGCAGCTCTCGCCTTCGGCTCGCGCTGCAATTACCGTGTTCGAGTAACAAAGAATTACTTTACGCTCTTAATACACAAATAACTATTTTAATTTTTTAGATTAATTAAAATATAAATAAAATTTGTACTTATCTTTTGTTCCTGAAGTGTGTTGAAGCAACCCGTGGACAGCGTGGCCATGGCGCTCGACTCCTGGGACTGAATGCCGCATTCAGATAATTTGCGTAAACTGCAAAACTCAATTTAATATGAGCATCTATCATTAAAAATACTAAACAATATTTAAAAGTAATTTTTAATATTAAAGAATAGTAAATTATCAAAATAAAATTATATGTTTAAACCAATTGTGAATAATTCTCCACTGAGACATTCACAGAACATTCTTAACCCAACACACCATCCTCGCTTCAATAACGTTTATTTTAAAATTAATTATTTTCTGGAGGGTTGATATTAAGGGATGAAACTATAGCCAATAGATGAGGAATTGAATGTTGAAACCAGGTTGACTGGTTACTAAATTACAGCAGTTTTTAAAACATGTTTATCTAAAGTTACGGAAAAACTGTCATTCATATTTTCTCTCAGAAAATTAATAAAATTAGCCAGAGTTACAAACAAAACTATCGACAATCCACATTTTCAAACCTCTTTAAAGTTAAATGTTGTAAACAACATTTTTTAAATTCATATATTTTAAATATTGGGTAAAAGTCACCGCTAGTAAAATTAAATTATTAAACGAGATTAATTTTAATTTTCTGCTTTGAACCGGACATCAATTATTTTAGGAGAAAAATAATTGTAAAAGTAAAATAAAGCTTGCCCCAGAAAAAATTGTCGCTTAGGTTTAGGCCTTTTCGTATACTGCTTTTATAGATATACAAATTTTTATGTGATACGTTTTTATTAATTGGCTATGCATTATACAAAAACAATTAATTGACAACTTTCATACAATTTAGTATACAAAGATGCCATCGAAATACGAAGAATTACGCGAAAATATTTTGTACAAATGTGTTTAAAATAGGCATATATCCACAAGAAAACTAGCTTTCGAGTTAAAATCTACAACAAGGACTGTTCAAAGGGTGTTAAGAAGATATAATGAAACGGGTGATACACAAAAAAATGTGGAAGTGGATGCAAAACCTGGATTTGTAGATTAAAATATTGAGAAAATGTCTTGAAGGCTTTGTGTGAAAATAAAAATCTTTCTGTGAGAGATTTGGTTAAGAAATTTGAAACTACTCAATCAACAGTCCAGAAAATGAAGCTAAAGAATTCTATAAAGTATTAAAAAAAAAAAAACTAAAATGCCTAACAGGAATACTAAGCAAGAAACTAACACAAAATCAAGATTAAGAAAACTTTACTTTAAAGTGATATCAAAAAAATGATGTGTTATCATGGATGTCGAAGCGTATTGTTAACTTGAATTAAAATCTCGACCAAGTCATTATTATTATTCTGGTTCAGAAAATCTGTTAGTAGCTAATTGAAGGTAATTAAAATAGAAAAATTCTAAAAAAAGATGCTTGTATGGCAGGCCTTTTGTTCCAATGGCGAAAGATATTTAAGCGAGTGTCTTGAAAGATGATTATTGCCCTTCATAACACACCAATACTATTTTGGCCATATTTGGCAACATGTCACTACACAAACAATGTCATTGATTGGTATAAAAGAAACCCCACATATAGAATTTGTACATAAATCTGAAAATCCTACAAATTGTCCTGAATTGCGCCCAATCAAAAAATATTTGTCCCATATGAAGCAGAAGTTATTAAAATATAAGAAACCACCCAATTCTGTCGATAATTTCAAATATAAGTGGAAACAAATTACAAAAATGATATCTGATTATGTTATACAAATTTTAATGAATGGGGTGAAAAGGAAATTGCGCAACTTTTGGATGAATCATAATTAAAATGTAAATATATGCTATTATATACTTTTTCTACGATTGCTATGAAAAGATGACAATTACGCTCTCATTTGTCATCGTAAAGTTGACGTTTTCAGTGGAACAATCGAAAAATATCTTTTTTGCGCGTCTCCAATGGCAACGCGCGAAAAAGATTATTTCAATAGTTACCAGGGATACAAACAAAACAGAAACTTGTCATATTGACAGTTAACAAAACGAATTTAGTTTTAGACGTATACGTACGTTTTTTAATAACTTTAAGATGCAATCGTAGAAAAAATTATGTGTGTATCACGAGCGTAAAGTGTCTTTGTTCCTCTTGCACTATTGCAGCTCTCGCCTTCGGCTCGCGCTGCAATTACCGTGCTCGAGTAACAAAGAATCACTTTACGCTCTTAATACACAAATAACTAATTTAGTTGTTGATCAATAAAGTCTTCAATAGTTTAAAAAAAAATCATTTAATTATATGGTTTATAGTTAAAAATTATAGAAGACATTTTTTTCTGGGACAAGCTTTATAATTAATCACCCTTAACTAGCTAATAATGTACTACCGTTATCATTAATGAATATTTAGTAGATTATCAGTTACTAATCATTCACCATCATTATTATTATTGTTTTTACCAAAATAATTAAAAAAATAACAATGTACTTACATTGATGATGATGTCCACGGTGACACCAGCTCCAGCTGCTCCAAGCTCTGGATGGCGGCAGCTCCAATAACACCAGCTGCTTCAACATCTTGATGATGTCCCTATAAACATAAAAACAATGTATTAGTAACATAGCATAGCACCCTTCATCATGTTTATTTCAAGTTTCATAATCATCATAACTTTTGAGAGTGAGTATACTAGAAATAGTAAAAGGAAACCCACATTTAGTCATTTAAAAGATACACTCATTGTTTAAAAAGTAATTAAATTAAACAAATAATTTAATTTATTTAGCAGCGCGTAAGTCTTGTACTAGTCGAGATATTTTAAAAGTACAAAGAAACAAAAAATAAAGCCCCAAAAATATAAATAAAAAATCATCTCACCTGTTTGGCGCTTTCACTGTGCATCAACAACCTGGTGCACCAGGTCCACAAGTTGGTTTTGACGTTGATTTGTGGTGATTGTAAACATTGTCTTCCATATTAATTGGTTTTAAAGTCGACAAATGTTGTTTTCATTCCCTGACATCTGTCTATGGTTTGTGGATGAAATCCATACCTAAAAACGATATTGGCGCATTATAAATTAATTTAAATTCAAACTCACTTAGTCTACTACATTTTGTTGGCAATTAACAATATTTTAGTTTAATATCACATCATTTTACAAATGTAGTTTACTTGTCAAATATCAGTTTCTGACAACTAACATACTACTGCCACCTATTACTAAAACGTTGAACTGTATCAGTGCCGCAGTTGCATCCAAATTATTGTGTGTTTATATTATAAAAATAATTTGATTTCTAATCAATAAAAACTACTCTATATTATTTATTAATCATTAATATTAACGTTCATAACATATTTTTTTATTATAAACAGCATTTAACCCCGAAAACTAATATTTTAATGTCTTTGCCCCCAAAATAGTCCACGGATTTTTTTACCCGCCTAAGTAATTTAGTGATAAATTAATTCTCTAGTTTTGAAATTTATATTTGAATTCAAAATGACTGAAAAACTATTTAAACTTATTTTAAAATAAATATGTATATAATTTAAACGTAAAATAATTAAAATAAAATAGATTGGTGCTTCAATTAATTTAATTAAACGTGAATTTTAGCAGCGAATTGAAAAGTTTTTCATATAAAATTAATGAGATTTTGTAAAGAATATTTTAGACTATTCAAAGTTTATGAATGAAACAAACTCTAAAGGGGGTTCAGTATGCACATGTCTAATCTGCAATTGCAGATTTTGGGCAATTACAATCCATCATATTAGTTTCTTAATTAACAAATATATAAGTGTTTGGTTAATGACTGAAAATATGTTTACAAGTTAATTGAAGCACGAGACAATTAATGTTTTACGTAATTTACCAAATCAAAATACTTCTAGAAGAATATTTAATCGTCCAACAAAATTATTTAGGCCAAGGATTCAAATAAATGGCTTTTACACAGATGTACGCGGAACGTAGGTTTATAATAAAATATGATTAAATATCGTTGAAAAGATGGAGAATTCAAAATTTAAAACCAATTTCAATTATCTTGACTAGTTTAAAAGTTACAGCAGACATATTTACAGCCAATTTAAATTTTAAAAGATACACTCACCTGCAAAAGTACTGGAAGTGAAGCGTCCGGACACGCCATCAAACATCAAGTCCCCGGGGTCATCATCTCCTCCAGCTCGACTTCCTAGTGCTCCAGATTCTCCGTCGACTTCTTGCAGCTGTCCAAAGTCACCTGAATGAGCACAGAGCGGGGTCAAACATATCAAGTCTCTTGTGTTAGGATGTTGTAATTAATTAATTAATTGAATGTATAACTAAATCACCACACCTTTTATCCATTATTGGGTCAAATCACAGCCACTCGCAGTAACAACTAACTAGCACGTGATTATTTTCAAGCGACCAGCTCTGGACAGCGTTTTGTTTGCTCGAGCTCGTTGCATGATTACTCAGAGCGACTAATTGCCACTAATTAATGACAAAACTCAACACATTGAAACTTACACAACATGTCTACATTTCAAATAAAATATTTCTCATTTTACTTTTTTCATTAATTCTTATAAATTATTATTGTTATATATTTTTTATAAAAGTAAACAAATTTAAAACGTGAAACGTTTATACGTGAATAATTTCCCAGTAATGGGTAAAAGGCGTGATTTGATTTATAAATAAATTTCTCACCAATGCCAGAACATTTCTGTCTGATTCCATTCTCTTCTCTTGCTGCCGACATGAAGAGTAGGTTTCTGAAGAGCGATCGTCGTCGACACCATCACCACGGTGTTTGCTGTCTGAATCAACACCAGCACTCCAAGTATTTCTAATGATTTGTTTAAAATATCGATCGGTACCAATTCCCAATCAGCGCAGGAATGCAATAAGAGCAGGGCAGCTGCTCTCTGGCGAAGCTCATTCTGTTTAAATTCCTCGACTCCGGTTCTGCAGGTTCCAATCTCTTCTCTCCACGGAGGGTTTCATGTCGTTGTAGATGAGTATCCAGTGCTCGCATTACTCTTCGATTACGCCTAGAACAAACAATAAACAGTTACTATTAATTGTAATTGCTAATTACCGCTAACTTTTGTTTAGCTAATCGATAATAAACATGGCTTCTTTCCTAGGTGCCTCCCCCTCATTCACCAGCACTCAATTCAATACAATGACCGCTAGTCTATTCAGGGAGATTCATTTTCATTATTTTAGGACAGAACATTTATTTATATTTAACTTTAACTTGAAATATTTTTGACCAAAATAATTCCGGAAGGTTTAACAATTAAAAATATAGTTAATTACCCTTCATAATAACTGACACTAGCTAACAATTTACTAGCGTTATCATTAACAAATATCTAGTTACTATTCATCATTATTATTTTAAACTGAATATGAATTTATTTAACAAATTCTCAAATAAAAAACAAATAATTAAAAAATAACAATGTTCTTACATTATTGATGTTGAGAGCAGCAGATTTAATATTCAAACTAGTCTTTGCTGATGCCTCCGGGGTGTTGATACACGCTGAGGATGCTTGCAGGTCTCGTGATGTCCCTATAAACATAAAAACAATATATTAGTAACACACTTCATAACATTTATTAAAGTTAATAATGATAACAGAGAAAACAATTAATAGAATAGCTCTAAAATGCTTTAAAAAAAGAACCTACCATTTAGAAGGCTTTCGAATGCCATCACCAACTACAAAATGGCTGAATTGAGTAAAAATTATTAATACTGTATTTGTAAACGCTGCATGTTGAGTGCAGGTGAACTTGAATACGCACAGACTTATTTAATTATTGTTTCAGCAGTCATCAAATCAACACTTTTTCCAATTTAAATATATAGAAAGCAAATGATAATAAATAACATGAATACGTATTTAGCCATTAACAATATTTGAATTAAATTTTTATAAATGAAAATTGAGAAAGATACTCAAAATGAATAGAATATTGTTTTGAAATAATAATAACAATTGGCAAAACCAACTAGTTAAATACATTATTAAGATGTCGTAACACTTGTAGCTGTTATGTATTACAAAATACATTTTACACTGTTTTTAAGTACAAATATCTATCGAAAATATTAGAATAATGTTCTCGTTAACTATTTACCAGTATTTTGTTATAACGTACAATTATTTATCCAGCAACATTCAACAACACAGCGTCATACAAGACTAAATTTATGGAATAAACAGGTTCACTTCGGTAAATTTATCGTTTGAACAAATCAAATACTTTTATAAATTTATATAAAATAAAGAAAATACTTTCAAATTTAGTACTTTTACACATTTTCATGTATAAAAAGTAATATATATATGTATATAAATAATAATAAATAATATATATCACGCTTTTCGAAATAAAAACACTATTTATAACTGTTAAAATCTAAAGATATGCAAAAATATTATTGTGATTTAAAGAAAATTTATTAAAAATCATGTTCAAATATGATGTTAAAGCCGTTTATATCAAATTTAATTGTTGAAATGTAATATTCCTATGTTATCGCATCCTATATATGTGTTACGTACATAGCAATTTATGTAATAAAATGTTGATATATTTTTAATTATCAAAAACTATATTTCCAGGTGAAATTTGTATCAAAATCGTCAGAATAACATCTATACTTACGAAAGGCACTATATTTTATTAATATTTATTGATATTTTTACTTAAAACCACTAATTTTCTAGCAGCACATCTAGCTACCACGCTTGCAAGTTATGAACTGTGTACTCGACGCAGCGCCAGCGAACGTCCGAGCAAACCAGTGCACATCAAAATGTCTTGGAGTGTATTTTATGTATAAAAATTATAATTTATTGAAAATGACATATATTTAATAACATTAATTCAAAAATTGTTTTTTTAATTAGTGTTTATGAATTTCATCAGTAATTAAAATATTTAAATACAGAAATAAGTATGTAAACACTGAATTTAAAAAAAAAAACTAGTACTTAAAATATGATTAAATTTACAACATAGAAATAAGGAAACAATTCTTGAATTTCTATCGTACTTTAATAAAAAAAAATCAAAATAATAAATTTAATAGGGATGGTTTTATCGGGATCTATTGCTAGGTATAAGTATGTCCATAACGCCTCATTTCAACTAACTTTTCACATGTTGTTGATAGTTTATTGAAGTAAACGTAATTGTTTATATGTGTAAGAAGTTTCATAGCTGAGAATTAAATAGGGGTGGTTTTAACGAAATCTATTGCTAGGTATAAATGTATCCATAACCCCTCATTTAACTAAAATTTCACTTTTTTGTTCATTACTTATTGTAGTACATGTAATTGTTTATATGTGTACTTTTACCCAAATCATTTCAAAAGTGACTCATTTAAATGAGCACCGAAATCATTTTATCAATAAAAACTGTGTTGCTTTGACCAGAAATAAATCAATGAATACCAAAAATAATAAACGATCTTAAAATATAATTTTTAATATCTACGAATAGTAAATAAGCTTCCCGGATTAAATTAAATGGCAATAGCAAAAATAAATATTTGGTGTTGAAATTGAGAAACAGATTAGCAGACTCTAGTTATTTGGGTGAACCGATTATGAATAATTTAGGGCTGAAATTTTGGTGCTCGATTAAATAAAACCCATTTAAAAAGAATAATTTTCTTACATTGGTTGTTGCGAGCAGCGGACTTGACGACATTCTGCGTTAACTTTGAAGAGAAGATGTTCGCTCAGATGATGATGTCCACGATGATACAGAACACCAGCTGCAGAAGACCTTGCTTTTCTTCGATGCCACAACTAACAAACACAACAACAAATAATTAGAAATAATTACTAATAATATTTTGAAAATAGTAATTGAAATAACAACAAAGACAAAATTAGTTGTCATCCAACACTTGGTGAAACAAGGTTTAATAAAAAATATGAAATAAACACTTGGCTATGTTTCACAAAATTCAGAAGTGAATTATACCATACTGATGAGCTCTAATAAGAGCGAAACACGTCTATGGTTACTAACTGTGCTGGCCAGCCTATGACGATGCTCTCATAAGGTGACTTGGAGGCTGAATTTTGTGAAACATAGCCAAGTGTTTATTTCATATTTTTTATAGTAATTGAAATTTATTTCCTCGATTTACGAGCTCATGTTTTTAAATAACCTCAAGGGGTAGTTTGATACCGAATAATATAGTACACATAGCCGGTGAAAATGGAAAAATAATGCGTATTGCTCCCCAAATTATTTTACAGAAAATTGTTTCAAGTAAATATTGTAGAGCATACAAATCTCTATTTAAATCAATAAACAATATTAATTTCGCATGCTTTATATAACTGCAAAAACTAGTTTTAAAAACCTATTACCTGCTTATATGTAAATTCTTTTCAATATAAATAAATAATTATTTGAAATGATTATATTAATTCTGTCAGTTTTCTCAATGTTTCAAATTTAAATATTGTAAAGAAACCTTTTTAGAACTCATTTGTTAAATATTGGAAACAATTGATTTATATTCAACTTTTACTTCAAACATTAATAATTTTGGAGGACTTAATAATATAGTTAATTACCCTTAATACTAACAGACAATTTGTCACTAGCTAATAATTTACTAGAGTTATCATTAAACAATATCTAGTGGATTGTCAGTTACTATTTACTACAATTATTTTAAAGTGAAAATGAATTTATTTTATAAATTCTCAACTAGATATTAAACAAATAAAAAATGTTTACCTCGAAACATGCAAATCTACACACAAAATAATTTCTACAATGTTAATGATGTAACTGCATTTACTAATACAATGATTACAGTTTAGCTTTATTAACTGCGCATATTTAGTCCCACTGTCCCAATAAATAGTTCTTTCACATTTTTCAATACTTTCAAAATAAATAATAATTGTAAAACACATTCAATCACTAAAAACATTAAAAATTAACCTAACAATATCAGACAACATAAACTAAGAATGCTAGCGCGTAATATGTGTAGTTTTCGCTATCTATACTACCATAATTCGATACTAAAATGAAAATAACACTTTGTAATTACCTTTGTACTTATTTACAACTGTAAAACACTTTAAATTACTCCAAAACACACAAAATTACTAATATGACAGTTCACCGGAAATTTCAACTTCGGTTCACGAACGTGAACAACGGAAGTTTCCGATATTCACATAGTCGTCACATATGACAAAAAAATAATTAATTTAAAAATCTAATAACTTTGTTAATTATCAATAAATACAAATGATCGATACTTTAAGAGAGTCTTTAAATGTTGCTATTAATTGTTAAGTATAAAAATTAATATTTTATTGACATAATTATTTTGTGCCCCCAAAGTACCGAGTTTATGAATTGTCGCGCCTATGACTGTGACGTCACACATTAGTATTGAATTTTTCAAATACTCCTTTTCCTATACTTATGTATGGTATAAGTCTATGGATTTTTGAAATATAGATTTTTAATCGTTTGACGCCATTTTAAATAATAAAAATAAAAAAGAATATATTTTAACATGGCATTAGTCGATAGAATAGACATTTAAAACAAATTACTGCCCAAATAGATTTACTATTATCATTGTATCAAAAAAGTAATTAACTACGCCCTAAAAAAATTATATTTTGATAGCCTGAAATAATTAAATGAATACTAAAAATAATAATTGAAATCAAAAATACTAAACGATCTTAAAATGTAATTTTTAATATCCACAAATAGTAAATAAGCTCCCCGGATGAAATTAAATGGCAATACCAAAAATAAATATTTGGTGTTGAAATTGATAAATAGATTAGCAGACTCTTAGTTTTTTTGGATACTGATTATGAATAAATTAAGGCTGAAATTTTGGTGCTCATTTAAAAATAATAAGTTTCTTACATAGATGTTGCAGTCATCTTTTGATATGTTTGAAGGGAAAATGCTCATTCAGGTAAGGACACCAGCTGCTTGAAGATGATGATGAGGCTGCAGGAGAATATTCCAGGCCCGTAATGGCCCTATTACACATAAAAACAACGCAATAGTAACGTACAAATCCAGAGTGTACAGTAAAATATATGGTTATTTATTTGCTAAAGGAACTCCATTCCAATGACAGCAGTTTAAAGTAGAATACAAACCACTCAGATACAATCGTATTTCGAGCTTGACTATGGTTTTGAGAACCCGGATTTGATTCCCATGGCCGACAAGCAATTTTTATTACAGGAAATATTACCCCTCACCACTAACACACGGTATCTGCATAAATATATCATTCATCAAGATCTGGTACGGTGGAATGCCACACCCAGTAACAGATAATGTAAGACGTGATGATATATTTATTAATTCATGGAATAATTACATCAGCTTTGACACCAAAGAGTTTGAGATCAACGTCCTCAAAACTGTGCAAATGTTCTTAAATTACTTTAAACAAAAACAAATAAAACATACAACTAACTAAAATGTCTTTCATTTTAATTACTATTCTATACAATTTGATGTGGGGAGAGAATGCGTAAATGACCTAGGAATAAATGGATCGAAATGATTCAAGAAAGAAATTTCTTCTTCCATGTTTGACCGTGATAATGTTAATAAGCACCACTGCACGAAGAAAGAGTCCTCTGTTGGCTGAGCAGCCAAACTGTTCAAGAGAAAGGCAAACAAATAATAAATATATTGTAAAGATAATTATTATAAATTATCAATTTAAAATAATATAATTATTATCGTTTTTAACACACTTGTATCCAAATAATTGAAAAAAAATCATTTTTTTACTTGAATGTTGCGAGCAGCCGCTTTGATGACGTTGCAAAAGAAGATGATGATGGCCACGATGATAACAGTTCCGGTGACGCTGATAAAGGCACCGGCTTCTCCAAGATGATGATCTAAAACTCCAGTGATGTTGTCCAGAACACCAAGCTGCTCCAAGATCATGCTGAGGCCGCAGAAGATACTTGCAGGTTCTGTGATGTCCCTATAAACATTAAATTATAACAATATTTATAATTTAATTTGTTTATTAAGTTAAACATAAATAAAGATCACAAACTATTTTACACATACTTCTCATTAAGTTTGTTCATGAATTTAATTGAACAAAGTTGTCCACCAAAGTTATAAATACGTAGTCACATCTTCATACGACGACATTTGTATGGCAAGTGAACAACACACACTTCATAATGTTTATTTTATGTTGCTGCAGGCTCGGACCGTTTAATTAACTACTAATTGGCTAGAGACATGTCATAACAACTGTGTAAACGAATGTTACCTTGAAACTTACAAGATATAAAAATCTACACTTTAAATACAATATTTATCATTTTATTTTTAATATTATAATAAATAATTATTATTATTGTTACTGTTATACTTTTATTTATAAACAAGTAAAATATGTATTTTTTAATAAATTTCTGACAAAACGTGTACATAATAACGTTTCTATAATTTACCATTTACTTTCAAAACGTTAAATACATATTTATCACATCAAAAATACTCAACATAAAAGAATATTTCATCGTCCAACAGAATTATTCAGGCCAGTTATAGATAACTAAATTAAATGGCTTTTACGTAAAACACAGATGTATGAAGAGTATGTCAAGGCCGCGTCTCAACAAAATAAAATTATATGTTTAACAAAAACAAAACAAAAATATATGTGTAAACAAATTATTCAAAATTTTCCAACTTTTTTTAACAAATTTGAACAACATTTATTTTCATGGACAACATATTTTTTAGATTCATTAAAATATAAATAAATAATACTATCACTTATCTGTTTTTCCTGAAATGTGTAATTCTGCGACAAGTGAAGCGAAGGACAGCGAAGCCGGCCCAGATACTTGGGTATGGGGGTCAAACAGTCTGCTCGACTCCCGGGACTGAATGCCGAATTCGGCTAATTTACGTAAACTGCAACAAATCAGAGAATACAGTAAAAATATGGTTATTTATTTGCTACAGGAACTTCATTCCAATTACAATAGTTTCAAGTGGAATCCGAACCACTCAGATAGATACAATCGTATTTTTGTTTATAAATTCAAGTCAGCGAGGTTTGAATAAATGCTTAAATTAATGAATAGGGTAGATGGCTCAGTGGTATCGAGTCAGACCGTAGATTTGAAAATCCGGATTAGGTTCCTACAACCGACAATTTTCACAACATAAAAATTACTTTTGTGGCTCCCCCTTCACTAACATCTTAAAGAGGAAGGAGGGGACTGATTTAACAACCTAAAACAGCACGTTACGTGCATAAATATATTATTCATCGAGATCAGCTATAGCAGAATGCCACACCCAATAATAGGTATATTTTAACAAGTGTATAATGGTAGCTATTAATGACACAAGTATAAAGCAATTCATACGAGTGTATTAATAACCATAATACATAAGTTGCATACACTTTTACTAGTAAATTCAACATCCAAAAATAAATGTCAAAAAACCTGACTGTTTTATTGGCCAAGCCATTAAAACTATGGAAACAGTAAATTCTATTCTGTTAATGATGAATCATCTATATCATCTATATTTAATGAGTGTCATTAACATACAAATAATATATATTAAATAATACATTAAAACATGGCAATTTATTTACTTACATTGATGTTGTTGTATGCACCACATGGACTGCAGACGATGATTTCAGGTCTGTTTTTAGCCTTTTAAAAATAAAAACAAAGTATTCGTTTAAAGTTTACGATCGTTATATACAAAATAAAATAAAATCTACTTACATAGTTCTTTTCAAAAACAGACTATACCTACGGCGATGTTGCTATTTGTTTCTACGTAATTTATTATAATATTTGTTATAGTAAATAATATTTATTTTATCATCATTTTAACGATGTACATAATAAAAAAAAAACTTAAATTGTTAGTATTTAAAATGTTCAGAGTCTTTCTGCCACAAATCCTCTAAGATAGTGTCCACATCGAATGATGGGAAGCGATCCACCCACGACTGTACCATTCCATTCACCGTTGCTTCATAACTCTTTAAATTCACGTTATTTTCTGTAAAGAAATCATTCAACTTACATTCCTTCACAAGATGTACACAGGATGTTGCAAATAAGATGCACATGGATGAGAATCACAAGAACTGTAAGAGCTACGACTTAAATTAAATTCGTAGGTCAAATTATCGATATTTTCAAACATTTTTAATTCTTAGCGAGAAAAATTTCAAATAAAGTAATATTGCATGTGGACTTTATTTGGGAATACAGGTATTTACTCTTACCATTGTCGACGAAAGTGTTGGCTTGAACGAAGATCTTCCTCGGCTGTTTATGCGCCATGACGATATCTCTCCAGCGAGCCCAGGGATACGGACCGTTTTCAGGTACCGCAGAGTATGTGTCATACATCTTTCGAGCATTCGCGATATCTCCCGTAGACTTGTATACTTGCAGCTTCACCAGAAACTCACCTGAAGAAAAATAAATAAAATACAAATTATCCTAAATGTATTAGCTCTGCAATCTATCAAAATATTCGAAACAACTTGGACATTCAGTATTTTGTCGTCAAATGTTTTTAAATTATTTTTAGCAAAAACGATTTGTTGAGGGAAAAAAGGCGAGCAATTGTTTTTCTCACTAGAGTTTGTCTCACACGCGCAAAAAATCAGGATTTTTTTGGAAAGACTTAAAATTAATTCAGAATTTTAGGACAATGACAGGTAAATTAATAAATAAATATGCTCAAGATATTTTGAAAATACTGTAAATATGTTTTAGATCTTACCGATAGCTTTTCTTCCGACAGTGTTAATTTTAGTTCGATCCAAGTGCACTAAAAGATCTTCTCCAGGTTTGGTTTCTTCAATACGTAGTAAACCTTCCCCAGCTTCAAGTAATACACGCATTATTACGTATCGAGCTTGTTGATGGGACTATACATAAAACAAATAATACTTTAATATATACTTCTCGATAACTATCATCGAATAAATGGACAAAAAATGGACAATGATCGGCCTTCAAAATATTAAATAAATTGCGATTAATTAATAAGAAAAATTAAGTGGAGTTTCTTACTTGTAGCCATTTTTTGGTGGAAGGTTGATACATTTCAAGAGCTTTTCCAACTGCAGTCCAAATTAAACTCAACCAATTTACGTAAATTATATCTTCGGCATCCTGTCCCTCAAATCCAAAAATTCTAAAAAGATATTATCAATAAATGTATCATTTTACAAACTATAATTTAATCGTATTTCATTTGCCACTTGGTTCACTTAAAAATTAAATAAATAAATAAATAAAACCAAATGTGTCCCGCGTGATGGTCGCGCGGGTTGAGGACCTGACTCGCAACCATAAGGTCGAGGGTTCGGGTCCCGCCCGTGGCGACCATACAAAGGACATATCGGCATATGACCTTAGTAGTTGGTCCGATATATAAATTAAAAAAAATAAAAAACCAAATGACTAACTGAATTGAACAAACATAAATGTTAAAATAATTATTATTACTTGAGAATGTCCAAATTAAGACTCAGATAGAGTCCAACGGCTTCGGCACGACATTCTTCATAAGACGAGCTGATGGTGGTAAATTTCCCATCATAATTCTCCCCGGATTCATAGCACATAGTAACAGGTGCGCCAGTTAATGGATTTATTGTCGTTTTTGGATCGTAGTTTAGAACTCCGTCAGCATCGCGACTTAGAAGTTTTCCACTACCGTGGCCGAGAAGTTCATGTAATCCAACCTAAGAAACATTAAAATCCTCATGAATACTTCAAACTTTCACTAAATATCTATTCTATTCTGGCAATCTTCATCCACATTCATATATTTTTTAAACAACCTCATCTAATTCGTTCACCTGTTTCATTAATCTTTCATTTAGCATACATTTTATTATGTAGATGTACCTGCACTTCAAACGATGATATTCTGTATTTTTCGAAAAGATCTTCATCTTCAGCTGACAAAAATGGCGTATTAGTTTGTTTGTAACTTGCAGGGATCACATTTCCAAGAGAAACATTCTTGAAACCTTCTGATTGGCGTATTTCATCATCTGTTCAAAAATAAAACAAATATTTCAACATGCTTTATTTAAATCTACATTTTATTTTATTTTTATCTATTACTCGGCACAAATATCAGAAGATATACTTCAATTAAAAGTGGTGTGCAAGTTGAAAAATTCGTGTTACTTACAATTAGGAATATTGATTCCAGCAGGAATGCCGCTTCCTGCGAAAGTTAAAACATCCAATGATGTGAAATCCGGCCGCAGAAAAGTATCCTTTTCAAATGAAGACGGCCAAGGTAAGTTAGTAAGCAAAGACTCCGCTTTAGCAACTAATGTAGAGAACTTAGCCGACATTTCCTTATTTACCATGGCAACAAAGCCCTCAAACTCGCCGCGCATTCCAGACGGATCACGGTAAGTCTCAATAAAACCGATATATCTAAAGAAAATTATAAAAATGAGACACAACTAGTAAGAATGATTGTTAAAATCTTACGTTTCAATGACGGGTCCCTTGTCTTTAATCCAGTGTCGGGAGCCTTGCTTGTGTTCGTGAAGACTACCAGTGGTAAAACTGCGAATATAGCAGGAAAGCATTTCGCGTTCGTGATCGTTTGCTGCGTATTTTGCAGCTTCTTTTAAATCACGACATACGAGCTCCAAAAGACCTGAATAGTCACCTCGGGTCACCTGGAAAATAAATTTTATTGTTATTATCAAATATTATACCTAATAAGAGCATTGAAACCAAAGTATAGTTATTTAGTATTTATTGATGAAGGTCAGAGATTACGTGGATGATGACTGAGAAATACATAGATGGATTCAAGGTTTATTTTATGAATAAAAGATGAGACGAGCTTATGAAAAGATTTATAAATTTACTTGAAGCGACTAGTGTTATGTAATTAAAAATCTCAATATTACGGGAAAAAATAAATTTCTAATTTAATCGTGAACAACAAATTTTCCAGCTCTAAGTATCTAGACGTTATTATTATTACAATACACTGTCCAGACAGGCGAACCCAATTAATTGGACAGGAACAAAAAAAATACAAAAATATAAAAGTAAACACATATAGAGTATGTTGTTAAAATATTTAAAACAAGAGTTATTTACCATTAAATTTTATGAAATATATATTTGAAACTTATCTCTTTGCAATTCCTAACTTCATACATATAAATTAGCACCTTGAAAGTGTAACACCATAACATGTTTAAGACAACAATCCTAAGGTTTGTTGTGTGAACGAAATATTATAAGTGAGAAGAATAAACTAAGAATTATGAATGTAGATGAAGTTAATAAATGTGACGTTGCATGTTATGTACGTAAATAATTACCATAAATTTGCTGTCCTCAAAAGTTTCTTCATCAATAGTTAATCCTTCTAGAGGACCATCTTCAACTGACGCCAAACAAACTTCGTAAACATTTATTCCTTTACTGTCAACTGTCTTGAATGTTCTCAGATTATAACATTCAATTTTTTTTGTCTTCAACCATCGACCAACAATTTCCGCATCTTCCATTGTACAATTACTTGAAAAGTAAGTAGTAATACCCTAAAAATGATAAAACAATGACATTTCAAATGTATTACAGATATGTATATATAAAATTTAAAGTGACTATTTCACAGACCTTATCGCTCATACCTAAGCTTTTCTCCCTCTCCTCAAGAGAAAACATGGGTTTCTTGATTTTCTCCCATAAATCTTTCGTGCAGAAATTTCCTTCATTGACAAGTGCTTCCAATTTATCTGAATTTAGGTTAGGAACAAATTTACTATCACCAAATCCTTTATAGTTGCCAGAATTTGCGAAAACTCCGCAAGCATAAACTAACAATGCCTAAAAATAGCGAACAATTAATGTATATATAGTATCACGATCCACAGTTAACTTACGGTGAAATCATCATTTGTAAATCCTGCTTTTGTGGCGACTTCTTTCAGTTTAGGCACAGTAAAAGTAGAAAACATTTTATGGAAAAAGGCAAATATGATAGGGGACTCCGGACTAGTTTGTACTAAAGTAATGAGTCCCCCATTCCAGGCAGCTTTGTTTAAATAATGAGCATACAGCTTTTCTTCTCTTGTTAAGCTGTTAAAAGCTGTTGTACATTCTAATTCTACAATGGGTTGGTCATTCGGCAAAATATATTGACTTCTATCCGTGCTTTCACCCATTCTAGAAATAGTAAATACATTAAATTGATACTTGTATAATAAACTCAGAAAACTTACTTTAAAATTTCACTATACAACAATGAAGAATAATATAAAAGGCGTTAATTTATTAATCTAGTAAAATTTATAGAGCACCACTTGATGAGCTGACAGATAGTCAAAATGCAAATCACGAGTAGTTAAAACAAGCTTACCAATTTTACTAAATATTACTGAGTATGTATACTTTACAAAATGAAAATTGATCGTCCCTAGACATTTGATTCGACGATCAGCAACTTCATGTTGAATTCCGAAACTGTCAAATATAAAAATGTAACTTTTAAATGTACGCGATCAAAATATGAACGACTCTTCCTAAAATTCATATATTAACTAGAATTTAAGAAATGTATATTTAAAAATACGAAATGAAACATAATTTGATTGAACCTATCTGGTCCCCTTTGACGTCTATAATGTCATACAAGTTCTTTAAATTTGTACTGTACTATATGAAATAGAAATCTTAAAATGACTTAAAAATTTGTATAATAAACATTTTCCAGTTTAAGTTTTAAATATTATGTTTTATCGTGCTACAATAAAGCCCAGAATAATACTGTTGTATTTTAAAGTTATTATCAAGAAACATATTTTACGATATTAAGAGATAAGAGGTTATATTTAAAATATAATCAAGAAATGACGATTTAAAATATTAATACGTATAGTTCAATAATAACATCAAAAATGTGTACGATAATGTGGCAATGTCAAAACATAATAAAGAAGACAGTACCAAAATATTGTTACTACGCAACCAAGAACTTTGGGAACAGTCACGCTTTTCACAGTTCTAAAAGACATTTGTTATGTACAATTAAATACAATTATTGTTCACCGAAATTGCAAACTAGGTGCTATCATGCTTTAATAAAAACAAATGATTATATATGTTGTGAAAACATTCAACCATCAACTAATAAACAATATTGCAACGGTAACAAAAAGGAAACGCTACTCAATGCTGATAAAAATGTTACAAGAAGGAAAGTTTTGGAAAATGTTATTGAACACAACAAAGAAGTTTTTAGAGAGACTGAACAACGGCTTCGCAAAAAAAGTAATGTACTTATTCAAGATATTAGAGCTACTAAGGATAAAATGAAAGAACGAATTGAAGTAGTTGTAGAACGAGAAAATATTTATACTATACCGAATTTACTGTGCGTTTCGCGAATTGCTATGACTCCTTACCTTGGTATGTTAATAGTCCAATCAAATTTTGATCTGGCGTTAGTTGTTCTCAGTTTAGCTGCATTTACAGACTTGGTAAGTACATTTCTTTGATTAAAAAATGAGACACCACCTTGATTTGTATTTTCTCTGCAGTTAGATGGATGGATAGCGCGAACTTGGACAAGCCAGAGTTCCAAAGTAGGCAGTTTTTTAGATCCTATGGCAGATAAAATACTCATATCAACTTTATTTCTGACATTGACATATAACGAATTAATTCCATTTGCGTTAACTGCCCTAATCATTGCACGAGATGTAATTCTTGTGGTTGCTGGATTTGTTATAAGATATAAGTCACTACCTCCACCGGTAAGTCAAAAATAAAAACCATTGGATTTTATTTAGAAACACGTGATTCGAAACCTCGATCTGATTGGTCAAGGGCAAGTTGTCAAAACATTTTATAACTAAAAAATAAAACAATTTATTTTATTATTTAATTCACTCGTTCTTTTTTTAAGTAAATACTTAAATCATTGCTTCAAAACAATTTTTGTAATAAAAAAATCAAATTATATCGATCCGAGACCCGCGTTAGTTAGTAAGACACTTTGTCGAAATCTAAGAATACAGGGTTCAAATTGTATTGTTTAATGAATCATTGAATTGACTTTGCAGCGAACATTGGTGCGGTATTTTGATGCTAGTCATGCTACTGCCCAACTAGCTCCAACATTTATAAGTAAAACTAATACCGTTATTCAATTGTTATTAGTAGGATCTACTTTAGCTGCACCGGTCTTTCACTATGTTGACCATCCAGTTTTACAGTGTCTATGGTAAGTTGCAGACACATATATATTTTTAAAATGATTTAATAGTCTTAATTACTGTTTCAGGTATATTACAGGTGCAACAACCTTAGCAGCAGGTTTAAGCTACGTAATATCAAAGGACACTTATAAATTTTTAAAGAAATCAAGATAGTAATTAAGAATATATTTAAATCTGTGTAAGGCCATGTTTGAACAAAAGGTTAACTAGTTTCCTAATATACTACATTTGTATTATATATTTTTATTTTATATAAAATGTGATTTTTCACGATTGTAGAATGTAAATAAAGTTTACAACAAAATGTTACCTCGATTGCTGTTTCATTATTTCTGCTACTCTTTTCAATCCTTTCCTACAACAAAACAATCAATTGTTATTTTTAGATTACATTCATCCTGGAATTACTTCTATCTTAATGCACCACGCTTCATCTACGTTCATAATTTCTTTCATACAAGCTCATTTATTCCACTCATCCTTAATCAAATCTAATCTCACCCTCCATTTCACCCATTTTTCATTCGATATAAGTTCCACATATATTATACCAACTTTTTCATCGTACTTCAACGAGATTTGCAACTGCAAATCTTTTTATTATTTCAAAGTAAACTTCTGAAAGTTTTTTAATCTTACCTTAAAGTATTATCGTATCCAACTCCTCTCATACATTCAACTTTCTTGACTGCTTCTTTTAAATTTGAAAATACATCTTCAATTTCATTGGGTAAAACATTCGCAAGTTGTTCAAGAAGTCGAAAAACATTTATGGAATGAAATGCTAAATGTTTATCTATAATACTCATTATTGAACTTTTAATTATTTCCCTAAAACGTACAACAAAACTTAGTTAAAAGTTTAAGTTTTTTTTATTTAATTACGTACTTTACTTGAGAATAATACTGATTGAATTTTATGGTGTTAATAATTTGGATTACAATATTTTTTGCAGTTGAATCTTCTGAGAACAAAAGCTGTTCAAATAAAGATGGTAAAACAGTTCTTATAAAAATTTCTGCTTTATTAGTATCACATTGTTTCCGACTCATTTCTAAAGCTAATTTTAGTCCCTTTAAAGAAAAAAACACATTAAATAATTAATCTTTTGTGGTGCATCATTAAAGACATACTGCTAAAGAATGTTCGTGGGTATGTTTTGATTTGCAAGTTATAAAATTGTTAGCAATTCTATCTAAAATAAAAGCAGAAGCATTATCTTCAAACTCATTGTCTAAACAGCGAATTATGGGTGATGAAGCATCGTTCATATATGGAACATATCTACAACGAAAGTAAAATAAATATAATGTAATATTTTAGGAAGTTCTTAGGATTATAGTACCTGATGGCCATGTCTTTTAAAGTTCGCTCAACATACGTATCAGTTTTGTAGTCAAGTCTAGCAATACCTCTAACAAATAAATGCCAAGTTCTTTTTAAAGCGGCTAGAATGATATTTGATGGCCTCTTGTTCATAAGAACAGAGGCAGGTAAAAGAAGAGTTGATGTTAGACGATATAAGATACAAGTGTTCTTGTTCTGGAATTTATCAAATACATAATTACAAGATAGGATCACCCGCCGAATACTTAATGCTGATAAAATACGGTGAATAAAGAAGAAACTTAGATAATTGGAATATCAGTCTAATTTTATTTTTTTTATTCTTGTACTAGATTTAAAACTGTGATTATGATTTTTTGTAATGTTCTTTTTAATGTGTTTTATAGTTAGTTGTTAAGAGTTGTTGTAATTTTAAACATTTTTGACTATTTATTATTTTAAATTGTGACTAATTATGTTCAGTTTTTTTAAACAATTTGTTTATGTCAATTATTAGACATTACATATCCCTGAAGAAGGCGATGGTTATCACCGAAACGTTGGAATTGAAACAATTTTAAAATAAATTAGACTGATATTCCAATTATCTAAGTTTAGTCATTATTTAAACAGTCGATCATCGTATTTACTCAAGGTGAATAAATGTTCAATGAATGTTTCACTCACCTTTGCGTACAAGGCGGGCGCACAATGCAAATACAAAACCGCCGCTGCCGTATAAATCCTCATCACCAACTGAGCACTCTCTCCTCTCTCCGCTCCAGAAATTACAGACACTACCCAACGATCCATTCTTCCAAAATACGTTTCAAACCATCGCTTCAATGTTGCTGTATCTTGCACAGACCGTGAATCCCGCATTCTAAGTCCAGCAGAACGAATCACAACGTAAAGCGGATCATCATCTTCTGAGCATGCACCACAACCCAAAGAAGACCAATTCGGTAAACGAGAAATGAGGCCGGTTACCTCAGTGAGGTCGGATTTGTCGGTGTTGAGGACTGCTATGCGAATCCATGCCTGTACACAATATTTACTTTGACTTTTCATTCTATTTATCCATTTATTTATTTACTAACCTGCATAAGTAGTATTTGATGGTCAGAGATTATATCCAAGCGTCTATTTTGTTCTAAAAGAGATGTAACAAATTTAATTGTCAAAGAAGTACTAACAGTATCGCCAGTCATATGTTCTAGAAGATTCTTAAATTGTTTTCCGTCTGCAGATATTAGTGTTGCTGCTAATTCTGCTACCTACAAAGATTAGTAAATGGATTAAGTAAAATATATTAATTTAAACCATTGAACGCATACTTGAGGAGGAGAATCTAAGACAGAAGACAAATGGATGATGGATGAAACAACATTACTTTCCATTACTGCCCACCAATCTGGATGGCCACCTAGACTTTGAATTTTTTCAACCAAAGTTTTTAAAATGTCCAATAGAAAACAAGCATCAGTGTGAGCACACCACTGCAAGTAACGATTTATCCAGCCACCTAAAAAATAAAAAAATGTGATAATACATTTCCATCCTGTCGCATCGCGCTTCATCATCCACATTCATAATTCCTTTCCCCATTTATTCCTAAATCGTCCACGAAATCAATATGTCCATCAATTGTAGAATTTATATAAATAAAAATAATACAACTCACCAAAAAGTATATGTTCCTGACATCTTAAATCTCTGTCACCGTCAATTAATTTTTTTAAACCCTCAATATAAATTCTCATCAAGTGAGCCTGACTTCTATCCCCACTCGCAGTTTGAACAGCTAATAGAATCGGCGTACAGATCTCTGATCCTCCTATTCCATTAAGAATCATTCCACGATCTACTCTCATAAGTAAAAGAGAAATATGAGCACACCAAATTACAGTACTGCCCTCTGATTTTGTAACTGGAAGCTGACTCAACAAGGACTGAAGTTTGTCTGTCTGCAGGAATAAAAATTTTAGGAAAGAATACGAATATTTGACGAACATAAATTATTAAGAGAGAGAACATTCGTGGATGACATAGGAATAAATATGATTGAAAGTGACAGGAGTAAATGAGCTTGTATGAAAGGTATTATAAATATAGATGAAGGAGAAAATAACGATAAAAATATTCACTGAAGATTAATGGTGGAATTCTGTGATGAATCTGTAACTTTATAGATTTCTAAATCTGTAAATAATAAACAAAATCGCATCAATATATGTTGATAAATAGAAAATATATCATAACGTCAGTCGTTTTGTTGCGTTTTTGTTCATCATTTACAGATTTACGAATTTATAAAAGTTATGGATTTATGCAGAATTCCACCATAATTGTGAGTGAAAAAATACGTAAACAACATAGGAATGAATGTGATCGAAAGGGTAACATTAATAATTAAAAATATATTTACCAGTTCTTTGAAGTTGATGGTGTAAGCAAGAACAAAGAACAGTTGAATTAAATTATGTAAACCAACGTCTGTCAATCCAGCTAATTTAGGAGGTGACAATTTAGAATAAATTCGTCCTTTTAATTTAGGCCAATGTGACGGATTCATAGTTAAATATTTCGCCAAAAGACTTAAAAATATATCGTAACTTGTTACTGGTACTGACAATTCTAAATCATATTCTAAAATAGTTTTTGTTAATGTACTATAATCGTATGATTTTTGCCTACAAAATTATAACAAAAATTATTTATTTTATCTCCTAGAAATTAATAATCACTTACGAATTATTGGCAAAATTTCCTGGTTCATCGAAAAAAGACATATTAAGCTTTTTATAAAAATATTCCCAAAGCAGTTGTAATAAATCAAAGGTTGCATCTTTTTTCCACCAACTCATTTGTAAAGAAGAGAGTAAATGTAAACAAGAGCACATTAATTGTTCATCTATTTGGTTTGAATTAACATTTGTCGCAATTTTTAAACACTGTTCTATTAACGAATAATTAGACACGACCTATTATCAACAAATATTTGAATAAATTCCAGAAACTAAGCAAGTGTTATTTTATTTACCCTGTGATGATGAGGGCCAATATAAAATCCTTCAGAATCATATCCTTGTATTCGAGCGATATAGTATAGGAGCCACACACAAGAAACTGCGTCTTTTCCATTAGTGCAACTTCTTAAATTCATTTCATTTTGAATTGCGATATTGAAATAATACCAGAAATCCTAATAAATATTTAAATATGTTCACACTTATTTTTTCACAGCCCTATCAAATGTAAAATTTCCTCAATTGAGAGAAGAAAGTAATTTTGTCTTCCCTTGGAAAGGAAAGTATAGCTATATCCATAACAAAAAGGAGAACAATTCTTATCTAAATTTATATCAGAAAATTTTCTGATTGGCTTGAGAAGAAACTGCCATTCTTCCCTTGACATACAAATAACTATTATATTCATCGATGCAAAATAAAGATAATTAAGATATATATATCTACATGTAATATTAATTCGCAGTTGTTGCACCCCAAATTATTAGAAAAAAAAATACTTTAAAGAAAATAATTAAATTACCTTGCAAAATTGCTGAAGATGTAGCTTCTCTACATACAATTGAATCAACAACCAAAGTTCTTTAAAACAAGAACACAAAAATGGTGAATGCTTAGATAAATTTGTAAAACTCTAAAACAAAATTAAATTAAATATTATCTGATATAAAACAGATTATAAACTTACATTTATTTTCTCGAATTTCCTAATAGATACATGAATAAGATCAGCAAGTATATCATTTAAATTTTTTTCAAAGACTTCTAATTTAACAGAAACATCATCTTCAATATAATGTTCTGATGTTAAAGATAGCCAGTACATATCTAGTGCTAAATGTAAATAATTGTACGAGGCATGCAGATCCTAAAAAAATAATTTTATAAATATTTATAATAACAAGCTATAATAGAATTTCGTACTATATTCTCACTCAATTTTGTCGAATTAAATATAACATAATCCGGTAAGTGCTTCAACCGTTTCATATTTTGTAATAGAATTTTTACCGATGGATTTATATTAATTTTAATATCGTTAAATTCATTTCCAAGTCTGAAATCATTTAATAATCTAGTCAATTCAATCATGCAACATATTTTAATAATTACTTTGTAATAAGAACGCGGCTTGCTAAACATAATTCACAAATTCTTTTCCGTATTAATGAATAATCTGTTGATGGATACGATGTATCCGCCTTGATTGCAGCTTGTTCGAGTTGTGATGTACCTTTCCTGAAAACAAAACAATGTCACAGTCAGAGTTAATGTTTGTTTGTTTCGCTGTGAAAATTATGTATCATTTAGGTACCTTGCGAGAAGACATAATATATGAAAATCTGTATCAGAAAACCAGATTGATTCATCATAAGTTCGCCCAAAGAATGTAAAAGAATATTCGTCATCATTATAATGTGTATTTTTATCTAAAATGTAATTTGGTTCCCCTTGTTGAATATAATTTCCTGAACAAGTGAAACTTTTATCTTGATCTTCGTCTGTTGAACATTGAAACCACCGAAATGTCGGTTGATGAAAAAACATTGTTTTAATATTTATTACTTGATAATATTTAGCTAAAAACTATAAACAAAACATATAACCAAAAATTTTGACATAAATTCACTCAGGTGGTTTGCAGCGGGAAAAACAATTGAGTCAGTGCTGCCACTGCGTTTAAAGTCGGTATCATTAACAAAGACCAATTTTTATTTGATACTCGCAAAAACAATGCTGCATTATTGGAATCACTACTATTACTATAAATTTCAGTGATTGAAATCTACCCCAGAACATATAAAATCATATTTTTAAAATTTCCTGCTTCCCTTGTTATTACAGAATTAATTTTGCATGCTTTAACGGCAGAAATTAAATTGAAAGAGTTGAAAATTAGCTTAAAAGGTCAACGAGATTTGCAAGAGCGAACTTGATAAACATAAGATATTCAATAGACTACAATTGTCCATTTTTACAATAAATAAACATATTTTATTAAAAAAGAAACATATACACTTAGAAAACATTATAAAGTTTATAAAATATTATTCTAACAAAAGTAACTGTGATTGAATTCTCCTGGAAAGAAGTTTCTTCTGACTATTTTGCACACTAGGAGTCATTAAATTAGAAACGGTTCTCGTATTTTTTGGTGTACAAAGAAAATTAACATTTTTTCTCATTTCATTATAATTATCAACCGGGTCAGAATGCAGATCAGTTTGAGATTGAAATGTTACAGATTTCTTTGTACTTGGTGAAACAACTGATGAAGTAGACAAAGATCTAAATAGTGAACTTCTTAAGTCATTTTTATCGTTCATTAACCAATTTATATCTTTTTTAAACAAAGCTGGAGAATCAGTATCGCTTAAACTTAGTTCATCGGACATTGGAGAACCGTATTTTAATTTCGATTCTAAAATTTCGAATTTATTAATGAATTTTTTATGTGAATCTATTAAAAGTTTGTTGTTATTTTTTCGTTTATTAATTATAAGAGGCGAATCTGATAATTCTAAAATTTCCGGTTCTGGTATTTCTTCATTTGTTTTAATTTCTAGAGCTTTTCTGTCGTCATTTATTTCTATGCGTGATAAAACTTCATCTATTAAATCATTTACTTCTGGTGTAGAATTACTTGTATAATTTGGACTTAATTTTAAAGGAGTTTTAATGTCTGGCGTGTTTTCATTTACATTTTTTATTGGTTTATTTTCTGTTTTAATTAAATCACATTTCTCTTCCTGATTTTCTTCATATATTTGATCTTCTATTGATAACTTATTTGTATATCGATTATTTACTGCTGATTGTAAGATGATTAATCGATCTAAAATATCTTTATTATATAATTCTATATTTTCAAGTTTAGTTAACCGAGCTAAAATTTCTTCATTATAAACTTCTTTATTTTCAAGTTTAGTCAATCGAGCTAAAATTTCTTTATTTTGTAACTCCATTTGTTCTAGCCTCTTCAGGACTTCATCAAATTTATTATTCGAAACATCAGCTGCTATTTTATTTGAATATTGATATTTATTTGGTGATTTTAATTTAGGTCTAGTTTCCAGCTCCGGTTTGTCCACCTTTATTGTTGGTATATTAAATTTTCTTTCCTGTTTTTTGTGTTCCACTTCTTCCAATACTTTTCCAGTTGAATTCATTAATGGTTTAGCAATCTGAATAAATTTCCAAATTTAATTTTATAGCTTTAAATTTGTTTACTTATGTTACTTACGACTGATTTTCTAATATTTTTGCTTGGTTTAAAATTGGTAGTATATCTTGAATTTTTCTTCTCTCCAGACCAGAGTTGTTTACGAACTGGTTTTCTTTTTATTTGTTCACCTATATCTACTGTAAATATTATAATTTGTAGAAAATGAACTGAAAATTATGTGTGTAATAATACCAAATAGTGCTGGATCCATATCACAAATTCGTACAGGCATGGAATATTTTGGTGTCTTTCGGGCACTATCCGTTTTTGAGACTGAAGGAAAACCTTGTAAAAAATTAATATTAATAAAATTTAAAGTATACAAACACAGAAATATATAATACCCCACATTGTCATGTCCATATCACAAGTTCGAACTGGTTTAAATTTTTGCTTATCTAAAAAAAAGTATTGTACCTATTTAACAAATTATTTCGTTATCTTTTTTGACAAAATAATCAAAAACTCATGATATTTTTCGGTAACGTTTCGGTTAATTTATAACCATTTTCAGAACTACAAAAGTTTTAAAACTGTGATACAAAATTTAAATTTTAAACAATAATTAATCGTACATACCTAACAATAATTGTAATAGGTTAAATATTTATTAATAAATTACCTGAATTCATTTTGATGCAATTAGATTTTGATTGAGACTCCAAATTCGAACGAGTGTAGTCTCTAGTTTAAAATTCTCACCTCTAACTGTAACCGTCAATTCAATCAAAAGTTTAAATCATATGGTTTAAATACACTGCAGTGCATCATGGGAAAAATATCAGTGCTTCCAAAACATTTTATATTATTAACTTCATAATTTTGGTATTTTATAACTAGATTAAATTATTCTGAGATTTATGTTAAGATAATTTTACTGAAATTTAATAATAAAGAAATAAAGAAAGATAATTTTAGTGAAAGGTTTTAAAAGATGTAACATGAACAATATTATTTTTATGTTTAATAGTAATTAAAAATTGTGCTTTAGAATAAATTTATTCACAATAAATTTGATAAATAACCGTTTATAACGTATGCAAATTATTTATTAATTGCAGCCAGACGCTCATTTATTTTTAAATAGTCTTCTAAAGCGCGATACCTGAAAATATTTCTGTCTTGTAATATCATTCAACATTAAATAACAACAATAGTACCTAGAATGTGACAGCTCTATATGACGACGAAGTCTAATATCATACATATGTAGCAAGATCTTTTTATTAGAAATAAAATTGATCGTCTGTTCTTCCTCTTCAATATTCAACAGACTCATATTGTTTGAGAACCATTGCTGTTTCCTCATATATTCTTGATATTCTTTCTCAAACAAATTTCGCAAAGTGTTGGCTCTTGCAGTGAGAAGTTCTTTAAATTCTCTCAGACAATCATCTTTAACCCGCGTTGCTTGCACTTTATCTAGTTTTCCACCATGAGCACCGATACGAATTAAATATGGAGCTAAATAGTCGATATCTTCATCAACTTCTCGCTCTTGGTGCATTCTTTGTTGAGCTTCTTTTTCTTTTAAGCCGGCTTTGTACTCATCGTTTTGTTCTCGATTGAATAATGATACATCTAGTTGAGGCACTACATTTTCTATTGCTCTCTGTCTTACAAATGTTGCTACCTGTTTAACATTATTTTAAATAATCATTCTTATTCTGAAACTCCATCATTATATTATCGTTCGATAAATTACTCACAACCCTTTTTTTCATAATTACTCCTATAGTTTATCTTTTCAGCATTCTGTGACTAAAATCATTCTATTTTATTTTTGTTTTCGTATGAAGCTACTAGTATAAATATTATTTTCAACTTCATTTTTTTATAATAACAGCTACGTATAGTATAAAAGATTGGTGATTAGTGAAATTGAGGGTGAAAGTTTGCGTGGACGGCCTAGGAACAAGTGGATAAATATGATTGAAGGGTTGATGCGTGAGCGAAAGATTCTGAGCGTGAAGAATAAACGAGCTTGAATGAAAAGAATTATGAATGTGGTTGAAGCAAAAGTGGTGTGTCAGGATAAGAATGTTTGGAGAAAATTAATTGCGGGATAAATATGATGAATGAGGACAAGCGTATGATTCTTGATTTTAGATTCATTGGTTAGATTTTTCGAGTGTTTACCTGCATTGTGTGGAGTTCACCTTCAAAAACAAGAGCAGAGGATGTTCCCTTCCTTTCTTATCTTTTGGTTCATTTTCTGTTTTTACTATAGAGTGTCCATTGCAATTGTATGGAATTCAGTTTCAAAAACAAGCGCGGGGAGATACTCCCTTCCTCATCTTTTTTACTTCATTTTCAATTTTTACTATACAGTGTGTAACTGCAATTGTGTTAAATGTATTTTTAAACAAGCGCAGGAGATGCTGCCTTCATTTCTTATAGATTCGTTGTTAGAGAAGTGGGCGTAAGTGAAGATTTACGAAACAGGTGTACAGGAGCGAATGGATGAATGTTTGTTGCGTGTTGGTTTGGTTGTGAGAAAAGAAAGAGTTTGTACGGAGGAAGTGTTAATGTGGTCGAAACGGGAGTATCGTGTGTCAGGATGAGAATGTTGAGGGGTTCGTGCTACCCCATTTAATGGGATATAGCGTGATGTTATGTATGTATGTTTAATACTTTGTAAAACAAACAAGTTATATACCGGAATAGATCTATAAGATAATCATGAAATAAAAAAAGTTTTCATTAATATATCGATCGATTAGAAATAATGATCCAGATTAACACATTGCCGTGAGATAATGGTTGTATTCCATTTGTCACTTGGATGAATTGACCAACAATGCTGGACTTGCATTGTCTTTATTAATTTGAACAAATTGTACAAAAAATATTTCACAATGTTTCGAGTGTTGTAATCTACACTAGTTTTCCTTTAGGAATCAATGAATAAGTAAAATCTAATCCAAATGTCAAATGGAATATATTTTGTGTTTCTAACCTCATCTTCGATTTCTCTGAGATGAAACAAAGCAAATTGTTCATCCTTTATTTGTTGTATCATCAAATAATATAGCTCGAGTTGTTTGGGAGGTTTCGCTCCGATTTCAGCTTGATAACCAACCGTAAGTTCCGGGTTGAACATAAGTTCGTCATTTCTGTCCGCAACTTTTGGTTTGATGAAATCTCGAGTACTTGCAGTCACATTACCTTTGGCGTAATGATACTTAAGATGGATGGAGTTCTCAAGAATGTTGAAAATACGACAAGCTATATCATGGTGTGCGTCTTTTGATTCGTCGCGGTTGAATTTTTCTGTTATGCTCTAAATTTATTCAAATTTTATTTTAGAAATATATATATTTATCAACAAATTATATCAATTAGTATTTTATTATAAGCATATTATAATTGAGGAAGATATATTACGTAGACGACCTAAGAATAAATTGATAAATATGATTGAAGTGGTGTGTCAGGATAGGAATGTTTTTATTGAATTTAATTGCAAGATGAATCTAATGATGGGGTAGGTGGTTCAGTGGTATCGAGTCGGCCTGTGGATCTTGAGAACTTTGATTCGATCCTCACAGCCGACAATTTAAATCTACCCTTGTGGTTCCTCCTCTACTAACATATTTGGAGACCGTGATTTGACGGCTGGTAACCGCATTTCACGCGAAGAAATATGTCATTTACCGAGATCTGCTTAGGCAGAGTGCCACACAGAGTAATGGGTAAAAAGCGTGATGATATATTTATTTTATGAATCTAATGAATAACTATTCAGTGAATATTTGAAGAGTTATGTATGTAAAGGTTTCTAAATTGTATTTCTTTTATTTGAAATTTGCCAGCTGAAAAATAGAGTCAAAACTTACAGTAACGATTCTTCTGGTTCCTTCAATCATTCCTGGTGGAGGCTTTCCTCTTTCAGCAAAAACTGCATGACGAAAATATAAATTATCTTCCCTGTTTTTAAAAGTTTCTTTTAAAAATTCGGGATCCATTTCTAATTTAGCAAGGCCGTCTAAACGAAAATCATGATAAAATTCCAAAATTCTAGCTGATTCCATTGTATTGTCCTTCTCATAGTTGTAAATATGAACTGGAAATATAGTTTTAAATAGAAACTTTACAACTAAACTGCTGAAGATTTCTTACATTTGCATGCATCTTCTCTGCCTCTCTGAAAATATTCGGTTGTCATATTATCTTTAACGTCAGCAATAACAGATGTTAAATGGTCCAATCTATGTTCGTAAGTGTCTTCAATACGAATTAGATCATTACATTCGAAATCAGAGTAATGAAAAAGCTTATGTTTTAGTCCGTCAAATTGAACGTAGTCGCCGTATTGCTGCAGGATACATCGGTTGTATTTGGTTTTCTTCACGCCGCCTGAGTATCTCATTACGAATTCTAAAATGAAATGAAATTAAATAAATAGTAATTGAGATAGTTTAGTGTCGGATGAAAGGTTGTTGAAATTGAGAAAGAGATATTGCGTGTATTCCTAGGAATGGAAATGAATGAAAAATTACTATGTTTAATTGTTTTGTATTATTTTATATAGCTGGGTGGAAGATCAGCTGTTTGCTGAACCTCGCTAATTTGATCTCGAATCAATAAAGTCAAGTATTAATGGAGGAAATAAACGCACTAATTTGAAAACAAATTGGATGCGAATGGTGTACCAGTTTTTCAGAATGAATTCATAAATAAATAGATGAATATAATACGAGGTTGTATGAATGTGGATGAAGCGAAAATGATGTGCCAGGATCGGAATATTCAGTGAAATTTCGTGGACGACCGAGAAATAAATTGATGATTATGATTAAAGGTTTGTTATACAGCGTGTAACAGCGAAACCAACCACCGCCCATATTTTCTTTATTATTATAGTTACAAACAAATATTATAAAGCAAAGTTGTAGAAGACCAAGGGGGACATCTGCTTAAAGAATAAAATATTTTTTTAAACCAGTGGTTCTCAAGTTACAACACAAAGTTATATTTTTTCAAATGGGATTATATGTATTTTTTAAACCTATTCGATAGAGTATTTTTTCTGAATTCAACCATGTGACCATTCTACATCCTTATATAATAAAAATAATGAGAAAAATTCGATCGAAATTTAAATATTTTTTTATTTTTAATATTAATGTGCAGTAAGCTATGAATGAAAAACAAAAGAACAAAATATTAAACAAACAAAGAATAACAATTTACAACAATTATTATTACTTGACAGTAGCTAAATTTTGTTCTTTTGTTTTTGTTTTTCATCCATAGCTGGTTAAAAAAATTATTTTATTCTTTAACCAGATGTCCCCCTTGGTCTTCTACAAATTTGCTTCATAATATTTTTTTGTAACCACAATAATTAAGAAAATATAGGCGGTAGTTGAAAGAAATTATGGAATGTGAATGAAGCGAAATTTCTGAGCCAGGATTGAAATGTTTAGCGACTGTTTCAAACGCGAGAAATCTGCAACTGCAGAGCTACTACATCTAGAATTAATATAAATATTTATTTATTTTAATTCCGTAGATGAAGTGAAAATGATGATATATTTATCGAGATGTAAGTAAATTAGAAGCATCCATGTAACCAGAAACAACAACCATGTCTATAATAATTTTCTTACTTTCATGTGGAATAACAATCGGTTCACTCCAGGGTGTAGGACAATCCAGATGCTTCTCATCCAGAACAGTGTTATCATCCACATCAGCCTCGGGGTCAATTTGAACAGCTCGATCTTCCATTGGCTCCCCAATAAACAAATGCTCCCAACATTTGACATCTGTTAGGTCAAATTTTAATTCTCCGAGACCTTTAGAGCAATCTTGCAAGTTTACCCAATAGTTGTCTGTGTTCCAAATACTTTCAATACTGAGATATACATCAGTAGACACTGGATACGATTCTCCAGAGCTGGGTTCGATGAATGTGGGTTCTGTGATGTCGAATTTGGGGAGGAGGAGTATCCAGGCGTGGATACGCCAGCCCTGGAGCTCATCTGGTGGGGCTTTCTCACGTTCCTGTCAACATCAATTCAATAAATATATTTTCATATCACAACAACAAAAATAAGTTTTAATTTATTTGAAATCATCACTAAAATATCCCCCAATTCATGGTGTATCACGTGACTGTGTCGTGACGTCACAGTGTCGCAGGCATCAGTCAGAGATGTCGCGCGTCCAAGACAAATTACCGACGTCATTAGCGGACGGGCGGCGAGCGTCGCGACGGTAAAAACGCGGTTCGATCGCCTAAGCGTGTTAGTGTGTAGGCGGGACAGTAGCGTAGGTGGATGGTGTTATTTACAGGGGCACTAAACACGATACTTTGTTAGTAATTAACCATTTTGAAATATGTCCATTTTTTTCTATATTATTTTAGAAGCAAAGTACTTGAAATAATATGGAAGAAAGTGAGACATTTCTATTCGAACGTACATTTTAAATAAACTCCAATCTTGTTATAGGGTAGGTGGCTCAGTGGTATCGAGTCGACCTGTGCATTTGTGTAGCCGGGTTCGATTTCCACAGCTGACAAATTTCACCACATTAAAACTACCTTGGTTGCTACCGCTACATTAACATCTTTCGAAGATATATATCACTTACCGAGATCTGCTACGGTAGAGTGCCACACCCAGTAATGGGTAAAAGGTGAGATGATATATTTATTTCATTTTTTATTTGAATTGATTTTTTTTTTGAATAAAAAAAACAAGAACTATAAATATTTCAAAATCAATATTTTACAAAATTCCATATAATCGATCATTAAATTCCAAAATTTGCCAAAATAACTTTAAATAAAAGTTTAAAGAATAAAATTCTGTGTGAAAATATTAATGTTATTAAATTATTTGCTACAAAAACTTTTAGTGGTATCGAGTCGGCCTGTAGATCTTGAAAACCCTGGTTCAATCCCTACAGCCGACAAACAATTTTCAACCCCTCCCCCCTCCACTAACATCTTTGGGGGCCGTGATTTGACGCCTGATAACCGCATTTCACGCGAAAAAATATATCACTTACCAAGATCTACTTTTTTTTTAAATTTATATATCGGACCAACTACTAAGGTCATATGCCGATATGTCCTTTGTATGGTCGCCACGGGCGGGACCCGAACCCACGACCTTATGGTTGCGAGTCAGGCCCTCAACCCGCGCGACCATCACGCGGGACAAGATCTACTTATATATTTATTTATTTATTTAAAAACTTTTTCAGTTTTCAATTGGGAAGGAATAAAACTAATTTAAAGTGATTTATCAGTACGGTGGTGTGGATAGCGATATGGAATTCGAATCCGGAGATCCCGAGTTCGAATCTCACTCAAACTAAAAATGAACTATCACACTGCGGCTCGATGAGTGCGGACCCTGTACTGTAATTGGGATTAAGTTCCTGTTGTACAGCGTAACATAAATAAATAAATAAATGTGGACAAAGCGAAAGCAGTAATTATTAGTGAGATAATTACAGGATGGTATAGTATTATGTGAATGTGTATTTATGTTCTTTCAAATGAAAGATCATGAACTCAGACTGGAGCCATCTCTGTGTATCTCACAAAAAACCATTGTCAGCATTCGCGACAAGTCCCCGCGTCCTTGTCTGCGATGTACGATACCGTCGGGTCGCTTACCGACAAAAACTCGCGACGCCGGCCATCGATAGACGTCCCGACGTCCTACGATGACCAGCGGACATCACCACGTCTCTCATGCAAATTTCAAGGGGTTTTTAGTGCATAGGGATGTTTTTTATTCATAGATTATTAGTTTTTGTTAGTTGGTAATATTAATTAAGAGGACTTGCGGATTTGACATGTTGGAAATTGTTTCAAAGATGATTTTGTTTTGTTTAATAGTTATTTACATACCAAGTGCGGGAACCTAGTTCACGCAAGAGGTTTGTACAATATTTTTTGTACGAAAAGTGTAAAACTGTATAATCATCATCATGAGCAAGTACTTCAATAGAAACTGCTGCTGCTGATATAAATGTTCATGTGCCGCAAGCTTTTAATAACATTCCACAAAACAATATTTAGCATAAACAATAATATACCATATACACATAACACTGCTTTGTAACCATTTTAGAACTAATTTCACAGTATAATGTTAAATTTCAATTGATTTAATTTTAATGTAATGAAAATAAAGAATGTTAAATTATTTACTAATTTCATTTGTAGTATACAGTAAATTTAATAAACTTGTTTAATTTCATATCTATGTTGTTACAATTTACCTTACGTTTGTAGGTTATGTGTTTCAACTGCTGTCGAGTGCTTTTATTTCGTTGCCAACATTGTGAACCAAATTCACTAAATTTATCATTTTAAAATTAAATTTCATTCAATATTCCATCATTTTCTTTTATTATTATTACGCAAAAGGATGTTTGAGATTCTATACTTTTTTATTATAAATATAGTTTTTTAATAAGTGCTTTAGAAATTGGAGTGTTTTTTCCAAAATTTCCCGAACGAGTGCGGGAAATTGACGTTTCGGTCGTTGCGTAGGCGACGCGAAACAACACATTTTAATGTATGAGTACAAAAAAATAATTTAGAATTGTTTGTTGTTTACTTACTTCTTGTTGAAGACGTTCTTTCTCTATCTGAGCAAGACGAGCGTTCTCCGCCTTGTCGATTTCCCGCTGGACCATGTAGAGTAAAAATTTGCTACGTAGATCACGAATCTCACGCAGTTCATACTTGTTTTCTGTCAGTTGTTCTTCTTCAACTACTTCCTATTACATTTATTCATTAATTTTGACAAACAGTCGACAAACTCATTTTTAAAACATTAAAAATTACTCCTGTGGCTCCCCCATCACTAACGTCATTGGGGACCCTGATTTGACGACAGAATGTCACATATTAACACAGATAATAATAAATATTAGAAAATTGTTCTGGAATATTTTAAAAGAAAATTAAATATTGGGTAAATATGTGGAACTTTTTAAAAATAATAAATATACTTACATCCATTTCTTTAACATCAGACTGCATGTCATAATAATAATAATAAAACTTATTCAGTAAACACAAACACTTATTGTAACGAGATTAATGTTGAAATTTATATGTCAAAAATACCGTTTTTTGTACCACGTTTCACAGATATACTACATACCTAAGAATACAATAATTTGAAATGTATTATTAAATATATACTGGGTGGTAAATAAAAGGACGCACCATAGCGTTTTCGATACTATTTTTGTTCAAAAAAGATAAATAGTTTATTGTAGAAAAAAACTTTCTGCATTTTTTGACATTAAAAATTATAATTTTACTCTTCCTGGAACCGGAAAAATAACGGAAATGTTTATTGGTAAATTTCTTAAAATCATTATTGCCATGAAATAACAAAGAAACAATGAAACAATAATCATAGCGTCTCGAATTCAATCGCATTTTGTGTCAAAAATCGACAAAAAAACATTAAAATCATAAAAACCATAGTACTTACCACAGGAAGTTCAGTTTTAATAGGACATTTCGTCCTATATCTCACATAAGTTGTGATGTCCTGTGTGGCACTTCCTGACACAACGTAGGCCCTGTACCCCACGCTCAACAGAATCGAACACAAGACAGTCGCCATCTCGAAACAGTTGCCGCACTGACGGTTGACCACGGTATATGGACCCAGAATCCTCTCCGGCTGAAACAAAACAGCCAAAAGTTATTTGAGTTTACAATGGGGTAAACGGCGTAATAAAATATATTTTTTCTAGGATTGCTATGAAAAGTTGACAATTACGCTCTCATTTGTCATCGTAAATTTGACGTTTTCTGTGGAACAATCGAAAAATATTTTGCGCGAAAACGATGTTAAATGCGCGCTTATTTCAATAGTTACCAGGGATACAGACAAAATAGAAACTTGTCATATTGACAGTTGACAGAACGAATTTATTTTCAACACGTAATAGTATATTACATAATAAGTCAGGAAAGTGATGCTTTACTTGACGAAGCGTTTGTTTGAAGTACGTGGCCGGCAGGCCGAGTATTTTAATTCGCTGAGTCAAGTAAAACACTTTCGTGACGTATTATGTATACTATTTTTTCTGAAATCGTTCATATTTATATTTTATCAATATAATTAATAATAAATATTTCAAAATGTTTCATTTTTTGATAAGAATCATATTGGCAGCAAACTACATATCCAAGGTGATAACAAAAGTTGTTGAAAACAACATCTTATGTGAAAAATCTATTGAATATATATGTGTCAAAAGTAATATTGTTGACAGAGAAGATTTCTTTATAATGTTGGAAAATATAGATGAAAATGAGTATGAGGCTATATTTTCAAGTACTCCTCCTGAAATCTTAAATCAAGCAACTGCGGCTGTTGAAGATTTATTACCGAGCAAGTCCAAAGACCGATATGATGAAGAGTATGAAAATTTCATGGATTGGAAAAAGTAAAATAAAGTAAATAATTTGTCAGAAAATGTGGTACTTGCTTATTTTATTCACTGAATCTCCAAGTAATTTATCGATTGCAACAAATAATTTAGCTTCAAATTCGACAGTGTCATGCATAAATTTTAATAACTTAAGCAATCGTATATTTAGTATTAACGTTATTGATAATAATAAATAAAAATCTTATTAATTTTTTTTAGTTATTTAGTTTATTTACTTGAGTCAGGTAAAGTATTTTCCTGACTAGTCCATACTAAAATGCGTCAGGAAAGTAGGCATTTTCTTGACGATTTCAGAAAAAGGTTTTTACTAATTTTAAGATGCAATCGTAGAAAAAGTTATGTGTGTATCACGAGCGTAAAGTGTCTTTATTCCTCTTACACTATTGCAGCTCTCGCCTTCGGCTAACTGTGCTGGTCAGCCTCTGACGATGCCTTCATAAGGTGACTTGGAGGCTGAATTTTGTGAGACTTAGACAAGTGTTTAGTTTATATTTTATTAACACTGATTGTCTGTAGTACGATGTACTAGTTTTTGACTGAATATTTCGACGAGAATAATAGCCCATGAAGCAATATCCATTAGACGCAATCTAATACATATGCAATGTGCGTACATGTGTGCAGCATTGGTTGCAGTCTGACAGGCGTTAGCTACGAACAATGTCTAATGCAATCTGCCCTACATTACTGTTTAATTGGGTGCGTTCTACTGCGTCCTGGGGGTGTGCCACCCTAACACACATCTTATTTTAATAAACAATGCATTTGTTCATTCCTTTTGCCATTTGACAATTTAAGAAATTAAAGCTACAAGTTCAAACAGTCTACATCCAACAACAACATTTTAAATTACAAATAGCTATCAACAATAAATAAAATAAATATATCATGACGCCTTTTACCCATTACTGGGTGTGGCACTCTGCCTAAGCAGATCTCGGTAAGCAATATATTTTGTCGCGTGAAATGCGGTTACCAGCCGTCAAATCACGGCCCTCAAAGATATTAGTGGAGAGGGAGCCACAGGGATAGATTTTTAAATTGGTGAAAATTGTTTGTCGTCTGTGGGGATCGAACCAGGGTTCTCAAGATCCACAGGCCGACTCGATACCACTGAGCCACCTACCCCAATATATGAATATATGTATATTATTTTCGGCTCTCCCAAAAATTATAATTTAATTTATACTATATAGTTTGTTAAATTATATGGGGTAGAATTATAAAATAAATCGAAGTAAAATGTTATATGAAGACATTGTTGCGATATTTCCTGTTATATCAAATTTAAAATTTAGTTTTTCTACGATTGCTATGAAAAGTTGACAATTACGATCTCTTTTGTCATCGTAAAGTTGACGTTTTTTGTGGAACAATCGAAAAATATCCTTTTTGCGCGTCTCCAATGGCAACGCACGAAAAAGATGTTAAATGCGCGTGTCTCCAATGGCAACGCGCGAAAAAGATTATAAATGCGCGCTTATTGCAATAGTTACCAGGGATACAAACAAAACAGAGACTTGTCATATTGACAGTTGACAGAACGAATTTATTTTCAGTACGCATAAGTTTTTTAAAATTTTTAAAATGTAATCGTAGAAAAATTATGTGTGCATCACGAGCGTAAAGTGTCTTTGTTCCACTTACCGTGCTCGAGTAACAAAGAATCACTTTACGCTCTTAATACACAAATAACTATTTCGTTAGTGGAAACAAAAGTCTAAGTTAAATTTAGGATCCACGGTGTAAAAATGAAAGTAATGTAGCGATTAGTTATAATAAGTGAGCTAGTCCGTTACTCCTAGCGGTCAAATCGCCAACAATTTCATCAAAAGATCGCAGTGGCAATTTCCCGGCTCAGTCGGTCACGGCCTCCTTGTTTTGCATGCGTTTGCATTACAAACGTTGCTATGGCGCCGACGTCGCGACGATACTCAAGGATGCGGTGACATGATGACAAGGAGGGGTGGTAGGACGTGTGCGGGGGCGGCGTGGTTACACCCGTGCCGTAATATTGCACCAGGAAGCCCCATTAAATATTAGACGAGATGTAAGATTCAGTCAAGTGGAGAATATTATCCATGTGCCTCTCACATAAAAGCTGTTGAAGACAAATATACTATATACGAATATCAGTCATTTATTTGACTACTTAGTGTTTTTTTGTTGCGCGTGAGAATGTTACTTTTAGTCGAGACAATAAAAGTCATTAGAATGCGCCAAAACAACAAGAATTTTGCGCACGAAATACAAACAACATTTTTTCTACAACTGTAAATAAAAAATAATACAATAATTATATTAATTTGATACTATTGATGTGTTGTAACTAATGAAACCTGACAATAAATAATTTGCGCACTAAAATACGAAACAGGGTGCAAAATAATACGCAAAATACACGTTGTCATGGTAATGCAAATGAAAAAATCACGTACTTTGCGTATTGATAAATAAAATATAAATATATCATCATGCCTTTTACCCATTACTGGTGTGGCACTCTGTCGTAGCAGATATCGGTAAGTGATATATTTCTTCGCTTGAAGTGTGGTTACCAGCCGTCAAATCAGCCCCCCCCCCCACAGATGTTAGTGGAGGAGGAGCCACAAGGATAATTTTAACGTGATGAAAATAGTTTGTCGGCTGTGGAAATTGAACTGAGCCACCTACTCCAGAAATATGTTTAAAAAAAGTAGATATATAACAAGCTGAACCCTTCAAACATGCACTTAGATGTATCATATAATTAGTATTATGTAACCAAAAACACAGATTTAATTGTACGGTTACCAGTCGTCAAATTACAATCTCCAAAAATGTCAAGCCCAGCTTAATTTTGTTTGATAGCTGGTTCTTATTTCTACATTCGACAACCCAGCAAAACACTATCATTTTCATGATCTGCAATTGCGATTTTCAATAAATATATCATCACTCCTTTTACCCATTACTGGGTGTGTACTCTGCCTAAGCAGATTTCGGTAAGTGATATATTTATGCGCGTAAACTACTCGTCAAATTACGGCCCCCAAAGATATTAGTGAAGGGGGAGCCACAGGGGTAGATTTAATTGTTTGTCGGCTGTGGGGATCGAACCAGGGTTCTCAAGATCCACAGGCCGACTCGATACCACTAAGCCACCTACCCCATTATTATTATTATTATTATTAGATTATTTCGTTTGCTACAAAATGTTCATTGTGTTTAAATAAATAAATACATATATTAAAACGCCTTTAACCCATTACTGGGTGTGGCACTCTGCCGAAACAGATGTCGGTAAGTGATATATTTCATCGCGTGAAGTGCGGTTACTAGCCGTCAAAACTCGACCCTCAAAGATGTTAGTGAAGGAGTAGCTACAAGGGTAGATTTAAATTGACTAAAAATATTTGACGGCAAAATAAATCGGTCAAATAATCTAAATGGAACCGCCACGACATCTGTTATTCAATAGAAATAGCTACTTACTATTATTACATGAATATATCTAGTTTGGTATTCTGGGTTCTGGAGAATTTGCTTATTTTACTTTACAAATAAAATAAATACATATTATTTCATTTCATTACGTCTTTTACTTTATTTTCCCTTTTATTTTTATTTTAATGTGGTTTTGTTTATTATTTGTTGTAGGTTTTTCATTTTCAGTAATATTGGATGTAGTAAACAGTACTATATAAATAAATTACAATTTTAATTGTGATTTTTATTAAATGTTTCTTGGTCAATTGACCGGTCAAATAGTCGGTCAATTGACCGAAAAATATTTGACTGGTCAAATGCACAACCCTAGTTGTGAGGATCGAACCAGGGTTCTCAAGATCCACAGGCCGACTCGATACCACTGAGCCACCTACCCCATTAAATGATAGATATTTATACGAATGACTTGTACCAGAGTAGTTCTGTTCAGTGTCAATGTCCATTCGCTAGCAGCTAGCATACCCAACGCTTTGTCGAGGGTAGTGCGTTTGTAACGTTCAGAAGCAATGCGTCATTCTCCCGTTGTTCAAGGCCGCGGTTAATCCCTTTTCACGCACCGTGGATCGTGTCTCGCTTGTAACGCGCTTGTCCCCGTGAACGCCAAGCAAAGCACAACGTCGAATACAACGTAATAACGGTGCTAGGGGCTACAGTCTGCAAAAAATCGTTCTAGGTATTCAACAAACCTAACCATCGTCGGTGACGCGCTCGGTGGATAACTCTATTTGTATGAAAATGGTGGCTCAACAGACAACAAACTTTCAAGATATGAGGAATCTAAATACAAATCTAGCTGATTTCAACTTATATATACATAGAAAATTTATAATTTGTTGATAAATTATCATATACAGGGTGTTTCAGGACTAGTGTAACAAACTTTAACAGCTTATTCCTGAGGTCATTCTGGGCTAAAAATGTCATATGAACATAGGTCCTATTCCTTCTAGTTACCAAAATACAAGAGGTTGAAGTTCTATATATAACACGAAATTTTCAAATTTTTGTAATCAAGATACTTTCGAAAAACAAGAGTTTTATTGAAAAGTCATACCTTATTTGTCTTAATTAATTTTATTTATTAATAACAACATGCATACGAGTTCAAGGCGCTCATTTTGAACAGTATGGGAATCGAACACGGGTTCTTATATTCACAGACCACTTATTCCAAATAAGTTTAAATAAACTCTAGTGTACCTACTCTTGTTACCATTTAATTTTCAAAAAGTGATTTGGATTAACTTTTAAAAATCTAGAACAAGATTAGTTACTCCATATTTCAGGATCTTTGGGGGAGTGATTTGACTGCACTTTACGCGAAGAAATATATCACTTACCGAGATCTGCTCCGGCAGAGTGTCACACCCAGTAAAGGATAAAAGGCGTGATTAATATAATTATATTATATATCATACTGCGTCTCGGTAATTTTGGATTCTGTACTGTAATTGGAATTGAATTCCTGTTGTACAGAATGACATACATAAATAAATAAGTACTGGCTGAAGCCCTCTAGATGTCGGTAGTAATATACAGGGTGTTTCAGGACTAGTGTAACAAACTTTAGCAGCTTATTCCTGAGGTCATTTTGAGCCAAAAATGTCATATAAACATAGGTCCTATTCCTTCTAGTTACCAAAATACAAGAGGTTAAAGTTCTATAGATAACATGAAATTTTCAAATTTTTGTAATCAAGATACTTTCGGAAAACAAGAGTTTTATTGAAAAGTCATACCTTATTTGTCTTAATTAATTTTATTTATTAATATTAATATGCATACGAGTTCAAGGCGCTCATTTAGAACAGTGGCTGTATTTTTTTAAAATTTGTTATTTTATTTCATATTGTGTTAACCTATTCCATGTTTGGTTATGTTGTTCTGTGTCTATTTAATTGTGTCATTTTATGTTTTGTTCTCTAAATCGTGTTCGTTAATATTAATAAATAAAATTAATTAAGACAAATAAAGTATGACTTTTCAATAAAACTCTTGTTTTCCGAAAGTATCTGGATTACAAAAATTTGAAAATGTCGTGTTATATATAGAACTTCAACCTCATGTATTTTGGTAACTAGAAGGAATAGGACCTATGTTCATATGACATTTTTGGCCCAGAATGACCTCAGGAATAAGCTGTTAAAGTTTGATACACTAGTCCTGAAACACCCTGTATAATACCATTAGTGACTGATTTTGGCGGAAATTTTTGTCGTCATAATCACGACTGCTTGTTGCAAGGAAAATCTGCACGAGTGCGAGAGCACAAGTCCAGATTTTCTTAAAGCAACAAGCAGGAGTGATCTAGGCAAAAATAACCAAAGGAAAATCATAGTCACGTATGGTATTCGGCTTGACAATTCCTCCAAATATTTTATTTACTCCAAAACAATGTCTGAACTACTATTACCTTGCTGATCAATTTACATTGTTTCATTTTGTGACATAACTAAGCAAAGTAAACAAAGTCAAATAAAATACAATAATATTCATCTACTCAAAATAATTAATAAACGTTATATCTAAGCAACGATTTGCGGCAATTTTCACTAGTGAAATACTACTGTGATTGGTTCAATTCAGCAAAATACTGTCATTTGATTGGATGAAAAGTTATGAGTGAAATTGTCATACTTATATAACAAGTGATATCATAATTGCTGGATAATATTTTGGCATAAATTACGAGCTATATTTCCAATTTCCGTAAGAAGGAATTTAAATTCATTTATGATAAGTAATACTAATCATTATTGACAGTGTTAAGTAATAATTCATTACTCAACACTTCACGACCAATCCTACGTCTGAATTTTCATTACTAAACACTTTAGTGGCCAATCAAAAAATAACGATAATTGCCGCGCGTTAAGTATGCTATGAAACAGTGAAGCGCGCTATTGTTAATTATCTGTCAAAATTAGTTTAAAATGTTTTTGTTTACAATAATAGTGTAATTTGTGTGATTATACATGTGAGTTATGGATTCTGAAAGCGAACAAAGTGAAATTTGTACTCCACCAGATATTGTAGAAGCCGCACACGTATATTTCTTAAATTTACTGTCTGAAAAATCAAAAAAAAAGTATGAACAAGTTTATAAACCTTTTATGGATTGGCGAATACGCAAAAATGTAAATTCCTTTTCGGAAAATGTTCTTATAGTATATTTTGGAGAACCTTCTGATAAATATAAATCATCGTCATTATGGGCTACTTATTCCATATTAAGTAGTGTTAATATTTATTAAATAAAAACAAAAAATTTAAGCAATCTGACTTATTCATAATGTAACATACAAAAATAATTGTAAAATCTTATTACATAATAACATATAGTATAGTATTCTATTCGCAAGTAATAGCTATTACTCACTCGAATGATTTGCAACACTCACCTTCGGCTCGTGTTGCAAACTTCATTCTCTTGAGTAATAGCTTATATTACTTACTCCTTGAATAATATACTATTATTGGTAACCAAGGAAACTTTAATCAGGATCCATATAACGTTTTAAACAACTGTAACTATGGATAATTCAGCGTAAGGGTGCACTGAATGAGAATTCTCTGCAGTGTGGTTCTCGGCACGGTTGCGAGCGACCCTCCCGTCCTTTCATTATTCGTTCCGCGAAGCGCACGAACCTTCTCTCTCGTGGCATTATCAGCCGTCCCCGGCCTAGCGGCCCGCGAGTTCACGGCATCCGCCCGCGAGCACTGCCGCCACCACCACCGCCACACCGCCGCCGCCTGACAGCGGGAGATTAACTGCTGGCTGTGCTGTGCTGTGCCGTGCTGGGCTGGTGTCCGTGAGTCATGCGTGATGAATGCTTCCGGTATGCTACAGCTTGTGCCTTCCGCTGCTACTAACACTGACCAATAAGCAATCGGCCAGTAAGAGCACGGCGACAATTTCATCTAATGAGGATTCGAACTACTGCTTCTGTTTCTTTGCATCTCAAACATGAGAACTGTAGCAGCGCTAGTTTTTGTACAACGTCAGTGCAATGCTGGTGGCCAGAGTTTAACAAAATTTGCCTTTTATTTAACAATAATTTTATACAAACAAAAAACCTAAAATTCAAAGTTATATGTTTCCTATGTTACATGACTTACATGTGAAATGAAATATGTAAAGTCGCACAAATTGTATTATTGGGTGATTGCCTATTCGAATGAATAAATAATAGTTATTTATGGTACAAGTGTGTTATATTACAAATAAGTCACGCAAGAAAAGTATTAGGGAATAATTTTCTGAAGTGACTTATTTGTATTAACACACGAGTGGCATATGAAATTTTATCCAACAACTACAATTAAGACATTAAAATATAAATTTTGACACAATTGTCTACATTTCAAATAATATTCTAGTTAGCCATACTTTCTTGTTTTGTTGTCTAGGTTACTCAAATTTTTTAAATAAACAAAGTTGAAAAAAGGTTGCAGCTGTAGTATTCGAAATGGAAGACGAGAATTTTATTCCCGAAATAATCATTAAGGAAGCGGAAAAAGTGGTTGTTAATATTTTACCAAAAAAAGTGTAGAAGTTGCTATGAAAAAGAATTTCATATGTTTGAAGACTGGATGACAACTAGAAACGTCAAAGGTATGAATAAAAGTGTTTTTCATAGGAAGTTCTATACTTTTTTGGTAAAATATCAACAACCGCTTTTTCCAATTCCTTAATGATTATTTCGGGAATAAAATTCTCGTCTTCCATTTCGAATACTACAGCTGCAACCTTTTTTCAACTTTGTTATATTTAAACTCAACAGTGAGTTACAAGTCATAATTTATGCATGACTTATGACTTATAACTCACGTGTGACTTATAAGCCACTTTACTAATATAAAATGACAACAATAATGACTTTATAAGTAGTGGGTGTTGGATAAATAAATAAATATGTTGGTCTGGCAGTGGTGTGGATAGATTTTATGCAACTAAAATGACCTATACTAATTTCAACTTTAAGCGCATTTTTAATTTTTTCCAGGGTGCTATCCCCTTAATTCAAGCAATAAACATATGAAACATGTCTCCAATGAAACCATAAAAAAAAAATCATGCTCCATGCTCCATGCTCCATGCTCTATGCACATGTCTGCTGGTTCGACTGCTAGCTAGCATTAGGCTTTCAAGTGGCTGACATGACGTTGAGGGGTGGCGGGGTGGCTGGGGGTGTAGGAGGGTGATGGTAAGGTTTCACCGCCGCGTGATCGGCGCCCGTATGTCCCAGCGACATGGCGCGGCGGCAGCAGCAAGGCTCCAGCTGACAAACAGCGTTCAACGGGCGAGAATGGACTTCTGCGAGGTAAAGCACCGTCTACACTTCATTGCTTACATGCATGAGAAAGTGCATTTTTATGATATGAACATGGAAATTATTTCACTGGAATATTAAAATGAACCAACAAAAAAACTACATTTCAATTATAGTATAGAAGGTCTATAGATGATAGTCGAATATAAACCACGCGGAAATATGCTAAAATTTTGTTATAAATTTCTTTAAACAGTTATTTCTGATTTGGATTAGACAAACTATACTCCCAAATATAACCTCCTCATTCCTTTTGTCCAGCCGGCTGGACAATATAATTTTTTTTTGTTAGAAACATTTGCACTTTGCATAGGTATAGTTCGCATATTCAGTAGTCTAAACATTTAGTTAACCTAGTAAAATTTTTCCTGCAACATAGATGGCAGTACTGTATTAGAATTGTGATGATGACATATCTGAGATTTGTAGATTTAGCCATTATCTAGTATTATTTATGGAAAAATCTCTAAAATAGATCTTGTGGTAGATATATAAATGTGTTTAATCGTATCGCAAATAAATGTACTTTGCAATTTACTATCATTTTGTTTAATTGCATTTGTTTTTTACTATCATTTTGTTTAATTGCATTTGTTTTTCTTGCATATGCCGTTTAATATGAATCTAGACTCATTGAATACAAAATAATGATTTAAACTAGATATTTATTTCTCGGGACTGAGGAGGATAAATAAATATATCATCACGCCTTGTTATCATTACTGAGTGTGGCACTCCGCCATAGCAGATGTCAATAATGTGAAATGCGGTTACCAGTCGTCAAATCACGATTGCCAAACATGTTAATTGATGGGAAGCCACAGATGGTTGTTTTAATATACTGAAAACTGTTCAATGGGGTAGATGATTTAGTGGTATCGAGTTGGCATGTGGATTTGAGAACTTGGGTTCGATTCTCACAGCCGACAAACGTTAAAACTACCCCTGTAACTCTCCCTCCACTAACATCTTTGGGGGGTGATTTGACGACTGGTAACCGCATTTCTGCTATGGCCAGAGTACCACACTCAGTAATGGGTAAAAAGCGTGACGATACATTTATATTTATTTATTTACGAAAACTGATTGTCGGCTATGGGAATCGAACACGGGTTCTTATATTCACAGGCCACTTATTCCAAATAAGTTTAAATAAACTCTAGTGTACCTACTCTTGTTACCATTTAATTTTCAAAAAGTGATTTGGATTAACTTTTAAAAATCTAGAACAAGATTAGTTACTCCATATTTCAGGATCTTTGGGGGAGTGATTTGACCGCACTTTACGCGAAGAAATATTACCGAGATCTGCTCCGGCAGAGTGTCACACCCAGTAAAGGATAAAAGGCGTGATTAATATAATTATATTATATATCATACTGCGTCTCGGTAATTTTGGATTCTGTACTGTAATTGGAATTGAATTCCTGTTGTACAGAATGACATACATAAATAAATAAGTACTGGCTGAAGCTCTCTAGATGTCGGTAGTAATATACAGGGTGTTTCAGGACTAGTGTAACAAACTTTAGCAGCTTATTCCTGAGGTCATTTTGAGCCAAACATGTCATATGAACATAGGTCCTATTCCTTCTAGTTACCAAAATACAAGAGGTTAAAGTTCTATAAATAACATGAAATTTTCAAATTTTTGTAATCAAGATACTTTCGGAAAACAAGAGTTTTATTGAAAAGTCATACCTTATTTGTCTTAATTAATTTTAGAACACTTGCTGTATTTTTTTAAAATTTGTTATTTTATTTCATATTGTGTTTGATTATGTTGTTCTGTGTCTATTTAATTGTGTCATTTTATGTTTTGTTCTCTAAATCGTGTTCGTTAATATTAATAAATAAAATTAATTAAGACAAATAGGGTATGACTTTTCAATAAAACTCTTGTTTTCCGAAAATATCTTGATTAAAAAAATTTGAAAATTTCGTGTTATTTATAGAACTTCAACCTCTTGTATTTTGGTAACTAGAAGGAATAGGTCCTATGTTCATATGACATTTTTGGCTCAAAATGACCTCAGCAATAAGCTGTTAAAGTTTGTTACACTAGTCCTGAAACACCCTGTATATTAAGCGTGAAGTGCAAGTACCAGCCGGCAAATCACAGCCCCAAAATTTGCCGGTTGCGAGAATCGAACTCAGGTTGCGTTACCACTGAGCTATCTACCCCACTAATTAGATAAGTGTAAACATGGCTTTAGTCTGCACCTATCGAAGTAACATTCATATTCACAAAGCATAATATGGCATGTTGGTTGGTGTGAGTGTAAACCTCGCTTGTCCGCGGTATTTCCGGACGCAGGCAGCGAACCCAGGCGGGTGGAATGCGGAGGCAGCGGACACCGCCGCACTCCCGACTACTACACCACGCGGTGTTTGCGACCAGCTATGTCCCTTGTATACTGTATATACGAGTATGTTCGCTCGGTGTTCGAGATACGAGAATCCCCTAGCACACACAGTGTGAGCTGTGAGCTGTGAGCTACAGTTTGAGCTATGAACTAAAATCTAAATGGGCAGCAGGCTCAGTGGAACACTTGTTTGTTTAAACTTCAACTTATATGCAAAAAATATTATTATATTATTATAGAGCTCGCATATACTAGGCTGGTTCTTATTTTTAGTTACGCGCATCAAAACTATATTCAGAATCGTACAAACATAAGATTCCTAAATTATTATCCTTCTTTCCTTTTTTTTATGATTTTTTTTTTATGGAAATTAAGGATGTTATGTCCATTTGAAAAGTGTAATTTCCCGTGATTTCTTATTAATATATATTTTGAGAACCCAGGTTCAATCCCCACAGCCGATAAACAATTTTCACCAATTTAAATCTACCCCTGTGGCTCCCCCTCCACTAATATCTTTGGGGCCGTAATTTGACGGCTGGTAACCGCACTTCACGCAAAATTTGCAACGGCATAGTGCCACATCCAGTAATGTGTAAAAAGCATGATAAAATAAAATAAATAAATAAATATATCATCACGCCTTTTACCCATCACTGGGTGTGGCACTCTGCCTACGCAGATCTCGGTAAGTGATATATTTTTTCGCGTGAAGTGCGGTTACCAGCCGTCAAATCACGGCATGATGATATATTTATTTAAAATAAAAAACAACAAAGACAAAATTAATTGTCTTTAAATGCTCACTTGGTGAAACTAGGTTTAATAATAAAATATCAAAATAAACACTTGTCTAAGTCTCACAAAATTCAGCCTCCAAGTCACCTTATGAGGGGATCGTCAGAGGCTGGCCAGCACAGTTGGTAACCATAGACGCGTTTCGCTCTTATTAGAGCTCATCAGTATGGTATAACCTACTTCTTCACCTAGAACAAAGTTCACGTGAAGAAGCTGGCGACGAAGGACTGTGCCAGCAGAGAATAAGATCTCTAAAGAACGGTAAGATGCCATCTACCGAAAAGAGCAAAAGGTATGAAATAGCAATTTAAATAAAAAACAACAAAGAAAAAATTAATTGTCTTTAAATGCTCACTTGGTGAAACTAGGTTTATTTTGATATTTTATTATATATTTATTTATTTATTTATATTTATATATTCCAGATTTCCGATTTTTTTTTATAATGATAATTTAAATACATAACATCACGATTTATATCCCATTAAATGGGGTAGCAAGAACCCCTGAAACATTCATAGAACATCCACTAACACATTCATCAAAATATCAATTCTCGTCAAACATGCTCATTCTAATACACAACTCTCGCTTCAACCACAGTCATTCACTTTCCATACAAGCTCAATAATTCCTCACACCTGAAAACCTCCATCACGCAATAAAACTCTCAATCATTATTTCTACTCATTTAACAACAAATTTACATAAGAAAGGAAGGGGGCATCGTCCTATGCTTGATTTTGAACCATACTTAACGTGCATAAATATATCACTTACTGAGATTTTTTACGGCAAAATTCCACACCAAATAATGAGCAAAAAGCATGATGATATATTTACTTATTTTATTTAATATTTTGCATAACTCACATCTTTAAGGCTCGTAATTTGACGACTAGTAACTATATAAACACTCATTAATTAACAGCCGAAAAACAGTTTTCACCAACTTAAATCTATCCCTGTGGCTCCCCCTACACTAATATCTTTGGGGGCCGTGATTTGACGGCTAGTTTACGCGCATAAATATATCACTTACCAAGATTTGCTTACGGCAGAGTGCCACACCTAGTAATGGGTAAAAGGCGTGATGATATATTTATTTATTTATATTAAAAGTCAATACAACACTAAATATCTCTTTCAAAGTCATAATGAATCATTAAATCGTTTAATTACCTTTCAAATCAACAGTAATGATGAAACCAAACAGAAATTAACCTCTGAAAAGATCAAACCCGATTCACAAACAACAATACAAGGCTATAGATCCACCCCTACATATTGGGCAGGTCGGGTGTGCTGTGAGCATCCCCTATAATCCTAAACAAAATGTTGAAAACACCCCGTAATATTTTACACATAGAAAATCTGAAAAACGAATCCACAAGTTGAAAACTTGCACACAAACCTGCTAACCTATATCTACTTTGCTTTACTGCACCCTTGAGCCACAGGCGGGGAGAATCATATTCTCTAAGGGCGCATACTGAAAATATTATTTACTTTTTACCTCCCCTCGTATATTATATCAAAATTTTGAGATTATTTTCCACTGTATTTTAATAATTGTACAACTAGTCAGTAAGGTGGTGTGGATACCGATATGGAATTCGAATCCGGAGATCCCGAGTTCGAATCGCACTCAAGCTAAAAATTATATGAACTAGCACACTGCGGCTCGGTGAGTGCGGACCCTGTACTGTAATTGGGATTAAGTTCCTGTTGTACAGCGTAACATAAATAAATAAAAATAAAAGTAATAACTTTTTTGATAAATTTGAGATTTGATGCGGCACGGAGACATAATATTAAATTAATTTTACGAATATAATTTTACTAGGCTTGTTTTCAACCAATCATAAGGGCTGGTAGCACAAGCTCTGTTTTTGCCTGTTTTAAGAGCAGTGTTACTGGGTGTTTTAGCTATCTCTAACATGTTAAAACCGTGCTCTTAAAACATCCAAAAACAGAACTTGTAGTACCAGCCGTAGTCTTTTACATAAAGATTTAAAAATTCAACCAAATTTTATGCTTATTAAATTCTACTACTAAAGTACAATTTCGTTATCAAGTAAATGTGCTGTCAATTTAATTCCAAATTATTTTATTTTCATTTGTTTCGAGAAATTGGCTCTAAATAAATTTAATAAATAAATATATCATCACGCTTTTTACCAATTACTGAGTATGGTAATCTGCTTTAACAGATCTCGGTAAGTGATACATATTACTTCACAAGAAGTGCGGTTACCAGCCGTCACATTACGACCCCCAAATATATTGTTGTGAGGGAGCCACAGGGGTAGTTTTTAATGTGGTGAAAAATGTTTGTCGACTATGGGAATCTACTGAGCTACTTACCCCATATTTGTAGTGATCTATTAATTTTTTTTAAATCGTTAAATTGGCTTCGAAAATAACAATTTTCGTAAATTAAAAATAAATTAATATATCATCACACCTTTTACCCATTACAGGGTGTGGCACTCTGCCTAAGCAGATCTGGGTAAGTGATATATTTTTTCGCGTGAAGTGCTGTTACCAGCCGTCAAATTACGGCCATCAAAGATATTAGTAAAGGGGGAGCCACAAGGGTAGATTTAAATTGGTGAAAATTGTTTGTCGGCTGTGGGAATCGAACCAGGGTTCTCAAGATCCACAGGCCGACTCGATACCACTGAGCCACCTACCCATATCGTATAATTAAATGGTACTTATATAGAAGACACCCTGTATATAAATATTTAAATAAAGATGAAATAACAACAGTTTTTAAAATAAGTTTGTAGAAATCCTATCTACGCCACTGTAATTTTTACCCCTGTACCGGGGGCGAAAAAACATACAAGGGTCGTCCATATCATAAAGAGTGCACTGAAACCACCCCCTTGCCATAGCCAACGCGACTCGTTGCAAAAGACATAGCCAACTGTGTAATCGTATTCCATGAAGTTCACTCCATCGAGTAAAACAGTATTAAATTCGAATTTAATTAATTGCTCATTGAAATCCACCACGCTATTAACAAGTGAGCATGGGAGAGATACAGCGATAGAAGAGTGAATGAGACAATTGAACTACGATGTTTTATCGAGATTAAGTTTGCGATGGTGTCTTGTTTGAAGCGTGAGATTGAAAGATTGTTTTGTTATACAATGATTCAACTGTTTGCCAGGAATAAATGGATGGAAAAAGTTGTACGCCTATCTATATCATTACGCCTTTTATCATAGCCAACTTCACTGAATTGCACTATAGTTATTTGTGTATTAAGAGCGTAAAGTGATTCTTTGTTACTCGAGCACGGTAATTAGTGTAAGAGAAACAAAAACACTTTACGCTCGTGATACACACATAATTTTTTCTACGATTGCATCTTAAAATTATTAAAAAACGTATGCGTACTGAAAATAAGTTCGTTCTGTCAACTGTCAATATGACAAGTTTCTGTTTTGTTTGTATCCCTAGTAACTATTGAAATAAGCGCACATTTGACGTCTTTTTCGCGAGTTGCCATTGAAGACGCGCAAAAAAGATATTTTTCGATTGTTCCACAGAAAACGTCTACTTTACGATGACAAATAAGAGCGTAATTGTCAACTTTTCATAGCAATCGTAGAAAAACGCTTATTCTGGCCGTTTCATTCCATAGTTTTGTCATATAAATATTATATATTTATTTATTTTGTAAGTGAATTAGTGAGAAATTATATTTATAGAGAAATTTGAAATGAAATCTAAAAATCAGTAGTTTTATAAAATTCTAGTTGACATTTAAATTAAAAAAAAACATAAAATAAACACTTGGCTAAGTCTCACAAAATTCAGCCTCCAAGTCACCTTATGAGGGCATCGTCAGAGGCTGACCAGCACAGTTAGTAACCATAGACGCGTTTCGTTCTTATTAGAGCTTATCAGTATGGTATAACTCACTTCTTCACCTAGAACAAAGTTCACGTGAAGAAGCTGGTGACGAAGAACTGTGCCAGCAGAGAATAAGATCTCTAAAAAACGGTAAGATGACATGAGAAGTTCTGTGGAACAGGCAATGCCATCTACCGAAAAAAGGAAAAGCTACGCAGCAATTTAAATAACAACTAAGACAAAATTAATTGTCGTCCATACACTTGGTGAAACTAGGTTTAATAAAATATAAACTAAACACTTGGCTAAGTCTCACAAAATTCAGCCTCCAAGTCACCTTATGAGGGCATCGTCAGAGGCTGGCCAGCACAGTTAGTAACCATAGACGCGTTTCGCTCTTATTAGAGCTCATCAGTATGGTATAACCCACTTCTTCACCTAGAACAAAGTTCACGTGAAGAAGCTGGTGACGAAGGACTGTGCCAGCAGAGAAAAGAGTGTATGGACGACAATTAATTTTGTCTTTTTTGACATTTAACTTGTCACTATCAACAAAATGAAAATGAGTAAAATTAAGTTATTGTATACGGTGTATCACAACAAATTTATAATGCAAAGTGACACTAATTTTATTAATTTTCTAATAAGGGTATTAGGTTGAAGTTACAAGATTATTAATACTTAATTAAAGTAATAATTCAATCATCTAATCTTGTTATATCCCCACTAGTAAACCACGTTTCACAAAATAAACAAAAAGTATCGCTTATTATTCCAACAACTTGTTGATTCGCATTCTTAACTTTATTTTTCTTTTCCCTCATAAAATAAATCTCTTCCGAAACCGTAAAAATGTGAACTGCTACTTTATTAAAACAACTTGAAATCTGAGATTATATAGCGTCATCCCTCGAAAGTGAACCTGCATCCCTGCGTATCGTATATAAATATAGGGGGGTAGATTTCTCTTCAATAGGATCGGATCACATTCAATATTCATTGTCGTTGCTGGAAGTGTCATTAAGGGATGATTTCCAATAAAAGTTTAAAGTATTTAATAGCGGCAGCTATAAATATGTAATGAATTACGTTTTAGGGCGGAGGACGGAGGGGTGCAAGATGTTTCTCGTGGGAGGAATTTAAAATGTAGTAAAGATGTAAAGAAATTGGATTCCAACGATTACATGAAAATTGAGATCTATTTATACTCGTATGTCAGTGTTTAAATATTTTTATCGTTTTTATTTGAATGTGCCGGTACAAAATCTACTCTTCATTATCTAATTTCTCTACATATACAAGGTGTGTCTTAAGTTTTCACTAATAGATATTTAAATTAAATAATATATTCATTAAATTAATTAAAATTTAATTGTGAAAAACTGTTATTATCTAGATGAAACAAATGCAAGCAAATATCTGTCACATACATAGTTTAAATTTGATTTTAACACTAACTAAATAAGTTAAATATTAGCTATTTATGAAACTAGTAAGGAAATGAAGGTTATTACCTTACGCATGTGAAATTTGTAGAATGAGGCGTAGCTGAGTTATGTAAACACATAAGTAAGGTAATAACCGAGTTTCCTTACTAGTTTCATACAATATTTTTTCTACTTCCGTTTTAATAAATACGAAAGAGCGTTTTTGAAATTATGAAATTTTGACATATTAATGACAGTTATAAATTCAAAAAATAAAAGAATAACACATCAGAATTTGTCTACCAAGATATCTGTTGCTATGTTACCTCATTATTTAACTAGTTAAATAATGCAGTTCATTACTTAATTCAAATAAGTGAAATAAAACGTCTATTTCCTAACGGAAGTAGAAAAAATATCTAATTTGACTGATTTACAAGCATAATTGAATTCTCTTAACTGTCTCACATTATCACCATGTTTTTTTATCCATTACTAGGTGTGGCACTCTGTCGTAGCAGATCTCGATAACTGATATATTTTTGCACGAGAAGTGCAGTTACCAGCTGTCAAATCATTACGCCTTTTACCCATTACTAGGTGTGGCATTCTACCTAAGCAGATCTCAATAAGTGATATATGTTTTCGCGTGAAGTGCGGTTACCAGCTGTCAAATCACGGCCCTCAAAGATATTAGTGGAGGGGGAACGACAGTGGTGAAAACTGTTTGTCGGCTGTGGGGATCGAACCAGGGTTCTCAAGATTCACAGGGCCAACTACCCCATAATTATTAATCATAATTAATAACTGAATAACTGTAAATCCAGTTTTAGAATATTCATTATTATTTTCTATTATTTGGATGACTTAGTGGAGTTAGATTGTGGACTTGAGAACTCGGGTTCGATTCTCACAACTGACAAACTATTTTCACCACATTAAAATTACACCTATGGCATCTTTGGAGGCCGTGATTTAACGGCTGGTAACTGCACTTTATGTGAAGAAATATATCACTTACCGAAATCTGCTGCGGCAGAGTGCCACATCTAATAATGGGTAAAAGGCGTGATGGTATATTTATTTATTGAAAATTTGAAACTTTTCTTAGGGAGAACAGAAAATGTATTAACAATTTAAAATCAACTTTTAACTAAATATATGCATATATGCATAAAAGATAATATTATTACAGGAATTAAATATAGCCTAATGAAAAAATGAAGTATTACGAATTTCTTACAGAAAATTCTACTTACTGATGACTTGGTAGTATGCGATAGTGTAGTTTCACTTTCTTTGCACAAGGTTGATCACTTTGATCTTCTGAGTTATCACTATCACACATATTTTATTGTCAAAAATTAAAATAAAAAATTAAATAAAACGCAGGTTATGTGTACCGTAGTAAACAACAACGTCGAGCTGAGTGAGAAGCCACACCGTACACTCCTACTACATATAAAATATATATATATATATATATATATATATATATATATATATATATATATATATATATATATATATATATATATATATATATATATATATATATATATATATATATATATATATATATATATATATATATATATATATATATGTATACCTCAGTATAGCGTGGCGACCCGTCGCCACACCGTACCCTCTACTACACATAAAATATATATATGTATACCTTAGTATAGCGTGGCGACCCGTCGCCACGGCAAGCGTCGCCACGCCAACAATTCGGTTTACAAGTGAGCCTATAGATGTTTCACATCAAAACAAAGAATAAACGTTTATATTTCTAATAAGGAACCCGCCATTATTTGCTTATAGAGTATAATGCTAATGAATATGCTTTCATCAAGTTACAGTAGCACAAACCCTTTATTTCATCGTTTTCATCCCCTATGTTCTAATTATCCAAACGCACTCAACCCTTCGTTAGTACTAGTGGGAATCCTACCCCATGGCACTCTCCCCAATTTCCTGGGCACGGGCCACAAACTCAGCGGTCCGTTCTCCGCGACGCGGACTGACATGGGTAGTAAAGATGGCCGCCGCGGGTGTCGCAGGGTGGGACGGGGTGAAACCCGCGCGCGATAATCACGAACGGACCACTTACTTTACTACTCTCCGATCTCTGCCAGCCTGCGCCAAACCAACCCCTAGCGGGAAATCTACAACCCTAGCTAAAGGAAAGATGGGCGATGGGCGCGATGGGCAAGAAAGGAAAGCGAGGTTGAAGTTACAGTAGCCAGATGCTAACTATGTTATATTGGCAATGATATGGACGGTTTTTATATTCATAGTTTAAAATTAAGGTTATAAACAAAAATTAATAAAAAATATTAAATAAACACTTGGCTATGTTTCACAAAATGCCCTCACGATGCCCTCATAAGGTGACTTGGAGGCTGAATTTTGTGAAACATAGCCAAGTGTTTAGTTTATATTTTTTATTAAACCTTGTTTCACCAAGTGTTGGATGACAATTAATTTTGTCTTTGTTGTTATTAACAAAAATTAAACTTTATGAAATCTAGGATTGCAACAAATGAAGATATTATGATTTAAATAAATATATCATCACACCTTTTACCCATTACTGGGTGTGACCCTTTCCGTAGCAGATCTCACGAGATATTTATTTCAATTAAAAAAGTCCTTCTAAATTGAACAATCGGTAATATTTTTCGTTAGAAGTTATGACAAATAATTACCTAATTAATTTTAGACAGACTTTTTACTTCTAATTTTGTAATTTTTTTTGTAATATTGTAATCACGAAAATTTTTGGTTCTCAGATTTCAGCGGAAATATGCATTTTGACCATCCTTGAATCCATTTTGACTAATTTCGTCGTGACGTCTGTACGTACGTATGTATCGCGCATAATTCAAAAACGGTAAGCCGTAGAAAGTTAAAATTTTGTATTTACGACTGTTATAACATCTAGTTGTACACCTCCCTTTTTGGTCATTATATAACTTCCGGAAGTGCTACTTTACTTATAGATAATAGATTTTAATCTATTTTAAAATATAATTTGGTATATATCAATGGGAATAACATAATAGATTTTGGTTAAAATGGACTAACCGGAAGTGATACATTACATGAAGTTGCTAACAGTTTTTCTTGAAAAAAATGATGTTATTTAGATTTTAGAAATAAATGCTGCAAATAAAAGTTTTAGAAAATTTAATTCTGCGTCTAGCACATTAATAATGATTAAATTATCCTTTTGTATAAGTGAGACATGTAAATTTAAAAACTATATATTTCTTGTTTTTTGTAATTAAGTTTGCTATGAATTAGAACAAAATAATTTTTTTTATGTCAATGTCAAATTACATCAAATATGTGCAATAAAAAAATTATGTAGGTATAGTATAATATACGTGTACAAGGAAGTCATGTGATATCCACATCAGATTTTTGATTTGATGCCTTTTGTTGAATCACCCGATATCTTTGGAACAAAATACTTTTTTTAATCTAGTATTAATAGTCATAATTCAATATATATTTCATATTTTTATTATTAATTCTTTATATTTCGATTATAGTAGACAATAGATTTATAAACAGCGCGATCCAACTACCGACTAATGAATACTCTTTCATTTTAAATGTTGTCAAACATTGAAGCTCTATTATGCAAATTAGCAAATTTTCCCCATTTACTAATATCATAAGTTTTCACGTAATTCTGTGAGAGTTTGCGTACCACTGGTCATCCCTTTGTGTAGACACCGCTTGGCACCGCGGGTGCACGATACGGGGGGTGGTGGGATGGCAAGGGAGGCAGAGGCAAGGCCGTTGCCGTTAGCCGATCGCGGAATACACAACACGCACGAACGCACGAACGCACGCACAAGGTACAGACGAGACACGGCAAATGGCAACGCGATGGTGAAACTCGCACGTGCACGTGCACGTACATACGATCACGATGTGGGGAACATTGGACACTGGAAGGGTGGAGAAGCTTAGCTATGCCCAAGAACACTGAGAAATTAACGCTGGTTTTGTATTTTCAGCATTACTTGTAATATGGGGTAGGTGGCTCAGTGGTGGATCTTGAGAACCCTGGTTCGATCCCCACAGCCGACAAACAATTCTACCCCTGTGGCTCCTCCTCCACTAACATCTTTGAGTGCCGTGATTTGACGGCCGGTAGCCACACTTCACGCGAAGAAATATATCACTTACCCTGGTTTGATCTCCACAGCCGACAAACAATTTTCACCAATTTAAATTTACCTCTGTGTCTACTCCTCCACTAACATCTTTGAGGGCCGTGATTTGACGGCCGGTAGCCACACTTCACGCGAAGAAATATATCACTTACTGAGATTTGCTTAGGCAGAGTGCCTCACCCAATAATAGGTACAAGGCATGATGATATATTTATTTGTGAAAATGCCATTTCACTCACTCAATTTAGTTAGTAATCGTTTCCCTCACTAGTAAACAAAGTTAATTACTTTCTTCACTAATGAGGGAAACGGTTACTATCACAACTAAATTGAGTGAGGGAAATGTCATTTGACATGGTGACCAAAGACACTCCTTTGATTTATATAACATAATTATTAAGTACTAATTTTTTGTTATTTATATGACTGAAATTACAGTAAAAATTTAAATTTATATAAGACAGAAAAATTCAGATAACGCCTGGATTCGAACCAGGAACTCTCTGCTTGCCGGGCAGAGATGCTAACCGCTACACCACGTCACCTGTGTCCGATATATGGCATCAACCGAATTCTTCTGTCATTGTCTAACATAGCTTCGTTCCAGAGAATTTTTTTGTCATATATAAATTTAACTTTAAAATAAAATAATTATTAAGTATCACAAACATAAAGATGTAATAAAATTAAAATAATGTAAAGTTTATTTTACAATACGAATATATGAATTCATATCTTGTTCACCTGATGATGGTCTAGTCGACCGAAATACGTATTGTAAAATAAACTTTACATTATTTGAAACTAACCTAGTGTTTTTTAATTTAATTTTATTATAAAATGTTTCAACGAGAACCGACAGTTAAATCTATCGAATTTATAAAGATGTAATATTGAAAAAACATAAAATCTGTACTGTTCTTCGCTCCGAAATCCTATAATTAATAACCAATGCTCTCTCATCCGCTGGTAACATTTTTCCGTTGCGCGGCAGCTGCACCGCGATCGCTCCGAGGGTCGGCAAGTAATTTTCGCTGGTTGGGCGACGCGTTATCTTACTGCCAGGCCAGGCCAGGGCAGCGCAGAGCCCTCGTCGCAGCCACCGCCGCCGCCACGGCTGTGCTATGCTGTGCCGGATGTAAGAGACGCGACCAGCGTGACGTGGGACTGCGCGGAGATAATTGTTCCCTTCCCGTGCTCCGCGGAACCCCGGCAGGGACCCACTACTACTCCCTTGTTGTGTCACAGTAACGTGCGCGACCGTGAGAAGGGCGTAGGGATGGATTGATGCGATGGGAAATATTTCTGTCTATGCTGATAGCCTTTATATGACTATTTCAAACTGGATCAGATTCTAACAAAATGTAACTGTTACTTCGTCAGAAAATGTAACCAATAGCAACGACACATTCATTTACTTCCACAGTAAAGATAGGTCCAATCAAAGAAAGAGTAGTGTAAAAGGAACAAAGACACTTTACGCTCGTGATACACACTTAATGTTTTCTACGATTGTTGTGAAAAGTTGACAATTACGCTCTCATTTGTCATCGTAAAGTTGACTTTTTCTGAGAAACAATCGAAAAATATCTTTTTTGCGCGTTTCCAGTGGCAACGCGCGAAAAAGACGTTAAATGCGCGCGTTGCCATTGGAAACGCGCGAAAAAGATATTAAATGCGTGCTTATTTCAATAGTTACCATGGATACAAACAAAACAGAAACTTGTCATATTGACAGTTGACAGAACGAATTTATTTTCAGTACGTATATGTTTTTTAATATTTTTAAGATGCAATCGTAGAAAAAATTATGTGTGCATCACGAGCGTAAAGTATCTTTGTTCCTCTTACACTAGTGCAATTACCGTGTTCGAGTAACAAACAATCACTTTACACTCGTCATATACAAATAATATTTTCTACGATTGCTGAAAATAAATTCGTTCTGTCAATATGACAAGTTTCTGTTTTGTTTGTATTTCTGGCCACTGGAAACGCGCGCATTTAGTATCTTTTTCGCGCGTTTCCAAGGGCAATGTGCGAAAAACATTTCATAGTAATCGTATAATTTGATAATGTTTTAATTGATAAATATAATTCAAACTATACCTAATCAACAAAAATATTTTGTAAAATAAATAAAATTTATTCACTCAAATAACAGCAGAACTTTTGACAGCAAGCTTATATATACAGGATGGTGAATAGATGGACGCACCATAGCATTATCAATACTATTTTTGAATTGTTCAAATATTGGCTTCCTTAATTATTTTACATCTAAAATATTAAATAGTTTATTTCTACAGTTTTTGACAGCAATATTTATAATTTTATTCTACTTGAGAACCGGAAAAATCACGGAAATGTTAATTGTTAATTTTCAGAAGAAATAACAGTTTGTTTGTTTATCGGCGACATTTTGTAATTGTGTTTGGAACAGCCCGCCAAAGTAGCTGACAGCCCAGTAATTAATTTACGAAAACGTTGTAATTCACGAGCTGAAGTGTACGCGATTATGTTAACTTAGTTTGACAGTGAAAAATATTTTTTTTCGACCGCCCAGAAAATTTATTCTTTTTAATCACTTTTTAGATAAAAAAATCCGTCTTTACCGATCTAGATCTTAAAATAAATTTGATATTCTGACATGAATATAATGCAGTTGCGTCATAAAATTTGTGTACACCTCGGTTGCTCAGAAAATAGTCTACATTGGCTTTCATTTCGCATCCTAGATATACAAATAGTTGTACTGACTCCTAAATTCCGAAAAGAGATCAGAAAATGAATGTTTCCATGGTGATAAATTTCTATATTTTTGATATATTTTTTTCGCGTGAAGTGCGGTTTCCAGTTGTCAAATCACGGCCTCCAAAGATTTTAGTGGAGGAGCCACAGAGGTAAATTTAAATTGATGAAAATTGTTTGTCGTCTGTGGGGATCGAACCAGGGTTCTCAAGATCCACAGGCCGACTCGATACCACTGAGCCACCTACCCCATAAAAATATGTTTCATTCATATAAGAAATCATGTATAATATGTCTTGGATAGTCGTAAAAAAAGCGTTTTCTTCTACGATTGCTATGAAAAGTTGACAATTACGTTCTCATTTTATATATTTTTAACGTGGTGAATATGAGAATCGAACCCGGCTTCTCAAATCAATATGCCGACTTGATACATATAATTTTATTTTTCTACGATTGCTATGAAAAGTTACGCTCTCATTTGTCATCGTAAAGTTGACGTTTTCTGTGGAACAATCGAAAAATATCTTTTTTGCGCGTCTCCAATGGCAACGCGCGAAAAAGACGTTAAATGCGCGCGTTTCCAGTGGCAACGCACGAAAAAGATATTAAATGCGCTCTTATTTCAATAGTTACCAAGGATACAAACAAAACAGAAACTTGTCATATTGACAGTTGACAGAACGAATTTATTTTCAGTACGTATAAGTTTTTTAATAATTTTAAGATGCAATCGTAGAAAAAATTATGTGTGTATCACGAGCGTAAAGTGTCTTTGTTCCTCTTACACTATTGCAGCTCTCGCCATCGGCTCTTGCTGCAATTACCGTGCTCGGGTAACAAAGAATCACTTTACGCTCTTAATACACAAATATCTATATTGTGTTTTGACAAAAAAGTGTATTTATAATTATGGTGAAATAATAGTAGACGGTTGTGAGAATTAAATTAATACAATTTGAGTGGTTCAGATGGCACTATAAGTTGTAGGTCCTCCTTACTATAACAAGTAACATCATTGAGTCTCTCAATTCCTCCGTATCACCATCGCGTGTCCGTTCCATCGCGGGTCTGGCGTCCTCGCGTCAGTCGCCGCCGTCCCCTTACCCGCCACCATCAGCGTCGCGGCGCACAGCCCCGGCTACGCCAGAATTCCAAATTAAAATCGACATGGGGTTCTACGCGGCGGCAGAAGGCTTGGGTAGAAGCGAGGGGTGGTGCAGACGGGGGCAGAACGCGGCTGCTTGTCATTTGCACGACGGAGGCGGCGGCGGCGGCGGAGGAGGATAACGCCGGCCGCCGGGCAACGGGTCGTCCGGCGGTTTGGACAGACGCGGACGGTCTACTGGCAAGGGGATGAGAAGATGCAGAGATGGAGTCAGGAAGATTTTCATAAGATACTTTTTTGCTTGTTTACGGGCTTAAATAAACGCTATGATATCTGCATCTTCGACAAACTTAAAAATATATATTTTAAGTGAAAAATAGTTATTTGTAATTTAAAAGCGTAAAGTGTAATTGCAGCGAGAGCTGCAGTAGTGTAAAAGGAACAAAGACACTTTACGCTCGTGATACATCATTTTTTCTACGATTGCATCTTAAATTAATAAAAAACGTATACGTACTGAAAATAAATTCGTTCTGTCCACTGTCAATATGACAAGTTTCTGTTTTGTTTGTATCTCGGGTAACTATTGCAATAAGCGTGCATTTAATATCTTTTTCTACTTTCGTTAGGAAATAGACGTTTTATTTCACTTATTTGAGTTAGGTAATGAACTGCATTATTTAACTAGTGAAATAATGAGGTAACATAGAAACAGATATCTTGGTAGACGAATTCTGATGTGTTATTCTTTTATTTTTTGAATTTATAACTGTCATTAATATGCCAAAACTTCATAATTTCAAAAACGCTCTTTCGTATTTATTAGAACGGAAGTAGAAAAAATATTGTATGAAACTAGTAAGGAAATGAAGGTTATTATCCTACTTATGTGTTTACATAACTCGGCTACGCCTCGTTCTGCAAAATTTCACATGCGTAAGGTAATAACCTTCATTTCCTTACTAGTTTCATAAATAGCTATTTTCGCGTGTTGCCACTGTAAACACATGCATTTAGTAGCTTTTTCGCGCGTTTCCAATGGCAACGCGCAAAAAACTTATGAGAGAAATTATCACAAATGTGAGCGTAATTTTAAACATTTCATAGTAATCGTATAAAAAATTATATACACAATATTCATAATTAAGTTCGTTAATTATCCAGTGATATAGATATTTAAATTTTAAAAATTTGATTATCATTTTAATATGAATATGAATTCTATGTCATTAATTAAGTAATTATCTGTCATAATTAACAATAAAAAATGTCAGCGATTGTTCCACTTAAAAAAAGTGTTTTTTAATTAAATAAATATAATTATTTTGGTGGTCGGTGAAAGCCATACCGTTTAAATATTACAATAATCAATAAGATTCAAAATCATAAATTTTAAATTAATTATCTGTTACAATTAACAAATAATCTGTCATTAATTGACAACGAAAAATGTCACAAATTGTGACAAGCTCAGCAGAGTAATTTACCCAGTGATGGGTAAAAGGCGTGATGATGATGATGTTTTTATGGCACGATTTGATGCCATTTTTAATCACCCCTTATACACACAGAAGTTGAAGTTAGTGACATTTGAGCGGACATATTCTTATTCGATATTGTTTTTAAGAAACGAACAAAAATGGTTTAGAAAGATATAAAAATGACATGGATATTTTTGATGACATCATAGGCAAGTTCTCCTGAAAGTACTGTAGATATTTGATTGAGGGATTGAGGTATCTGTAGATTGCACAATTATTTGGGGGTGACGAACTATTAAAGTGATTCAATTTTAATCGGTAGTTACATAAAAAGGACACGCGTAGATCTTAATCACAGATCACCTACTATCCCTATCCCTAAATGCTATAACCATATAACGGATAAGTGTGACGTATAATCAGATTAAAAAGTACACTTGACGATTATAATGACATAATAAATTATACGGAGTGTCCACTGATGTTCATATTTTAATGTAGCGGTTTTTATTTTTCTCTCTTAAAAATAGAGATATTTTTAAAGACCTTTTAAACATAATTAGATTTATATATTTGAGATCTTTATTATATCAGTCCTTATTTAAAAATTAATATAATATTCATAATTTTAGTAGAAACTAGGGAAGGCCGTGAAAAAATTTGAAGAATTTGGTGGTTCGCGATAATAAAAAGTAAAGAACCGCTGTTATAGATGAATGATATTAATAGTTACCTAATCAAATGACAAACGTTTCTAAATTATTTATTTATCTGTTGGTCTGCACAACAGGAACTTAATCCCAATTACAGTATTACTCAGGATTAAATCGTATTTTTTTGGATATAAGTTGAAATCTGCTTATAAATTATTAAACTCAAGGTTTATCTCAATCAAAAAAGAATTTTGGGAACATGCGTGAAATACTCATTTTGCGCACTTTGATACAAAACAGTTGATGAAAAAATTAAGTACTTCATGTATTGATACTAGTGAAAAAATGTGAACATTTTTGGACAGTTGTAGAAAATAGTTTTTTGTGTATTAGGAGCGTAAAGTGATTCTTTGTTACTCGCCTTCGGCTCGCGCTGCAATAGTGTGACACTTTACGCTCGTGATACACACTGTTGCATCTTAAAATTGTTACAAAACGTATACGTACTGAAAATAAATTCGATCTGTCAACTGTCAATATGACAAGTTTCTGTTTTGTTTGTATCCCTGGTAACTATTGAAATACGCGCGCATTTAATCTTTTTTCTACGATTGCTTTGAAAAGTTGACAATTATGCTCTTATTTGTCATCGTAAAGTTGACGTTTTCTGTGGAACAATCGAAAAAATATATTTTTTACGAGTCTCTAATGGCAACGCGCGAAAGAGCTATTAAATGCGCGCTTATTCCAATAGTTACCATGGATACAAACAAAACAGAAACTTGTCATATTTACAGTTAACAGAACAAATTTATTTTCAGTACGTATACGTTTTTTAAATAATTTTAAGATGCAATCGTAGAAAAAAATTATGTGTGTATCACGAGCGTAAAGTGTCTTTGTTCCTCTTACACTATTGCAGCTCTTGCCTTCGGCTCGCACTGCAATTACCGTTTCGAGTAACAAAGAATCACTTTACGCTCTTAATACACAAGTAACTATTTCGTAACAAAGATATTTTTCGATTGTTGCACAGAAAACGTCAACTTTACGATGACAAATGAAATAAATTTTTCACTGCAAAATTGTTAAATGTATTTTTAAACAAGCGCAGGAGATGCTGCCTTCATTTCTTATAGATTCGTTGTTAGAGAAGTGGGCGTAAGTGGATGAATGTTTGTTGCGTGTTGATGAATTTTGGTTGTGAGAAAAGAAAGAGTTTGTATGGAGGAAGTGTTAATGTGGTTGAAATGAGTATCGTGTGTTCGGATGAGAATGTTGACGGGTTCGTGCTACCCCATTTAATGGGATATAGCGTGATGTTATGTATGTATGTATGTACTACAAAACCTCTAAGAACGAACGGGTTAAACAAGTAACAAAGAACTTATGTCAGAAGCAATATTCAACTTATATCATCAGTTTGAGAATGACTGATATCAACAAGCTCTTGCAATAAGTGCAAATCAGAGTAAATCAATAAAACCTCAGTTCATCATCCTGTAATGAACAAGCGAGCATCTGCACCATGGCTACCTGAGTCTTGTGTACCGTGTGTCGACAATGACAGGTAAGCAGTGACATGACAGAGACAACATGATGTGCTGATACCGTACATCCGTTACAAGGAAGGTGCGGGTCTACGCGGGAACACCTGGCTAGCGGCCACGGCTAGCGAGGTGATGTCGCCGACCTGAGAAAACCGCGATGTCGCGGACTCAAAGATGTGTACTGCATGGTGTAGAGTTACTCATTATACAGGCTGTTTTATTACTTCAGGATGAAATGTTAACATGGGTAATATCATTATAACAGATTTTTTTATGCTGTTGCTATTTTATAAACAGCTCGATAATATTTATTTGTATCACTAGTCCAGAAACTGCTATTTTGCGAGTGCGAGTATATTTTGAAAGGACGAGCCGCAGGCGAGGCCTTTAAATACGAGCACTTGCAAAATAGTTTCTGGACGTGTAATACACAAGATTTTTCGCGCCGACGTTTTTGTAAATTTAATAAAAAAGTTTAATTTATTACTCACATTCTAAATGTCAGGGAATTATTTTTTGTTGGTAACATCACAATATTTGAATTTAATTTTGAATTTTAATTTTAATTAATTATTTATTGTTCATCAATTTACATCTTCAATAAGTTTAATTACACTGTACACTTTATTTAATAAACATACAACATAATTCATTTCTTCGTCTATTTCACAACTTGTCATTCCAGTATTATAACCTAAAAAATCAACATATTTTATTTGGATTTTACATTTCTAATTCAATTATAATTACTTATGATTTTGTTTAAAATATATGTACAAATATTCTGTTTTCTTGTATTGAAAATACTCAACTATGAATATTTTATCATAATATGTTTACGCCAATGCAATATTTTGACATTTCGTACGTTCAGAAGTTCGCTATACTAGTGATGCCAACATATAACCATAAAAAGTCACTAATTTTTGCCGGCCTCGGCCGGTAAACACATGATTTCCGGACGATTTTGAATTCTGTAATACTGCTAATGCCGGACGGTGGCGCGAAATAGTAAAGATGAATTGCAAGCGTGTCGCGTACAAAGTTTTATTTCCACCTTCACAGCGTTTATTAGTTTTATAAAAAGATGCATTACATTTTGTAATGAAAGGTTGTTGGCAGAAGGACAGTCTATAGCTAGACGTTGTCATGATGTTGTGATCGAACAACTGTCAGTGTCAACAGTAAATTCTAGAAATAATTTGAAATAATGGATTTAATGCCCGACGAAGACTTTGAAAGCGATTTTCTTGCAGATGCAAGTAATTTATTTTTAATTAGTTTATATTAGTTTTTTTTAGAGATCTCTTCTATGAGCTTGTAAAATTTTACATGGCTACGTGCAGTAATTATTCATTTACTTAGTTACCACAAATACCTATAGATTGTCATTTAGGTACATAGAAGATGGAAATAAAAGTATATTGTATGTAATACTACCGAGGATTGCGAAACGAGTACAAAAGTTGTATTAGTTTTGTAATGGCCCTTTTTCACGTATGTATGTTACATACTATTTTTTCAACATTAACGTGCAAATTACATTTTCACGTTTGCTCTACAAGAAATTTAATAATTATTTTATAAGACCTAAAACGCACTTCAGGACGTAATGGCGGCATATGACCTAAGTAGTTGGTCCGCCAAAGAAGCCACAGATAAAAAAATACTTTATATAAATCAAAGGAGTTGTATTTGCAAATACACATTATGTTTCCTTGGTCACCATGTCAAATGACATTTCCCTCACTCAATTAAGTTGTGATATTAACCGTTTTTCTCACAAGTGAGGAATGATATATACTTTCCTCACTAGTAAGGGAAACGGTTATTATCACAACTAAATTAAGTGAGGGAAATGTCATTTTCACAAGTAATGTTGCTTTACTTTTACCAAGTTCTGCAATTTCTGATCATAGCTTGTATATTCCTAATTCTAGTTTTTCTTTGTATAACAATCCTGATCCTCCTAGTCCGTGCCTGGCGACGTCGCGCTCCGCGAAGCATCCGACGCCGCCACCGCCGTCCCTCGCGACGTGACGTGCCCGGGTGATGGCGACGCGGGGGCGGTATACTCCGCCGTCACGGCACACTGCGACGTACGTGCCGCGTGATTTATGTGCGTTTCGTGTTTTGGCGTCGTTCGCGCCTGGCGGCGGTGGCGGCGGCGATGGAGACGGCGGCCGCGATAATTTTTTTCGTCCCGCGTCGCTCGATCGCAGAGACGGCGTCTGGTGACTAACACGCGCAACGAACTAGAGGTAAAGTTTATTCTTCGATCAGTGGTTAGTTAGAGAAGACTTACTTAAAAGGGCTTTATCTGTTTATCTCTGTTCATTGTGCTTTGCGACAGTATAGTTTTCACTTCATTTATTCACTAACGAATAACAAACTGAATATGTATTTACCCACAAATAAATAAAACTACATTTAAACAATTTTTGCAAAGAATATAATAAATGCCCAAGTAGTACTAGGTAATAGTTATTTTTGCATGAAGTGCGTGAAATGAGTGTTATTTTATGTTGAGCGTGAGAATGCCACTTCTAGTTGAGACTAAAAAATCATTTGAACAAGTCAAAAAACAAGAATTTCGCCCACGAAATACAAACAACATTTTTTCTACCAATGTCAAAAAAGAATAACACAATATTTATTGACTTATTCAAATAAATTGAAGGAAAACAATCAAAAATAATATGAATTTGGAATTACTGATATGTTTTAACCAGGGTTCGAAGATATATATCGATCGATATATATCATGATATTTATTTTGATATATATCGTCATATTTTTGCAATGATATATATCCATTATATAAAAATATCAAATAGTTTTTGTGATATAGCCTCCGGAAAAATGAAATTTTCAGTTTTTCTACTTTTCCGAGGCTATATCTCGAAAACTAAATGTGATATAAAAACGCGCTCAACGGCATTAATTTTCTCGTGCTTCAGTTAACTTATAAACATAGTTTCAGCGATTTTTATTTTTTTCCAATTTTCCGCCAAAAAAATCGCAAAAAGCGGTTTTTTAACATTTTCTCGAAAACCAGAAGTCATATGCATTTGAAGATTGCACCACTGGATTCAGTGGGTCAAAATACATATGTATGTAAATTTTCGTTTTAATTAATCCTACGATTAAGGATTTTTGGGAAAATTGAATTAAAATCTGAAAAAACCAAAGGGGTACCCCTTAGAAAATAATTAAAAATATTAAATTGCATAAAATTGTATGAAAATTTGCTTACAAGTCAATTCGGACACGGGGAATTCAACGCCGTTGAGCGCATTTCCATATCTTGTTTAGTTTTTGAGATATAGCCTCCGGAAAAGTGAAATTTTTTGAATTTTTCAGTTTTTCTACTTTTCCGAGGCTATATCTCAAAAACTAAATGTGATATGAAACCGCGCTCAACGGCATTAATTTTCTCGTGTTTCAGTTAACTTATAAACATAGTTTCAGCGATTTTTATTTTTTTTTTCAATTTTCCGCCAAAAAAATCGCAAAAAGCGGTTTTTTAACATTTTCTCGAAAACCAGAAGTCATATGCATTTGAAGATTGCACCACTGGATTCAGTGGGTCAAAATACATATGTATGTAAATTTTCGTTTTAATAGGAAATAATTAAAAATATTAAATTGCATAAAATTGTATGAAAATTTGCTTATAAGTCAATTCGGACACGGGGAATTCAACGCCGTTGAGCGCATTTCCATATCTTGTTTAGTTTTTGAGATATAGCCTCCGGAAAAGTGAAATTTTTCGAATTTTTCAGTTTTTCTAAATGTGTACAAAAACTAAAATTAAAAAATAAATATCCAAAAAGTGATATTTATCTGATATATATCCTATATATCAGATATTTTGATATTTATTATAAATATCATGATATTTACGAACCCTGGTATAAAGTAAAAAGTTTGATATGCACGCTTGCTGCAATACTACTCAATATGTATTGATATGCATGTGTGTATGTATGTATGAATGTATCACCCCTGTCGCTGACCGAATTCGTTTGAATTCGATCGGAATGTATATAGTTCACTCGGTACAAATGTCTGCGTGTTTAACTGTGGAATTCATTGAAATGTTGCTGAATGGGCATCGTTACTAGCTACTTTGTTATAACCTAATTTGCATATGAAACTGAATGAAAATTAAATACAAATGTAGGTGGCTGCTTCCACTTGATTTACCACGCGCACCGTGGACTACGATTCACTCATTTGTATTGTTGTTGTATTCTACTCTTTTATTATCTTATTATTATAATTACGTAATTATTTGTCACATTTCTTTACTTTGTATACAGGGTGGTTCACAATTTATGACACTTATTTTAACCTTATATAATACGCAACGTACTGATTATGAAACACTAATTTTTTTTAAATACACAAATTAATTGCTTTTTACATGAAGTAAACATTATTAGCGCCACTGATTACAGAGACTTCTAATATATAAATAATTAAAGTGAGGTAGGTGGCTCAGTGGTATCTAGTCGGCCTGTGGATCTTAAGAATCCTGGTTCGATCCCCACAACCGACAAACAATTTTCACCAAATTAAATCTATCCCTGTGGCTCCCCCTCCACTAACATCTTTTGAAGCCGTGATTTGACGGCCGGTAACCGCACTTCACGCAAAGAAATATATCACTTAGCGAGATCTGCTTAGGCAGAGTGCCACATCCAGTAATGGGTAAATGACGTAATGATATATTTATATATTTATAAATAATTAAATTATAATTATAACTTAAGAATTATATATTCGACATCTCTGTCTGTCCAGTAAATATGTTAGAATTTTTTTTTGAAAAATCATGAGCATTCGCCGGGATTTGAACCCAGAACCTTTCACTCGCTAGGTGACTGCTACAGTTGTTGATTTGTAACGAATTGACATAGTGATGTCACTTTACAAATTACTTAACAACTAAATTATAATGCACGAAAAATCATGAATATTCGCCGAGTATTTGTAGCTCAAGTGGTAGAGCAGTCACCTAGCGAGTGAAAGGTTCTGGGTTCAAATCCCGGCGAATGCTCATGATTTTTCAAAAATTCTAACATATAATTATAACATTACTAATAGACATTTATCTGATGTTATATAATGAATAAATGAACTATTGTAGTCTTTATAAATGGTAATTAAATTATTAAAATATTACAAATGACTCTGAAACCAGTGGCACAAAAGTGATGACTTCATGTAATGTGCGATTTATTTTGCGAATTTTGATAAAAATCTTTCTATTTCATAAACAGTACGTTGAGTGTACTATAAGGGAATAAAATAAGTGCCACAAGTTGTGAAACACCCTGTACTGGGTATATGGCATTCTGTCTTAGCAAATCTAGGTATGTGATATATTCATGCAGATGAATTGCGGTTACCAGTTAGCAAGATGTTAGTGGATGCGGAGGCACAGAGGTAATATTGTTTGTCGGCTGTGGGAATCGAACCCAAGTTGTCAAATTCACAGTCCGACTCGATACCATTGAGCCACGTTACAGAATCTATATAAACGAAAACTCGAGTTTAATTGCAACATTAAGCCACTGGTTTTCATGAAATGTATGAATCTTGTTTCACAAGCAAGTGGATAAAACTGAGATAAAACATACGCATTGACTTCAACTTACATCAAAAATTGTATTTAAGTGGTTCAGATTTTACTGTAAGCTACTATAATTGGGATAACAACAAAGACAAAATTAATTGTCATCCATACACTTGGTGAAACTAGGTTTAATAAAAAGGTAGATTTAAATTGGTGAAAATTGTTTGTCGGTTGTTACAATACACCTGTATTTCTATAAATTTTGTACCGATTAAAATGAAACAAACACAAAATTAATTGTCATCCAACACTTGGTGAAACAAGGTTTAATAAAAAATATAAAGTAAACACTTGGCTATGTTTCACAAAATTCAGCCTCCAAGTCACCTTATGAGGGCATCGTCAGAGGCTGATACTGATGAGCTCTAATAAGAGCGAAACGCGTCTATGGTTACTAACTGTGCTGGCCAGCCTCTGACGATGCCCTCATAAGGTGACTTGGAGGCTGAATTTTGTGAAACATAGCCAAGTGTTTATTTCATATTTTTTATTAAACCTTGTTTCACCAAGTGTTGGATGACAATTAATTTTGTCTTTGTTGTTATTTAAATTGCTATCGCATAGCTTTACCTTTTTCTCGGTAGATGGCATGACCAGTTCCACAAAACTTCTCATGTCATCTAACTAGTTTGTTAGAGATCTTATTCTCTGCTGGCACAGTTCTTCGTCACCAGCTTCTCCACGTGAACTTTGTTCTAGGTGAAGAAGTAGGTTATACCATACTGATGAGCTCTAATAAGAGCGAAACGCGTCTATGTTTACTAACTGTGCTGGCCAGCCTCTGACGATGCCCTCATAAGGTGACTTGGAGGCTGAATTTTGTGAGACTTAGACAAGTGTTTAGTTAGATATTTTATATTTTACTATAATTGGGATTAAGTTGTAGACAAACAAATAAATAAATAAATATTCATGATGAACATACTAGTAGTTTGTGATTTAGTTTCGCTATACTAATTTTATGTGTAGGTAGTGTAGGTGCGTGTGCTTCTCGTGGGAAGCAGCTGGTCGGTGATGCGCGAGGCAAACCACCCTACCACCCCCGTCAACCCCTCTAGCAACCAACATTACCGCCCCCGGCTCGTCTCCACGCGCAAGCGGCCGTATGTCAGACCATGCATGTGGGGCCGCTAACTAACGCCGCCGCTGTACCGTCCGCCGCCCTTACGACCTGCTTCGACCGTTAGGATTTTGTCCAAAGAGACACATTTACAATACTCAAACAATACTTCATTCACAGCTAAATTATCTAAAGAACTAAATGAAATTGTTGCAAATTTCAAAATTTTTCATTTACAATTAATGCAATAGATATATATTAATTTGTCTCTATCTTTAGCTTTAGAAATAAGTTAATTGAAGCACGAAAAATACACTGGTTCATACCGCATTTCAATATCTCTGTTACTTTCCGAGATATAGTCTCTCTCTGCCGTAGCAGGTCCCGGTAAGTGATATATTTCTTCAAGTGAAGTGCGGTTACCAGCCGTTAAATCACGGCCCCCAAATATGACAGTGGAGGAGGAGCCACAGGGATAGATAACATTCAATAACTCAAAATATTTTTCATATTTCGCTATTTAAGCTAACCATTTAAAAAATTATTTGGGGGCTTTTTGGATAAATGATGGGTTTAAATATAATTTAGGAGGCTTTTTAGGACCCTTACTACTAAGAAGAGGATTTGAGGAACTTTTTGAGTTTTAAAAATTATTTTTCTTCACTTACTATTGACAACAATTACGCTCTCATTTGTCATCGTAAAATAGACGTTTTCTGTGGAACAATCGAAAAATATCTTTGTCGCGCGTCTCCGATGGCAACGCGCGAAAATTACATTAAATGCGCGCTTATTTCAATAGTTACCAAGGATACAAACAAAACAGAAACTTGTCATATTGACAACGAATTTATTTTCAGTACGTATAAGTTTTTAATAAAATGATGTGTGAATCACGAGCATAAAGTGTCTTTGTTCCTCTTACACTATTATTACCGTGCTCGAGTAACAAAGAATCACTTTACGCTCTTAATACACAAATAACTATTATGGAAATTGTTACATAAATAACAGTTTTAAAAATGATTTGTTTAAGAAGCTGATGTTTTGGTTTAGAAGTGATTCGTTTTACCGTTAGGTTAGAAAGAAGAATTTTGCAAGGTTGTGTTGGTCCGTGGCTAGTCACGTAGCATCCCTGTCTGTCGTGTCCAGGGATCGCGTTACGCGGTACTTTGAGGTCGGGTTCGCCAGGCCACCGCTACTCGCTAGCGTAGCGAACCCGTTGTCAGTTACAAACCCAAGCCCGCGGGTCGAACCAGCCAAACTGCTTGGATGCGTCTCTTCTCTGCAAGCTTCCAAGCTTCGCAGCTTCAATCAATGACAGACTTCATATCATACTCTAATTACACATAAATCATATGAACATTTGTAAATAGCAAGCTGTGATTTGGAAAAGACGAAATGCGGAAATGTAATTGTTTGAAAAAATTATATATCATCATGTTTTAATCCATTACTGGGTGTGGCACTATGCTGTAGCAGATCAAGGTGGTAAGAGAGTGAAGTGTGGTTACCAGCCGTCAAATCACGGCCCTCAAATATATTAGGGAAGGGGAAGCCATAGTAGTGGTGAAAATTAAAATAAATATAAATATATCATCACGCCTTTTACCTATTACTGGGTATGGCACTCTGCCTAAGCAGATCTCGGTAAGTAATATATTTTTTCGCGTGAAGTGCGGTTACCAGCCGTCAAATCACGGCCCTCAAAGATATTAGTGGAGGGGAGCCACAGGGGTAGATTTAAATTGGTGAAAATTGTTTGTCGGCTGTGGGGATCGAACACAAGTTCTCAAATCCACAGATCGATTCGATACCACTGAGCCATCAACCCCATTAACTGTTTGTTATAAGTCTCAAATAATACTAATATACAGGGTGATCCCTTTAAAACAACCAGTACTTTTTTGAATTAACAAAATTGATTTTTTTTAAATAATAACCTATAAAATTTGAGTGTTCATTAGTTAAACATTTTCTTTTGATTTCAACGATATTAATATAATACAGGGTTGAGAAACAAAATTTAAAAAAAATGGTATTGAGAACTGGAAATTTTATTTTTAAGAAATGTTTGAATTGTGAAAAATCATGAGCATTCGCCGGGATGTGAAAGATTCTGGGTTCAAATCCCGGCGAATGCTCATGATTTTTCACAATTCAGAACTGGAAATGTTAGAATATTGAAATAGGCTATGCAATAAAGAAATACTAACAAATTATATAGGTGACAGATAGTTAGCATTAATTTAAATTGAAAAACAAATGCATACCTACATTTATATTGAAAGTTCTGTAGATATATTGTTTTGTTACTTATGTTACTAATTGTTTGCCTTCGCGATAATTATTATTATTGTACCGAGTCCCTAGGATCGATTCTCAAAACCGACAAACAATTTTCACCACATTAAAACTACCACTGTGGCTCCCCCTTCACTAACATATTTGAAGGACGTGATTTGACGGCTGGTAACCGCACTTATATTACTTACCGAGATCTGCTTCGGGTGAGTGCCACAACCAGCAATGGGTAAAAGGCGTGATGATATATTTTTGAAATTATTTTTAGACGATTTTGTTTGTGTCATTTCTCACTAAATCACTGATGTTGCTATTAATTGTAATTTTAAGTTGGCTGCTACTAATTAATAATTATAATTATTAAATGAATAGATGTAAATGCAACTATAACCCTGCTTAATTATGGCCTAAACGGTTTTAATAGCGTTGAAATAAACTCCATTAATTAAGAGATAGTTATCACAAAATGCCACATAAAATTGCTATGTTAATTCAGCTATTCATTATCGTGTAGTTATATAAGCATATAGAGATAACATCATATTTCCCGTTATTAATATTCGACAATTTGTCCAGGTTATTCATGCTTTTCAAAACTGTCATTAGGACTTCATTATCTTGAGAGTGATAAAATAATGTACTAAGTAATTACTTTCACTTTTAGTTACTAATACACGAGCACAGTTTAATTTTTGTTTATAATTTGTTATATATTTTTATTCTAATTATTAACTACTAATTATTATTGTTAATTGTAATTACTAATAGTATGCTGTGAAGAGAGCTTTAAAAAATTATGCCCGGCATTTCCACAATTACTTAAGTAATTGTATTACTAGAACAAGACTTAAGGCCGCTCCGGAGTACAAACGAAAAATAAAATCGAGGATCAATTAATTTGTGCAACAAAGAATTTTGATAAAAATGTACTAGTTTTGGAGTCATTACTTCTTTTCAAAATACAGAATTATTTTGTATTTTTTCATGTAATAATATGAAGGCTTTAGAGGAACGAACAGCAGAGTGCCAATGCCAGTAATGGTTCAAAAGCATGATATATTTATTTTTGTGAATTTTTGGTTGAAAAGTTGAAGAGATAATGTAAATCTGTGAACACCAGTGAATTCCTCGCGTGAAAATACATAAGTACGTAAATTTTTACAGCAAAATTCGCGCGGATAAACTTTTTATTACAAAAAATCGAAAATAGTCATTTTTTAAAAATTTCTTAAGGGGTACCCCTTGGCGTTTTATCGGATTTTAGCCATTTTTCGATTTTTTGTAATAAAAAATGTATCCGTGCGAATTTTGCTCTACAAATTTGCATACCTATGTATTTTCAGGCGAGGAATTCACTGGTGTTTTCAAATTTTCATTATCTCTTCAACTTTTGGATATATTGAAAAAATAAAATTTTGAGCAAAAGTTGAAAAATTTTCAAAAATGGTAAAATTTCGGTATAAGTTAAGTAGCGCACGAGAAATAAGCTCGTTCAAACCGCATTTCAATATCTCTTTTAGTTTTCGAGATATGGGCTCTCAAAGTTGAGTTTCAAAAAAAGTCTAAAATCGATATAACTCAAAAACTAAAAGAGATATTGAAATGCGGTTTGAACGAGTGCACTTCTCGTGCTCCGAACTATATAGAAACATAATTTAAAAAAATTCTATTTTTGAATCGGTTCAACCAAAAATTCACAAAAAATAAACATGTCTTCACCCATTCTGGCGGTGGCACTCTATCGTTGTAGATCTCAGTAAGTAATATATTGTTAACTGCAGTTACCAGCCGTCAAATAAATGATGTTATTCCTTAATATTTATATAAGCAAAGCAATTTTTCATTTCTGTACTATATAAATGATTTGAGTTATTTATATTGATGTTAAGTACAGTTCATTTATTTTAATTGTTGTTGTTTCTAATCAAATAAATATTTGAAGAATAGATAATAAATACAAAATAACGTGCAAATTCGTCTAAAACTTAAATATCTGTGAAACTCGTATCATCTGGGTTAGAATATTTGAATACACAATAATAGAATTAAAAAAATAATTACAATCCCTAATAAATAGACCACGGTTTAGCGAGTGCATAAAATTGTATTAACTCCGGAGCGGCCTTAACTCGTCTTACATCTAGTGTCCAGCTAGTATAATACCATAACAGGGTAGCACGCACATGATCGGAAATCGAAGGCGCGACCTTTCCACCGCCGACACCACCGCCACCGCCAACTGCGGGGCACGGATTAATTATGCACAATGCGAAATTCACTACCTACCCGCGTTCCCTGCCCCTCGGCCCGCACTGAATTAGGATCGTGCAAGAGCAACGGACCGATGCCCATGGGTCAGTAGCTCGTTGCCAACTTGCTACAGCTACACAAATAGACCTGGACTTGCTTGTAACGAGCTCGGATCAACACATGTTGTAAAATCAAATATATCATCTCCCCTTTTATTATTGGGTGTGTACTGTAGTAAAGTGCGGTTACCAGCCGACAAATCACGGCACCCAAGGATGTCGCCATGGAAGGAAATTTAAACAGAAACTATATATCAAGACATACTGATAGTAAGGTATGTATGTTTTATGCTCATTGTTTTAAATAAATAAATATATCATCACGCCTTTTATCCATTACTGGGTGTGGCACTCTGCCGTAGCAGATCTCAGTAGGTGATATATTTCTTCGCGTGAAGTGCGGTTACCAGCCATCAAATCACGCCCCCCCCCAAATATTAGTGGAGAGGGAGCCACAGGGATAGATTTAAATTAAATAAATAAATAGATATATCATCACGCCTTTTATCCACTACTGGGTGTGGCACTCTGCCGTAGCAGATCTCAGTAAGTGATATATTTCTTCGCGTGAAGTGCGGTTACCAGCCATCAAATCACGCCCCCCCCCAAATATTAGTGGAGAGGGAGCCACAGGGATATATTTATTCGCGTGAAGTGCGGTTACCCGCCGTCAAATCACGGCCCCCAAAGATGTTAGTGGAGGGGGAGTCACAGAGGTAGATTTAAATTAAATAAATAAATAAATATATCATCACGCTTCTTACCCATTATTGGGTGTGGCACTCTGTCGCAGCAGATCTCAGTAAGTGATATATTTCTTCGCGTGAAGTGCGGTTACCAGCCGTCAAATTACGGCCCCCAAAGATATTTTGTTAAAACTTAGTGAATTTTGATGAACAGTTAGTAAAGGTTCGAGTGTGTCCCCTAGTCCGGGCCTGGTGTCCGGGGGCTAGCGGGCGGACACAGGCAGCTGCTGATAGATCACACGGCACAGCGCTGGCGGCGGTGGCGACGGCGGCAGACATTCTGTGCGCGGTCGGCGGAGACGCGGGGCGGACGCGGACAAAGACCGCGCCAGGCGACGGTTCGCGAGCACTGAACCTCCCCCGGTCCCTCGCTCGTAACCTAGACATGGACGTGCGTCGACACACGCACACCATGGCACACTAGCTAACTAACGTGAACACTAGCAGTAAGTAATCTGCCTGGCGCCCCTATAATGCCCATAGCACACAGAAGGATTCTTGGAAATATTTGCAAATAAAATTGGAAGCGTTCAAAGCACGGTTTATGTTCCAAGAGCTAGACTTCAAGTGCAGAGTTCGATTCGCTGTGTGTGTCATCCTACATTAACATGCAGTGACTGTACAATGTGTTTCCTGTTTGACAATCTCAACAAGAACTAAACTTCACTTCAGTTCAAGTGGACAAAAGTTGAGCGAAAATGTCAAATTCGCAAATTTTTAAAAACAATTGCTTCTACCACCAGGTAACAGGGGTATAATGAGTCATTTACTGCTAATGAACGATAAAGAATAATTTTACATTATTGTTATGGTAATAAAACATTAATCACTTGATATATACTGGGTGTTTCAAAATTAAAGGTTTTATGGTTGAGTGGTATCGGTTTGTGGATTTGAGAACACGGGTTCAATTTCCACAGCCGACAAATATTAAAACTACCTTCATGCCACCCGCTGAATTAACATTTTTGGGTCTGTGTAAATATATCACTTATCGAGATATGTTACGGTAAACAGCAAAGAAGCTTTTTCTTAACTAATTTCTGAATTTATTTTAATAATGCGCATTATTAAATCTGTCCTTTTTTCAATTTTGATCACACATAAAAATAAAGGAGTCGCGAAAAAATTTCTTCTGATTTTTGCTTCCAGGAAGGCCAAGGATTCGAAAAGATGATGTAAGGCTGTGATCCTTAAAAGGGTAACTATCATTCTACCTACTATTATTTTCTTTGAAGTTTTTTTTAAATTTTATGTCTTATTTAATTTCTCGTTCGAATACAATTTAGTAGCAGATAATTGTATTTTAAAATTTGCTAGCGAAATAATTATTTATAGTTTTTTTTTTGTTTTAAGGTTATATAATAAAAACTATATAGTTGTTTTGAAAGCTTTTTTTCATTTTCTCTTCTTATACATAGAGTTATTTTAAAAACGGAAACACTTTTAAACAACATAACTTAAAAATAAATGTAATATTCGTAATTTTAATAGATACCGGGAGGTCGCGAAAATATTTGGGAAATTTGTGAGTTTGTAATATAACCACCATAATAAAAAAAAATATAGCTATATCATCTTGTAAACACATTAAAACGACTTACCAATAATCATACACCATCAAATAAATCAATTATAGCAGAATGGAAAACTGAATTGAACTTACCTGAAAAAAAAGAAAAAAATATATATTAATTAAAACAATCTACAAATAAACATAAAAGATAAATTAATAATCATTATTCTAATCTAACTATAGCTCCATTTCGCTAAAAATGCAGTATTAATATAAAGTATGTTTCCATGATTGTGATTGGTCAGAATAAACATCAAAACAAGTTTTAACGCTAAACTAAATAGTTATTTGTGTATTAAGAGTGTAAAGTGATTCTTTGTTACTCGAGCACGATAATAGTGCCGTCAAATCATGGCTCCTTAAAGATGTTAGTGGAGGGGGAGCCACAGGGGTAGATTTAATTGTTTGTCGGCTGTGGGGATCGAACCAGGGTTCTCAAGATTCACAAGCCGACTCGATATTACTGAGCCACATTTATAAATAAGTTAATAGGGGTTCTCTGTTTTCTGTGGACACCCGGTTTAATTGTTATGTGACATTTTCTTTTTTTTAATTGTCAAAAATTGTTTTATTTCCCTATATAATAATAATAATAATAATAATAGACTTTATTACCCAACAGGAAACCAGTTACAGGGTAAATAATAATACAATATATAATTTAATGCAAATATACAAATAAAATTAAACAGTTAAAGAACAACACATCAATTAACGAAAAATATCTTCAATCAATAAATTAGCATTTGAACACATTATGTGAATTGCTGAGCGCTTCAGAACATTTGAGTGTGCAGTAGGAAGATGGAATGTCCTAGTGCATCTCGATGCAAGTCTGGGAACGCGGAATAGTACTCTTGATAGAAGGAATGATTATAAACAATAATTTTATTAAAAAATATAAAGTAAACACTTGGCTATGTTTCACAAAATTCAGCCTCCAAGTCACCTTATTAGGGCATCGTCAGTGGCTGGCCAGCACAGTTAGTAACTTGTAGGTTGAATTTTGTGAAACATAGCCAAGTGTTTACTTTATATTTTTTATTAAACATTGTTTCACCAAGTGTTGGATGACAATTAATTTTGTCTTTGTTGTTATTTAATAATTTTATTGTAACCGAAATATATATTTCCCCCTTTCGCCAAATTGAGTACCGCCGCCCATGAGTCCACAGTCCACCAGCACGCACATCGCACATCGCACATCGCAGTCGTAATTTGTACACCGTTGGCCAGGCTGCTAGCCTGAACCAATTCTGACAATACCCATACCTCGAGCGATACCCCAGCTACCCAACCACCATCTCTACAGTTACAGTCGCGGCAATGTCGTGAACTACTACGGACAGAGTCGGCGTTACACATTGAGGTAAAGGTGACCTTTTAAATTTGCAATGAACTTGGAATTCACCGATCGAACTTAGGAATTTGTAACTAAGCTTATTTATTAGTTAACATTTGTATGGGAGGGTGAAGAGAACTTGGGTGGTAAAATGTTACTCATAAACTTCAGATATTCGCAATGACAATATGTCGTACCACTTTATTATTATTGGTTTAAAAGTACGCTATTTTTCTGACACTTGGCTAAGTCTCACAAAATTCAGCTTCCAAGTCACCTTATGAGGGCATCGTCAGAGGCTGGCCAGCACAGTTAGTAACCATAGACGCGTTTCGCTCTTATTAGAGCTCATCAGTATGGTATGACTCACTTCTTCACCTAGAACAAAGTTCACGTGAAGAAGCTGGTGACGAAGGACTGTGCCAGCAGAGAATAAGATCTCTAACAAACTGGTAAGATGACATGAGAAGTTCTGTGGAACTGGTCATGCCATCTACCGAAAAAAGGGAAAGCTACGCAATAGCAATTTAAATAACAACAAAGACAAAATTAATTGTCATCCATACACTTGGTGAAACAAAGGTTTAATAAAGTCACATGTCTGAAGATCGTCTTGTAGGACTTGCTTCGATAGACATTTCATTAAAGCCTGAAGTCATATTAGATAGATTTGCTAGGTCAAAAAACAGATGTAACATAATTATTTCACTTCCGATTGTACCTATAGCGACAGAAATATACGCACATTCTGAACCTAAAAATCTAAAATGTTTAAGATTATATTTCTTGTACATAAAAAAAAATTGTCTGTCCGAAAAAAGTGTAATTGATTATTAATAAACTTAGTCAAATGGTTTGATACGTTCAGAAAATAGTCTGCCTCGGATGCCTAACCTTTTCTTCGTCGCATACAAGCGATCATTTCGCGACACACAAATATCAATTCTCTTTCTGTTTCTGTTCGTAGTCTTATCAAATCATATTTGATCATTTCATAAGCTATACTAACATCTAAAGGAGTCAATCATCCTTCAATCAGAACCAAGTTCATGTCTATTTCATTGTTTTTTTATAGTCTCACTTTCTCGTGTTCATACAAATAAAGTATTTTCGCAGACATACCTATACCAGAAGAGAATAATCATATTTTAACCAATTTAGTTTCTACTTACAACTTTTTTTGTTCGCTTGAAAAAGTTTGGAAAAGTTTTATAAATAAATATATCATCACGCCTTTTACCCATTACTGAGTGTGGCACTTTTCCTAAGCAGATCTCGGTAAGTGATATATTTCTTCGCGTAAACTAGCTGTCAAATCAGCCCCCCAAAGATATTAATGGTAGGCAAGGTTCGTAAATATCATGATATTTATAATAAATATCAAAATATCTGATATATAGGATATATATCAGATAAATATCACTTTTTGGATATTTATTTTTTAATTTTAGTTTTTGTACACATTTAGAAAAACTGAAAAATTCGAAAAATTTCACTTCTCCGGAGGCTATATCTCAAAAACTAAACAAGATATGGAAATACGCTCAACGGCGTTGAATTCCCCGTGTCCGTATTGACTTATAAGCAAATTTTCATACAATTTTATGCAATTTAATATTTTTAATTATTTCCTAAGGGGTACCCCTTTGGTTTTTTCAGATTTTAATTCAATTTTACCAAAAATCCTTAATCGTAGGATTATTAAAACGAAAATTTACATACATATGTATTTTGACCCACTGAATCCAGTGGTGCAATCTTCAAATGCATATGACTTCTGGTTTTCGAGAAAATGTTAAAAAACCGCTTTTTGCGATTTTTTTGGCGGAAAATTGAAAAAAAATAAAAATCGCTGAAACTATGTTTATAAGTTAACTGAAGCACGAGAAAATTAATGCCGCTGAGCGCGTTTTCATATCACATTTAGTTTTTGAGATATAGCCTCGGAAAAGTAGAAAAACTGAAAAATTCGAAAAATTTCACTTCTCCGGAGGCTATATCTCAAAAACTATTTGATATTTTTATATAATGGATATATATCATTGCAAAAATATGACGATATATATCAAAATAAATATCATGATATATATCGATCGATATATATCTTCGAACCCTGATGGTAAAGGAGCCACAGGGGAAAAGTTTTATTCATTATTTAAACAATATTTTCGAGTCTGTTTATCAAACATAACTTGAAATTAGGCAAAATCGATGGCCGACAAATGGACTTAAATATGATAATCGGATTAAAATAGTTTATCATTTTATGCTAGCTTACAAAGTGCTGAATTATTATAGATTTCAAAGCTATGTTCATAGCTAAACAATTAGTAATTACGAATAGCAATTACAATTATAAATTAATAGAAAAGTTTGGAAACTTGTGAGCCCAATTACAATTAATAGTACCGTAAGAGAATTACAACGAAAAATAATTTATAAAATAAATAAATCTAGCGTCACTCCTTTTACCTATTACTAAGTGAGGCACAGAAACTTAATCCAAATTACAGTACAGGATCCGGACTAACCGCGTCATGAAGTGCGTTTATCAGTCGTCAAATCACGACCTCCAAAGATGTTAGTAGAGGAGAAGTCACAGGGATAATTTTACTATGGTGAAAATTGGAAATCGAACCCTTGTTCTTAAATCCACAGTTTGATTATTAAGCCATTTATATCATCAATACTGGAATTTTATAAAATTCTAGTTGATATTTAAATTGTCACTGACAAATAAAACAAAAGGATAACAATAGAAGAGAAACCAAATAATATATCTATCGAATTAATTGTAATTGAAAAGTTTTAAGTTTACAAATATTTAATTTACAATTAATGTCTTAATTTTGTCAGTAGCACGCTTTGCCACCTATTACTGGGTGGTGGCACTCTGCTGAAGCAGATCTCGGTAAGTGATGTATTTCTTCATGTGAAGTGCAGTTACTAATAAATAAAAATAAAATAAATATATTATCACGCCTTTTACCCATTACTGGTTGTGGCACTCTGCCTAAGCAGATCTTGGTAAGTGATATATTTTTTCGCGTAAAGTGCGGTTACCAGCCATCAAAACACGACCCCCAAAGATATTAGTGGAGGGGAAGCCACAGGGGTAGATTTAAATTGGTGCAGTTACCAGCTGTCAAATTACGGACTCAAAGATGTTAATGGAGGAGGAGAAACAGGGGTGGTTTTTTAATGTGGTGAAAATTGTTTGTCGGCTATAGGAATCGATACCACTGAGCCACTTATTTCATAAAAGAAAAATATATCATCACGCCTTTTACCCATTACTGGGTGTGGCACACTAAACAGATCTCGGTAGGTGATATATTTTCTCGCGTGAAGTGTGGTTACCAGCCGTCAAATCACGGCCCCCAAAGATATTAGTGGAGGGGGAGCCACAGGGATAGATTTAAATTGGTGCAGTTACCAGCTGTCAAATTACGGACTCAAAGATGTTAATGGAGGAGGAGCTACAGGGCTGGTTTTTTAATGTGGTGAAAATTGTTTGTTGGCTATAGGAATCGATACCACTGAGCCACTTACTTCATAAAAAAAAAATATATCATCACGCCTTTTACCCATTACTGGTTGTGGCACTCTGCCTAAGCAGATCTTGGTAAGTGATATATTTTTTCGCGTAAAGTGCGGTTACCAGCCATCAAAACACGACCCCCAAAGATATTAGTGGAGGGGAAGCCACAGGGGTAGATTTAAATTGGTGCAGTTACCAGCTGTCAAATTACAGACTCAAAGATGTTAATGGAGGAGGAGAAACAGGGGTGGTTTTTTAATGTGGTGAAAATTGTTTGTCGGCTATAGGAATCGATACCACTGAGCCACATACTTCATAAAAAAAAAATATATCATCACGCCTTTTACCCATTACTGGGTGTGGCACTCTGCCTAAACAGATCTCGGTAGGTTATATATTTTTTCGCGTGAAGTGTGGTTACCAGCCGTCAAATCACGGCCCACAAAGATATTAGTGAAGAGAAAGGCACAGAGGTAGTTTTAAATTGGTGAAAATTGTTTGTCAGCTGTGGGGATCGAACCAGGGTTCTCAAAATCCACAGGCCGACTCGATACCACTGAGCCACCTACCCCATATTAATTATAATTACTAATTGTAATTACTAATTGAATAGCTGTGACCGCAGTCTAAGTGAATCAAAAGATCATCTCGTATTTTTCCTCATCAGCATTATCTCTCTCCCTCCGATGTCACCCAATGACCTATATCCTCTCCTCTCTCCACTCGTGTGCTCATACACTCTCTACATACTCGGAACTCTGTGTATATTCGCGTACCTATGTGTTTTATATTTGGTCAGTGCAAACAAAGTGAAATGAGGTCCGTCGTCGCGACCGGCGAACCTCGCGCGCCAAAATCGATATGGTGACCGGTTCATGGCGGCAGGGGGAGCCAGAGGGGGGCTGCGTTCACTCGCGCCGGTAATTAGTGACCCGCGATGGAGAGGAGAGTGAGAGAGTAAGATCTGCAAGAGAGGGATGCTGGACGGAGATGCGTATTTTTATTTGTAAAAGGACTTGGGTAAGTACTGCATTCAAAGGTATAGATATCTTCTAATAAACTTATTAGTTTAATAAACAATAATAGTTGTTTGTGTATTAAGAGCGTAAAGTGATTCTTTGTTACTCGAGCACGGTAATTGCAGCGCGAGCCGAAGACGAGAGCTGCAATAGTGTAAAAGGAACAAAGACACTTTAAGCTCGTGATACACACATTTTTTCTACGATTGCATCTTAAAATTATTTAAAAACATGTACGTTCTAAAAATAAATTCATTCTGTCAACTGTCAATATGGCAAGTTTCTGTTTTGTTTGTATCCCTGGGAACTATTGAAATAAGCACGCATTTATAATCTTTTTCGCGCGTTGCCATTGGAGACGCGCAAAAAAGATATTTTTCGATTGTTCCACAGAAAATGTCAACTTTCTGATGACAAATGAGAGCGTAATTTGTCAACTTTTCATAGCAATCGTAGAAAAATAAAATTATATGTATCAAGTCAGCATATTGTTTTGAAAAGCCGGGTTCGATTCCCACATTCACCACTTTAAAAATACCCCTGTGGCTCTCCCTCCACTAATCTATGAGGGGCCTTGATTTGAAGATTGATAACCGTACTTCACGCGAAGAAATATATCATTTATCGAGATCTGCTACGGCAGAGTACCACGCCCAGTAATTGGTAAAAGGGGTGATGACATATTTATTTATTTTATTAAGTAATTTTTTTAATTAAATTCCAATTGTTTAGAAGTTTTGTATCACAGGAAAGCTATTTTAAAATGTATTTTTCGTTCGTAAAAATTAAAATAATTTATGATAGCTCTGCATGTTCAGATCTTAGTATAAGCCACTGCAAACCGGTAGGAAATTTAAGTTTCAGTCGCCATTGAAACGAGCTCGTAGAATAACACAGAGTAACATAGACCAGCTGAGCACGTGGTTATAGCATCGCCAACTGTGATATCAAATGAAATTATTGCGAGCATTCATTTGTTCCGTTTCCCTTTAAAAGAGAGAGACGAGTATATATAGCCGCGCGCACACACAATCATGAATGGGAATTATGAATGAGATCGTAGTAACCGTAGTAAAACTACAAAACAAATAAAAAAGCTTTCTCGCTCTCTGTCTGCTAGCTCGGTCTCTTTCTTTCATCGTACTACTTCATTCCATGTTTCTATGTGTTGCCAGGACATTTCCACCATAAAATAAATATACGCAAATATATAGAATTCGTTTTATCGATAATTATATTTATTAATTAATTAGTCAACGGCCATGGCTCAACTCGTTGGAACTGATCTATGCGATAACGCGAGTTAAGCAACGATGCGCGCGGGGAGTATTTGGATGGGTGACCGTCCCGAAAAACCTGCGTTGCTGGTGACTCTAAGATCTAAAACGCAGGATCAGGGCGTAATGGCGGCATATGACCTTAGCAGTTGGTCCGCCAGGAAGCCAAAATAAAAAAAATAAAATTAATTAAAAGTTGAATTTAATTGAAATCATCAAGCTCTTGTTTGTGAAGCAACAGCGCTACCATGCTGCTACAACTGTCTATATAACAGGAAATTAATCCTAATTACAGCACTAGTAGCTAAATCTAAACAAAAATAAATAAATATATCATCACGCCTTTTACCCATTACTGGGTGTAATACACTGCCGTAAGCAGATCTCGATAAGTGACATACTTTTTCACGTGAAATGCGGTTACCAGCCGTCAAATCACGACCCTCAAAGATGTTAGTGCCGGAAGAGCCACAGGGTTAGATTTAAATTGGTGAAAATTGTTTGTCGACTGTGGGAATCGAACCAGAGTTCTGAAAATCCACAGGCCGACTCGATACCACTTCATTTACAAATGAAAAATAAATAAATATATCATCACGCCTTTTACCCATTACTGGGTGTAACACACTGCCGTAAGCAGATCTCGATAAGTGATATATTTCTTCGCGTGAAGTGCGGTTACCAGCCGTCAAATCACGACTCTCAAAGATGTTAGTGGAGGGGGAGATTTAAATTGGTGAAAATTGTTCTCAAGATCCACAGGCCGACTCGATACCACTGAGCCACCTACCCCATATAAAAAAGTATTGACAAAATGAGAAGATTAATGCCCTGTTATACAGCGCGAAACATAAACAGCTTTATTAAAATATTGCAATTCTCCTACTGGCCCAGTTTCACTGAGCATCAGAGAAAGGCCAAGCGAGATGGAATAGACTATTTATCGACTTTCAAAGTTGGGGTAAAATAAACAGATAAATTGTATCTTCTCGACAAGTTGAAGTCTCGTTTTAGTTTGTTTTTGTTTTAAACTTTGTGAATGCCGCACTTGACACAACTTTACAACACATCGTTGTTGCGTTGCTTTTGTAAACAAAACAAACATACGTCGAAACTTACTTCGTTTTCCATGTCAATTACTTCATTATTGATCATGAGGTTTCATTGTTATCGCAATTAATATTCCAAGCGCAAAAGTCTTTATACAGTTACTAATTAATTGTTGTAGAATTTTAGAAATTATTTTATGACATGACTTCCTTGTATGCGTATTAAACTATAGATATTTTTTTAATTGCACATATTGGACATAAAATCTTTTATTTTTTATTTTTTGTTCTAATCCATAGCAAACTTAATTTTTATTTAAAAACAAAAAATATATAATATTTAAATTTAGATATCTCGCTTATGCAAAAAGCTAATTTAAAAATTCTGAATGTGCTAGACGCAGAATTTAATTCACTAAAACTTTTATTTGCAGCATTTATTTCTAAAATTTAAATAGTACCATTTTTTTCAAGGAAAACTGTTAGCAGCTTCATGTAATGTGCCACTTCCGGTTAGTCTATTTTAACCAAAATCTATTATGTTATTTCCATTGATATAGTAGTCTTATATACCAAATTTGGAAAGTTTTAAATTATATTTGAATATAGTTTTTCATGAAAATCTATTATAGGCTTCAAGTAAAGTACCACTTCCGGAAGTTGTATAATGACCAAAAAGGGAGGTGCACAACTAGATGTTATAACAGTCCTAAATATAAAGTTTCAATTTTCTACGACCTACCGTTTTTGAGTTATGCGAGATACGTACGTACGTACGTACGTACATACATACGTACATACATACGTACGTACAGACGGCACGACGAAATTAGTCAAAATGGATTCAGGGAGGGCCAAAATACCTATTTCCGTTGAAATCTGAGAACCGAAAATTTTCGCGATTACAATACTTCCTTTACTTCGTACAAGGAAGTAAAAAGGTTGAAAAATTCTGCTCTAGTGTTAAGAGGGCTTTAGTATCTACAATCTTTATTTGAACATTTTCTCTCTATATACTATTAGTTAAGAATAATAGTTATTTACGTATAAGTCAGGGGTAGGTGGTTTAGTGGTATCGAATCGGCCTGTGGATCTTGAGAACCCTGGTTCGATCTCCACAGCCGACAAATAATTTTCACCAATTTAAATCTATCCCTGTGGCTCCCCCTTCACTAACATCTTTGGGGGGAGGCGTGATTTGACGGCTGGTTACCGCACTTTACGCGAAGAAATATATCACTTACCGAGATCTGCTTACGGCAGAGTGTCACACTCAGTAATGGGTAAAAGGCGTGATGATATATTTACATTTATTTATTTAAAAGTCAGGAAAGCGTTCAATTACAGGATGAGTAGACAGCTTACGAATCCTGTACGAAACTTTACTGACGTGTTACGTATAACATTTTTCTTGAAACTTATAAACAAATAATACATATTTTAAATTAATTTAAATTACAAGAAATATTTGACTTACATATTCAGTCAGTATTTGATGTTGCTAAGTAACTAGACACTCACGTTTCTTTCATTACCTGCCTGGGCATATGTTATTTTCCTAACTAGGCATGCAAAGCAAAGCTTGCTGAGTCTTAAAGGTCAGGCAAATGTTTATTTTCCTGTCAGTTACAGGTAAAATTTATTTTTAAAAAAATTGTTATTGTCTTATTTTTGCTCATAACTAGTGATCTATGAATTAAAAAAAAAATTGTTACATAACAGCTTTTGTCAAATTTACCCGAAGTCATTACAGTTCTCCAAAGCGCGATGGTGGCCCTTGTATATGGGACATTTTGTATAATTAAGAATTAATTTAAAACTTGTATTTATATTAATTCAACTCATATTAATTAGTATTTAAAAAAATATAGTATCAGTTTGTTATTAAGTGAGCTAAGAAGAAATGACATTACTGGGTGTGGCACTCTGCCGTAACAGATTTCGATAAATGATATATTTCTTCGCGTGAAATGCGGCTACCAACCGTCAAGTCAAATATATTTATTTATAACATTCATTCGTTTCGTCTTCCAATCAAGAACAAATGACGAACTAATAATATATATAACCTTAATTAACGATATTCAATTAGTACACATTTCTAATTATTATTATAGTTATTATAACTATGATCCATCGTTTTATGAATTGTTTTTGTGTTTCCAAATAAACCATTCTATTTTATAATAATAATAAATAAACACAATCTTACGTTTTATTTCTGCACCCAGCTCCTAGGTAACGCCAAGTTATATCCACAATCATCCGACACACTTGTCACAAATAACACAAACTAACTATCACATCATTTTTAGAAACAATCAATAAACAAAGTTCAGTAATTATTTCACTATATTTCACAATAATTATTAGTATTTTATTATTTAAAAAGTCACTGTAGAAATTAACGGCCATGTTTATTGAACTGTCACTTGCTGCTTGCAATATTACAGTTTACAACTATTTGTGCCAATCTTATAAAACAATGGAAAACTATGGGTCTGAAGTTGACACCTGATCACTAATTTATTGAAACAAAATACACTGCTCAACATTGTACAGGGATACATTAATAATTTAATGTAAAATTAAAACTATAAATATATATTTAAAAAATATAATAATTAATGTAAATTATATTCAAATATTTCTAACAAAATTAATACCTTACAAATATATGAATATAATTTATAGTTTTAATTTCACATACAACTTTTAAAATATTCCAGTATAATTTTGAGCAGTGTATTACTGTTATTATAAATTAAACAATACTTATAACAACGTTGTTAATTAATTTATTTATGAAACAAACAAAAAAATCGAATCGGAAATCTAATGAAGAAAATTATATAAATAATAAATTTTTTTGATGTGCTATTTTTTATTTGTAGATATATAAATATACTTAAAGTTATTTAAATTTTATGGGGTAGGTGGCTAAGTAATATCGAGTCGGCCTGTGGATCTTGAGAACCCTGGTCCGATCCCCACAGCCGACAAACAATTTTCACCAATTTGAATCTACCCCTGTGGTTCCCCCTCCACTAATATCTTTGGGGGCCGTGACTTGACAGGTAATTTACGCGCATAAATATATCACTTACCGACATCTGGTACAGCAGAGTGCCACACCTAGTAATGGGTAAAAGGCGTGATGATATATTTATTTTTATTTATTTATAAATTTACTAAAAATTTTGTTAGTACGTAAATATATTTTAGAAATTCATAAAATAAATAAATATAAATATATCATCACGCCTTTTACCCATTACTGAGTGTGGCACTCTGCCATAGCAGATCTCGGCAAATGATACATTTATGTGTGTGAAATGGGACTACCAGCCCCCCAAAAGATGTTACTAGTGGGGGAGCCACAGGGGTAATTTTAATGTGGTAAAAATTATGAGAATTTAAACTGAATTCATTATTATTGTTATCAGTACGGTGGTGTGGATAGCATTACGGAATTCGAAACCGGAGATCTCAAGTTCGAATCGCGCTCAAGCAAAAAAATTATATGAACTATCACACTGCAGCTCGGTGAGTGCGGACCCTGTACTGTAATTGGGATTAAATTCCTGTTGTACAGCGTAACATAAATAAATAAAATAAATAAATAAATTAAAAAACCAATGCTTGACTGCTAAAGCCTGGTTTGTATGTTGACAAATTTACTAGTTAGTGAGTATAGTGGTGGGCCCCCTCCCCCTTAATCCATATCTGCAAGCGATTGATAAACTCGCAGTTTCATAATACACGTACACGTAATTCTTATTTATTATTGTTGGCCAAATTCTCGGTAGGCCATGTGTCAACGTATTGTTATTCGTCGTGTCATGTGAACATAATGTTATTTAAATGGTTGCATCCAAAATAGCTGCAATAACCTTCACGCGGTTATTACACTATTTTTAAATTGGAAATGGAAACTTAAAATCAAATTAGGAAACTAAAACCGACCGTTACAACAATGCTTCAAGTTCTTACTTTTTGTATTGTTAGTTCGTGACTTTTAAATGTGTTTTGCGGAATTATAAATGTATTATTACATTTCTTACAGATTGGCAATCACATATCCACGCACTGTATCATTTACTCAACGTTCAGTTACACACATACTTTCAACTGTTATAGCAATCACAAAACAAATGATATTCACTCGACAACTGCGGCACAAAAACTGACTATAAATGAAGAATGGGTATTCAACAACCTAATAGCTAATTAATAACTTATCCAATGAAATTATGTTGCACAATTAATTAGTAAATCTTATAATTATTATTCTATATAAATATTTACCGTGACATTGAAATAGTTTTGTTGTTGTTGTATCTGGCTGGATTTGAACCTGGAGCGTTTAGAATAACAAATATGTTTGTTTATTTAATTTATTAATTGTTTGCTACATAATTACATCAATTAAAATAAAGGCAATATTATCAAATTTCCCTCAAGAGCTGTTGTTAGTTATCTGTTATAAATCTGTGACTGCAGATCCTAGTAGGTAACATATTTTTTTCCAACTTTCTTTTTCAAAATTCTCGTATTGAATATTAAAATAAATAAATATATCATCACACCTTTTACCCATTACTGGATGTGGCACTCTGCCTAAGTAAATCTTCGCGTGAAGTGCGGTTACCAGCCGTCAAAGCACGGCCCTTAAAGATGTTAGTAGTGGGGAGACACAGAGGTTGATTTAAATTGGTGAAAATTGTTTGTCGGCTGTGAGGATCAAACAAAAAATGAAGATTTAAATAAAATATATAAATCTGTCTATGAAATAAAGACACCTTTAACTATAAAAACCTTATTTCACACCGGGATTTGAACCAAGAGCCATTTAGATGCAATTCAATTTTTGTTTGTATAATTTGAGGTAAGATTTGAACTATCGAGTGTTAGGTTTTAAAACAAGCGTGTTCGTCAATTAATGACATACATAAAGAGTTTAGTTCCCCGCAAATATCAATCCAATCCAGAAATGGTTATTTGCTAGCTGAGTACTTTTCTTAATTCATTGTACCGAGGAGGTATGAATGTCCTCCTAGTCCGTCCCTGCACGCACGTGTCGTCCCAGGGGTCCAGGGGCAGGGGTGTGGGGTACCGGGAGCGGCAGCCAGCCATCCGCCGCCATCGCTTTTAACTCGCCTCGCGTTCGCGGCCCCGCGATATCGGCGCGCTATCCACCACCTCCACCACCGCCGTTGCCGCTGCTGCCTCTTGGCAAAAAAACAAGCGCCAAGCGCGGCCGAGACAAGCCCTGGCCCCTGGCCTCCCCACGCCGACAAATGAACGCGCCCAATTACTGGCAGAGGCGATGGTCGCGGACCGCGAAATTCGAATGGGGCGAACTTGCACAGAGGGTGGATGTTAGGAACGTGTACATGGCTAGCGCACCATTCTATTGATTTTTTCACACCCCTAATTCTGGATATTCAATAATTACATATTAGTTTTATTATTATTATTTTTACCAAATTAAATCTACTCCTGTGGCTCGCCCTCCACATTTTTGAGGGCCGTGATTTGACGGCTGGTAGCCGCACTTCACGCAAAGAAATATATCATCTACCGAGATCTGATAGCGCAGAGTGCCACACCCGGTAATGGGTAAAAGGCGTGATGATATATTTATTTATTTATTTAGTTTTATTATTTTATTAGATTTATGAGGCAGGTTTAATCGTCACAGCCGATAAACAATTTCCACTAAATTAAAACTACCCTTGTGGCTCCCCCTCCACTAATATCTTTGCGGGGTATCATTTGACGGCTGGTAACTGCAATTCATGCGAAGAAATATATCACTTACCGAGATCTGCTTACGACAGCGTGCCACACTCAGTAATGGATAAAAGGCGTGATGATATATTTATTTATTTATTTACATATTAGTTTTATCAGCAGTCGTTGTTTCGTAGTTAGATCACTCGCATTAAAAGCGAGAGTTTGTAAGTTAAAAGCTCGTTAAATTGAAATGTAGTTGATTCCTATAGACAATTGTAGCAACATGATATGGCTGTCGCTTCACAAGCGAGAGTATGCGTGTTCAATCATCATTTTTTGAGTATGTCAAAACCAATTTTTCATTTATCATTTACTCATTTGAATAAAATTTACTAGTTCCATTTTATCGGGCGTTTAATATGTGTTTGGTTAATTGTGCACAATTTACATTCGAATTGTTTGAAAAAATTAATACATAATTTAATAATGGGGTACGTGGCTCAGTGGTGGATCTTGAGAACCCTGGTTCGATCCCCACAGTCGACAAACCATTTTCACCAATTTAAATCTACCCCTGTGGCTCCCCCCTCCACTAATATTTTTGAGGCCGTGATTTGACGACTGGTAACCGCACTTCACCCGAAGAAATATATCACTTACCGAGATCTGCTTACGGCAGAGTGCCACACCCAGTAATTTTATTTTATTTTATTTTAAATGTACATCTGTCCAACAGAGTAATGGGTAAAAGGCGTGATGATATATCTATATTTATTTATTTATAATTTACAAATAGAGTACACATAAAACCGCGGCACATAACATTTTAAATGTATAAAATTGGTAGATTATTAGGCATACTTCACTCGCATAAATATATCTGTTGTAAAATAAAAAGTATAAAATAAACACTTGGCTATGTTTCACAAAATTCAGCCTCCAAGTCACCTTATGAGGGCATCGTCAGAGGCTAGCCAGCACAGTTAGTAACCATAGACGCGTTTCGCTCTTATTAGAGCTCATCAGTATGGTATAACTCACTTCTTCACCTAGAACAAAGTTCACGTGAAGAAGCTGATGACGAAGAACTGTGCCAGCAGAGAATAAGATCTCTAACAAACTGGTAAGATGACATGAGAAGTTCTATCGAACAGGCAATGCCATCTACCGAAAAAAGGAATAGCTACACTGCAATTTAAATAACAACAAAGACAAAATTAATTGTCATCCAACACTTGGTGAAACAAGGTTTAATAAAAATATAAAGTAAACACTTGGCTATGTTTCACAAAATTCAGCCTCCAAGTCACCTTATGAGGGCATCGTCAAAGGCTGGCCAGCACAGTTCAGTTAGTAACCATAGACGCGTTTCGCTCATATTAGAGCTCATCAGTATGGTATAACTCACTTCTTCACCTAGAACAAAGTTCATGTGAAGAAGCTGGCGACGAAGAACTGTGCCAGCAGAGAATAAGATCTCTAACAAACTGGTAAGATGACATGAGAAGTTCTATGGAACTGGTCATGCCATCTACCGAAAAAAGGGAAAGCTACGCAATAGCAATTTAAATAACAACAAAGACAAAATTAATTGTCATCCAACACTTGGTGAAACAAGGTTTAATAAAAAATATAAAGTAAACACTTGGCTCAGTTTCACAAAATTCAGCCTCCAAGTCACCTTATGAGAGCATCGTCAGAGGCTGGCCAGCACAGTTAGTAACCATAGACGCGTTTCGCTCTTATTAGAGCTCATCAGTATGGTATAACTCACTTCTTCACCTAGAACAAAGTTCATGTGAAGAAGCTGGTGACGAAGAACTGTGCCAGCAGAGAATAAGATATCTGTTGTAGTGGAGTGCCACTCTTAGCTTTAGGTAAATGTATCGATGTTTGTGTGTCACGAATACGAATGCAAATTTGCAGCATATTCTCGCTGGCCGCATTCGAAACTCTTTTATAATTTCACTTTCAGTTAATGACCTATTTTTACACAGTTCTACAAGTGGTCGTTTGTCCAAGTTTCACAAAACTCAAAACTGAGAACTGTTTACAAGAGCAGAAGCTTAAGAATATCTCAAGTTCTTAAAGAAGAACATACCTAAAAAGATTTGTTTTCAAATTAACTTTGATATTTGCGGTCGTATATTTTCCTTTGTGATATGTTACTGATTTACTTTAGTAAAAAATACTTCGAATAAAAGTGGTAGATTATAAATTTCTCCGTATATTTTATGCGAACAATATTACAGTAAAATAATTTAAGACGTTTGACAGTGGAATATATTTCTGATTGTTAAACAGTATTCAATTATTTTAGAAGAAAATTCATTAATAGCTAATTGTACAAGTAGTAATAAAAGTAGTAATACTATTTTTTTATGAATTTTAATGCCAGTGAAAAATTAAATATGCTTTCATATAATGAATTAATTTCACATAAATAAACATTATTTATGGGGTAAGTGGCTCAGTGGTATCGAGTCGGCCTGTGGATCTTGAGAACCTTGGTTCGATCCCCACAACCGACAAATAATTTTCACCAATTTAAATATACTCCTGTGGCTTCCCCATCACTAATATCTTACCTAGATCTGCTTCGGCAGAGTGCCACACCCAGTAATGGGTAAAAGGCGTGATGATATATATATTTTAAAAATTATTTTCAGTGGTATCGAGTCAGCCTGTTGATTTGAGAACCTGGGTTCAATCCCCATAGCCGACAAACAATTTTCACCACGTTAAAATTACCCCTATGGCTTCCTTCACTAATATCTATGAGAGTCGTAATTTGACGACTGGTAACCGCACTTCACGCGAAGAAATATATCAGTTTTCGAGATTTGCTACAGCAGAATTTCACACCCAGTAATGGGTAAAAGGTGTGATGATATATTTATTATTTCGATAGTATGTTGTCAAAATTTAAATGATCTGCAAGGATATAAATAATAATAATATAAAATAAATAAATACATATTAAAAATGTTTTTTTTTAATAACTAAATTGTGCTTAATTTTGCGAATTTAAAAAATCTGTGTTTCGTTATCAATATATTATCTAATATACAGGATGTTTCACAATTTATAGCACTTATTTTAACCTCATATAGTACTAAAGATACAAGATATAAAACAGAAAGATTATGTTAAAATTCGCAAAATTAATTGCGCTTTAGATGAAGTAAACATTTTTAATGCCACTGATTTAAGAGTTATTTCTAATATATTAATAATTAAATTATAATTATAAACACTACTATAGTTCATTTATTCATTATACAACATAAGATAAATACTTATTAGTAGTGTTATAATTATAATTTAATTTTTTAATATATTACAAATAACTCTCAAACCAGTAGCACTAAATATGTGTACTTCATGTAAAGTGCAATTAATTTATCGAATTTTTCAGAAATTCTATTTGTTTCTTAATCAGTGAGTTGAGTTTTACATAGGATATGTTATGGAATACCCTGTATACCATAAAAATATTCTGTATTATCCATTGGCAAAAGTTACTTAATTAATTTGATTAAAAATAATTCAAATAAAAGTGAAAAATAATTTTGTCATCTGTAATTTTTATTTGAATAATTTGAAAATAATTTTGAAAATATATAATATTGGATATTGTTGCGGTAAAGTCAATTGTTATCAAAACACAAGATTAAAGTAAGCCTTAAATGTCTTCTATCAAGTTTAAAAATAATTTGATAAATTTAAAGGAAAACAATGTAAAAATGATAAGTACTTTGATAAAAATAATCATGAAAGGGTGTTGAAAATATGATGAAAAAGTTGTACAATTTTTATATTTATTCGTCACAGCCATTAAAACGTTAACATAGTGATATTTGAACAATATTAAAGTTACAAATACATTGAAATTTGATTAGAGAAATGTAAAAACAAATAAGGAATGGAAACAAGGATTGAACATAAAAAATCATTTGTTAATTATTTAATTTATTGGTACAAAAATAATACTTCTCCATTTTTTATACACAAATCACAAAATTACTTAAAACGTAAAAAAAAATCTCGAGATCTTATTCAGTAAAAAATCTATAATAGCCCTAGAGGCACAAAAGGAACACAAAATTAAACTTTGGCCACCAATATTGAGATCGATGATGAGCAAATAACAATTGATACACAATCGATTGTTGCAAATATGGTAAACAAAACGTCCAGAGATGGTTGCTGCATCGTACAAACTTTGGCGAGTATTGTAAATTAAGATATAACTGAACAATTTTGGAAAACATTGTACGATGGCATAGACGTTTTCATCAAGTAACTTATACAATAATTTATTTAAACGTAAAATAAATGAAGGTACGTGAAATTGAGCTAATATATAATAAATTTAATTACATATAAACATTATAGAACCACCCTGTCTTCTCACAAAACGTCTCTTCGTATTTATTCTCGATTTACAAATCTAATATTAATCAATTTTATGTACAGGTTTGGAACAAATCATTTGGTAACTGTTTCTTCATTCTGTCCATACACACTTTATTTACGACTACGTACTTTGGTTTTCATATTTTCAGCTCCATTTTTCCTATCGGCGCCCGTACGAACATTGTTCAATAAATACCGAAACTGTAAGATTTGAACAGCGGTCACGGAAGGGTCGCCGCACTTCTCTAGCCACTTTAAAAACAACTCGCCGTGGCACAACGCTTCAGCTGCAGAACTTGGTGTTGATTCGTCTGGTTTCTCCTCTTTGGTGACGTCGTCCACTACGTTTACTGGCGACGCGTCGTCATTGTTATTGTTGTTCAACAATAAATTGTCTAATACTGCACGGACTTTTGTGTTAGTTTTAGTTGATTTTGGTGTTTCTTCATTTTTGACCTGGTTTTCTATGTTGGTATCTTTGGTTAATTGTTGGTATAATATTGGTTTTTCTGGTGTTGTTGGTGCGATGTTCACTTGTTGTTGTTGTTGTTGAGGAGTGTTTTGAGGAAATTGTTGACTGTAAGCTAATTGTTTATACCATTTCCAGAACCATGAACTATTTGGATCAACATTGTTCTGGCCCTGATTTCCAACTAATCCTAGCATGGCTTGTTGTGTTTTCAACCAATACCAGACAGAATCATCCACTGATGATGTATCTACGTGTTGTTGTTGTGATGTTTTCTTAACTTTTTGGCTTGTTTTGTGAATGTTGTTATTGTTGTTGTTGTTATTATTGTTATGATGATGAGTGGTAACAGATGGGGCACTGGTTGTTGTCGGTACTGTTGTAGTAACCACCGGTGGTACTGCAGTGAGTTGGGTGGTGGTGGTGTCCACTATCGCCGTTGAGGATGATGTCCGTTTTTTAGGGTTGGCAGTGGATGTGTTTGCGCTAGCAGTTACTTGCTGCAACAACGCGCTGTTCCACTGAGCGACCAGACCAAGGTTCGCGGTTAAAGTTGATAAATCACTGAGATTAGCGGCTAGATTAGCGTTTGGAAGAAACATCTCGGGACGATTCAAGCCAAGTTCAACACTTAGACGAGCTAATTCTGCACGGTTTCTTTCACGTTCGCGATCAGCAGCGGTTAGTGTAGAAGTTGGCGTGATCATACTGGCGGTTTTCGGACTGTCTTGTTTGGTGAGATTCAGTGCTGCTGGAAGCGGTGGTTCCACCTCGGTGGTGTCGACAGCTTCCACAGCAACTGGAGCAATAGTTGGCGGAGGTGGCGGTGAATTCGATGCACCACGCACACTTAAATTATACGGTTGTAGTGTAGAGATATCGTCGTAGCGCGGTTTCTTTTCTCGCGGTTGAAGATGATCCGATTCATCGGTGTCCGGTGTCGATTGACGCGACAAGTACAGTATCTTGTCCTCGTTCTTGCACCATCCTCGCAGGGTAGACTCGGGTACACCGATGTCTCTGGCAACGGAAGCTTTGCTTTCGCCGTCGTGCACACGACGGATGGCCTCCATCTTCTCGTGGGCGGAGAGAGACCGCAGCGGACGCTTGCCAACTTTGGAAGTCATCGCGACGACACAGACACAACCATGAACACGCACGCACAAGCACGTGGCGGGAGAGATGTTTCCCCGTGTAGAGCAGCAGCAACAATGTCGAGTGGAGCGCGACAGACACACACAGCACAGAGCACACAGTGAGTGCGATGACGCACGCGCGTTATGTTTTTTTTTCTTCGTCTAACCACAAACACAAACGAATGGATCAGCTGATGCCGGCTGCGGCTGCGGCTGCAACACAACTTTTTGAAGAGTAGTGTTTGCGGAGCCGAGTGTTGTTGGTTGATGGAGAAACGCGTACTGACTGACAGAGGTGGTCGCTGGACGGCGGTGGTCAGTTTCCTTTGTCCGAGCGATCAATACGGTCGGTGTGCGACGGTCGGCGGAGGCGCGGAGACTGCGGGGCCGTGTGATGGCTTGACGTGACACCCCCCACCTCGCGGCCCTCCCTGATTTACAACGACGTCTCGCGAGCAGCGAGCGCGCCACCCGCTGCCCCGCGCACTTCACCCCCCGGACGCGACACTCGCGAACGCACTCAGCCCCACAAGCCAATACCCAAAACTCCACTACCTGAGAACTTCTAACCGTTTTCGCGATTGTTACTAATCACGGACGAAATAAATAACAACGACAACGAAAACACGTGTCTTTCACATTGTGTTGCCACGAAATTACATCGAAATTACAATTGAAATAAAATTGTTGACGACGATACTTTTTGATGTATTTATGGTCGCAACAATTCATTTATTCTAGATCCTTATTTTACATTATTTGGCCAGATAAAAATACGAAAGAGATTATACCACGTCGTTAAAGATATATTACTTTAATTATATGTGGTAATCACGGAAAATTCTAGATTTTATTACGAGTTATAATATAATCTTTCTAATTATCTACATTATAATAACATATCAACTTTTTGATTACAAATCGCAGATGAAATTCAATTAGAAATTTATGCAGATATATCACAATCAACTATACCTCGTTTCATGCGAGAAAACAGTAATTCAAAATGTATTATCAAATGTAGGTTGATATATATTAATTAGTTATCAAAACATTCAAATTAAGACAAGTGTCTAGAAAAGTAGTTTAATTTGTGAATTAAAATATAAGTTCAATCGCAGTGATTAGTAAAGAGACATTGTTATAAATACCTCTGCTGCATTCTTACATAATTATCGCTCTACAAAATATGTTAAAAATGATCACCAAACAATTAAGTAACCTAAAAAACATATAATAAACAATAAAATATTGACCAATTTTATTTTTTATTATCACGTATTATATTTTTACATTTCGGGAAAAATATAACATATATATTATATGACATACTGATCATGAAATAAAAGATTTTTTCACACAAATATCAAACAACGTTGACATTTGCTCGTCGAGCTCATGCCGCAAAATTCAACTTTTTTGTAAACAACTCGACAAGGGTGTCACAGCAACATTGGCGGGCTCTTCTAAACCAATCAAAAACATGATTACAAAATGTCTCCGATAAACAAACAAATTGTAATTTTTCTGAAAACGTCTCCTTAAGTTGTTTAATAAAAATTATGCATTTTGCGTGCACCTCAACTGTGAAAGGGTGCGCTTAGAAAATAGTCTGCCTCGGCTGCCGATAGTGCCGGATTAACACTAGGCGGAGCCCTAAGCAATCGCAAATGTGGATCTCTCGTTATATCAGAATCTATCGTAACCCATATATGAGTCAGAACAAACGAATGCCAAGTTCAAAGACATGGTAGTCCCGGAGAAAATCTACATTTGGCGATGAAAATAAAACAGCTGCTAGTGAATTAATAAGTTTTGAGTAGAAACCCACACATATCCCGTCGTTTGTTATTGTTGTTGTTTATGTGTCGTTGTCGTCTGTGACGTCACGGTGCCGCATGCGCACTCGCCCATGTTCTCGTGGATTCGGAATTTGAATGAGCGACGGAGATCTGCGCACGATATGAGTTTAATAACGAACTAAAAAACGACAACCTGTTGCAAGAGAGGAGAGAAGAGTCTCAGAGAATCCCGGAGAGTTGCTGTAGATTTGTGCTCTTGAATTCTTCTCACTTTTCACATTTGCTTTCTTTCTTTACGGTGGTGATCCACCTATCGGATACCGCTTCATCAAAATGATAGCATTTTCATTCATAAAACGTAGTATACGATGAAATCGAAACCACATCGACGCTTTATGAAATTGTGACGTCATGGCGCCGCGCGATGCGCCACCCACCGGACAATTACACTGCTGACTGCCGATTCATCATTTGTTTAGCTACTCATTTCAACTATTTTGTTTACATTTATTATCTGCTTTGTAAATATATAAATAAGTATTAATTTTGGTTTACTTTTGTACTAAGCTTATTTATATACGGTTCTCTGTTATTTGATAATACTCTATACAGGGTGTTTCAGGACTAGTGTAACAAACTTTAACAGCTTATTCCTGAGGTCATTTTGAGCCAAAAATGTCATATGAACATAGGTCCTATTCCTTCTAGTTACCAAAATACAAGAGGTTGAAGTTCTATAAATAACACGAAATTTTCAAATTCTTGTAATCAAGATACTTTCGGAATACAAGAGTTTTTTGAAAAGTTATACCTTATTTGTCTTAATTAATTTTATTTATTAATATTAACGAATACGATTTAGAGAACAAAACATAAAATGACACAATTAAATAGACACAGAACAACATAATCAAACATGGAAAAGGTTAACACAATATGAAATAAGAACAAATTTTTTAAACAAAATTACAGCAAGTGTTCAAAATGCGCTCCTTGAACTCGTATGCATGTTAATATTAATAAATAAAATTAATTAAGACAAATAAGGTATAACTTTTCAATAAAACTCTTGTTTTCCGAAAGTATCTTGATTACAAAAATTTGAAAATTTCGTGTTATTTATAGAACTTCAACCTCTTGTATTTTGGTAACTAGAAGGAATAGGACCTATGTTCATATGACATGTTTGGCTCAAAATGACCTCAGGATTAAGCTGTTAAAGTTTATTACAGTAGTCCTGAAACACCCTGTATATTGAAAAACGTTATCTATTTCAGTCAATTTAAAATAGACACGATTATATAGCTCTAAATACTTTAAGTAATTTGATAAAAAATAAGATTGACGCTCCGCAACTTTTAGGTAAACTGGCTTTTCATGTACCCAGAACATCGTCCCGCTCACGTAATACATTTTATTTGCCACACTATAAATCCTTAGCATTAAGTAAGTCACCTATTTTTGTTATGTGTACCTTATATAATAACAACTGTACTATGTTTGATATTTTTTCTTAATGTTATGTATATTTGTTTGTTTTGTTTTATGTTTCATGCTCTATAACTTTGTTACATTTACTTGTTTAGGGTTTGAACCTGTTAAGTAATAAAGAGATTATTATTATTATTATTATTATTATATATAACCCATTAAAGTTTCGTACATACTTCTAGAAACACCTAGTATTTTCGTATCAACGACAAGTCTACAATGAACAGATTCTGAGTGACTGAAAAAATAGTTTAGAAATCGTCTAAAAAAAAAACGGAAAGAATAATTCCACGCTTTCCTTTTGTCAATCAACCACCCAAAATTCCCATGACGTCAGTGGATCCACCTTCCTGGAAGCCATCAGTACCTAGTCGCTGTGCCGCGCCGCGCCGCGCCGTTCTCGTCCCGCGTAATTTCGCCGTGACTCACGCCGTTTGCCTATTTACCACCGGCCACCGCGTCTCCGCGTCACCGTTATTACAAAACCCCGTCGTCAGTGTTTGTGACCGTTAGCGTTAGCGATAGCATGCCATGCCATGAGGCTTTGGCTACGGCTAATCCACGGGTATTTTTAGTTGGAAGAGATCGGGAACTGAATGCAACAACGGGAGACAAGATGGGACAGACACTGTGGAAGTGTAGTTATAGCGGCTAAATTTATATTTATGCTACGTTGTGACTACTATTGTCTTTTGCACACACACACACACACAACGTACATGTACACAAATTATTTGTGAATAAATATACAGGGTGTTTCACAACTTATGGCACTTATTTTAACCCGATATAATACAGAAAGAATTCTGTCTGTTTCTTATACATACATACATAACATCACACTATATCCCATTAAATGGGGTAGCACGAACCCGTCAACATTCTCATCCTGACACACGATACTCGTTAATACTTCCTCCATACGAACTCTTTCTTTTCTCACAACCAAAATCCATCATCACGCAACAAACATTCATCCATTCGCTCCTGTACACCTGTTTCGTAAATCTTCACTTACGCCCACTTCTCTAACAACGAATCTATAAGAAATGAAGGCAGCATCGTCTGCGCTTGTTTAAAAATACATTTAACACAATTGCAGTTACACACTGTATAGTAAAAACTGAAAATGAAGTAAAAAAGATGAGGAAGGAAGGGAGTATCTCCCTGCGCTTGTTTTTGAAACTCAAATCCACACAATTTCAATGGACACTCTATAGTAAAAACAGAAAATGAACCAAAAGATAAGATAGGAAGGGGGCATGGTCTGCGCTTGTTTTTGAAGGTGAACTTATTCAGGTTGTTTTAACAATTTGTGGTATTTATAAACTTACTGTATAATATAGGTTACAGTAATTGTATAAATTCCAAAAGTTGTGAAACACCCTGTATAAAGTCAACAATACACCGATACCTCGCTTTACGGCCTAGATACGTTGCACGAAACTTGGCCGCAAAGCGAAAAGCCGTATAAAGAATCAATCAATTCTAATATAAATTCATACAAATTCAATGGGAAAAATTTTTTTTTGCCGTTATAGCGAAACATTTTAGGCCGTAAATAAAAAACGTGCCTTAATTGAAAAGGACCGTTATAGCGAAATGCCGTATAAAGGGCGGCCGTATAGCGAGGTATGGGTTACTTAAATTCATTTTATAGGAGAATTATTATACCGAGATTCGAACCGAAACCCAAATTTTTTGTCTTTAAAAAAAAATGTATCACGCCTTTTATTCATTACTGGGTGTGGCACTCTGCTATAGCAGATCTTGGTAAGTGATTATTTATGCACATGAAGTGTAGTTACTAGCCGTCAATTTTAAGGCCTTAAAGATGTTAGTTGTAGGAAACGAACCTGGGTTTTCAAATACCATTTTAATTTTGAAATTTGGAAAACCGTCTAAAATAATTATATTTATTTTGAAATGAAGCTCAAAATACTGAAATACTAACAAAACAAAAATACATAATAGATGTTAATAATAAATATATATCATCATCATCGTCTTTTACCCATTACTGGGTGTGGCACTCTGCCATAGCAGATCTCGGTAAGTGTCTTGAGCCTTCAAATCACGGCCTCCAAAGATATTAGTGGAGGGGGAGCCACAGGGGTAGATCGCTCTTGGCCTCTAGCGTGGTTTACACGTCGGGTAACCTTGATCTTTCTTCCTTTCCTCCTGAAGAAGCTCCCTACGATGGCGAGCGAAACGTCGAGCCCTCACTCGAATTTTGACACGGTCCAAACCCGGAACTCGTTTAATTTTAATAATGCAGTTATATAATTGTGTGAACGAACACATTTAACGTAAAATAAAAACATAAATATGTAGTGAAAAGTGTTGATAAATCACAGGGATTTTTTGCTTTTGTTTGTTGGTGCATTAGCATAAAGATTTAGAGGATTCCTGGTTTGTAATCGAACAAAAACCGGTTCCTTGCGTTGGACATAAATCAAAGTGTTCTCCTACCGGACAAATATCTACCACCGGCTACCTTATATACCGTTACTTCTTTTTCTTCTTCCGCGTTGTTACATTACAATCATTTCTTAAATAGAAATGGGACGTTCTCAACCGGTTCTCCACCCTTATCTTCTACTTTATTATCAACTATTTGTTTCTTACTCCCTTCAAAGATAAAGATATCACTATGGAAACAGCTTTTGCTGACATTATTATTATACCTATTTATTAATTATTTGTCGGACATTCATTATCTACTGCTTTCATATGTTAATTCGATAAAATGATCTGTTTAAATTACTTCATAATTAATAAATCTGAAAGATAATAGATTTACATAATTTATCAGATTAATGGCGTGTTTATTTCTTTGCGTATACAAGGTGGTTGATTTTTCATTGTTCATCTTACAAGTAACACTACCCAACTGTCACTCACCGATTTAAATGAAACTTGACACACTAATAGAACTCTAAATAATATTGAACTCCTATTTTTTGTTCGTCCAGAAGTTGCTTTTTAGGGGTACAAACCACCCGTGAAAGGTGGTAAAAGCAAGAATCGCCATAAATGAAATTAAATATTACGCGTTCAACATTGGTTACCCAGGAATTTTTGAGATCGCCAACATCTATTCTCGAGGTCATTTTAATCATATGCACTTTTTATGGGGTTAAAAAGGGTTGGGGGGATGAAATTACGATATTCAACTGAAATAGAGTTTAAGGTTCAAAACCAGGGTTCGAAGATATATATCGATCGATATATATCATGATATTTATTTTGATATATATCGTCATATTTTTGCAATGATATATATCCATTATATAAAAATATCAAATAGTTTTTGAGATATAGCCTCAAATTTGCTTATAAGTCAAATCGGACTCGGGGAATTTAACGCCGTTGAGCGCATTTCCATATCATGTTTAGTTTTTGAGATATAGCCTCCGGAAAATTGAAATTTTTCGAATTTTTCAGTTTTTCTACTTTTACGAGGCTATATCTCGAAAACTAAATGTGATATGAAAACGCGGTCAACGGCATTAATTTTCTCGTGCTTCAGTTAACTTATAAACATAGTTTCAGCGATTTTTATTTTTTTTCAATTTTCCGCCAAAAAAATCGCAAAAAGCGGTTTTTTAACATTTTCTCGAAAACCAGAAGTCATATGCATTTGAAGATTGCACCACTGGATTCAGTGGGTCAAAATACATATGTATGTAAATTTTCGTTTTAATAATCCTACGATTAAGGATTTTTGGGAAAATTGAATTAAAATCTGAAAAAACCAAAGGAAATAATTAAAAATATTAAATTGCATAAAATTGTATGAAAATTTGCTTATAAGTCAATTCTGGCACGGGGAATTCAACGCCGTTGAGCGCATTTCCATATCTTGTTTAGTTTTTGAGATATAGCCTCCGGAAAAGTGAAATTTTTAGAATTTTTCAGTTTTTCTACTTTTCCGAGGCTATATCTCAAAAACTAAATGTGATATGAAAACGCGCTCAACGGCATTAATTTTCTCGTGCTTCAGTTAACTTATAAACATAGTTTCAGCGATTTTTATTTTTTTTCAATTTTCCGCCAAAAAAATCGCAAAAAGCGTTTTTTTTAACATTTTCTCGAAAACCAGAAGTCATATGCATTTGAAGATTGCACCACTGGATTCAGTGGGTCAAAATACATATGTATGTAAATTTTCGTTTTAATAATCCTACGATTAAGGATTTTTGGGAAAGTGATATTTATCTGATATATATCCTATATATCAGATATTTTGATATTTATTATAAATATCATGATATTTACGAACCCTGTTCAAAACTAGTTACTCGGGGGTTTTTGGGCTCGCTGAATCTATTTTCGAGGTTAATATATCACTACTTAAATGGGATAGATGGCTCAGTGGTATCGAGTCGGCCTGTGGATCTTAAGAACCCTGGTTCGATCCCCACAGTCGACAAACAATTTTCACCAATTTAAATCTACCCCTGTGGCTCCCCCTCCACTAACATCTTTGGAGTTCGTGATTTGATGGCTGGTAACTGCACTTCACGCAAAGAAATATATCACTTACCGAGATCTGCTACGGCAGCGTGCCACACACAATAGTGGGTAAAAGGCATGATGATATATTTATTTTATTTATATATATCACTTACCGATATCGTTAAAATTACGGTCATCAAGTAGTTTGACTTGTTCAGAGAGTTACAATTTTCGGATCTACAAAACTAATGAAATGACACAAAATACTATTATAAATGCAGCATACAGATATGAAAGATGAAACCTGATTGTCTCCAAACTCATAACCGTCTGGTATCTATGGCGACATCAGGATAAAATGCAAACAGACGGACGTATGCTTGTCAAGGCCAAGGCTGGTTCCAGATAATGCAATTCCAAGAAAACTCCACACGGTAGGGTGCCTACCACTTATACGAATTTCACTCAACGAAAATGTTGCCACGCATTCGACTTGTACCGCGCTGCACTAAAACCATTTTAAGAAAGTTATGACCTTCAGTGCAGTTAGCTAACCAGTCGACAAATCACAACCCCTTCAAAGAGGGGACTAACCTCAAGGGTAAATATCAAATTAATTTTTATTTGAAAAGCATGGAAACTGATTTTTAACTATTGATATGCGGCCTGTTTAAATCTAATGTTTTTATTTGTTATTTTTTTTATTCGGAAAGTAATGACGTAAATATATCCATTTTTCCGTCATAATATAAATTAACTTTAGTCAAAAACTACAGGTATGATTACCTTTAATAATCACACAACTTAATAATATTAGGTCTAAGCTTGGGTATGATTCCCTCATAATCAAAAACTGTGTCACTGTAGACGAACCCGGTTGTCAATGCCTATATAGGAGTCTCTCGGAACGAAGCTACGCTTAGACACTGTGACAGAAAAATTCAGTTGATGCCATATTTCGAACACAGGTGACGTGATGTAGCGGTTAGCATCTCTGCCCGGTATGCGGAAGGTCCCTGGTTTGAATCCAGGCGTCATCAGAATTTTTCTGTCATAATATAAATTAACTTTAGTCAAAAACTACAGGTATGATTACCTTTAATAATCACACAACTTAATAATATTAGCTCTAAGCTTGGGTATGATTCCCTCATAATCAAAAACTGTGTCACTGTAGACGAACCCGGTTGTCAATGCCTATATAGGAGTCTCTCGGAACGAAGCTACGCTTAGACACTGTGACAGAAAAATTCAGTTGATGCCATATTTCGAACACAGGTGACGTGATGTAGCGGTTAGCATCTCTGCCCGGTATGCGGAAGGTCCCTGGTTTGAATCCAGGCGTCATCAGAATTTTTCTGTCATAATATAAATTAACTTTAGTCAAAAACTACAGGTATGATTACCTTTAATAATCACACAACTTAATAATATTAGCTCTAAGCTTGGGTATGATTCCCTCATAATCAAAAACTGTGTCACTGTAGACGAACCCGGTTGTCAATGCCTATATAGGAGTCTCTCGGAACGAAGCTACGCTTAGACACTGTGACAGAAAAATTCAGTTGATGCCATATTTCGAACACAGGTGACGTGGTGTAGCGGTTAGCATCTCTGCCCGGTATGCGGAAGGTCCCTGGTTCGAATCCAGGCGTCATCAGAATTTTTCTGTCATAATATAAATTAACTTTAGTCAAATATATCCATATTGAAAATTAATTGTATACAGGGTGGTGAATGGAAGGACACATCATAGCGTTTGAAATGTTTAATTATTTTGCATCAAAAAAGATAAATAGTTTATTTTTGCATTTTTTGACACTAATATTTATAATTTCATTCTACCTGGAACCGAAAAAATGACAGAAATGTTTATTGGTAATTTTCTTAAAAACATTAGTTCGATCCATACAGCCGACAAACAATTTTCATCAATTTAAATCTACCCCTTGTGACTCCCCCACCACTAATATCTTTGGGAGCCGTGATTTGACATCACGCGAAAAAATATATAACTTACCGAGATCTGCTTAAGCAGAGTGCCACACCCAGTAATAGGTAAAAGGCGTGATGATATATTTATTTATTTATTTTATATCAGTGTCATGAAATGACAAAACAAATGTGATATTAATCAAGAGAAAAATGTATAAATTTTTGTATTTATGAATGTGAATGAAGATATTGAGGGACCTACAGTTTATAGTGACAGTTTAGTTTAGTGTAGAGCCGCAGGGTTGTTAGTTAGTTGTCCGAGTGGTCCATGTTGGGACTTATGGTCGGTGTGCTCAGTGTGCGGGCTGTGGGGTCTGGTGAGGGGGGTTCGGGGGATGAACGGCACCATACTCAACGTAGGTAGTTCGTGTGAACGCGGCTGGCGCACCACCTCGCCTTGCCTCGCCTGCCTGCCTGCCAGCCTGCCAGCCTGCTAGTCCCTCATCGCGGATGGTCGATCGCAATTTCGCCGGCATGCACGGCAACGGCAACGGCAACGGCACAGCGGCTCGACTCGACCGGGGCTGGCGGACGTAGGGGGGTGGCGGTGGCAGCCGCCGCGTGGGTCGCGATCCGCGGCCCCAGGGAAGGGGACGGCCGCGACGAGGCTACCTAACACAGCGGGTCACAAACAGTGGACACTATTCTACATCCATCTGATCTGTTACTGAAAACTCTGCAACCCGATTTCATTTGTACACTTGAAATATCATCACCGTCAGAATTTAACCAAATTGATGAATACTTTATTCTAGTTTATTTATTTATGTTACGCTGTACAACAGAAACTTAATCTCAATTCAGTACAGAATCTGGACCAGGGGCGGATCCAGACTTCGAATTGAGGGGGGGTCATGCAGTAAATTTTGTATTGGGGGCGGGGGGGGGGGGAGTGTATTGCCCATCTTCTAAATATAAAAAAATATTGTATTTGCTCATATTATATTCCTGCTTTAACCCATTAACCGCCAACGTCCCATTTTTGGGACGCTTAAATATTTGACTGTAATAATTTTTTTTACATTTAAAATGTATATTTTTTTTTAATGAATATATTAATTAGTTATGTTATGACAGCCAGTCACAGCCAATTTTCAAATATTTGCAAAACCAATAATTCTAAAAATATTCAAAGTTACTTAATTTAAGTGTTTTTAACAATTATATTTCAAGGTCAGATATATTTTAACACTTAAGTATGTATAACTTTTATTATCAAAAACTGTTTTTTAGAACTCAAATAAAGATATTTTTACTGCTATTGGGTTAAATAATTTTTACAATCACATTAAATCGTCTTTGGAATCGTATTAAATCATAATAAATCATTTTTTCACCTCAAAAATTTCCTCTAAGAACGCCAACACTTTTTAAATCATAAAGTTTCAATATCTAAACGGTTCTTCGATAGAATACAAAAATTATTGAATTAGAAGTTGATTTTCTAAGTGCAAATGTCGGTAGTCACATACTTGACTAGGTCTTAATAGAATACCTCTCCCATCTACGGGTCGAAATAATATCCCCACAAAATATTGGTTTTTGGATATTTATTAGAATAATAAATCAAACAGTAGTTCTTAATTATCTTAGAATTTTAAGTTCTTAGATAATATTTTCTATTTAATTTGTTTAATAAATTGAGTTATCGTAAATAATTACATCATTATTATGTATTAGGGCAACATTTAAAAAAGTCCATACTTAGGGGGGTCATGACCCCCCCCCCCTTGGATCCACCCCTGATCTGGACACAACGAGCCGCATTTTGTACCGCTATTCATACCACTGTACTGCCGAAATTGCAATTGCAGATTTTATTATTATTATTATTTTTATTTTGCTCAACAAGAACTTGGTTCGATTTTTACAGCCGACAAACAATTTTCACCACATTAAAATAACCTCTGTGGCTCCTTTTCTACTCTCATAATTGAGGACCGTGATTTGACTGATAACCGCACTCCATGTGCATAAATATATCACTTACCGAGATCTGCTACGAGTGCCACACCCAGTAATGGATAAATTGCGTCATGATATATTTATTTTATTTGTACAACAGGAAATTAATCCCAAGTACCCTACAGCTTACAGTGAGATATTAACTGATCATATGCAATTGTATTTTGCAGGGACTGCAACCGAAATATTTCAAAACAAAAAATTTCGGTTTTGGTTTTCGATTACGATTTGGTTACTTTTAACCAAACAGGAACAATTATTTTGGCTAATTATCTTAATACGTTATTAAATAGAATTATAAATAGTTTTAAATTTAAGACAATTTTTCAATAAAAATAACTGCATTAATTTTGGCACCTCCACCAAAAATTCTCATAATTTTTCCTTAATTTTCTGTAATTTTCCCCTGTTTGGAAATCTGCTCTCAACAGTTTGTTGGTCACTGGTCCTGCTAGTCGTCCGTTTGGCGCGGCGCGCGGCCGATCGCAAAGGACGCGAAACGCGGTTCTGCCATCCCTGTCTAGCGCGGCTCTTGTTGTCTCTGTCTCGCGCGGCGACCGGGCGCCAGGGTGGGCCTGGCCCAACTACCCTCTGTGTCAGACTCGCTGATGAGACCATTTAATATTTATACGCACTGATTTGTGCTAAATCGCGAAATCGTAAAAGCTTGTTGGGTGGAATTAGCATGAGTAAGTGATGTTGTATGATTTCAGTTTATTATTCATATGGTTTGATTATTCAGTGGAGCGGAATAGAGAAAAGTACCTAATAGCTCTGCATAAATGTCCGTCGTACTTATATTTGCTCTGAAATTGCTGCTCCTAGCTGGCAAGGATCTGAACCATAACGAAATCGGATCCGACAAGTAAATAATATAAAAAACTGTTAAATCACGAGCCCCAAAGATGTTAGTATAGATAGAGGCACAGAAATAATTTTAAATAAAAATAAAATAAATATATCATCACGCCTTTTACCCATTGCTGGATGTGACAATTCTGCCAAAGCAGATCTTGGTAAGTGATATATTTATACGCGTGAAGTACGGTTACCAGTCGTCAAATCACGGTCCCCAAAGATGTTAGTATAGGAGGACCAACAGGCATAGTTTTAAATAAATATATTATAACGCCTTTTGTCCATTGCTGGATGTGGTACTCAGCCGAAGCAAATCTTGGTAAATGATATATTTATACGCGTGAAGTGTGGTTACCAGCCGTCAATGAACGGCTATCCAATATGTTAGTATAGGGAGGACCAACAAGCATAGTTTTAAATAAATATATCATCACGCCTTTTACCTATTACTGGATGTGACACTAAGCCGAAACAGATCTTGATAAGTGATATATTTATACGCGTGAAGTGCGGTTACCAGCCGTCAAATCATATCTCTCAAAAATATTAGTGGAGGATAACTTTAATGTGACGAAAATTATTTGTCGACAATCCGGCTACTAAAGCCCCTACCTCATTCATTAATTAAATATAGATATTTTATAAAAGAACTAATTTGATTGAATGATTGGTCACTTTGTTATTTTTAAATTGATATCAATTTAAATATGAATATATCCGTAATAGAAACCTACCCTATCAAATATATATCGCTGCAAGTTTTGAACTAAGGGTGAAAAGTAGGAATTCACCCTAGCTATAAAACAGTTTTCTACCATATGTTTAAGCTTTTAAATCTCTAATAGACTGGGGGGCACCATTAAAATATCGTTTCCAACACTTCCTAAATAACTTTAAATTTAAGTACCTAATTATTATGAATTATTAAGTATGTTTAGACATAAGTTACTGAAAATAATGTTTTTCTAAGAAAATTAACAAGCAGAAAGAGATCTGCAAGTCCTGTTAACATCCGAAAATTTGTTAATCCAGATTTATATTTATTGAAAATCTCCATCAAACACTTTTATGCGATATCACTCCAGATAAAGCATTTAAATTATACAATTATGTCAATATTGCTCCAAAAATTAGATCATTTATATGTAATGAGTAATACAACATACAAACATATTTAATATTTTGTAATAATTGAACATATTCTGTACGTTATTACGTATCAATCTCTTTGTATAAATATTTATCTAAAACAAATAAATATTATTATTATTATTATTATTATTGGTGTTTGACGATTTTGGAAGCACAACCGAAATTCAGAAAGTAGAATCCTTACATACTTCGTTCATATATGCGAGGAATAATCGGTGTCCGAATAATCCAGTATTTGTACAAACCGGATTCTAGATATTCTTTTGTTCCTAATATCTAAATTAGATAAACAATGAACTAAAACGGTAAATAAAAATAATAATCAAATAACTATACAGGATGTTGCATAACTTTAAGATAAAAATTAAAGATACTAAATTCGCAAAATGATTAACACTTTGCTTGAAATACACATTTTTAGTGCCACTGGTATTGATTCAATAGACTAATAATATGATTAAATCTTTAATATTAAAAAAATATTTTATGTAATGTATCAATAATGAATAAATATTATTTAATTAATAGACGGAAACTTATTATTAATCAATTAGTATTTAAATCAGTGGTAATAAAAATGTTTAATTCATCTAAAGTGCAATTAATTTTGCGAATATTTAAACAAATATGTGATCAGTACATCATATAGTATTTGTCATTTTTTCCTGAAGTTGTGAAACAGCCTGTATATACGACATACTATTTATTAAAATATAGAACGTGAGAACAATAATTCTTAATTTAAAAATTAAATTATAATATTAGACATATAAAAAAGGAAAATTAAAATAAATTATTATTTAAAATTTTCAAGAAGCTACTGTCAGAAGTATTAGATTTAATACAAAATTGATTGGAAATCGGTTTTAGTTGGATTCCGGTTTCTTCCGGATTCCTGTAGAATCCGGAATCCGGTTTTTAAATGGACCTACAGATTAAAGGGACATTTCTACAATTGAAAAAAAATCGGATATCGATATTTAAAAATCCGAACATTTGGATATCCAAAACCTATTTTCAATCCTACGAATGTAGTACAGTCCTCGCTAATATTTCTAATCATTTTTACAGTTCTTTAAATCCTGTTACTAATGTCACATTAATACAATAATAAATGTCAGTTACAGAGATCTGCAAATATAGAATTTTATTTATTTTGTCGGCTATTAAATTTATTTGTGTAATCTGGGTACGCCCTGTATATTATTATTTTATAAACGGTTTGAAATATTAAAATTCTAGTGTTTTGAACTCGATGTGCTTAAGTTTATTTGATTAAAATGCGAGCACAAAGAACCTTACTACTATGTCCGTCAGTACGGTGGTGTGGATAGCAATATGGAATTCGAATCCGGAGATCTCGAGTTCGAATCTCACTCAAGCTCAAAATGAACTACTACACTGCGGCTCGGTGAGTGCGGACCCTGTACTGTAATTGGGATTAAAGTCCTGGTGTACAGTGTAACATTAAATAAATAAATAAATAAATAAAAGAAATAAATATCTAAATGTATTAATTTGCTTTATTCTAAAAATCTAAACTATTGTTTTAACAAGACTTCAAATTATATCATTAAAGGACATTTGCAGCGTTAAGAGTTAAATTTTAAACATGGTTTAAATAAATAAAAGCGCAACGAAGTTACATGTCATATAGAATAAATTACATTCCTGTCAAATATTGGATTTGTTTTTATTTATTTAAACTAAGTTTACAATTTAACTTTTGGTAGTGGAACTAACCATAAATAACTGTAATTAATTAACGATGCTAATATATGTCATCTACCAGGATCTGCAAGTGCAGACCTGTATTCTACTACACCCAGAATATGATACAGTTCATTTAATTTTTCTTTGCCTTAGCAGATCTCGGTAATTGATACATTCTTTCGTATAAAGTGCGGTTACCACCCGTCAAATCACGGTTACCAAAGATGTTAGTGGAGGGGGAGCCACAGGGGTAGTTTTAACATGATGTAAATTGAACCCGGCCTCTCAAACCCATAAGCCGACTCGATACCACTGAGTCATCTGTCCCATTAATTAATTGTAATTTTAAAAGATTTTTTTACTAATTTATTTAATTTATTAATTTATTTAATTTATTTATGTTACGCTGTACAACATGTGATTAAACCCAATTACAGTACAGGGTCCGCACTCACCGAGCCGCAGTGTGGTAGTTTATATAATCTTTATCTTCAGTGAGATTCGAATTCAGGATAATTGTAATTACGATAACAATTTATTGTCAATTAGAATTATATAAAACACGTATTTGCATTACGTTATTTTTCGATGTTTTTCTTTATGTTTCTTTTTCAAATTCTCTACAAATTTATTTTCACTCAACTGTCAAACAAAGTTAACTTTTACGTGCACAATTCAGGCTGCGAAATTCAACTTTTTTTAAACAGTCCAACAATAATTCATTACCCAACCCGGGTTAATTAAATAGCTTGTACTTGCAGAATTGTCCTCCACCTCACCTCAAAAATAATATAGAATATTTTATTTATTAGATCTGCTTAGGCAGAATGCCACACCCAGTAATGGGTAAAACGCGTGATGATATATTTATTTATATTTTATAAGTAATGAACGACGCCAACAAACATCTACTAAGCTCTGCAAGTATTTAAGCCACACCCAAACTATATAACAGAGTGTACAACTAATATGTCCATCCCCATCTACAACGAATCCGGCCCATATACCACCCGACTCGCGGCGCGGCGCGGCGTCTATCGTTGTAATTTCGCGTTCGTCGGCGTCCCATCCCACGGTCGCGCAGGTTGGCAGGCCTGGCTCTGAGCACGCACACGCACACGCACATCGCACGTGCACGTTGCGTGCGGCACACAAAGGACAACGGCGGCCAAGCGTGCTGCGCTAGAAAGCTGACGGTGGAACAGACCAAGCATGGTATAAACGTACTACTATCATATAAGGTATAACATACCCCCATTTGCCGGACTTTATAGTTCGTGCCATAAGTATAAATTGGATGAAAGTGGAATTATGAGTTAAGAATTATCTATTCAGAATGTAAAATTCGTTTTTCACCACATTAAAATTACGCTTGTGGCTCCCCCTCCACTAATATCTTTGCCTGCCGTGATTTAACGGCTAGTAACTGCATTTTACGCTCAAAAATATGTAATTTACCGAGATCTGCTACGGGAAAAATGCCACATCCAAGAATGACATTAAAATTACGCCTATGGTTCCCCCTTCAATAACATGCCGTGATTTGACGGCTGGTAACTGCACTTCACGCTCAAAAATATGTAATTTACCGAGATCTGCTACGGGAAGAATGCCACATCCAGGAATGGGTAAAAGGCGTGATGAAATATTTATTTATATGACAATTAAAAGTTAAAGTAAGTATCATTGCTTTCCCGATTTATACAGGGTATTCGACGGAAACGAAGTATAAATTAATTTTTCACATTAAAATTACGCCTGTGATTCCCCCTTCAATAACATCTTTGGCTGCCGTGATTTGACGGCTGGTAACTGCATTTTACGCTCAAAAATATGTAATTTACCGAGATCTGCTACGGGAAGCATGCCACATCCAGGAAAGGGTAAAAGGCTTGATGATATATTTATTTTATTTTTATTTAAAAATATGTCTGTGGCTGCTCCTATTTTAACATATTAGATAGCCGTTATTTGACGACTGGTAACCGTACTTCACGTGTATAAATATATCACTTACCAAGATCTGCTACGGCAAGAATGCCACATCCAGCAATGAGTAAAAGGCTTGATGATATATTTATTTATATGACAATTAAAAGTTAAAGTAACTATCATTGCTTGCCTGATTAATTTATTTTCCCGATGTATACAGGGTATTCGACGGAAACGTAGCATAAATTTATTTATTTATATAAATCACTACCCAACAGGTAAAACCTAATAATAGGGTTGAAAATACTTATGTAACGTTACACAGAAAATGAAGCGAATATAAAAGTTAATACAAGTTATACAGAAAAGTACAATTAATTGTGAGACATATAATTTATAATATTCTTATAGAAACAAGCGTACTTAGTTGAGAAGAGGTAACTACACATACGAACTATGGGAGATTGCAGAAGCAAATTTGTCCTTGCAGGTGAGAGGTAAAACATATTTTGACTTCGAGTACAAATAACAGGAACAAGAAAGTTTAAAAGATATAGGCAATTCGAATCATCTATAAAATAATTAATTAATTTATAAAGATACAAAACAGATGAAATGCTACGTCTGACTGCGAGAGAATGAAAGCTAAATATATGCAGCAATATTTCATATGAAACACGATGATCAGGATATGTACCGATTATTTTATAATAAATAAACTTCAAGAACTTAGATTGAACTGAATCGATAACTTTGCTGTGACTATCATAGATTGGATTCCATATAATGGAGCAATATTCAAGTTTAGATCTTACAAGAGAGTAATATAAGGAAAATATAGCCTGCATGTTATGGAAATTGCGTGTATTACGAATTATGAATCCTAACATTTTAAATGATGATGATGATACATTATGAATATGGTTAATGAAGGTCAATTTGGAGTCAAAAATCACGCCTAGATCTCGTATTGAAGAACACATAGTTAAACTTGTGCAATTAATTTGGTAATCGAAGTTGATTTGTATTTTTTTGTGATTTAATGATTGATATTTACAAGTTTGATGATGGTGACACTAGTATTTGTATCTCTAGTCGAAGACAGAGGTGAGCAGCGTTAACGGTTTTAGCATAAACGCAGTGCAGTAGCGTTGACGTTGAGCGAATACCGCGTTGGCCTGGGTCGGTTTGGGACCAGGGTGGGAAGCAGGGGGTTGAGGACAACACGTGACGTGCCGTGATGCATGCGAAGGCGTCACGGCACAACTGCACGCGTGTCCGGTTACCATGAGCGCCGAAAACTTTCCACTATATTTATATCAACAAATAACAAATATATTTACATTGTTTAACACAACTTGTAAACAATATGAAATTGATTTCAGTACAGGGGATCTACAGCTTACAATGCAATTTGAACCTTTCAATAATATTGTCTTGTGTTATAGCATTTGAATCCGATCGCGAGTCAAGCTAAAAATATATAAACACTGCGGCTCGGTGAGGCCAGATCCTGTACTATAAATGGGATTAAGTTCCTATAGTACAGAATAACATAAATAAATATACATAACAACAAAGACAAAATTAATTGTCATCCAACACTTGGTGAAACAAGGTTTAATAAAAATGTAAAGTAAACACTTGGCTATGTTTCACAAAATTCAGCCTCCAAGTCACCTTATGAGGGCATCGTCAGAGGCTGGCCAGCACAGTTAGTAACCATAGACGCGTTTCGCTCTTATTAGAGCTCATCAGTATGGTATAACTCACTTCTTTACCTAGAACAAAGTTCATGTGAAGAAGCTGGTGACGAAGAACTGTGCCAGCAGAGAATAAGATCTCTAACAAACTAGTAAGATGACATGAGAAGTTTTGTGGAACTGGTCATGCCATCTACCGAAAAAAAAAAAATATACATTCAAATCAGTGTATTCACAGATATTTTTTTCTTCATTTTCAGTTTTTACTATACAGCGTCTAACTGCAATTGTGTTAAATGTATTTTCAAATAAGCGCAGGCGATGCTGCCTTCATTTCTTTATAGATTCGTTGTTAGAGAAGTGTGCGTAAGTGAAGATTTACGAAACAGGTGTACAGGAGCGAATGGATGAATGTTTGTTGCGTGATGATGGATTTTGGTTGTGAGGAAAGAAAGAGTTCGTATGGAGGAAGTGTTAATATGAACTGATGCTCTATGAATGTTGCAGGGGTTCGTGCTACCCCATTTAATGGGATATAGCATGATGTTATGTATGTATGTATGAATTAGTAATTACGATTAACAATTACAATTAGCAATTAGTAGATCCGTCTTCAAACTTGAGATCCAAATTATAATTAATTGTACTATGATGCTCGTTTGTTGCAGCAACGAAACTAACATTTGATGTCTGATTTAAATAAACAAAAGCAAATCATAATGTCAAACATTGGATGCAATATTGTCAGTTTTTATCAAACTTAAAATTTATTTGAATTGAACTCAGACGCCCCTTATTTCAACTCACTATCTGCACATGCCTGTAGCATTTGACGTATTGTCAAAAGCCCCCTTTGATATAATAGTACGGTACGGTCATGTCCGCGAGGTACGCGGTTGGGTCCCGGTCGGCCAGCGCGCCTCCAACAGTCGATATCCGATAGCACAGGACAAGGGCTTGGGCGGCACGGGGCAAGGGACGAAGGGACACGGTGCACCTGGGTCTGATGACACGGTCGCGGGAATGGAAGCCCTGTGTTCTGCCAAGCGACGACATTAACAGCAAAGTCACGGAGATTCCAAAGAGTTCAACATTAAACAGATACAAACTGCTACTACATCAGCAGACGAAAATATAAAATGGTATTTAACAGTGAAGATGATATTGAGGACGAGCGATTGTGTGGAAAATCATGGAATATATTGATGATAAATAAATAAATATATCATCACACCTTTTACCCGTTACTGGGTGTGGCACTCTTCCTAAGCAGATCTCGGTAAGTGAGATATTTATGCGCGTGAAGTGCGGTTACCAGCCGTCAAATCACGCCCAACAAAGATGTTAGTAGAGGAGGAGCCATAGGGGTAGATTTAAATTGGTGAAAATTGTTTGTCGGCTGTAGGTATCGAACCAAGGTTCTCAAGATCCACAGGCCGACTCGATACCACTAAGCCACCTGCCCCATATTGATGATATGATTGAAAAAATTAGGAATAAACGAGCTTGTTTGTAAATATACATTTATTTATTTATTTATTTATTTATGTTACGTTGTACAACAGGAACTTAATCCCAATTACAGTACAGGGTCCGCACTCACCGAGCCGCAGTGTAGTAGTTTATATAATTTTTAGCTAGAGTGAGATTCGAACTCGGGATCTCCGGATTCGAATTCCGTATCGCTATCCAAACCACCGTACTGACGGACAATATATATGAAGTGTGATGTAACAAAATACAAATGTTTGTCGAAGTTTAATTGCAGAATTAATCTGAAACCCGTTCAGTTCCAGATTACAGTATGTTTGTATATACGGGATGTTAAAATAAAGACTGTTTACATATCACAAAAAACTTGTAACAGTAACACTAAACTAATTTTCAGGGTTCGTAAATATCATGATATTTATAATAAATATCAAAATATCTGATATATAGGATATATATCAGATAAATATCACTTTTTGGATATTTATTTTTTAATTTTAGTTTTTGTACACATTTAGAAAAACTGAAAAATTCGAAAAATTTCACTTTTCCGGAGGCTATATCTCAAAAACTAAACAAGATATGGAAATGCGCTCAACGGCGTTGAATTCCCCGTGTCCGAATTGACTTATAAGCAAATTTTCATACAATTTTAAGCAATTTAATATTTTTAATTATTTCCTAAGGGGTACACCCCTTTGGTTTTTTCAGATTTTAATTCAATTTTCCCAAAAATCGTAGGATTATTAAAACGAAAATTTACATACATATGTATTTTGACCCACTGAATCCAGTGGTGCAATCTTCAAATGCATATGACTTCTGGTTTTCGAGAAAATGTTAAAAACACCGCTTTTTGCGATTTTTTTGGCGGAAAATTGAAAAAAAATAAAAATCGCTGAAACTATGTTTATAAGTTAACTGAAGCACGAGAAAATTAATGCCGTTGACGGCGTTTTCATATCACATTTAGTTTTCGAGATATAGCCTCGTAAAAGTAGAAAAACTGAAAAATTCGAAAAATTTCACTTTTCCGGAGGTTATATCTCAAAAACTAAACAGGATATGGAAATGCGCTCAACGGCGTTGAATTCCCCGTGTCCGAATTGACTTATAAGCAAATTTTCATACAATTTTAAGCAATTTAATATTTTTAATTATTTCCTAAGGGGTACCCCTTTGGTTTTTTCAGATTTTAATTCAATTTTCCCAAAAATCCTTAATCGTAGGATTATTAAAGCGAAAATTTACATACATATGTATTTTGACCCACTGAATCCAGTGGTGCAATCTTCAAATGCATATGACTTCTGGTTTTCGAGAAAATGTTAAAAAACCGCTTTTTGCGATTTTTTTGGCGGAAAATTGAAAAAAATAAAAATCGCTGAAACTATGTTTATAAGTTAACTGAAGCACGAGAAAATTAATGCCGTTGAGCGCGTTTTCATATCACATTTAGTTTTCGAGATATAGCCTCGGAAAAGTAGAAAAACTGAAAAATTCGAATAATTTCACTTTTCCGGAGGTTATATCTCAAAAACTAAACAAGATATGGAAATGCGCTCAACGGCGTTGAATTCCCCGTGTCCGATATGGCTTATAAGCATAGTTTCATACAATTTTATGCAATTTAATATTTTTAATTATTTCTCCGGAGGCTATATCACAAAAACTATTTGATATTTTTATATAATGGATATATATCATTGCAAAAATATGACGATATATATCAAAATAAATATCATGATATATATCGATCGATATATATCTTCGAACCCTGAAATAAATATATCATCACGCCTTTTACCCATTACTGGAAGTGGCACTCTGCCGTAGCAAATCTCGGTAACTGATATATTTATGTCCGTGAAGTGCGATTACCAACCGTCAAATTACGGCCTCCAGAGTGGAGAGAGAGCCACAGAGGTAGTAAAAATTGTAACACTATCACTAAACTAATTTTATTGCGTATTTATAAAAGTTGATAGTTAATATTTGAAAATATTAAATTTTAAAATAAAATAAATATATCATCACGCCTTTTACCCATTACTGGAAGTGGCACTCTGTCGTAGCAAATCTCGGTAATTGATATATTTAGGTGCGTGAACTGCAATTACCAACCGTTAAATTACGGCCTCCAAAGTGGAGAGAGAGCCACAGAAGTAGTGAAAATTGTTTATCGGCTACAGGAATCGAACCTTGGTTCTCAAATTCACTGAGCCATTGACCCCATAATTTAATGAATTAAATATATTAATTTACTATATAAATGAAGAAAAAAAATTTAAATTTTTTTTATAAAACTTATAATTATTGTAATTAAGGGTTCTTAAAAAAAACTTGGCCTGCTCTGCTTATTTTTTTGTATGATATTTGTTTTGTAAAGGTGTTCGATCTCACGGATATCAATTATATTAAAAAAATAATGTCATGTTAACATTTTGCGTGTCGAAATGGCAGATGGTTAACAGGTTCATGCTTAAAATAAAGCCATAAAATTGCAGCAGGTCACAAGAATGCAATAAAACCACCGTTAACGATTTAGTTTCAGAAATCAGTTATATATAGTATGTTCAAAGATATTCCGTTATGGCTTTAACTTACTAAGCCTGTGTTGAACCGCACACAGCAAGAGATTCTACCTGTTGGCGCTCAGGGTAGGATTGCAAAATATTTAAATTCGGAAATCTCTAATCTCTGTGCGGATTACGTATTTCAGATTTACTTGAAATAATATACAATGATACTTTCATGTAACATTTTTTTTTGCTTCATTATCATTGTCCGTCAGTACGGTGGTGTGAATAGCGATACGGAATTCGAATCCGGAGATCCCGAGTTCGAATCGCACTCAAGCTAAAAATTAGATAAAACTATCACACTACGGCTCGGTGAGTGCGGACTCGGTACTGTAATTGGGATTAAATTCCTGTTGTACAGCGTAACATAAATAAATAAATAAATAAATAAATAATAATATTTGTACAAAATTCTCTGTTTCATTATTATAATATATATATAAAAAAAAATTAAATTGGGAAATACTGAATACATACCTGTCCTTGCACCCCTATAAATCAAGCTTAAATCCCTAACAACAGACCCGCTGAGAGGGCCATAACGGAGTATCTTTGAACATAGTATACTACACTGCACAACAGGAAATTAGTCCCAATTACGATGCAGCGAACTTACAGTTTAAACATATTTTTTCAATTAAAATATATCATCATGTTTTTACCCATTGCTGGGTGTACTAGATAATTTAAAAACATAAATAAATAAATATATCATTACACCTTTTACCCATTACTGGCTGTGGCACTCTGTCTAAGCAGATCTCGGTAAGTGATATATTTTTTTCGCGTGAAATGCGGTCACCAGCCGTCAAATCACGGCCCCCAAAGATATTAGTCGTGGGAGAGCCACAGGGGTAGATTTAAATAAAAATAAAATAAATATATCATCACGCCTTTTACCCATTACTGGGTGTGGCACTCTGCCTAAGCAGATCTCGGTAAGTGATATATTTTGTCGCGTGAAGTGCGGTTACCAGCCGTCAAATCACAGCCCTCAAAGATATTAGTGGGAGGGGTAGATTTAAATTGGTGAAAATTGTTTGTCGGCTGTGGGGATCGAACCAGGGTTCTCAAGATCCACAGGTCGACTCGATATCACTGAGTCACCTACCCCATATAAAAAAAAACATTTAATCACAACACACAACTAATTAAAACAATGCTTATACAACAATTCTTGATGTTGTGTACAAAAAAAGAAATTCCTAACTCAATCAACAGATTCCAAAACAAAACAAACACAATCAACTTGACAGTTCTTTGTTTGGTATCCCCCAGCTGATTCCCACGTGTTTCGTTATTAGTTTCCAAAACCCTCGCCAGTTGGCGCCAGCGAAAAACTCCCAACTCCCGGACTATCGACCGGTAATAATTGACGATCGCCGATGTCCGAACTTCGACTATCCGAACATTCGAGCATCGACGTACATTAATTTCCACGCTGGGATCCGGATTACAACAGATATCACGAACACCCTTTGTGGAAGAGAGAAGGATATACGACAAGAGAGTGATGTAGAAAGAGAGGGGAGATTGGAAGGTGGGTCGGGGCTTGAAGCTGACCTAGTGAATTATTAATCGTAGGGGCAAGGGCAGAGTAAAATATCAAGGGTAGTGGTGCTATGTCTCACAATACTTGTTTGCAACTTTCATATTATTATCAGACGCCATTTTATCTGTTCCTCCGAGAGGCAACACTGCTATACCAACTGGCATACATATAGCTACCAGTCGACAAATCATGAACCCAAAACTACAAGAGTTATTTTTACAACACTTCAACAATATATTCTAACACTTGATGTGCAACCACCAACAGTCAAATCATGAACTCCCAAAGATATTAGTGCAGATACCAGTCGTCTAATTATGAACCCAAAGCTACAAAACATATTTATGTCAATATTTTTAATGAGAGAGTATTACGGAACTATTTATACAACAATTTATATTGTAACACTTGATGTGCAACCACAAACAGTGAAATCATGAACTCCCAAAGATATTAATGCAGTTACCAGCCGTCTAATTATGAACCCAAAGCTACAAGACATATTTATGTCAATTTTTTTAATGAGAGAGTATAACTGAACTATTTATACAACATTTCATATTGTAGCACTTGATGTGCAACCACAAACAGTCAAATCATGAACTCCCAAAGATATTAGTGCAGACACCAGCCGTCTAATTATGAACCCAAAGCTACAAGACATATTTATGTCAATATTTTTAATGAGAGAGTATTACGGAACTATTTATACAACAATTTATATTGTAACACTTGATGTGCAGCCACAAACAATCAAATCACGAACTCTCAAAGATATTAGTGCAGTTACCAGCCGTCTAATTATAAACCCAAAGCTACAAGACATATTTATGTCAATTGTTTTAATGAGAGAGTATTACGGAACTATTTATACAACAATTTATATTGTAGCACTTGATGTGCAACCACAAACAGTCAAATCATGAACTCGCAAAGATTGGTGAAAATGGATTCGAGTTGGAATCTGTTTCGTTGTTAGCAAGAAGCTTTTTATGTAATATAATTGAGGTGTGAAAAAAGCAATTTTAATTAATCTAATTGCAGTTAACAATAATTATCGATAAATAAATAAATAATAAAAAAACAGTAATTATCACACTAGTCGTGAAAAGTGACAATCGTTTATAATAATATATAATAATCGTGATTTATGTTTATGTCGATGTTGTTCACAATTTTCATTTGTTTTCAGAAGATATTTTAGAAAAAAAGTATGAAAAAGACTTACCGGTAACGTAGGTCTCTCCAGCTGTTCATAGTTGATGTAATCAGCAACGAATTTAGCACTTTGTTTCCAGTTCTTCAATTCCAGGTACGGAAGAGTAGTCGGTCGTAGCGTGTTGCACACAAGTTTCTGTAAATAAAATAAAATTAATGACAATAAATAAATATGAATGAATATGAACCTGTATGCCACATTCATTATCAGCAGCTAAAATCAAAATCCTACGCTGTGGATAAACAAATTTATATTGCTGTCTGAAATTCTCAGCTTGAAGTAAAGCCAATTTTTCTTTTTCGCTGTTTTTGTAGTAGCTCTGAGGGAATTTTGTCCGATTTTCAAAACATGGTGATAGTATTTCAGGCCAGCAGGTTTCCACAATCCCTAGTTCATAACCAATTTGTCTGATATGATCAGTAGTTAATGCATAATAATTTTCGAGTTCTGCTTCGCCTATTTCAGAAGGTTCTCTACTTAGTACTCCACTATAACATAGTCTGAAGCTGCTTAAAGTTTTACAAGATTTTATTGTTTCTAGTGTTTGATTTGTGACTTCGGAATGAAGTTTTATACTAGAGCTGTCACTAGCAATTTCATTGCTTTCTACATGTTCCATAATTGATAAATAAGTTGCCAAGGTAACTAAATATTTGTGTATTAAAATTATAAATTACCTGTGAAAGTGTTTTTCACAATACAACACACACCCTTTGACAGATGCACCACAAATGTCAGTAATAAAAAAATGAGATAACCTCTTCAAGATTTTCTCTCTCTTTTCCAAATGTCAATAACGTCATAAAAATATTAAAATTCATTAAATATTTAAATTTTTTCATAAAATAAACAATGTATTTTTATTATGATTTCTTTTAACTATTCTATAATATAAAAATGTTTATGCATTTGATATGTTTTAATAATAAATAATAAAAAAACCATACAATTGAAATATTTAAAAAGGGATGAAATATTTGATAATATAAGTGTTAAAATATAGTTGAATCATATTTTAAATTCATGTCATTTAAAAATGTTATGATTTGAATAATATGAAAGCTTTATTTAACGCGTTTCAAATTATGTGCTGCCATCTATGGGGAGCTTTTAGGAGTTGAATATTTAGGGGTAGTTTCGTTATAGATGGCAGCATTACGTCATGAGTTTTAACCGGGAAAATTGCACGAAATACTTGTTTGAAATTGGCCTAAAATCGAAAAAAAATTTACGGGTGTCCTTAAGAAATTAAAAAAAATAAAATTCTTAAATTAACTAAAAATTTGTTTATAAGTCAATTTGGACACAAGGATTTCAATGCCGTTAAGCGCAACTTCATATCTTGTTTAGTTTTTAAGATATAGCCTCAAAATTTTGTACTTTTCCTAGGCAATATTTTGTCATTGTCTTTTTCGTGCTTAAATTAACTTCTAAACCATTTTTTAGTGTTACTGGTTTAATAGTACATTTAATTATTTATAATTATGTTGCTAATGAAATAAAGTAAGCAAAACTAATCAAATTAAAGGTATTATGTAATTTTCAGTAACAAGTGAATATAAAATAAATAAAATAAATATATCATCATGGCTTTTACCCATTACTGGGTGTGGCACTCTGCCATAAGCTGATTTGGATAAATGATATATTTCTTCGCGTGAAGTGCGGTTATCAGCTGTCAAATCACGTCCCTCAAAGATGTTAGCGGTGGGGGAACCACAGGGGCAGATTTAAATTGGTGAACTGTGAGGATCGAACCAGAGTTCTCAAGATCCACAGGCTGACTCGATACCACTGAGCCACCTACCTACAAGTTAATGTTTAGATTATTTAGATAGGTCAAGGAAAAAACAAAAATGAGGATATCAATTTTTTTTATTTCACATCAGAATAAACTGTAACAACTGATTGCTACAAAAATTGTTCAAAATTATTTCCTCCTGCAGCTATACTAAATGCAACACACACCAGTGGCACTAAAAATGTTCGCTAGGAATGAAATACCTTAAAAAAATATTGTTGTTCTATAATCAGTATATCAAATTATACAGGGTGTTTCACAACTTAGAGCAAAAAATTAAAGGGTATATTCTGTACGACGTGCTGATCATGAAACAAAAAGAATTTTTTTTAAATTCAAAAAATTAAGGGTTGTTAACCTAAAACATTTTTTGTAGTACTGCACTGGATTCGCTTTCCTATTAAACACAAACAATGAGGAAGGTATCAACTACGAAAGAATAATTACACAATTCAATTATTAGCAGTTATTTATAATAGAATTTTATTTAATTAATAACTTTAACATAATCATCTACCCAGTGGCAGTGGCAACGAAAAATTTTGGACTGGGAAACATGGAAAATAGTTTTGCGATTTAAAAAAAAATTCTTTTTGTTTAATGATCAGCACGTCATACAGAATATACCCTTTAATGTTTTGCTCTAAGTTGTGAAATACCCTGTATATGTCATTAAAGTTTCGTGAAGAAGTATAGAAACACCCTGTATACCTTGTGTAGAATTGAAATATGTAACATTGTAAACGACATATTTGTAATATAATGTTGCTTAAATTAAATTAGAACAAAAGTGTAAATACAAATAAAAATTTTATTAATTATTATTTACATTCATATTTTGTAAGCGTATAGAATCCTTATGAACTGGTCTTAAAAACGGAATAATTAATCTAGGATCCATTTTATTAACATTATTTGGTCCTGTAACATAACTTACAATAACACCTACAATAACTGTTACAATTAAACTAAGAGGGCTGTAATACATAAAAGATAATTGGTAAATAATAGGGATGTTTTCATTTTGTTGTTCTAACACTCTGAAAAATAGAAAGAAAAAAATCAGTGCTTAAAATCAATCCTGGGGATAACTATCCACTAGTATTTAAATTTTGCGTTCACAGCTTCTAATTAGTAATTACAATTAGCAATTAGTGGACGCGCATTAAAACATGAGAAATAAATTGCAATTAATAGCATTATAAGTGAATTTATGGGGTAGGTGGCTCAGTGGTATCGAGTCGGCCTGTGGATCTTGAGAACCCTGCTTCGATCCCCACAGCCGACAATTTTCACCAATTTAAAAAATCTACCCCTGTGGCTCCCTCTCCACTAATATCTTTGAGGGCCGTGATTTGACGGCTGGTAACCGTACTTCACACGCATAAATATATCACTTACCGAGATCTGCTAAGGCAGAGTGCCACATCCAGTAATGGGTAAAAGGCGTGATGATATATATTTATTTATTTATATAAGTGAATGAGTGAGAATTGATATTTGTAGAGAACTTTGAAAAATGAAATAAAATTTCATAATACAATGCAGACGATAATTCTAAATCGTAAATAAAATAAATAAATATATCATCACGCCTTTTACCCATTATTGGGTGTGGAACTCAACAGAAGCACATCTCGGTAAGTGATATATTTATGCGCGTCAAACCGTCAAATCCCGGCCCCCAAAGATGCTAGTCGAGGGGGAGCCACAAGGGTAGATTTAAATTGGTGCAAATTGTTTGTCGGCTATGGGGACCGAACCAGGGTTCTCAAGATTCACAGGCCGACTTGATACCACTGAGCCATCTACCCCATTCTAAATCGTTGAATAACATAATAACAAAATAATATATAGGTAATGAAAGACACGTGAGTGTCTAGTTACTTAGCAACATAAAATATTGACTGAATATTTAAGTCAAATATTTTTACTTCCTTGTACGAAGTAAAGGAAGTATTGTAATCGCGAAAATTTTCGGTTCTCAGATTTCAACGGAAATAGGTGTTTTGGCCCTCCCTGAATCCATTTTGACTAATTTCGTCATGCCGTCTGTACGTACGTATGTACGTACGTACGTACGTACGTATCTCGCATAACTCAAAAACGGTAAGCCGTAGAAAATTGAAACTTTATATTTACGACTGTTATAACATCTAGTTGTGCAGCTCCCTTTTTGGTCATTATACAACTACCGGAAGTGGTACTTTACTTGAAGCCTATAATAGATTTTCATGAAAAACTATATTCAAATATAATTTAAAACTTTCCAAATTTGGTATATAAGACTACTATATCAATGGAAATAACATAATAGATTTTGGTTAAAATAGTCTAACCGGAAGTGGCACATTACATGAAGCTGCTAACAGTTTTCCTTGAAAAAAATGGTATTATTTTAATTTTAGAAAGGAATGCTGCAAATAAAAGTTTTAGAGAATTAAATTCTGCGTCTAGAACATTAAGAATTTTTAAATTAGCTTTTTGCATAAACGAGATATCTAAATTTAAATATTATATATTTTTTTATTTAAAAAAAAATTAAGTTTGCTATGGATTAGAACAAAAAATAAAAGATTTAATGTCAAATATGTGCAATTAAAAAAATATCTATAGTTTAATACGCGTACAAGGAAGTCATGTGGTGTCCACATCAGATATTTTTAATTTAAAATATGTATTATTTGTTTATAAGTTTCAGGTAAAATGTTATACGTAACACGTCAGTAAAGCGTCGTACAGGATTCGTAAGCTGTATCTACTCATCCTGTAATTAAACGCTTTCCTGACTTTTTACGTAAATAACTATTGTTTTCGAAATATTTGCAAAAAAACTTTAAATGGAGCATCCAGTATATCAGTTATAACTTACAATTAATGTTTTAATTTTGTCTGTATGAACGCTAACATTATTTAACATAAACAATTGTAATTGCTAACTACAATTACTAATTGTAATTTCTAATTAAATTGCTGTAAACGCAGCCAAATAAATAAATAAGTATACTTACGATATAACTTCACTAGTAATATTTGAAGGTATAGTTGTAAAATTGTTCGTATTTGTACAATTTGCGACAGACATTGGTAAAAAGTACGATGAAGTTAAATCATAATACAATGCATGGATGCTGATCCAGCCGACAGTAAAAATACCCGCAATCATCCCTGCTATAGCGCCCTAAACACGTAGAAATAGTTATTTGTGTATTAAGAGCGTAAAGTGATTCTTAGTTACTCGAGCACGGTAATTGCAGCGCGAGCCGAAGGCGTGAGCTGCAATCCCTGGTAACTATTGAAATAAGTGCGCATTTATTATCTTTTTCGCGCGTTGCCATTGGGGACGCGCAAAAAATATATTTTTCGATTGTTCCACAGAAAACGTCAACTTTACGATGACAAATGAGAACGTAATTGTCAACTTTTCATAGCAATCGTAGAAAAAATCAGGGTTCGTAAATATCATGATATTTATAATAAATATCAAAATATCTGATATATAGGATATATATCAGATAAATATCACTTTTTGGATATTTATTTTTTAATTTTAGTTTTTGTACACATTTAGAAAAACTGAAAAATTCGAAAAATTTCACTTTTCCGGAGGCTATATCTCAAAAACTAAACAAGATATGGAAATGCGCTCAACGGCGTTGAATTCCCCGTGTCCGAATTGACTTATAAGCAAATTTTCATACAATTTTAAGCAATTTAATATTTTTAATTATTTCCTAAGGGGTACCCCTTTGGTTTTTTCAGATTTTAATTCAATTTTCCCAAAAATCCTTAATCGTAGGATTATTAAAACGAAAATTTACATACATATGTATTTTGACCCACTGAATCCAGTGGTGCAATCTTCAAATGCATATGACTTCTGGTTTTCGAGAAAATGTTAAAAAACCGCTTTTTGCGATTTTTTTGGCGGAAAATTGAAAAAAAATAAAAATCGCTGAAACTATGTTTATAAGTTAACTGAAGCACGAGAAAATTAATGCCGTTGACCGCGTTTTCATATCACATTTAGTTTTCGAGATATAGCCTCGTAAAAGTAGAAAAACTGAAAAATTCGAAAAATTTCAATTTTCCGGAGGCTATATCTCAAAAACTAAACATGATATGGAAATGCGCTCAACGGCGTTAAATTCCCCGAGTCCGATTTGACTTATAAGCAAATTTGAGGCTATATCTCAAAAACTATTTGATATTTTTATATAATGGATATATATCATTGCAAAAATATGACGATATATATCAAAATAAATATCATGATATATATCGATCGATATATATCTTCGAACCCTGGAAAAAATAATACAGATTGCCACACTGAATAATTGGTAAATATCGTAATGATATACACAGTGATCTAAAATAATTGACCCTCACGTGATTTGAAAAAGTTTATAATATTATTAAAACTATTATATATACATAAAAAAATATAATAAGGAAAGTACACATTAATGATAAAATAAATATATCATCACGCCTTTTACCTATTACTGGATATGGCACTCTACCTAAGCAGATCTCGGTAAGTGATATATTTTTTCGCGTGAAGTGCGGTTACCAACCGTCAAATCACGGGCCCCAAAGATATTAGTGGAGGAGGAGCTACAGGAGTAGAGTTAAATTGGTGAAAATTGTTTGATATTTATAATTATTTAAAATTAAAACATAATGGCTGGAAGCACAAGCTTTTTGGGAGTTTTAAGAGCACGGTTTTAACACCCAAATACACTGCTCTTAAATCAGCCAAAAACAAAGCTTGTGCTACCGGCCAATATGTTTTCAAAGACATTTTAATTTATTTAACAGAATTGAAGTTCATTTCTTTACTTGGCATTGGTACTACTGGCTTTGAAAACGTTTACATTTGTATCCGACTCTCACTCCATTTTATTTCTCGTCGTCGTTTGTTAATTTTGTTGTGATTATAAATAATTAGGGTTGTGCCGTGGTCAATTGACCGGACAATTGACTGGTCAATTAACCAAAAATATTTGACGACCAAAAAAAACGGTCAAATAATCTAAATGGAACCGCCACGACATCTGTTGTTCAATAGAAATAGCTACTTACTATTATTACATGAATATATCTAGTTTGGTATTCTGCGTTCTGGAGAATCTGCTTACTTTACTTTACAAATAAAATAAATACATATTATTTCATTTCATTACGTCTTTTACTTTATTTTCCCCTTTATTTTGAATTTGATGTGGTTTTGTTTATTAGTTGTTGTTGGTTTTTCATTTTCAGTAATATTGGATGTAGTAAACAGTACTATATAAATAAATTACAATTTTAATTGTGATTTTTATTAAATGTTTCTTGGTCAATTGACTGGTCAATTGACCGGTCAAATAGTCGGTCAATTGACCGAAAAATATTTGACTGGTCAAATGCACAACCCTATAAATAATGCATAAAGCATTTAAAATGTTAGGAAAATTATTATACATTTACGCAACATTCATTGCATTTAATTTTTTGTATATCCTATAAACGCAGCCGTCTTTTACATCATTATTCTAGTTACAAATTTTGATGACGTCTTTCTTCTGCTTAATTTTGTTTATTATGTATTTATATTTACCCGTGAGTTGCACATTGGAACAGTGGTTGCTAGTAACATCAACCCAACTTTTGCTCCGTAAGTCCAGGAAAATATCGATAAAGAAAGCTAAAATTACAATAAATTTTAACTTAGTTTTATATCTAATTTGTCGTCGACTGTACCTGCATAAAGTTTTTAAAGTGGTGAATAATAGGAGCCAAGATAATATGTATTATCCCAAATAATAATATTATTCCTTTCATAATAAGGGTAGCTTGTAATTCCTTATGAGAATGTTTAAAATATTTTTGTATTATGTCGTAGTATAACAGACCTGATACTGCATTTAATTCTGCTGATAATGTACTAAAAATATTAATATTAGATAGTATGAATGCTAATTAAGACTAACTAGCATTTGTCTAACTTTATTTTTCAGCTGTCAAATTATTTTTGGAGTGATGAAATATTTATTTTCGTAACACATGCACAAGAAACACGTTCTTATTCCCTAATTTTAGAGAGACAAACACTGTTTTTCTCCTCTAGAGACTACGATTATTAGCTGTTTGCGGCGTTTCCTAGGTAACTAGTTACGCAACTTATATTTGACATTTGTCCCGATAAGACAGTAATTTTTGTGCACTTGTTACGAAAAGTATAATATGCTTCACGGGAGGGCGCGATTATCCCTTGTGTGAAGTTAGCAAACCGAGACGTAAGCGAGGGCCGAAGACTCGAGCTGAAGAAACACGTTCTTATTCCCTAATTTTAGCGAGAGAAAAACTGCTTTTCTCCCTAGGGAGAGAAACATAGTGTTTCTGTCTCTAGTGAGAATTTCACACGTGAGAATAATCGCTTGTTTCCCTCCCTTGATGCATAACATACTATTATTACAAAATAATATAGGAACGTTAACAGCAAAAAATTAAGTTAATCACTCTTAATTGGTTCTTCATACTAGCCTACTAGCGGGTAATATATTTTGGGGAATTTACCTAAGTCCGGCACTGAGTATTCCAGCAGTAAAAATACCTTTGAAGCCGAAACTGTCCTCAGGAAGATCATTTATGAAATATGATAATAGTTGACTTGGATTTTCAATTTTCTATGAAAATTAAAATTATACAGAAATACAAAATATTATTTTTGTTTTAAATAAAATTTTCTTAATGTTTGAAGAGCTGTTCCTCAAAAATTATAGTGGAATACAGTGGAATTCGAACCACTTAGACATAATTGTATATTTTGAATATAAGAAATAAAAGAACGACTTCTTGTTTGTTAATTAGTAAACACAATAGCTATTTATGAAACTAGTAAGGAAATGAAGGTTATTACCTTACGCATGTGAAATTTGCAGAACGAGGCGTAGCCGAGTTATCTAAACACATAAGTAAGGTAATAACCTTCATTTCCTTACTAGTTTCATACAATATTTTTTCTACTTCCGTTCTAATAAATACGAAAGAGCGTTTTTGAAATTATGAAATTTTGACATATTAATGACAGTTATAAATTCAAAAAATAAAAGAATAACACATCAGAATTCGTCTATCAAGATATCTGTTACTATGTTACCTCGATATTTCACTAGTTAAATAATGCTGTTCATTACCTAACTCAAATAAGTGAAATAAAACGTCTATTTCCTAACTGAAGTAGAAAAACTTATTTTCTCTATTTGTTTCTTATAAAATTGTCTATTTCTCCCACTCAGAATGACGATGTATAACAAGACATCTGATTTGAAATAAAGTAACTAATTTCATGGTACTTACTTTGCTTGTAATAGGATCGCAATCTTTGTAAATGACATAAATACATAATCCTATTGAGCCACTCACGAAACATGTAAATAATATGCCACATGTTAAAATAGATGTACTTCTGTAAATTTAAATAAATAAATAAATATATCATCACACCTTTTACACATTACTGGATGTGGCACTCTGCCTAAGCAAATCTCGGTAAGTGATATATTTTTAAGCGTGAAGTGCGGTTACCAGCCGTCAAATCACTGCCTCCAAATATATTAGTGGAGGAGCCACAGGGGTAGGTTTAAATTGGTGAAAATTGTTTGTCGGCTGTCGGGATCGAACTAGGGTTCTCAAGATCCACAGGTCGACTCGATATCACTGAGTCACCTACCCCATATAAAAAAAACATTTAAATAGAACACACAACTAATTAAAACAATGCTTATACTACAATTTAAATTGGTGAAAATTGTTTGAAATGGGGTAGGTGGCTCAGTGGTATCCTTTGGGAGCAGTGATTTGACGGCTGGTAACCGCACTTCACGCAAAGAAATATACCACTTACCAAGATCTGCTACGGCAGAGTGCCACACCCAATAATGGGTAAAAAAGCGTGATGATATATTTATTTATATTTTTAAAATTGTTTGTTGCATGATGATGGATTTTGGTTGTGAGAAAAGAAAGAGTTCGTATGGAGGAAGTATTAACGAGTATCGTGTGTCAGGATGAGAATGTTGACGGGTTCGTGCTACTCCATTTGATAGGATATAGCGTGATGTTATGTATGTATGTATAAAGTTAATTTATATTATGACAGAAAAATTCTGATGACGCCTGGATTCGAACCAGGGACCTTCCGCATACCGGGCAGAGATGCTAACCGCTACACCACGTCACCTGTGTTCGAAATATGGCATCAACTGAATTTTTCTGTCACAGTGTCTAAGCGTAGTTTAGTTTAATCAAAAACTACAGGTATGATTACCTTTAATAATCACACAACTTAATAATATTAGCTGTATGTATGTATGTTTGTCGGCTATGTGTTTATAGAGGTATATATTTATTTGAAAGACACTTACATTTTCGCATCTCTCTCGTTATTAAGTGCCATATATCGTTGAATGCCACTTGAAGCACAGGCGCTATGAGCTATATTAATGATACTCATTCCTATAAGACCGCTCCAAAATGTCAAACGTACAAAAGGATTTGGATCCATACTAAAATTAAAACGATTTACTAAACATATAATACTATTTCAACACGATATTTACTTGAAAAATTGTAGGCGTTGTCCTTCATTCGCTTCAAACCACACGTTAGATATGCCTCCAGCATTGCTCAGCCCTCGAAATAAGGTAAAGAAACACGAAAGAACAATCAGGCATATTTGTAAAACATCTGTCCAGATCACGCCAGAAAATCCACCCTGGAAATTATTAGTCAGTGATTCATCCTCTATTTGTTTATTTATTCAATATTTTAGGATGTACTGGGTGTTACAAAAACAGGCTCACACCCCTCAAAATAATAATTATATTAAACCAATTAGATTAGAAACAACAATTAAAATAAATGAACTGTACTCAACATTAATATAAATAACTCAAATCATTTATATAGTACGGAAATGAAAAATTGCTTTGCTTATATAAATATTAAGGAATAACGTCATGTATTTGACGGCTAGTAACTGCAGTTCACAAGCATAAATATATTACTTACTGAGATCTACAACGATAGAGTGCCTCTGGCAGAATGGGTGAAGGCATGTTTATTTTTTTGGTTGAACCGGTTCAAAAATAGAAAATTTTTAAAATATGTTTCTATATAGTTCAGAGCACGAGAAATACACTCGTTCAAACCGCACTTCAATATCTCTTTTAGTTTTTGAGTTATATCGATTTTTTTAAAACTCAACTTTGAGAGCCCATATCTCGAAAACGAAAAGAGATATTGAAATGCGGTTTGAACGAGTGTATTTCTCGTGCGCTACTTAACTTATACTGAAATTTTTCCATTTTTGAAAATTTTTCAACTTTTTTCCGAAATTTTCTTTTTTCAATATTTCTAAAAGTTGAAGAGATAATGTAAATCTGAAAACACCAGTGAATTCCTCGCGTGAAAATACATAGGTATGCAAATTTTTACAACAAAATATGCATGGATACATTTTTTATTACAAAAAATCAAAAATAGCCATTTTTTAAAAATTTCTTAAGGGGTACCCCTTGGCGTTTTTCCGGATTTTGGCCATTTTTCGATTTTTTTTAACAATAAATGTATCCGTGCGAATTTTGTTGTAAAAATTTGCATACCTATGTATTTTCACGCGAGGAATTCACTGGTGTTTTCATATTTACATTATCTCTTCAACTTTTTGAAATATCGACAAAAGAAAATTTCAAAAAAAATTGAAAATTTTTCAAAATTTTCAGAATACATGTACAAGTTAAGTAGCACACGAGAAATACACTCGTTCAAACCGCAGTTCAATATCTCTTTTAGTTTTCGAGATATGGGCTCTCAAAGTTGAGTTTTTTAAAAAGTCAAAAATCGATATAACTCAAAAACTAAAAAAGATATTGAAATGCGGTTTGAACGAATGTATTTCTCGTGCTCCGAACTATAAACATAATTTAAAATTTTTCGAATTTTGAACCAGTTCAACCAAAAATTCACAAAAACTAAATATATCATGCTTTTGAACCATTACTGAGTGTGGCACTCTGCCGTAAGCAGATCTCAGTAAGTGATTTCATCGCGTGAAATGCGGTTACCAGTCGTCAAATCACGGTCCCCAAAAGATGTTAGTTGTGGAGGAGCCACAGGGGTAGCTTTTTAATATAGTGAAAATTGTTCTCACATCCACAGGCCGACTCGATACCACTGAGTCACTTATAAATGATATATATTTTGTTGTAATTTAATATTCTTACCAGTATAGTGTATGACGTACAAATACTGCCAATAATAATACTGCACAGATATAACGGCAATCCGGAAAATTCGCTAAACGTCATAGACGAGACATATAACACTAATGAAGGATACAGAAGAATTTGGAAAACGTAAATAAGCGACAAAATTAAACGAACTTTTTTGTTAAATCGTAGCTCGAAATACTGAAACATTCAATTACAAATTATTTATTAATAATTATTTGTATATCAAGAGACATTTCTTCTCGAAAATGCCATATAATTTTTCGAATCGAAGACGCTTTCTTCACAAGATTTTTTTTTTACTATCCTACCGGAAAGTAAAGAATTAAGAAATAAATTAGAAATTTAGATAAGATTAATGATTCTCTGGACAGATAATTTTACTTAAAAAACAACAAAGACAAAATTAATTGTCTTTAAATGCTCACTTGGTGAAACTAGGTTTAATAATAAAATATAAAAATAAACACTTGTCTAAGTCTCACAAAATTCAGCCTCCAAGTCACCTTATGAGGGCATCGTCAGAGGCTGGCCAGCACAGTTAGTAACCATAAACGCGTTTCGCTCTTATTAGAACTCATCAATTTTGTCTTTGTTGTTTTTTATCTAAATTGCTATTTCGTAGCTTTTGCTTTTTTCGGTAGATGGCATTACTGGTTCGACAGGACTTCTCATGTCATCTTACCGTTTTTTAGAGATCTTATTCTCTGCTGGCACAGTCCTTCATCACCAGCTTTTTCACGTGAACTTTGTTTTAGGTGAAGCAGTAGGTTATACCATACTGATGAGCTCTAATAAGAGCGAAACGCGTCTATGGTTACCAACTGTGCTGGCCAGCCTCTGACGATGCCCTCATAAGGTGACTTGGAGGCTCAATTTTGTAAGACTTAGACAAGTGTTTAGTTTGACATTTTATTATTAGATAATTTTACCATGACCAGCTTCATTGCATTGCGTTAACACTTACTCTGGTCGTTTCATTTCATCATTTTGCCATATATAAATTTGTCATGAGTTTTGTTACAGATTTGGTACATGTCCAACTTAATTGAACTGCGCTTCGGTTATTATGGCCATAATACGCTTAGCGCAATTCAATGCAGTTTAACTTTTTTTTGTATTTTTAATATTGCAGCAGATTTAAGCTGAACAATGAAAAATCAACCAGCCTGTGTACACAAATAAATATGTACTGCATTAATCTAATATATTATGTAAATCTGTTATCTTTTATACTTATGGCAAACTTGTTTGAAGAGCTCTTCGATGAAACAACAGAACGCACCCGTCATCGACAAAAAATAGAGGCTCCTCTATTTCCATCGAAGAGCTCATGGATGAAACGAACGTATCTTATTTCACTCGTATCTTTTGTGTCTCATTTCACGTTAGCATATTTTTGAAATTTAGTTTTTCTTTCTCAACTTTAGAAGCTTTTATTGTTTGTCAATGACGGGTGCGTTCTGTTGTCTCATCGAAGAGCTCTTCGACCAGTGTGCCATAGGCATTAGAAATATTAATTTTATTAGGTTAGGTTATGTTAGTTACAACATAGAGGCGCTAGTTGACGTATCCGGTCTATAAATTTGAAACTAGGAATTTTAATGACATATGAAACGGTTATAATAAACGTAGCGCATTTAAATGACATTGACCATGACTGTACTTTCCATTTTCGTTTCTCGATTGAGGAAAGAAAATTCTATTTTTTGACAGGATTGTTAAAAAAAATAAATTCTTACTTCGTAAGGAACTGTTAGCTTCAAAGTTCCGCAAAATATAGGTAAAATAAACTTCCATATTAGTAGTACACTTATTATGGAACTTAGTCCTGTGACTAAAAACTGAGTTCCAAAAACATACACTTCTGAGATTGTTCCTATTATTGGATTTGCTGAAATTGCACTGAAAAATTGCAAGCAATTATTTAATATACTATCAAGCTGCATTCACAACTATAAATAAATAAATAAATATATCATCACGCCTTTTACCCATTACTGGATGTGGCACTCTGCCGAAGCAGATCTAGGTAAGTGATATATTTATTCGCGTGAAGTGCGGTTATTAGCCATCAAATCACAGCCCTCAAAAATATTAGTGGTCCCCACCACAGCCACAGGGGTAGATTTAAATTGGTGAAAATTGTTATTTATATAAAACCGTAACGAAAAACCGAAACATATATTTTTGTTTTGAAATATGGAAACCAGTAACTAAAACGATAATTTAATTGATTCTGTAACCGAACTGATATCATTTCGGTATCAATAATGTACTGAACCGAAAATAGTAAAAATACGAAAAAGAATATAAGTTATTAGTCTTCATATAAGCAGAGTGCCACACCCAATAATGGGTAAAAGGCGTGATGATATATTTATTTTATTTATTTTTTTTATATTTTGATATCAAATTACAGTTGAAAACATAAAAAACCGTTACCGAAATATACCGAAATTACAACGAAACCGAAATTTATAATTTTAAATAACCTATAAAATAATTTCAAAAAATCGTAACCCATAAACGAAACTGAAATGTTATTAATTAACTATAATTGTACCCAACAATTTTTCGGTTTTAATCCCTGGTTGTAAACTTTAAACTTTTTCACTACAATTAATGCAATTAATAGTCGGCCTGTGGATCTTGAGAACTCTGGTTCGATCCCCACAGCTGACAAACAATTAAATCTACCCCTGTGGCTCCTCTTCCACTATTATCTTTGGGGGCCGTGATTTGACGGTTAGTAACCGCACTTCTCTCGAAGAAATATATAACTTACCTAAATCTGCTTCGGCAGAGTGCCACACCCAGTAATGGGTAAAAGGCGTGATGATATATTTATTTATTTATTTTATTTAATAGTCGGCCTGTGGATCTTGAGAACCCTGGTTCGATCCCCACAGCCGACAAACAATTAAATCTACCCCTGTGGCTCTTCTTCCACTAATATCTTTGGGGACCGTGATTTGACGGTTAGTAACCGCACTTCTCTCGAAGAAATATATCACTTACCGAGATCTGCTTCAGCAGAGTGCCACACCCTGTAATGGGTAAAAGGCGTGATGATATATTTATTTATTTATTTTATTTAATAGTCGGCCTGTGGATCTTGAGAACCCTGGTTCGATCCCCACAGCTGACAAACAATTAAATCTACCCCTGTGGCTCCTCTTCCACTATTATCTTTGGGGGCCGTGATTTGACGGTTAGTAACCGCACTTCTCTCGATGAAATATATCACTTACCGAGATCTGCTTCGGCAGAGTGCCACACCCTGTAATGGGTAAAAGGCGTGATGATATATTTATTTATATTTTTATTTAATACATAATTTTGTCTCTGTTTTCTAGAGTTACATTTAATGTTTAAAAAAATTAAATATTAGTGTAACTTTTTAAAGTATTTTTAATATTTTAGGAGATAAAACGAAAAATCAACCAGCCTGTATATAAACAGCATAATAAATAAATAATTGCTTACCTTCCTAATAAGGATAATCCAATAGGAATTGCTCTAAATTGACCAGTCCCATACAAATATTCTTGAGCAGTATTTTGTTTTTTTTGAAAACATCCGAAATATAGACTTATACCACATGACATGGTCAAAGTTGAGGCGAAAATTAAATAATCTAATACGCTAAGCATTGTAAGTTTTGACTTGAAATAAAATAAAATGTTTGTTTCATATCACTTTTATACTTTTAACATTTTAATGACTATAAATGGTGGGAATATATTACAAAAGAAATTATAAAGTATCTTATAAATACTAATATGTTTGCAACTTGTATTTTTTTAAGTAATAAATCTTACTACGAAGTATGAGTAGGTACCTACATTGTAATATATGCAAAACTGAAATGTTTATATCAAAAATTATCTGTTCGCAAAACAACTGATTATACAGGGTGTTTCACAACTTACGACACTTTTTTTAACCCCCACAATGTACTGATTATAAAATACGTAACAAATTATTTATTCAACTTGTGAAAATGACATTTCCCTCACTTAATTTAGTTGTGATTGTAACCGCTTCTCTCACTAGTGATGAAAGTAAATAATTTTCCTAACTAGTGAAGGAAATGGTTATTATCAAATTGAGTGAGGGAAATATCATTTGTGACCAAGGAAACGTGATGTGCATTTGTAAATACAACTTCTTTGAGTTATATAATAGCTATTTATGAAACTAGTAAGGAAATGAAGGTTATTACCTTACGCATAAGAAATTTGCAGAATGAGGCGTAGCCGAGTTATGTAAACACATAAGTATTTTCACCAATTTAAATCTACCCTTGTGGCTCCCTTTCCACTAACATCTTTGGGGGCCGTAATTTGACGGCTGGTAACCGCACTTCACGTGAAAAAATATATCACTTACCGAGATCTGCTTAGGCAGAGTGTCACACCCAGCAATGGGTAAAAGGCGTGATGATATATTTATTTTTATTTTATTTACTTATAAAGAATTAAATTCAGAATGCCATATAGAATATAAATTTGCAATTACACCGGAAAGATTATTTGATCTCATTTGTAGTTTAGCGCAATTATTGTCCGGCAGTTTGGTGGTGTGTACAGGTTTACGGAATGCGAATCCGGAGATCCCGAGTTCGAATCGATGAGTCCGGACCCTGTACTGTAACTGGAATTAAGTTCCTGTTGTGCAGCGTAACATAAATAAAAAAAAAATGGTATTGAGCCACTGTCTGAATAGATCCTTGTAATATTTTGTGAAATTGTTTATCTAAGACACAATAATTTATACAATACTTAACGATACGTAAAACATAAATTTAATTTAAGTATCAGTTCTCGATGGTTAGTATTATCTTTGCTTTCATATAATAAATATTTTTTATGTAATCTCATAATTACTAATTAATTTTATATTGTTAAGAAACATCTAAATTCAGTAGTCCCGAAAATGTTCACGTTTATGGTATTAAAATAAGTGCCATAAGTTGTGAAACATCCTGTATAAATAAAAATAATTATTGTTAATGCTGCATTTTACTTGTAAATACCTGATAATAACAAAATTGCTACTCGTCAGAATATGCGTTATAATTTTTTATTTAAAAAAAAGTGATAATAATATCAACTGTTTGTTTAAAATTCACACTTATATGACTTGAAAGTTCACTAATCCATATTTTGTTTTAATTTTTATTTATATTACTATTAATTTATTCAGATATCAAACATCTTTTGTTAATTGTCTCGGTTTTATGTTGTTTAACGTGAGAAATTGCAGTGAACAAAATTCTCTAGTTTTTATTATTTTATTCAAATTAAAATTAAAAAGCTATATCTGTTTCAAACTAATTTATCGTGAAAACTGGATATTTTTATCAAACAAATGTTGTTTCCGTTTATAAATTTGCTTATTTACATATTCTATAAATTAGAAACTATTAAAGATATATTTTATAATTAAGAATAAAATTATATTTATTTTATTAAATACTTTTGTTAGTATGTCAATAATTTATATAATTGGACGTTTCAGAGATCTATGCCTGCATCATCAGCAACCCATAACAGTGATATCAATAGAATCTAATTCAATATAACCATTGAAAATCAATATTTTATAAAAATATATATATACAGTGGAAAACAAATGGTCAAAAATAGTCTAGAAATAGTGTAATGAAGCGTGCAACTAACTATACTTTTGTTTTATGTTTCATTTTAGTCACCAGCTTCTTCACGTGAACTTTATTCTAGGTGAAGAAGTGAGTTATACCATACTGATGAGCTCTAATAAGAGCGAAACGCGTCTATGGTTACTAACTGTGCTGGCCAGCCTCTGACAATGCCCTCATAAGGTGACTTGGAGGCTGAATTTTGTGAGACTTAGCCAAGTGTTTATTTTATATTTTATTAAACCTAGTTTCACCAAGTGTATGGACGACAATTAATTTTGTCTTTGTTGTTAATTAAATAAATCATTCAAATTTTGGCACCATTCGTTATTTCAAACATTGTTTTCAGTTGAACATTGAAGCATAATAATAAAAAAAATCTGATGTGGACACCACATGACTTCCTTGTACGCGTATTAAACTATAGATATTTTTTACATTGAACATATTTGACATTAAATCTTTTATTTTTAGTTCTAATCCATAGCAAACTTAATTTTTTTTTTAAATCTAAAAATATATAATATTTAAATTTAGATATCTCGTTTATGCAAAAAGTTAATTTAAAATTTTTTAATGGGATAGACGCATAATTTAATTCTCTAAAACTTTTATTTGCAGCATTCATTTCTAAAATTTAAATAATACCATTTTTCAAGGAAAACTGTTAGCAGCTTCATGTAATGTGCCACTTCTGGTTAGGCTATTTTAACCAAAATCTATTATATTATTTCCATTGATATAGTAGTCTTATATACCAAATTTGGAAAGTTTTAAATTATATTTGAATATAGTTTTTCATAAAAATCTATTATAGGCTTCAAGTAAAGTACCACTTTCGGTAGTTGTATAATGACCAAAAAGGGAGATGCACAATTAGATCTTATAATAGTCCTAAATATAAAGTTTCAATTTTCTACGGCTTACCGTTTTTGAGTTATGCGAGATACATACGTACGTACGTACGTACATACATACGTACGTACAGACGGCACGACGAAATTAGTCAAAATGGATTCAGGGAGGGCCAAAATACCTATTAAGAATGTCAAATCCAAATGTATATGCTTGTTTGGTAAAAATAAATTGCAGAATGAATCTAATAAATGTTCAATATATGTTTTAAGGGTTCGTGCTACCCCATTTGATAAAACATATCATACTTAATCAAAATTGTGAAAAAAATACGCCTAATATACTATTTTCACAATACAGTGCAGTAATACTGGTTCCAGTTGCATATAATATTATAGTTCATATCTGTCTGTCTGTAACTAAAATATATTCACAATTCATGTATATTTTAAAACAAAAACTTTATATTTTGATTAGATATTTATTTATTTAAATGAAATACAATTTTGAGCCATATTCACCGCCAGATAATAGTAAAAATGTTTTTTTTTCAAACCGCCAACTAAATCAAGTTGTGTAAATAACTATTGCTATTAAATAAATTATGTTTATTGTCTATTATTGAATGTAGAACCCTGCCGTAGCAGATATATTTTTACGTGTAAAGTAACCGTACTAGCCGTCAAATTATAGTTAGTGCGAAAACCAAAATGTTAATATTTTTATGTGGTATAATTAGAAAATGTTTGTATAGGTCACCAAAGTATTTATTTATCAAAAAGAGTTACAAATCATGTTTAAATTAAATAATATTATATTAATGATCACAAATGGAATAAGGAAAATTAATCATCTTCTAAGTCGGAGCCTGAATTACGGCTTTCATCCATAGCACGAAGAGCTTCATTATGTGTAACTGATATAAGTCCGCAAAGCAATGCCCGTCTGTCCCTTTCTGCATTACGTATTCTTTCTTGCTGCAAAACAGATGATAATTATATGTATGTATTATTCTGTTAATGATATTCGTACGTGTTCCATTATTTTTTCTCGAGATCTTTTGAGTTGTTGTATTAACCTATATTGCGAATCAAGTTGTGCGATACAAGCCTCACAGATTGTTTTTGGCAGGCTGTCATGAGGTTCAACCTGTTAATATCTTTATTATTATTTATTGAATGATTATAGGACGTATACTTACAGAAATGGGCATTAAATTAATTTTTTCTGATAGCTCTAATTTTCTTCCTTTTTCACTGTAGATGTGGACTACATTTCTGTTTAGTTCAGAACACAATCTGCATATGAACCCTGTCATTACAGCTGAATCGTAGCTTCCCATTTTTGTAGTTTATAATAAATTGGTTGATGAAAGGAATTCTTTTTTATAATATTTTACAGAAACAAATAAATACATATCAGATCTGTTATTCTATTGTAGGAGTAGTGGTACACCTGATTATTCTTGAATTTCTCCAATGCGCATTATCTTTGCGCATGATGCGCAATACGATGCGTATTTTGTAACGTTTCCTGTTTGTGTATGTTTATATTTTTTCCGTTTGTACTTTTATTTATTTAACTGTGTTATTTTACTTACATGACATGTAAGTATTATTAACAGTAATTAATGTGTTATTATTACATATTAAATGATTCCAAACAGTTGAAATATAAGAATCCTTTTCAGTGGACCATCCGTTTTGTCAATGGGATCTAACCTAAAACATTTATTTAACGTTGGTGCAGTTGGAATTAAATAAAATGAAGAAAATAACGAAATCTACTGTTCCGCAAACTGTTGAATCTTCCTACGGTCTTCGACAAAGATCAGCAGCAGCGATGAAACAAAATGACTCAAAAACGAAAAAATCCAAATTGGCTATTAAGAAGGCAGATAGTAATGAGGCTACATCCAAGCCAATAACTCGTAAATCAAGCGGGGTTAACAAAAACAATCTTATAAAAGAAAGTCCAGCCAAAAAACTAACTGTACTATCAACAAAAATTCGTCCGCAAAGAATTAAAAAATTGACAGAAGTTTCTACCCCTAAATCCAAACAACTAGATCAGCAAACACCTAATACAAGGAACAGCAAGAAAATAAATAAATCAACCGGAACAAAGAAACTTAAAACAACAAACAAAATAGAATCGAAGACATCTGTAAAAGATATTACTGTTCGATTAGAAGAACCTGTAATTTCTCGATCTGATGAAATAATTAAAAAAAGAGGTCGGCCTAAAAAACTAACAGTTGTAGCCTCAACAATTCGTCCGAAAATAAACAAACAATTTATAAATGCATCTACTCCGAAAACATCTATTACTAGGAACGGCAAACAAATAAGTGAGTTAGCAGTTGAAACAAAAGAAGCGAATACAATATACAAAACACCATCGAAGTCGATTACTCCTAAACAACAGAAGATACCTACAGTTCAATTAGAACGGCTAAATAAAAGATTAGAAAGATTATATACTAACAAAATTGAGAATAATAAACAAAATGAGATAAATTCTACTCCACAAAACAAAGATGTATCAATTAGAAACATAAGTGAGAGGCCAACTAGAGTATTACGTAAACGCAATCAATTAATATCCAATAAGTATAAAGATTGTTCCTTAATTAGTCCTTCATTTATGGAAAAGTCTGAAAAACCAGCTACTCCAAATCCGTTAGCAGTTTACGAATTTGAATTTGATCCTTTAGACGAACCAGTAAACAAACAAAAGAAATATGTATCAGAATCTTCTGGAGAAGATGATAATGAGATGAAAAATATTCTTAAAAGATTACGAAAGAAACATAAAAAAGTTTCAGTAAAAAACAAGAAGGTGAATAAAAAACAAAAGACAGCTAAAGCACAAAATAAAGCAGAACCACTGAATAAACAATCAAAGATTGTATCTAACAGTGAAACAAAACAGGATCACGTAGTAAAACAAATGAAACAAACAGAAGTTGCAGAAAAACAATTGTCTGTTCCTGATAAACAAATTAAACCAATAACAGTTGTAGAAAAACAATTGCCATCTACCGAAAAACAAACTAAATCTACAATACCAGAAGAAAATCAAAATAATTTATTTAAACCTGAAATAATTCATAAATTACCTGAAATTACTATTAATAGCGTCGAAATGGTTTCAATTTCGGACGATAATTCAGATTATTCTGATCTGTTAGATCCAATTCCACCAATTGATCCATCGATCGAAGCCCGAAATATTGTTGAAGAAGTAACAAAAAGCTTTATTGACGACCTGTCAGACGAAGAATCGAACATCAGTCCAGGAAAAATTAAAATCCATTCTAATGTAGCTGTACGCAAATCAAAAACTTATAAGAAAAAAAAGATATTTAACAGCACAACAAATGGTTTGAAGCCATCAAGGCCTTGGAGAATTGATGTTTCGGCAATTCGGAAGACACCATACATTTTTACTTACAAAGACAAGAGTTTTACACCTCGTTATGAACCGGAAATAGTTACTCTAAATATTAATAATATTTTAAAGGAGAAAGATACTGATAAAAATCAAGAAAATATTAAACCAACTTTTCAGACAAGTATTCTCGATTTTGTAAATGGATCAAAACCGAAAATAATTGAAAACAAAAACAATGGTTTGTTCAATGATTTACCGCAAAAACTTGTACAATCTCCCAGAAAAGTTTTGGGTGAAATAAATTTTATACAGTCCACGCCATTAAAACCTATAAACAATAACGTTTTAAATTCACCAAATATATCATTTATTAAACCGAAAAATAAATCGGCTGATAGCATGTTTGGATTTTCTTATTTTTCTGACGAAAGTGAAAATAAAGAAAATATACGTAAAAGTCCGAGAAAAAGCCCTAAGAAATTAAAACAAAAAACAACCAATCCAGTTGTTGAAATTGTCAAAGAGACTGTACCAATAATTAATAGCTCTGATCAAAATACTAACAAAAAAGTTAATAAAATTGTTAAAGAAGAAAATTTAACTTTAACAGAATCAGAAATATTTGTTGTGCCGACTGATAGCGACCTATCTATTGCTTTATTTCAAGATGTCGATAATGGAATAGAAGTTTTAAAGGTATTTATTTTTATGGGTTTTGGGTGCAAATTAAGCTTTCATTTCTCAAATTCAACCTACAGTTATAATGTTTAACGTATTAATTTATTGCAGAAATCTACCAGAAAATATGTTCGAAAATATCCGAAGCGAAAGAGACTGCCATCGGTGGATACAGTCCCAAGTGATGATGAATCTGAGGCAGAACAACCAGAAAAAAAGAAGCGGAAACAGAAAAATGTCCGCACTAAACAAGAGGTAATTATGCAGAATATTTCTAATATGTTTTTGTTCTTCCAAAAAAAATGTATGAATTTTTTCTAATAATTTTAATATTTAATAAGTAGTAGTAGATCGAGAAAAATATTTCAAATAGAAATTGTAAATACTAAAGTTCTCTTTAAGCTAGATAATTAATATATTTTTTTAGCTGCCCATTTTTGAGATATGACATCTTTTTTAATCGAACAGATACATGAAAATTACAAATTTAAATACATATTTTTTTAAATCAAATATATTTGTCCGTCAGTACGGTGGTGTGGATAGCGATATGGAATTTGAACCGGAGATTCCGAGTTCGAATCTCTCTCAAGCTAAAAATTATATGAACTACCACACTGCGGCTCGGTGAGTACGGACCCTGTACTGTTATTGGGATTAAATTCCTGTTGTACAGCGTAACATAAATAAATAAATAAATAAATATCTAAAGAGTAGTTAATTAATCAACTTATTAGCCTTATTGTTTTTGTATTATATAAATCCATCATAATTTATTTAGTTGAGCAGAGAACAATTATTTTCATAGGTTAGGGTACTTGATTAATGTTAATTAATTAATGTTTATTGATTATATTAATTATATCAAGCAAACTTGGCATTATTAAAATATATATAAGATTTTTATATATATGAAATTATCAACAATTAAAATTAATTCTGGCAATTTATTGAAGATATTAAGGCTCATTCTATTTGCAGAGCTTTTAGCGATGTTCAATTTTGAAACAGTTATATTGAAATCTATCTTTTGTTTAGTATTATAACCATGAACATCACTATTTAATCCTAAATATGCTCTTTTGTTATAAATGTAACAAGTCATTTCAAAGATCTATGCATATTTTTGGAAAAATAAAGTCTTTAAATTGTGGAGCAATCGGAAAATATCTTTTTTGCGCGTCTCCAATGGCAACTACGTAGAAATAAATGGATGGGTAACGAACTTGTTTTAAAGAAATTATGAATGTGGATGAAGTGTGATGAGTCAGACAGTTAATTAATTAAAGTTAATTTTTTGTGTATGATTAATTTCAGGAACAGGAAGCTGATCGACTTGCAGCTCACTACAATTCAATGTTTGAAGAAATGGAAAAATACCCTTTGATAATAGAGTAAAATTATTTTTGTTTTATTTTTAAGAATCTCTTTTTATTTTGTTTATATCTACAGCTTTAGACTAGTATATTTTGTACAAAGTATGACTATTTAAAACTATATTTACATAATTTTATTTACTTTTTCCGTAATAATGCTATTTGTAATCTTTCGAAAAGACAATACATGCAAATAATAAACAATATCTTATTTCCTTTTTTGTTTATAATATTACTATGTTTAGTATGTTCTATATTTTTGATATGTATTGCTTTGTGCCCTATTTTCTAAGAAATAAATATTTATTTTTGCAAAATATTCAACAGTTTTATGATTTTTAAACGATTATATAACAAAGTAATTCAAGAAAGAAAATATTTGTGAATTTGCACGTGTGCATTTTATAATCTAGCGAACAAAGAAAGTATCTTATCTTGTGTGAACAGTTCTTTGTTTGGGACGTGCTATAAATTAAGGTAACGCACCACAGCTGCAAAATGCATTATTATACTTAGCCAAGTGGCTGTTCTATATTTGGACGAACAAGGTCGTTACACTTGACAATTATTAAATGCTTTTTAAACTATTTTATTTTATTATACTCCAGTTTTACAGGAGTTGTGATAGCTATAAATTTTATTTAAACGTTCCATAATTACTAATTGTGCGTAACTTAATTTTCTAATTTTAGTAAATATACAGCTTTCAGTTGTTTTTATTTGTACTTTAAAAATTGCTTAGCAATTATTTTTCCAGTCTACTATAATTACAAATTACAAATAGAAATGTGCTTTTCAATTATTCTAGGAAGCACATTGCTTTCAGTTGTTTTTATCTATGTCTTTTGTTACGATGTAAAAATTGTTTAGCAATTGTTTTGATCAGCTTTAAAATTGTTATTCAGTTGTTTTTCAGTGCCTAGTGACTACACTTACAGTTGTGATAGCTAATAATTACTAATTGTCTGTAATTCAATTTTAGTAAATATACAGCTTTCAGTTGTTTACATTTGTACTTTAAAAATCGCTTAGCAATTATTTTAGCCAGCCTACTATAATTACAAATTACAAATAGAAATGTGCTTTACAACTATTCTAGGAAGCACATTGCTTTCAGTTGTTTTTATCTATGTCTTTTGTTACTACGATGTAATAATTGTTTAGCAATTATTTTGATCAGCTTCAAAATTGTTATTCAGTTGTTTTTCAGTGCCTACTGACTACAGTTACAGTTGTGATAGCTAATAATTACTAATGGTGTGTATTTCAATTTTAGTAAATATACAGCTTTCAGTTGTTTTTATTTGTACTTTAAAAATCGCTTAGCAATTATTTTAGCCAGCCTACTATAATTACAAATTACAAATAGAAATGTGCTTTTCAATTATTCTAAGAAGCGCATTGCTTTCAGTAGTCTTTTGTTTTGTCAGTATCTACTACGATGTAATAATTGTTTAGCAATTATTTTGATCAGCTTCAAAATTGTTATTCAGTTGTTTTTCAGTGCCTAGTGACTACAGTTACAGTTGTGATAGCTAATAATTACTAATTGTGTGTAATTCAATTTTAGTAAATATACAGCTTTCAGTTGTTTTCATTTGTACTTTAAAAATCGCATAGCAATTATTTTAGCCAGCCTACTATAATTACAAATTGAAATGTGCTTTTCAACTATTCTAGAAAGCGCATTGCTTTCAGTTGTTTTTATCTATGTTAAAATTGTTTAGCAATTGTTTTGATCAGCTTCCAAATAACAATTCAGTTGTTTTTCAGTGCCTACTGTCTACAATTACAGTTGTGATAGCTAACAATTACTAATTGTGTGTAATTCAATTTTTGTTTGGTCAATGTCTACTATGATTTAAAAATTGCTTCGCAATTGTTTTGACCAGCCTACTAGGATTACAAATATAACTTGCTATTCAGTTGTTTTTAACGCTTACTACAGTTAAAATATTTAAAAATGAGTAAAAAAAGATTGTAAAAAATGTGTTGTGAGTCATGGTGGTAGTAAGTGGCGTAGGTGCATCTTATATTAACTTCATTTCCGCTGTCGACAAGCAGGCACCACTGGTTTGGCGCCTGCGGTTTGAGATGACTCATATTTTCTCAGATACCAAGTCCCCAAGGCATGATTTGAATTTCGCGGCATGGATATGAGTCTCTATTGGTCGAAGCAAACATTGGTCATTGGTTATTAATAGTAGTGACATCACTACTCAGTGTTCTCAGAAAGGGCTTCCCCTGTCAGAGCAGAGATGACTCATGGTAGAATTTACACATTTTGAACGCGAATTCAGCTAGTTTGCATTTTTTTCTCGTTGTATGGTCGTCTGGGTGTTTAACCTGTCCAGTGCTGTGCTCATTCGTTGTGGAACTCTCGCGTTATAACGTACGTGCGTGTTTTCAAAACATCTGTTTACGTTTCGGACAGTTGTGGTCATCCTGTTATTGTAATTGACTTTGAAACTATCAAGTGCTTATTGTACTGTTTATAATAATAATTAAAGTGAAGTTAAAGCATCAATATGAAGCTTGATTTTAGTGATGGCTTGTCAAACCATTCTGACTTTTCTAGTGACAGTCAAAATTCTCAAATGTCTTCGAATGATTTTATGCCATCATCCAATACAACTAATGTTATTACACCAACTACAGTAAGTATAAAGTTTTATTATATATTGTCGCCATTATCACAGTAGCCTTGGAGTAAATGCTTACCATATATAGAGATCAACTTTCGATCAAGTAAACCAAGTGTTTTTGTGATACGACCATGTGTGTATGACGTAACAATTCTGTCTTATGTTCACGTATACGTTAATGTTATGAAATTTTACTGTAAAAGCAACAAAAAAATAGTTTATGTTGATGTTTACTAAAATGCAACATTGTGAAACAATTGCAAGTCTGTCTCCACCCTCGCTTGTTTTTCCCCCTATTCAAAGCACATGCGATCGATATACTACAAAGGGGTGCATAGTAATAACTAAGTAGTTAGTAGAACACAAAAAATCAATAAAATTTTGCTGTTACTTTAATTTTCAAAAACAACTGAATGTTATTTATAGCTTGATAAGTCTTATCGTTTGTTTCCTGACTTGTATATTATTTTGTGGTCAAGATAGTTAGTTGGCTTTGAACTATGAATGAGAACAAAAGAACGTATATGTAAATCTCTTTGTTCATTTGTTTAAAAAGTAATGTGCTTACTGACAGGTCCAGCTGACTGCACGTGTGCACTAGATCAGAGTTTCTAAATCAGTGGCAATAACTTGTTATTATTTCTTGGTAGTAATATTTCCTTATCATACACTGCATCAACAAAAATAACATCTTAAGTTAATGTACCTTAAATGGGTAACTATTATATATGACAAATGAATGACGAACACTCGACCGCCTACTCGAATTTGGATCCTATTCTTGAGGTCACAGACATTTGCACTTTGGGTCAATTGTCGCTAGCTTTTGTCATTGAGCGTGTAACTAGATGGCTTGATTCATCTTGCTCACGAAATCTAAATTACATTTTGCCTTGTCTTTTTTCATCTATCAAACATTCTAAATTATTTTAAATAGATACTTATCTCACACTTTACTTTTATTTCGAGCATATTTCTCTAATATAATTCTGGAACGTTTGGCAACGAAAAATAAAAGATACCAATTTAAATTATTTTGCATTGTTTATTTTCCACTATATAGTTATTTTTGATTCTAGATTACGAAATGTTACTTTTGCATTCTCGAATGCAAAAGCATTTCGCAATCGAGTATCAAACAACGTTTTTTCGAAAACTATGCCCCAAAATTAGTAATAATGTTATGAGAAAATTTTGACATTTAGGATGAATTTATGTGACATCTAATGTCTCCATGACAACAATGTATGTAATATAATTGCTATCAAATCTGATATTATCTGACCAGCAATTGACAGCTGGTTGGCAATAGAAACCAAACAAACGTTCTAATTTATTTCTGCGATTTATTGGGATTCGCATTGCATTTCTCAAGAAACTTCCAGAATACCAGTTAGCTTCCTCAAGCGGGATAAATATGAATAATTGCTCAATTGGAACATTAAATATAAATTTTGTTAAAGAATAGAAGTATTGTTTCTAAGCAAAAAAATAAAGTGACAAATTTTATTAAATTGTGAGCCTTTCTTCTATCAAAAAATTGCAGGATGCAAAAAGCTTTTGCATCCTGCATGCAAAAGTCTTTTGCGTTTTGTAGACAAAAAACACTCATTTCGCGTGTTGATAGTTGTCATGTAAATTTTAACTTTATGACAGTTTTTGAAAAAAATAATTTTAAGATGTTTGAAAGAAAAAATATTTCATATAAAAATACGTAAAATTAAATTAGGATTAACTATTATTTGAAGCGTTTATCAATTATATTATCACATGGGCGATGATAATACGAAATAACTTTAACACACTCTGAATGCACGTTGCTTGGTAACCGCCTTACGCCATAAACAGATTTTGGCAAAATTATAAGTTATTCATTAATTCTAGAAGAATATTAGAACAGATTCTTTTCAGTTAATATAAAAACAATTATATTTAAATGTAAAACAATTTTTTGTTACCTAGCAAACTCATGACATAAGGGAAATTATTAGCTATAATATCTGAAAGGCATTGCTAATACGAAATAATTTTATCACACTTCGAATTATTGTTGCTGGGTAACTGCCCGATGCCATAGGCGGAATACTATTACCTAAACCCATCGTACTTAAGGTAATTGTAATAAAAATATAAATTATTTATCAATTCTAGAGAACTATGACAGATTTTTTGTAGTATATTTAGAAACAATTATATGTAAAACATTGTTTGTTACCTAGTAAAATACTGTCATTTGATTGGATGAAATAACTTTTCAGACATATTTTCATATATAATATAACAAGTAGAATGAAAATTGCTGAAAATATTTTGACATAAATTATGAGTTGTTATGGAAATGGAAACATAACGAGTGCGAAGCACGAGTTGTGTTTCCTATTTCCGTAACAACGAATGTATATTTATGTCAAAATATTATCAGTCAATTTTCATACTACGAGTTGTATTCGGCTTGAGAATTTACCAAACAAGAGTTAATTAACAAGAATAGTTAGGTATTTATTTGCACATTATTAATTAGGTATTACAGTGATGAAAATTCTACATTTTTTCAATGTACATTTAATATTCAAAATTGACATTTATGAAAATATTGAAAATATCATTTATTTTCTTCGTAACCAAGGATATTATTAACAGTGGTATTTCCGATATCAATTTCACTAGTGATGAATTTCCGACGAAATGTACATTTCATTGGTTCATTTTCAAACAAATTCGTGATCCTATTGGTTGACAGTGCCGTGTGGTGAATTCTCTTTAAAATACTTTAGAAAATACTCGATGGAAAATTCACTTTAAAATTTTAAATCTTTTCCTGTGCTAGTTTTCACAATTTTAATACTTTCTCATATATCTTAATTACATGAAACATTACATCGATGTATATTCCATCAATTTCCACCTAATCATCATTAGATCTTGGCATCTTTCCTGCTAGATCGACCGTGCATTGCAAACTGAAAACTGCATTGACATGCTGACGTGTTCACCATATAGCAACGGCTTCAACGACATTGCATAAGAATAAGATGTTTATATTGAAGATTATGTGAAGAAACCGCAGGTATAAGACCTGCGGCATTCTCAAACACTAAGAAAAAAAATAGTGGACCGACTAAACAACTAAACAGTTGAGCTTGTAAACAAACTTACAATATCACACCTTTTATTTATTACTAACAAGCAGGGTTCGAAGATATATATCGATCGATATATATCATGATATTTATTTTGATATATATCGTCATATTTTTGCAATGATATATATCCATTATATAAAAATATCAAATTGTTTTTGAGATATAGCCTCCGGAGAAGTGAAATTTTTCGTATTTTTCAATTTTTCTACTTTTCCGAGGCTATATCTCAAAAACTAAATGTGATATGAAAACGCGCTCAACGGCATTAATTTTCTCGTGCTTCAGTTAACTTATAAACATAGTTTCAGCGATTTTTCTTTTTTTCAATTTTCCGCCAAAAAAATCGCAAAAAGCGGTTTTTTAACATTTTCTCGAAAACCAGAAGTCATATGCATTTGAAGATTGCACCACTGGATTCAGTGGGTCAAAATACATATGTATGTAAATTTTCGTTTTAATAATCTTACGATTAAGGATTTTTGGGGAAATTGAATTAAAATACACCTTAGGAAATAATTAAAAATATTAAATTGCTTAAAATTGTATGAAAATTTGCTTATAAGTCAATTCGGACACGGGGAATTCAACGCCGTTGAGCGCATTTCCATATCTTGTTTAGTTTTTGAGATATAGCCTCCGGAAAAGTGAAATTTTTCGTATTTTTCAATTTTTCTACTTTTCCGAGGCTATATCTCAAAAACTAAATGTGATATGAAAACGCGCTCAACGGCATTAATTTTCTCGTGCTTCAGTTAACTTATAAACATAGTTTCAGCGATTTTTATTTTTTTTCAATTTTCCGCCAAAAAAATCGCAAAAAGCGGTTTTTTAACATTTTCTCGAAAACAGGAAGTCATATGCATTTGAAGATTGCACCACTGGATTCAGTGGGTCAAAATACATATGTATGTAAATTTTCGTTTTAATAATCCTACGATTAAGGATTTTTGGGAAAATTGAATTAAAATCTGAAAAAACCAAAGGGGCACCCCTTAGGAAATAATTAAAAATATTAAATTGCTTAAAATTGTATGAAAATTTGCTTATAAGTCAATTCGGACACGGGGAATTCAACGCCGTTGAGCGCATTTCCATATCTTGTTTAGTTTTTGAGATATAGCCTCCGGAAAAGTAAAATTTTTCGAATTTTTCAGTTTTTCTAAATGTGTACAAAAACTAAAATTAAAAAATAAATTTCCAAAAAGTGATATTTATCTGATATATATCCTATATATCAGATATTTTGATATTTATTATAAATATCATGATATTTACGAACCCTGCTAACAAGTAACACTACCCAACTGTCACTCACCGATTTAAAATTAAACAAATGAACTGAATATTTAACATATTGTAAAAGAGTTTGACATTTGTTTGTTACAGTGTTGTAATATTTGTTGAACAAGTTTTTGAAGAATATTGTAAGGAAATAGTGAATAAATTTCAAGTGCACAAAATGTTTGACGTATTTATTATAAAATAAGAAAAATACATGAAACTTGACACACTAATAGAACTCGAAAAAATATTGAACCTCTATTTTTTTTTCTTCCGGAAGTTGCTTTTTAGGGGTACACACCACCCCTGAAAGGTGGTAAACGCAAGAATCGCTATAAATGAAATTAAATATTACGCGTTCAACATTGGTTAGCCAGGGGTTTTGAGATCGTCAAAATCATTTTACACATATGCACGTTTTTAAGGGGTTAAAAATGGGTTGGGGGGATGAAATTACGATATTCAACTGAAATAGAGTTTTAGGTTCAAAACTAGTTACTCGAGGGTTTTTGGGGTCGCTGAATCTATTTTCGAGGTTACCCCTGAGTAACCAATGTTAAACGCGTAATATTTTGGTATTATTTAATTTCATTGATGGCGATTCTTGCTTTTACCACCTTTCTAAATAGGGGTTCAATATTTTGTAGAGTTCTATTAGTGTGCCAAGTTTCATTTAAATCGGTGAGTGACAGTTGGGTAGTGTTACTTGTCAGTGTGGCATTATGTTGTAGCAGATCTCGGTAAGTATGTAAAGTAACATTGTGGCTCTCGAATATGTTAGTGGAGTACCGAGATCTGCTACGGCAGAGTGTCTCATCTACACCTAGTGATGAATAAAAGGCATGATGATATATTCATTTATTTATATTAAAATTTGCTTGTTGGCTGTGGGAATCGAACCCAGGTTCTCAAATCCACAGACCGACTTGACACCACCGAGCTACCTCCTCCTACCCTATTTATTTTGTGAAATTTGATGCTTATAACCTTTTTTTTTCTACGATTGCTATGAAAAGTTGACAATTACGCTCTCATTTGCCATCGTAAATTTAACGTATTCTGTGGAACAATCGAAAAATATCTTTTTTGCGCGTCTCCAATGGCAACGCGCGAAAAAGACGTTAAATGCGCGCGTTTTCAATGGCAACGCACGAAAAAGATATTAAATGTACGGTTATTTCAATAGTTACCAGGGATACAAACAAAACAGAATCTTGTCATATTGATAGTTGACAGAACGAATTTATTTTCAGTACGTATACGTTTTTTAATAATTTTAAGATGCAATCGTAGAAAAAATTATGTGTGTATCACGAGCGTAAAGTGTCTTTGTTCCTCTTACACTATTATATTACCGTAGCCGAGTAACAAAGAATCACTTTACGCTCTTAATACATAAATAACTATTTTAACCCAAATTTTAATAAATGAAATAATGCAAATGCATTATGTATGAACTAAAAAAAAAGTGCAATAAACCGCTAAAAACACACTTTAATAATAAGTAGTTAATCATAAACAACTTTGAACCAAATTAGAGCAATTTTTTTTATCTATTTAATTTATATCTATGCGAGTTCAAATTAACTAAATGACACAAATAAATTCAATTTAGTTTAACCAAATAAAATATTATCATAATATTATCTAATACCAAAAAAAATGAAGCTCTTCGAATATATTCAGCATGATAGCTTGTAGCACGTCGTATGAGTCATTATTATGAAAACACGACTAAATTACACTTTAATAGTATGAAATTAAAACATTATACGTCATATAGTCCCGAGTATATAACAAATAATTAAATATTATTATTCTATATAGTTTTACCCAAACAATACACGGTGCAAAAACAACACTCATTCGCTTTTTATTCCTACGTTTATTTGTTTTACTTTGTAACTTAAACAATTGAATGATAGTAAGAGTAGCAAGTTGGTTTTTTTTTGTGAGGAAAACTCCTAAAAAGGTGATGACGACATGTGATGTAGAAGATACGTCATAATTAATACATCATTGAATAAAAACAAGAAATTATTTTGAATATAAACTTTTGAGATTAAAGATCAGTTAGTTCACGTGAGAATATTCTTTTTTGATTAATACACATACATTTAAAATATATTGATAGGTCAGGCATATGTCAAACGTTTCTAAATTATTTTCAATATTGACAACTTTTTAATTTCATGATTATTTTATCGATTATTATAATTTTGTAACCAGATCAATTAACTTGTGCGCTACTGAACTTGTACCGGTATTTTGAAAATTTTTCAATTTTTCAATTTTTTTCGAAATTTTCTTTTGATGATATTTTAAAAAGTTGAAAAGATAATGAAAATCTGAAAACACCAGTGAATTCCTCGCGTGAAAATATATAGGTATGCAAATTTTCAGAAGAAAATTCGAAAGGATACATTTTTTATTACAAAAAATCGTAAATGGCCGTTTTTTGAAAATTTCTTAAGGGGTTAGCCTTAAGATTTTTACGATTTTTGGCCAATTTTCGTTTTTTTTGTAATAAAAAATTTATCCGTGCGAATTTTGTTGTAAAAATTTGCATACCTATGTATTTTTAAGACAGAAATTTACTGGTGTTTTCAGATTTTCATTATCTTTTCAAGTTTTTGAAATATTGAGGCAGAAAAATTATGAAAAAAATTGAAAAATTTTCAAAATTTTCAAAATACCTGTACAAGTTAAGTAGCGCACGAGAAATACACTCGTTCAAACCGCATTTCAATATCTCTTTTAGTTTTTGTGTTATGGGCTTTCAAAGTTGAGCTTAAAAAAAGTCAAAAATCGCCGTAACTCAAAAACTAAAAAAGATATGAAGATTCGATTTCTCGTGGTCTGAATTATATAGAACCACATTTTAATAATTTTCGATTTTTGAACTGGTTCAACCCAAAATTCTCATTATTTGTATGTACGAGCTCTTAAACGAAGAATTTGCGAACAAACCTCTACACAAAAGAACTTTTGGATTGTCTTGAGGTTCTAAATTTATACCTAACGTTTAGTGAATGTAATTTAAAGTAATTCAAATTCATTTAATTTGTTTAAACTTCAATGCATTGCTGAAAATATTATTTTCCCTATGTTTACTTTTAAAATAAACGCTCTAATGTATTGCTGTCAAACTTTTTAACTGTAACTATGGTAATGACATATCTCTATGTTTACTGATACGAAAAACTCCCGGTATATATATATAGGGTGAGTCTGGGAAGACAAACCTCCCCCTTTAACTTTTTTATTATAAGGAATAGACAAATTTTTCTTCATATGGAAGTTTTAGTATATTAAATATACTATTTTATGACACATATAGAAATTTTTTTATAAAGTCAGGTTTACATGATACGACTATCAACATTTATTTTTCAAATTATTTTATTAAAAGAAAAACCGCCATTTTTTTCTCTTTTCAACGATGTATTACTTGTCATAAATGTATATAAAAAAATCGAGATAAATAAGATAATTGAGAAATATTAAAAATTAATTATATAAATTAAATTGTATATATGTATATAAATCTATTAATTTACATATATATGTTGCTACGAATTTACGAACAAAAAAATTAACAATTTAGGACCACATCAAACATATTTCATTTCCGTTTAAGTTTGCTATATTTTTCTTACAATTTCAATTCAAACGCGAAAAACAAAATCTGTTGTGTCTGTAAATCATAGACATGTGAATAATAATCTGGTTAGTATAAATATAAATGAACAAATGTCTACATTTGTGTTAGGATTCTGATTAATGTATTAGCACTTCAAGTGTGAGAACCTAAACTAGTATTGATTCAATTAACCTTAACAAATAACTACATTGCATACCATATATAAACAAGTACATACAAATAAATGACAACTAACCTGATTCGAACGCTCATGTGGTTCGTGTCGATGGCTGCCTTTCGAGATCTGCAAAATAGAACAAAATTAGTTTCATTATTTAATATAATTATTTATAATTTCTACAGTTAATAAATAATTTCCACAACATTAAAATTACCCCAGTTAAATTTGTAATAAATTTTGAAGTTTTTTAAATATTGTGTGCATCTCGACCGCGAAATTATTTGGTGCGTTCAGAAAATAGTTTGCCTCGCCCGCATAATTTTTTTCGACGCACTCAAATAATCATTTCCCGGTTTAGGTAACTATTCCTAACTACTCTTTTTTTCATTATTAAATTTCTGAATACGCTCCTGCCCATCTTTAGATCTGTATTGTATGGTGATAGCTTCAAAGAATAAATCTAGATTCGAAGAATATAAAATAACTTACATGTAAGGAAAATGCACCATGAATTTTAATAATCGTTAGGTATGTTATATGGAAATTTTTTTGATTACCTTGAGACAGAGTAATTTGAATATTATTTATAACTTTAGTTATAATTCCTTTGACGTTAAACCTATTACAGTTCATAAATAATTTGATTGATGGTTCAATTGAATTTGATGTCAATATCGTCAGAGAATTTTCTCAAGACTTCTTCATATTTGGGGACAGAGCTACACTCGAAAAATGAAAAGTTTAAAATGAAAAATAAGAAATTAATAAATATACCGGGTGTACAATTAAATATGTAACATAGGAGATACAATGGTACTTTTTAATATGATGATTGTTGCTACCCTAATTAAATTAAGCTAAAAGTATAAATACAAAAAATGTTAAGTATAAAAAATTGCATCTAATGAGAATATATTTGATACTCAATTGTTTTTTATGCAAGAGTAACAAACAAACGAAAAATGGATTTTATAAAGAAAATAATAGCTTTAATTTCACAAGTTCATTAATTAATTAAATTACTTAACCGAAATTAATTTGACGGCTCGTAACCGCACTTCACGCGAAAAAAAATACACTCAGTAATGGGTAAAAGGCGTGGTAATATATTTATTTAATTAATAATAAATTATACTTCAACGTGTATTGCCATATTTTATTTAAAATAATTATTACAATAAATAAATAATAATAAAAATTATTTCGTATATATATATATATATAATTAAAATTTGATTACAAACTTACATACTTGTGGGAAATGAGTAGCATTCCAATCTTGTTACAATATACTATTTTAAAACAATTTTGAATCGTATGACAACAGAAACATGTAGATTTAAGAACCTGGCGTCAATTCCCACAGTCCATAATTTTTTTGTAGCTTTTCATTAAGTTTTCCCCTACGCTGTTATTAAATTTCACCTGTTTAGTGTACGTTTAAAATAAAATAAAATAAACAGTTTTCACCACAATAAAATTATGCTTGTTACTTTTCCTCTATTAACATCTTTGGGGGTCGTGATTTGACCGCTTGTAACCGGATAAATATATGATCAAAGCCAAATGATAGTCACGTGATCTGTCAAACTGTCAATATCAATTTATTTAAACTTTTAAGAGAAAAAGTTGAGTATTCAAGTTCATGGGCGTGTGAATTATGATTTTTTAATATATCACATACGGAGATCTGCTACAACAGAGTGCCACGTCCAGTAATGGGTAAAAGGCATGATGATATATTTATTATATTTGTACAAAAATACTGTAATTTTCCGAAGTAAAACTTAAAATATTAGGCAACATATTCTGAGAAATATAAGTAGAAAAAAGCATATAATATTTTATTTTAAGCAAAGAGCAGAATGTAAAGAATTTGGCACATGTCTTTGATGGCGCCTTGAAGAATAACTGAATAACTGTTTATTTCGTAAACATATCTGTTGAATTCATGAATGAACCTCCCACTAAACTGGGAAAAAAACCCAACTACAACCGCAGTTCCTCTTCTTACAACTTGTCAATCTGCCACATTAAAACCACCTTACCAAAACTTCCAAGAACCGTTTTCAATTCACGTATCAAAAGATCGAAACAAACCTTCTTCTCCCTCCAATGTTTAACTTCCCGGTATCGTAAGTAGAAAATGCTGACGTCATCTTGTTCAGCCAATCACAAACTATCCAACAAAGAGAGTAGATATTTCCCTAGCGTAAGTTTGAGTGAGAAACGTATAGACGTAAAACGACCTTGTTACAATGTATAAGCGACATTTGCGATCGTCGTATGGCAGTTGTTAATTCACATCGCTAGTGTTTTGTTCAAGTCAGAGCCTTCTAGATAGTTGATAGTTTCGTGTGTTTGAAGTTTTTGAAATCGGTTCATATGTCTCAATTGGTGCCGTTCCTCAATTTTGGATTGGACGAGTCCTATACTTTAGACGATAATTTTTATACTGTCAACGCACCAGAAGGCAAAATGGTAAGTGATTAAATTATTACTTGACGTAAATGAACAGCGTATGACGGTTCTGATAAATTTAGATTGCTGATAACGACGAGAAAATGTAAAAACATTTGTTTTAAGTTGTTTAGTCATCCACGCAAACTTTGATAAGCCACCTGCCTAAGAAGCACGTGTTATAAGTAAGATGATGAGTCACTCGTTTGGAGTTTGTCTTTTTATTGAAGGAATTCACTTTTCAAACGCATCGTCAGATGTTTTATTTACCCAACTTGTTATCGGATCTGCACTACTCAAAATTCTACAATCATATCTTAAAAATTAAATATAAATAAATATATCATCACGCCTTTTACCCATTACTGGGTGTGGCACTCTACCGTAAGCAGATCTCGGTAAGTGATATATTTTTTCGCGTTACCAGATTTAAATTAGTGAAAATTGTTTGTCGGCTGTCGAGAGCGTACCAGGGTTCTCAAGATCCACAGGCCGACTCGATACCACTGAGCCACCTACCCCATAAAATAAATGTTACATTAAAATTTTATATTAAATAAAGAAAAGGCATTTTAAATACATACTTATAAAATTAAAACTATAAATATCCCGCGTGTTGGCCGCGCGGGCTGAGGGCTTGAGTCACAACCATAAGGTCGTGGGTTCGGGTCCCGCCCGTGGCGGCCATACAAAGGACATATCGGCATATGACCTGAGTAGTTGGTCCGATATATAAATAAAAAAAAAAAAACTATAAATTATATTTAAGAAAAATTATACCTATGTATTTAAATCTACCCCTGTGGCTCTCCCTCCACTAATATCATTAGGAGCCGTGATTTGACGGCTGGTAACCGCACTTCATGCAAAAAAATATATCACTTACCGAGATCTGTTTAGGCAGAGTGCCACATCCAGAAATGGGTAAAAGGCGTGATGATATATTTATTTAATTATTTATACCTATGTAATTTATAGTTTGTATAATTTTGAGCAGTGTGTTTTCAGATTGTCAATTTTTATTTTAGAAAATTAAATGCGGATCTAAAATAATCATTATTTTAGGCTTTTAAGTTTTCAAGACAAGTAAAAATACATAAATTTGAAGATTATTATAATCTATTTTCAACCATAGAATCATATAAATTATGCGAATTAAGTTATGAATGCAATAAGCTTTGGGAAAATTGTGGGTAGTTCTGTGCTCCCCACATCAGATTTTTGTTGTTGACCGCCAAATGCGTAGGGTGTATAATATGGATATTGATTTTTCTTTCTGGAAAATAATAAATGACCGTGACCGTGAAACGCGCTTTTCATTTCAAATTAGATTTTCACGGAATTCTTTAATATGATTTTTCACGAAACGAATTTCATAGAAAATGTAATTTATTATAATTATATAATGTACTTATAAATAGTTCTACTAAATATAAAATGACGTAACATCTTAGGGGACCTAATATTACGATTGGTTTACGTATATAAATATATCACTTACCGAGAGCTGCTACGGCAAGTGCCACACTCGGTAATGGGTAAAAGACGTGATGATATATTTATTTTTTTTATTTGTAACTGCTCTGCATTTGCAATTTTCGGTATTATTTGTTCGGTATCAACTCGGGCAGTACAAGTAGTATTTATTGTATTCGAATCCGGAGATCCTGTGTTCGAATCCCAACTAAAAACTACGGCTCGGTGATTCCGGAACCTGTACTGTAATTGAGATTAAGTTCCTGTTGTAAAAAGTACCTCAAATAAGTAAATAATTTGTGGATGAATTATATCATTGCGCTTTTTATCTATAGCTCTGCAATTGCAGATCTTGGTAAATGTGATACATACGTACTATGAAGTACTGTTTATCTAAATCACAACATCCTAAATACTACTAGCAGATAGTTTATAATATTTTGCACAAAATAATTATTTTGAGGGATTAAGTCCAATGTTTTTTAGGCCACAGGCCATCGCTGTATCGCGTTTTTAATCTATAATATTTTTAAAAGATCTTGAATATTTAGCATCGTATATTCAGTTGCCAATTATTTTAGAAATAATTTTGTTGTGCGTGAAAATGTCATTTTTAGTCGAGACAAAATTCCTACAACCGACAAATAGGTACCCCTGTGCCTTCCAATCCTCTAACATCTTTAGGGGGCGTACTATGACAGCTAGTTTATGCATATAAATATATCACTTACCGAGATCTGCTACGGCAGAGTGCCACATCTACTAATGAGTGATGATATATTTATTTATTTTAATAAAATTATATTTCGCGTTATGGTGTAACCTCCACTAATATTAAAGAAAGTCTTTAAAGACTTATGAGAACAAGTTTAAAATATTGATTTCCGAGTTCGAATCCCACTCAAACTAAAAACTACAGCTCGGTCAGTCCGGGCCCTATACTACAATTGGGATTAAGGCCCTGTTGTGCACAGTAAATACAAATTGTCCGTCAGTACGGTGGTGTGGATAGCAATACGGAATTCGAGAGATTCCGAGTTCGAATCTCACCTAAGCTAAAAATTATTTAAACTACCACACAGCGGCTCGGTGAGTGCGGTCCCTGTATTAAGTTCCTGTTGTACAGCGTAACACAAATAAATAAATATAAAATAGGTGGCTCAGTGGTATCGAGTCGGCCTGTGGATCTTGAGAACCCTGGTTCGATCCTTACAGCCGACAAACAATTTTCACCAAATTAAATCTACCTCTGTGGCTTCCTCTGCACTAACATCATTAGGGACCGTGATTTGACGGCTAGTAACCGGACTTCACGCGCATAAATATATCACTTATCGAGATCTGCTACTGAAGAGTGCCACACCCAGTAATGGCTGAAAGGCGTGATGATATATTTATTTATTTTTTATTCTTATGTACGTATATGGGGTAGGTGGCTCAGTGGTATCGAGTCGGCCTGTGGATCTTGAGAACCTTGGTTCGATCCCCACAGCCGACAAACAATTTACACCAATTTAAAATGTACGCCTGTGGCTCCTCCACTACTAATATTTTTGGAGGCCGTGATTTGACGGCTAGTTTACGCGCATAAATATATCACTTACCGAGATCTGCTACTGAAGAGTACCATATCCAGTAATGGTTAAAAAGCGTGATGATATATTTATTTATTATTTTTTATTCTTAACACTTACGTATATAGGGTAGGTGGCTCAGTGGTATCGAGGATCTTGAGAACCCTGGTTGGATCCCCACAGCCGACAAACAATTTTCACCAATTTAAAATCTACCCCTGTGGCTCCCCCTCCACTAATATCTTTGGAGGCCGTAACTTGACGGCTAGTTTACGCGCATAAATATATCACTTACCGAGATCTGCTACTGAAGAGTACCACATCCAGTAATGGTTAAAAAGCGTGATGATATATTTATTTATTATTTTTTATTCTTAACACTTACGTATATGGGGTAGGTGGCTCAGTGATATCGAGTCGGCCTGTGGATCTTGAGAACCTTGGTTCGATCCCCACAGACGACAAACAATTTTCATCAATTTAAAAATCTACCCCTGTGGCTCCTCCACTAATATCTTTGGAGGCCGTGATTTAACGGCTGGTAACCACACTTCACGCGAAGAAATATATCACTTACCGAGATCTGCTACTGAAGAATGCCACACCCAATAATGGATGAAAGGCGTGATGATATATTTATTTATTATTTATTCTTAACACTTATGTACGTATATGGGGTAGGTGGCTCAGTGGTATCGAGTCGGCATGTGGATCTTGAGAACCTTGGTTCGATCCCCACTGCCGACAAACAATTTACACTAATTTAAAATGTACCCCTGTGGCTTCTCCACTAATATCTTTGGAAGCCGTGATTTAACGGCTGGTAACCGCACTTCACGCGTATAAATATATCTCTTATCGAAATCTGCTACTGAAGAGTGCCACACCCAGTGAAGGGTAAAAGGCATGATGATATATTTATTTTATTTATTTATATGTTACATATCTATATATTTATTTTTATTTTTACTAACGTATAAGACGAGCATGTTAACATGTTATCAAGTATTTAATTCAAAGCTGTTAACGATAAGGCATTGTAAATCATTGAATTCGATTGCCCGATTAAGATAAATAAACCGTCTAGTAGTAGCTCTTAATTCATCGTTTAGCCTCTTCTTATTCTTGCGTAAGAAGCACTTGAATATCATATCGATGATGTACTCGTCTCAATGATACCATGGATAATATTATCGAGAAATTACGAGTTTTCGTTGTTGAAAATAATGCTTCGGGCATCAGACTTCGAATCTGTGTAGAATTACAGTTCTTGCGTCACAGTGAAAGTGCAGTTTGGTTTCATTATCAGATCCGGGTTTCAATTGTACAAAGGTTTCATTCCGATTTGATAACACTGTTACTGTTATCTGTTGTGATAGAAGCTTAAGTAAAACATATACAGGGTGTTTCAGGACTAGTGTAACAAACTTTAACAGCTTATTCCTGAGGTAATTTTGAGCAGAAAATGTCATATAAACGTAGGTCCTATTCTTTCTAGTTACCAAAATACAAGAGGTTGAAGTTCTATAAATAACACGACATTTTCAAATTTTTGTAATCAAGATACTTTCGGAAAACAAGAATTTTATTGAAAAGGGTAAAAGGTTATTTGTCTTAATTAAAAATTGTTGTACTTTTGATTGTATTATTGTTTCATAATGGATGGTTATAGTACTGCTGAATATGCAGATATGATTTTTATTTATGGATTATGTAATGGTAATGCCCGTTATGCGTCCAGAGAATACCAAGACAGATATTCAAATAGAAGCCAACTTTCCCATCCCCTATTTGCGCGCATTTTTGTTTGCCGAAAGTATCTTGATTACAAAAATTTGAACATTTCATGTTATTTATAGAACTTCAACTTCTTGTATTTTGGTAACTAGAAGGAATAGGACCTATGTTCATATGACATTTTTGGCTCAAAATGACCTCAGGAATAAGCTGTTAAAGTTTATTACACTAGTCCTGAAACACCCTGTATATTATAATGTATTGTACCTATTACTGGATGTGGCACTCTGCCGTAAGCAGATCTTACTATTATTTAATAAATAAATATATTTTCACGCCTTTTACCCATTACTGAGTGTGGCATTCTGTCGTAAGCAGATCTCGGTAAGTGATATATTTATGAGCTTGAAACCGTCAAATCACAGCCCCCAAAGATATTAGTAGAGGGAGAGCCACAGGGGTAGATTTAAATTGTTTGTCGGCTGTGGGGATCGAACCAGGGTTCTCAAGATCCACAGGTCGACTCGATACCACTGAGCCACCTACCCCATTATTATTACCTTATTACTGATAATGATAAAGTTAATGACAATATTTATTTTTCATGATTACCACCATTTTCTTAATGCATTTTATTATCGTAGGAAGCTGTTTATATAAAACTATTACTTTTTAATCAATGCTTTACGAAGCTGTCACATCTTTTACCCATTATTGGTTGTAGCACTCTGCCGTAGCAGATCTCGATATATGATACATTTATGTGCGTGAAATGCAGTTACTAGACCTCAAATTGCAGCTCTCAAAGATGTTAGTGGTGGGAGAGCCACAGGGGTAGTTTTAATCTGGTGAAAATTGTTTGTTGGTTGTGGGAATCGAACCCGGGTTCTCAAATCCACAGGACGACTTGATACAGAAGTTGTCAGTGAGATGTTAGAAATAAAAATAAATAAATAAATATATCATCACACCTTTCACCCATTATTGGTTGTGACACTCTGCCATATCAGATCCCGGTATGTGATATATTTATGAGCGTGAAGTGCGGTTACCGGTCGTCAAATCACGGTTCCCAAAGATTAACAAATAAAATACATTTAAGTTTTTTTTTCTGAAAATATTGAAAATGCAATTTTACAGACATGTAAAATAAATTTGATGACGTAATTATCAAGACTTTTGACATGCTCTATAGATCATGCTTTCCTTACAATAAAAGTGAGGAGTTACTGTACTAAAAGCAAGAGTTCCCGCGTTCAAATCCCACAGACTTATACTTAAAAATTATAATTGTGCCGGAGTGATTCAAATTCTAAAATAAGCTACTATAATTGCGATTAACTTCAAGGAAATAGCAGAAAGACAGCGTTGTATCAGGCCGTTTTAATTGTACCATTTTAACAGTTTGAGTGCCGCTGGTGTAACCATTACTAAGCTTAAATAGCTACTTAGACAGTATTAATTTTAAACGATTGAAAAAGTCCATTATTAGAAAGTACTGTTCACATATATCTAGTATTGTACAATTAAGACAAATGACAGTGAAATCAAGCCACCTGGGCACCCAGAAACTCAACAGCAACAGTCCAGTTGCAGTAGGCCATGCCCACCCGATATTCAACTGTTCTGTATGTAATGTTGGCCAGTCGCCCAGCCTACGTGGAATGCCCGTGATGACGTCATGGCGTTGGCTCGACAGTTGACTGCGGGCATGGAGAAACAGCTAAACATCGTATTTCGTGACTGTCGTTTGTTCTGTATGCGAGAATGCGTCATCGAATAGATCTCCGCTTTCCCCTCCGGCGAGGAAGAATTCTTTAAGAGTTTAAGACATTTTACCATAGCGTCATAAATACACTTCTTAAATTAATCCATTTTTTTATACCCTTTTCTTAGAGAGGCACTATCCCCCACTGCCATTTCTTCCCTAATCATTGCTTCTTAATCAATTATGTATTTATTTAATTACTTTTTTTTGTTAAGTAAATATTTATTTAAAGTAAATTAAATTAAATTAATATGCTTTAACGACTTAACAATGTAAATATGTTTCCCTCGTAAAGTGTGGCTACCAGCCGTCAAATCACAACCCTAATGTTTTAATTTAATACGGTGAAAATCAGAATTTATGTAGTAGGTGGCTCAGTGGTATCGAGTCGGCCTGTGGATTTAAGAACAATTTTCACCAATTTAAAACTACCCCTGTGACACCCCTCCTCTAACATCTTTAGGGGCCGTGATTACACGCGAAAAATATATCACTTACCGAGATCTGCAACTGAAGAGTACCACATCCAGTAATGGGTTAAAGGCGTGATGATATATTTATATTTTTAGAAAATCTGAATTTCGATTTATATTGATTTCTAAATTAATATCAAAGACCCTTTTATCTCTGTCCAGATAAACTGACAGTTAATTAATCTGTCAGATAAATAAAGAAATATTACACAGGAATCATTAAATATCAAGTAGGCACCATGTATTGATAAACGGATAATTTATTACAAATAAATGAATAGATGATGCTAGAATAATCGTGAATCTTTGCGGAATCCATATTAAACTTTGACACTATGGATCATAGTATTCTAAATACGCGTGCGCCAATTCAACATCACATGATCATTTTTTGTTGATGCAGAAATTTATTTTTATATTTTAAAAATATTGATGAGTCATTCTACTATGTTGGCCAATTTCAATTTTCTATATGCAAATATTTATTGGTAGGTGTATGATAAGAAAAAAATTCCTAGAATTTTTTGACTAACATTTTCGTGAGAAAATTTCAAGATTTCAATTTTCGGAATAGCTGTATTTGACAGGATTAAGTTTCGATTTATTTATAAGTATTTATTTGAATACATACATACATAACATCACGCTATATCCTATTAAATGGGGTAGCACGAACCCGTCAACATTCTCATCTTGACACACGATCCTCCATACGAACTCTTTCTTTCCTCACAACCAAAATCCATCAACACGCAACAAACATTCATCCATTCGCTCCTGTACACCTGTTTCGTAAATCTTCACTTACGCCCACTTCTCTAACAACGAATCTATAAGAAATGAAGGCAGCATCGCCTGCGCTTGTTTAAAAAAATAAATGAATAAAAATAAAATATTAAGATGTAAAAATGTGAGAAGGCAACTCACATCACGCAGATGTATTGCACATAACTGACTTTTATATTTACAGCAAATTTATGAATTATTTTATTTTTAAAACATCAAAAGTTTAATCAACATTTACTGATAATATTTTATCAGGGTTTCTGATACACCTAAATATTTAGAATATTCCTGCTATCAAAAACAAGATCAAATAAAAGTATAAGTTTTATTCATTTATTAATATGCGTTGCAGAAATTTGTCATTATATACTATTTTTCTATGCTGCTATTCAAGTACTTTTATTTCAAAATCTATATTAGAAAAAAAATTAATATCAAAGTAGTAAGCAGCACTAACATTTTAAATTTATTAGTTAGGTTAAAGTTAAAAATAATAATTCTCTAGGTTATGTTATAAAACTATTTTTTTTACAATTATTTTATATTAGTTATTTACATTGCAAGACCGTTATACAGAAATTTACAGGCGAGCATAGAAAGGTAACGGGCGAGCGCTAGCGAACCTGTTATCTGTGTGAGCCTGTAAATTTTAGTTAACGGTCGAGCATTGTACAATGTTTTATGTGCATTTGAATCGCAATATATGTATATTTAATAAAATTAATTGCAATAGTATAACGCAATAAATAAAATGTTCAATCAAGGTAGACTTTGAAAATCTGACAGATTTTGTTTAATATTTAAGTGTCAAACGTTTAAAATAAGATATGTTGTCATGATAACCAATGTCAACAGCCCGTTATAATTTTTACACGGGCTAGCACGTTATAAGTCTCGTAACCCCTAGAGACAGACTTAAGTAAACAGTTCATTACGATTCAAATGTACGTAAAATAAATAAATATATCATCACGCCTTTTATCCATTACTGGGTGTGGTACTCTGCCTGAGCAGATTTTGGTAAGTGATATATTTTTTCGCGTGAAGTGCGGTTATTAGCCGTCAAATCACGACCCCCAAAGATATTAGTGGAGGGAAAGCCACAGGGGTAGATTTAAATTGGTGAAAATTGTTTGTCAGCTGTGGGGATCGAACCAGGGTTCTCAAGATCCACAGGTTGACTCGATACTACTGAGCCACCTACCCCATAATTATTTTATTATAAAATATAAACGTGAGCCCAGAAATAACAGTTGAATTGATAGATTTTTACATTTGATAAACCTCGAAAAATAGTAGCACAAATTTGAACCTTGTACTCGGGATATAGGAAAAGTTTATAATCTATTAAAATTACAATTGAATTAGTTTAGTTTGGAGCACTTATGAGGTTGAATAAATACGTAGGTTGGTGTAGCAAGGTGGCAAGAACCTTAAGATTAGGACCCCTCCCCTCCACCTCTGCCCCTCGTTTCTTTTGTTACGAAAGTTCTAGATATTTCTGTTGCAATATTGTGAAATGTTGTTTGGTCTTATTACAAGCACGAAAATCGAGTCGCCCTAAACAAAGAAAGAAATGCCAATAATATTTCAGTTCGTTGTTAATTGCGCAATAAAGATTAAATTTACGATATACATTATTTATAACTTTTTATCTGTAAGATAACGAAGTGTTTATCAATATTGGTATTGCCTTGATTTGGTCGTGAAAATATTTTGGTTTTTTTTCTTATGTTTAGTTTAAGGAAATATAAATATTTAATATTTAATGTGCGAGAAATATGTAGTTTATAATAAGTAGTAGGTATATTAAAGACAAACTGTAATTTTAGCACAGAAGTACTCAAACTTTTTCTCTATAATACAACCTGTTGCACTTGTAAATTTTATTGTAAGTGAAAATGAAAATGTGATTTTGAAAGATTTGGACGCTTTTGAATAAATAAATATATAATTTCGCCTTTTACCCATTACTGGGTGTGGCACAGAAGTACTCAAACTTTTTTTCAACCAGTATAGCATAGGAAAACGTTTCTATAATACCACTTGTTGCACTTGCAAATTTTATTGTAAGTGAAAATGAAAATGTGTTTTTGAAAGATTTGGACGCTTTTGAATAAATAAATATATAATTATGCCTTTTACCCATTACTGGATATGGCACTCTGTCATAGCAGAGCTTGGTAATTAATTTTGCGTGTGAAGTGCGGTTACCAGTCGTCAAATCAAGACCTCTAATTATGTTAAGTCTCACAGGGGTAAATTTAATGTGGAGGAAAGTTTGTCGGTAGCGAGATTCGAACTCGGGTTCTCAAATTTACAAACCGATGTGATTTCGCTGAGCTAGTTACCCCATAAAACAACATACATATATAATTGAAATCTATATTGAAAATTGGGGTACTACCAGGATTTGAACCGGTAATATGCTTTAAACTAAGATACGATTTCTATGTAATTCAAATAATATTTTATTCGAATTTTTCCTGTTTATAAATCAATTTGATTGCACCAATTGTTACGTATTTACTTAAAATACTAATTAAATTAAAAAACAATTGTATTATTGAGAAAAAAAATGAATATAACAAAAGGTTTAAACCTGGGACCTTTGAACATGGTGGCCGTAGTTCAAAGCTTCCAGGTTCAAATCCTCAAATTTGCCACATTAAAGTTACCCTTGTGGTTCTTCTATTAGTATCTTTGGTGACCGTACTTTGACGGCTGGTTACATGCGCAAAATTCCACAGCCAGTATTGGATAAAAGACTTGAAGTATAATTGAATTTAATTTAATTAATTGTTAAGTAATTAAATAAGTATAAATAATTTGATTAATAAAATAATTGAGTAATTGAATTTGTGGGCTTTTAATAAGTTTCATCAGTTGCGCAATAATGATTTGTGCGCCAAAAATAATCAATAGTTTCCACATTCGGGGAAATTTAGTGATGGTGCCCCGAATAACGTCCGCCTCTGTTTCCGGCAAGTCGATACCAGTCACAGAGTCGGCTTTGACCAGACGGAAACCAGTGGAGGCCGAATGACGTCACCAGTCATGTGAGTTATCAGTGTTCCTTCTGTCAGGCCACAGCGTATGAAACTGACAGCAGGAAAACAATCCTAGGTGGCTGGCGGCTGGCGGCTGTGGTATCCCCCCAGTACGATAACAAAACACTACCGACATCGAGGATTCAGTCTTAGTTTGGTGGTCATACGGTACGGATTACGATTGTGATCTTCGACTGTTTTGTGTGTGTGTAGTTTGTTTAGTGCAGTGCTTTGTTTAGAACTGCGTTTTTGTTTCTGCCGTCCAAGGTAATTTGATATTAATGCGTATTTTTCTCCGTAGTATAGTAGGTTAGTTACGTGTGAGAATGGCCTCTAAGGACACGTGTTCGTGGGATTTGTCATTGCGGTTGCTCTCATGCCATTTTATTGACTTTGACAGCCGGTATATCAAGAATGTAATTACATTATTTACCTTATTTAAACATACTTCAATAGTTTTTTCTACTTCATTTGTTTTGGCTTTCTTAGGTGTATTTATTACTTTGTATCTTTAGACACAAACAACAACATTTATTTTAATAAAAGAATATAATTTATTTAATGAAAATTACTTTTGTTTTATCCGATTATTTATTGCTTCATTTATTTCTCAGTAACCATAGAAAAAAAAAACACAATTATTTATTTTAAACTTACTTTAGTAATAGTTATATATACAACTAGAAATAGCGCAAAACTTTTTTCATAAAATTGAAATTTGATTCAAACACTGAAACAGGAATATATCAATCAAATGCGTGAAAAAAGAAACACATAATATTTTTCATATTAATATTACATCGATTTATAATTATTATTATTCACGCGAAAAAATATATCACTTACCGAGATCTGCTTAGGCAGAGTGCCACATCCAGTAATGGGTAAAAGGTGTGATGATATATTTATTTATTTATTTTATTATTTCCACTAGTAATAAAATTTAAGCCAAGGTTCGTCAGTTCGAATCCGCCTGTCGACAATGTGTGATTTGTCGTTAAAATATAAAATACAGTTATATGTATTTATCACAATCGGGCGCTATAAGCTAGTCACTTATACGCCTTAAATAATGTAGCATTCGACTACGAAAACCGGCAGTACGGCAGTGTAAAAACTGCGGCTCGGTGTGTCCGGTAGGCCCAGGCTCGATTTGGGCTGTAGTGCCATTAGAAGAAGAAGAATAAAATTTAAATAATCTCGAGTTCGAATCTCACTCAGGCTAAAAATTATATAAACTACTACATTGCGGCCTCGGTGAGTGCGGACCCTGTACTGTAATTGGGATTAAGTTCATGCTGTACAGCGTAACATAAATAAATAAATAAATATGAAATGAAACCAATGAGCACTCACGATTCTTCTTCATTTATTTCGTCAAAAAAGGGCGATTTTTATTATCAGTATGCTAAAAAAATAAAAATGTTGGAGAGCAATATTAATAATTGTGTATGACGTTAACCTTCTGATTGTTTTTATTTATTTAAAGCAAGTTTAAAATTTAAGTTTAATTGGTGCGACTGACCATAAAAAAATCGTAAAATATGTTTTTTAAATTGTGGTAACATTATTGCGCATTTTATAGTTCGAGAACCTCTCTTATGAAGTCAACAACTTTATTTGCTTTGAAATTAACATAAAACATTTAACTTCTAAACACTTAGCAATTATGTATTAAATATCCAAAAAATACTCACAGATCCGGTATATACCGGGTGGTAAATCGAAGACGCACCATAGTATTTTCAATGCTGTTTTTGAAATGTTCATTTATTGGCGTCCCTAATTATTTTATATCAAAGAATTTAATTAGTTTATTGTAGAGATATCTGCATTTTTTAACACTAATTAATTTGTAATTTACTTTATCTGAAACCGGAAGAATAATGGAAATAATTATTGGTACTTTTTTTAATCATCAGTGCCATGAAATAACAAAACAAATGTACTAACTAAAAGTTATTGTTTCTATCTGTCATTATTATAATAATAAATATATTATCATGCCTTTTACCCATTCCTGTGTGTGGCACTCTGCCTAAGCAGATTTCGGTAAGTGATATATTACGTCACGTGAAATGCGGTTACCAGCCGTCAAATCACGGCCCTCAAAGATATTAGTGGAGGAGTCACAGGGGTAAATTTAAATTGGTGAAAATTGTTTGTCGGCTGTGGGGATCAAACCAGGGTTCTCAAGATCCACAGGCCGACTCGATACTACTGAGCCACCTACCCCATATGGGGGTTATTGTTTCTATCATTAAATAAATGTTCATGTATTAAATAAAATAAACTGTTGATTAATATCACATTTGTTTTGTTATTTCTTGGCACTAACAATTTCAAGAAAATTGTCAATAAATATTTTCGTAATTTTTCCGGTACCAGGTAGATGAAAAATGCAATTAACTATTTAATTTATTTGATGTAAAAAAAAATTAGGGAAGTCAATTGGTTTTTTCAGATTTTAATTCAATTATCCCAAAAATCTTTAATCGTAGGATTATTAAAACGAAAATTTACATACATATGTATTTTGACCCACTGAATCCAGTGGTGCAATCTTCAAATGCATATGACTTCTGGTTTTCGAGAAAATGTTAAAAAACCGCTTTTTGCGATTTTTTTGGCGGAAAATTGAAAAAAAATAAAAATCGCTGAAACTATGTTTATAAGTTAACTGAAGCACGAGAAAATTAATGCCGTTGAGCGCATTTTCATATCATATTTAGTTTTTGAGATACAGCCTCGGAAAAGTAGAAAAACTGAAAAATTCGAAAAATTTCACTTTTCCGGAGGCTATATCTCAAAAACTAAACAAGATATGGAAATGCGCTCAACGGCGTTGAATTCCCCGTGTCCGAATTGACTTGTAAGCAAATTTTCATACAATTTTATGCAATTTAATATTTTTAATTATTTCCTAAGGGGTACCCCTTTGGTTTTTTCAGATTTTAATTCAATTATCCCAAAAATCTTTAATCGTAGGATTATTAAAACGAAAATTTACATACATATGTATTTTGACCCACTGAATCCAGTGGTGCAATCTTCAAATGCATATGACTTCTGGTTTTCGAGAAAATGTTAAAAAACCGCTTTTTGCGATTTTTTTTGGCGGAAAATTGAAAAAAAATAAAAATCGCTGAAACTATGTTTATAAGTTAACTGAAGCACGAGAAAATTAATGCCGTTGACCGCGTTTTCATATCACATTTAGTTTTTGAGATATAGCCTTGGAAAAGTAGAAAAACTGAAAAATTCGAATAATTTCACTTTTCCGGAATCTATATCTCAAAAACTAAACAAGATATGGAAATGCGCTCAACGGCGTTGAATTCCCCATGTCCGAATTGACTTATAAGCAAATTTTCATACAATTTTATGCAATTTAATATTTTTAATTATTTCCTAAGGGGTACCCCTTTGTTTTTTTCAGATTTTAATTCAATTATCCCAAAAATCTTTAATCGTAGGATTATTAAAACGAAAATTTACATACATATGTATTTTGACCCACTGAATCCAGTGGTGCAATCTTCAAATGCATATGACTTCTGGTTTTCGAGAAAATGTTAAAAAACCGCTTTTTGCGATTTTTTTGGCGGAAAATTGAAAAAAAATAAAAATCGCTGAAACTATGTTTATAAGTTAACTGAAGCACGAGAAAATTAATGCCGTTGAGCGCGTTTTCATATCACATTTAGTTTTTGAGATATAGCCTCGGAAAAGTAGAAAAACTGTAAAATTCTAAAAATTTCACTTTTCCGGAGGCTATATCTCAAAAACTATTTGATATTTTTATATAATGGATATATATCATTGCAAAAATATGACGATATATATCAAAATAAATATCATGATATATATCGATCGATATATATCTTCGAACCCTGGTGTATCACGAACGTAAATTGTCTTTGTTCCTCTTACACTATTGCAGGTCTCGCCTTCGACTCGCGCTGCAATTACCGTGTTCGAGTAACAAATAATCACTTTACGCTCTTAATACACAAATAACTATTCCACTTGACATGGATATGCCTTTACTTTTTTTCTCAATTGTGCAAGAAGGAAATTTTACTTTATATCAGAACCGTGAACAAAATTATTTGAATTTTCGTTAAAACAATTTAGTTGAATGAATTTATTATTATGAGTCATTCTATTTAGTGCCCACCTGGCCAATTAGATCATCATTCATGCTCAAATATAAATACGCAAATTCTTGGAAATAGGTAAAGAAAAAAAACAATTACTCATAGTTACATTGCAAATGTAACTTTTAAGTATACTTATATATACTTCTTTGCCAATATTTCGTTTTATCAAAAAAACAAAATCATTATCAATAAACAAATATTAATTTTCCTTATACGTAGAACTATTTGTTTAATAAACACTTCATAGAAAATAAAAATTGAAACTAAATAAAATTCTAGAAGTTGTATGAATTTGATAATGGCGGCAAGATTAAAGGGAATTCCTGTAATTCTTATATTACTACGCCATAAGACTTCAAAGAATAACTTTAATAGTCTATAATAACAATAATACTATATCATAAATATTTGTTTATTTTCATAATTATTATAAGAAAATAATTACAGAAAATAAAAACGTAAATAGTAATTAGTTCAAGAATAATTAAAAAGACATATTTTTTTTAATTTCACCAGGAACCCTCAAAATGTCAGAGATTAAACATTTATTCATAACAGGAACCTCATTCCAATTACTGTTAACTAAAATCTGCAACAGCAGAGCTGTCAAATTCGACATTAGCCCCAATGGCTTATAAATAAAAATAAGTACATTAGTGGGCGTAGCCCTCTGTTCAAACAGATCTCGATAAGTGATATATTTTTGCACTTGAAGTACGTTTACCAGCCGTAAAATCACAGCCCCAAAGATGTTAGTGGAGGGGGCGTCAATAGGGGTAGTTTTAATATGATGAAAATTGTTTGTCGCCCTTTGTGGGAATCGAACAACGTGTATGCTAGGTAACAAAAGACGATAGCAAATAAAATGATGATTACGTATATATGAGAACTAATATCTTTGGGGTCCGTGATTTGACGGCTGGTAACCGCACTTCACGCGAAAAAAATATATTTACCGAAATCTGCTTAAGCAAAGTGCCACATTCGGTAATGGGTAAAAGGCGTGATGATATATTTATTTATATGAGAACCAATAAAATCACAAATTTGTTTAAAATTGAACCAATGAAATGAAAGCTTTTTGATAGTTTTCTACTAATGAAATTAATAAGTGATAATTTTCCACTGTAATTAAGTCTGCTTGGTAATAAATAAATGTTATTATCATAAATGTCAATTAAAAAAAATATTGAAATAGCAAATTATCGATGAGGAACAGCTTCTACAGAAGAAATTGTTCCTTGTTAAATATAACTAGTAATATTATAATTGTCAGATAATATTTATTTATTTTATTAAAATTATGACATTTATAATTATTATTTAAAAAAAATTAAGATACATTAAAATGTATGATTTTTGTTTGTTGATCCGATATCAAATGACAAAAATGTCATGTTTATACATAAATGAGCAGAATTATCGAATATTGATTGAGAAAAACAAAATTTTTCTAGTTACAATTCTAAGAAAAAAATGCCAAATAATTGACGTCACAAAAATAAGAATATAATAATATTCAATTTGAATTCTGTCCACATGCAATTCAATTGCATTCTATTCTATCTATCATTTGTTCCATACATTTTTACGATTTCATTTTATTAGCACAGGTAGCTCAGTGGTATCGAGTCGGCCTGTGGATTTCATTCCCACGGCCGACAAACAATTTTTACCAATATAAAACTACCCTTGTGGCTCCTCCACTAACATTTTTGGGAACCGTGATTTGACGACCGGTAATATGTGAAGAAATATATTACGTATTGAGATTAGTTTCGGCAGAGTAATGAGTAAAAAGCATGATGATATATTTATTTTATTTTAAAGTTTTGATTAATTAAAATTAATAATAAATAACTGCATTCTTACGTGAAACGAGGTATAGTTTGCAATTAACAAATGCATCCTCAAAACAAAATAAATCATCAATTCTTTTGTCAACCTACTAGATGTAAACTGTAAAGTAAAACACGTGGTCACAACTCTCAATTGTTTATTTCGGCTATTGTCCTTTGACGTATGTAGCCAGGTCAGTCAACTGGCCCGATATGGTGTCCTGTGGCCCCCACAAACATCAAAGTGGCCATGACGTCGATGGTGTTTTGTCATTTTATTGTCCCAACTCGTGATAAACGGAACGATGTTCCTTTGTTTCATATCGCTACTTTGTTTTCGACATTATCATATTTTAATGGACTACGTCAAACGCAATTAGGAAATGCGTTTTTCCAGTTTTTCAACAAAGTCTTTTAGTTTTAAACTCATAAATTATAAATAAAATAAATAAATAAATATATCATCACGCCTTTTACCCATTACTGAGTGTGGCACTCTGCCTAAGCAGATCTCGGTAAGTGATATATTTTTTCGCGTGAAGTGCGGTTACCAGCCGTCAAATCACGGCCCTCAAAGATATTATAAATAAACAAATAACAGATGTTTGCAACTATTATCTTTGATTGACTTATCATTATTAATATCAATATTTAAGTTACATTTAGTGTTAATTATTATTTATTTATTTCTATCTTATCTTGAATATTACCAATAAAAATATGTCAGTATTTGAATACATATCTCTGTTATTTAATAACAAAAAAACCTATTTATTATTTTATTTATTTTGCTACTTTTTCGAATTTCTTAAACTATATATTCAACTTGAGTTAACAGTACACGATGTTTGATATTTTCATATTGAATATTAATTTATTTAATAAATAAATATTGAAAATTATTTTGTCTGTTTTACAAAGAACCTTAAAAATGTCTTTTAAACAACTAAATTTTTATTAAGACTCTTGTTTTGTTCTGTACCAGAAATATAATTAGTTAATAAACAAAAAATCAAAAAATGATTTTTTTTAAATCAGGCTAACTCTGACTTGTATTTTTAATACAAGATGACAATAATATTTTATAAATTGAAATACAGGGTGTTTTACAACTTAGAGCAAAAAATTATAGGGTATATTCTGTACGACGTGCTGATCATGAAACAAAAAGAATGTTTTTAAAATTCGAAAAATTAAGGGTTGTTAACCTAAACATTTTTTGTAGTACTGCACTGGATTCGCTTTCCTATTAAACACAAACAATGAAGTAGGTATCAACTACGAAAGAATAATTACACAATTCAATTATTAGCAGTTATTTATAATAGAATCTGATTTAATTAATAACTTTAACATAATCATCCACCCAGTGGCAGTGGCAACAAAAAATTTTGGACTGGGAAACATGGAAAATAGTTTTGCGATTAAAAAAAAATTCTTTTTGTTTCATGATCAGCACGTCGTACAGAATATACCCTTTAATTTTTTGTTCTAAGTTGTGAAACAGCTTGTATAAATTAATTAATGTAAAACAGGAAATTATCAAAAACCAGACATTTAAATAAATTCAACACACCTTTGGTCTTCTTAAAGAAGGTTACAATTGAACAATAGTAAATTATCCATATCTTAAAGAACAATTATTATCATCATGCTATAATAATAGCAGTTAAAATGCCGACTACATAATTATGTTTTTGTCTAACCACCATTTCCGTTAAACCATACACGAAACGTATAAAAAAACAAAGCAGATAAATATAAATATCGCATTTGCGTCAAGGGAAAATACGTTTTCCCAGGAAAATAAACGACATACGACATTGCAAAATGTGAACGTTTGTGTGTGTATGTGTATATGTGTGAGTTAGTACGGGTATCCACACCTACATAAGACGGTAACATTGATAATTGTGAAACACAGCGATGGTACAGTATTTACTTATAGATAATAGAGCTTATCGTTGTTGCAAGTAGTGATAACTTTAGCTAAAAATAAAGATTACCTGTGCGTTCAAATAAATCTGCAATGATCGAATTTTTGTTCTGTTCTCGTTATTAAATAAAAAAATTTGATGTGGACACCACATGACTTCCTTGTACGCGTATTAAACTATAGATATTTTTTTAATTGCACATATTTGACATTAAATCTTTTATTTTCTTATTTTTTGTTCTAATCCATAGCAAACTTAATTACAAAAAAAAGAAATATAAATAAATAAATAAATATATCATCACGCCTTGTACCCATCACTGGGTGTGGCACTCTGCCTAAGCAGATCTCGGTAAGTGATATATTTATGCGCGTGAACAGCAGTCAAATCACGGCCCTCAAAGATGTTAGTGGAGGGGGAGCCACAGGGGTAGATTTAAATTGGTGAAAATTGTTTGTCGGCTGTGGGGATCGAACCAGGGTTCTCAAGATCCACAGGCCGACTCGATACCACTGAGCCATCTCGTTATTAAATAAAAAAATCTGATGTGGACACCACATGACTTCCTTGTACGCGTATTAAACTATAGATATTTTTTTAATTGCACATATCTGACATTAAATTATTTCTCTTCTTTTCGGTTCTCAGATTTCAGTTGAAATACGCATTTTGGCCCTCCCTGAATCCATTTTGACTAATTTCGTCGTGCCGTCTGTACATACGTATGTATCTCGCTTAACTCAAAAACGGTAAGCCGTAGAAAATTGAAACTTTATATTTAGGACTGTTATAACATCTAGTTGTGCACCTCCCTTTTTGGTCATTATACAACTACCGGAAGTGGTACTTTACTTGAAGCCTATAATAGATTTTCATGAAAAACTATATTCAAATATAATTTAAAACTTTCCAAATTTGATATATAAGACTATTATATCAATGGAAATAACATATTAGATTTTGGTTAAAATAGACTAACCGGAAGTGGCACATTACATGAAGCTGCTAACAGTTTTCCTTGAAAAAAATTGTATTATTTTAATTTTAGAAATAAATGCTGCAAATAAAAGTTTTAGAGAATTAAATTCTGCGTCTAGCACATTAAGAATTTTTAAATTAGCTTTTTGCATAAACGAGATATCTAAATTTAAATATTATATATATTTTTTTTATTAAAAAAAAATAAGTTTGCTATGGATTAGAACAAAAAATAAAAGATTTAATGTCAAATATGTGCAATTAAAAAACTATCTATAGTTTAATACGCGTACAAGGAAGTCATGTGGTGTCCACATCAGATTTTTATAAAACTAATAAACGCTGTAAAGTTGGAAATAAAACTTTGTACGCGACACGCTTGCCGGGCTTGTAACTTACTATTACCGAAAAATAATTTGTAATAATTTGAAGAAACTATGTTGAACATAATGTTTTGAAGAATTCGTTTCTTATCGTACACATTACGTATAAGTGGCAATGTAATAGTGGTCACTAAAAGCTGATAAAAGTCCAAAAGTGCTTCTTGTAAACCACATCACAATCTCACTACCAACAACCTCTTCAAACTTGGAATTGGTGCCGGAAGGTGGTGAGAAATCTCCGAAGTCTCCGCCGGAAAAATAACCAAGAATTTATCCATACTTCCTTCATTTTTAACCAAATGTAATCGGAGATAACTAAACAGTTGAGTACGATTGACGATTGTAAAACCGCAATATTAATAACTGTTGGGCGGTGGGATTAGTAGCGTCGCCAGCGACGGTATGGCAGACAGACGTCTGTCTGTTCGTCGTCCGGTCCGTCGCCGCCGTATCAGCGAGTGCCATGAAGTATCCGAGGCATTTCCGATCGGACATTCCTGACGGTTTCATGCCGCTGTTAGTTGCGGATTGCGTTAGCACGTGCGGTCGACACGTGGTGCCAATATGATTGAAACTCTAAATTAGAGTGGTTTAATGAAATTTATTTGTTATTATAAATAAATAAATATATAACAACAAAGACAAAAGACATAGCCAAGTGTTTACTTTATATTTTTATTAAACCTTGTTTCACCAAGTGTTGGATGACAATGACTAAAGTTAATTTATATTATGACAGAAAAATTCTGATGACGCCTGGATTCGAACCAGGGACCTTCCGCATACCGGGCAGAGATGCTAACCGCTACACCATGTCACCTGTGTTCGAAATATGGCATCAACTGAATTTTTCTGTCACAGTGTCTAAGCGTAGCGTTGTTGGATGACAATTAATTTTGTCTTTGTTGTTATTTAGATTGCTATTGCGTAGCTTTCCCTTTTTTCGGTAGATGGCATGGCCAGTTCCACAAAACTTCTCATGTCATCTTACTAGTTTGTTAGAGATCTTATTCTCTGCTGGCACAGTTCTTCGTCACCAGCTTCTTCACATGAACTTTGTTCTATGTGAAGAAGTGAGTTATACCATACTGATGAGCTCTAATAAGAGCGAAACGCGTCTATGGTTACTAACTGTGCTGGCCAGCCTCTGACGATGCCCTCATAAGGTGACTCGGAGGCTGAATTTTGTGAAACATAGCCAAGTGTTTACTTTATATTTTTATTAAACCTTGTTTCACCAAGTGTTGGATGACAATTAATTTTGTCTTTGTTGTTATTTAAATTGCTATTGCGTAGCTCTCCCTTTTTTTCGGTAGATGGCATGACCAGTTCCACAAAACTTCTCATGTCATCTTACTAGTTTGTTAGAGATCTTATTCTCTGCTGGCACAGTTCTTCGTCACCAGCTTCTTCACATGAACTTTGTTCTAGGTGAAGAAGTGAGTTATACCATACTGATGAGCTCTAATAAGAGCGAAACGCGTCTATGGTTACTAACTGTGCTGGCCAGACTCTGACGATGCCCTCATAAGGTGACTCGGAGGCTGAATTTTGTGAAACATAGCCAAGTGTTTACTTTATATTTTTTAAAATAAATATATCATCATGCCTTTTACCTATTACTGGGTGTGGCACTCTGCCTAAGCAGATCTCGGTAAGTGATATATTTATGCGCGTGAACAGCAGTCAAATCACGGCCCTCAAAGATGTTAGTGGAGGGGAGCCACAGGGGTAGATTTAAATTGGTGAAAATTGTTTGTCGGCTGTGGGGATCGAACCAGGATTCTCAAGATCCACAGGCCGACTACCCCATTATTATTATTTTGAATTTATATAATTTTATTTTTAAAATTAATGATTTAATTTTTATAATTATTAGTAATTGAATTTCAGGCTTTAGCGGAAAAAAATAGTTATTTTTGTATAAGTACGCAAAATTTTGTTTTTTTTTTTGGTTGCGCATGAGAATGTTACTTTTAGTCGAATAAAAAATGTCATTCGAAGGCGCCAAAAAACAAGAATTTTGCCCACGAAATACAAACAACATTTTTTCTACAACTGTAAATGAAGAATAATACAATAATTATTGATTTAATTAAGTAAATTGAAGAAAAACAAACAATAATATGAATACTATTGATGTATTGTAACTACTGGAACCTGACAACAAATAATTTGGGAGCATGCGCGAAATACAAATTTTGCGCACTAGAATACGAAACAGTGCACAAAATACTTGTTTTGCCCTTTAGGATGCATAATAATGCGCAAAATTCATGTTGCCATGGTAATGTAAATGATGCACAAAATCACTTACTTCGCGTATTGATATTAGTGAAAAAAATAAACATTTTTTGACAGTTGTTACTAATGAAACCTGACGAAAAATAATGTTCACTTTCAATCCGTTTTTGTAGAACCTACATCATAAAACAATGTAAAAACATTTGACTGTAGAATCTACACATAATTCATGACGTCATTATTTAGTTTCCTTTGCCATCTTGATCTCAAATTCCACGAAAAACGGCGCCAAAGTCAACCAGCGATAACTCCATAAAGTTCAGTTCACTTTTACAACTATAATGACTTCATGTTCGAGTTCTTCGATGTTGGAAAGAGAAAAGCGGGGAATGTGCGAGTTGACCGCCACCCACGCTTCCTTCAGATGACCTTCGAGGGGCAAGGGGAAAGCTGGGTGATCACTAGGAGCAACAAGGTCGCCAGACAAGACCTCGGTGGTTATACCGAGAAGTGTATTATGAAATTGTGGTTTTGGTTTGAGTTGGCGAAGTTTTATATTCTGTTAATAGTTGGAACTAACTATTAAGTAATTTAGTATTTTAACTATTTCCGAAATGAATCATTTTACTAAAACTTAACTGTCTTTTGTTTACTATTATAATAGTTAATAAGGCGCCGTTTCATTTTGCGCATTTAATACAAAAATAACTATTTCGTAACACATGCACAAGAAACACGTCCTTATTCCCTAATTTTAGAGAGAGTAACGCTGCTTTTCTCCCCTAGGGAGAGAAACATTATTTCCATAGATAGCATGTTTCTCTCCCTAGAGACTACGATTATTAGCTGTTTGCGGCGTTTCCTAGGTAACTAGTTACGCAACCCATATTTGACATTTGTCCCGATAAGACAGTAATTTTTGTGCACTTGTTACGAAAAGTATAATATGCTTCATGGGAGTGCGCGATTATCCCTTGTGTGAAGTTGGCAAACCTCGAGTTCAGCTCGAGCCTTCGGCCCTCGCTTACGTCTCAGTTTGCCAACTTCACACGCGGGAATAATCGCTTGTTTCCCTCCCTTGATGCATAACATACTATTTTTAGTAAATACTTATAAATTATTATTTTAGAGAAAAATGTAGCGTATATCACAACAATTGAACCCAGGACTATTTTACGTTTATTCAAGTAAATTAGACTATGAAAGCCTCGAATTGTCACAGTAATTTCAAATATGTAACTTTCTTGAATTATTATTACGTGTCGTCACTTTGATATAGTTATAAAATTTCGTGATCATTAGTGGTCGTAAAGATGACAAGTGAATTTTACGTGTTGCGTATGTTTATTCGTTTCGTGCTATTGACAACCAGGACCGTAACAACATATTTGTTAAATCACTGAAGACTTATAAAACATATTTATAAATTTATGATTAATATCTTTGGGGGCAGTGATTTGACGGCTGGTAATTGCACTTCACGCGAAAAAAATATATTACTTACCGAGATCTGCTTAGGCAGAGTGCTACACCCAGTAATGGGTAAAAGGCGTGATGATATATTTATTTATTTATTATGATTTAGGAAATAGTTTATTGCATTTATTAAGCGAAGAGAAAATAAAACAAATTTCAATGGTTCATTTATTTATCTTAACTATTCGAATCGTGGTATGACCGGTTAATGACAAATTAATTTACTTCCAATGTAAATAAAATTTATTCATTCAAATGACAGTCGAAGTTTTGACAGTAATATTTTATGTGCCCAGGGGCGCCGAGAGAAAAAGCGGGCCCCGGGAAAAAAAAATTCGGGCCTCCTTTAACTTTGAATATTTATTAATTAAATATAAGATACCAAAAAAAATATATTTATAAATATATGTATGACAACAATAAGAATTATTAATATCTAAATAAAGTTATAACAATATAAATAAAATTAAATACAAAATTCTGAGTTAATTGGTGCAGCGATGTGTATTGTATACTCACTGTATGACTATCTAATATCTAGTTGCATATTCGATAAATGCAGGGGATACCAAAACAGCACTACGCACAAATGTATAGAGCCTTTGCCTATGTGTATTGTATACAATGTAGTAGAAAAAAACAAAAATGCAACAATGTAATAATGTACTTTTGAATAGTGTATAAATTTATTTAAAATTTGCAACTTAGGCCGGCCATTCATTAAGCATTTCGTCATTTAGTACTTTATACAATGTAATAAATTGTAGAAAACGTGTACCTATCAGACATTTCGTTATACATGTTTTAGTAAAGAATATAAAAAATTGGTGAAATAGTAGAAAATTAAAAGCAATTTATAAAATAGCATCACATCCGGGCCCTTTGAATTCCACGGGCCCTGGGTATTTTACCCCACCTACCCTCCCCTCTCGACGGGCCTGAATGTGCCATAAAATAAATTATTTTTGAAATTAATTTATTCTGTCCTCCAGGCATTAGTGTTTAATACACTATTATTTATTTACTCGCATTTATTTCCAAATATTTTTAAAAAAAACTAACATCTTCCGTAGCCGTCACTTGTCAGCCGTATAAATATATCATTTTCTTAGATCTGCTCCAGCAGACTATCACACCCATTAATGGTATAAAGCCTGATTATATATATATATATATATATATATATATATATATATATATATATATATATATATATATATATATATATATATTTTCTACAACTGTCTACTTTGCACCCTAGTGCGCAAAATGAGCATTTTGCACACTGTTTCGTATTCTAGTGCCCAAAATGAGTATCTCGCGCACGCTCCCAAATTATTTGTTGTCAGGTTTCATTAGTTACAACACATCAATAGTATCAAATTAAAATTATTGTTGATTTCCTTCAATTAACTTAAATAAATCAATAATTATTGTATTATTCTTTATTTACAGTTTTAAAAAAATGTTGTTTGTATTTCGTGGGCAAAATTCTTGTTTTTTGGCGCGTTCGAATGACTTTTATTGTCTTCACTAAAAGTAACATTCTCACGCGCAACAAAAAAACACTCATTTTGCGCACTTCATACAAAAATAACTATTTTTTTGAAAGCCAACATTTAATCATATTTTGTGACATGGCTAATTTCTGTCTAAATCCGGGCCTGTGTCAGCGTACTTTGGACCTTAAGACACATGTTGGTTTGTAGCCAAATTGTTGTTGAAACATACAGGCTTGCCAACTTTTGTAGTAGCCTCTCAGTCTGCTTAGAAACTTACATATTGTTCCTAAGAAACTTAGAGAAAATCCCCGTGTACATCAATTCAGAAAATGCTATTTTAATTTTAAATTATGTACCTAGAGCACGTCCAAAATATACCGTCACTGCCAACAATTCTCAAATCATTTTAAGTAACAGTGATGGAAAATTATTTATTATTTTAAGCACTATTTAAAATAGTTATTTGTGTATTAAGAGCGTAAAGTGATTCTTTGTTACTCGAACACGGTTATTGCAGCGCGAGCCGAAGGCGAGAGCTGCAATAGTGTAAGAGGAACAAAGACACTTTACGCTCGTGATACACACATCATTTTTTCTATGATTGCATCTTAAAATGATTAAAAAACGTACGCGTACTGAAAATAAATTCATTCTGTCAACTGTCAATATGACAAGTTTCTGTTTTGTTTGTATCCCTGGTAATTACTGAAATAAGCGCGGATTCAATATCTTTTTCGCGCGTTGCCATTGGAGACGCGCAAAAAGGATATTTTTCGATTGTTCCACAGAAAGCGTCAACTTTACGATGACAAATGAGAGCGTAATTGTCAACTTTTCATAACAATCGTAGAAAAAATAAATTTGGGAACGTTTGATGGTGTCAATATTTTTTTAGTGTATTATACCTACATGAAATTACTATATTAATAGTAATTTATAGTAAAATAAATCAGGTATTAATATGAATATTTATCATAAATATTTTTACGGTTACCATATATGCAAAGGAATTCAAGATATGCATTTCAGTAAAATAATAAAATTCTTTTAAGAATCGTAGCACGCCGCGATTAAACAATAACAGCATGCAGCTGTTTCTACCGTCATTTGTCCCATGGATAACTTGATAAGTGAGGAATTAGATACGACCGCTATGTTAAGAATGCAATAAGATCATATTAAAAGATCAACATTTGTGATAGTGACAAGTATGAATGAATGAATGAGGGTACGCTTACATTCTGTGGCATTTCTTTCATCACTTTTGACCTTTGCTGTACTTGTTCTTTGTTGGCTTCATTAACAGTTATAATTAGATGGATAATCACGGTAATTTACACTTAGCATTGAGTGAATTAGTCCATGAATAAGTGTGATGATTGCTAGGATTTTCCAACTGGATGTTTCCTTGCTGGGAAACGGAAAACCACTCATTTAATAGATAACGACTGTCTTTTGGTTTTTTGAAAGTCTAGCATACTTTAACATTACTTATACCTAATATTAATTCATAATATAAAATGTTATACCTATGTAGACAAATTGTAGATCGCCATACGATAAATAAATAACAACTATTGACAGATATAAACCTAATTTTTGCGGTACCATTTTCTACAACTATATTATTATTATTATTATTTATTTCACGAGTATTATTTCTTTGTATGCTAGGAACCTGATACCAATTATAATACAGGATCCGAACTGACCGAACGGAGTGTGGTAATACATATATTTTAGCTTGAATTGGATTTGAACTTAAAATCTTCGGATTCTAATATCGAAACGATTTATTATTTTTTATTTCCGCTAGTCTAATTCTAATTACAGTACAAGATTCCGTGTCACCGAGCCGCACTGTGGATATACACTGATAAAATTATATATAATTTTATTTAACTTAATTTTTAATTAAGTACTGCCTTCATTACATTAAGTTTTCGCGCTTCCTACTCTAATCTGGATGGCGTTCTAAAGTTGCAGATCTCGATATATATACAGGGTGTTTCACAACTTAGAGCAAAAAATTAAAGGGTATATTCTGTACGACGTGCTGATCATGAAACAAAAAGATTTTTTTTAATTCGAAATATTAAGGGTTGTTAACTTAAAACATTTTTTGTAGTACTGCACTGGATTCGCTTTCCTATTAAACACAAACAATGAAGTAGGTATCAACTACGAAAGAATAATTACACAATTCAATTATTAGCAGTTATTTATAATAGAATTTTATTTAATTAATAACTTTAACATAATCATCCACCCAGTGGCAGTAGAAACAAAAAATTTTGGACTGGGAAACATGGAAAATAGTTTTGCGATTTAATAAAAATTATTTTTGTTTCATGATCAGCACGTCGTACAGAATATACCCTTTAATTTTTTGCTCTAAGTTGTGAAACATCCTGTATATGACATATATTTACCGTAAAGAGCTGTCAATTCATTTGCATAACCATATAATTAATTAATTATGTTAATATTTACATCTGGCTGAGAATCGTGGAACATCTGCAATTGCAGATCTTTGGACATTGTATATTTCTACTGTAACATATTATTTGAGGATTACTTGTTAAATTATGTCAATAAGCTTTTATTGAATGAGTTAACGAAATTTATAATTATAAAAAAAATCCACTACTAACATTTTTGAGTTTGGGGACTATAGTTTTACAGCTGGTAACCTGGTAACTATACTCTTAATGTACAGTGACTTTACAGAGTTCCATAAAAAATAATATTTTTAGAATCCTGTCCGAAATTTTGTTTTCTCAATTGAGAAAAAAATAGTATGTTATGCATCAAGGGAGGGAAACAAGCTATTATTCCCGCGTGTGAAATTCTCACTAGCGACAGAAACATCCTACCTAGGGAGAGAAATATAATATTTCTCTCCCTAGGGAGAAAAGCAGTATTTTCTCGGTAAAATAAGGAAATAAGAACGTGTTTCTTGTGCACGAAAATGATATTTTTCATATCCTTAGGATCCATAAAAAGAAAGTAATTTTTTCGTCCTTAGGGAAGGAAAGTAAAACCGTATCCATGGCATACTGGACAACAACAGTATGATTTGACATAAGTGATATCTATCTAGAAAATTATAAACTTCGACTTAAACTCAAATTTATTTTTTAAAATTGTACTTTTTAATAGCGTAGTAATAATTGTGAATGTGTACTCGTTAAAGTTACTTATTTACTGGTTAAACCATTCATTATTTTATAAAGACACATTTCGGCCGGTAACGGGATTTGAACCCGGACCTCCTCAATTCTAGCAACCTACAATTCTGAAGTTACACTAGCTTTAGATTGTTATTTGATTTCGGCGCTAAAATTTTCTCTCTAAATTATTATTTATTTATTTATTTGTTAGTCTGTACAACAGGAACTTAATCCCAATTACAGTAGCTTACAGTGGCATCCGAATCACTCAGATATAATCGTATTTCTTGGAAATAAGTTTTATTTTAGTTTCATCAGTCAGGTTAATATATCATGACTCCTTTTACCTATTACTAAGTGTAGCACTTTGCGCGTGCGGTTATCAGCCGTCAAATCACGACCCTCAAAGATGTTAGTGACGGGAGAGCCACAGGGGTAGTTTTTATATGGTTAAAATTGTTTGCCGGCTGTGGGGATTGAACCTGAAAACTCAAATCTAATAAATAATAACTTGAATTTTATATTGACAGATCAGTATTATTATTGATTGAATTTGTAGTGGTAGTTTGTTGACTAGGATAGGGGATAGGTAAGGTATTGTGCGATGGTCGAAGCCACACTGAGCTGGTGGCTTCACCTTCGGCTACGATCTAAAAACAACTTAGCCGTGGGCGACACCACGACACCACATCGTAGTTAGTAGCGCGTATTTTGGCTCGCGAATCCAACTCCAGTCATTTACAGGCGCCGTATGCCGACCGACGGACGCATACGCGTCTTCGAACGAACGAACCGTTAACGGTAAACTAACCGGTAATCGATAGATCGAATCTTAATCGGTTTTGATCAACGAACACGCGAATCAATTGTGAGAATTGTTTTTTGTTTCAAGTGCAGTCAATTGTTATTAGTGTTTTATTTTTATCGTCAAGCTGCGCAGCTTTTGTTTTTGTTTATAGTGATTAATCATGGCACTCATTGATCAAAAAGAAATCGCTAATATCATCGCCCAAGAGTTCTACTCGCAGGTTGGTGATTCGATTTTGTTTCTGCTTGATATCCCTCAGAAATGTTTATGTGAATAGGCAATAGTTATTTTTAGTTCTGACTAGCTAGCAGGATCCACTAAATATAAGCTTTATTATAGACTTTGCTTAATCAAAGACACTTATACAAATATAAATAAATATTTCTACATTTCTTTCGCTCTTTTCAAGAAGAAATATTCAACTTTTATTCCCTCTGCTACTTTATAAACTATGTGTAGCTTAACTTATTCAAAAATCTTTCAAAACTACAATACAGGGTGTTTCACAACAAAAAATTAAAGGGTATATTCTGTACGACGTGCTGATCATGAAACAAAAAGATTTTTTTTCAATTCGAAAAACTATTTTCCATGTTTCTCAGTCCAAAATGTTTCGTTGCCACTGCCACTGGGTGGATAATTATGTTAAAGTTATTAATTAAAATAAATTCTATTATAAATAACTGCTAATAAATGAATTGTGTAATTATTCTTTCGTAGTTGATACCTACTTCATTGTTTGTGTTTAATAGGAAAGCGAATCCAGTGCAGTACTACAAAAAATGTTTTAGGTTAACAACCCTTAATTTTTCGAATTTAAAAAAAATTCTTTTTGTTTCATGATCAGCACGTTGTACAGAAAATACCCTTTAATTTTTTGCTCTAAGTTGTGAAACATATTACAACATTTAATTTGAATAAAAATATCTGAAGACCGAGCTACATTCGGGAAACAACAAGAGATTTCAGATTAAATAAAAATAAAAACTTCATGGCAGATCTGGGTGTGTGATATATTTATGCGCATGATGTGCGTTTACCAGCCGTCAACATATCCTCCAAGGATATAAATGGAGGGGAAGCCAAAGGATTAATTTTTAATGTAGTGAAAATTGTTTGTCGGCTGTGGGAATCGAACCCGGATTCTCAAATCGCACATAGAAAGTAGGGCATGAATTAACTTGTTTAAACAACTGTCAGATTTTTAATAATTATTACTTATTTCTTTCACTTCGTTTATCAATTTTTCTTTGTTATAATTTATTTAGTTTGTTTATGTAAAAATAAACATAAGACGAATTTAGTTATCATGTGATTATTTATTAATAAAAACATTAATAGTTTTTGTACTGATTATTTTAGGACTACAATAAATTAGAACTGTTTTAACGAGAAATAAAAGATCTTTAAAATTTTGCATAATATTCCATTAAAAAATATAAAGTATCTTTAAATAAAAAATTCGGTAATATTTAAAATAATCAAGTAAAAAAATATATGAACTATTGGACCAGCCTGTATATATTCATTTTCATTCCTACAGCCGACAAACAATTTTCACCCTACACTACATCTACTACATCTTAGGGGGTCATGATTTGACGGCTGTTAACCACACTTCACCCACATAAATAAATCACTTACCGAAATCTGCTATGACAGTGCCACATACAGTCAAAACCTTGATGATATATTATTTAATTTTTTTTAAATAAAAATTAATAAAAAATAAATATATCATCACGCCTTTTACCCATTACTGGGTGTGGCACTCCGCCTAAGCAGATGTCGGTAAGTGATATATTTTCCGCGTGTTACCGGCCGTCAAATCACAGCCCCCAAAGATATTAGTGGAGGGGGAGCCACAGGGGTAGATTTAAATTGTTGAAAATTATATATTTATTATTGTCAAATTATTTTGAATAAAAAATAGTTTCAAATAGTTTGACATAAGAGACAAAGTTAGTGACGACGTCACGGTCAATATATTTGGTGATTGTGTCTGGTTTCAAAGTGAACTTTGATCCGAAATTGCTCAGCAAAACCACCAGTCAGTAATGTAGTTTAAACATTGAACTGTATTTGCTTCTAATTTTGAACAATTATATCATGTGTATTCTTTACTAACAGCTAATTATAACACGAGGAAGACCAACTATAAACTTACAACGCATTTATAGATACTACTTAATAACATTTATTACAATTCCATAAATTTTTCTGTTGGATATCATTTTAATTCGATAAAATTATTTGTTTAAAATAATACATATAATAAATATTTAAACATGGATGTTGAATTTATGTCTGTTATGTTGTTATCATGAAGGTAATTTACCTCGTAAAATATTTTTCTTTTAAATTATTTAGAAAACTTTGATAAATATGCAAATGGCAACTTTTTTTGTAAATATCTTCATTACAAATGAGGTAGGTGGCTCAGTGGTATCGAGTCGGCCTGTGCATTTTAAGAACCCTGGTTCGATCCTTACAGCCGACAAACAATTTTCATCAAATTAAATCTACCCCTGTGGCTCCTTTTCCACTAACATCTTTGGGGGCCGTGATTTGATGGCTGGTAACCGCATTTCACGCGAAAAAATATATCACTTACCGAGATCTGCTTAGGCAGAGTGCCACATTCAGTAATGGGTAAAAGGCGTGATGATATATTTATTTATTATAGTGTTCATTTGTTTTTGCAATAATTTTGAAACATCCTATATAAAGCTTATTTATTTTTTCTACGATTGCTATGAAAAGTTGACAATTATCATTTGTCATTGTAAAGTTGACGTTTTCTGCGGAACAATCGAAAAATAACTTTTACGTTTCTAATGGCAACGTGCGAAAAAGATATTGTATGCTCGCTTACTTCAGTAGTTAGTTACCAGAGATACAAACAAAACAGAAAATTGTCATATTAACAGAATGAATTTATTTTCAGTACGTATACATTTTTTTTAATAATTTAAGATGCAATCGTACAAAAAAATATGTGTGTAACCAAACGCAAATGAATTACCGTCCTCGAGTAACAAAGAATCACTTTACGCTCTTAATACACAAATACATATTTTTTTCAAAATTATTTGTGAAAATGACTTTGCCCTCATTCCATTTAACCATTTTCCTCACTAGGGACGAAAGTAAATAACTTTCCTCACTAGTGAGGGAAACGGTTACAATCACAATTAAAATTGAGTGAGGGAAATGTCATTTGACATGGTGACGAAATAAACTTGATGTGCAATTCCAAATACAACTCCTTTGATTTAAATAACAAATAAATATATCATCACGCCTTTTACCCATCACTAGGTGTGGCACTCTGCCTACGCAGATCTCGGTAAGTGATATATTTTTTCGCGTGAAGTGCGGTTACCAGCCGTCAAATCACAGCCTCCAAAGATATTAGTGGTGGAGGAGTCACAGGGGTAGATTTTTAAATTTAACAACAAAGACAAAATTAATTATCATCCAACACTTGGTGAAACTAGGTTTAATAAAAAGTATAAAATAAACACTTGGCTTCTTTGATTTATATCAAATAATTATTAAATTTCTTGTATCGCAAACTTCAAAATGTAATTTTCACGTTTAATGTTAAAAAAAATAGTATGTAACGCACGTGGAAAACTCGCTATTACTGGTGCTCCAATTTTCGTACTAGTTTTGCAATTAAACCCTTTCCTCACTAGTATTACAATGTACTATTATTATAATATTGCTATCATTTTGTTTTTTAGTATAAATTTGATATAGACTCCTTCTTTGGTTTGTTTGCACAACATTCTAGAAAAGTACAAGTATATTTTAAGATGCATTTGAATATTGCCAAGCAATTGCAAAATCTTAATAGGAAGGCAGTAAAGCCCAGCGCCATTTTGAAAATAAACAATTCTAAAATAGTACATCGTGTGTGGAGTGGTTACTTGGTTCGCCACGTCGTTATTATTTTTAGGTTCAGATACCTTCACGAAGTCAATTCGGTTGTTGAGTCTGAGCCAATCGTAAACACCTGAACAACTTGTTTTATTTCATTGCTTTCCCACAAATATTACGAATTGTTTTCTGGGGAATATTCATTTCTACAGATTGACAAATAATGTTTAAAGTTAAATTGTTTGTCCCGCGTGATGGGCGCGCGGGTTGAGGGCCTGACTGACGACCATAAGGTCGTGGGTTCGGGTCCCGCCCGTGGCGGCCATACAAAGGACATATCGGCATATGACCTGAGTAGTTGGTCCGATATATAAATAAAAAAAAAAGTTAAATTTTATGACAGAAAAATTCGGATGACGCCTGGATTCGAACCAAGGACCCTCCGCTTGCCGGACAGAGATGCTAACCGCTACACCACGTCACCTGTGTCCGACGTATGGCATCAACCGAATTCTTCTGCCATAGTGTCTAACGTAGCTGTTGCTGTAGACGAAACCCGTTGTCAATGCCTATCATAGATATAGGAGTCTTTGGGATCGATGCTACGTTAGACACTATGAAAGAAGAATTCGGTTGATGCCATACGTCGGACACAGGTGACGTGGTGTAGCGGTTAGCATCTCTGTCCGGCAAGCGGAGGGTCCCTAATTCGAATCCAGGCGTCATCCGAATTTTTCTGTCATAAAATTTAACTTTAAACATTATCTTCATTACTAAGCAGGCATATAGGCCGGTAATGACTCTAAAATAGGCGGGATTTTAGGCAGCCTAAATGTAAATAATTTGTTTAAAAAAAATAAACGAATCCTTTTTCTAATATTGGTACTCATATTTACTGTTCGTTAGAAAAAATCATCATTTTAAACAAAAATTAACGCAATCTGAAAAATAATAATTAAATAATAATGTAGGGTTCTCATTTTATTAACTATTATGCAAATTCAAATTATGTAGTATACTTTAATTCACTAAATATTACGAGCAATTGCTCTATTAAATTTTCGGAAAGGGACTGTTTTCGGTCTGTCAGCTTGTAAGTTGAAAACTTCGTTCGACATCACAAAATGTGACCGAGGCGTTCGTATATTTAGCCATATCGTCTAAAGTTACCTCAGCTCCATTGATTAATGGCAAAGACACAATTGAATTGCCACGTAAAATTTTGACTAAAAACGTGTTTTTTTTCGGCATTTTAAATATTATAGGTAAGGTTGAAACACTTTGTCGAGTGCTGTATTAGTCAACGAAGTAGATGATAAACCTTGTCTTCCCAATAAAAGTTAGAATAGGCAACAAAAATAGGCAAAATAGGCTGTATAAGGTAAAATAGGCACAATAACCAAAATATAGAAAAAAATAGGCTCTTAGGCACGAAAAAAAAACCTTCCATTACACGTAAACATATTACCTATGTATAGAAAAACGAAATTGCCTGAAGTATATTAAAATTTGAATCTAGGCAATTGCCTAAAAATCCGGGCTTTATTCATTATTGTACGTTCAGTCGAAGTCATATGTTGACAAATGTTTACTCACTTTGCGCAGATTGGAAGCAGGTTCTGGTGCATGGAAAATTGTGAGTCTGCGACCGTCAGTCTGTAACACAACACTTTACACTTATAACCACATATTTCACTTTATTTCACATGTAAATATATTCACAAATAGTCACAAAATATGTCTAGAAATCACGATAAACACTGAAACGTACACAGCAAACACCCGAATATAACTGAACCTTAGTTAGACGATTTACCTAATGCAGGACAAATTAATACCAGTTTGTTAAATGTTCGAGCGCGGACCTGCTTTCATTACATTTACAATAAACGTTCTATTTTATATGTTTAAATTGGTATTTTTATACAGAAATATTTTTAAGTAAATTATTGACATATTTATGATTGAAATATGTATGGGCTGAAGTTGGGACTTGTACACTGGTCTATTGTTATTATAAATGAAATTATTGTGTATTGTAGAAGGTTAAAAGTTTTGTAATTAATTTGAAAACTTTTGGTTCCCACAGCCGATAAACAATTTTCACCATATTAAAATTACCCCTGTGGCCCCCTCCCACTAACATCTTTTTGAGCTGTGATTTGACGGCTGGTAACCGCACTTTAAGCGCATAAATACGAGATCTGCTATGGCAGAGTGCCACGCTCTGTAATGGGTAAAAGGTGTGATGATATATTTATTTATTTATTTGACAAGATCTGCCTCTGTGACTTCTTCTCCACTAACATCTTTGAGGGTTGTGATTTGACGGTTGGTTAGCGCACTTTACGCGCATAAATAAGTCACTTAATGAGATCTACTACGGTAGAGTGCCACACTCAGTAATGGGTAAAAGGTGTGATGATATATTTATTTATTTATTTGACAAGATCTGCCTCTGTGACTTCTTCTCCACTAACATCTTTGAGGGTTGTGATTTGACGGTTGGTTAGCGCACTTTACGCGCATAAATAAGTCACTTAATGAGATCTACTACGGCAGAGTGCCACACTCAGTAATGGGTAAAAGGTGTGATGATATATTTATTTATTTATTTGACAAGACCTGCCTCTGTAACTTCTTCTCCACTAACATCTTTGAGGGTCGTGATTTGACGGTTGGTTAGCGCACTTTACGCGCATAAATAAGTCACTTAATGAGATCTACTACGGTAGAGTGCCACACTCAGTAATGGGTAAAAGGTGTGATGATATATTTATTTATTTATTTGACAAGATCTGCCTCTGTGACTTCTTCTCCACTAACATCTTTGAGGGTTGTGATTTGACGGTTGGTTAGCGCACTTTACGCGCATAAATAAGTCACTTAATGAGATCTACTACGGTAGAGTGCCACACTCAGTAATGGGTAAAAGGTGTGATGATATATTTATTTATTTATTTGACAAGATCTGCCTCTGTGACTTCTTCTCCACTAACATCTTTGAGGGTTGTGATTTGACGGTTGGTTAGCGCACTTTACGCGCATAAATAAGTCACTTAATGAGATCTACTACGGTAGAGTGCCACACTCAGTAATGGGTAAAAGGTGTGATGATATATTTATTTATTTATTTGACAAGATCTGCCTCTGTGACTTCTTCTCCACTAACATCTTTGAGGGTTGTGATTTGACGGTTGGTTAGCGCACTTTACGCGCATAAATAAGTCACTTAATGAGATCTACTACGGCAGAGTGCCACACTCAGTAATGGGTAAAAGGTGTGATGATATATTTATTTATTTATTTGACAAGATCTGCCTCTGTGACTTCTTCTCCACTAACATCTTTGAGGGTCGTGATTTGACGGTTGGTTAGCGCACTTTACGCGCATAAATAAGTCACTTAATGAGATCTACTAAGGCAGAGTGCCACACTCAGTAATGGGTAAAAGGTGTGATGATATATTTATTTATTTATTTGACAAGATCTGCCTCTGTGACTTCCTCTCCACTAACATCTTTGAGGGTCGTGATTTGACGGTTGGTTAGCGCACTTTACGCGCATAAATAAGTCACTTAATGAGATCTGCTATGGCAGAGTGCCACACTCAGTAATGGGTAAAAGGTGTGATGATATATTTATTTATTTAATAAAAGCGTAGACTTCCACGGTCTGAGTCATTAAAATTAAACGAGTTCCGGGTTTGGACCGTGTCAAAATTCGAGTGAGGGCTCGACGTTTCGCTCGCCATCGTAGGGAGCTTCTTCAGGAGGAAGGAAGAAAGATCAAGGTTACCCGACGTGTAAACCACGCTAGAGGCCAAGAGCGATCTTCGAAGAGTAGTAGGAAAAAAGGGTTTATATAGAGAAAGACGTGTCGGATGATTGGTTAGGAAGGTTCATTGGTTAGAGTCAGGTAAAGATGGTTCACTGCGCAATAAAGGTTTCCAGACAGGTGACAGGTAGTAACCTGTGTCACGGTTGAAATTGTTTGGATGTTTATGTATCTCAATAGCTTCACGAATTTTCCTATCATAGAACTTGGGAGCGGATACGATGATGGAAGATTCATCAAACATAATACTGTGACCAGTATTATGTTGATGTTCAGCCACGGCGGAATTGAGAACTTGCCCAGATTTTAAACAGCGCTTATGTTCGGTGATACGTGTTTGAACGGTACGACCAGTTTCACCAATATATACTGAACCGCACGAGCAAGGGATACTGTATATTCCTGCTGAGGATAGCGGTGGTCTTTTATCCTTAAGAGATGGAAGGGATTGAGAATTTTTTTGGGAAGGTTTGAAAATGACTTTAATGTTACTCTTACTAAGAATTCTACCAATCCGATCAGTAACACCCTCAATAAATGGTAGTACGGCAAAAGAATCAAAGGATGAATCATTATCAGCTATGTTCTGGGGCCGGGGTTGTTGGAAACGTTTGATGCTATAATCAATTGAGCGTTTGCTGTACCCATTGTTCATAAGGCTACATCGCACGTGCTGTAGTTCGCAGCCCTCACTCGAATTTTGACACGGTCCAAACCCGGAACTCGTTTAATTTTAATTTATTTATTTATTTGACAAGATCTGCTTCTGTGACTTCTTCTGCACTAACATCTCGTGATTTGACGGATGGTAACCGCACTTTACGCGCATAAATATGTAACTTACTGAGATCTGCTACGGTAGAGTGCCACACTCAGTAATGAGTAAAAGGCGGGATAATATATTTATTTAATAATAAAAAAAATTATGTTTAATTTAATAATCTATATATCAGTATATTTTTATTCAATTTGAACTCGGCAATTTTTAGAAAAATCCCCCTTCTGGTAAAGTTTTGTTGCATTACCTGTTTTGTAGATTATATTATTTATCAATGCAATTTTATATAAAATATTGCCTCATTGATCTAGCAAACTATCTTATCTTTCTGATAATATTTGTATTTATTTTTAAACTTCGCAATAAATGAAGTTATATATTAACATCGGATCTTTGTTAATATATGCTCGACTATTAATTAATTATATTTATATCTTAATACTTTTTTGTGAAAGATACAAATTAAACTGATAGTTAGATGAACAAAAATACAGGGATGTTATGTGAGTTGCATCTTAAATTCTTCTTTTCAAATGCTTCAAATAAAGGGTTCGTGCTACCCTAATTGATTGCACATAGCATGATGTTATCTATATTTGAAGGTTTATTATTAAAAAATAACAATCTTTTATTCTTTAATATTTTTAATTAATTATTTATCAACTTATTATATCAATATTTATTTATGTTATTTATGTTACGCTGTACAACAGGAATTTAATCCCAATTACAGTACAGGGTCCGCACTCACCGAGCCGCAGTGTGGTAGATTATTTAATTTTTAGCTTGATTGCGATTCGAATTCCGTATCGCTATCCACACCACCGTACAGACGGACTATTAAGGACAGCATAAGACAATTCGAGAGCGCAGTCTAATTTGGAAGACAGATTCTTATAATCAAAAACTCCCGGGTTCAAATTGTAATATCGGTCAATTTTGTCACTTTAAAATAATAGTTGGGTAGATAGCTCAGTGGCAATATGGTCATATTAAAATTACCCCTGAGGCTACCTCACCTGTAATATCATTGATGGCTGTGATTTATAAATATATCACTTACCGAGATCTGCTTTAACAGAGTGTCACACCCATCATCATCTGTGGCGCTACAGCCCAAATCGGGCCTGGGCCTACCGGACACACCGAGCCGCAGTTTTTACTCTGCCGTACTGCCGGTTTTCGTAGTCGAATGCTACATTATTTAAGACGTATAAGTGACTAGCTTATAGCGCATAGTGTCACACCCAGTAATGGGTATAAGGCGTGATGATATATTTATTTATTTTTAAATAATAATTGGTAACAGTCCTGTTTTTAAGACTTAATATTTTGGTTTATGGCTAAATGAATAACATTGTTTTTTCTTTTTCAGTTCATAACTCTGGACGGGTTGAATTCCGGCGTTCCAACCCGGACAACGCCGACCTTGACGCCAACCACCCTGCGCAACATCGAACAGACGTTCATCGAGCTACAGTGCGAAGCAGAGAGCCACCAGAACGAGGCTCGATTTGTACCGCCGCTTGTCCATTCCATTGGTGAGTCACAGTTACATAACCACTTCATTATTACCCCTTTAATTAATGGGGTAGGTGGCTTAGTGGTATCGAGTCAGCCTGTGGATCTTGAAAACCGTGGTTCGATCCCCACAGACGACAAACAATTTTCACCAATTTAAATCTACCCCTGTGGCTCCCCCTCCACTAATATATTTGAAGGCCGTGATTTGACGGCTGGTAACCGTCTTCACGCGAAAAAATATATCACTTACCGAGATCTGTTTAGGCAGAGTGTCAACATCAAGTAATGGGTAAAAGGCGTGATGACATATTTATTTAGTTATTTAATTTAATTAAGTGCTACTATGGTTGCACTGTCGCTTTATAAGAGAGAGGTCGCAGGCTCTAAACCTTGCTGACGAGAATTTCTAATAAAAAATACAACTCGGTCTGAATTATTCTGGATTTCACTATACAGGATGTTTCAATACTTCAGAAAAAAAACCTGCTATATGATCAAAAATATATATATATATTATTATTATTTTCCTCATAAATTGCAATAACAAAAAATGATGAAAATTTGCTCTAAATTAATTCAAAATATGGAGAACTCAATGCGATTGAAATAATTGATCTTTTTAACAATGTGTGTCTTTCCGCAGGAAACAACCAGTACATCTCCGACGTAGACCTCCACAGCACCAAGTCCTCCGTGTGGCAATCATCGCTATCCCAGAGCAGCTCGGACTCCAACCGCCCTACCCCACCGCTGACACCAGCTAGCGGAGGCTCAAGCGTCGATTTGAACACCAGCGCTTCGACCAGCACAACTACTCGTCGCAATATGGGCGGCAGGAAGCCCAGCAAAGCACATAACATCTCTCCTGAAGAAGAGGAGAGAAGAGTTCTTCGAAGAGAGAGGAATAAGATGGCGGCAGCGAGGTGTAGAAAACGGAGAGTTGATCATACTAACTCTTTACTCATGGTAAGAAAATCTTATTTTCTTATCATACTTTAATTGTATTTTGTTTGTCACTTGGTTCATTACTATCAGTTTAGGTAACAAGCTGGTGGTCGGTTTCGCAAAAAAAAACGTGGTTTAAATAAATAAAAGCAAATCGAATATATAACAGCAATGTTAATTATTCCATTTGAGATGTAATTTAATTAAATAAACTTTGATTGGTGAAACCTGCTTTAAATCTTTTGATGACAAATAAGTGATACGTTTCAATAAGTGTAAGTTAGGTTTGATCTAAGTGGCAATTAGAATACATTTAAATATTTTCAAACGTTTCTAAATTATTTTTTCTACGATTGCTATAAAAAGATGACAATTACGCTCTCATTTGTCATCGTAAAGTTGACGTTTTCTGTGGAACAATCTTTTTTTTCGCGTCTCCAATGGCAACGCGCGAAAAAGATGTTAAATGCGAGCTTATTTCAATAGTTACCAGAGATACAAACAAAACAGAAACTTCTCATATTGACAGTTGCCAAAATGAATTTATTTTCAGTACACATACGTTTCTTAATAACTTAAGATGTGATCGTAGAAAAAAATATGTCTGTATCACGAGCGTAAAGTGTCTTTGTTCCTCTTACACTATTTCAGCTCTCGCCTTCGGCTCGCGCTGCAATTACCGTGTTCGAGTAACGAAGAATCATTTTACGCTCTTAATACACAAATCTTATTTGAATCGTAAATATATAAAGTTAAAAAGTTGTGACAATGGCAGCATTAATTTTGCGTCAAATAAATATTTGTGAACTCTCTATTTAAGTTGTATGTATCTAAAATAATAATAATAATATTTTTAATAAGAATTAACTAGATAAAATGCTAATAAAAATGTTGTTTTTTTGCTTCCAGGAAACGGACGGGTTAGAACAGAAGAAACAGCAACTCCAGCAGGAAATCCACCAGCTTCAAAACGACCGCGACGAGCTAGAATTCATCTTAGAGAACCATCGCGCTTGTTGTCGTCTTCAGCATCAACAACAACAACAACAGCAGCAGCAGCAACAACAACAGCAGCAATCTCGTCCTGCAAATCCAACAAGAGCTTCAAGACCTGATAGTCCCCAAGATATCAAACCTTTCGTATTCATGCTCGAAGATAAACTGAATGGCCAACCTCGTGTTAAAACAGAACTAGTGGATGACACCATCAACAACACTGTAGTAGATGATAATTTGTTTTCTCATCCTCCAACAAAAAAATTAATGTTGAATTCAATGGCGCCTTCGATAGGAGGAAAGGCGAACAGACCAAGTAGTCTGAATGTACCCACAACTTTCGTTCCGTCAAAAACAAATAATATTTCTGAAGTTGCTGGAATACCGATCTCAACACCATCTACAGGGATTCCATTTAATTTTGATAGTTTGATGGATGGGGGCACTGGGTTGACTCCAGTTTCGGCGCCTCTTCAACCATCTTGTAGCAGTCAACAAAGAAATATTCCTGCAGTTGATCTTAGCTCGCCGGATGCTGGTGGACCACCAAAACTGGTTAGTTTATAAGCGGGAGATATTTGTAACGATGTAGTTTGTCTTCTGCAATTTGTTAAACTTAAAGTTCTGGATGATGTCAAAGTTGGTGCTTGATATATATTCGCAGTTGCAAATAATGCTCAAATTTTATAAAAGATTTTGCAAAGATTTGATTAGCAACCGTGAGATGCCTTGTATAAATCATTACTTTCATGTTTTATTTTTTGCCAGAATAAAATCTACAGATTCCCTCCATATTGTTTATTATAATTAAGATAAGATGCAATATATTTATACCATACAATCTAGGTAATAGCTATTACCTGTTTGAAATAAGCGATTTGTGTTATTAATTTCTAGGTATGATATAAAATATAAGGAGCAATATTAGTTTACCTATATTTATAATTGAATTTTGATCAATTTTATATTAGCATAATGTTATGTGACGTCATTTTGTATTTATTTTACACATATGCTGATACAAAATAAATGTATCTAGTAAAAAAATCATTTTTATTTCCTATCCGTCCATAAAATTTGTGTCCCTAAAGCAAAAAATCTACTTCACAAAACACAAAGCAACAAACACTTATTTTAATAGAACCATACATTTTTGTTTTGTTATATATTAATAATAATTACAATTTATCTTTGCGTGTGAAAATTTTACTTCGCGCACGCTGCTATGAGCAACGCAGGTTATTGTCCTGACAAAGTAAAAGATGATAAAATGACCTACTTCTGATATATAAAAAAAGAACCACCTTTCTATACTTTTCTTAAGTCTTGCATCAAATATATATGAAAAAATTGCCTATTTCTCATAATGAGATTAGTGAAAAAAAATGTAACAATGTAAATATATTAGAAAAACTAAATTTCGCGGCAAAAATATTTTTGGAATTGTGCGCAATTTTTCAAATTCCTACCATGACTTGATAATTATTATGAGAAAAGTTCTTTGTACTGTTATTGCATCAGTAGAAAATATAAAAACCTGTTTACATAATTCATGAGCAGAATAAAAAAATTACTGATCTTAAGCAGTCGTCATCAACATTTTTGCGGAGTGACGAAATACTATAAATTTATTTTTGGCTCATCGATTATATTACTACTTAAAACATTACAAAACTTAGTTGAGTCGCGGTGTTCTGTTAGGGAACATCGTACAGTAGAGTAAAAAGTGTAAATTTATCATTTGAAACCAGTTTAAAGAAATATATATCATTTGCGCTAGTCACGCCTACATTTTCAGGTGATTTGCGTTTGCGTCACAAACGTCAAGTCGTGTTTGTTACTTGGATTTGACCTAAATAAAAAGTGAAGATGTCACAAACGACAAACAATCCAGTAAGTGTTGCTTTATTAATTACTAATCAATAATTATATAATTGTGAGTTGTTTTGAAGACGTGCAAGTATTAGATCATCAGTATTATTAGTTTGTAACCTACATTCTTTTTTTTCTATATTTTAGGAAATTCCACATATATCATCCATAAACGATGGATTATGTCCAGGAAAAATGTTACGTATCCAGGGCATCGCACCCCATACAGCCGAAAGGTAATTAAACAAATGACTATCAAGTTATGGGCAATTAAGTACCTACTTGATATTCTTTTGTTAACAAATGACTGATACAAGGCGACCCTTATATTATTATTTCATTTTCACAGATTTAATATCAACTTACAATGTGGTCCGAATGTATCTCCAAGAGATGACATAGCCCTTCATTTAGCGGTTAAAATAAAAGATGGATATATTGCCAGAAATACGTTAAACGGCGAAACTTGGGGAGAAGAACAAGGACAAGGATATAATCCAATTATACCTGGAAATCCCTTTGAAATTCTAATTCTTACCGACCAAAAAGATTACAAAGTAGGACAAATCGCTTTCTATTATTTTCATTTATAGTTTAATCATATTTTTATTGTTTAGATCGCGATAAATGGTAAACATTTCTGTGAATTCGTCCACCGAATACCTTTTAACCGAGTCAGTCATATAACGATCGATGGCGACGTTACAATTAAATTAATTAATTTCGAGGTGAGTGCCCCATTGCCTAATGTTCCTCCTATGGGAGATGCGCCTCATACAGGTACAGGACCAGCATCGCAATATGGGGGACCGCCGATGTACGGACCTCCTGGTCAGCCACCAATGGGTGGATATGGACAACAACCACCCTATGATGGACCAGCACACCATGGAGGACCGGGGGCCTATGGAGGTCCAGGGCCCTATGGAGGTCAGGGTCCCTATGGACCTTATGGACCACCACCACCACCAGGGCATAATCCGGTTAGTGAACATTTATTTTTAGATATGAATACAAGGATTAATCATGCAATCATTTAGAAGTATGGTAGAATATGTAATTATATGAATAATGTTTTGTATTATAAAGGTCAAGTTAACTGCATAATTTCTTAACTAACATAGCATAATAATAACTAAAACAGTTTTAAATACTTTTCTTAATTTATTTACTAGTCTATTTTTCTATTTTGCTAATAATTAAAACTATTAATATCTAAATAGATTTTAAAATAATTCAATTCTGTGTTGTCAAATTATTTTTGAAAAAATGCTTCGATAAAACTGGTAAAACGTTTAGTTTTTTCTAACTTTTATTTGAAGCATTTTTTACTATAATCTTCCTAGAGCATTCTTTTCGGAATTTACGAAAAAAAAATTCGGAACGAGTAAGTAGCAGTAGACTTATTTTTTTTTTGCTGCTAAACGTTTTAAAATTATTTTTGAGATAATTGTTTCAAATAAATTAAGTTGTGTGTAGCTTTTATTTGAAATATTAATTTCCAAAATAATTTATAAATGTTGAAAAGAAAAAATAAAGTTAGTTAGTTCTTATTTGGTTGTTTATACTAAAGATTATTGAGATTAAAAAGCTGAGAAAGCAGAGAAAAATAATTATCTGTAAAAATTAATTATATATGTGACATATAACTTTGATTTGCTTTGATATGTAAATGCATTTTAATATAGTGGTGCTTTGGCTTTAATTGTGATCATACATACTAATATATGTGACGGAATCTGTATTATAGGAAGGGGAAAAGGGATCTGGCTTCCAGGACTTTTTTGGTCAAGCAGGTGCTGCTATCGCAGGCGCCTTTGGAAGCGCTGTACTACAAGGCGCGTTGACAGGCAAAGTACGTTTGTTTTATTTCCCCAAAATGTTTTGTAAATAACTGTTCTTTCCTAAATAGCAGGGACAACAAAATCAAGCACCAGCGCCGCCACCTCCACCTCAACAATCCTTAGCTGGGGGGTACGGGGGACAATCTGTGGGGGGACTTGGTAGCATTGGGTCATTTTTAAGCAACGCACTATCTGAATCTATCCTCAAACCCAGGCAGCAGGTAAATGGGAATCAGGGACATTGAAACGTATTACGTGGATTGCTTGGTTGTTAAATGTTTCAAAAAAATAGTTTTTTTTATAAAAATAAAGTTCATTAAAGTTATCAAATAAATTGATAACGAATTCAAGTACAAATTAAGTTAAAATTGCCGTTATAAATATCGTAATTAAATGAGTTTGTTATCAGTAAAGTTAATTAAACGTTTAAATTTTTAAAGTAGATCAAGCCACGATAATATACAGGGATGTAAGGTCAGTACAGTCTTCTAACATGTATGTTTTTGTTCTTTTGCACCAAAAGAATTGATACACAATCTCATGTTATAAATACCGCTTGCATGTTTTAACTAACTAACCAGTAGCACTAATTAATTAATTAATATGAGATTAGCTTTTCGGCAAGTTAGAAATTTGGTGCAAATGAACGTGGCTGTTCTAGAAAAAGCACAAGAAAGAGAAGAAAGCTATGAAAAAAGCACAAAAGAAAGCTCTTCAGTATGCAGTCCCTGCAGCAGGAATTGGATTCATGGGATATGCGTTACATAAGGGATTGAAACATGGAAAGCACCACAAATATGGACACCATGGAAGATCTACCAGTAGCTCGTCTTCAAGTAGTAGCAGTGATTCGGATTAGAATCTCATTTTTCACAGGATTGTGGCCTTTAAAATACGAACTGTCTAATACAAATTGTTCATTTAAAAGTATATTGCATTTATAAGTGCGTCAAATCATTTAATTTTAATTTACAATTTGTATATTTATAAAATTCTCATTTCATGTATAATACTACTAACAGAATCTCCATATCTCTTCAGGTTTTTTTCTACTTTATTTATTTTTAAAATATGTTATGTTTGTATGAAAATATTTATATTAAGAACTTAATGTAAATGTTTTATATAGTGTTGATAAATTAAATATTTATATTTGTTGACGCTGTGAAATATTGTATTTTATTATTCCTCTGATAAAATCTTATATTATTTGAATTTCTAATTACTTATGAGTAAATTTATTGATTTTTATTGACTTCTAAGAATAAACTAGTTTCGGTTTTACCTCCTAATTTAAATTTTGAAATTTGATAAGTGATTTATTTAAAATATAACATTTGATTCAACAATGATATTTAACAGGAATATTATTCATAGTATCATGCAACAATTAAGCTCAGTATTTTGTTTTTATTTATATTTAAAAGCTTTATTTTAATGTAAAATTAATTCATTGTCGGATAATCGGAAAGTGTCAGGACAATATCCGATGAATAGTTACACGCACGCCTGTGGACAGCTGATCATGACATATGTGCTGAATGTGTTGCTGCAAGACTCCATCGCAGTACATTTGTGATACGTGCAGTGTTGTTTTTAATAGATTTATCGGTTTTTGGTCATGGCTATGCCTTCGCCAATAAATCCGATCAATTACCTAATTAATAGACAATACAGTGAAACATTATCTATAAAGAATGATTTGTTTACACGACGGTTATCGAAGGCGACAAATTTGTTTAGAAAAGACCTCTTATCCCATTATGGGTGTGTAAACGCCATCGAGTTCTCCCAAGAAGGAGAGCTTCTTATATCTGGTAAGGGATGCTTATGATATGCTTTAGATTCCATGTTAAATGACAACCCTTGAAATTATTGCAAATAATTTGTTAATATATTTTGACATCGCTTTTGTCCACATGATATCTTAAAGAATTTATGTGTTGACATACGTATCATTAAGTAATTTGATATTGTTTTGATTTAGTTGCAAATTAATATACATCTTTACAGCCTTTACTAAATATATTCGTATGTCTAAAAATAGATATGTAATCTGATATATTTTTTTCTTAATACTTGTCGTGTTATCAAACACTGTAAAAATGTCTAATCAGCATATAATTTTTGAATATTTACATAACTTTTACTACCAGTTACCACACATTAATTCAATAACATTCTGAAATAATCAAAATATAACAAATATATTCCAATAAGTTTTCCTTAAAATTACTTCAAATTAAACGATTTCAAGGTGGAGATGACAGAAGAGTTCTGCTATGGTCTGTGCCCCATGCAATATTAAATAAAGGTCAACCTGTTGTTATGTTGACTCCTCACCTAAGTAATATATTTTGTCTTGGATTCGATTCGACAAACTCCAAAATATTTTCAGCTGGAAACGATGATCAGGTTATAGTTCATGATTCAAGAACGTATGTGTCCAATTAAAATCCTTTCCGGAACACTTACTTAATATCTTTTGATTTTAGTGGCTTTTTGTTAACAAATTTTCTACATGAAAAACCAGTATATGGTCTTAGTGTTAGTCCACAAAACGATAATGTCTTCGCAAGTGCTGGAGAAGATGGTAGAATACTTATTTATGATATTAGAGAACCTTCTACTACAGGTAACATCTTCAACTTATTAATCAATCAAACTTGAAGTATAATTTTGTGATTTTCGTTGCAGATCCACTATGTTTAGCGAGATATAAGACTGCATTCCATGCTGTGATGTTCAACCCCGTAGATCCACGATTTGTAGCCACCGCAAACACTGAAGAAGGCATTGCCTTGTGGGACAATCGAAAACCGAAAGAGTATGTTCCAAACACGGTTTTAATGTATCATAATTTTACAGCAGAAATTAATTATTTGGACTGCTATAAAATTTACAGATTTTATTTTGCTTTTATTTAATAAACGCACAAGATTTTTCTACGTTACTTGTTAAAAGAAAGTTTTACAAGCACAAATGAATATTTATTTTTTATATTATCGTAGTTTTTGTAAGATTACTATAGGCCTATTTATTTTTAATTCCTTGTATATAGGGTATTGACGACAATATTTGAATGAGTTTTCTTTTCTAAAGGCACGTGATGCGGTACGGAACAGGCATCAGACAAAACAGTGGCATGAGCGTCCGTTTCAATTCTCTAGGGACACAAATTCTAGCTCTTCGCCGACGTTTGCCCCCCGTTCTCTATTCAGTTCATTCAGAGCGCCCCATTTGTCAATTCTACCATCCAGACTACTATAATTCTTGTACAATGAAAAGCTGCTGCTTTGCCGGCGAAGAAGATGACTATGTTCTATCAGGATCCGATGATTTTAATTTGTATATGTGGAAGATACCCAAAGATGAGGGTGAGATAAAAAGATTTTGAAAAATATTTCAGTTTTGACTGAATTTTGTTGTCTTACAGCTGAATGGGGCACAATTCATATGGTTTTACTTGGCCACCGATCTATTGTTAATCAAGTAAGGTACAATAAACAAAATAATATTATAGCGTCATCAGGAGTCGAAAAAATGGTCAAGGTACTAATTAACTTCAATCTTATATTTTTTAAACATCTCAAATATATTTTTATCGTTCTAGTTGTGGAGTACGCTTCCAATTGGAGGCTGGAAAGGTTCTTTATATGCTTCAGCACCAGATAAACCAAGACAAGTTTTCTCTCATGAGGAATACATTTCTCTTGTACAAAATAATGGCCAAGTATGCAGTACAATTATATATATTTTTAGACAAAAATTGAGAATGAGAAATTGCGTGGATGAATTAGGAATAAATGGATGAATATGATTGAATGTCGGAGAAATCAAGTAATTTGTATGACAGGAATTATGAGTACAGATGATGGCGATGTTTGGCGAAGATTAATTGCAGGTTGAATTTAATGAACAAATGTTACGAGAATAAGTTCGTTTGATGTGACATTAAAAATAAAATCATTTTCAGTTGGTTTCTCACGACTATAGTCATCAGTCCACTCAAGAAGATTCCCGAATGATGGCGTTTTTTGATTCTCTCGTTCAACGAGAAATAGAAGGCTGGGTGATGAGTGATGAAACTTTCTCTTCAGATAGTGACTATGATTCTTCGGTAATATATTTGTTATATATTAACAACTGGTTTATAATTATTAAATTGTTTAATATTTTAGTCCAATTTTCAAAACTATTTATCGCAAGTGCCAGTAGAATCACATCGATCATTTAGTTCCGATAAGAAAAGCAACCGAATAGCGCAACTAATTTATGAAAAGCGGGAAAAATTAGCGAAAATGGCTCAGCAAAAATACACAAATTCTTCGTCACACAGGTAAGTAACAAACTATATTATCTCTTGTCCCACTGGAATACAGTTAAAATTAATCAAAATTGTAAATGTTTATTTATTTTACAGACACAAAAAGCGCGAGAAACAGCGCAAGAGAAAATCCTCCAAATTAAAATCATCCTGTTTGAAACTAAGTAGCAAGAAGAGTTCTTCAACAGTCCATACCAGAAAATCTAGTAAACATAGCAGTAAACAATCTACCTCAGCCTCTGGTCCAAGTGGGGCCATGGCCACCGGATCTACCTCGGAAGGGGGCCCCTCTAGACGACAAGACAGGAGCATCGATAGGAGCGTGCCCTCTTCACACAAACACAAATATAAGACGAGATCGCACTCGGCTCGCGAACGCGAAAGAGACGAGGTAGTGTATTTATTTATATTAAAACAATAATATAATGAGGTAGCACGAACTTTATAAACCATTTGGCGGACTTTTTTTGAAGCTTACTATCTCGTAAACAATTTGAAAGCTTGAAGAACTTTTTGGGAAAATATGGTAGTCATTTCTTTTTCTATTTTTTAATTTAAATTAAGTACTTTTCATGTAATAATATTTATTGATTACATGTTTGTTAGGAATGTGTTTACTGGATAAAAAATATCATCATAAAATATTTTATGTACATAATAAATTTATTAATATGTTTTGATTTAACTATACCAAATAGTAAACTAGAATGTCGTTCATATTGGCATCATTATAAACACTCAATCGAGAATATTTCGATACAACCCAGAAAATAGAGAAGAGAGTTTAAAATATACTATTTATATTCTAGGTGCAATCAAGTGAATCTTTGGACGTGCCAAGCACCAGCACCGGCATCACAGCTTCTTCAAGTGCCAGCAGCACAGTCTACCGAATCTACGATCAAGATTCCGATGACGACATCGCCACATCTCGTAACAACTGCACCTCGCCAGACGCTACCGAACCCACCGACCAACCTCTGATTAACATCCTACCGACTCCGTTGAACGGAACCCACGACATGTATATAAATATTCTCCAAGTGCCGGTTTCTAACTCTAACGGAGTAATAACGGTCCGCAATGAAACCTTCCCAGAAAATGATAGTGATAGTGACAGTAATAGTGATTTGGCAACGCCGAATGGGAAGTTTAATTGTGAAGCCAACACTCCAGATAGTGGGATTGTTACTGGTCCGTGTTCAAGCACAGCGAGTTTGAATAGTGGATGTTCTTCTAGTGGAACGAGTACTAGACTTTTAAGACATCATCATGATGATTCTGATGATCCCGATTGGGTGTGTGAGAATTTTAAAAAGAGGGTGAAGAGAGCGAGGTTTAATTTTAAAAATAATTATGGCTGCGATTCTGATTCGAATTAGTTTATAAAATTATGACTGTTTTATTACATGTTAAAGTCGCTGATATTGTGACACCCTATATACAAATTGTAAAACGCTCCTGTTATTTGTACTTCTGATGCGATTTTTTTCAGTTGTTGTATTTTATTATCAGGAATTCTAAAGCACAGAAGAAATTATATTGTACATATATATACTTTTTTTTGTAGAATTCTGAATTGTCTTTCATGTTATTAATTTTGTTCATGATCCAAAAAAAATATTCCTTATTTCAATAAATTATCTTTCAGTGAAACAATTGCTTTATTTTTAATTATACTAACATCAATATCAACAAAATTCATCCGGGTTGAACTAAAAATACATTTTCCGTTTTTCCGCATTCCAAAATTATTTTTAAACTAAAAAGGCAAAATTTTATACATGATAATTCTTAAATTTTGATGTTTATTTCTAAAGATTAAAGTCTGAAAAATTGTATTACATTACACTATTTGTGCACGTGAAGATTGATAAATTGTTGAAAAATACGTGCGTGTCGCGCAAATAACATTGTTATTATTGTGCATAATCAGTCAATGAAATTTTAATGAGTTTGCATTTGGTCTGGTATTGGTTGAAAGCTCAAATTTCGCGCAAGTGTAAAGGAAGTGTGATGCCCCCACTAGTGGCGTGAGGTCAAAGCTACGCATTTGTCAAAACAGAAGAAAACAAAGGCTGAATGGATCTGCGTCGTGGTTTGTGATTTCCATGTGAAAATGCCGTGGTTTGTGCCATGGTCAGAGAGTATTAAGAAAAGGGCCTGTAGGTATCTTCTGCAGAGATATCTAGGCCAATTCTTTGAAGAAAAATTAACTTTGGATCAGTTATCTGTTGATTTATACAATGGAACAGGTACTGTCGCTGATGTTAGCCTTGACGTTCAGGTAATTTTATTTACAATATACTCATTTGAATATTAATCATACCACATTTTTCACATATTATTAATATGCATGCTTTGTTCTTAACTTTGTTACTTTATTCACTGTATGACATTTACGAATATAGCCATAAACAAGATAAGCAATTTTGGTTACTTTGGCATCATGACAGTTGACATTTGACATGCTTGAATTTTTATATCCTACATTAATTATTCTCTTTGTTAGGCTCTCAATGAGCTGGGGGAGCAACAGAATTGGCCCATGGAGTTTGTGGATGGTTACGTTGAACAAATGTCTATTTCTGTCCCTTGGTCAGCCCTTCTCAAAGACTCCAGCAATATTGAAGTCCGAGGCCTTAACATTACTATTCAACCCAAACAGCGATCTGAAAGTGGTAATGTTCTTTAAAATAATTCAGAAACATTTAACACTAGAAAAATATGATTTAATTTTAAATTATAGCAACGTCAATGTTTGAATCTATGTGGAGTAGTATGACAAGTTCTATGCAATTAGCGCAGGAATGTCTAAAACAAGAATCGCCAAATACTGCAGAAAATGCGCAACCTTTAGAGGGCATCGAAAGATTTGCCCAAACAATAGATTCAAGTAATTATTCTATAAAACCATCCCTAATATTATTTAATAAATAATTTTACTTTTAGTTCTTTGCCGAGTAAAAGTAAAATTTATCAATACAGTAATCCGCTTGGAACATGTTCCAAAAGATTGTAACAATGGCGTTGCTGTCCAAATAAATATCCAGAGTATGGAATATTTAGACGAAGCCGGGAACGATCCACCAAGTGGTCAAGCTACAGAATTAACAGCTCAGGATCACAACAAAGCTTACGTTGTGTCTTCTTTCACAACAAAAAAGTTCTACTTAGAAGGCGTACAATTTTTCACGGATGAATTTCCCAGTAAAGCTCGAACATTCTCTCGTTCGGTTATGACACAATCACAAATGAGTAATGTAAATTTAGAACTATCCAAAATTACAGATGATGAATTTTTAAGCAATATTATTGATGATTCTGGGAGAAACACCGAGCGGAAAAAGAGAAGTTCAGAGAGTGAATATTTTATGTCTTGTACGGATTTCGAGTATGAGAATTCCATACAGACACCTGTTAATGATACACCGGAAGATAAAAGAAGGTTCTCCTTTGAACAAATTGAACACGAGCCGATTTTGTTTGGGAAATTGTCAGGGCGACAAGAGGTAAAAAGATAAATCAACAGGAAGTGAACCCTCGGCTGCTTTGATCGAATGGATATTGCTTTTTGTTTGTACTTTATTTGCAAAATGAACAAATATAAGAAAACCTCTAAAAATATCTTAATAATAAAATAATTTAGTACTTCTTTGTTTTTGATTTAAAAGCAATAAAAGACATTTTTTTGCATATTGACCATGAAAGTTGTCTTGTTCTAACGAAAAATCGTATAGAAAATGACATATTTTTCAATTATTTGAAAAGACTACATTCTCATTGGTTAATGTTTACTTTTTTTATTTGTTTAATTTATTTTTCTTGGAGATTATTTCAATTTTAACAATATGCTGTCGAAATTTTGACAAAATAATTTTTAATTTTTGTTTCCGTAAAATCAATTTAGTATGAATATGCAAAAAAATACAATACGTAATTAAATCATCTTTTTTCACTCAAGGGTTTGAGTCACTCCGGGTTCGCCATCGTGCGTCAATCTTCAAATTCATGATAAAAAAGTATTGCTTGTACAAACAACTATTTCACAACTGTTTCCTACTGTATCTAGGTTACTTATTATCATTGATGAAATTTGATATATTTTGTAGAGATTAGGATTCATATATTTTCCGGGGTTCACTTGCCGTTAGTTCCGCTAAATTTATTTGATTTTCACGGCTTATAATTTCAATTAATATACCTAACAATTATTTTAGGTTCGATTACGACTAAAACAATCTGAAGCAGTCGTAGGACCTAAAGTTACCATTGACATAACTTTAGGTTCTTTTACAATATTTATATCACCTAGACAAATGCATGTTTTATTAGAATTAGCTGAAGGGTTGGCGAGTCCTCATTTAGAAGATACCAGGTGATTGATTTATACTTTATTTTACGCTTATAAAAAATTATACATAACATCACACTATCTTTCATACATCCACATTCATAATTTCTACCATACAAGATCGTTTATTGCCTTCCACTTGCAACAACAAAATCTTTAAGAAGATTAAAATAAAAAATATGTATCATCACGACTTTTACCCATTATTGGGTGCGGTACTCTGCCGTAGCAGTTCTTAGTAAGTGATATATGTAGCACGTGAAGTGCGGTTACCAGCCGTCAAATGTTTTGGCAGACTTTAGTAAAATGATTGTCTTAAACACGATTTAGGATACTTTTGAGGAAGATTCCTGCCTTAATTATTTTCTAAACTTTTGTCCACACAATGGGGTAGGTGGCTCAGTGGTATCGAGTCGGCCTATGGATCTTGAGAACCCTAGTTCGATCCCCTCAGCCGACAAACAATTTTCACCAATTTAAATCTACCCCTGTGGCTCCCACTCCACTAACATCTTTGGGGGCCGTGATTTGAAGACTGGTAACCGCACTTCACGCGAAAAAATATATCACTTACCGAGATCTGCTTAGGCATAGTGCCACATCCAGTAATGGGTAAAAGGCGTGATAATATATTTATTTATAAAATTCTACAAACTATAAATTACATAGGTCTAATTTTTCTTAAAAATACTTTAATATAATTTATAGTTTTAAGTAAAAGGCGTGATGATATATCTATTTATTTATTTAACAGTGAATAGTATCCAGCCATTTATTCATAATTTCTCAATCAATTATAAATAAATATATTTTAGTAATGTGCCACAACGTCAAAGATGTGCCGAAAAACCGATGGGTGAACTAGATTTCCAGCGAGTTGAACAAGAACTGCAACAACAATTAAATCCAGTTGCTTCTTTGCAATCTCCTGGATTACAACACACCCAAGGATGGTCTACTGCACCTTTAGGTAATTAGATATTAAAAACAAATTAATAATAAATTTTTAAACTGTTTTTTTGATAGACTACGATGAAAGCGATGTAGATTTTCTTCCAATGCGTAACGCAACTTTGTCTGAGAGTGTTATGTCCACTGCTAGCAGTATGGAATCTAGCGTTTCTTCTAGTATAAGCTCTACTAGCAGTAAGAATAGTAGCCATATTCCTTCTAAATCAAAAAGAAGAGGTACATCTCTAAACATTCTATTTTATAAACATATTAATTATTATTTTCTTAGTGAGTAACGCAGATTTGGATCCCACCGCTGAAATAACTCATTTTCAAATTCGATTAGCGTCTCTTGCTCTTGTTTTGTTGCACGAAGATTTATTGTCGGTGTCAACAACCGGTGAACACACTTTAGTTCCCTCTAGTGTCACACAAATGAAACATACTGCCGATACCTTCTTCAGAAATCTTGGTTTATTTGCTGTTTCTGGATACGGTAATAAAGATTTTGAAAAGGCGAAAGGTGTTTTCGAAAAAGCTTGTCAACTAAATCATATCAGGTAAGATCTATCACATTTTCAGCTACAAATTGGGCCTACCAAATTCCTGTTGTGCAGAGTGATAAATAAATAAATCAATCAATCTATTTAGGAGAGAATTTCGAATTATTTTTGTAGATTATTAGCTGCACCAATTCAAATAGAAGGCGATGAAAGAACAACTTCAACTTCGAATTCCATATCAGGTAATTTAACAGCAGCTAAACTAGAGCTTTTGGAATGTTTGTGGAATGAAGGGAAAGGCACAGTTGAATACGTGCAGCTTTTAACTTTCAATGAAGAGGCTTCTACATCAAGTCCAATTGGAGCAAAGCCGAGCTTAAAATTAAACTTTAAGTACTCGGAAAGGGCCGTGAAAACTGGCAGACAGAAGATTACATATCCCAAATCAGAAATTTCGTGAGTTTTACTAATTAAATACAAAACATCCTTTCAAATGAGATAGCGTTTCATTCATTTCCAACAAGCTCATTTATTCCTCGCATCTTCAATCATATCCATCCAATTGTTTCTGGAGATATAGGCTAGTAGCACAAGCTCTGTATTTGGGTGTTCTAAGAGCACGGTTTTAACATGTTAGAGATAGCTAAAACACCCAAATACACTGCTCTTAAAACAGGCAAAAACAGAGCTTGTGCTACCAGCCATTGTCACCAATCTTTCATTCGACATACGTTACATATGTGCAAACCATCTCAACTAACCCACAACCACTATTCTAATTACATTATCTCAATCTCACATTCATCATGCACCAATTATTGTTTATTTTTCATAGAATATATTTACACAACGCAATGATAGAACTTGATATAACGATAGTAGACAGAATCTGCGCTCTATTAAATCCACAACCAGTTTGTGCAAAAACAACAACTCCGGTCGGCTTACCCGAAGGTTCCGGGTCAATTGGAGTTTTTAACCAAGCCGCTGATTTAACTTCTTCGTCTGAATATCGTTATGATATTAAAGTTATATCTCCGAACTTAACAATCAAATTAAGGTAAATCTATTGATTGGAAAGTTTAATCAGTATCTATTAAAAAATATACTATTTAGATTTCCTGTTCCCGATTTTCGTCCAGTCCACGATATGCAACGAAGTCCATGGTGGAAACGCAATGTTCGACCGGATTTTATGACTTTAAAGTTTACAGATGCGACTATTCAGTCTTCGATTCATAGTAAACAACCTTGTTTAAAGTACGAGTTACAATGTCGAGCTCTAGATATTCATTATACGGAAGCGGATACTAATATTCCGTTACATATTGGTAGAGCAACTGTTGATGAAAAAACAGGGACATCTTTGCCTGATGGTTTCAACTGGCCAAGGTAAGATAATGAATTTCATTTTTATCTTAGCGTTTCTAACCTTACGCTCAAGTAACCAAATATCGCATAAGATATTTTAAAAATTGTTTGCATGTTTTTTTTCTAGTATTTTTAGATTTTTTATTGAAAACGTCTTAAGTTTTTACAAAAATAATTATGAACTTACATTTCATTGTTGCATGGAGCTGCTAGGAAACACGAAACAATATCGGCAATTATCACACACTTTCACGATAAATCAAACAAAAGCACTTGTTGCACTATCTTCAAAAACAATTAATGAATAAAATTTAACAATTATTTCATTGTATTTCACATCAATTATTAAGGTTTTTGTTAAAGGAACTCACTTGAAAAACTAACGTCCATATTTAGTTAAGCGTCATTCACACACTTGTTTCATCATATCCAAAGCACACTCGGATCCTGTATTTGCATTTAACGTCTATTACTGATTTCCATGTAAAATTTTATATTTCGTGTATCTACTTTTAAAAACTACTCAACTAACGCCACAAATGATTATAAATTACATTTTAATAGTTATTTTTTATTTAAATCACGTTCTTTTACGGATTTTGCACAAAAAAATCGTGATCTTGACGTTTACTTTTCTCGTTAAAACAATTGCAACTGTTTATTAACCAAAGCACTCTTGGATACGTATTCCCGTATGGAAATCTACTAAAAATTATTTATTATAGAATGAATTTATCACATATTTGCGGATATTAAAATAAACGTATAGCACCAAAATTAATTAAATGTCATGTTTTAATTGTTATTTTTAATTATTTTCACTTTATTTGCCGAAAAAATACAAAAATTTGCGTCTTAATTTTGACACTTTCAATTTGCCCGTTAAAAACAACTGCCACTGTTTTTGAAATACAAATCAAGGCACTCTTCGATACGTATTTGCGGCGAAAAATAATTATTTAAAAATTGAATAATTTAGGAACTAAACAGGCCATACAAACATAAATTCAGACATTTCTGTAATTTTCATATTTTAATTATATGCTATTTATTACTCACATTTAGATAAAACATTACCTGACACCGATAAATACTCAATAATACCCAAATAAAATACTTCCAAAATCTATGCTCGCAACTAAAATTATCTTTACAAATAATTACTCTTGCGGCTTTCTTTCCATTAATATATTTAGGATATGTGATTTGACGTCTCGTAAAAACTATTAAATGCCCCCAAAACCTATTCATCTATTTAATTTTCTGATTTCTCACAATACCTTTCCTACATGAATTTATGACGCAAGATAAAAATATTGTTCTACTTTCATATTAATAAAATCTAAAAACGTGGAGTTATAATTATTTTAACTTATTTTGGTAGAATTGTGATGGAGATATATCCAGTGATTAAAATGCAAGTCCAGCTAGATGAAGGCGGAATGGAAAGCGAACCAGAAACTGGAGCGTATTCTTTTGATGCTTTTGGATCTCAAGTTGTCCGAAATCCAAGTCCGTTTAGTGCCAAAAGAATTGTACATGAATCTGATACACCACACACGAAGCCACATCAAGGTGGGCAAAAAAAAACTACTTAAAAACGATTAGCATAATTTCTTGCGTCAAATAAAAGTACAAGTTTTTATTAAAATAATTTGAGAATCTGTAGCACTGTAAAATAAATATTAGGTTTTTCTACGATTCAATTTAATTGTGTAATAATTTTCAGAAGATACAGAAGAGCTCATAATTCCTGGCGACCGCCAAGAAATGACTCAATTCATAGAACATGCAATACGATCATCTCAAATACGTTTAGATTTATTTTTACCGTCGGTTAGTTTACAATTGGTGTCGAAACATATTTATGAGTTAGTTTATAATCGAATTAATACGGATTTGTTACTTTGGGAACCCAGCGCACCTAAACCAAAAGTTAATGTAGGATTTGATGGATCTTCTTTAGGCTGCGATCTTCAGGAAAGTATCTATCCTACTTTCTCAATGTGTAAAAGTGGAATACAATATGGTAAGCAGAACATTTTCAGACACTATATTTAAATCTATTATTAAATATAAACGGTCCTATTTTGAAAAGAGTTTTAGCTAATCCTGAATTTTGGATTAGTCAAGTTAAGCTAAACCATATTCTCAATAAAATCTTATGTGGTTTTCAGAGACTGATTTAAACTTTTACGTACATTTGAATCGTAATGAACTGTTTACTTAACTCTGTCTCTAAGGGTTACGAGACTTATAACGTGCTAGCCCGTGTAAAATTTATAACAGGCTGTTGACATTGGTTATCATGACAACATATCTAATTTTAAACGTTTGACACTTAAATATTTTTTGATTAAACAAAATCTGTCAGATTTTCAAAGTCTACCTTGATTGAACATTTTAGTTATTGCGTTATATTATTGCAATTAATTTGATTAAATATACATATATTGCGATTCAAATGCACATAAAACATTGTACAATGCTCGACCGTTAACTGAAATTTACAGGCTCACACAGATAACAGGCTCGCTAGCGCTCGCTCGTTACCTTTCTATGCTCGCCTGTAAATTTCTGTATAACGGTCTTGCAATGTAAATAACTATTAAAATTAGAATAATATTACCTAATCCAAAAATTCAAGATTAGCTACAATTTTTAATAATGATATATGTCTTTGTTATTACAATTTGAGATATCAAACGTTCCTAAATAACTTAATTTTCAATAATGTGGGAGCGTAGTTTTGTAATTAATACTGATTTCTTACTGTTTAATTTTGAAGATACGGAGAGCGAAAGTGAAGAAGAGCCAGACCAAGAGAACGATGGGGTATTTTATTCGTTATACGAGTCGCGCAATTCTCGTTATAACAAACGACCATGTCAAACATCAGATACAACACATGGTCAAAGTTTTCTTTCTTTAAATATGCATATTGCCCAAGGTGTTCTTTGTATGCATACACCCGCCAGGGTAAAATAAATAATTATCTTAAATATATTCTTAATTTTATTTGTTGCTTTTTATATTTAGGACGCCAGTACGAATGTAATACCAGAACAACATGGCGATTTCTTATTTATGGTGGAAGATGTATCGTTGTTTACTGTTAGTCAATTTATGGGCAACCCTGATTTGAGTTATGTTTGTGTTCAAGGCCGTTCTGCCACCCTACATCATTGTGGTATGGATATATTGATTTACACACTCATTACTCTCTCCACTTCATACATATTTCTACGCCCGCCTTAATTTATATCTAGGTCGTTCAAAAATGTTTTAATTTTAGATTTAACTGCCACCCCTAGTCAAAGCCCTCCCCTCCGAGAGATGGGCTCAGCCCTTCCGCGTCACATCAGCCCAACGATTTACAAATCAGAGCCTGGGGCCCTAGTAGGCTCAGGCTCCAGAGCTGGCGACAGAGACATGTTATCTGTTGCTGTCAGAATTCAAGCCAGTCACGAAACCCATCATGTCAAGGTAAGATTTTTTGATATGTGGAATGTATATCGAATAGAAGATTAGTTAACATATATATGTTGGTAAAACTGAAGGTGAGGGATTGCGTGAATGACCTAGGAATAAGTGGATGGATTTTATTGAAGATAAGAGGAATTTACGAGTTTGTATGATATAAATTATGGATGTGAATAAGGTGAAAGTTGAAATTAGTTACAGAATAAATCTAATGAATAAATATTCATTGAATATAAACATTTACATACATAGGAACCAGACCGACTCCTGGAAACATTCACTCATCCTTTATTCATTAGATTCATTCTGCAATTAATCTTACCAATTATTCTGGAATAACTCGCTTTATAATTTCTTTCATACAAGCTCGATTATTCTTCAGACTAGAACCTTTTTCATATGCTGAAATAATTTCAATTCAGTTGAGATGAACAATTATTAATCATATTTAATTTGATTATTTTTGCAGACTATCAGAGTAGCTGTTGGAATAAAAAAAGCGACCTTACGGCATCGAATGTGTGTGGAACCAAACAGTTGGTTCTCGCAGATGGTCGACTTCTTCGACGTGCTAGATTATCCTATACCTGGTTATATTCCTATGGGTGTTCTTACTGAACTACATTTACATTTGTGGGACTGTGCCATCGATTACCGGTAAATAAGATTTAGTCTTTTATTTTTAACTGTATTTATTAATCAATTTTCTTTCTAGACCTCTGTATCTTCCTCTTCGTTCTGTTTTAACGCTAGGAAGTTTCAGTATGTCGAGTCATCTAACGGCTCAAGCTAATACATCGACTTTAAGGTTTATTGCAGAAGATTGCGGGTTGTTTTTGAGCGATAGAGCTCCGCCTAAATCAGGAATTGCTTCGCTCTCTCCAGTTGATTTGAAGAAGGATTATGTCAGTGTTTTGGATCTTAGTTTGTTTGAACTTAGCCTCAGATTAAGTGACAAGGTGAGTGAAAATGTTTACATATTTATGAATGATTTATCAAGGTTTTGCTTTTTATTGAAACATAAATTGGGTGGAAACTATTTAAATTCGTATTTTATGTAAATGATTTGTTTATAAATACCGACAATCATTTTATAATATCGAATATAGTTTAATAATTATAGAAAAATTAATCTTGAGCAGATTGGATCAGGTAGCTACCGAAGTCGTCCTTGGAACCATGATTATATATTTATTTGTCTTTAAAATAACACTTCACAGTTCCGAACACATATTATTGTACATTTTACGCGTAAATTTGTTAAGAAATAATCGCAAAATGTCCAGAAAACATAAAAACAAATATTAACACTGTAAATAACCGAAAACATATATAACGCTGTGCTTCGATTGGAATCAGTTTGTTATGAGCACGATAAGACCTGCATCCAATGTACTAAAAGTATTTACATGCTTGAATATTTACTATTATTAATTTTAAATTATAATTTAATTTGCATTTAGGTAACTATTATTATAAATACATTTAAAAACAGCTAAATATTTAAAAACTTTATAACTGGAAATTGAATTTGAATGATATGCATATTTCCGAGAATAATTTGACTTTTTTCATAATAAAAAAAATGAAAACCATCCTCAGGTTCGCGGTCTAAACCCTCATATCGACCTGCGTGCATCTAACAACGTCCTCCACATCCGAACTTGTTCTGACACTGGCCGAGCCCTAATGCAACTCCTTACTTACTTCGCCGGGGATGGGGACTTGGATTGCCCCGTCCACGGGGTTCCAGGAGGCCACGGAAGCTCTGACATTGGCAGCACGCACTCTACACCCAGAAAACAGACTCTGGTGCCAGAAGAAGAGCAGTTGTTGAATGTTGTAGAACCGCCGCAAGATATTAGCAATTTGAGCAAGAGTCAACATCAACATGTTAATGAACTCCTAGGGGAAGCTATGAAGGAGAGCTTGGCTATTGCGGCGGCTGCTGATGCCGCGGAACAGGTTAGTGTAAATTTAATTTTATATGTTCAAACCACGCTGATTTCAACTTATATTCATTAAATACGATTGTGTTTGAGTGGTACGGAATTAATTTCGTGTTGTGCAGAGTGGCAAATAATTATTAAATTTAGGTATCTCTAAAGTAGTTTGGAAATATTGAGTAAATATTGTTATTAATAGGACATGCAGAATTCTTTACAAACGGGAGTAGACGTATTTTTCTTCCCTGATGAAAATCGACCGCTTCAAACAGAACCAGTAGGAAGCAAACCGCCGACTCCTATTCCTGTGAAACGTCCTGGTTCTGGTCACATCTTGCATTCAAACAGAAGCTCAGATACTGATGAAGAATTCTGTTTCGTTGGAGATGAGGCCGGTCTAGGCATTATGGTGAGTTTATCTATTTAACTTCCTTAAAAATACAGTGAATACATACACATAACTTCACGATATGGCCCATCAAATCCCTTAAAATGTTTTATTCATATTTATAAAACTTTGCATGTCTATTCTTTTCTCCTTCAACCATATCCATCCATTTATTTCTAGGTCGTTCACGAAGTCTCTCATTCTTAATTTCACCAATATTTCTTTCGATATATGTTCCGTATGCCTAAATCATCTGACACACACACACATTCTTCTAAAAAAACAGTTTCAAAGTGTCTATTATTGTTCTGTTAATTCCTAGAGTTGAAAACCTGTCTTGAAATACTTACAAATTCTTAATTTGTATTAATACCAGAAAAATTATTTACAGTAAATAATAATTGTTTAAATTAGTTTTTCCTTTTGTTTTATTATATTCATATTCCGGAAAATCAGTTTTTTGTACTAAAATAATTTTGGCGATTTTAAAGATGCAAAGACCGACTTTGCTATGAAACTACTTTGAATTTTATATTTTGAGACTGGTAGACATAATGATTCTTCTCAATACAAGATTAATGATATTCTTCCAGCCCAAAAGCGGTTTTCCAGAGATCCGCTGGCTAACAGAAGATCCAGTGCGAATAATCGACAACCACTTCTCAGTTCCTGTGGGCAAAACAGACCTCCTTAAACCTCCGAAACACTTCCCCGTCGCTGTTCTGCGTTACACATTATGTGAAATGACCCTCGTTTGGCACATGTACGGTGGTTACGATTTCAAATCTTCGAAACGCGATATTGAACCGGATAAGAATGTTGCGAAGAAGACGGTTAATTTTTCAGATATGAATCATGAGTATTTGGACGGTGGGGTAACGTATTCGAAGATGGCACCTGGAGAAGTTAATTTTACAAGTGTGCCAGATAAAAAATTGCTGAGCATGAGTTGGCAAATCAAAGGAGGAGTGGGGAGAGATCATGATGTACTCATGGAGCTGCAACTCAATAAGGTAGGAGAATTTGTTGCATACTTTGTAAAAACAAAACTGGCAATCAGCTCAATGCATGTAACATGCGTCTATCAACAAAGACATCGCGCGTTCAAATCTCGCTGACTTTGTATCCAATAAATATTACTATGTATGATTTTGTTTGGTTGTCACTATAAGCTACTGTGATTGGGATCATGTTTTTGTTGTTTCATAACAATTAGGTGAGATTTCAACATGAAGTTTACCCAAACGACACAATTCAAGCATCACGTCAAGTTCTTCTAGTATCCGAAGTAGAAATTCGTGACCGTTTAGCATCCAGCCATTTCAATAAATTCTTGTATCAACATACTAGTCAGGCCAGGCCGAAACAATCTCATGCAAACATGGTAAACACATTTTTTGTACACACGTTTTCGCTAAAATAATATTGAATTATTATTAGATCGTAATAAAAGCAACTCACATTCGACCGGACCCAAAACTTAGTGCTCAAGAGTGCAGTCTCCGCGTTTCCTTACTTCCGTTACGTCTTAATATCGACCAAGACTCGCTTCTGTTTCTTATAAACTTTTTCAATGAGTTGAGTGGAAACATAGATAATATAAACGAAGATGGAACAACTGTAACGACATCGAGGCATGCTACACCGACGCACCAGCCTCCGGTGATGACGGTAACTGTTGAAAATGAAGCGGAAGTCAAAGAACAAGCGCAGAAACTTGTTTCGGATAATTTGTTGATTTTACTGGAGGAAGAACAAGCCAAACAGGAAGAGGATACTGTTACCAGGCCTATTCACTCAAATTCTGAGGACAGCCCACCGATTTACTTCAGGTTTGATACCATTTTATTGTTATTGTAGATCAAAATGAAATTATTTTATTTATAGGACTGTAGTATTCTCGCCAAAAGTACCAATAAGACTCGACTACCAAGGAAAACGAGTTGACATGACCCACGGACCATTAGCAGGTCTTCTAATGGGCTTGGGTCAATTAAATTGTTCCGAATTATGTCTTAAACGCCTGTCACATCGTCACGGATTACTAGGAGTCGATAAACTTCTCTCATTTGCATTACATGAATGGCTACAAGATATTAAAAAACACCAACTGCCAAGTCTCCTCGGAGGATTCGGACCCATGCATTCCTTCGTGCAGCTCTTCCAAGGAATTCGCGATCTGTTCTGGTTACCGATAGAACAATATCAAAAAGATGGACGTTTAGTTAGAGGCTTACAACGAGGAGCAAATAGTTTCACAACGTCGACAGCAATGGCAGCCTTAGAACTTACATCCAAAATTATTCACTTGATTCAAGCGACCGCGGAAACTGCGTATGATATGGTTTCGCCTGGACCGAGTGTTAGAAGAAGGTCAAAAGGCCATAAAGGAAGAAGAAGGCATTATACCCAACCGCAAGATATCCGAGAGGGTATGGCCAACGCGTACTTGGTTGTGAAGGAGGTAAGATAACTTACAAATTTTGTTGTAAACTTGTGATTTAACCTATTGTTTATTTTTTAGGGCATAGGTGAAACAGCAGATACAATTGTCCGCGTGGCGTCGCAAGAACACGAACAAAAAGGCTACAGTGGCGCAGTCGGCGGTGTACTGCGTCAAATCCCGCCAACATTTGTCAAACCCATCATCATTGCTTCAGAGGCCACTAATAACGTTCTAGGAGGTATGAGGTCTCAACTTGTGCCTGATGCCAGAAGAGAAGCCAACCAGAAGTGGCGGAGTGAAGATGGTTGAAGTATGTTAAGGTAAATTCGGCGCAATTCATGCTGGGTGCTAATAAGGAGGAAATAGTTTTTTGTTTTAAATTTGATGTTAGCATTTGACATGAATTTGAGTGTAAAAACGTAATAGGGTGTTGTTTAATTTTGAGGCTCAAATCAATCATTTCTGCCTTAAGTTTTCTATTTATTGTTGAAGTTTGATTACAGTAGAGTTTGATTATAACGAGCTACATGAGACTGGGCTTGTTTCTTCGTTATAACTAATTATGTCAAATAACTTAGTAGGCACGAATTTGAAGGTACAAGGATTTAAATATACAAACAAACATTCCCTAAATTAAAATTTTGTTTGTGAACTGGATCCAATTTGCTCTTTATATCCAAGTTCGAGATTGTTTTATCCGTTTAAAATTTGTATGTTGTATATGTATGTGAATAATAAGTTCTCTCTTTAACCGAGCTCGCTATAATAAAGTTTTACTGTACTTGGTTCTTTAAATGATTAGTAAAAATAATTGTTTTTCATTATAGCTAAAAATTAAACAACAAACGAATTAAAAACAAATATATCTGATTTATATTTTATACATGTGTAAAGAGATGCCAAATTGGCTTTTAAACTTACAAATTATTGTAATGATAAACGAATACATCATTTTATAGTTACATTGCTTTGTGATAAAAGATAAATAGTTAAGTTGATCAAATTTTGTCGACATTGGTTGCCAAAATTAAATATTTTCTTGGAACTAAGCTCGAAAGTAAATACAGCTAATAATTTATTTTTCTTCATAATCTTGTATAAAGAAATTAATGATACATGGTAAGAATAAATATTTTTGCAATGTTCCAAGGAAACAAATCTATAACAAGTATAACATTACTTTGCTTCTAATCTAGATGGAACGAACCATTTTTCGTATAATTATTTTTAGTAACATGCAACCTATGAAAGAAATGTGATTTTTATTTTGTGGACCACATATGATTCCACTTTTTTGCGTCAGCGGCATGTTATCATTTAATACGTTATAAATTAGTCTTTCATAATTAATTCTTAGTATTGGTTATTTTTATTATTATATATTGTTGTGCTGTGCAATATTTTGAATAAAACTATGTATAAAAATTTAGCACGCTCTCATTCTTATTTATATATTTCGAGTAGAACCCGGATTTTGCTGTTAAACTTAAAATATAAATTCTGAACCTCAAAAAAATACAGAAAGTTCCTCTAAGGCTAGAGGTAGCTTCGTTTAAAATATGTAGAAGTGAATTTTTTTTTGAACCACTAAAAACATTTTGAAAATATGGTTCTATATCATTAGATCATAAGAAATCGAATGCCGTTAAGCGCATCTCCATATATCTTTTAGTGCCTGAGTTACAGTGATTTTTTAAATCTCAACTTTGAGAGCTCATATCTCAAAAACCAAAAGAGATATTGAAATTCGGTTTGAACCAGCGTATTTCTCGTGTTCCAATTAACTTATACCTAAATTTAGAAAATTTGCAAAATATTAATTAGCGCACGAGAAATACACTCGTTCAAACCGCATTTGAATATCTCTTAGTTTTCGAGATATGAGCTCTCAAATTTGCAACTGCATTTTCAGACCCGATTCTGGCGTTTTTAGTTTACAAAATGGTCAATTCTCATATGTAATTGATGTATAGCACTTAAAATAGTGCTGCAATTGTGAATTAAATTATATGTGAGTGTAATGTATAGTGTAGTGAATAAATAAGTGCGTGAAAAGTGGACTATAGTGTTGTGTATTTAATGGCATTCGGCATCAAGGCAGTCCAGGTCCCTGTAGGTTTCGTAAAGTCTTCTACTTGGTATATATTAAATTATGAAACTTATTTTGTATGTACTAATATTATTTTTTATTTGATGTAGGCCCTGGAGATTGACAGAAGGCTAAGGTAGGATTTTAAAAATTTATTAGATGTGCCTTTTCTTCTCTAACTATTTAAAATATATTAATTGAAATTGCAATTATATTTTAGTGCATTATGTTTTTCCGAGGCACTTATTGCATGCTTTTTGTAGCTTGACCATGTGTTGAAATCTATTAAAAGAATAACTACTCAGCAGTAACAACAATCTTAAGAACTGCATCAATATTTTCAGAAATTTTTTTGGTTTTTTCCTTTCTTCTCTACCGATTTATTTTATGGATGACTTATTCTTACATAAGAGACATGGTTCTTATTAAATAGAACAGTTTTAAAACGTACCGATACAAATCAAATAAAAGAAAATATTCTAATTACCTTTAGCAAATATACAGGCTGTACAAAAAAACTGAGTCATGGGTGATTAAAGTGGGCATACTTTTTTCACTATTAATGCTTCCCTAGTTACCTTGTAGAAAAATGTATTAAATAAAAATTCTAAAGAATTGAATTCTGCATTTAATAAATCTATTAACACAATTCATTTTACTGTCATATTTGTCAAATATTGATATAATCTACATAATTATAAAACTGGAACAAATTCAATTAAATGTATGTTTCTGTCACATACATATTTTAAACAATAAGTAAATAAATAAAATTTAGTATTTAGACTAATTTAGAAAAAGGATTTAATACTAACATTTCTGAATGTTTTTCCTTTAAAGTAGGGAAGCAATAATGATAAACTTGTTTCCCATTTTGGAAGTAGCACAAACATTTGAACCACTCATTAGATTTATCGTGCAATTAATTTTCACCAAACATCTCTATCTTGGCACACCCATTCTCTTCAACCACATTCATAAATCCTTTCATACAAGCTTATTTACTTAATTGTCATCTTATTCTCTGCCGGCACAGTTCTTCGTCACCAGCTTCTCCACGTGAACTTTGTTCTAGGTGGAAAAGTGAGTTATACCATACTGATGAGCTCTAATAAGAGCGAAACGCGTCTATAGTTACTAACTGTGCTGGCCAGCCTCTGACGATGCCCTCATAAGGTGACTTGGAGGCTGAATTTTGTGAAACTTAGCCAAGTGTTTATTTTATACTTTTTATTAAACCTAGTTTCACCAAGTGTTGGATGACAATTAATTTTGTCTTTGTTGTTATTATTTATAGATTGTTTGCGCAACTTGTTAGGATTTTACTTAATTTATAACAAAATAAAAATTCAGATTTTGATCATATGCTCTTATAATATTTTATTAATAGTATTTACAAAAATATATTGAAGTATAATAGAACTAATTTAAAAGGATACAGAAATATTTAAGTTATATATTTATAGTTTATTGTAATGTTATCACTTACTGTGGTTTGTTAGTAACTTGAGTTTATACAGAATAATGCAAAAATTCAACTTTCTAATTTGTATAAATACAACTAACTTTAACAATTTAAGTAAACTGTAATAATTATATTAAGATCTATTTGTTATTCAAATTAGAATTGAATCTCCTTGATATTTTGCAAAATTCTGAGATTATCAAACATTTTAATTTGGCTGTACATGAATTTAATCATATATACAAATATTAAATAGTTTAAAATTACACATAACTATATATTATCACAAATACATAATAAAAAGCGTTCGTTTACATTACATTTAGTTTTAATTGGACCAGAATAAATGGCACAACGAATTTAATTCCGAAATTATTTACCCGAAACTTTTATTGTGCTCTAGTCAAAAATACATATTAATATATAAAAAATATTTATGAAGTAATTTGTAAATAGCAAACATAATTTAAAGCGTCCTCTAAAACTAGACAATCCAAGTTTATTAAAGGTTGTAATATCACTGTAACAATTAATTTGAGTCCATGGACAATGAATGTTAAAGATTGTATTAACATAATACATTTTTATTGACAGTTGATGAGTATAACAATATTAGAATTCTATAACAAATTCTAATACACTTATAAATAATTAATAAAATGTATTTGAAAAGTTACTACTTGGATTATCAGTTAACAATAAACGATTCTTTTACACACATCAATCATTTACATTAAATATTAACGAGACAAAAACTTATAAATATATTCATAAAAAAATCATTAATACACATTGATTTTATTTATATCAGGAAATAAAAATATTGGCTAGTATGTTCAAAACTCAGTAATCAGTAATTTTTCAGACAAACGCTCCAAAATTATTGCACAAAAAATATTTTTATTTGAAGTATTTTTTTCTAAAATGATTTAGGAATGTTTGACAATTTTATGCTGAAAATTGTTTTGATTTGATTTATTTTAATAAAACTTTGTAAATGTTTTAAGAAAATCAATCCTGGTTTTTAAATATTTAAACGAATTTAACCTAGAATTAGGCCTTAAAGTTCACAACTGAAGACGACAAAATCCCTTTCCATTCTGTGACAAAAAAACAGTAACAAAAAAATGTCTGAAGAAGTGTTAGATTCAATTGTAATTAGGGTTGTAAGGTGATTGTTGAGAATACACTTCGTTGACTCGGGGAGCAGTCATTCTGTTCTGAACAGCTTCGTCATAAGTTGGAGGAAGTTGATGGACTCCTGAATTAGCTGGGTATGCAGGAACCGCCGAGGTGTAATCACCAGGCATAGGCATTGTTGTCGGGTATGGGGCAGCGCTCGGAAAACCACCTAGAAAGTTTTAAAAAATATTAGAGTTGGAATTTTATATATAAATAAATATATCATCATGCCTTTTACCCATTACTGAGTGTGGCACTCTGCTTAAGCAAATCTCGGTAAGTGATATATTTATTCGCGTGAAGTGCGGTTACCAGCCGTCAAATCACAGCCCTCAAAGATATTAGTGGAGGGGGAGCCACAGGGGTAGATTTAAATTGGTGAAAATTGTCGACTGTGGGGATTTTATATTACGTTTGTTATTGACGTCAAAGATGACGAAAACATTATTGAGTTTAATTTTGATGACGCATTCTTCAAAAATGTATGACAATTAAAACTTAAATGGTTTGTCCGTCAGTACGGTGGTGTGGATAGCAATATGGAATCTTTACTCGAGACGTGAATATCTGGAGATGCTTGTTTGAATATTTAAAATGGTGTGTTAGTGCCAACTTTGACGTATGGTGATGAATATTGGAAAAACAATTTACACCACAATAAAATTACCCTTGTGGCTCGCTCTTTACTTGCATATTTGCGGGCCGTGATTTAACGGCTGATACCCGCACATCACGCGTATAAATATATCACTTATCGAGATCTGCTATGGCAGAGTGCTACATCCAGTAACGGGTAAAAAGCCGTGATGATATAGTTATTTTAGAATATGTCCGAAATACATTTATGTTTGATGAGTGTGAGTAGTTTTAATGTGGTGAAAATTGTTTGTCGGCTGTGGGAATTGAACCCAGGTTCTCAAATCAACAATCCGAATCGATATATTTATGTATGTATACATGATGTTTCACAACTTAGAGCAAAAAATTAAAGGGTATATTCTGTACGACGTGCTGATCATGAAACAAAAAGAATTTTTTTTAAATCGCAAAACTATTTTCTGTGTTTCTCAGTCCAAAATTTTTCATTGCCACTGGGTGGATGATTATGTTAAAGTTATTAATTAAATAAAATTCTATTATAAATAACTGCTAATAATTGAATTGTGTAATTATTCTTTTGTAGTTGATACCTACTTCATTGTTTGTGTTTAATAGGAAAGCGAATCCAGTGCAGTACTACAAAAAATGATTTAGGTTAACAACCCTTAATTTTTTGAATTTAAAAAAAAATCTTTTTGTTTCATGATCAGCACGTCGTACAGAATATACCCTTTAATTTTTTGCTCTAAGTTGTGAAACACCCTGTATATCTAAAATATGTGATAATTAATCAGATAGAAATCAAGTTTAGAAATAATATTTATCTAAAATAAGTTTGAATGACCACCTTTGCATCTAATAGAATTTTTATTGATTATTGTATTAACAAAAGAATATAATTAAAAATCAATGTAAGAACTATTATTTAGTTTAGTCATTGCAAAGTTAAAATAACAAAAAAATAAATTAATCATGCAACCATTGATAAAATATTGCGACATAAAAATACGATAATTAGTTTAATGACATAAACAGATAAATTAACTGTTTGTGATCATCTAGAAACGTAATTACTACACTTTTCTACGTCATTGAGAAAAATATGAGTACAATTCAGTACATACATTTAATTTGTATTCAAAATGGTATCTATGACATCATTTACGATAATAATATCGTTATCAAAATAAACATCACACATAACGTTATATTGCAGTGTTATTCTAAAGCCCGATAAATATTTTATCAGTTTCTATTGCTACAAAGAATTAACCATACACAAATAAAATAAAATATAAAATTGTACAATGATTTAAGTCTTTAGAAAGTGATAACCAAATGACCCGAATCTTCTCACAGAGGTCAACATGCGAAGCTTAAATTAAACTGCAGTAATTAATAAAACACAATTATTTTATATGCTAACATACCCGTCATAGGCATAGGCATTGGGTGATATCCGTGGGGCACTTGGAGAAAAATGTCATGTTATAGAAAATGTTAATTTCAAAATGGATCAGTTAAATGTAACATGAAAACTATAAACTATAGTTTTACTCAACATTTCGTAAATAAAATGGCACGGGCAATAAATACAGTATTTATTGGATAGATAATAAAATTTCTTTTTCTATTTATAGTTCCATGTTAAATTTATGGTCCGAAATATGCCTATAGTATGGTGAAAGTAAACAATTGACAAATGACGTCATAAAACAGGATACTACAATTTTTTTTATTCTTCAATGTCAATTCGCTGAGTCTAATTTAAATCCAATTTTGATTTAGACTTTGTAAAGAAAGCTACATATTTACAAAAGCACAAAAAAAAAATCGACTGCGTTGTGACGTCACATACGAAGCTGTAAAAAAAAATAGACAAAGCTATGTGCTCTGTAAACAAAGCTTTAAAAAAGCATTCTTAAATTTTGTTCAACATTTTTGGAAAACAAATGTTTCACTTACCACTAGCAGGTGGGTATGGTGCTCCCGTAGTATGAGCAGGTGGATAGGGCGTCGTAGGGGGGAAGGCAGCATGAGGGGCGAAGCCAACAGGGGGCGCAGCCACTGGTTGTGGCATAGGGTTGTTCATCATAACCGGATATGGAGCACTTCCGGTCTGGTATGTTGATGTAGTTGTTGTTGTTATCGGTGCTCCAACAGCTGCTGAAAAATAAAATAATGTAGTTTGCAACTGATAATAAAACTTAATTATGATTCGATATTGTTATAACAACGAATTGTTCAAACGTTCAAGGTTATACTAAAAGTTGGTTTTTGGGCAATTAAGAATAGAAATATTGCATAACAATTTTGTTAACCGGATAAATATTTAGCTATAGATTAAAAAAGATTTGTATCAGTAACAATTAGAAAGATAAAGATCGTCATAGGATAGAAATGTGTTTAAAATATACTTACTTCCATAAACAATGCCCTGTTTGTTTCGTTTACAGCAATATCCACACACCGAACACGCTATAAATACCAAGATGAATATAACTACTGGAATTATAATTTCCATTCTGAAATAGTACAAATTTATAAGAAAACTTACAAATTATATCAAATTTACAAATATAACCACACTTACTTTGTGCTACTCTAGCGAACAATTAAATATAAAATAATATCACTTGTCACTACAAAACTGACATAACTATAAAGTTAGGAAGTTTTTAATAAATAATTTATGTTTGCACAACAGAAAAGTGACGAATGAATAAGAGGAGATCGTGGTTCTTATACTCAAATCAACCTGTTTCTCCGATAACAGATGATGAATCATGTGTGTTTTTTTGGAATTTCCACTGCGAAAATAGAAATTCCACTAAAAGAACTAGATTTTATAGTGGTGTAATATTTGTTTACATTAAATATAAATAAAATAAAAATGATCCAAACATTTAAATCATTAATTTTAAGTACAAAATTGTCTGTCAGAGTTAATAAACGTCAAATTACATCAATTTGTATGACATGTTCGGCCCGACATAACCTACAAAATGTTTCGCCACAAAACAGATATTTTTTAAATAATGTAAGTAGATTTAACTTCTGTACAAAACCTGAAACAAATCATTGTAATGTAGGAACAATTGGCCATGTAGATCATGGCAAGACAACTTTAACCGCAGCAATAACAAAAGTTTTATCCAAAGATGGTTTAGCAAATTTCATTTCTTACGATGAAATCGACAAAGCTCCTGAAGAAAAAGCACGGGGTACTTCAAAATACATTTTTTCCATCTTCAAAGCATAAGTTAACACAGTTTTATGTTTAAGGAATAACAATAAATGCTGCTCATATAGGTTATAAAACCAAAAAACGTCATTACGCTCACACAGATTGTCCCGGTCACGCCGATTATGTCAAAAACATGATCTCAGGAGCTTCACAGATGGATGGCGCAGTTCTTGTAGTCGCTGCAACTGATGGTCAAATGCCTCAAACACGAGAACATTTACTTCTCGCGAAACAGGTCGGCATTGAGAAAATAGTTGTTTACGTCAACAAAGCCGATCAAGTAGATTACGATGTACTAGAACTAGTTGAAATAGAAATTCGCGAACTCTTAAGCGATTTCGGGTTTGATGGAATAGAAACTCCAATCATTTACGGTTCTGCTTTGCGTGCGCTTCAAGGAGACAGTTCAGAAATTGGAGAGCCATCTATTCGAAAGCTATTAGATGTTATTGATGATTATATTCCAACGCCAACTAGAGATTTGACTTCACCGTTTATGTTACCGATTGATAATGCGTTTACCGTTCCCGGAAGAGGAACAGTTGTAATCGGAACTCTTAAAAGAGGAACAATAAAGAAAAATGCCGAATCAGAGTTGCTAGGATTTGATCACCAACTCAAAACCACGGTGGGTGATATTCAAGTTTTTAAAAAATCTGTTTCTGAGGCATTTGCGGGCGACAATATCGGAGTTTTACTAAGGAGCGTAAAACTACAAGCGGTGGAAAGAGGCATGTTATTATGTGCACTTTCCAGCGAAACATTAAGTAATCATTTTACTGCTAGTATTTATTTTTTGGCGAGAAATGAAGGCGGCAGATCTAGACCAGTTACCAACAAATACATTCAACAATTATTTAGCAGAACTTGGAACGTGCCTTGTCGAGTTGATTTAGGTATAATTAAATTACATACATACATAACATCACGCTATATTCCAATAAATGGGGTAGCACGAACCCGTCAACATTCTCATCCTGACACACGATACTCGTTTCGACCACATTAACACTTCCTCCATACGAACTCTTTCTTTTCTCACAACCAAAATCCATCATCACGCAACAAACATTCATCCATTCGCTCCTGTACATTCTTATAAAATATATTCTGACAAATTGTGTTTCCTGACGGATTGTCACAGATTCCTCCGTTTCCCCCACGTTTGTAATTATTATTTATTCATTAAATATATTTATCGCGCTTCATCCACGTTCATAATTTGAATTAATTAATGATGAATATATAATTTCAGAGAAGGGAACAGACATGATTATGCCAGGAGATCATGGAAAAGTTTATGTAACTTTATTATGGAAAATGGTCATGACATCTGGACAACCATTTACAATTAGGGAAAATAATGTTACAGTCGCTACTGGAATTATTACCGAAACTCTATCTAGTCTTAATGTTGTTGGAAATTTAGGGAAATTGGAAATACCGAAATAATGTAAATAAATGTTTATTAAATAAAATAACGTACAATATATTAAAATGTTCAACATTTTTGGTTGAATTTGTAATAAAATGTCACTTAAAACAAAAGAAAATAATACTGAATATAAAAAAAATAAATGAATTAAAATTTCATTTTTTTTGCATTTTTATTTCTAGCAGAAGTCATCAAAATATCAAACGCATTTTTGTGCTTTATTTCCGGCAACTTAATATTACTTTGGTCAGTTTTAATAAATATATTTTTCGGTTTTATTTCCTGTAACTTAATACTTTGATCGGTTTCATCAAATGCATTTTCCGGTTTTACTTCGGGTAATTTATTGTTTTGGTTAATTTCATTTTTTTGTCTACACTCAAAATACTTATTGATAATATCTGTTCTTGATTCTGTGTGAGGATATTTTCTTTTTAAAATGTTTGTCACATTTTCTTTTAGAATATTTTCATTAGTGTCCGTAAAATATAATTTTCTAGGTACAAATTTGCTATTCCTATTTTTCCTTTGTACCTCCTGATTATCATTAAAATTATTTCTAAAGGTAGGAACATTTTGAATACTGTTTAAACATTTCTTTAATTCTATATACTCAGGAATTCGATCGGCATATTTCGTCATTTGTTTAACATGTGATTGTAGATCTTCAAATTCTGGACGAAATAATATTTACAAAATAGTTTGATAATAGAATTAAATTTAAAACTTACCATCTATCCGTACGCGAGATATTTGGATTATTTTCTTGCATAATGAGTGGATTATACTTAAATTGTTGCCTTCAAAAGATTCATAAAAATCATTGTATTTTATCATAGATGTAAGAACATCAGTGATCAAAGTTATCATCAGACTTTTCTGTGTTGAAGTCGACATTTGCTTGAATATTCCCCCTAAATTATTCTTTAAATTTGCGTATATTAAAAGTGAGAAACAATTAAGAATAAATTAGTATTTACCAGTAATTGCGAAATAGTTTGTCTGGACAATGATGATAAAGTGTTGAATACAGGAATTTCAATATTCGAAACAGTGCTAAAAGCTAAAGCTAAAGCTCTATCACGATTTGACTTATAATCTGCAACTAACTCTTGCACGAAAATTTCTTCCATATTGTCAAATCACTTAATAAAATAAAATTTAAAGAGAAAATAAAGTAAACTTTGACATCACATTTGACAAGAAAATATTTTTAAAAGAGCGGGAAGATTTAATCAGTGAGTGCAAACGTAACAATTGCAAATTCACTAAACAATTTGACATTTCGGACGGCTCATTTGACTGACAGCAGAAAAACTACAATATTTCTTAATTTTTGAATAAAATGGCTATAAATAATGTATCATGTTTAAAGCAGATCTCAACCTTTTTACAAGAACCAGTAAATAAAATAAGTTTGAACAGTGATAAGGTATTTATTTCCGTAAAAACTAGTGATTAAATATTATAACCTTATAAATTTCTGTAGATGCCCACATGTAATATTAAAAATAAATCGGTAACAGGCTTCGTAAACATTATTATAACATTACTAAAGGAAAATAAATCATCCCTTCTTGGTTGTAACATAATAGAAGAAGCACAAGTTAGGCAATGGCTAGAATATTGTGTAATTTATGCGTCTCAGTACAGCAATACACAAAGTTCAAATCAAATATTACAGGTAATTCAATGAATTAAATAACTGTCGACACTTATTATATAAAACATTTATTTCAGGAATTAAATAATGTTCTTGCAACAAGAACATTTTTTGTCGGAAACAGTTTAACAATTGCAGATGTTGCACTTTTTTACACTCTACAAGATTTAATGGCAAAATGTAATCATTTAGATAAAGAAAAGTTCTTGAATGTATCTAGGTGGTACGATAATGTTCAACAAAATGAATCAGTTCGAAAAGATAAACCATTCATCGATTTTAGTACAATTTTTTTGTCGTGTGTAACAGTGCGATAAAATTTCTTTTTGATTGTAATAGTGTCAATTTGAAACTAAATAAATTAACATTTAAAACAAATTTATTTATTTATTCTGCATGGAAACATGTCCAGATTAATTTTTACAATTCACATATTTTTAATGGAGTAGGTGGCTTAAATATCGAGTCGGCCTGTGGATCTTGAGAACCCTGGTTCGATCCTCACAGCCGACAAACAATTTTCACCAATTTAAATATATCCCTGTTGCTCCCCCTCTACTAATATCTTTAGGGGCCGTGATTTGACGGCTGGTAACCGCACTTCACGCGAAAATATATATCACTTACCGAGATCTGCTTAAGCAGAGTGCCACACTCAGTAATGGGTAAAAGGCGTGATGATATATTTATTTTATTTATTTATTTATATTTTTTAGTAGAGTATAGTTATTTTATAGTTGTTTGGGCTTGTAAAATAATAAACAAAAGTAAATAAAATAAGAATATTTATTAAAAAACTGTTATTTTTCTTGACAATACATTTTTAATAATTACAAAAAATAAACATGTTATTTATACATTCTTCAATGTTCTTAAGTATTGTGGGAGCTCTAATATTTTTTTTAAATTACTAAATTATTGAAATACAGAATTAAAGTTTATTAACCAACATAGACCAATGGATAATGATGTCCATAATAAGGCCATCCTCCATAATAATATGGATATCCTCCATAATAGACTGATTCTGCTTTGTCCAGAGTTTCAACTTCTTTGGATGAATCTGGTTTTGTGCCATCTGATTCACTGTAAAATAGTTGTTTAAAATAAATAATTACTTAGTTCAAAGAATATATTAGTTTAATAGTGCCTTTATTAGTGAATGACTTTAATTTCTTATTTATTGTTAAGCGTTACTCATAATAACATGAAAATAATTGTTTTATATCGGTAATTATGGTACTACAATCTAAAATTACTAAGCGTACATGTTTTATGCATTATTTGATAAAATTAATGACACTGACATTTTTTCCATACTTAGTATGTTTTTATAATCTGTAATTATACTTTTAAAATTTTATTTACATCTTTTCTGACTATATTTTATTTTTAAATATAACTACAAGTTATATTTTCTAACTTCATTATTAAAACTAGTGTATTAGATTTGTTTCTTAAAGCACTGTTGATGGCGACAGTTGTGAATAGTTTGGCTTTGAAGGAATGTATTTATTATACTTACACCGGAACTGATACGGAACCAAGTCCGGAAGGTATTGGAATCGGAAAATCTGCATTAATCGAAACAAAAGGTTTCGCGTTGGCGAAACAAGCAGTTGCCAAAATTATGGACACAAAAATTAGGCTCTGAGAAAGAAATTAAAAATACAAATTAACATATTTTGATAACGTTTAACTATTTTAGTTTATTCAAAATGCAGTTGTAGCTTCAATTTATAACCAAGGTTCAAATTATAATTAAAAGTATAGTTGCATTCCAGTTTTTTGTTAGCTGTAGCGCTCCTGTTGGGCAAAATAAATAAATGTGAAAATATATATTATTTTTCAAATTTAATTCAATGTTTGTTTTTATTCGTTGCAATATTAGAAGTAGATTAAATTTGGAATTAACTAAGGCTTGGTTATATAAAGCGATGTTAACTATATTGTTAACTAACAGCATGTTAAAAGTTAACTATGGCGAGGATGACTAATTTTATATACTTTCTAAATTTTATGTTAAAATTAGTTAATATAGGCATTAAAATACTTATTTATAACTTGTTATTATTTATTTATGTTACTCTGTACAACAGGAATTTAATCCCAATTACAGTACAGGCTCCGCACTCACCGAGCTGCAATGTGGTAGTTTATATAATTTTTAGCTTGAGTGAGATTCGAACTCGGAATCTCCGGATTCGAATTCCATATTGCTATCCACACCACCGTACTGACGGTTTCATGCATACCATAGAAATTATAACGTTTTAAAATATTGAACTGTTACAAATTTTAGTAATAATAATAGCTAATTGTACCTCCAAAACCTACATTTTAAACTGAATTTAAATGAATAAAACAAATGGAATTTTAGTACCAATTTTTGCCGATGCAAATTATTAATTATTTTTTATGTATCAAAAACAGAATTAAAATTAAAAATGATAGCAGTTGATTTTGTTTTTATGAATCTGCATATTTATTGTTTTATACATCAAAAATTTATTCCAAATTACAATAGCTAATAGTAAAATCCAAACCATTTAAAACCAAATATTTTAAAATATAATTTGAAGCTATTGAAGTTTAATCCCACAACTCTATTGCTCGATAAACCAAAGTTATATTTTCAAATCTACGACTGCCTATTCATGAAGATTCTTAAACAAATTATGAACAATTTATAAGCAAAATAGTAGAAACAACAACTTTATAATAAAACTCTCAATTAAAATATAAAATACATAAAAATAAATCAACAGCAACAACAGCCATTACATATTAAAATAACTACGCATTTCTACGCAACTTAAAATGACATCAAAACAATAAAATAATTGAATAATTTTACAAATAGCACTCACAAGACACTTCATGGTGAGCTAAGTAGTTACAACAAACGAACTCGTAGACGACGTGCACTTGTTTAGTGATCCTTGGTTATCCTGGATTATATATACTTGCACTATGATCCTATTACCTCTTTAATAATTGCTTAAACATGTATAAAGTGAGAAAGAAGCATTCTCGCAATGACTGTAATTAATTTTATCAAGACATGCGTTAACTCTTCATTATAATTGTATATCAAACGATTTTTTAAATCGTGACTTTCATATGTTTTAACTGAAGAAGGTATTACATTACTGGCAGGATTCTAAGATTTTGTTACATTTTTTGAGTAAATAACAGTTTCGCTGTAGAATATTTGTTATTTCAAATTTCCCGCCAGAAATATTGGTGGTGGAGGAACTACAGGAGTAAATACTTCACTTGTTTAAATCTCGCTTATTTCAATTTGGAGTGGTTCATAAGCTACTATAATTAATATTAAGTTTTTGTTGGATAGAATTACAAATAAATAAATTTATAAAAAGTTTTTTTAGGGGTAAGGCCACTCTAAAAATTTTTAAAAATGATTTTTTTTTTTTATTTGCTTAAATTATAGTTTAAACCTTTAGGAATAAGGGACAATTAATTTAAATGCCGCGCGGAAGTATTTCAGAGGGAAAAAAGCATATATCTGTTAGTACTAGTATTTATATATTATATGACTCGAAACTTTGAACGCGTTTTTCTCGAAATCATATTTTCAAAATAGGGCGAAAAGAAATCTGAAATACTAATTGATGGATCGTGCTGAATCTTTTTATTTCTTATTCTAGATATAAAATACTCAAAAACTACGGGAGCTTTTTTTTTAAAGTGCTTCATTTGTTTTTTATGGTCGTTTTTATACAGAAATTTAGTCCCGAATAATGAACTTTTTTTTCAAACGTGCGCCATTTTGTTAAAAAACTAAATTTTCAAAATCCAGTCGGTAGTTTTTTAGAGTATACATCAGAGATTAAGAAAACATATCTCTTTTTGATCCAGGTCTATTGCTGCTCCCGGAATGTTTTCGCCCGATTTGCCCTACGCGCCGAGAGGAGTTGCCATTTCTGACGACAATTTTGAATATTTTCTTTAAAAAAAATTTTTAAATAAAGTTTAAAGAGCACTAAATAAAGATCCAAAAACAGTTCTTAAGCAGCACGTTTAGATTTCGTTAAAAAAAAATTAGAAAATGACCCTTTTTTTTCTTGTCTAGAGTGGCCTTACCCCTTAAGATAAAAAGGGAACTACTGATAACAAATTTGTATAATAAGTTTGACAAATAAAGTCAAATAATTATGTTTGTTGGTTGAGTAACCGGTCAGTCAACTAAGTTGATTTTTTTATATTAATATAAAAAGTGATTATTGTAGAGTAGATATTAAATTACTAGTATAATGTTAGACTAAAGCAGATTTATTACTATGTAGAATAAAATGCTTAGGAGTTTGTGAAATAAGCAATAAGCAAATTACTAACATGCAATCAGTTTTATTAGTACCAAATTGCTAATTTAATATGTGTTGTTGTTTTTCTATTTTATTATTTTATTTTCTTTTATAACAATAATAAAATTAGCAAAAACTACAGCCTACACAAACATAAAATATTGCAAATATCTTATGAGCATACCACCCACATATTTTTCGTAATTATCACGTTATTAAAGAGTTTTTTTTTACTGTAAACATTAGAATATTATAAACAAAATACCAAAATAATATGCATCGACGCTTAATTTAAATATCAATGATTTTTTGGTACATTTTTCTTACAACCCGCAATCCGTTGTGTTAACAGGGTTGCCACCCTCACTACTAAAATTTAGTAATACGTATTTCGTATTCAGTGACTTTATTCATTAACAATGAATACAGTAATATATACACACGCATTTTTTTAATTACGGTCAAATGGCTATTTTAATTAGACTTTAATTTGAATTTTAAATTAAAAAATTATTCTGAATTTGATATATTGCAAAGCTGAATTTAATAACTGGGTTTATTTAATTTAAAGTACTTTTAGAAAACCGTTATACAACACTCGAACAAAAATCATAGAGATATGAATTTCGGTGAAACCGGAAATGCAATTCAGAATCTTGTTACAATTAAAAATAGTATTTATGTTCGACTGCATCATATTACCTTGTTTTACGACACTGTTTACTGTCCATAATCGGGTACTTTATTGGACTAGTACGATAAAAATGCAAAATTGGACTGCTGTCAATGTCACATTAAAACAAAATTGAAAAGAAATATTTAAACACCATTTTCTGTATGTATTATATGTGTCTTCATACAATTGTTAGATATTTTCTTGCATTACATGCAAGATCTTTTATTTCTTTTGGAACGTCTTCAATGTCTTCATCCATCTCAACACTTTTTTCACTTTGACAATTTGATAAATAAAGCAACAAATGCATAACAACGAAGCACACTTTGAGATGCAATTAAATGTTTTAAATATAGGTATTGACATAATCATATTTTAAGAGAAAATATTCTCCATGCAGTCGAACATAAAACGTTGTATGCAACTCGTACATAATCGGACTTTATAGACTCGCCTTATTTATAAAATTCGGCTCGTCCAATAAAGATCCAAATTATGTACTTGTTACATAAACTACTATTATATTTGTCCACAATTAATTTAAACTGTAGGTCTAAAATTAATAAAAATAATGAGAGATGAATACTCCACAGGAATATGTAGCTATATCCATAAGTGTAGTATGCACTTTATAATACATAAAACAATAGTTGTATTTGACAATATTTATGTACTAATTATATTATAGTACTCTTTACCTTAACCTTGCTTCTTACAAGAAGTGTTCACTGAATTATGTTACTAAAAATATACCGGTGTGTCATGAAAACAGGGTCATAGGCGTTTAACATGGAAAAATAGTTTTTCCATGCGCATTGCTTTCCAATTTATTTTAGACAAAAATGATTCAAATAAAAGTTGTAGAGCATAAAATTCTGCATCTAAATCAATAAACTAAGTTCATGTCCTATGTTTTGTAACGGCAGAAAATAAATATGAAAATTTACAAAACTACAATTTAATAGAGTTACAAACATAATTTTCTCTCAAATATTTTGATATTTAATATTTAAACAATTTTCATCAAATTAAATTTACCCCTGTGGCTTCCCCTCCACTAACATCTTTGGGGGCCGTGATTTGACGGCTGGTATCCGCACTTCATATCATTTACCGAGATCTGCTACGGCAGAGTGTCACACCCAGTAACGGGTAAAAGGCGTGATGATATATTTATTTTAATATTTAAATGTAAAATGTGTCAAATTATATGACAGAAATAAGTCGCGCATTTGTTTGATTTTATTTTATTTCCGTGGCTAACACTATTAAATTATAATTTTCTTAATTTTGATATTTAATTTCTGTCGTTACAAAACAGAGAAAAAGAAATTAATTTATTGAATTCTAAAACTTTTATTTGAAGCATTTTTGTCAAAAATAATTTGGAAACCAATGCGTACAGAAACACTGTTTTCCATATGCCCCGCTTTTCTTAACACACCCGGTATAATTACAAATAAATATTGGTAGCTGAGTGCATTACAACATAACATATGTCTTTAGAAGTCCCGGGTTCGATCTTATTTAGCTTGAAGAACGCTTAAAATCTGCTAGAAGGTACATAGTTATTAAATATAAATATATATCATCACGCCTTTTACCCATTACTGGGTGTGGCACTCTGCCTAAACAGATCTCGGTAAGTGATATATTTTTTCGCGTGAAGTACGGTTACCAGCCGTCAAATAACGACAATCAAAGATGTTAGTGGAGGGAGAGCCACAGGGGTAGATTTAAATTGCTGAAAATTGTTTGTCGGCTGTGGGGATCGAACTAGGGTTCTCAAGATCCACAGGCCATCCCATACTTAAAATATAATAAATTTTGTAATGAATAAAAATAAATAATTTTGCAATGTTCTTCCCCTTTGGGGGAACGTAATTTGTCAGCTGGTAACCGAATTCACGCGCAAAATCTCTTAGTGATTTACTCGCGGAAATAGGTGAAATAGGAATGATGATATAGCTTTGTAAACGTATGTAACATTTTGAATATTAATGAGAAATTTTAATATTTTATCCTGTTACTCTATTTAGCTTATAAATCACATATATAATTGTTTTATCCTTGACCATTCAATTATTTATTTATGTTTATTCAAGTTTTATAGTTAAGTAAGCTAATATAATATTAATATAAACAATAGGATGTTTAGATATAATTTGTTGCACAGTTATACAATGAATAATATTATTTATTTACTAGAGATTATATCTGAATTAATTTAATTAATAATGAACTATTTATTTTAGTCGATACATGTTAGTTTAACTAATTAGTAAATACTTCATTTCGTGTGTTGAATATTAAAAATATTATTTCAGACGGTTCATAAATATTTACAAATTTGTTTAGGTCTTACATGGGCCAGGAAAATATGTATTGTATTTTAGATCTTTCTATTCTTATTCTTAAAACAAAATAAAATATACTATTCGTAACACATGCACAAGAAACACGTTCTTATTCCCTAATTTTAGAGAAAGAAACACTGCTTTTCTCCCCTAGACTACGATTATTAGCTGTTTGCGGCGTTTTTTAGGTAACTAGTTACGCAACCCATATTTGACATTTGTCCCGATAAGACAGTAATTTTTGTGCACTTGTTACGAAAAGTTTAATATGCTTCAAGGGAGGGCGCAATTATCCCTTGTGTGAAGTTCGAAGGCTCGAGCTTACGTCTCTGTTTGCCAACTTCACACGCGGGAATAATCGCTTGTTTCCCTCCCTTGATGCATAAGATACTATATTAATCTTTGTCTTCGTCTAATCCTAATTTAAGACAATGTGATAAAGATTTTGAGAAGTTGCAACTATTATCTCCATCTAAAAATAAAATAAAAGATCACAAAAAAGTAGATGTTCAATTAGTAATTACAATTAGCAACGTGTGAACGTAGCTTTATTACTTATTATTTATAATTACCAGAAGATGCAAGTGTACCGAAACATTTCCTAATTTCTTTCACAGCAGATTGCTTCAATTTTTCATTTTTTATTTTTTCTTGGGCCCATTTGATCATCCCTGCTTCAGAGGGTATTCCATCGTCCTCCATCTTTAATTAATAAATATTATTTATCTGTCATTGTGTATTATAACATTTTATACTTACTATTTGCATATTATTAAAAACGCATTGGCTGGTGCACTATAACAGAAAATAAATTATTGTAATTACTGATAATAAATAAATATATCATCACGCCTTTTATCCATTACTGGGTGTGGCACTCTGCCTAAGCAGATCTCGGTAAGTGATATATTTATGCGCGTAAACTACCCGTCAAATTACGCCCCCCAAAGATGATAGTGAAGGGGAGCGACAGGGGTAGATTTTAAATTGGTGAAAATTGTTTGTCGGTTGTGGGGATCGAACCAGGGTTCTCAAGATCCATAGGCCGATTCTATACCACTGAGCCACCTACCCCATATTAAATAATAAATAAATATATCATCACGTCTTTTACCCATTACTGGGTGTGGCACTCTGCCTAAGCAGATCTCGGTAAGTGATATATTTTTTCGCGTGATGTGCGGTTACCAGCCGTCAAATCACAGCCTCCAAAGATGTTAGTGGAGGGGAGCCACAGGGGTAGATTTTAAATTGGTGAAAATTGTTTGTCGGTTGTGGGGATCGAACCAGGGTTCTCAAGATCCATATGCCGACTCGATACCACTGAGCCACCTACCCCATAATAAATAATAAATAAATATATCATCACGCCTTTTACCCATTACTGGGTGTGGCACTCTGCCTAAACAGATCTCGGTAAGTGATATATTTATGCGCGTAAACTACTCGTCAAATTATGCCCCCCAAAGATGATAGTGAAGGGGAGTCACAGGGGTAGATTTTAAATTGGTGAAAATTGTTTGTCGGTTGTGGGGATCGAACCAGGGTTCTCAAGATCCACAGGCCGACTCGATACCACTGAGCCACCTACCCCATAATAAATAATAAATAAATATATCATCACGCCTTTTACCCATTACCGGGTGTAATAGAATGTAAATATTCAATAGCTATTTGTATAACATGGGAGAAAATGCTACTTTATTCTGGATGTATACAGGTATTAAAAATAAGTTTTACAGATTTGTAAATACATGTCCTACAAATCTGTTACACTTATTTTGTAACATCCTGTATAATATCTGCCATGTCATTTAAATAAAAATTAAAAAACAGGTACGATATATGAATAAATAAATAAATATCTAAGACTGCGTTGACAGTTGGTATGAAACTAAGCTATAAATAATGAGGAAAACAGTTACTTTCCTGCTTAGGAAGGTAATAGTCAACTTTCAATGCGCATATGAGGGAAGAAAAGCCTACTTTCGGTTAAGGTCGTAGAAAAAATAATCTATCAAAACGACTCATAATGGATATGGCATTTTGTTGTAGCAAATCTCGGTAAGTTATATATTTATGAACGTGAAATGCAGTTACCAGCCGTCAAATCACGTCTCTCAAAGATGTTAGTAGAGGGGGAGCCATAGGGATAAAATAAATAAATAATTTGTAATTGTTTTCTTTAAAATAAATAAATATATCATCATTCCTTTTAACCAAGTGTGGCACTCTGTCGTAGCAGATCTCGGTAAGTGATATATTTATGCGCGTGGAGTACAGTTACCAGCCGTCAAATCACGGCTCCCAAAGATGTTAGTGGAGGGGGAGCCACAGGGGTAGTTTTAATATGGTGAAAAATACTGAAATTTAAGAAGGTCCTTATTTACTATGTTTAACTTACTTCTCCATCAGAATTCTCATTCTTATTTTTTTTATTCTTGTCTCTCATGCCTCCATGTCTATTATTCGGTCTCCTATTATTCCTTTGTCCATTCCTTTTCCCACTATTCCTCGAGCTATCATCCTCAGACGATGAATCATCCCAGTTATTCTGCTGAGGACGTCTTCTATTTGAATATCTGTCATCCCTATTATTATGTCTATTATCTTTATTGTTGTATCTATCATCACCTCGATCTTGTTGATGAGGGTAACCACCCCTATTGTTCATAGAACCTGGACGAGGTCCATAAGGGTCTCGACCATGGTTTTGATTGCGTCGGTCTGAGTTTTGAGGGTTAAATTCGTCGTCTCCTCCAAAGCTTGGACCATAGGGGTTGAATTGGGTGCCGTGGTTGCCGCGGGGGTTGGGATTGTAAGGAGTGCGGTTTTGATCTTCCTCCCATCTGTTTGGAAATTGATCAATACCACCTATAAATTAAAGTAAATTATCATCATGCCTTTTACCCATTACTGGGTGTATTATTTGGAACATACGTTATGTACGCATCTAAATATATTAGTAGAGGGTGATCTACAGGGCCGTCTTTGCCCGGGGGTTTAAGGGGTGCTAGTAATTTCGATATTTCATTAAACCCTAAATCATTCAATATTAACGTCATTGCACAGTTTCGGACACTTTGTTAGGTCAAATGCATGCATATAATCAAAATATAGGCACCAATATTAAATTATTTATTATCATTTAAAGACAATTAATTTTGTCTTTGTTGTTTTTTATTTAAATTGCTATTTCGTAGCTTTTGCTTTTTTCGGTAGATGGCATTACTGGTTCGATAGAACTTCTCATGTCATCTTACCGTTCTTTAGAGATCTTATTCTCTGCTGGCACAGTCCTTCGTCACCAGCTTCTTCACGTGAACTTTGTTCAAGGTGAAGAAGTAGGTTATACCATACTGATGAGCTCTAATAAGAGCGAAACGCGTCTATGATTACCAACTGTGCTGGCCAGCCTCTGACGATGCCCTCATAAGGTGACTTGGAGGCTGAATTTTGTGAGACTTAGACAATTGTTTATTTTGATATTTTATTATTAAATTATTTTATTAAACACACCTCATACCGCTTTCGGCACTTGTTACACCGCTCACAATGTGCAAGTTAAAATAGCTCTTATTACTGCACACCTAACAATTACCGAAACTGCTCGTCCACGTCCCCGAAAAACACATTTTAATTACGAGGCTACAAATGAGCCCATTTTAGACTCAATGAAAAAAATTGAAATTAATTTTTATTTTATTTACTTGACACAGCTATCTCGAAATTAAATGAGAGATTTGAGTTGCTAATGGTTCAGAATAATAATAATAATAATCAGAATAAATTGAATAAAATAAATAAATATATCATCACGCCTTTTACCCATCACTAGGTGTGGCACTCTGCCTAAGCAGATCTCGGTAAGTGATATATTTTTTCGCGTGAAGTGCGGTTACCAGCCGTCAAATCACGGCCTCCAAAGATATTAGTGGTGGAGGAGCCACAGGGGTGGATTTTTTAAATTGGTACCTATTAAATAATAATATAAAATAATAATATAAAATAAAAACATTACTAATGTATTTTTTCCGGGCTTTTAAATTGAAAAAACAAATGTATTGATTTTTAATTTGTATAATTTATTGTTTTACTTATATAATTGAAGAATTTTGAGAAATAAATAAATGAAACATTAAAAATTACTTTGCGTTTTTACTTCCTTGTACGAAGTAAAGGAAGTATTGTAATCGCGAAAATTTTCGGTTCTCAGATTTCAACGGAAATAGGTATTTTGGCCCTCCCTGAATCCATTTTGACTAATTTCGTCGTGCCGTCTGTACGTACGTATGTATTTCGCATAACTCAAAAACGTTAAGCCGTAGAAAATTGAAATTTTATATTTAGGACTATTATAACATCTAGTTGTGCACCTCTCTTTTTGGTCATTATACAACTACCAGAAGTGGTACTTTACTTGAAGCCTATAATAGATTTTCATGAAAAACTATATTCAAATATAATTTAAAACTTTCCAAATTTGGTATATAAGACTACTACATCAATGAAAATAACATAATAGATTTTGGTTAAAATAGATTAACCGAAAGTGACACATTACATGAAGCTGCTAACAGTTTTCCTTGAAAAAAATGGTATTATTTTAATTTTAGAAATAAATGCTGCAAATAAAAGTTTTAGAGAATTAAATTCTGCGTCTAGCACATTAAGCATTTTTAAATTAGCTTTTTGCAAAAACGAGATATCTAAATTTAAATATTATATATTTTTTGATTTAAAAAAAAATTAAGTCTGCTATGGAGTAGAACAAAAAATAAAAGATTTAATGTCAAATATGTGCAATTAAAAAAATATCTATAGTTTAATACGCGTACAAGGAAATCATGTGTTGTACACATCAGATTTTTTTGTTTGACAAAAGCCGGGGCGCAGGCTGTCCACTACGGCCCCCACCCCCCGGCACAGAATATGTGTAAGACAGCCCTGGTGATCTATAAGCTATAGGGTTAAAATTAGTAATTGAATACATACCTGGTCCTAGTCTACGATTCATATAATCATCTTGAGGTCCGCGATTCATCCCAAAATGTCTGTTATGTTCAAACGAAGTAGATCCATACCCAGTAAACATATCCTCTCTGTTAAACCCTCTGTTATTCTTTTGTCTCCCTCTATTATTATTATTATTCTTTCCTCCATTGTTTTTATTCTTCTTTTTATTATCTTCCTCGCTGTCATCATCATCGTCATCATCATCTTCATCGCTTTCCTTCTTGTTTCTGTTCTTCTGTTTCTTGTTTCTGTTGTTACGAGGTTGTTCTTCAGAGCTCGAGCTCCCACATTCAGAGGATTTGTACTTGAGGACCTCTGTTTTGAGGGAAGAGGGCTCTTCGGATGGTCGGCCATTTCCCAAACCGATTTTTGTTGCAGCTTCGCAAAATAGACATACGATACATAGAGAGTAGAATTTTATCAACATGACTTTAGAAGAATTTATATTGTTTTGGGATTGAGGCATGTTGGTGGCTTTTATAGGTTATGTAGAAGAATGGAGGTAATTTAGGTAATTTTTCTGTCGGATATAACATTGCATTTGATTTGACATGTTCGCATGTTTTAATTTTAGATTTCCTGTTTTTACTGACAACTTTTGTTTATGTGATTTGAATTTCAATGTTTTTCGCAGAAACAAATGATATTTTTTTGCATATTTTTGACGTAATATCGTATAGATAGTAGCACATTTTTAACTAGCTAACTAACAAATAATGAGTTAACGTTCTGAAGATGGCCTAATAAGCCGATATCGATCAACTTATTATTAATATATAATAATTTTTATGTTCGACTGCATCATATTACCTTGTTTTACGACACTTTTTACTGTTCATAATCGGGTACTTTATTGGACTAGTACGATAAAAATGCAAAATTGGACTGCTGTCAATGTCACATCAAAACAAAATTCAAAAGAAATATTTAAACACCATTTTCTGTATGTATTATATATGTCTTCATACAATTATTAGATATTCTCTTGCATTACATGCAAGATCTTTTATTTCTTTTGGAACGTCTTCAATGTCTTCATCCATCTCAACACTTTTTTCACTTTGACAATTTGATAAATAAAGCAACAAATGCATAACAACGAAGCACATTTGAGATGAAATTAAATGTTTTAAATATAGGTATTGACATAATTATATTTTAAGAGAAAATATTCTCCATGCCGTCGAACATAAAACGTTGTATGCAACTCGTACATAATCGGACTTTATAGACTCGCCTTATTTATTAGCCTCGCTCGCTGCGCTCGCTCTGCCATCAAATTCGGCTCGTCCAATAAAGACCTAAATTATGTACTTGTTACATAAACTACTATTATGAAACTACATCAAGTGTCTACGTTCATTATTCTTACAAATAATGTAAATGAAATAAATACTACAATACTCATTGGTTTTATTTCACCTTTTTTACTATTTTTATTTATTTATCTGCTTAGAGATTATTTAAAAACATCATATTATGGGGTATTACAGGGTAGGTGGTTTAGTGGTATCGCGCCAGATTGTGAATTTTAATAGAGGGTTCGATTCCCATAGCCGATAAACAATTTTCACCATATGAAAATTACCCTTGTGTCTTTCATCCTACTAAGATCTTTGAGGGTGTAATTTGACGGCTGGTAACCGCACTACACGTTCATAAATATATCATTTACAGAGATGTGTGCTATACCTAATAATAGGTAAAAGGCGTGATGAAATATTTAATTTTTTTTGTTCTTTGAAACTTTGAAACTGTTATTTTTAAATTGGGATACCGCCGGGATTTGAACCTGAGACCTATGAACTTTTTACCTTTTACCCAACTAATCTGATTTTATTCCAATTTTTCTCTCTATTTTGTTATGTGTCATAGGAAAACATTTTTTTTTCAGTTTAATAATGGGGGGCTCAGTGGTATCGAGTTGGTTTGTGGATTCGAAAACAATTACCCCCCTCACCCCTCAGTGGTATCGAGTCGACCTGTGGATCTTGAGAACCCTGGTTCGATCCCACAGTCGACCAAACAATTTTCACCAATTTAAATCTACCTTTGTGGCTCCCCCTCTACTAACATCTTTGTGGACCATGATTTGACGGCCGGTAACCGTACTTCACGTGAAAAAATATATCACTTACCAAGATCTGCTATGACAAAATGCCATAACCAGTGATGGGTAAAAGGCGTGATGATATATATATTTATTTAAAATTACCCCTATAGCTCCTCCGTCACTAACATCTTTGGGTGTTTTGATTAAATCATCATCTGTGGCGCTACAGCCCAAATCGGGCCTGGGCCTACCGGACACACCGAGCCGCAGTTTTTACACTGCCGTACTGCCGGTTTTCGTAGTCGAATGCGTTTTGATTAAAAATAAAACAAAATCAATTATGCCTTTTTATCCATTCCGAACTGAAAATGTATTTATATAAATATTTTCTCACTAAAAAAATCGTTCATGTTATGTTAAACTATTTTTATCTTTTTTTTGTGATCCTTTGCTATTTTTAAACCAAGTATGCAAATGAACTTTTTAATTACATTTTTTATGAACTAATTTGAGTTCTTTCATAAATTATGTTTGAATTAAGTATAGATTTTGTGATTTATGATGTCCCGTAGATAACAGCGCAACCATAAGTGTCTATTTTCATGAATCATTAATTTTTTGTGCGAATGTCTTTTATTTATTTTTATTCAAAATTCATCAGGTAAAATTGATGCCTTCGGTTTCGTCACGGATCTTCTAACATTTTGTGAAATGCTTGCAGATATATTCTGTTTACTCTTGTCTATCCTTCTATTTGGGATTCCCCGTTCATTGCCTTGTGAACTTTGGATCAGTGTTTCTCAAACTGTTGACGATTTTTTTTTATCTTAACTTCTATTTTTGGGTAGTCTGTTGGGTGCGTCTGGTTTATGACGCACATTACATAGGTGCGTTTGGCTTTATTATTATGCTGGAAGCGTTGTTTACGAAATATCATTAAATTTATATATTCCTGTTTTTTACTTTAACCGTTCAAATTTTTTCCTTATTGCTATATTTATTATGAACTATTGTCTACGTCAGAATAATTTAAATTATATATACATTTGAGTAAATAATATTTTGCGGTTGTGTACGAGAAAAGATGAATAATTTCTTATGAAAATCGTATTACTTTTGTGTATTTCTTAGAAACATTATAAGTATTATTTTTTGTATAATTTCAAAGATGCTTTGTAATGTGTTTACTTGCTAATATTTATTTAATGACAAATAATAAAGAAAAATCTGTGAAATTATTTTCATACTGGTTATAGATTGATGTAGCAACATATTTTTTTCTACGATTGCTATGAAAAGTTGACAATTACGCTTTCATTTGTCATCGTAAAGTTCATGTTTTCTGTGGAACAATCGAAAAATATCTTTTTTGCGCGTCTCCAATGGCAACGCGCGAAAAAGATTATAAATGCGCGCTTATTTCAATAGTTACTAGGGATACAAACAAAACAGAAACTTGTCATATTGACAGTTAACAGAACGAATTTATTTTCAGTACGTATACGTTTTTTAATAATTCTAAGATGCAATCGAAGAAAAAATTATGTGTGTATCTTTGTTCCTCTTGCACTATTGCAGCTCTCGCCTTCGGCTCGCGCTGCAATTACCGTGCTCGAGTAACAAAGAATCACTTTACGCTCTTAATACACAAATAACTATTTAACGCAACTGTCAAACAAAGTTGATATTTACAGGTACAATTCAGCCTGTCAAATTCAACTTTTTGTAAACAGTCCAACAATAGTTATTTTCCACTGTTTCGTGTGAGAATTCCAGAGGCGTAGTTTGAAAATAAAAAAAAAAGGCACAATGGTATCGAGTCGAACCGGGTTCTATTCTATTCACATTTAAATAACCCATTTAAATAACCCCTGTGGTTCGACTTTACTAACATCTGTAGGGGTCGTGGTTTGACGGTTGCTACCCACACTTTACGCGCTTAAATATATCACTTACTGAGATCTGCTTTGGTGGGGTGCCACAACCAGTATTGAGTAAATGGCGTGATGATATATTTTATTTTTTAATTTTATTTATTTATTTGACGGCTGGTAACTGCAGTTCACAAGCATGAATATATTACTTGCTGTGATGTACTACAGCAGAGTGCCACTGCCAGAATGGGTGAAGTCATATTTATTTTTTATGAATTTTTGGTTGAACCAGTTCAAAAATCGAAATTTTTTAAATTATGTTTCTATATAATTCAGAGCACGAGAAATACGCTCGTTCAAACCGCATTTCTTTTAGTTTTTGAGTTACAGCGATTTTTGACTTTTTTTAAAACTCAACTTTGAGAGCCCATATCTCGAAAACTAAAAGAGATATTGAAATGCGGTTTGAACGAGCGTATTTCTCGTGCATTACTTAACTTATACCGAAATTTTACCAGTATTGAAAATTTTTCAACTTTTGTTCTAATTTTTTTGTCTCAATATATCCAAAATTTGAAGAGATAATGAAAATCTGAAAACACCAGTGAATTCCTCGCGTAAAAATACATAGGTATGCAAATTTGTACATCAAAATTCGCACGGATACATTTTTTATTACAAAAAATAAAAAAATGGCCAACATTCGTAAAAACGCAAAGGGGTACCCCTTAAAAAATTTCAAAAAAATGGCTATTTTCGATTTTTTGTAATAAAAAATGTATCCGTGCGAATTTTCTTCTGAAAATTTGCATACCTATGTATTTTCACGCGAGGAATTCACTGTTATTCACAGATTTGCATTATCTCTTCAACTTTTGGATATATTGAGAAAAAAAAATTAGAACAAAAGTTGAAAAATTTTCAAAAATGGTAAAATTTCGGTATAAGTTAAATAGCGCAAGAAAAATACACTCGTTCAAACCGCATTTCAATATCTCTTTTAGTTTTCGAGATATGGGCTCTCAAAGTTGAGTTTTAAAAAAAGTAAAAAGTCGATATAACTCAAAAACTAAACAGGCCGACTCGATACCACTGAGCCACCTACTCCACACAAACAATTTTCACCACATTAAAACTACCCCTATGTCTCTTCTTCCACAAACATTTTTAAGAGGGCGTGATTTAATTTACCGAAATCTACTGCGGCAAAGTGTCACACCTAACAATGGGTAAAAGGCGTGATGATATATTTATGATTTACATAATATTACTCAACATGAGACAATTTCTCCTGCGAGTACATTCAATGCTGACAATAACATCAATACGTTAATGAATACGGGGAAACCTCAAACATAAGTTATACACATTTACAATGACTGGCAAGATCACTATGATTCACTCGTCTCTTCTACATGGAATTCAGCGTCGGTTACTAAATAAAACCACACGGTTAACCTTCACAAATATGTTATAGTTAACCGGTTACCCATGAGATTATTTACGTTAATTGTAACGTGGATATTTGTAAAAGTCCCCGAGTTGAAATAAACCAGCGGTGGTAGTTTGAACATGCGGACATGGAAGAGTTTGTTTTTATTTGTAATTCTTTTCGGAGATGTTTTGAATTTAAATCGTATTCTAATATGTTGTAAAATGAGTAATGTCATTTATTTGATGAAATAAGTAAAAAACAAATAAAATATGTGAATTTAAATAATATTTACATTTATTTCTAATTCTAGATATGACAAATTTGTTTTTCCAAGACTGGGTGTAAAAGTCGGTTTCTATGTCGTTAAATTTGTGACAGAAATAAAACATTTTCGTAACACATGCACAAGAAACACGTTCTTATTCCCTAATTTTAGAGAGAGAAACACTGCTTTTCTCCCCTAGGGAGAGAATCATTATATTAAATTTGTGACAGAAATAAAACATTTTCGTAACACATGCACAAGAAACACGTTCTTATTCCCTAATTTTAGAGAGAGAAACACTGCTTTTCTCCCCTAGGGAGAGAAACATTATATTAAATTTGTGACAGAAATAAAACATTTTCGTAACACATGCACAAGAAACACGTTCTTATTCCCTAATTTTAGAGAGAGAAACACTGCTTTTCTCCCCTAGGGAGAGAAACATTATATTAAATTTGTGACAGAAATAAAACATTTTCGTCACACATGCACAAGAAACACGTTCTTATTCCCTAATTTTAGATAGAGAAACACTGCTTTTCTCCCCTAGGGAGAGAAACATTATATTAAATTTGTGACAGAAATAAAACATTTTCGTAACACATGCACAAGAAACACGTTCTTATTCCCTAATTTTAAAGAGAGAAACACTGCTTTTCTCCCCTAGGGAGAGAAACATTATATTAAATTTGTGACAGAAATAAAACATTTTCGTAACACATGCACAAGAAACACGTTCTTATTCCCTAATTTTAGAGAGAGAAACACTGCTTTTCTCCCCTAGGGAGAGAAACATTATATTAAATTTGTGACAGAAATAAAACATTTTCGTAACACATGCACAAGAAACACGTTCTTATTCCCTAATTTTAGAGAGAGAAACACTGCTTTTCTCCCCTAGGGAGAGAAACATTATATTAAATTTGTGACAGAAATAAAACATTTTCGTAACACATGCACAAGAAACACGTTCTTATTCCCTAATTTTAGAGAGAGAAACACTGCTTTTCTCCCCTAGGGAGAGAAACATTATGTTTCTCTTCCTAGGTAGGATGTTTCTCTTCCTAGAGACTACGATTATTAGCTGCTTCACACGCGGGAATAATCGCTTGTTTCCCTCCCTTGATGCATAACATACTATTTGCCCCTTAAACTAACCGGATAAAATTTTCTATATCCATGACAACTGTAAAACAAATAATAATAATAATAATAATAATAACATTTATTTATTTAGCAAAAGATGCTACATTAGACAAACATATTGATAAAAACAAAAACATTTACATCTATTAATTTGACATTAGTGACATCTAGATGACATTTTAAATGTGTAATTTATTGGACTTGACGTCACGAAACAAGACACGCATTAAAAAGGAGTCATTTCAGTGCACTTATGACAAAAAGTCCTGTATGTTCGTAGGTCTGAACATCTATTTTAATTCGTGTAAAGTTGGCAACTCGTTAAAATAGAGCTCGTTCCGACCTATATGATTTTTTATCTACGACCATATATGTAAGTAGATCATTAAAAACAATTTGCAAGAACAGTAAGCGTAAATGCTTGTTTACGGTTGCTAAGGGTTTACTGCACTACTTATTTCATTTGTTCGGTTGTAAAACTGATGTAACAAATATTCTGTAATTAATAAAATATCAAAAATATCAAGTTGGTAACAATAGACGCGTCTATGGTTACCAACTGTGCTGGCCAGCCTCTGACGATGCCCTCATAAGGTGACTTGGAGGCTGAATTTTGTGAGACTTAGACAAGTGTTTATTTTGATATTTTATTATTAAACCTAGTTTCACCAAGTGAGCATTTAAAGACAATTAATTTTGTCTTTGTTGTTTTTTATTCTGTAATTGTTCTTATTATTATTTATTGTCGTAGATACAGTATAATACACAACGCAAAATTACTGCACTCGCCAAAGACTCGTGCGCAACTTTTTCATTCGCACGTAATGTGCTTGTTACAATTCTCGTTATGTAATATACTATTAATCCATTAAGTAGATAATTATCTTCCAATATAAGCAAAATAACTATTGTATAAGGTTTCATAACAAATATTTCGAGAAAGACATCATTAAAAATTAGAAATATTGGCTGGCAGCACAAGCTCTGTTTTTGTCTGTTTTAAGAGCAGTGTATTTGGGTGTTTTAGCTATCTCTAACATGTTAAAACTGTGCTCTTAGAACACCCAAACAGAGCTTGTGCTACCAGCCAATATTATTATAAATTATTTTTCAACTTTACACTTTATTATTATGATAATTGATTTATATAAATAAATAAATAAATCTATCATCACGCCTTTTACCCATTACTGGATGTGGCACTCTACCCGGGCAGATTTCGGTAAGTGATATATTTCTTTCAAATCACGGCCCTAAAAGATATTAGTGGAGGGGGAACTACAGGGGTAGATTTAATTGGATAATAATTAATTTATATGTAGAATTTTATAATATATCACTTACCGAGATCTGCTTAGGCAGAGTGCCACATCCAGTGATGGGTAAAAAGGCGTGATGATATATTTATTTATTTTATTTTAGAATTTAATTCTCTACATCTTTTATTTAAAGAATTTTCCTAGAAAATAATGAAAATCTTTCTTTTCAGTGGTATCGAGTCGGCCTGTGGATCCTGAGAACCCTGGTTCGATCCCCACAGCCGACAAACAATTTTCACCAATTTAAAAATCTGCCCCTGTGGCTCCCTCTCCACTAATATCTTTGAGGGCCGTGATTTGACGACTGGTAACCGCACTTCACGCGACAAAATATATCACTTACCGAGATCTGCTTAGGCAGAGTGCCACACTCAGTAATGGGTAAAAGGCGTGATGATATATTTAATTATATTTATAACTGAGATCTGCAACAGCAGATCTGCCGCACCCAACAATGGGTTAATTATTGTACGAGGTCAATGATTTTATTTTAGTAGCAATTTTTAAAAATTTCCTATATTTCAAGTTTTAGCGAATAATAAATTATAAACTCTGAATCAGAACAAGATTTTTTTGCTGAATACTATTATTTTGTTTGTTTGCTCAAATATTTTTATAGAATACAAGTTTTTCTAGATTCCTTTGGAAGGTAGCTATTGTTTAATATTGCGAAATACTTCCAGGATTTTACACATTTTCTGACTACCAAAAACTACAAGCAAAAAATTATGTATTTCCAGGTAAACGAATATTAAAAATAATTTTTGACATCATCAGCATTTTTTCGAGGTTCGTTTTCTATCGTATGATTGAAGTCTCCTCATTTAAATATGCTTTTCCTTAGTTTAAAATGAATGTATACTTTTCTAAGTTGTAATAAATATTTATTTAACTAATAATTTACAATTAAATACATTTGTAATCGGTTAAAATGTTGTAATAAATTAATTTATAGGTAAGAATTACATATGCAAATTATATAGGTATTTATGTTTAATAACCTCATTATTTCATTGTCACATAATCGTGGCTCCCTGTGGCTTCTTGTGGAAAATTAATGATTTTGATTAAAATAAAATTTGAATTTGAATTATGGAAAGAATTTCGCTTTCAATTCTTGTACTAATTTCTTAGTACTGCTGCTTGGTACTAACTCAAGATTAATGTAACACTACCGTTATACTAATAGGTCGTTTAGTATACTAATCTTAGTTGGATGAAAGCGATAGTTTAATCTTTAGTAATAGATATTAATGTGATCTTCTGGTTGGATTAAGAATCAAATCATCTTCAAATTGTTTGTGTGTGTGTTAAAACAAAACAGCATCACACGATTGCCTAGACCACTAAACACTAAACACTAGAGATGTTTCGTCTGAGAATGCCAGGGGCGTACTTTGAAAATTAAAGAAAATGGCTCAATGGTATCGAGTCCGGGTTCTATTCCTACAACCAACAAATTATTTTCACATTTAAATAACCCCTGTGGCTCGACTTTACTAACATCTGTAGGGGTCGTGGTTTGACGGTTGCTACCCACACTTTACGCGCATAAATATATCACTTAGCGAGATCTGCTTTGGTGGGGTGCCACAACCAGTATTGAGTAAATGGCGTGATGATATATTTTATTTTTTAATTTTATTTATTTATTTGACGGCTGGTAACTGCAGTTCACAAGCATAAATATATTACTTACTGAGATGTACTACAGCAGAGTACCACTGCCAGTAATGGTTCAAAAGTATGGTATATTTATTTTTTGTGATTTTTGGTTGAACCGGTTCAAATAGAAATTTTTAAAAATATGTTTCTATATAGTTCAGAGCACGAGAAATACGCTCGTTCAAACCGCATTTCAATATCTCTTTTATTTTTTGAGTTATATAGATTTAAACTTTTTTTGAAACTCAACTTTGAGAACCTATATCTCCAAAACTAAAAGAGAAATTGAAATGCGGTTTGAACGAGTGTTTTTCTCTTGCGCTACTTAACTTATACGGAAAATTTACCATTTTTGAAAATTGTTAAATTTTTTTCAAAATTTTCTTTTCTCAATATATCCAAAAGTTGAAGAGATAATGAAAATCTGAAAAAACCATTGAATTCCTCGCGTGAAAATACATAGGTATGCAAATTTTTACAGCAAAATTCGCACGGATACATTTTTTATTACAAAAAATCGAAAAATGGCCAAAATTCGTAAAAACGCCAAGGGGTATCCCTTAAGAAATTTAAAAAAAAATTGCTATTTTCGATTTTTTGTAATAAAAAATGTATCCGTGCGAATTTTTATGTAAAAATTTGCATACCTATGTATTTTCACGCGAGGAATTCACTGGTGTTTTCAGATTTACATTATCTCTTCAACTTTTGGAAATATTGAGAAAAGAAAATTTTGAAATAAAGTTAAATAATTTTCAAAAATGGTAAAATTTCGGTATAAGTTAAGTAGCGCAAGAGAAATGCAATCGTTCAAACCGAATTTCAATATCTCTTTTAGTTTTTGAGTTATATCGATTTTTGACTTTTTTAAAAACTCAACTTTGAGAGCCTATATCTCGAAATACATTATTTACGACCCTGCCAAAAAGTTAAATTTTATTACTCAATTCAAAGAAGAAAGTAATACTTTTCATCCCTAGGGATAAATAGAGAATTAAGTAAATTTTACTACATTATGTAAGAAAAGTAAAGCCATGTCTATGTCAACTGGAAAACTAAAGTCATTAATAGATTAGGTATATTTTATCAAGAAGAAAATGAAGGTTTATTGATTGAAGAGCAGTTAATTAAGAGTTTCAAGGCATTTCTGGGTTTATTTTCTAGTTAGAATGAAAATTGTACGATAAGATTTCAAGGAAAAATTATAAAGACTTGGTTTCTAAATATATGTTGTTTTCTTATTTGTACAATAAGCAAATAAACATGCATTTGTTGACTCGTGATTCAATTAGTTTTACATTAATTTATGATGAATGATTGTATTTATCATGCATATTATTTTTTTACAAGTCTCTTATCCTTAAGGTCCCTAAACAAAAATAGTATATTATACATCTAGGGAAGGAAATGCATGACTTTTCATAAGGTATAATTTGTAGCCAGAGAGCAAAGTCCTAGGGCTTCAAAACACCGTAAGAAAAATAGGTTTCTGTTCGGGAAATAAAATGGCATCTTCAGATCGTAATGTTTTGATAAACAAATAAAAATTATTAGTTTAGGCATAATTTTTGTACGATTATTAAACTGCGTGTTGTGGGATTTGAACTCGGGTTCTCTTTATAAATATTAATAACATAAAACATAATCTTTGAAATTTTTAAAGATAATTTAAAGTGATCGGATATTATTTAATAAATGTAGTACGGTGGTGTGGTTAGCGTTACGGTATTAGAATTCGCAGATCCTGGGTTTGAATCTCATTCAAACTAAAAATATATGAAGTATTTCAGCTTAGTGAGTCCGGACCTTGTGCTTGGGATTAAGTTCCTGTTTTACAGTCGAATAAATAAATAAATATAGTTATTTTTGATTCTAGATTGCGAAATGTTACTTTTGCATTCTCGAATGCAAAAGCATTTCGCAATCGAGTATCAAACAACGTTTTGTCGAAAACTATGTCCCAAAATTAATAATAATGTAATGAGAAAATGTTGACGTTTAGGATTAATTAATGTGACATCTAATGTCTCTATGACAACAATGTATGTAATATAATTGCTATCAAATCTGATATTCTCTGACCAGCAATTGACAACTGGTTGGCAATAGAAACCAAACAAACGTTCTAATTTTTTTCTGCGATTTATTGGGATTCGCATTGTATTTCGCATTGCATTTCTCAAGAAACTATTCCAGTACACCAGTTAGCTTCCTCAAGCGGGATAAATATGAATAATTGCTCAATTGGAACATTAAATATAAATTTTGTTAAAGAATAGAAGTATTGTTTCTAAGCAAAAAAATAAAGTGACAAATTTTATTAAATTGAGAGCCTTTCTTCTATCAAAAAATTGCAGGATGCAAAAAACTTTTGCATCCTGCATGTAAAAGTCTTTTGTGTTCTGTAGAAAAAAAAAACATTTCGCGTGTTGATAGTTGTCATGTAAATTTTAACTTTATATGACAGTTTTCGAAAAAATAATTTTATATTTAAGATAATAAGTTTTTTCTGAAATCGTCAAGGAAATTCCTGACGCATTTTAGTATGGAAAGTAAGTATTTACCAAAACATTTGCAAAACAGTCAGGTAAAGTACTTTCCTGACTAGTCAGGAAAGTACTTTACCTGACTCAAATAAATAAACTAAATAACTAAAAAATTTAATAAGATTTTTATTTATTTTTATCAATAATATTAATACTAACTATACAATTGCTTAAATTACTAAAATTTATGTATGACACTGGCGAATTTGAAGCTAAATTTATTGGAGATTCAGTAAATAAAATAAGCAAGTAGCACATTTGCTGACAAATTATTTTGCTTTTTCCAATCCATGAAAATTTCATACTCTTTATCATATTGGTCTTTGGACTTGCTCGATAATAAATTTTCAACAGCCGCAGTTGCTTGATTTAAGATTTCAGGAGGAGTACTTGAAAATACCGCCTCATACTCATTTTCATCTATATTTTCCAACATTATAAAGAAATCTCCTCTGTCAACAATATTACTTTTGACACAAATATATTCAATAGATTTTTCACATAAGATATTGTTTTCAACAACTTTTGTTATCACCTTGGATATGTAGTTTGCTGCCAATATGATTCTTACCAAAAAATTAAACATTTTGAAATATTTATTATTAATTATATTGATAAAATATAAATATGAACGATTTCAGAAAAAATAGTATACATAATACGTCACGAAAGTGTTTTACTTGACTCAGCGAATTAAAATACTCGGCCTGACGGCCTCGTACTTCAAACAACCGCTTCGTCAAGTAAAGCATCACTTTCCTGACTTATTATGTAATATACTATTATTATCATCTCAGTTTTCTTCTGCATTATTTATTTATTAAAATTATACTGTCGAACAGGCAGAGAACCTTAATAAAATTAAAAATAAATACATAAAATAAGTAGTAGAAATAAATAAACCCCTTACGAAATCCATTTCCCACGGCACTGTTCTATATCCGCGGCGGGCCAGGTCTCATCGCATCTCGTCTGGCGGTGCCCTTGACCAAGCAGTCCCGGTCACCGGCCTCTTTCACGACCATCACCCTTCTTTCTTTCTTCTTCGGTGTCCGCCGCTGCGGCCGCCTCCGCCACCGCCACCGCCAGCGGTGACCAAGACGTCGCGATGCGTATAAAAGTGTCCTGCGAGTCTCTCGTCCACATCAGTTGCAAGTGGCAGATCTCAAGAAGATGGCCAACAAGACGGTGAGTTTCAAACAGATTCTTTAAAAAAAAAAAGCCTCCGACGATGCCCTCATAAGGTGACTTGGAGGCTGAATTTTGTGAAACATAGCCAAGTGTTTACTTTACATTTTTATTAGTGTTGGATGACAATTAATTTTGTCTTTGTTGTTAGATTCTTTTTTCTTGTTGTTATTTTGATAAATGGCTTTGTTTTGTAGCTATTGTGAATTGTTTATTAATACTGCTTTTTAAATAACTAAATAATTATATTATCCATTACTGGGTGTGCTAGCTTTGCTGTAGCAGATCTTGATAAGTGATTTATTCTTGTACGTGAAGTGCGGTTACCAGCCGTCTAATTATGGCCCTAATCGAACTATATTTATTAAAATGATTTATGGTTGTTTGTAACATATTGTTACCAGCCGTCAAATAACGGCCCTCAAAGGTGTTAATGCCGGACTCCTCCACAGAGTACTAAATATTAATTACAAAATAATAATTATTACATATTTACAATATTTTCTTAATCTTAAATGGGTAGTTAAAAAACATAAATCTTTGTGCGGTTACCAGCCGTCAAATCATAACTATATGTTAGTGGAGGGTAAATCGTAGGGATGGATCTTTTGGTGAAATATTTCTTTTGAATGTTAATTTTGTTCACTTTTATGGAGCTAAAATTTTTGCAATTTTATTTAAATTAGCGCAACTAATTAGATAAATCTGTTGCTCATTTTTAAAGAAGAGTTTTTTCATATATTTATTACAATGGCTATGTACAATTTGAAACTGAATAGATGGCCAATTTTTATCGGTTAGTTTCGGTTTTAAAATTAGAAATGCTATATACACCTACAATATATTTATTTGTAGACATGTTAAAGTTAACCTTTTGCTCTATATTTCATTATGGCACAAGTTGTGTTACTACCTGTTTTAAGAGCAGCGTATTTGGGTGTTTTAGCTACCTCTAACATATTAAAACCGCGCTTTTAAAACACCCAAAAACAAAGCTATTAGCTGGTAGCACAAGCTCTGTTTTTGTGTGTTTTAAGAGCACGGTTTTAACATGTTAGAGATAGCTAAAACATTCAAATACACTGCTCTTAAAACAGACAAAAACAGAGCTTATTCTACTAGCCATTATGTTTAAAATAAGTTATTATATCGGGTAAAAAAATGTTATCAAATCGTGGCATGAAAAATAAAAAACATTAGTCTAAAATTAATTAGGTAATTATCTATCATAAATGACAATGAAAAATGTCACCGATTGTTCAGTTTTTTTAATGAAATAAATGTAATTGGTTCAAATATAATTAGTTTGGTAGTCAATGAGAGCCATACTGTTTAAATGTTACAATAATCAATTAGATTTAAAATCATAAATTTGAAATTAATTATTTGTAACAATTGACAAATTATCTGTCATAATTGATAACGAAAAATGTCACTAATTATGGTCAGCTCAAAATCATGTATTCTAATAGTTATATTTTATTATTATACAAAGCTGCAAATATAAAAATCATAAATTTGAAATTAATTATCTGTCATAATTGACAACGAAAAATGTCACCTATTGTGGTAAGTTCAGACATGCCCTTTATTTTTATGACACAATTTTTTTGTACGACCCTTTATTTTAAAGTGAAAAGTTGATATTTTCAAGTCATCAAAAAGTAGACTCATAAAGAGGACTAAATTTGGAATTAATTAACTTCATTCTAAGGTATAGAGACAGCCTGTGGATCTTGAGAACCCTGGTTCGATCCCCACAGCCGACAAACAATTTTCACCAATTTAAAAATCTACCCCTGTGCCCCCCCCCACTACTAATATCTTTGGGAGCCGTGATTTGACGACTGGTCCTCGCACTTCACTCAAAAAAAAGGTAACATTTATGGGGTAGGTGGCTCAGTGGTGGATCTTGAGAACCCTGGTTCGATCCCCAGAGCCGACAAACAATTTTCACCAATTTAAATCTACCCCTGTGGCTTCTCCTCTACTAACATCTTTGGGGGCCGTGATTTGACGACTGGTCCCCGCACTTCACGCGAAAAAAATATATCACTTACCGAAATCTGCTACGACAGAGTGCCACACTCAGTAATAGGTAAAAGGCGTGATGATATATTTATCTATTTTATTTATTTATTGTAAGATAGATAGCTACGTATCGAATTGTGAATTAAATCATTCAAGTTGAAATACAATAACATTATTATACAAAACAATCAACTAAAATATCTTTGTCTTTTAGATTCTGTGCCTTTTGGCTTTAGCCGTCGCTTCTTTCGCGGCACCAGTCGACGAACCTGTCCAGGTGCCCAGCAATACCCAAGTCTTGGCGCAAGTAAATGTTAAAAATCCATTACTATCCATTCCCACTGCTCCAATTACGGTCCAGGATAAACAAGAGATTCCTCTACAACAACAAGAACAACTGCAGCAGCAGCAGCAACAACAATTTCAACAAGAACAACAATTTCAACAAGCTATTCAACAACAAGCAGTTGTAGATGAACAACAGCAGCAGGAACCTTTGGTGCCGATTGGCGTGCCATCCATTGGAGAGGTATGTAGAAGATTTTGTCTTATATTTGATCATCTAGAACTGGGTTTAATTCCCTGTTGAGCAGTGTAGGAAATAAACTAAATCAAGAATCAACTTAATCAACTGATATTTGATATTTGTACGAGTGGTAAAAGTAATGTAGTTCAAAGATACTTCGATTACAACTTTCAAATAAATACAAAAATTAATTAAACTAAATAGTTATTTGTGTATTAAGAGCGTAAAGTGATTCTTTGTTACTCGAGCACGGTAATTGCAGCGCGAGCCGAGGAGGAACAAAGACACTTTACGCTCGTGATACACATATCATTTTTTCTATGATTACATCTTAAAATTATTAAAAAACGTATGCGTACTGAAAATAAATTCGTTCTGTCAACTGGCAATATGACAAGTTTCTATTTTGTTTGTATCCCTGGTAACTATTGAAATAAGCGCGTGTTTAATATCTTTTTCGCGCGTTGCCATTGAAAAGGCGCGCATTTAACGTCTTTTTCGCGCGTTGCCATTGGAGACGCACAAAAAAGATATTTTTCGATTGTTCCACAGAAAACGTCAACTTTAGCAATCGTAGAAAAAATAATTTGTTGTCAAGTTTCATTAGTTACAACACATCAATAGTATCAAATTAATAATATTGTTAATTGTTTTCCTTCAATTTACTTAAATAAATCAATAATTATTGTATTATTCTTTATTTACAGTTGTAGAAAAAATGTTGTTTGTATTTCGTGTGCAAAATTCTTGTTTTTTGCCGCATTCGAATGACTTTTATTGTCTCGACCTGCGGTCTCGACTAAAAGTAACATTCTCACGCGCAACAAAAAAAAAATACTTATTTTGCTCACTTAATACAAAAATAACTATTTTTGCTAATATCAATATGTGAAGTACGTGATATTTCATAATTTATATTATACTATTTTTATTTTAAACTGGAGGGATCGGCATAAAACGATTAAATGCACCGCAATTACGTTTATATAAGGAACTTAAAATATGACCCGTTATAACTGGTGTCACAAGGTTCGCACAGGGTTGTACAGCCCCATTCGCCGGTAAAACAAAAAAATTACAGTCTTTAAATAAGTATGTTTCCTTATTCATACGATACAAGTATAATATATTATAAATATTATATACAAACATAATCTAAACATTTACCTACATTACTCAGTCTGATTCAGTACAGGATATTTAATCTTCTTATTGAGTAACATCACTGCTAATTGGCTAATTTAATCCGAATGAGTAATTTTTAAATGGTCAATCATAGGAAAAAACAAGAATAATTTTAGGCTGAATACAACCCATAAAAATGTACTTGTTGTGACCATCGTTAAGCGATTTGGGGTAGCCGCACTAATATATTTCATTGTAGTTTCATCGTTTTATGCCGATCCCTTCAGTTTAAAATGAAAATAGTATACCATGACAAATGCGTATCTTGTTCATTGGAAGTCGAACAGTTTATTTAAATAAAATGTTTATAATAGTAATAATACATTTAACAGCGATCGTTTAATGTTTTATTTTTAAATATTTTTACTGTTCCATGATGTCAGACTTCGCGCTGTCTTGCATATTTATTACATCAAACGGAAATATACATTACGACTATTTTTAAATAGTTTTTTATTTCACTTTTATATCTTATTAGACTTTAATAATAAAAATGAAATAATTCCTGTCACTCATCTTCAATGTATATCCTATTTCAGATCCAAGGTGGAGAAGGCGGTCCCGACCTAGCCGAAGGAGAATCCCCCGATGGTGATAAATCCGACCTCGACACCGCTAACTCCTTCTGGGGTGGTTGGGGCCGCAGGCATTACGGAGGCGGTTGGGGAGGCGGCTGGGGAGGATATTACCGTCCCCATTATGGAGGTTACTACAGAGGACATGGAGGGTGGGGAGGACATGGCTGGGGGCGTGGCTATGGCGGCGGATGGGGAGGCTATTGGGGATAAAGAAAATAAGAAACAGATTTGGAATCTGAAAAGGAGAGAGTATCATTTCATGTACTAATTGGAATCATTTAATTGAATTTGAGAATCATGTCATTTTGAAAAATGAGGATGTGTCATTGAGCAAGACTGTTAATTGTAACAATAAACTAATAAACTTTTTATACATAAAACTGTATTTTCTATCTACCTGTTTATCTTACTTCTACCTAAATGTTAATTAGGATACAGAACAATTAGTTTCACAACTTAGAGCAAAAAATTAAAGGGTGCTGATTATGAAACAAAAATTATTTTTTTTTAATTCGAAAAATTAAGGGTTGTTAACCTAAAACGTTTTTTGTAGTACACTGGATTCGCTTTCCTATTAAACACAAACAATGAAGTAGGTATCAACTACGAAAGAATAATTACACAATTTAATTATTAGCAGTTATTTATAATAGAATTTTATTTAATTAATAACTGCGATAACGCGAGTTAAGCAACGTTGCGCGCGGGGAGTATTTGGATGGGTGACCGTCCAGAGAAACTTGCGTTGCTGTTGACTGAAGACCTAAAACGCGGATCAGGGCGTAATGGCGGCATATGACCTAAGTAGTTGGTCCGCCAAGAAGCCACAAAAAAAAATAAAAATTAATAACTTTAACATAATGATCCAACCAGTGGCAGTGGCAACGAAAAATTTTGGACTGGGAAACATGGAAAATAGTTAAATCTTTTTGTTTCATGATCAGCATGTACAAAATATATCCTTTAATTTTTTGCTCTAAGTTGTGAAACATCCTGTATATTATCACTCCTTTTACTTATTACTGTGTATTGCACTTTTACCGTAGCAGATCTCGGTAAGTGACAAATGTATAAAGTGTGATTACCAGCCGTCAAATCACGCACCCAAAGATGTTAGTGGAAAGAAAGGCACAGTGGTAATTTTGATCCCATTAATATGTAGATATAAATAAATAAATAAATATATCATCACGCATTTTACCCATTACTGGGTGTGGCACTCTGCCGTAGTAGATCTCGGTAAGTGATATATTTTTTCGCTTGAACTGCGATTACCAGCCGTCAAATTACGTCCCCCCTCAAGATATTAGTGGAGGGGGAGCCATAGGAGTAGATTTAATTAGAATCGAACCAGGATTCCCAAGATCCACAGGTCGACTCGATACCACTGAGCCAATAATAATAATAATAATATTGTTAATAGGTAGAAAAAGGAATAAATTGTAGGTTTATAGAAAAAAATGAAAGTATAAAAGTATCTGCAGATTAATTTGCATAATAGTTTATTTTTGGCTAATTATGTTTTTCAATAATAACGTAAACAACCTAATTCTAAAAATCCAGGTAAGGCAGTTATTAGCCCAAAACAAGAACAAAAAACTGGAAATTCTAATTTACGTTCTTGTAGTTCTAGAATGATTTACCGCCAAATTGGCGTAAACATTGACTCACCTTACTGTGCAGATAAATAATTATCATAGAGCAGAACAACATGTGATCATAGCAGTTCACTACACAGTGTTAAAATTAGTGAATTTCTAACTTCATTCGTAATGTCATTGTTTTCATTTTATTTATCATTGTTTTATTCATACATCAATTTATTTTTATGTAATATATAAATAAATATATCATCAAGCCTTTTACCCATTACTGAGTGTGGCACTCTGTCTAAGCAGATTTCGATAAATGATATATTTTTTCGCGTGAACTGCGGTTACTAGCCGTCAAATTACGGCCCTCAAAGATATTAGTGAAGGGGGAGACACAGGGGTAGATTTAAAAATAAATAAATAAATAAATATATCATCACGCCTTTTACCCATTACTTGGTGTGGCACTCTGCCTAAACAGATTTTGATAAATGATATATTTTTTCGCGTGAACTGCGGTTATTAGCCGTCAAATCACGGCTCTCAAAGATATTAGTGGAGGGGGAGACACAGGGGTAGATTTAAATATAAATAAATAAATAAATATATCATCACGCCTTTTACCCATTACTGAGTGTGGCACTCTGCCTAAGCAGATCTCGATAAATAATATATTTTTTCGCGTGAACTGCGGTTACCAGCTGTCAAATTACGGCCCGCAAAGATATTAGTGAAGGGGGAGACACAGGGGTAGATTTAAAAATAAATAAATAAATATATCATCACGCCTTTTACCCATTACTGAGTGTGGCACTCTGTCTAAGCAGATTTCGATAAATGATATATTTTTTCGCGTGAACTGCGGTTACCAGCTGTCAAATTACGGCCCTCAAAGATATTAGTGAAGGGGGTGACACAGGGGTAGATTTAAAAATAAATAAATAAATAAATATATCATCACACCTTTTACCCATTACTTGGTGTGGCACTCTGCCTAAGCAGATCTCGATAAATGATATATTTTTTCGCGTGAACTGCAGTTACTAGCCGTCAAATCACGGCTCTCAAAGATATTAGTGGAGGGGGAGACACAGGGGTAGATTTAAAAATAAATAAATAAATAAATATATCATCACACCTTTTACCCATTACTTGGTGTGGCACTCTGCCTAAGCAGATTTCGATAAATGATATATTTTTTAGCGTGAACTGCGGTTACCAGCCGTCAAATCACGGCCCTCAAAGATATTAGTGAAGGGGGAGACACAGGGGTAGATTTAAAAATAAATAAATAAATAAATATATCATCACGCCTTTTACCCATTACTGAGTGTGGCACTCTGCCTAAACAGATTTCGATAAATGATATATTATTTCGCGTGAACTGCGGTTACCAGCTGTCAAATTACGGCCCTCAAAGATATTAGTGGAGGGGGAGACACAGGGGTAGATTTAATTAGGTGAAAATTGTTTGTCGGATGTGGGGATCGAACCAAGGTTTTTAAGATCTACAGGATGACTCGATACCATATTATATGTCATATTAAATAGGCCAGTACGAACCCTTAAAACAACCAATGAATATTTATTAATTACAATTTATTTTGCAATTAATTTTTATCAGACATTTCTATTTCGTTATACTTTTGTTTCATCCAAATTCAATACTCCTTTCATACTAGTTTGTTTATTCCTAAATAAATTGGTTTTTTTTGTAGTGAAATTTGTAAATTAAAACAATGATAGATGTTATTGAAAGTCACTTAACATTCAGAAATGAAATATATAGAACGACTGGAATTGTATCCAGGTGCTTAAGGATTATTAGCTATCGGCTTAGACTGTTCGGCGATAGCTTGAAACACCATATATTCTAGTATAAATCTAAATAAATACACCTAGAGAGCATTGTTACCAGAAATACAGTAGTGTGTTGTTGCATGCTTACCTATTAATGTTAATGTGATGGTTTCGGGTTTGAAACCATTCAATAATATTGATGTTTGCATTATGTATATGAGGTTAGGTAGCTCAGTGGTATTAAGTCGAACCTGGGTTCGATTCCCACAGTCGACAAACAATTAAAACTACATTTAAATCTGAGTACTGCTGGGTTCATATTTAAGTACCATTAAACATTTATTTTAAGCAAATGATTGAAACTCGAGAGATCTGTAGTTACAGATTTAAGACAGCTCATAACGATAATATGTGGATCTTGAGAACCCTGGTTCGATCCCCACAGCCGACAAACAATTTTCACCAAATTAAAATCAACCCCTGTGTCTCGCCACTACTAACATCTTTGGGGGCCTTGATTTTACGGCTGGTAACTCTACTTCACGCGGAAAAATATATGACTTACCGAGATCTGCTTTGGTAGAATGCCACACTCAGTAATGGGTAAGGGTCATAGCAGATCTTGGTAAGTGATACATGTCTACACGTGAAGTACGATTACCAGTCGTCAAATCACGGGCCCTAAAGATGTTAGTAGAAGGGAAGCAGCAGGGGTAGTTTCTATGAGGTAAAAATTGTTTGTTGAATGTGGGAATCGAACCTGGGTTCTCAAATCCGCAGGACGACTCGATACCACTGAGCCACGAGATATTGAAATAACATGGGTAGGTGGCTCAGTGGTATCGAGTCGGCCTGTGAATCTTAAGAACCCTGGTTCGATCCCCACAACCGATAAACAATTTTCACAAATTTAAATCTACCCCTGTGGCTCCCCTTCCACTAATATCTTTGGGGGCCGTGATTTGACGCGCAGAAATATATCACTTACCGAGATCTGCTTACAGCAGTGTGCCACACTCAGTAATGGGTAAAAGGCGTGATGATATATTATTATTATTATTTATTATGTTTTACTACCCTATCAGAAAGTAAAATAAGGTAAAAATTTAGATAAAATTTATTTATTCTCTAGGTATTCTAGGGATGAAAAATATCACTTTTTTCTTTCAAATGAGAGAAAAAAATTAACTTTCTGACTAGTTCATGAAAAAATAAATGAATAAATTAAGAACAGTTGATTCACGAAGCATAAGAAACAATTGTATGTTATGCATCAAGGGAGGGAAACAAGCGATTATACCCGCGTGTGAAGTTGGCAAACCGAGAAGTAAGCGAGGGCTGAAGGCTCGAGCTGAAGTCGAGGTTTGCCAAGTTCACATAAGGGATAATCGCGCCCTCCCGTGAAGCATATTATACTTTTCGTAACAAGTGCATAAAAATTACCGTCTTATCGGGACAAATGTCAAATATGGGTTGCGTAACTAGTTATCTAGGAAACGCCGCAAACAGCTAATAATCGTAGTCTCTAGGGAGAGAAACATGCTACCTAGGAAGAGAAACATCCTACCTAGGGAGAGAAACATCCTACCTAGGGAGAGAAACATAATGGAGAAAAGCAGTGTTTCTCTCTCTGAAATTAGGGAATAAGAACGTGTTTCTTGTGCATGTGTTACGAAAATGTATGTTTATAAACAAGAAAGCTACATATATTACAAAACGAATATCTTATAACATTTCCTTGAAACCAACTCAAACAATTTTCATTCTAATTTGAAAATAAACCCAGAAATGCCTTGAAACACTTAATTAGCTGCTGTACAATCAACAAGCCTTCATTTTCTTCTTCATCAAATATACTTAATCAATTAATGACTCCAGTTTACGTCTTTGCACTTCAAACAACTTTGTTTAATAAACAATCTTGAAACGGGATCATTTACTCGATCTATTACACTAAACGGAACCGTAGCAGCGTGATTAAAAGTCTGTTCACATGAATAATTAGCACCTTGACTTACGCACGCAAATAGGTGTGAAACATGGAAAGATGGTATATAAGGATACAGAAACGACAATTGGGTTTAATTGTGAATGATACAGTTTGAAATTGTGAGATATATTACAGTGATATTTGCAGTGTTAAAATGGTACGTTCTTTTGTAGAAGTTAGAGTGTATTTTATGATTAGTTGTATAGCTAATAGTTTGACTATATGCTTGGTAATGTCAAATATTCGATTTACATATTTAAACATATTTTACATTTTCTACCCCTGTGACTTCTCCTCCACTAATATCTTTGGGGGGCGATATTTGATGGCTGGTAACCGCATTTCACGCGAAAAAATATATCACTTACCGAGATCTGCTTATGCACAGTGCCACACCCAGTAATGGGTAAAAGGCGTGATGATATATTTATTTATATATTTAAACCAAGTTTAAAATTAAACTTTTGTGCAAGTGGCCTTTTGGGTGATATTCATTATCAGATCTTAAGATATTTTTCTTTAAAGTTGTCTCCATAGATATTTGTATAATAACAATTGAGTTTTGTTTAATCATATAATATTTTTAAGTCAAGTTTTATTGGCGAGATTTAAGCTATTTACTAAACTTATGATTATTTAGAAGTTTAGCATAAATATTTTGGTTTAAAATTTGAGAAAAACAGCAACTGATTTTGTAGCTATATAATTAATTCTTAAGACCCTGCATTTTGATCCAATCTTCTTGATAGATATTTTGGATATTAGACTAAAATTTGCATATTTGGTTCTTGAAAATAACAGTCTATCTATATTAAAGTTTATATAAAAGACAATATTTTATAAAATAAAAGTTACAGATTTTATTTTTTCTGATATCAAATGTATGTTTCAAGTAAAAATATTACAAATTAAATTATAAAATAAATAAATAAATATATCATCACGCCTTTATCCATTACTGGATGTGGCATTCTGCCTTAGCGGATCTCGGTAAATGATATATTTCTGCGCTTGAACTGCGGTTACCAGCCATCAAATCACGGCCCTCAAAAATGTTAGTGGAGGGGAAGCCACAGGGATAGATTTAATTTCGGTGAAAATTGTTTGTCGGCTGTGAGGATCGAACCAGGGTTCTCAAGATCCACTGAGCCACCATAAATTAGAAATTAAATTATAAATAAATAAATATATCATCACGCCTTTTACCCATTACTGGGTGTGGCATTCTGCCTTAGCAGATCTCGGTAAGTGATATATTTCTGCGAGTGAACTGCGGTTACCAGACATCAAATCACGGCCCCCAAAGATGTTAGTGGAGGGGGAGCCACAGGGGTAGATTTAAATTGGTGAAAATTGTTTGTCGGCTGTGGGTATCGAACTAAGGTTCTCAAGATTCACAGGCCGATTCGATACCACTGAGCCACCTACCCCATAAATTATTAATTAAAATATAAAGAAAAGAATTGGGGTATCGTCAGGATTTGAACCTGGGACATATGAAACTCAATTTATTTTTGTTATGTGTCATAGACATTATGGAGTAGGTGTCTCAGTGGTATCAAGTCGGCCTGTGAATCTTAAAATCCCTGGTTCGATTCCCACAGCCGACAAACAATTTTTACCAATTTAAATCTACCCCTATGGCTCCCCCTCCACTAATATCTTTGAGAGCCGTGATTTGACGCTTAGTAACCGCACTTCACGCGAAAAAATATATCACTTACCGAGATCTACTTAGACAAAGTGCCACACCCAGTAATGGGTAACAGGCGTAATGATATATTTATTTATTTATTTTATAGACATTTACTTAAAATACTAATTAAATATTTCTCCGTATTTATTATTTAAATAATTTAAAAATATTTGATTGCAGAATATATTAATAAATAAAAGGAAATCTATGTAAAATGTAAAATGAACACGTTGATATTGCTGCCAAACATTTAATGCGATTTTGTCAATTTAAAATTTAAGTTACATTGAATCTACTGTAAGCTCTGTACATAAATTAGGAATAATTTCCTGTTATACATAACCACATAACTATTATTATTTGTATGAATAGGTTTGGCAAGAAACATTAGTAATGACCACAGTTCTCTTCGTGGCCACCGAACAGCGCCCTCCAATAATTTACGTCGACTCTGAAACGAAATTACTACAAGAAATCCGTCCAATTCGCAGCGTTACCCAACAAGATGAATTTTCATTTGTTACCTCAGCATCTTCCGAAGAAAATCCTGAAACTACCACTGTCTTCCCAGAAGAAATTATCAGATTACTAAGAAGCCTAAATGACAAAGAAGATTCGATATCTTCAGAAGCAACCACCGAATCAAATCTTAAACTAACAACTTCTCCTGAAGATGCAACAAAGTCATCGACAACTGAAGATAGTTCGACAACAGAAGGCAATGAAGGCTTCTTTGCGATCTTCGTGAAGATGTCAAGGAGTGCTGTGGAAGGTCTCGTACAGAAAAGGTCTGTAGAGTATCTAGATGAAAATAAGAATAATGCAGATAATTTAGAAGATCTTGATACAGCGGCAAATACTGTGTTTAGGCCTTTGTTTGCTTATAGACAACAAAATGAGCAACGCAGGAGACTAAGAACATTAAAATACACTTAGTTTGTTTACATTCTTTTGTTTCAAATGTAGATAAATACAGATAAACCGATCGGAAATGATTCTAGTGAGCTGTAGATGAAAATTACCTTTTATTCGTTTATTCAGAGCAACATAAATATTTAGAATAATAGTAATAGTTTATTCTGAAAACAAATTGCGACGCGGTCACGGTTTTAAAGCCTATGGCACACTGGTCGATGAGCGTCGATGAGCATCGATGAGCTCTTCGATGAAACAACAGAACGCAGCCATCATCGACGAAAATAGAGGCTCCTTTATTTCCATCGAAGAGCTCATCGATGAAACAAACGTATTTTATTTCACTCGTATCTTTTGTGTCTCATTTCACGTTAGCATATTTTTGAAATTTAGTTTTTTTTCTCAACTTGAGAAGCTTATCGACCAGTGTGCCATAGGCATAACACGGTTAGTTTTACTGTTACCCATAGTAAAGAATCGGAATATACAGGGTGTTTCTATACCTCTGCACGAAACTTTAATGGCTTATATAATTTGATATACGGAATTATAGAACAAAAGGAATTTTTCTGAAATTCGCAAAAATTAGGGTATTCATTCCTAGCAAACAATTTTAGTGTCACTGGTTTAATTCAGAATTTAACGCCGCTTCTCCATACACTAACAGTATATCCACTAATTCACTGTTGCTATACATTTTTCTCAAACTTACCTTCTTAATACGGTATACGAAATCAGACTAGGTACTCAAATAAAAATAAAATAAGGCATTACACCAGGTACCTACATAATAACTAATTCATAAATGATTATTTGTAGACAGTGTTTATACTTATATTTCATTATGTTATGCATCAAGGGAAGGACACAAGGGTTAATCTTGCCCTCCCGTGAAGCATATTATACTTTTCGTAACAAGTGCACAAAAATTACTGTCTTATCGGGACAAATGTCAAATATGGGTTGCATAACTAGTTACCTAGGAAATGCCGCAAACAGCTAATAATCGTAGTCTCTAGGGAGAGAAACATGCTACATAAGGAGAGAAACATAATGTTTCTCTCCCTAGGAGAGAAAAGCAGTGTTTCTCTCTCTAAAATTAGGGAATAAGAACGTGTTTCTTGTGCATGTGTTACGAAAAATAATTAAATGTACTATTAAACCAGTGACACTAAAAATGTGCACTAGAAATGAAATACCCTAATTTTTGCGACTTTCAAAACAATTATTTTTGTTCTATAATCAGTATATCAAATTATATATGTCATTAAAGTCTTGTGCAGAGGTATAGAAACACTCTGTATTTGTACGACATGTCAAGGACGGTATACTGCAATTTTATTGCTAACTGTTATTCGGGTACGATTTAAATATAATAAAATGTTTGTTTTTATTATTTACTGCCATACTTAGGTTGCTTAACTATTATAGATATTATTTAGACTACCTAGAGGTAAGAAAATGGTTCACTTTGTTATGTAGAAGATTATATTCGATCGATTTATCAAACTCTGTACATTGTTTATATTGATCTTTTTTATTTATATATGACTCAGTGATATTATATGTATATATTTTGTGTTTATATTCTAAATTATTTTATAAATAAATTCATTTTATATATATTTTTGTAGTACTTTTTGACCTGTCCTCAAAAAATATCTTATATTTTTGTAAATAATTACAATTATGTAGAGAATTTAATTTAAAAGCAATTTTCTTTTTACTTTTAATACTTGTATTAGGTATAATTGGTTAAATTTTAAAAACAAAACACAAATTTTGAGTTTTTTTTGTAGTAAATTGTAAATTATTATTATTTTCAATATTACTTGTGAAAATGATATTTTCCTGTTGTAATTTAATTGTGATAATAGCCGTTTCCCTCACAATTAAATTAAATGAGGGAAATGTCATTTGAATGGTAACCAAGGAAATGTGATGTGTATTTGCAAAACTCCTTTGATTTATTTATTTATTTATGTTATTTATTTATGTTACGCTGTATAACAGGAATTTAATCCCAATTACAGTACAGGGTCCGCACTCACCGAGCCGCAGTGTGATAGTTTATATAATTTTTAGCTTCAGTGCGATTCGAACTCGGGATCTCCGGATTCGAATTTCGTATCGCTATTCACACCACCGTACTGACGATTTATATAATAGTATGTTATGCATCAAGGGAGGGAAACAAGCGATTATTCCCGCTTGTGAAGTTGACAAACCGAGACGTAAGCGAGGGCTGAAGTCGAGGTTTGCCAACTTCACACAAGGGATAATCGCGCCCTCCTGTGAAGCATATTATACTTTACGTAACAAGTGCACAAAAATTACTGTCTTATCGGGACAAAAGTCAAATATGGGTTGCGTAACTAGTTACCTAAGAAACACCGCAAACAGCTAATAATCGTAGTCTCTAGGGAGAGAAACATCCTATCTAGGAAGAGAAACATAATGTTTCTCTTCCTCGGGGAGAAAAGCTGTGTTTCTCTCTCTAAAGTTAGGGAATGCATGTGTTACGAAAAATAATTATTAAATTTCTTGTATCACAAACGTAAAAACTGAAGTTTCACGTTTAATCTTGAAAAAAATAGTATGCAACACACGTGGGAAAGGACTATTACAAAACTCGCTGCGCTGAATATAATTTTTTAGGAATATCAAATAGTTTTTTCGATATTTGTTGTTGGTCCTCAAAAAATATTATTTTGTATTAGTGAATAATATTTATTATTTTAAAATGTATTAGTACAAAAAATTATCTAACTTTATATGAAATACAATATTAAATATTTTATATTATAAATAAATATGTCATGTATCATCTATTTAATATTAACTAGAGATGGGCGAATATCAAATTTCTCGAATTCGAATACGAATATTAATCAGATCTCGAATATTCGAGGTACTCGAATATTCGAATACATTATTTGAATGAAATTGTTAAGATAAAATAAAATTAAAACAAAAAGTACAAACAAAAAAGAAAAAGACGAAAACTTCAAATTTAAGGTGAAACGTACGGGTTGATGTTGGCGAAAAACAAATTTGAAATATGGTACGTCTTCATGGTTTTGAAACAAAATATCTTTGTTCTTAATAACTTCAAAGTATTGTAATAGCTTTAAGTTTATGTACAAATGATAAAGAAATACATAGTCAAAAATTGAGGTCAACATATAGCGCGATATTCGAGGTATTCGAATGTTCGCTATACTGTCGTTAATATTCGAAAATCTCGAATATCGAATAATGTCAATATTCGCGGCATTCGACTATTCGCGGATGATATTCGCCCAACTCTGATATTAACAAAAGCAACATTATTTCGTCAGAGTATAATTAATAATAAACTTTATTACCATAATAATAACCAGGATAATTTTGATAATTTTGATAACTCTGATAAGGATAAACATATCTAGCAGGCTGACGCTCGGAATAATAAACAATCTGCGATCGTCTTAAGGAATTCGGGCTATTTGTAGTAGTACTTTGTTTCCTTCTTCCATAGAGCCTCTTTCGCTTTTCTTGAATTTTTCTATATGAAAACAGCGGGCGAAAAACTAAATTTTCAGCTGTATGCATTGTCTCGCCTTCTTCGGATGGTACAAAATCGAATTCTTCAGGGTTTAACTTCTCTACAGCGTCATCGAGCGACAGTTCTTCAATGTCTTGGATTTGTTCTTCAGGTGTTAACATTATCACTTCTTGTAGATTGGTTTGAGGATCGTTTTCGTCATTTTGATTTAGAATTGGGGATGAAAATGTTGCTGTTGTAAATAAGGCAATTGTTATCTGCAAAAAAATAATTAAATATTAAAATGTTATGATAACCATAAATAAATAAATAATAAATATTATCACGCCATTTACCCATTACTGGATGTGGCACTCTGCCTAAGCAGATCTCGATAAGTGATATATTTATTCGCGTGAAGTGCGGTTACCAACCGTCAAATCACGGCCCTCAAAGATGTTAGTGGAGAGGGAGCCACAGGCGTAGATTTAAATTGGTGAAAATTGTTTGTCGGCTGTGGCGATCGAACTAGGATTTTTAAGATCAACAGGCCGACTCAGTAAAACAGTAAATGCTGTACTGTTAATAGTCAGTAATCTGTATCCAAATGTAAATTTGTATCTTAAAGAGTAAAGTACATATTTAATAAGTAACTAATATTAGTAATAAATAAATATTATTATATTCAACATTACTTGTGAAAATGACATTTCCCTCACTCAATTTAGTTGTAACAGCAACCGTTTTCCTCACTAGTAATGAAGGTAAATAACTTTCCTCACTAGTGAGGAAAACGGTTACTATCGTAACTAAATTGAGTGAGGGAAATGTCATTTGACATGGTGACCAAGGAAACGTGATGCGCATTTGTAAATACAACTCCTTTGATTTATATAAAATTATTATTAAAATTCTTGTATCGCAAAAATGTAAGAGAAAAGGCTATTGCAAAAATCGTACTATTGGAACATTTGCTGTCGCTCGTGCTCCACCTTTTGTACTTGTTTTGCAATTATATTAATTAAGTTCTTAAAATGGGGTAGGTGGCTCAGTGGTATCGAGTCGGCCTGTGGATCTTGAGAACCCTGGTTCGGTGACAAACAATTTTATAAAAAATAAAATAAATATATATCATCACGCTTTTTACCCATTACTGCCGAAGCAGATCTCGGTAAGTGATATATTCTTTCACCAATTTAAATCTATCCCTGTGGCTCTCCTTCCACTAATATCTTTGATGGCTGGTAACCGCTCTTCACAAACAATTTTCATCAAATTAAATCTACCCCTGTGGCTCTCCCTCTACTAACATCTTTGGGAACCGTGATTTGACGACTGGTAACCGCACTTCACGAGAAAAAATATATCACTTACCGAGATCTGCTACCGGGTAAAATGGGTAAACGGCGTGATGATATATTTATTTATTTTATATAAGTTCTTAAAATAGTTACTAAAAAAATAATTTTAAAATTTTAAAACCAACGGCATTTAAAGAGTAGATAAATATTTCAACCTGATTTTAAAATTATTTAAATAGTTACGGAGAGCAACCTGCCCACGTAGCAGTAACTAGAGACAACTTAGGATAAGATAAACAAAATGTATAAATATAAGCGTAGTAATGTAGTAGCACATCTTCATTGTAAGTTATCCACTGTAGAGATAATAAACTGTAAAGATCCGTTGAAAAATAATTCTTTTTAAAAACTCAAGATCCCGCAAAAGAATCTTAATTAAATATAAAGTGAAATAAATAATAACAATAAAAAGGATTTAGATCAATATATACTTACAAACAGCACTGCAGGTTCCATTGTTACAAATGATTTCACAAACTTTATTTTAAATTAAAAGTTACAATCTGAATGACTTCGTTGGGCAATCTGCGTAAATCTGCTGTATGGCTAAGAAATGTCATGTTTATATACTCTTCAAACGTCCAGAAACAAAATGTGTTGATGTATAAGTTTGTGCGTTTCTTTGAACATCATGCATCATGAACACACTTTGTTTACTTATCAATTAGACCCTTGGATGTGGTCTGGTCACACCTCCGATTTTTGGATACGGATTATCTTAGAACAGGGCCGTAACAAATTAAATACTAGCGGAAATAAACAACAGAAATTTTTCAAAAATATTTCAAAATTTCTCCTCGGATTTTTCACGGAACTTAAAATAATTATATCACCACGCCTTTTACCCATTACTGCCGTAGCAGATCTCGGTAAGAGATATATTTCATGGCATGAAGTGCAGTTACCAGTCGTTAAATCACGGCCCTCAATGATATTAGTAGAGGAGGAGCCACAGGGGTAGTTTTAACGTGGTGAAAATTGTTTGTCGACTGTGGGGATCGAACCAGGGGTCCCAAATCAACAGGCCGATTCGATACCACTGAGCCACCTACCCCATAAATTATAAATTAAATTATGAAGAGTAAAAAGCATCTTTTTGGGTGTTATTTATTTATTTATTTATTTATTTATGTTACTGTGTACAACAGGAATTTAATCTCAATTACAGTACAGGGTCCGCACTCACCGAGCCGAAGTGTGATAGTTTTTATATAATCTTTAGCTTGAGTGCGATTCGAACTCGGGATCTCCGGATTCGAATTCCGTATCGCTATCCACACCACTGTACTAACGGACAGGGTATTCATTACAAAATGGGTGCAGGAGTTATTCCAGATAAAAAATTATCTCTGTGATTTCCCTCTACTAATATCTTTGACAGAATTTCATACGCATAATATATCACTTACAGAGATCAGCAGACGACAGAGTGCCACACACGATAATAGGTAAAAGACGTGATGATATATCTTATTTAAATTTTCTATCACATTTATTTTATTGGGAAAAACTTATATCGCATGTCCCGTTTATTATTTAATATTCTTTATATGTAGGGTAAAACAGTATTGACAGCGGTGGGATTCGAACCCACGCCCTTTCGGACTGGTGCCTAAAACCAGCGCCTTAGACCGCTCGGCCACGCTGCCTGTATTTCTTATCATTTTACTTCAAAATTCAATAGAAATAATTTGTTTTACATCACAAAATAGATGTCTACTGCATAGAAAAAACACCAAAAATATATACAGGGTATTTTAAGAATACTGTGCCTCAAGCGAGTAAAATGGAAAAGATTTCTTATCATTGCTTCTCTGATTACAAGCTAGTTTAATTAATTTATAAGAATATTGAATAGGGGTTGTATTGTAAATAAAAGAGGGTTGACAGCGGTGGGATTCGAACCCACGCCCTTTCGGACTGGTGCCTAAAACCAGCGCCTTAGACCGCTCGGCCACGCTGCCTGTATTACTTACATTTTTACCTCTAAATTAAAAATTTAGTAATTATTTTTTACTTATATACATACATAACATCACGCTACATCCCATTAAATGGGGTAACACAAAACCCTTGAAACATTCACAGAACATCCACTAACATATTCGTTCAAAAATCAGTCTTCATCCAACATTTTCATCCTGACACACGATACCCGTTTTAAACTCACTAACGCTCATTCATTCCTCACACCCGAAATCCATCATCACACAACAAACCCTTAATCACATCCATCTATTCGCTCCTGTTAACTTGTTTCATAAATCATTATTTGCGCTTATTCCTCTAACAATGAATCTATGAAGAAAGCATAGACCAGCACTTATTTTCTAAGTAATTTTACTGTGTTTAACATAATAGGTAGTTGTAGCTCAATGGCTAGCACAGGCATTTTATAAGCTGGAGTTCACGTCAGATTGGTTCAGATTGATTCTGTAATTTTTTATAACGCTACAGATTTGTAAATCTGGACAAAAGCGCATCATATTTGATTGTCAAATGGCAATAAATGTATTTGTCAATAAAAATCTATGCGTTTTTGTTCAAATTTACAGAACTGTAGCGTTATAGAAAATTACAGAATAGCACCATTAGTGTTGCATACAATTAATTAATTTTGACTGTATTTGTAAATGGAATGTTGTAGCTGGATGGTTAACGCTGCCGCGTCAGAAGTAAGAGATTCTACTATAAGTTACGGTAATGAAGGTTAAATTCCTGTTGTACAGTATATTAATAAAATAAATGCATGCTCCCCGAAGTAACATTGTGCGTGTACGCCTCTGTACGAACATTTTTATCATAGTCACGTTAACAGGAAGTACTACAAATGAGCAATGATATTTATAGAGAAGTCTAGAATATTTCTTATTATCAGAATAATTGTTTCTGCAAATTTTGATTAGTAAATAATATCACGCGCCTATGAATCTACTTTTATATTTATTTACATTCTATTTTAATATAGCACAAGGATTGTTTTCCAAAATTATTAGCAGCACAATTTGATTTTCGAATGTTTATTTATTTATTTGTTATATTTGTTCAATTGTTCTTCCTGAATGTATGTGTTATAGAAAAACTAAAATATTGTAAATAAATAAAAATAAATATATCATCACGCCTTTTACCCATTACTGAATGTGGCACTCGGCCTAAGCAGATTTCGGTAAGAGATATATTTCTTCGCGAGAAGTGCGGTTACCAGTCGTCAAATCACTGCCCCCAAAGATGTTAGTGAAGGGGGAGCTAGAGGGGTTGATTTAAATAAAATAAAATAAATATATCATCACGCCTTTTACCCATTACTGAATGTGGCACACTGTCTAAGCAGATCTCGGTAAGTGATATATTTTTTCGGGTGAAGTGCGGTTACCAGCCGTCAAATCACTGCCTCCTAATTTGTTAGTGAAGGGGGAGCGAGAGGGGTTGATTTAAATAAAATAAAATAAATATATCATAACGCCTTTTACCCATTACTGGATGTAGCACACTGCCTAAGCAGATCTCGGTAAGTGATATATTTTTTCGCGTGTAGTGCGGTTACCAGCCGTCAAATCACTTCATCCTAAGATGTTAGTGAAGGGGGAGCGAGAGGGGTTGATTTAAATAAAATAAAATAAATATATCATCAGACATTTTACCCATTACTGAATGTGGCACACTGCCTAAGCAGATCTCAGTAAGTGATATATTTTTTCGGGTGAAGTGCAGTTACCAGCCGTGAAATCACGGCTCCCAAAGATGTTAGTGAAGGGGGAGCCATAGAGGTTGATTTAAATTGGTGAAAATTGTTTGTCGGCTGTGGAAATCGAATCAGGGTTCTCAAGATCCACAGGCCGACTCGATACCACTGAGCCACCTACTACATATACCCATAGTTTATTATTAACTATGTTAATCTTTTAAATATGCAAATATTTTTGTTCGTGAGTTTAATTTTGTTAGTTTATTTAATTATAGGAACTCATAAAAATAGTATTAAAAGTAATAATTATTTGTTTAAATTATTTACATACAAAAATAACCATTAAAAATATAGGTAAATAATTATTTTTTTTAGTATTAATATAACAAAAGAGTATAAATATATATTGAAAATAATTCCACAAGTTTCAAATCGAAAACTTGTTAGTTGCCAAGCAATACTCATGAGAGCTCAAATAGTAACAAGTTCGAAAAATAATTATTTTCTAATTTATCGAATTCTTCAGTAATTTTTAAGTCGGTTATTTAATTTAAACAGAGGAATATTATGTTACGCGTTGACAATTTTAAATAATTATTTCTCAAAAAAAAAAACCAAGATTATTCTCAGGAATAATCACAAATAATAAAAGCAACCGGTAAGTATTGTCACTATAATAACGACAGGATTGGTTAAAAGGCACACACGTGACAATAAATAAAACATTTCATTGGTTTAAAGCAGGGTTCGAAGATATATATCGATCGATATATATCATGATATTTATTTTGATATATATCGTCATATTTTTGCAAGGATATATATCCATTATATAAAAATATCAAATAGTTTTTGTGATATAGCCTCCGGAGAAGTGAAACTTTTCGTATTTTTCAGTTTTTCTACATTTCCGAGGCTATATCTCGAAAACTAAATGTGATATGAAAACGCGGTCAACGGCATTAATTTTCTCGTGCTTCAGTTAACTTATAAACATAGTTTCAGCGATTTTTATTTTTTTTCAATTTTCCGCCAAAAAAATCGCAAAAAGCGGTTTTTTAACATTTTCTCGAAAACCAGAAGTCATATGCATTTGAAGATTGCACCACTGGATTCAGTGGGTCAAAATACATATGTATGTAAATTTTCGTTTTAATAATCCTACGATTAAGGATTTTTGGGAAAATTGAATTAAAATCTGAAAAAACCAAAGGGGTATACCTTAGGAAATAATTAAAAATATTAAATTGCTTAAAATTGTGTGAAAATTTGCTTATAAGTCAATTCGGACACGGGGAATTCAACGCCGCTGAGCGCATTTCCATATCTTGTTTAGTTTTTGAGATATAGCCTCCGGAAAAGTGAAATTTTTCGAATTTTTCAGTTTTTCTACTTTTACGAGGCTATATCTCGAAAACTAAATGTGATATGAAAACGCGGTCAACGGCATTAATTTTCTCGTGCTTCAGTTAACTTATAAACATAGTTTCAGCGATTTTAATTTTTTTTCAATTTTCCGCCAAAAAAATCGCAAAAAGCGGTTTTTTAACATTTTCTCGAAAACCAGAAGTCATATGCATTTGTAGATTTCACCACTGGATTCAGTGGGTCAAAATACATATGTATGTAAATTTTCGTTTTAATAATCCTACGATTAAGGATTTTTGGGAAAATTGAATTAAAATCTGAAAAAACCAAAGGGGTACCCCTTAGGAAATAATTAAAAATATTAAATTGCATAAAATTGTATGAAAATTTGCTTATAAGTCAATTCGGACACGGGGAATTCAACGCCGTTGAGCGCATTTCCATATATTGTTTAGTTTTTGAGATATAGCCTCCGGAGAAGTGAAATTTTTCGAATTTTTCAGTTTTTCTAAATGTGTACAAAAACTAAAATTAAAAAATAAATATCCAAAAAGTGATATTTATCTGATATATATATCCTATATATCAGATATTTTGATATTTATTATAAATATCATGATATTTACGAACCCTGGTTTAAAGCAACGTCGATAAATAATCAGTAAAAAACTAGTAACAGATAGATGCATACATTTATAAAACTAAATTAAAAATACATAACAATTGTTTTCTATTTATACGTTTATAGAAATAAACTACGTATACATAACATCTCGTAATATCCCATGAAATGGGGTAGCACGAACCCTAGAAGCAATCACTCATCAAGTTAATCAATTCGCTTCAAACACATTCATAGTTCCCAATTTTACCGAAATACAATCTCTGTGGCTCCCCCTCCACTAATATCTTTGAGGGCCGTGATTTGACGGCTGGTAACCACACTTCACGCAAAAAATATATCACTTACCGAGATCTGCTTAGGCAGAGTGCCACACCCAGTAATGGATAAAAGGCGTGATGATATATTTATTTATTTATTTTATTTACAATCTCAACTGACTTATATTCACTCTTCTAACAACATTCTTCTGTATCTCACATTCATCATAGGAAATTAAAATAATAAGTTGACAATTATAACTTCTTAATTTAATAAAAAAGTACAATTTGTATGCATGATGGAATTTCAATAAAAATACAATTAATTAATCTTAGAATATATTTTCGAATTCTGTTTTATAGTTTACTGTAAACATTTATGTTTTGTGTAAAAATATACAATATATATATAACATTTGAGATAAGAAAATGGTCCTGTCAAATTTAATTTTTTGTTTTAGTTGTTTTTACTAATATTACTATTACTAATAATAAGGATAATAATAAGTTTCGTCTTTAGGATAATACCTCTGATAATAAGGATAATCGTTCCTCGGATAATATTTCGAATAATACGGATATTCATAAACCGAAAAATAATCTCTTGGAATGTAAGGTATATGAACAAATACCCTTCTTATCGAATTATCCGAATTGCTCGTATATGTATTCCTGTTACCCGATCCGCCATTTTGATTCCTAGAAACGTTCTTCTTCTTTTCATTCATCTTTTTATACGTAAACAAAGGCCTAAAAACAATTTTCGATGATGGTTTTATAATAATGACGTCATCTATGTCTTTAGCAGATTGAAGAGACAGCTCGCGTGTGATTTGTTTTGTTGAGAAAGTTTCCACTTCGTTGTCTGGTGGTTCAGGGTCAGTGTTAAGACCTTCAAATGTTTCTAGACTTGACATTGCGTTTGAATATGTGGAAATTAGCAGAGAAATTGCTAATAACTTCTGGAATGAATGGAAGAGATGAATTGATAAGATATATTCTTTTTTAAATTATTTTAAATAAAAATATGTTAAATAAAAATAAAATAAATAAATATATCATCACACCTTTTACCCATTAATGGGTGTGGCATTCTGCCGAAGCAGATCTCGGTAGGATATATAATTTAATACTTAATACTAAATAAATAAAATAGTTTTATAGCAGATGATATAAAACAAATCAAATGAAATTGAATGTTTGGCACATTTTCAGCTATCAAAATTTTCTAAATAATTTTAGAAAAAAATGCTTCAAATAAAAGTTGTAGAAAATTTAGTTCTATGCAACTTTTATTTAAAGTATTTTCCTCTAAATTAATTTAGAAAATTTGTATGGTGAAAAACATACAATGCCAAATGTTTAAGAATATATCACTTACCGAAATCTGCTTAGACAGAGTGCCACATCCAGTAATAGGTAAAAGGCGTGATGATGACGATGATGATGATGACTTTATGCTTATTGATATCATAACTTAATGTATAAAAATTACAAGTACTCCCTAGGGAATTAATTTAAGATCATTGACACGAGGGAAATAAAAATAACAAACACTATATCAGTACGGTGGTGTGGATAGCGATACGGAATTCGAATCCGCAGATCCCGAGTTCGAATCGCAGTCAAGCTAAAAATATATGAACTACCATACTGCGGCTCGGTGAGAGCGGACTCTGTACTGTAATTGGGATTAAATTCTTGTTGTACAGCGTTACATAAATAAATAAAGAAATAAAATGACTCAAAGCCAAGTATTTTTTGTTAAATAATGAATTTTTTCGTTTATATATAAAATATTGTATAGATCATGTGATTAAAGTGTCATTATTTGCCTCAAACGATTGCATCGCTCGGACCGTAGCCCTCAGAATTCAATATTCGTTTTCGACAAATAATGACGAACTTTACTCCTTTGCTATATAAATTAATATTCTTACCATTATCTCTTTATTTTCTACCGACATTTTCAACGGTTTAATGAGGTACTTGTTTTCCTCATTAGTTCTCACACAAATATCGTAAAAGAGTGAATGTTGTCTTTTATATAAAGCATGAAATGTTTTTGTCCTTTTTGTAAATATTTTTTGGGCCACCAAGATGTTTGTTAGCCAATTAGATCCTTATTATTTGACATTATTTATTAATTGTTAAACAAATGACATATTTTAAGTTTGATGTACAGTTTTGCAAACATTCGTCTTTATTTACTTCAAAAATTAACCGTTTTATTTATTATTTAAATATATAAGTGCGACAACATTAGATGTAAGAACTTTATGCTTTAATTATTTTCACAAATAATTACAATAAATATAGTTTCTTTTGTTTGGTAAATAAGAAACATCATTATGCAGTTTTCTGTAATTGAAAATTCCTCAAATGTCTAATGCGTTTTGCACATTCCAAAATAAAAGGAAATCATTAAGAAACAATTTTATTTAATGCATATTTTGCATAGATTATACAGTAAAATATTTGCTAATGTTTATTTAATTATTAGCTGAAAATGACTTCAATTAATATACAATTATATGTAGTTGTAGGTTAATAGTTAGCGCACTTACTTTACAAGAATGAAATTTATTTTTATTTTATTTAAATATTTGAAAAAGAAACGTATGACGTAGAAGAACCTGCGTGCTCGAGTACATTGACAGCAACATATATTTATTTACTGTCATTACAACATACGAGACTCAATAAGCCATGTTGATATTTTACTTTTACCTTTCTTTGGACAAAGAACAAGAGAAAAAAAATAAGAATGAGCGGTAAACAAATCGATTTGCAAGTGCAAATGCAGAGATAAGTAACATGTGCATTTTACCGGTTTGAAGCGGTTATTAAAGATGCTAAACGATGAGTAGTCAACAACAGAATTCATTTTTCCAGTGTATTTTTAATCTGTTGTAGCATACAATGATTTTGTATAAATTGTTTCTGAAAAGTTAACTTTAATTTTAGCTAAACCGGAAATAATGAAAAATACTGAAATAATTTCAAAACTATAATAAATAAATAAAATAAATATATCATCACGTCTTTTACCCATCACTGGGTGTGGCACTTTGCCTAAGCAGATCTCGGTAAGTGATATATTTCTGCGCGTGAAGTGCGGTTACCAGCCGTCAAATTACGGTCTCCAAAGATATTAGTGGTGGAAGAGCCACAGGGGTAGATTTAAATTGGTGAAAATTGTTTGATCCACAGGCCGACTCGATACCACTTAGCCACCTCCCCATAAAAAAACTACATACATACATACATACATACATAACATCACATCACACAAACGCAAACTCAATGCTTGTGTCAATTAATTTTTGTATTGTTTTTTTCACATTTTTGTTTTTCCTATTTGCGTATTATTATTTTTTTTTTATGTTATTAAAATTACATTATATGTATTTCTCTGTACACTCTGTACTCGTAATATTATTCTGTAATTGGGATTTATCCTGTAGAATAATAAATAAATAAATAAAAATCACGCTATATCCCATTAAATGGGGTAGCACGAACCCGTCAACATTCTCATCCTGACACACGATACTCGATTCGACCATTTTAACACTTCCTCCATACAAACTCTTTCTATAAACTATAAACTATAAACTATATTGTTTTAAAATATATCCTCTTTTGTACAAATGAAATTTAGGTTTTAAATTTTACATAAATTAATAATATCACATTAAATGTTTCACAAAAATGTATATATTTTTTTTTGTATATATTTTAGCCAAACATAAAATTTAAGTTTCTTTTGTGAAAACGAACATTTGAGTATGAAATAACCTAGGCAGTCTAATAAACACTTAATTGTTGAAAGATTTTATTTATTTTTACATATTTAATGTAATAATAATAATAATAATAAAATATAACTCTTACCGTAATCTATTACGGTGAAGTGCCACACCCAGTAATGAGTAAAAAATAAAATAAATAAATATAAATATATCATCACGCCTTTTACCCATTACTGGATGTGGCACTCTGCCGTAAGTGATATATTTTTTCACGTGAAGTGCGGTTACCAGCCGTCAAAAAGACGTAATGATATATTTATTTAAATCTGGTGCGTTATATAATTGTGTTGTTTTGTATAATAAATTACCTAATGCTGTTCAAAATCTATCATTTGTTAAATATAAAGAAGTTATAAAGAAGTTTCTAATATGTTGTAGCTTCTACACTGTACAAGAATTTCTTGATTGTGATCTAACCGATTCTAATTTTTTGTAATAATGTATATTTTTTTTTGTTTTCGCATGTTTTAAAGAGGCGCCTTCTTAGATATTGAGTTTATTTTTATAAAATTGTCTGTGTTTAACTTATTTTTTTATTGTAATTCTTATCTGTGCAAGAATCATAATTTTATTAATATAAATTTTTGTATTAGATAAATAAGGCTTCTCCTTATTAAAAAAAAACAAATTTCAAATATGTAATATGACACGGCTAAACTTATGTATATACTTGTATACTTGTATGCCAAATTCAATAAATAAAAAAAATAAAATAAATAAATCTTATTTATTTAAAAATATGCCATTATCTCAAACTTAGTTTAAACGTTATACAGTCATGTAAAACTGGTTGTTGTTTTTGATTATTTTGGTGATCGGTACAATATTGATCAAGTTTTCTCCTCCTCCACTAATATCTTTGGAGGCCGTGATTTGACGGCTGGTAACCGCACTTCACGCGAAAAAATATATCACTTACCGAGATCTGCTTAGGAAGAGTGCCACACCCAGTGATGGGTAAAAAGGCGTGGTGATATATTTATTTATTTTTTGTTTTCTCATAAAAAACTTCAATTGTTCCAGTTTAGAATGCCGCACCCAGTGTGATGATATTTTTATTTATTAACCTAATTAATTTCAAACATGAGTTTTTTTCTTTATTAGCACGATTTTATGCCATTTTTTAAATCATTATTTATAACTTAGGTCACGGTTTATTTCACATATTTTCTGGGCTTCATGTCAAAATTTAATTTACAGTCGGCTGTCTTTCACAAATTATTTTGTTTTCATTTATTTAAATAACCATAGCAACAATATCAAATCATACGTCACAAAATAATCCTGTTTAAAATTAAAAAGTATATACGAAATTCCCAGTCTCCAATGCCTTTAATATATAGTTCATGACAGAAAACTGTACTCGAAATTCATGTCAATATGCCTGCGAGAAAATTTTACGATACAACTAAAAAATACTTCAAGAATCTTGGATTTGCTATAGTCCAGGTTCGTACAGAAAAGATGCATTCGTTTAGTAAGTTATTACGCGAGGACTCTTTTAGATATCATTTAGACTTTTCCAGAAATCCTTGTCCTTCTTTTCCAACCAACACACTAAAGAAGTTCTATGGAGTTTAACAGAAATTTGTATTACTGTCGCACTATTTATAACTTTATCTTTGGCGACTTGTTATATGACAATTATTGTTAATTTAAATGAAGCTTCAAAATCTTGCAAGCAATCTTTGGAATTTAAGAAGACTAATGTGACTGAACCAAAGGAGATTCGAGAAAAGAAGAAACACAAGATGCCGGGTACACTAATTTTAATCAATATTTAGTGTTAGTTTTATTGGAAAATCATGAATACAGTAACATATGCGTGTTCAAATCTCGCTAAAATGTATGATAAGCGATTTATTTATTTATTTATTTAATTATGGGGTAGGTGGCTCAGTGGTATTGAGTCGGCCTGTGGATCTTGAGAACCCTGGTTCGATCCCTACAGCCGACAAACAATTTTCACCAATTTAAAAAATCTACCCCTGTGGCTCCTCCTCCACTAATATTTTTGGAAACCGTGATTTGACGGCTGGTAACCGCATTTCACGCGAAAAAATATATCACTTACCGAGATCTGCTTAGGCAGAGTGCCACACCCAGTGATGGGTAAAAGGCGTGATGATATATTTATTTATTTATTTATTTATTTATTTATTTATTTATTTATTTATTTATTTATTTATGTTACGCTGTACAACAGGAATTTAATCCCAATTACAGTACAGGGTCCGCACTCACCGAGCCATAGTGTAGTAGTTCATATAATTTTTAGCTTGAGTGAGATTCGAACTCGGGATCTCCGGATTCGAATTCCGTATTGCTATCCACACCACCATACTATTGTAATTGGGATTAAGTTCCTGTTGTGTAGAGTAGCAAACAAGTGTGGTTACCACCCGTCAAATCACGACTCCGAAGGATGTTTGTGTAGGGGGAGCCACAGGGGTAGTTTTAAAGTGGTGAAAATTGTTTGTCGGCTGTGGGAATCGAACCTAGGTTCTATAAGCCGACTCGATATCATTGAGGCACAGATTAATTTGCTTCCAAATAGTAATTTTACAGGGTGTTTTTATATCTATGCATAAAACGTTATTGGGTTATTATATAGCAACCGTTACAGGATTCGAAATGTAAGATAAAAAATATATATATGAACTACCACACTGTGTGTGTTCCTATTATACAGAATTCCATAAATAAATAAATATATCATCACGCCTTTTATCCATTACTGGGTGTGGCACTCTGTCGAAATAGATCTCGGTAAGTGATATATTTCTTCGCGTGAAGTGCGGTTACCAGCCGTCAAATCACTGCCCCTAAAGATGTTAATGGAGAGGGGAACCACAGGGGTTGAATTAAATTGTTTGTCGGCTGTGGGGATCGAACCAGGGTTCTTAAGATGCACAGGCCGATTCGTCACCACCCATAATAATTTATTATAATTAGTATTAATTTCTTGTTATGCAGAGTTTTGAGTTTCAAACTATAAATAAATAAATAAATAAAATTTAACAAAACGATTTATAATTCGTAAAAATAAATGCTTCTGAAGCGAACATTTTTAGTACCACTGGTTTGATATAAAATCTAATTATTTATAATTTATGTTAATTCTGAAATGAAATTATAAACAAATCTCCAAATAATTACTTGTTATATAGTATAATGTAAATGATTTATATTCTAATATATTTTATTTCCTTATTAACATTATTAATAAATAATTAAATTTGTTATCAAAGCAGTGATACTAAAAATGTGTGCTCCAAATAAATGACACTTATTTTTGCAAATTTCTAAAACATCTTTTTGTTACATAATCAATAATTAAATTATATAACCTATTAAAGTTTTGTTCATAAGTTTAGAAACAGCCAGTATATCACTTTAAATAAATAAAATTGATACAAGTTTATTGATTTGAACACATTTACTATTGAAGTAAATTTATTCTGTCTTTCATATATTTTTTAAACTATATTTTTCCAAAATGCAATTTTTTAATGCAATTAAAATTAATATACACTTAAATAGAGCAGAACTTAAATCAAAAGATTATTTTAATTTTGAACTATAAGTTTTTCTATAGTAATACAATTAATTAATTTCGTAGGTATTTTAGAAGATCCAAAACAATATATGACTGAACAACCTAATTTTGTATTTTAATTATTGAAGAAAAATTGTGAATCTACCTACATATTAATATAAGTTTGTTAAATCCTATTTGAAAAATAAAATCAATTCTGTTTTCAAGTTACTCAAGTGCATTTTATGTTTATGTAATTAACAGAAGGGTTAATGTGCAATACTTTCTATTCTGCTATCTTCAAATCTTCAAATTTTGTGAATACCATTCATTAGTTCGCTTTCACCCTTAGTATAAAAGGCTGCCCATTTTCGAAGATTAGTATAGTATCCCTTGCACTGTTCAAGCATACACACAGTTCTTCAAGAAATTAATCATTTCAAATCATCATCATGGGTAAAATTGCTTTCGTCGTTTTGGTAAGTAACTATTTTATTTTATTTTGTTTGTTCGCTCATTTGCAACTTGCAGATCACAGTTTTTACTTTTAAATTACAAATATGTCATCACGCTTTTATATTAATTGTTGAGCGTTGCAGATCGTATTACAAACGTATAAATATATCATCACGCCTTTTACCCATTACTGGGTGTGGCACTCTGCCTAAACAGATCTCGGTAAGTGATATATTTATGCACGTAAACTAGCCGTCAAATCACGGCCCTCAAAGATATTAGTGGAGGAGGAGCCACAGGGGTAGATTTAAATTGGTGAAAATTGTTTGTCGACTGTGGGGATCGAACCAGGGTTCTTAAGATCCACAGGCCGACTCGATACCACTGAGTCACCTACCCCATATTACAAACATATTAAAATTAGTATTAATTTCTTAAAATAAATAAATAAATATATCATCATGCCTTTTACCCATTACTGGGTGTGGCACTCTGTCTAAACAGATTTCGGTAAGTGATATATTTCTTAGCTTGAAGTGAGATTACCAGCCGTCAAATCACGGCCTCCAAAGATATTAGTGGAGGAGGAGCTACAGGGGTAGATTTAAATTGTTCGTCGACTGTGGGGATCGAATCAGGGTTTTTAAGATCCACAGGCCGACTAGACATATTATAATTAGTATTAATTTCTTGTTGTGCAGAATTTTGAGATTCAACCCATAAATATAATTAACAAATAAATAATTGTTAATTTTCTTTTCTTTTAGGCTATTTGCTTCATCAGCGCCATGACCACAACCTCCGCCTTCACTCACGGACTCCATAGCTCCGGTCACGACGCCCACGTGTCCTACGAGTCTCATCCAACAACATTTGCAGCAGTACATCACGAAACTATCGAACATGGCGACAACACCGAGCTTTTCTCCACGTTCGCTCACGGCATCTTCAACTTCTTCGCCAAGCTGCTCCGCTCCAAAGTGGAGATCCTCCTCTGGGTAAAGAAAGCTATCATTGGTCTGCTTGTCCGTGGTCTGGCTCACTTGAGACACCTGTTCGTGCATAATGGAGAATTTGTTAATGGAATTATTCATACTGTTGCTGAGCTGTTGAAGATTCTGTTGACTAACAGGCCGCATTATGCTGTACCTCATGTTAACAGGATTATTACTGAGGCTGAGCATGAGTATATACCTCATGGACATTATTAAGTTGAAGAGGAAATTTAGGAAAATTTTATTTATAATTAGTAGGAAATTGAAATAAATAAATTCGGTTATTTAAATTTAAATTTGCAATGCTTTTTTATTCTGTTGTTCACATATCCCATATTTCCTTCCAGTTATGGCCCATAAAATAGGGTAGCATATCATACTATGAGTCTTCACCAAACATTCTCCTAATCTAGTATTTTATTTTAGCTTCATGCACAGATACACCGGACTACTACTTTTTTTTCCGAACATAGGAAATTCAATGTTAAAATGTTGATTTAGCGATATCTCTTTACCTATTAATTTTAGAACAAAATTGTACTGAAGAAAAATGTTCAAACTGCATCCATGGAGTATAAGTTTGTTGTTCAATTGTTACTTATGTCCGAGTTAGAAGAAAAAGAAAATACATGCTTTAAAGCAATTATCAGAGTGTCATGATAAATAAAACCATAATTTGTTAAAAAAAAGTATAAAATAATTTTATACTTTTTATTAAACCTAGTTTCACCAAGTGTTGGATGACAATTAATTTTGTCTTTGTTGTTATCAATAATTTGTTTGTTGTGTCTGATATTAATTGACATATTGGACCAGGATTGGATGCTTACTCTAATTTATTTATTTATTCGAGCATTTAATTTAATAATAACATTAATTATAGCTACTATTATTTTATTTTTTCTACACAATCTAGACAAATAAATACCTATTATTAAGTTATCTAATTTGTTGTATTTCTCATGGCACTCTGATAATTGCTTTAAAGCGTGTATTTTCTTTTGCTTCTAACTCGGACATAAAAAACAATTAAACAACTATCTTATACTCTATGGATGCAGTTTTTCATTCTGAACATTTTTCTTCAGTTCATTTTGTTTCTAAAATTAATAGGTAAAGAGATATCGCTAAATCAAAATTTTAACATTTCCTATGTTCGGAGAAAAAATAGACACCCGGTATAATAAATAAATTAATTAATTAATTCCAGATGTAGTTGATTTGCAATTGCAGATCTTAGAGAACTAGAAAGGCGACATTCAATGAACATTTATTCTGCAATTAATCTCTACAGAATATTCTCATCCTGTTATAAAATTTTTGCTTCATCTATATCTTTCGTGCAACAAATATTCATATATTTGATTCCTCGGAAATTCATGCAATCTTCTATTTGTAATATAGTCGCTAAACTTTTATTTTTTTTAGGAGCGAATGGATGAATGTTTGTTGCGTGTTGATGGATTTTGGTTGTGAGAAAAGAAAGAGTTTGTATGGAGGAAGTGTTAATGTGGTCGAATCGAGTATCGTGTGTCAGGATGAGAATGTTGACGGGTTCATGCTACCCCATTTAATGGGATATAGCGTGATGTTATGTATGTATGTATATACTTTTATTCATAACATTCAACTTGCTATTAATCTTCGTCAAACATTCCTACTCTGGCACACCATATATATTCATAATTTCTTCTTTCTTTCGCGCAACAAGCCTTCATTTTTTATTATCCATTTATTCCTTGTTCGACTACACAACCTTTTACACTCATGATATTCCCTGAACTTTTATTCATTTTATTCATCCTGAAATTAACATATCATCACACCTTTTACCCATCACTGGGTGTGGTATTCTGCTGAAGCAGATCTCGGTAAGTGATATATTTCTTCGCGTGAACTGCGGTTACCAGCCGTCCAATCACGGCCCTCAAAGATGTTAGTGGTGGAGGAGCCACAGGGGTAGATTTAAATTGGTGAAAATTGTTTATTGGCTGTGGGGATCGAACCAGGGTTCTCAAGATCCACAGGCCGACTCGATACCACTGAGCCACCTACCCCATAATTGGTTATAGATAGTTCATAGATCCTAGTTTCAAATCCAGACGGTTACAAAATCTTTTCTATTTATAATTCAATTTGATATTTATTGAAAATAAAAATGTCATATAATCAATTGGGTAAATGAGGCTTCAAAGTAAGGTCAATATTGGAATTTGTTAAATTATTTTTTTAATGTACTTATGGAAATAAATAAAAGTAAGGGTATATATGTACGTGTAGGTATATAATAATAATTTTTATTTATAAAAAATATAAGATTTAATAATGTCCACCATATCCTCCAGAACTATGATGTCCTCCATGACCACCATGTCCCCCATGTCCACTGTCATAACCGCCATGATGACCTCCGCCGCCACCACCGTGTTCACCTCCGCCATGTCCACCACCATGTCCATATCCTTCGTCATAACCTCCTCCATGGCTTCCACCGTGGCTTCCACCGTGGCTTCCACCGTGGCTTCCACCGTGGCTTCCATGAGAGTCATGTCCATGATGATCGCCTCCGCCACCATGGTGTGACCCTTCATGGGAGTCGTGACCTCCGTGACCACCGGAGCTACCGCCGCCGTAGGCTAGGGCACTGCAGACCAGTGCGAAGCATACTACTGCAATCTGTAATTGAGACCTGGTTAGCTTCTTCATGGAGGTGATAATAAGTTAGAAGGTGGATAATTTTGTATTTATTTTAGTAGGGTAAGTGGTTCAGTGACTTTGAGAACCCTGGTTGGATTCCTCCTCCACTAACATCTTTGAGGGGCATCATTTGCTACGACAGAGTGCCACACCCAGTTATGGGTATAAGGCATGATGATAGAAATGACAATGAATTGCAAGTCAGTCGCAGTTGTTAGTTTAAATAAATAAAAGCAAATCGAAGATAAATGTCGTATGGAATAATTGATATTGCTAGGGAAACATTCGATATGCTTTTATTTATTTAAATCAAGCTCCAAATTTAAGTTTCGTTAGTGCAACTGGTCATTGGTTATGTTATATTAAATCCGCGAACTACTTCTTGTAAAGCAATAGCACTACCATGGTGCTACAACTTTCAATTTGAATCCTAATTTAAATAATAAGAAAGCTGCTGTTTAGAATGAGACTCGAAAAACTTGGACGAAATTATATTTTTGTTCTAAGTTGAGGTTAGTGAGGTTTGAATCCACGAATGAACGATCTTTATTTTATAAAGTGACAGCACTACTGTTCATTTTAATCTCAATTATAATCCAGGTTAATATAACCATGGTAACGTACGTAACAATCTATGACAATTATTTATTTAGTTATTATTTTTTCGTAACACAAGAAACACGTTCTTATTCCCTAATTTTAGAGAGAGAAACGCTGCTTTTATCCCCTAGGTAGCATGTTTCTCTCCCTAGAGACTACGATTATTAGCTGTTTGCGGTGTTTCCTAGGTAACTAGTTACGCAACCCATATTTGACATTTGTCCCGATAAGACAGTAATTTTTGTGCACTTGTTACGAAAAGTATAATATGCTTCACGGGAGGGCGCGATTATCCCTTGTGTGAAGTTGGCAAACCTCGACTTCGGCTCTCGCTTACGTCTCGGTTTGTCAACTTCACACGCGGGAATAATCGCTTGTTTCTCTCACTTGATGCATAACATACTATTAATTATTATATGTTTTACTTAAATGAACAATATCGTATCGAGATGAACTGTCAAATGATGATGTCAAATATTTGGTTCGATATTTTTCATTCAAGCAACCCTTAAAATTTACGTGAAAGCAGTGCAATTGGACATAAGTGTACAGAGATCTAATATTTCCAAAATTGAATAAATTTTCATAACATTAATAATTATTTTTAACATATGACTTCGACTGAACGTACAGTAATGAAGATAATTTTAAAGTTAAATTTTTATGACAGAAAAATTCGGAAGACGCCTGGATTAGAACCAGGGACCCTCCGCTTGCCGGACAGAGATGCTAACCGCTACACCACGTCACCTGTGTCCGACGTATGGCATCAACCGAATTCTTCTGTCATAGTGTCTAACGTAGCATCGATCCCAAAGACTCCTATATCTATGATAGGCATTGACAACGGGTTTCGTCTACAGCGACACAGTTCTGATTTATAGGGAATCATTCCACGAACTAATTTTTAACATATGACTTCGACTGAACGTATAGTAATGAAGATAATTTTAAAGTTTTTATTTAACTTTAAAATTTATAATTATATTATGTAAAATAAAGTAAATGAAATGAATGGCAATGTACTTACCAGAATTTTAGCCATGTTAATATCGTGTTAGAAACACAACTATGACTTGTATCGAAAATAACCGGCCTTATATACGAAATTTCGCACTTTGTGAATAATAAATATTTATTGCCGAAAACCAGAAACTCTTGCTTAAAAAAATTTAAATATACCTGCCCAAGTTCACATGAATTGTTGACAAAGAAAAAAACTTGTTCGTCTCCGAATTAATTTGATGTCATGTCGTTCAGAATATTTCACTTTATTTGTCAATTAATTATAATAATTTAATAACTAAAGTCACGCAATAGTTTTAATTGGTTAGATGTTTCGAGTGTTTACCTGCAATTGTGTGGAGACCATCTTCAGAAACAAGCGCAGTGTACAGGAGCGAATGGATGAATGTTTGTTGTGTGTTGATGGATTTTGGTTGTGAGAAAAGAAAGAGTTTGTTTGGAGGAAGTGTTAATGTGGTCGAATCGAGTATCGTGTGTCAGGATGAGAATGTTGACGGGTTCGTGCTACCCAATTTAATGGGATATAGCGTGATGTTATGTATGTATGTATGTACGCAATAGTTTTAAATTGTCCGTCAGTACGGTGGTGTGGATAGCGATACGGAATTCAAATTGGAAGATCCCGAGTTCGAATCGTACTCAGGCTAAAAATTATATAAACTATCATACTGCGGCTCGGTGAGTGCGGACCCTGTACTGTAATTGGGATTAAATTCCTGTTGTACAGCGTAACATAAATAACATAAATAAATTTTGACGATTTTGATGACATCAAAAGCAATAAAATTGTCTTAATTTGACAACAGAAAATACCATAAGGTAACATTTATGGGGTAGGTGGCTCAATGGTGGATCTTGAGAACCCTGGTTCGATCCCCAGAGCCGACAAACAATTTTCAACAATTTAAATCTACCCCTTTGGCTCCTCCTCCACTAACATCATTGAGGGCAGTGATTTGACGACTGGTAACCGCACTTCACGTGAAAAAATATATCACTTACCGGGATCTGCTTAGGCAGAGTGCCACACCCAGTAATGTGTAAAAGGCGTGATGATATATTTATTTATTTAACATTTTTGAACAGGAGTATAGTAAATTATACTAGATTAGATATACAAATAAGTATATCATCATGTGTTTATCCATTACTAGGTGTGGCACTATGCCGTACCAGATCTCAGTAAGTGATAATTTATACGCGGTTATCAGTCGTTAAATCATTGCTCCCAAATGTATTAGTAGAGCGGAAGTCACAAGGATAATTCTATAATGTGAAAAAACAGACTTTTTTGGATTTCATCATAATATTTACAAAATTTCTATCATTATAAATATTTTACTATGAATGTTATTTATTGATTATTATTATTGTAAGTATTTTATATTTTCTATTAATTATAAACAATTTTCACCAATTTAAAAAAAAATCTACCCCTGTGGCTCCTCCACCACTAATATCTTTGGAGGCCGTGATTTGACGGCTGGTAACCGCACTTCACGCGAAAAAATATATCACTTACCGAGATCTGCTTAGGCAGAGTGCCACACCCAGTGATGGGTAAAAGGCGTGATGATATATTTATTTATTTTAATTATTTATTATTGTTAATTTATTTAATTATAATTCTCGATTTTTTTCATATTCATTTATGACAAGTAATACATCGTTGAAAAGAGAAAAAAATGTCGGTTTTTATTTTAATCAAATAATTCTAGGTTCCCATTTGAAAAATAAAAGTTGATAGTCGTATCATGTAAACCTGACTTTATAAAAAAGTTCTATATGTGTCATAAAATAGCATATTTAATATACTAAAACTTCCATATGAAGAAAAATGTTCTATTTCTTATAATAAATATCTGATGTGGACACCACATGACTTCCTTGTACACGTATTAAACTATAGATATTTTTTTAATTGCACATATTTGACATTAAATCTTTTATTTTTTGTTCTAATCCATAGCAAACTTAATTTAAAAAAAAAACAAAAAATATATAATATTTAAATTTAGATATCTCGCTTATGCAAAAGGCTAATTTAAAAATTCTTAATGTGCTAGACGCAGAATTTAATTCTCTAAAACTTTTATTTGCAGCATTCCTTTCTAAAATTAAAATAATACCATTTTTTTCAAGGAAAACTGTTAGCAGCTTCATGTAATGTGCCACTTCCGGTTAGTCTATTTTAACCAAAATCTATTATGTTATTTCCATTGATATAGTAGTCTTATATACCAAATTTGGAAAGTTTTAAATTATATTTGAATATAGTTTTTCATGAAAATCTATTATAGGCTTCAAGTAAAGTACCACTTCTGGTAGTTGCATAATGACCAAAAGGGGAGGTGCACAACTAGATGTTATAACAGTCCTAAATATAAAGATTCAATTTTCTACGGCTTACCGTTTTTGAGTTATGCGAGATACATACGTACGTACAGACGGCATGACGAAATTAGTCAAAATGGATTCAGGGAGGGCCAAAATACCTATTTCCGTTGAAATCTGAGAACCGAAAATTTTCGCGATTACAATACAAGGAAGTAAAAAGTTAAGGGGGGGTTCGTCTTCGCAGAATCACCTGTATAATATATTAAAATGTGAAACAAACTTTTGTCTCCATAGCAACTTGCCATTTTTTGTTATTACCGATTTTGTAGCCGTTGAAAGTTGTGCCAATACTTATAGGACATACTTTAGTTAATTTTAAAGATCTAAATTTAGATTTACGTGAAACTGCAATAAAAAATAAAAATAACGTTCGTCTTTATAAACCAGCTGGGCAAGTTATGACTTAACCTTTTGTTTTTTTAAATGTTTTTTTTGCATGTGTCGTTTGATTTCCGAACATAAATGTAAACATATGTTTCGGATCAAGGACGTTAGATTTTCCACTTCTAAATAAATCCCCTGATTTTTTGTTTGCGACAATAATTCCGATAACCAAGAGAATTATCAAGTGACGTTTTGAACTATAAATTTATTATTATTCAGGATAAAAATAACGAATAGTTGTTGTATTTAATTAGGTTTTTTATAGTTCTCTTCAGAGAAAAACAAATATTGTGTACTGAAATGTTAGAATCTTTAGGTTTTAATTCTGTTTATCTGAGAAAAGGCTGTTTATCCTTGACCTAAAGAAAATTTATTTATGTTATAAGAATATGTAAACAAATAAATAACATTATTTTGTTTTGCGGTTATTAAATGATTTAGCAAATTTACAAAAATCCATTATATATTTTCTTGGCTCATACAGTATTCAATTTTTATTGTGGAAAAACTGCAACAATAGAAGTCGCATTTTTAACTGTCATTTATTAGACGCATTCATTTTGAGATTTGGATAGGATGTTACTTATATTTAATAAACAAAATCAGTTATTTGTTTGACTGACTTTACTTTCAAAACTTGATTTAAGTTGCCTTCATTCAATTAGTAATTACTATTAGCAATTAGTGGAAGCGTTTCAAAACTATCGATCCAAATTACAACTAATAGTACCATAAATGAATTAGTGAGAATAGTTATGTGTGTATTAAGAGCGTAAAGTGATTCTTTGTTACTCGAACATGGTAATTGCAGCGCGAGCCGAAGGCGAGAGTTGCAATAGTGTAAGAAGAACACGCTCGTGATACACACATAATTTTTTTCTACGATTGCATCTTAAATTATTAAAAAACGTATACGTACTAAAAATAAATTCGTTCTGTCAACTGTCAATATGACAAGTTTCTGTTTTGATTGTATCCCTGGTAACTATTGAAGTAAGTGCGTATTTAATATCTTTTTCGCGCGTTGCCATTGGAGACGCGCAAAAAAGATATTTTTCGATTGTTCCACAGAAAACGTCAACTTTACGATGACAAATAAGAGCATAATTGTCAACTTTTCATAGCAATCGTAGAAAAAATAATATATCCGTCAGTACGGTGGTGTGGATAGCGATACGGAATTCGAATCCGGAGATCCCGAGTTCGAATCTCACTCAAGCTAAAAATTATATAAACTACTACACTGCGGCTCGGTGAGTGCGGACCCTGTACTGTAATTGGGACTAAGTTCCTGTTGTACAGCGTAACATAAATAAATAAATAAATAAATATCTATGGTATCTATGGTATTACGATGGCGTAGTTAGCTTTCAAATCTGAAGATACTGATTTCGAATCTCACTGAAACAAAAAATAAATGAAGTATAACATTGCAGCTTGATGTATCCGAACCTTGTACTGTAACTGTATATATATATATGTGGTTAAAATAAGTTTCATAAGTTATGAAACACCCTGTATAACTGATACTTCATCCAGTGACTATTTTTAGATTTATTGATTCAGATTCAGCTTGAAGTCCATCTTTCAACGTGAGTTAGTTTGATCAGTTAGTCATATAGCTAGTTTTATTGATTTGAATTGATTTATGATGAATCATGTAGGCCTAATTGGGTCTGAAGTTGTCATTTTAATATTAATCTTTTTAAAACAAGATATTATTGTTATTATAAATGAATCATATTGTGTATTGTACGTATTTTTCAAGTTAAAGGTTAAAAGTCTTGTAATAAAATTGAAAACATTAAATTTATGTGTTAATAATAATGGAAAATGATATCATAATTTTTATTTAATTTCTTATAAACAATTAGGATGATAATAACAAGAATAATATAATATAATATAAGATAATATTGGGGTAGGTGGCTTAGTGGTATCGAGTCGGCTTGAGGATCTTGAGAACCCTGGTTCAATCCCCACGGCCGACAAACTCATCAAATTAAATCTACCCCTGTGGCTCCCTTTCCACTAACATCTTTAGGGGCCGTGATTTGACGGCTGGTAACCGCACTTCACGCGAAGAAATATATCACTTACCAAGATCTGTCACGGCGGAGTGCCACACCCAGTAATGGGTAAAAGACGTGATGATATATATTTATAACAAGAAACAGTGATATCGAGTCAGATTGTTGATTTGAGAATTGAGGTTTGATTCCTACACCCAGCAAACAGTTTTCACCACATTAACATAAATATATCACTTAGTGATATCTGCTACGGCTAGAGTGCCACGCCCAGTAATGGACAAAAGACGTGATGATTAATTTATTTTATTTTAATGAATTTTTATTCTATTTGAACTCAACAATTTTGAATAATACAACAATTAAAAGATTTTGGGCAGATTTTTTGCATATACAGGGTGTTTCAGGACTAGTGTAACAAACTTTAACAGCTTATTCCTGAGGCCATTTGGAGCCAAAAATGTCATATAAACATATGTCCTATTCCTTCTAGTTACCAAAATACAAGAGGTTGAAGTTCTATAAATAACACGAAATTTTCAAATTTTTGTAATCAAGATACTTTCGGAAAACAAGAGTTTTATTGAAAAGTCATACCTTATTTGTCTTCATTAATTTTATTTATTAATATTAATATGCATACGAGTTCAAGGCGCTCATTTTGAACACTTGCTGTAATTTTTTTTAAATTTGTTATCTTATTTCATTGTGTTAACCTATTCCATGTTTGGTTATGTTGTTCTCTGTCTATTTAATTGTGTCATTTTATGTTTTGTTCTCTAAATCGTATTCGTTTATATTAATAAATAAAACTAATTAAAACAAATAAGGTATTACTTTTTAATAAGACTCTTGTTTTCCGAAAGTATCTTCATTACAAAAATTTGAAAATTTCGTGTTATTTATAGAACTTCAACCTCTTGTATTTTGGTAACTAGAAGGAATAGGACGTATGTTCATATGACATTTTTGGCTCAAAATGACCTCAGGAATAAGCTGTTAAAGTTTGTTACACTAGTCCTGAAACACCCTGTATTATAAATGGATATTTATCTGATAGATTAGTTATCTGACACTTTACTTCAGTACTAATAAACAATCCTTCATTTAAATAAATTGCAAAAAAATACAGTTACTATGTGACTCTTCGGGTGTATACGTCAACAAGTTTTTAATTCTAATTTTTCAATTGAGTTCATTTATGTTACCCTTGATTGTAAAATTTTAATTGTTAATTCTTATTTCATACAAAAATTGTTTGATAATGGCCCAAATATTTTCCGAAACGTCGTCTTCTTAGCTTAATAAAAAAGGTTTAAAAATGAATAATTAATTTTACCTTTTTAATTTCAATTAAAGCCTGAAATTAGACTAATATAACAAAATTTAAAAAAATATATTACTTTATTTGAATCTCATTAAAATTCGTAAAAAGTACTTTAAAAACAATACATCTCTTAGAACTGAACGTATATTCCATTCTTATAATTTTTTTTTAATTAATTATTAATTATTTGAAGGCAGGTAGTAAATGTCGAGCAGTTTCTTTGAACCAGAAATGCAAATCAATCAGATAATAAACAACAATTATTACAACTATTATATTCTTAGAACAACAAAAACAGCACATGTTTTTAAATCTTTTACAAACTATTCAATAGTATAATAATCAATATAGCCTTGATGCCATAATTTCATGGTTTTTTCTACTTTTATGATTGTCTAACTTGTATAAAAAAATACTGATTTATAGTTTGTGGTTGTGTAAAAACTCAGGCGTGGAGAAGATGTTTTAAACCATAAAAACTGGATCTAATCAATTCTATTTAGACTAAAAAATTGCTATATTGTTAAAAAGATTCTTTAAAGTTACATATTTTTTATTGATAGATGATTTCAACAAAACTATTTTAAAATATTTATGATGTAATATTGGCTAAATTTACTGCCGGGTATTTTCTAAAATAAATGTTAAAAATCTAAGGTTAAGACTTGATTCACAATTCGTGTGATCTTGATTTTTCCCTTTTCTACTAAGGGTGAGAAATTAGTTCTCAAAATACGTTAAGGTTTAGGGGTTAAATTCTTTGTTAGTTGGAAAATATTTTCAATAAAAAATACGAGGAATTAAATTTTCTATAAAATTTATTTAAATAATTATTCTTAATGCTTGTCAGAGAAAAATAGATGTACTGCATTTTTAAAAAACCTTGGTTATGTTTAATAATTGCAAATTGCAACGCGTGTGAAAATGTAAATCAGATATAATTTATAAACAAAAATGAATAAACATTTTTAATTATGATTTTATATTTACTGATTACGTACAAAGTAATTATTGTTGTTAGTAATTCCAATATGTTAAATTTAGAACCAAACCTGTTATTGTAATAAAAATTCTTGTATTAAACAAATTGTTCTAGAGAATATATTGCAAGTATTTCTTAATTAAATATAAACAGATATAAATAACAATAACATACAATTAAAAATATTTAAATTAATTAATTAGTTTTGGAGATAAATAATAAATATTTTGTTTGACCCAGAAATGCTCACGAGTTCATGCATCACGGAAAAATTATAAGAATATGAATAACAAATGAGACATAGTACATAGCAACAAAAATAATAAAGATTAATATACACACAAACAAATTTATTTCAACTAGAATTAGTTTCATGGTAATGCATCGCACAGGAAATGAGAATCACATAACTGACATTTACATTTTCATTACACCAAAATTATCCTTGAAGTTTTTCTTTATAATTAACATACTTTTGGGCAGTTATTTGACGGTTGGTAACAGTATTTTATAAGTAAAAATATTTACTACTTAGATCTACAACAGCAGAATTGCTACAATCAGATACTGGTAAAAATAAAAGCATCTTTGTAAGTTTGTAATTATTAAAGCCCGGATTTTTAGGCAATTGCCTAGATTTTAATATACTTCAGGCAATTTCGTTTTTCTATACATAGGTAATATGTTTACGTGTAATGGAAGGTTTTTTTTTCGTGCCTTAGAGCCTATTTTTTCTATATTTTGGTTATTGTGCCTATTTTACCTTATACAAGCCTATTTTGCCTATTTTTGTTGCCTATTCTAACTTTTATTGAGCAGACAAGGTTTATCATCTACTTCATTGACTAATTCAGCACTCGACAAAGTATTTCAACCTAACCTATAATATTTAAAGTACTTACTTTAATCAAGTTTTTATGTGTGAATTTAAAATGCCGAAAGAAAAAACGTTTTTTAGTCAAAATTTTACGTGGCAATTCAATTGTGTCTTTGCCATTAATCAATGGAGCTGAGGTAACTTTAGACGATATGGCTAAATATAAAAACGAACCTGTCACATTTTGTGATGTCGAACGAAGTTTTCAACTTACAAGTAAGTTCTGACTGACCGAAGACAGTCCCTTTCCGAAAATTTCATAGAGCAATTGCTCGTAATATTTTGTGAATTAAAGTATACTACATAATTTGAATTTACATAATAGTTAATAAAATGAGAACCCTACATTATTATTTTTCAGATTGCGTTAATATTTGTTTAAAATGATTATTTTTTTCTAACGAAGAGTAGATACGAGTACCAATATTAGAAAAAGGATTCGTTTATTTTTTTTAAACAAATTATTTACATTTATGCTGCCTAAAATCCCGCCTATTTTAGAGTAATTACTGGCCTATATGCCTGCTTATTTGGGTGTTTTTAAGAGCCTAAATATCCGGGCTTTAGTAATTATATTGTTTGTTATTAGCCTCCACTCAACCATTTTTTAAGAAATTATAGTATGTTATGCATCAAGGGAGGGAAACAAGCGATTATTTCCGCACAAGGCATAATCGCGCCCTCCCGTGAAGCATATTATACTTTTCGTAACAAGTGCACAAATTACCGTTTTGTAGCTCCTCCTCCACTAATATCTTTGGGGGCCGTGATTTGACGACTGGTAACCGCACTTCACGCGAATAAATATATCTTACTTACCGAAATCTGCTACGGCAGAGTGCCATAACCTGTAATGAGTGAAGGGCGTGATGATAAATTTATTTATTAATTTTATTCTTTATTAATTTTATAACAAAAATGTAAACAAAAAGTTTAAAATTAATAACTGTAAAAGTGCAATAAATTCAATGAGTCCAAATTTATTAATATAGTATATTCCTGTCAGTAACCACACGTCACGTGCATAAATATATCATTTACTGAAATCTGCTACGGCAGAGTTTCACACTCAATAATAGGTAAAAGGCGTGATGATATTTTTCACGACACTTTTTAAACAGTTTACTGAAAGCAATTTTAATTTATATCTATTTTGTGACATAGTTTTTATGTATAAACTAAAATGAATAAATATATCATCACGCCTTGTACCTATTACTAGATGTGGCAATATGCCGAAGCAGATTTCGGTAAGTGATATATGTTTATGCATGAAGTGCGTCAAATCACGGTCCGCAAAGATGTTGGTAGAATTGTTTGTCGAGTGTAGGAATCGAACCCAGGTTTTCAAATTACCAGTTGGACTCGGTACCACTGAGCCACCTACCCCATATACAACTGTTATTCTAAAATTAATTAGCAATAAATTATTGCGAAATGAAATTGTTATAATTGTATGTCCTATTTATAAAAGGTATATTTTCTATTGATAAATTTATGGGGTAGGTGGCTCAGTGGTATCGAGTCGGCATATGGATCTTGACAACCCTGGTTCTTAAGATTTACAGGCCGACTTGATACCACTGAGCCACCTACCCCATAAATATTTAATTAGTATTTTAAATAAATGTCTATGACAGATAACAAAAATAAAGAGAGTTCATATGTCCCAGGTTCAAATCCTGACGATATCCCAACTTTTCTCTTTATAATTTAATTTGTAATTTATGGGGTAGGTGGCTCAGTGGTATCGCGTCTTATCTTGAGAACCTTGGTTCAATCCCCACAGCCGACGAACAATTTTCACCTTTTTTAATCTTCCTTTGTAGCTCCCCCTTCACTAACATCTTTGGGGGCCGTGATTTGACGGCTGGAAATCGCACTTCACGTGAAGAAATATATCACTTACCTGCTTATGGCAGAGTGTCACACCTAGTAATGGGTAAAAGGCGTGATGATATATTTACTTAAATTTCAAAGAAAAATAAAAGAGAATTAACTTCTTTATGTCTTTTCTTTTAATATTATTTAGTAAGTTTCTTCAACAACATATACAGCGTGTTTCACAACTTAGAGCAAAAAATTAAAGGGTATATTCTGTACGACGTGCTGATCATGAAACAAAAAGTATTCTTTTTAAATTCGAAAAATTAAGGGTTGGTAATCTAAAACATTTTTTGTAGTACTGCACTGGATTCGCTTTCCTATTAAACACAAACAATGAAGTAGGTATCAACTACGAAAGAATAATTACACAATTCAATTATTAGCAGTTACTTATAATAGAATTTTATTTAATTATTAACTTTAAAATAATCATCCACCCAGTGGCAGTGGCAACGAAAAATTTTGGACTGGGAAACATGGAAAATAGTTTTGCGATTTAAAAAAAATGTCTTTTTGTTTCATGATCAGCACGTCGTACAGAATATACCCTTTAATTTTTTGCTCTAAGTTGTGAAACACCCTGTATACGATACAAAATAATAATAGTATGTTGTAATATTAGCGAGTAGTGAGAAAATGGTTTAATTGTAAAACGAGTACGAAAGTAAAAGATTTGCAATGGCTCTTTCCCACGTGTGTTACATGAAAATTCCTTTTTACTTCCTTGTACGAAGTAAAGGAAGTATTGTAATCGCGAAAATTTTCGGTTCTCAGATTTCAACGGAAATAGGTGTTTTGGCCCTCCCTGAATCCATTTTGACTAATTTCGTCATGCCGTCTGTACGTACGTACGTATCTCGCATAACTCAAAAACGGTAAGCCGTAGAAAATTGAAACTTTATATTTAGGACTGTTATAACATCTAGTTGTGCACCTCCCTTTTTGGTCATTATACAACTACCGGAAGTGGTACTTTACATGAAGCCTATAATAGATTTTCATGAAAAACTATATTCAAATATAATTTAAAACTTTCCAAATTTGGTATATAAGACTACTATATCAATGGAAATAACATAATAGATTTTGGTTAAAATAGACTAACTGGAAGTGGCACATTACATGAAGCTGCTAACAGTTTTCCTTGAAAAAAATGGTATTACTTTAATTTTAGAAATAAATGCTGCAAATAAAAGTTTTAGAGAATTAAATTCTGCGTCTAGCACATTAAGAATTTTTAAATCAGCTTTTTGCATAAACGAGATATCTAAATTTAAATATTATATATTTTTTGATTTTTTTTTTAAATTAAGTTTGCTATGGATTAGAACAAAAAATAAAAGATTTAATGTCAAATATGTGCAATTAAAAAAATATCTACAGTTTAATACGTGTACAAGGAAGTCATGTGGTGTCCACATCAGATTTTTTACATTTGCCATACTAGAAATTAAAAATAACTGATTTTGTCCCTAAATTAATTTGGTATCTAATATGACAGAATCCTTTTAATATACTATACTTTAACATCATATTTGAATCTATACATTCTAAATTTAAAACTTGAAAACTAGTACATCAATAACAATAATAATAAATAAATAAACAAACTTACATCGATCTAAAGACACTCTCCACTATATAAACTATATACTTACTAGTACTATGTTCACTTATGCAATATTGCCTCGTTCACTATCTCAAAGTCAAGGCCTGTATCGACCCCTGGCGAGAATTATCTACTTGAGGGTCATTGGTTATCCCGCGTCTAAGATCTCGTGGTATGTCCATGTATATGGTGTGTATGTATGGGGAGGTACTCAGGATTGTATATAAGTCGAATGTGGGGTACAGCAAGTATCAGTTAGCTAAACTGAGAACTAGAAGAAACATGGCCAAGTTAATGGTAAGTGAGGGTTTTTATTATTAGGAATGATTGATTGATTCAAGATTGTTGTTGTTATGTAATCATAGATTTTTCTGAGTATTTGTTTTTTGTTTTGTTATTTAATTGGTGGAAAAAGAAGTTGACAGTCGTATTTATTGTAGGAATTAATAACTATATTTATTAGTTATGCAATTGTAATTAGAGTTTTATTATTTTATATTTTTTTAAAAACTTTGCTTGCAATATACATATTGTAAAAATATGAATTAATAACTATATTTAAATGGTAGTTATTTGTAATTTAAATTTTAATGGCCAATTGCAACGTTGTCGTTTAAATATCAAGTGTCACTTCATTAAAAAAATATTGAATCGAATTGTTGACAACAATGTTATTTGTGATGTGGATAGCATTACGGAATTCGAATCTGAAGATCCCGAAATCGAATCCTACTCAAGTTAAAAATTATATTTATTTATTTATTTATGCATGTTACGCTGTACAACAGGAACTTAATCCCAATTACAGTACAGGGTCCGCACTCACCGAACCGCAGTGTAGTAGTTTATATAATTTTTAGCTTAAGTGAGATTCAAACTCGAGATCTCCGGATTCGAATTCCGTATTGCTATCCACATTACCGTACTGACGGATATGAACTACCACACTGCGGATCGGTGAGTCCGGACCCTGTACTGTAATTGAGATTAAGTTCCTGTTGTACAGCCTAACATAAATAAATATATCATCATGTTTTTACCCATTACTCGGTGTGGTGCTCTGCCGTAGTAGATCTTGGTTAGTGATATATTTCTTTGCGTGAAGTGTAGTTAAATCATGGCCCGCAAAGATGTTATTGGAGGGGGAGCCACAGGGGTAGTTTTAATGTGGTAAAAATAGTTTGTCAGCTACCCCATATAAATAAATAAATGTTTCTTTGACATTATTTGCTGATCCAATATTGATTTACATAAGTTACACTTAAATCTAGTTGTTTAAAGCAAAACTAAATACATTGTTAGCTAACAGGTTATTAAAAGTTAGCTAACAGCCAAAATGTTGAAACCATATTTCACATATTTCTGATTTTTATGTAATAATTAATTTCAAGAAAAATCATAAAATATTTTGGTATTAGTGATATTTTTTATTCATTACTAAATATTATATTTCATAAAGTAGTTCTGAACAGTTGTCATATTCAGTCTGAATTCAATTCGCTCTCGTATTCTATTTACCAAGTCTGAATAAATATTATTAATTTGTAATTTTAGATTGTAACATTGTGTGTATCGATGGTGGTGTGCTCCGCATACGCCGGAGGATACGGAGGCGGTAGCAACGGCGGCGGTGGTGGCCATGGAAGTGGCGGTGGCGGTCACGGAGGTGGTGGCGGTGGACAAGGAGGTGGTGGACTTGGCGGTGGTCATGGAGGCGGTAGTCATGGAGGTGGCGGACTTGGAGGTGGACAAGGAGGCGGCGGCTTAGGTAAGATACAATATTAATTAATACATTATCACGTTATTGTACTCATTCTTGACAAGCAGTTATAGCTTTAGGTTGCACTCTAACTTCACAAGCTAGAGTTAGCGAGTATAATTTTCGCTGATTTCATTCAAGTAGTACAAATTTCACTTTGACTTTTTAACTGAATTGCAGATCTTGGATATTGACAAATATATTACATAAGATACACTGCAATTGTGATTAATTTTCTGTTGTACAGAATAGCAAATAGATAATTAAAATTCTTCTATCATCAAGTGATTAAATATGTTAAAACTTTTTTTTTTCTTTAGGCGGTGGCCATGGAGGCGGCGGCGGCGGTCATGGAGGTGGTTTAGGCGGCGGACAAGGAGGTGGACATGGAGGTGGTTTAGGCGGTGGACAGGGAGGTGGACATGGCGGTGGTTTAGGCGGTGGACAAGGAGGCGGTCATGGAGGCGGTGGCGGTGGTGGACATGGTGGCGGTGGACATGGTGGCGGTGGATACAAACAACACGGCTACTAGATGATGAAGGCTCCCGAACTATTTTAGAATTAATTGTATTGTAAATTGTGATTTAAATTGTTAATTTTGTGAAGAGTATTTTTTATGATTGAGATTTTTATATTATAAGTTTTATATTATGATAAATAAAACTAATATTAAAACTTATTTTCGACTTTTACATGAATCAAACATCACCTCTTACCCCATAAAATAAGGTAGCACAAACCCCTGAAACATTCAATCAACATTATTTAATAATAATAATAATATATCATCACGCCTTTTACCCATCACTGGGTATGGCATTCTGCCTAAGCAGATCTCGGTAAGTGATATATTTTTTCGCGTGAAGTGAGGTTACCAGCCGTCAAATCACGGCCTCCAAAGATATTAGTGGAGGAGGAGCCACAGGGGTAGATTTTTTAAATTGGTGAAAATTGTTTGTCGGCTGTGGGGATCGAACCAATGTTCTCAAGATTCACAGGCCGACTCGATACCACTGAGCCACCTACTCCATCAACATTATTTATTCATTAAATTCACCTTACAATTATTTTTCATCTTACAATTATTTTTCATCTTGTACTCAACTTATAAGCTAGTCACTTATACGTCTTAAATAATGTAGCATTCGACTACGAAAACCGGCAGTACGGCAGTGTAAAAACTGCGGCTCGGTGTGTCCGGTAGGCCCAGGCCCTATCGTGGGCTGTAGCGCCACAGATGATGATGATGTACTCAACTTAGTCGTGTAATTAACGTTTCTAATCCAGAAATCCCGAGTTCAAATCCCACTTGAGCTACTATACTGCGGCTCAGTGAGTCCGGACCCTGTACTGTAATTGAAATTAACTTCTTGTTCTCAAGACTAGTATAAATAAAATAAAATAAATAAAAGATACATCTGATTATATTGACAGCAGGTTCATTCTAGCTTAGGTAATAAACTGGTATTAATTTGTCAGTTTTTAAATGTTTTATGGACTATATTTTGATATTTACATGTTGGAATAAACTGTAATATGTAAGTTAATAAATAATAATAATATATTTATTGCCCAACAGAGGTCCATTTACAGAGCAAAATACAAAATAGTTATTTGTATCACTAGTCCAGAAACTGCTATTTTGCGAGTGCGAGTATATTTTGAAAGGACGAGCCGCAGGCGAGCGTTTAAATACGAGCACTTTCAAAATAATTTCTGGACGTGTAATACACAAGATTTTTCGCGCCAACGTTTTTGTTAATTTAATAAAAAAGTTTAATTTATTACTCACATTCTAAATCTCAGGGAATTTGTTTATGTTGGTAACATTCACATTTCTAATTGTCAGAACTGTACTTTTAGTTTTAATTAATTATTTAATGTTCATCAATTTACATCTTTAATAAGTTTAATTATACTGTACACTTTATTTAATAAACATAAAACATAATTCATTTCTTTGTCTATTTCACGACTTGTCATTCCAGTATTATAACCTAAAAAATCAACATATTTTATTTGGATTTTACATTGCTAATTCAATTATAATTACTTACAATTTTATTTAAAAAAAAAATGTATAAATATTCTGTTTACTTGTATTGAAAATACTCAACTATGAATATTTTATCATAATATTTTTACGCCAATGCAATATGATGCCAACAAATAACCATAAAAAGTCACTAATTTTTGCCGGCCTCGGCCGGTAAACACATGGTTTCCGGACTATTTTGAGTTATGTAATACTGCTAATACCGGACGGTGGCGCGAAAAGATATTTAAAAGAGCAACGGACCACTCATTCAAAAAAAAACCATCTTTCTGCACTTGATACGTAAATAATAGAGACGGGCGAATATCAAATTTCTCTAATTCGAATATCGAATACGAATATTAATCAGATTTCGAATATTCGAGATACTCGAATATTCAAATAGTCCTAAAAGTTAATTTATTTATTATTAATAGTTATTTAATTATGTTCTTTTCATTATTTGAATGAAATTGTTAAGAAAAAGACGAAAACTTCAAATTTAAGGTGAAACGTACGGGCTGATGTTGGCGAAAAACAAATTTCAAATATGGTACGTCTTCATGGTTTTGAAACAAAATATCTTTGTTATTAACAACTTCAAAGTATTGTAATAGCTTTAAGTTTATGTACAAATGATAAAGAAAAACATTGAGGTCAACATATGGCGCGATATTCGAGGTATTCGAATGTTCGCTAAACTGACGTTAATATTCGAAGATCTCGAATATCGAATAATGTCAATATTCGCGGCATTCGACTATTCGCGGATGATATTCGCCCATCTCTAGTAAATAACTATTGCCATTTAAAACTAACCTGGCTTGACATAAAATACTATACATTTGTTTGTTATTTTGTTATAATTTCACGGCATACACTATAAAGAAGCAAATCTTATATAACTTTAAATTATTTCGACTGCGAAAGATGCAAAAAAAACTATCGTCAATTTATTTGATAATTTTAAAATCACTAGTTTATTTGAAACTATAAATGTCAGAAATATAATTAAAAATTAATAACAAAAATTAGTTCTTATTCAAGAGATTAAAGCAATCATCTTCAACGCACTCATCAATTATTCAAATAAGCATAAATATCAAGAATCAATCAATTATTCAAATATCTTGCATAGAGTAGCAATTACTGCACATTGTAATACATTTATTGGGAATCGAACTAATAATTTTCTTGAAAAATTTTAATAATCTACAATTTCAACGCGGATGTTGACAAAATCGTAATCATTTGTTCGTTGCAATTGTCTGTGATTGAATATGAAGAGTATAAATACTGAGATGCTTTTCAAATCAATTTATTATTGACTTGTATTGGTTGTGATATCGAAGATATCTTTGAAAATGAAGCTCTTTTTTAAGGTAAGAAAATATTAGAGATGGGCGAATATCAATTTTCTCGAATTCGAATATCGAATACGAATATTAATCAGATCTCGAATATTCGTATACTCCTAAAATTATTAATAATTATGTAATTATGTCCTTTTCATTATTTGAATGAAATTGTTAAGATAAAATAAAATTAAAACAAAAAGTACAAACAAAAAAGAAAAAGACGAAAACTTCAAATTTAAGGTGAAACGTACAGGCTGATGTTGGCGAAAAACAAATTTGAAATATGGTACGTCTTCATGGTTTTGAAATAAAATATCTTTGTTATTAATAACTTCAAAGTATTGTAATAGCTTTAAGTTTATGTATAAATGATAAAGAAATACATAGTCAAAAATTGAGGTCAACATATGGCGCGATATTCGAGGTATTCGAATGTTCGTTATACTGACGTTAATATTCGAAAATCTCGAATATCGAATAATGTCAATATTCGCGGCATTCGACTATTCGCGGATGATATTCGCCCATCTCTAGAAAATATTCATTATTAAATTTCCTGTTTAAACATTTAAAAAATCTGCAATACCATTTTGGCTTCTTTCACCCTCAATTTCACCAACATATTATACTTGTCCTACATTTTTAGGTAGTATTCCTGATGTGTGTTATCGGCGTTATATTCTGCGAAGATCCAGACAAAAAGGTATTAGTTAGTAACATAATTATTCATACACACAGACAAATATACAGGATGTTTCACAACTTAGAGCAAAAAATTAAAGGATATATTCTGTACGACGTGCTGGTCATGAAACAAAACGATTTTTTTTTTAATTCGAAAAATTAAGGGTTGTTAACCTAAAACATTTTTTGTAGTACTGCACTGGATTCGCTTTCCTATTAAACACAAACAATGAAGTAGGTATCAACTACGAAAGAATAATTACACAATTCAATTATTAGCAGTTATTTATAATAGAATTTTATTTAATTAATAACTTTAACATAATCATCCACCCAGTGGCAGTGGCAACGAAAAATTTTGGACTGGGAAACATGGAAAATAGTTTTGCGATTTAAAAAAAAATCTTTTTGTTTCATGATCAGCACGTCGTACAGAATATACCCTTTAATTTTTTGCTCTAAGTTGTGAAACACCCTGTATAAATATATTATCACATCATTGCTGAGTGTTCGTAAAGTTACAGCCCTTAAAGATGTCAGTAAAGAATAAAAATTAATTATTATTTGTGCGAATCTTACTCGGGGTTTCAGAAATAAAAATAAATATGTCATCATGCTTTAATACACATATAGAAATTTATTTATATGCATTTAATGCAACCCCAAAGGTATTTTTGAAAGGGGAGTAAATTTTAAAATAATTTAAATAAAATAAATAAATAAAAATGTCATCACGCCTTTTACCCATTACTGGGTGTGGCACTCTGCCTAAGCAGATCTCGGTAAGTGATATATTTTTTCGCGTGAAGTGCGGTTACCAGCCTTCAAATCACGGCCCCCAAAGATGTTAATGGAGGGGGAGCCACAGGGATAGATTTAATTTGGTGAAAATTTATTCATTATTTAGTAATACATTTTACAAATATGTATGTGCATGAAGCGCAATTATCAGACGTCAAATCACGCTCCCCAAAGATGTTAGTAGTGGATGAGCCACAGGGGTAATTTGTTTATCGCTTGTGGGAATTAAACCCGAGTTCTAAAATTTACATTGCTATTGCACTGAACATAAAAAATTAAAATTTTAGGAAAAGGATTCAAAACCACCTCCAAAACCAGAAGAAAAACCACCTGAAAAAGACAAGAAACCTCCTGAAGATAAGGAGGAACCCCCTAAAGATAATAAACCGCCTGAAGACAAACCAAAAGATAAACCACCATCTACAACTCCTCCTCCACCACCTACAACTCCCCCTCCACCACCTCCACCCCCACAAACACCGCCCCCACCGCCACCAAACCCTTACCAATTCTACCCTCAACAATTCTACCCAGGATTCTATCCCGGATATCCACCGCAGTATCCGCCACCGCCACCAGCACAAACACCTCCGAAAGAAGGTGATCCGAAGGATATGCCACCGCCGCCACCACCGCCACCCCCGCAGAATCCTTATCAACAGTTTTATCCGCAATATAGAAGACCGCAGTACAGCCCGTTTGGATTTGGGGGTTATCCTATTAGGGGTTGAAAGTTAATTAAATGATTTGATAATTAGTTGATTTGTTTAGTATAGTTTGTTGTTAATTTTAGGTCAATATAATAAATTGGGCACTTTAAAGATTATCTTCCTTTTTAATTCCTTACACGCAAATTTATTTTGACTTAAAGAACATACAATATTTAAGAACGTTAAACTAATTTAGTAACATGTAGTTACATTAATTACAATAAAAAATAAATATTAATTCATATAACTAAAAGAAAACAAAGTTATTATTTACAAAAGTATCAAGTAAATTATTTGAACATTTGAATAATAATAGTTGCTAGGACAGCAAGTAAAAATAAACAATTATAACGAACTTCCACAGATTTTTTAATAGGATTAAATTTGTAGCTAACTTACTAAATTTTTGTAAAACAGAATAAGATTGCTTATACATTTGTTGTTATAGTTATATAAGATTGTATTTTTGTCGATTAATTATCTAAATTAGAAACGGAGTTAAAAAAGAAATTAAAACAATACTAAATTATTTTATAGAAAAATAAAATAAATAAATTTAAAAAAATATAAAGTAAACCTTGTTTCACCAAGTGTTGGATGACAATTAATTTTGTCTTTGTTATTATTTAAATTGCTATTGCGTAGCTTTCCCTTTTTTTCGGTAGATGGCGTGACCAGTTCCACAGAACTTCTCATGTCATCTTACCAGTTTGTTAGAGATCTTATTCTCTGCTGGCACAGTTCTTCGTCACCAGCTTCTTCACATGAACTTTGTTCTAGGTGAAGAAGTGAGTTATACCATACTGATGAGCTCTAATAAGAGCGAAACGCGTCTTTGGTTACTAACTGTGCTGGCCAGTCTCTGACGATGCCCTCATAAGGTGACTTGGAGGCTGAATTTTGTGAAACATAGCCAAGTGTTTAAATAGTCTATTACCTTTGTTTGTAATATTTTTCTCTATAGTATTTTAGAAACGTTTGCACAGATATTAATGAAAGGGGAGTAAATTTTAATGTAATTTATCTATTAAAAACATATGAAATAGCATCACGTATAGTTTGTAAGTTATACAGTAAGGTAAAGTTGGTTGCAAAATTGTTCTGAATAGAAATATTTATTTTTTTGCGATTCTACCGAACATTCATTTAAATTATTATTTATTTATTTATGTTACTCGATACAACTGAAACTTAATACCAATTACAGTACATAGTCCGGACTCGCCGAGCCGCAGTGTGGTAGTTCATATAATTTTTAGCTGGAGTGCGTTTCTAACTCGGGATCTTCGGATTTGAATTCCGTAACGCTATCCGTATATCTAATGTATTAATTGTATTTTGATAATTTTGGCGTTTACACCTTATCGTTCCATCACTTATGTAAGATTACGGTTTTTAATTTATTATTTACTATAACTTTTTAATTTATTTGTAACTGGAGATGGCTTTAAACTAACCAGAAATATAAAAACTATTAAAACTTTATTCGTTTTGTCTCCTTTATATTTGACTTTTAAATATTATAATTTATCAATATTGATATTTAACTCAAAATTCCTAAAATAAAACTTCATTTCTAAACATGAATTTATGGTAAATATTTTTCCGGTTCTTCAAATTATTTATATTCTTGTTTGGGCTCTCATATTTCTTTCATTTTTTCGTGTTTAGTATTTTTTTTGTTTTTTTTTTCGGAATCTAATATTAATTTTGTTTTCAATTGTTTTTCTTTGATGAAATACATTATTTTGTAAGTATTAAAAAATTATTTCTCAATCAATCATTTTAACATTTTGGTTCGTGAAATTTTCCATTTCAAGTAGAATTTTGTTTATGTAAACACTAGTATTATTTGGCATAAGACAAACAAATAAATATATCATCACGTCTTTTATCAGTGTTATCGAGTCGGTCTGTGGATCTTGAGAACCCTAGTTCGATCCCCACAGACGACAAACAATTTTTACCAATTTAAATCTACCTCTGTGGCTTCCCCTCCACCAATATCTTTGGAGACCGTGATTTGACGGCTGTTAACCGCACTTCACGCGATAAAATATATCACTTACCGAGATCTGCTTAGGCTGAGTGCCACACTCAGTAATGGATAAAAGGCGTGATGATATATTTATTTATATTTTATTTACGTCAAATCACGGCCCCCAAAGATATTAGTGGCAAGGCAGCCACAGGGGTAGATTTAAATTGGTGTAAACAGTAACTATTAAGTGTAATTGCTAATTGTAATTACTAATTGGATAGCTGTGAATAAATAAATAAAATAGTTGTGTAAGATATAAAATATTTATTAGACATTAACATAACTAATATACAAAACAATCAAATAATCTCCATTACAGGTATCTTCCTATCTTCCGTATCCATATCCACCATATCCGCCATATCCACCATGATGGTGATGATGATGTCCACCTCCATAGCCTCCATAGCCTCCGTATCCTCCATGTCCTCCTCCGTATCCACCATATCCTCCATGACCTCCATGATGATGATGGTGGCCATACTGGGGTGCCGCGAGGGTGAGAGTGATGCATAGCATCGCCAGGATGGCGAGTAGAACGACCTGAAGAATTAAAATAGAAAATTAATAAATCATAGTTTTTTGGGTAACATTACAGAATTCGAATCTGTAGACGTTGAGATCGAATTCTAATTAAATATAAAAATAAAAATAAATATATCATCACGCCTTTTACCCACTACTCTGTGTGGTACTCTGCCTAAGCAGATCTCGGTAAGTGATATATTTTTTCGCGTGAAGTTCGGTTAGCAGCCGTCAAATCATGGCCCCCAAAGATATTGGTGGAGGAGAGCCACAGGGGTAGATTTAAATTGGTGAAAAATGTTTAAATTAAACTATATATATATATATATATATATATATATATATATATATATATATATATATAAACTGTCACAGTATAATTCGGAGAATCTGGATCCTGTACTGTAATTGGGATTAAGTTCTCTTTATACAGACTAGCATAATAAATAAATAATAGTTAAATTGATATCGTATTTTTGTAATAAAATATCAAACTAAACACTTGTCTAAGTCTCACAAAATTCAGCCTCCAAGTCACCTTATGAGGGCATCGTCAGAGGCTGACCAGCACAGTTAGTGTTTAGTTTGATATTTTATTATTAAACTTAGTTTCACCAAGTGAGCATTCAAAGACAATTAATTTTGTCTTTGTTGTTTTTTATTTAAATTACTATTTCGTATTTTTGTTATCCAATTTTAATTCAATGATATTTGAACCAAAAGCTATCTACCTCATGCGTATTTAAGAGCTTAGAAAGTTTCTTTCTAAAGGTGACTAGTTTTGACAGCTAGTAACCACCAAATGGAGATGTAATCCAGGTATTATAAGTGTACTGAGATCTACAGTTACACAGCTTATACTTTCATACTAAATTAATAATATTACAGAACAAAAAAAACATAATAAAATATATCATCACACCTTATACCCATTACTGGGTGTAGCACTCTGTGGTACCAGATCTAGGTACGTGGTATATTTATGCGCGTGAAGTGCGGTTACCAACCGTCAAATTTAAGATGTAAGTGGAGAATGAACTACAGGAATATTTTCAACGAAGAGAAAATTGTTTGTTAGTTGTTGAAATCGAACCCGGGTTCTCAAATCCCCAAGCCGACTGAGCCCTCTACTTAATATACAGGGTGGTGAATCGAATTGCGCACCATAGCGTTTTCAATGCTATTTTTCAAATGTTCAATTATTGGCTTCCCTAATTATTTTATGCAAAAAAGCTTCAAATAAATATTGGTATAGGTATTAAAATTGCTCTTAATATTGAGAGTGCAAAATTAATAATGTAAAGTATTGACTTGGGCTTTATATCTAAAAACCTGGGTTCGGTTCCCATAGCTGACAAATAATTTCACCACATTCAAATTACTCCCTCACCACTAATATCTTATAGGGGTCGTGATTTATCGGCTGGTAACTTCACAGCACATACATAAATATATCACTTATTTAGATCTACTACAGCAGAGTAAACCACACCCAGTAATGCGTAAAAGGCGTAATAATATATTGATGTATTTGTAAATATTGAAATATTTACCTTAGCAATCATGATGATAGAATTCTTGTTTGAACTGTTCGTCTTGAGAAGTCAACTGAGAACTGTCGAAAATTTCTTGATTTTTGTAGATTTGTAGGCAAATTTATAGGTGGCCAGACAGTGCCCAGCCAGAACAATATGTTACTATTGACCTCGAACCCAAATAAACTATTTTGTGAAAAACGAAAGTGCAAAAAATTGATCCTCAGAGGTCACGAAGATGCGATGTTCGGCTGGGGAAACACAGGACAGGATTACTGACTTCATTAATGCATTCGCGCAAGACGGAAGCAGAGGATGTCAAACTGTGGAGGCGACAGATACGCCCATTTTGTTTTCTTTTGTTATTTATTTAGTTATTTATGTTACGCTGTACAACAGAAACTTAATCCCAATTACAGTACAGGGTCCGCACTTACCGAGACGCAGTGTAGTAGCTTTTTAAATAATTTTTTGAGTGAGATTCGAACTCGGGATCTCCGGATTCGAATTCTATATTGCTATCCACACCACCGTACTGACGGACAAGAAGATTTTTTATTTATTCTACAAGTTAACAAGCAGTCGGAAGAACTGTTATACTAAAATAAATATTATTTTTCGTAACACATGCACAAGAAACATGTTCTTATTCCCTAAGTTTAGAGAGAGAAACACTGCTTTTTTCCCTTAGGGAGAGAAACATTATGTTTCTCTCTCTAGGTAGGATGTGTCTCTCCCTAGGTAGCATGTTTCTCTCCCTAGAGAGATGTTTCTCTCCCTACGAGCTACGATTATTAGCCATATTTGATATTTATCCCGATAAGACAGTAATTTTTGTGCACTTGTTAAGAAAAGTATAATATGCTTCATGGGAGGGCGTGATTATCCCTTGTGTGAAGTTGGCAAACCTCGACTTCAGCCCTCGCTTACATCTCGGTTTGCCAACTTCACACGCGGGAATAATCACTTGTTTCCCTCCCTTGATGCATAACATACTATATTAGTACTTTGTGCAGATCTCTAATAGTAGAGCTATTCTCCTAAAAATTGAGTAGAAGTGTGGTTACCAGCTGTCAAATCGCGCTCTCTTTAAATATGTTAATAGTGGAAGAGCTATATAGTTAAATTAGCTATTTAATTCTCTCTCTCTCTCTCTCTCTCTATATATATATATATATATATCATCACGCCTTTTAGCCATTACTGGGTGTGGCACTCTGCCAAAGCAGATCTCGGTAAGTGATATATTTCTTCGCGTGAAGTTCAGTTACCAGCCGTCAAATCACGGCCCTCAAAGATGTTAGTAGAGGGGAAGCCACAGGGATAGATTTAAATTGGTGAAAATTGTTTGTCGACTGTGGGGATCGAACCAGGGTTCTCAAGATCCACAAGCCGACTCGATACCACTGAGCCACCTACCCCATATGTTTGGATCTACACCCAACATTCACTACCATATACTATTATAAACACTCAGTTTAGCATCTCTGAATGCAATTCACATTTCGCGCAAAGATTCCCATATCACCCAATATCTTGATGGCATATAGTTACATGATATTCATTTGTACAGTATTTCTGAATGATTTAAGATAGTTTTAGAACCACTGCATTCCAAAAATTATGTCATTGTTTACTGTTGTGAAATCCATAGGGTCCATTATATTCTTATGTTTTTATAGTGTTTTAACCTATAGATTACAATAAGTGGATGATGATTAAAAATTAAAAATAATAGGACCAGTTCGTCGTTCGTTTAGTAATGTAGATCAACTAAAAAATTACCAATTTTATGGTGTCAATGTTCTTTAAAAGGATATACTTTTAACATGAAATTTCATAATTATAAAACACCGACTATATAATGACAATAAATTATATTATACAGGATGTTTCACAACTTAGAGCAAAAAAATAAAGGGTATATTCTGTACGATGTGCTGATCATGAAACAAAAAGAATTTTTTTTAAATTCGAAAAATTAAGGGTTGTTAACCTAAAACATTTTTTGTAGTACTGCACTGGATTTGCTTTCCTATTAAACACAAACAATGAAGTAGGTATCAACTACGAAAGAATAATTACACAATTCAATTATTAGCAGTTATTTATAATAGAATCATCTACCCAGTGGCAGTGGCAACGAAAAATTTTGGACTGGGAAACATGGAAAATAGTTTTGCGATTTAAAAAAAAATTCTTTTTGTTTCATGATCAGCACGTCGTACAGAATATACCCTTTAATTTTTTGCTCTAAGTTGTGAAACTCCCTGTATATTGTTAGATGTTGTTCAAACTTGAATTATACTAAAAATAACGACATATTTATTTAAATTAGTAAATTCTGATTATAATAGAGCGCCCTTGACAAAATACACGTGTAAAACTAACATTTAACACAAATAATAAAAAGAAAAAGGCAAACAAACACCATATAATTTAATTGCAATTACAAATGTATTTATTTATTACTTGGAAATTCTCAAGTTTCATACATGACTTACTGCTAACGTAATTTACAAATTGTTTCATTCAAATAACAAACTATTCCGCTACAATCACAGACATACCTCCAACATCCTTCTTTTACAATCCTTCTTAATATTTACGCAAACTAAAGTCGTAACTTAAAGAGAAATTAATAATCTTATTACAATAATTGTGCCTTATTAGAACAAGTATTTTTTATTTCCCTACGTCAGAAGAAAATTGTTTCCTAAAATTTGTTTCGTCAATTTTGCGTCAAATTATATCAATAAAACTATAAACAAGTGAATCAACATTGACCTTGATTGTTTTTTGTTTAGGTGCTCTTGGGAAAGTTAGCAGGATCTCAACTAGAAAACAAATATTGAAATAGTTGAAATATTTGTAATCTACGTAGATCTTCACTTGCCTGATGGTAAGTTGTTTTTAGTTCTGTTGTTTTTCCTTGAAACTGAATTATTGTGTATCGTAGTTAGCCCTGACTGACGTACTAAGGGAATCACCGTAGAATTTAACATATGCAAATTATTTTATTACAAGATTATTTACACAAACATCCCATTAAAGCAAACCTTTTCAAAGGTTAATAATTGACGTAGTTAATATTGTTGTCTTGTAAACTGTTGTGGCTGGATCGTTAACGCTGAGCATTCATAAGCGAGAGTTGATGATTTCAATATATAACTGCATTTGAGTTGTTTGGATTTTTTACTATAAACGACAAATGAAATAATATTTTTAAATTATGTATATAAATACATAAAATGTTCGCTAGGAATGAAATACCCTTTCAAAAAAAATATTTTTCTACTATTGCTATGAAAAGTTGACAATTGCGCTCTCATTTGTCATCGTAAAGTTGACGTTTTCTGAGGAACAATCGAAAAATATCTTTTTTGCGAGTCTCCAGTGGCAACGCGCAAAAAAGATATTAAATGAGCGCTTATTTCAATAGTTACCAGGGATACAAACAAAACAGAAACTTGTCATATTGACAGTTGTCAGAACGAATTTATTTTCAGTACGCATACGTTTTTTAATAATTTTAAGATGCAATCGTAGAAAAAATTATGTGTGTATCACGAGCGTAAAGTGTCTTTGTTCCTCTTACACTATTGCAGCTCTCGCCTTCGGCTCGCGCTGCAATTACCGTGTTCGAGTAATAAAGAATCACTTTACGCTCTTACTACACAAATAACTATTTTGTTCTATAATCAGTATATCAAATAATATATTTCAGTAAAGTATCGTGCACAGGTATAGAAACACCCTGTATATTATTATATTAAAATCCGATATAAAGAATTATTCAAATTACTGTTAGCCGTAAATTAAAAAAAAAATCTATATAATAATCAAAATCTGTATAATCTTTTATAAATATGTATAAAAAAATTTGAAAAAACAGAGATTAAGAAATAACAGAAATTTATTTAAAATTTCTTGGTGAATACATAAAAAATAATTAAGTGTAATTTATTTTTATCTGTTTTACCTTGTTAAGTTGTTTGGCATTGTTACAATTTTGTTATTTTCACATAACTACTTAGCATGTTTAAATAAAAATTATTTGTTATATTACTCAATTATCTTATTTGTCTAGATTTGTTTATATCTATTTATGGGAAATTATACATAGTTTCAACGATTCAAAATATTTTATTTTAATAAAACAATTCTAGATTCTCATTTAAAAATAACAGTTGATAAGAAATTTCAGTGGGTGTAAAAACGACAAACTTTTGTTTTCACTCAAATAAAAGAACAACTTATAAAACTATAAACATTTCAAAATAATTTATGGTACATACCATCAACTATCAGTTTTTAGTACCATTAAGATAATAAACAGAGTCATAATATCATAATACTTTAATAATAAACGATTTTATTTGCTTGTAATTATGTATACATTATATAACAATCTTTTAAATATATTTTACATTAATTATTAATTGTACTGTTACATTTTACAATTTTTACATCATATGTATATATCTGTTTCACCTTAGAATGCAGTAAGGATACTTATTTTATGTATTTATTAACAGGAACTTAATACCAATTATAGTAGTGTATAATAGATATTTTTGGATATATGTACGTTAAAGCCAGTGAAATTTGATCGCACAAATTATTATTTGTTTATATCCACTGGGCTACGAAATACTTATGAAGATATATCATCATTAGTCACGTGATTGAAACTCTGTTTAAATTTAATAAATCGTTTTATGCACATTTTTATTTATTTGAACAAATTTGATAGTTAATTTAAATTGAGAACCTACAGAATATATAAAGTACTGCACTCTGATGTGAAATGAGGTATAGATACAAATATTAGCAACATACATACAAGGTGTCTCACAAAAATCGTGCCATAGGCGAATAAAATAGGAAGCAAGTTTTTCTTTAATTTCATGATTACTTTTCAGCAATTTGAATTCGTTTAAATATTTTTCTACTTCCGTTAGGAAATAGACGTTTTATTTCACTTATTTGAGTTAGGTAATGAACTGCATTATTTAACTAGTGAAATAATGAGGTAACATAGCAACAGATATCTTGGTAGACGAATTCTGATGTGTTATTCTTTTATTTTTGGAATTTATAACTGTCATTAATATGTCAAAATTTCATAATTTCAAAAACGCTCTTTCGTATTTATAAAAAGGGAAATAGAAAAAATATTGTATGAAACTCGTAAGGAAATGAAGGTTATTACCTTACTTATGTGTTTACATAACTCGGCTACGCCTCGTTCAGCAAATTTCACATGCGTAAGGTAATAACCTTCATTTCCTTACTAGTTTCATAAATAGCTAATATTTAACATATTTAGTTACTGTTAAAATCAATATTAAATTATGTATGTTATACATTTGTTTGCGTTCCAATTTCATGGCTAACTATATAGATAATATAAGTTTTTAAATAAATATATCATCACGCCTTTTACCCATTATTGTGTGTGGCTCTCTCCCGTAACAGATCTCGGTAAGTGATATATTTCTTCGCGTAAAGTACGGTTACCAGCCGTAAAATCACGGTCTTCAAAGATGTTAGTTGAGGAGAAGCCTCGGAGGTAGTTTTAAATGTGGTGAAAATTGTTTGTCGGTTTTGGGAATCGAACCAGAGCCATCTACCTCATCAGTTTTTGGCAACAAAATAAATTTCAGCAGTAATAAAATAAGTAAAAAGAATTGTGGTAATTGATTTAGATGTGGAATTTAATTCTATACGACTTTTATTTAAAATATTTTCTTATAAATTAGGAAAACAATGAGAGTGAAAATCTAATTTTCTATGTTATTTGCCTATGACTCCATTTTCGTGGTACAATAAATATTGAATTTCTAAGATAAGCGTATTATTAATTTATTAATAGTAACAAGCATGAACACTGATAAAATTTAGCTAAAAAATCTGCCATCATTATTTCTTGCCCCACCCTCCGCCATACCCACCCCCAAACCCAAACCCACCCCCAAATCCACCACCTCCACCTCCTCCACCACCTCCGCCGCCACCACCGCCTCCTCCATATCCACCTCCGTAACCACCTCCATATCCACCGCCATAACCTCCGCCATATCCTCCTCCATGTCCTCTACCCCAGCCTCGGCGATGACCCCAACCTCTATGTCCACCATATCCACCTCCACGGATGCCGATGATGACGACACCGCCCCCGCGGTGGCCGTAACCGCCGCCGCAGCAGCCGTACGATGCGGCAGTGTCTAAATCGTCTGATGCGGGGGAGGCATTTGTTGTTGTTTCGTCGGGGATGGTGTCAGTTGATGATGGGTCGGGTTCTTGGATGTCTGTTTGTAAAGGTTGTTCAGTTTCGAAGATTATTTTGTCTTTGTCGCCATTGTTGATGTCAATAAGATTGGATTGTAGTTCTTGTTTTTGTTGGCTGATTTGATCTTGTATTGGTATTTTGATTTCTGGTTCAATCGCTTTAGGTTGCTTGTCTGTTGGGTAAGCTGATGATAATATTATGCAGAGTGCGAGGATACTAATTATCTGGAAATAAAATAATAATTAATATTAATTAAACAGATATAAATGCATGCTAATATTATAAATAAATAAATAAATATATCATCAGGACTTTTACACATTATTGGGTGTGGCACTCTGCCTAAGCAGATCTAAGTGATATATTTTTTCCGCGTGAAGTGCGGTTACCAACCGTCAAATCACGGCCCTCAAGGATATTAGTGGAAGGGGAACCACAGGGGTAGATTTAAATCGGTGAAATTTGTTTGTCGGCTGTGAGGATCGAACCAGAATTTTTACGATTATGCCAGAAAGTAAAATTTTCTTCCTTCAGTTGACAAAATAAAGTGATACTTTTCATTCTTCAGGAAGGAAAATAAAATATTATCTATGGCTACTGGAAAACAACGGTATGATTTGACATTAGTGACATCTGTCAAAGGAATATTAAGTCATTTAAATTAGGATAGGAAAAAAAATTATGTACTCTTCGTAAAGAAAGTGTTATTCTTTCCTTAGGCACATTCGAGAAGAAATATATCATTTTTCCTCTTCTTATATAAATTAATACAGGATGTTTCTAAACATACATAACATTAAAATTGTAAATAATATTTGATATACTGATTATTGAACAATAGAATTTTTTTTTTCGACAAACATTTATTTTTTAGCATACAATTTAGACTTCATCCAAGTTTATAATTACTTTCATACAAGCTACTTTAATTGTCTTATAAGGGTAGATAATAGGGGTTGTATTGTAAATAAAAGAGTATTGACAGCGGTGGGATTCGAACCCACGCCCTTTCGGACTGGTGCCTAAAACCAGCGCCTTAGACCGCTCGGCCACGCTGCCTACATTTCTTATCATTTTACTTCAAAATTCAATATAAATAATTTGATTTACATCACAAAATAGATGTCTAATACATACAGAAAAACACCAAAAATATATACAGGATATCTCAAGAATACTGTGCCTCAAGCGAGTAAAATGGAAAAGTTTTTTATCATTGCGTCCCAGATTACAAGCTAGTTTAACTAATTTATAAGAATATTGAATAGGGGTTGTATTATAAATAAAAGAGTGTTGACAGCGGTGGGATTCGAACCCACGCCCTTTCGGACTGGTGCCTAAAACCAGCGCCTTAGACCGCTCGGCCACGCTGCCTACATTTTATATTTTAGGAATAAAATTTTAGTAGATATTTATATAAAAAATATCTCGTTATATCATCACACGTTTTACCCATTACTGGGTGTAACACTTTGACGTAACAGATCCCAATAAAAGATATATTTATACGCGTTAAATTAAGATAATAAGTATTTAATGGTTTCATAATATGTTCTATTCACTAGATTTGTTAATTTGTATTTTTTTTTAGTTACAATAATTGTTACGACAATAATAATTGGTTCTAAATGTGAAAATATTTATAGTAATACTATATTTACGATATAGCAATTGTAGATAAACAAAAAATGATTTGTGGTTTTATTTAAATTCAGTTTCATCACCTTGTTTCAAACAACCTTGAACTCAGTTTTTGCACTAGTTTTTACACCAGTATTTCTACTTCAATAAAACAATAATTATGTTTGAAGTTAGTAAACAATCAAATTAGTATAATTTTATTAATATTTTTGGAATCAACACCAATTGGATGTTTTTAATTACAGTTTCTTAAAACCTGCCTCAACAACAACACAATTAATCATTTTTTATCTTTTGATTGATGCATTTCTTTCAAACTGTCTGTTAGTTTGCCGAACATAAAGATCTTCTCTATCACAAAAAATACATATACCGGGTGGAACATCATACCTGTGTACATAGGCGATTAACATGAAAAAACAGTTTTTCCGTGCGCATTGATCACCAAATTATTTTAGCCAAAAATGCTTCAAATAAATGTTGTAGAGCATAAAATTCTGCATCTAAATCAATAAACAGAACTACATTTACATGCGTTATAACGACAGAAATTAAATTAAAAACTATTAAAAATTACGTTCATAATATCAAATAGCCATGGAAGTGAAACAAAAATAGATAAATGCTTGACGTTTTTCTGTCTATTTGATACTTTACCCCCGACAAATTAATCATTCAATAAAATTCATACAAAAAACTCCATACCTACGATTACAATTTAATAATAAATAAACAATTGTACATTTCAATGAAACGTTTATTTCTTATAGGGTTGGTCATGTACAAATTATAACCTATCTATTATAATTCAAATATCAAACAATAATTCTCTCAATAAAATAATCACTACAATTTATTATTACAATAAATATTGAAATAAACCTCCATTTTCAGCCAAGCAATAACCAAGTCTATTGTAGAAGGAATGTCGTACATTAGCGAGCTGCCTATTTGTAATTAAGGCGCACTTATCCACGATAGCTTCTCTCAAAGAATTAATATTTGGGTGGCGTTGCTTATAAATTTTACATTTAAGATGACCCCATAAACAAATCGCTAGGTGTTAAATCAGGAGATCTGTCAAACGTCAAGCATCTATCTATTTTTGTTTCACTTCCATGGCTATTTGATATTTTCAACGTAATTTTTAATATTTTTTATTTAATTTCTGTCGTTATAACGCATGTAAATGTAATTCTGTTTATTGATTTAGATGCAGAATTTTAGGCTCTACAACATTTATTTGAAGCATTTTTGGCTAAAATAATTTGGGGAGCAATGCGCACAGAAAAACTGTTTTTTCATGTTAATCGCCTATGTACACAGGTATGATGTTCCACCCGGTATAGTATGTTCAAAGATACTCCGTTATGGCTTTAACTTACTAAGCCTGTGTTGAACCGCACACAGTAAGAGATTCTACCTGTTGGCGCTCAGGGTAGGATTGCAAAATATTTAAATTCGGAAATCTCTAATCTCTGTGCGGATTACGTATTTCAGATTTACTTGAAATAATAATGAATTCGCAATAGCAGTGTAATATTTTATATTTATTGTTATGTATGACACTATTGTATAATTGCATTATTTAACTAAATGACGAATTGTTATACAATGATACTTTCATGTAACATTTTTTTTTTTGCTTCATTATCAATAATAATATTTGTACAAAATTCTCTGTTTCATTATTATAATATATATAAAAATAATATTAAATTGGGAAATACTGAATACATACCTGTCCTTGCACCCCTATAAATCAAGCTTAAATCCCTAACAATAGACCCGCTGAGAGGGCCATAACGGAGTATCTTTGAACATAGTATATATATTTTGTTTTATGCATGAATATATAAAAAAATCAATATAAAAAATCCGGTATATATATTTTTCGGTGTCAAGCGTTTATAAATTATTTTATAGAAAAATACTTCAAATAAAAGTTGAAGAGAACTAAATTGTCTATAACTTTTATTTGAAACATTTCTTTCTAAAACCATTTGTTAACATTTGACAGTCCATAAGATAATAAGTTGCCTCTAGCTATTTTTCTATTTCTAATGTAAAACTTTTTTCGTATAAATAATATTTATAACTTACCTTAAACATGTTGTATTGCGCAGTGTTTGAGCGTGATGAGAATAATGATTACAGGTGTAAATATTCTCAATTTATAAGCACATCTTCTGAGTGACTTGTTTATTTTTTACATATTTTTAATTCAGGGGAATTACGCTAACTTCAATGAGCACTATGAGTAATTATTTAATTTTAATACTTCTCTCATTCTCTACAGTTAAGATCTTGTTTAGCGATGTAATTATGGTTAATTAATATTCATTATTAGCGTAATTTTGAGGAATTTTACTGGAATTACAGTTAACAGGGTTATGAAGTTTGAATGACTGAGAATTTTTTTATTTGTTTATTACAAACAATACGATTTTTATGCAAGTCATTGAAGCTTAGTAAAAAACTTACGTGTCAAGTAAGAGATCGTGCGTTCAAATCTCGCTGACTTTAAGCTTATACAGGGTGTTTCACAACTTAGAGCAAAAAAATAAAGGGTATATTCTGTACGACGTGCTGATCATGAAATAAAAAGAATTTTTTTTTAAATCGCAAAACTATTTTCCATGTTTCCCAGTCCAAATTTTTCGTTGCCACTGCCACTGGATGGATGATTATGTTAAAGTTATTAATTAAATAAAATTCTATTATAAATAACTGCTAATAATTGAATTGTGTAATTATTCTTTCGTAGTTGATACCTACTTCATTGTTTGTGTTTAATAGGAAAGCGAATCCAGTGCAGTTCTACAAAAAATGTTTTAGGTTAACAACCCTTAATTTTTCGAATTTAAAAAAAATTCTTTTTGTTTCATGATCAGCACGTCGTACAGAATATACCCTTTAATTTTTTGCTCTAAGTTGTGAAACACCCTGTATATAAAAAAATATGATTTTGACAAAATGGTTCAGGTACTGTAATTGGAACAACTGATCAAAACTTAAATTTTAAACTTGATTCAAATAAATCAAACAAATGAAAGTTATATAAAATAATTGATATTAAATAAATAAATAAATATATCATCACGCCTTTTACTAATTACTGGGTGTGGCACTTTACCGAAGCAGATCTCGGTAAGTGATATATTCCTTCACGTGATGTGCAGTTACCAGCCGTTAAACCACGGTCCCCAAAGCTATTAGTGGAGAGGGAGCCACAGGGGTAGATTTAAATTGGTGAAAATTGTTTGTCAGCTGTGGAGATCGAACCAGGGTTCTCAAGATCCACAAGCCGACTCGATACCATTGATATTGCTGTCAAATATTCGATATGCTTTTATTTATTTAAACTAAGTTTAAAATTGAAGTTTTGTTGGTGTAAACTGGGTATAAAGTCCTGTTGTGCAGAGTAACAAATAAAATAAAATAACAAAAATGTGTTGAATATATCAAACATAAATTCATTTATGTTCGACTGCATCATATTACCTTGTTTTACGACACTGTTTACTGTCCATAATCGGGTACTTTATTGGACTAGTACGATAAAAATGCTAAATTGGACTGCTGTCAATGTCACATTAAAACAAAATTCAAAAGAAATATTTAAACACCATTTTCTGTATGTATTATATGTGTCTTCATACAATTATTAGACATTCTCTTGTATTACATGCAAGATCTTTTATTTCTTTTGGAACGTCTTCAATGTCTTCATTCATCTCAACACTTTTTTCACTTTGACAATTTGATAAATAAAGCAACAAATGCATAACAACTAAGCACATTTTGAGATGCAATGAAATGTTTTAAATATAGGTATTGACATAATCATATTTTAAGAGAAAATATTCTCCATGCAGTCGAACATAAAACGTTGTATGCAACTCGTACATAATCGGACTTTATAGACTCGCCTTATTTATTAGCCTCGCTCGCTCTGACATAAAATTCGGCTCGTTCAATAAAGACCTAAATTATGTACTTGTTACATAAAGTACTATTATACTACAGCTTGTATACGATATAAATATTCTAATAACAATAATGATATTTTTCATTGCATTATAAATTTGTTATTTATATTTTAAACAACAATCAAGTATATGTCTTTTAAATAGTTTTTTTTTTTAGGTAAATACTGAACATTTGATGATATCAAATTGAATTATAGAAATAGTTGGTTAAGAGCATATGATCGAAGTTTATAGGTCCCACGTTCAAATCCTGGCCGAATTCCAATTTTCTCTGTATAATTCTATTGTAATATATGTATATTATCTAGCATCAAATGTGTTCGTACTAATAGAATCCATATATTCAAATTAACTATTTTTTAAATCCATTTCCGAAATAAGTTCGCTCTCTTATATTAGAATGGCAGTGACTTAACTAGTGGTATGTCTAAAGTGGCATATCTAAAATGATACGTCTAAAGTGGCATGTCTAAAATGGCGGTTAATCTGACTGAAAAATGGCGGCCATGTATCTTGGAAATAGCCTAACCAATTTTAATGAAATGAACATAATATTTACATTTTTACTAAACATAAACTATAGGCTATATATTAAAAAAAAACATTTGTCTGATCTTTAAGACCCAGGCAAGCTTTGTTTTGCATGTCTAGTTAAGAAAATAACATATTGCTTGCCTAGACAGGTAATGAAAGAAACGTGAGTGTCTAGTTACTTAGCAACATCAAATACTGACTGAATATGTAAGTCAAATATTTCTTTTAATTTAAAATATGTATTATTTGTTTATAAGTCTCAGGTAAAATGTTATACGTAACACGTCAGTAAAGCGTCGTACAGGATTCGTAAGCTGTCTACTCATCCTGTAATTGAACGCTTTTCTGACTTTTTACGTAAATAGCTATTACCTGGCTTTATCTACATTTAAAATGACGACTATCTATCTTCCAAACGGATTAACCGATTTAAATAAAATTATTAGGACGTTTATATCATTGTTCTACATGAACTGTAGGCTATATATTTTTATCCGGCTATGTTTAGATTCAAACTGGCGGCTATTTATCTTGGAAACGGCTAAACCGATTTAAATAAAATTTACAGAATGTTTATATTTTTATTCAAAATAAACTATAGGCTATATATTTTTATCCAATTATGTCTAGATTCTAATTAAATTCAATTCAGATAAATAGGCACTATCTTGAATTCTCAAAAAAAATTATTCATCAAGAAAATACGAGTAGAAACACAAACAATTTCAAATATAAGATATTTATTTATACATATAATACAAAAACAGGCAGTAAAATTATCTCTTCTTATCCATAATGTCTTCTTCCTCCGCCGTACCCTCTTCCACGTCCTCCACCATATCCCCCTCCATATCCCCCTCCATATCCGCCTCCAAATCCACCTCCGCCTCCGCCACCTCCGCCGCCACCGCCACCACCGCCGCCGCCAAATCCACCGCCTGATCCCCAACCAGCACCGCCTCCATAGCCTCCACCACTGGGTCTACCACCACCGTAGTAGCCGCTCTCAGCGGGCTCCAGGAGGTCGTCCTCAACTTCGGAGGCTATATCGCCGACGGGAGCGTCGTTAACAGGAATTATACGCTGGAGAATGATTGTGTCGGGTTGCTCGTTGGTTGGGTATGCGAGGGTGATGGCCAAGCAGGCTACCAGCAGAAAGAGTTCCTGAAAAATAAAAACCTTCATATGTTTATCGTTTTCAATACATTCCAATTTGGGATTTTAATTTTTCTCCTTTATTGATTTAATTTATTTTAATTATTTACGTAATAACAAAGAGCATAAATGATATGTAAAGTATGTTCTTTTGTAATAATGAGTAAAAGGCGTGATGATATTTATTTTATTTATTTATATGTTTACGTAAAGATGATTAATTAAATAGGTATTTTATTATTAAATAATGATTTAAATGAATTTATTTGTGGGAAATTTCATAGGTAAAAATGTAAGTAATACAGGCAGCGTGGCCGAGCGGTCTAAGGCGCTGGTTTTAGGCACCAGTCCGAAAGGGCGTGGGTTCGAATCCCACCGCTGTCAATACTGTTTTATTTACAATACAACCCCTATTCAATATTCTTATAAATGAATTAAAGTAGCTTGTAATCAGAGAAGCAATGATAAAAAACCTTTCTATTTTACTCGCTTGAGGCACAGTATTCTTGAGATACCCTGTATATATTTTTGGTGTTTTTCTGTATGTATTAGACACCTATTTTGTGATTTAAATCAAATTATTTATATTAAATTTTGAAGTAAAAATATAAGAAATACAGGCAGCGTGGCCGAGCGGTCTAAGGCGCTGGTTTTAGGCACCAGTCCGAAAGGGCGTGGGTTCGAATCCCACCGCTGTCAACACTGTTTTATTTACAATACAACCTCTATTTATTACGCTTATAAGTCAATTAAACTAACTTGTATGAAATAAATTTTGATGTGTAAAGCCCGGATTTTTAGGCAATTGCCTAGATTCAAATTTTAATATACTTCAGGCAATTTAGTTTTTCTATGCATAGGTAATATGTTTACGTGTAATGGAAGGTTTTTTTTTCGTGCCTTAGAGCCTATTTTTTCTATATTTTGGTTATTGTGCTTATTTTACCTTATACAGCCTATTTTGCCTATTTTTGTTGCCTATTTTAACTTTCATTGAGCAGACAAGGTACTTACTTTAATCAAGTTTTTGTGTGTGGTTTATCAGCGCTATGTATCATCTACTTCGTTGACTAATTCAACACTCGGTAAAGTGTTTCAACCTAATCTATAATATTTAAAGTACTTACTTAAATCAAGTTTTTGTGTGTGAATTTAAAATGCCGAAAGAAAAAACGTGTTTTAGTCAAAATTGTACGTGGCAATTCAATTGTGTCTTTGCCATTAATCAATGGAGCTGAGGTAACTTTAGACGATATGGCTAAATATAAGAATGCCCCAGTCACATTTTGTGATGTCTAACGAAGTTTTCAGCTTAGAAGCTAGTTCTGACTGACCGAAGACAATCCCTTTCCGAAAATTTCATGGAGCAATTGATTAAGTCAGTATATCCCTATAACATACATACATAACATCACGCTATATCCCATTAAATGGGGTAGCACGAACCCGTCAACATTCTCATCCTGACACACGATACTCGTTTCGACCACATTAACACTTCCTCCATACGAACTCTTTCTTTCCTCACAACCAAAATCCATCATCACGCAATAAACATCCATCTATTCGCTCCTGTACACCTGTTTCGTAAATCTTCACTTATTATTTGTACATCAACGGAAGAAAGTGAACCATTTTTTCCCGAAAGAATCGCTTCATTCGTCAAAGCCTCAGAAGGAAAAATTAAACTTTTTTCATAAGGTATACATATCATTTTTCTACGATTGCCATGAAAAGTTGACAATTACGCTCTCATTTGTCATCGTAAAGTTGAAATTTTCTGTGGAACAATCGAAAAATATCTTTTTTGCGCGTCTCCAATGGCAACGCGCGAAAAAGAAAATGCGAGCGTCTCTAATGGCAACGCGCGAAAAAGATATTAAATGTGCGCTTATTTCAATAGTTACCAAGGAAACAAACAAAACAGAAACTTGTCATATTGACAGTTGACAGAATGAATTTATTTTCAGTACGTATACGTTTTTTTATAATTTTAAGATGTAATCGTAGAAAAAATGATGTGTGTATCACGAGCGTAAAGTGTCTTTGTTCCTCTTACACTATTGCAGCTCTCGCCTTCGGTTCGCGCTGCAATTACCGTGTAACAAAGAATCACTTTACGCTCTTAATGCACAAATAACTATTTTTCACAATTTAGACAAAATTATTATTATCTTGACAGATGTCACTTGAATGTCACTAATGTCATACCGTTGTTTTCCAGTTAGGGGAAACAAATTAATATCTTCCCTAGCAGATTAAGAGTTTCTTCTCTTAAATGAGGGGCGTTATTTGATCATTTGAGAGGGTTGTAAAAAAATTATATGGGGTAGGTGGCTCAGTGGTATCGAGTCGGCCTGTGGATCTTGAGAACCCTGGTTCGATTCCCACAGGCGACAAACTATTTTCACCAATTTAAATCTACCTCTGTGGCTCCCTCTCTACTAACATCTTTGAGGGCCGTGATTTGACGGCTGGTAACCGCACTTCACCCGAAAAAATATATCACTTACCGGGATCTGTTTAGGGAGAGTGCCACACTCAGTAATGGGTAAAAGGCGTGATGATATATTTATTTATTTATTTAGTAAAAAAATTATGTTGAATATTATTTCAACTCAAACAAAGGGAAAAAATGTATCCTATGAAATATGTTTGCACGTAAAGTTCGGCTACCAGCCGTCAAATCTGAGCCTCCAAATATAAACTAAAGGAAAATTTTAAATAAATAAATATATCATCACACCTTTTACTGATTACTGGGTGTGGCACTCTGCCTAAGCAGATCTCGGTAAGTGAGCCACAGGGGTAGATTTAAATTGGTGAAAAAATTTTAATACGAAGTAAATTAATTGTGGGCTGAAGCTGTGGGAATCGAACCCAATTGTAATTTAAATATGAGTAATGAAATTCGAACTCACCTTCATGCTTGGTTGCTAATTTCAATCTCGTTGCAAGGAAGTATCAAATTCAATGTTCGTTGTAAAACTAACGAATCTATGTAAATAGAGCTCTTTATATATGTTTGGTGAAGACAGATGACTGGGTACAAAGTAAAAAAGTCATTGAAGAAACCATAATTAATTAAAAATAAATATTCCCCATTTTACGCACACGTCAGAAAAACTACACTGCAATTCGTTGACGGATGATGGACTTAGGTTTGTTTAAATTTTTTGTCGGTTTTTGTAAGTAAATGTAAGGTCATTTAATTCTATTCTAGAGCTGAGAGGTACGTGTTAATGAGCAAATAAAACATGAAAAAATTAAACTTGGTGATTATGCAATAATAACATGAGTTAGTTCTCTTTAAATAAATCGGTGGATTTTTTTAAGAGTCTTCTTAGTCATTGTTCAAGTACTGAAAAAATGCGGATGTTTTATTTGTCGTTTATTTATTTATTGTTTTGTTAGTTATAGTATTTAATTGTTTATAAAACAATGCAAGTAGCTGTAATTGTTTTAACACGTTGACTGCCACGGCAATTTTCAGAATTCCGGTCTAAAAAGCCAATTTCATTTAATCATTTTATATTATTAAAAACTCTAATTATATTACATCATCAAAAAGCATAGAAAATGTATTTTTTTTTAAAAAAAGGTTACGAATTTTATTTTTTATAATTATATTTTCTGTTTATTTATTAATAAAATTTCTGTTCATGTAGCCAGCATTGATTTTTTGTTCTCTTCCCAGAAGCCATCTATCCATATTAGCACTGATATGTTACGAGTTTAATCGTAGCTGCGCGAAAATGGTAAGTAAACACAGTACGAGATAACTCGTAGTCGGCGTCCTAGCAAAGAACGCAATCTACGAGTTATCTCGTAGTTGGCAGTCAACGTGTTAATGATGAAAAATGGAGAATACAGTAGCTGGCGGATCCTGAATTCGATTCCTGTAATCTAGATCTAGATACTAAATCTCTGTATTTCGAGGCGTCAAATGTTTCTAAATTAATTTAGAGAGAAAAACTTTGAGTTAATTTTTTTTTAATTCATTCTCTCAAAATTTTCCTAATAATTGTTTATATGTCAATTCGGACTCAAGGAATTTAATTCTGTTGAGCGCATCTTAATATCTTGTTTAGATTTTAAGATATTTAAGACTATTAATTTTAATTATTTATGTTACGCTGTACAACAGGAACTAATTCCCAATTACAGTACAGGGTCCGCACTCACCGAGCCGCAATGTAGTAGGTCATATAATTTTAGCTTGAGTGAGATTCGAACTCGGGATCTCCGGATTCGAATTCGGTATCGCTATTCACACCACCGTACTGATGGTATAATTTTTTTCCCGAATTATTATCTTATTTCTATAAGAAATTACTGAAATATCGTAGCCCAGATAATAAAACTGCGGTAAAACTTTTATTAATTAACAAGAGGTCCTGCATTCAAATCTCATCAACTTTATAACAATATATAATTTATATAATAAAATACAATTGTATCTATAAGTGGTTCCGATACGACTATAAGCTATAGTACCTCTGTCCTATAATTGATATGAATACCCTGTTATACATAAATAAATAAATACACATAAGATTCTTAACTGTATCTTACGCACTCTTCGCTATTTTTAAAAATCAAATTCTTGCAGTTTTTTAAGCACTCTGTTTCCAAATATATGTCCGTAAGAAAGTCACCTGTAAAAGAACACTTTATTTTATAAAATTCTTGTATTAGAAAATATTCCAATTTGTATAAAATATATAAGTGATTATTTTTTAAACGGTACATTAAATCAAAAAAAGTTTATTTATTTTTAACAAATCTTATTTGAAACATATTTCGATTCATCCCCCCAGTTCAGATATTTACCCACGTATATAGTTCAGAAATTTTTGAAGAGATGGCGCCAGCAGTCTCGTTTGAATATTATCTTAAACATATTTTTCTACTTTTTGGCTATACCATTAATATTACAGAAAATTTGTAATGAAAGAAAATATTCGTTAATTTTTGCTCTACAACTTTTATCTTAACAATTTTTTTATTTGAGAAGATATATGTTTTTGATCTAATTAATGAACCCCTATTCTTGGCTATATTATTCAACAAGTACACATAAAAAATTGTTCTATATAGCTATAAACGTCGACAAATCTTTAAAAATTAATATTTATATTTGTGTCTATTAAAATGCGAAAAATCATATAAACAAGTTTTTCATTCATTGAAATATCTAAATAGTAATTACCTTTAATTTAATTTGCATAAAAAAACAATTTTAATGATTAAACAATTGCTCTATCACGATTCTCGTAAATAATAACTACACACAGTAAGTACACGCAACAAAAGCTACCGCAATTTTCTATTATTGTTTCTGTCAACATTTGATCTTATATTAGCTATCATGAAATATATAAACACAAAAACCACAAACAACTAATTAAAGCTCATTTCTGTAATACATGTATCAATTACTGTGCTTACATAATTAATCACACATGTAATTAATTAGTATTACAGGTGATCAAATATAATGGGATCTAATGATAGATCATAAACGATCAAGATTTTTTGATATAAATTGTTGCTTGCGTTTTGTACCTATGGTTTAATAGTTGCAAATTATCGTTAAATGTTTAGTAGGATTAATTTTTTGTTTGTTTATCAATTATGAAGCTGTAATTATGTTAATTTAAGTGAAATTATTATAAAATTTATGGACAATTTAAAACAGTGTTATTTTTTGTTAATACGATGTTTGATCAATTGTTATTTCAAGATGTATCTATGGATTAAGTTCATTTTAAAGTATATCTCAGTAAAATTTCATTAAATTTACTTGCATAAAACAAGAGAAAGAGCATTTCAAACAGAAATAAATTGGGAGACTTCAATGTTAGAATAGAAGGAAAAACTATTAAAAGATTATTGTTTGAAACTTTGTCAATCCAAGATGCATGGGTGAATTGTTTTTAAATTTTAACTGAACATTAACAACAAACTAAAGTTTGTCTCACAAAAATTTCATTAATTTTACTTAAATACAACACGAGAAAAATCTCTTTAAATATAGATATAAACTGCAAGATTTCAACGTTAGGTCAGAATGCAAAACTATTGTTTGAGCCCTTGTTATTTAAAGATGTGGCTCCCCCTCCACTAATACCTTTGGGGGTCGTGATTTGACGACTGGTAACCGCACGAAACAATATGTTTATTGACTTCACTTGACCACTATAAACAGAAATAAACTGAGAGACTTCAATGCTAGATTAGAATGCAAAATTAATAAAATGTTTTTTGTTATTTTAAAATGCATTCATCGATTGATTTTAATTGTACATTAACAACTAATTAAAGTATGACTCACAAAAATTTTATTTAATATTATTGCATACAATACGAGGAAAGGACTTTGAAGTGAAATAAATATGGAGATTTCAACGTTAGGCATACAATATCTTCTGGAAAAACTTGACAAATTTTTTCACTTCAGCGATGATCTTCATTTTTTCAATTCCTACAGATTGTGAAATGACTGTGTATTTTAAATCAAACTCGTTCATTGCTACTTCTGGTGTGCCCCAAGGTTCGAATTTAGGCCCCCTGTTATTCAATCTTTTCATTAACGATGTGGTGGACTCCATTCAACATTCTCAAATACTTTTGTATGCTGATGACATAAAAATTTATAAAACTATTAACTCAATTAATGATTGTATTCTGTTACAAAACGACATCTACAATATTTTAAAATGGTCTCATAATTCAAAATTATTCTTTAATTTCAGCAAATGCAAGATAATGAGTTATTTAGTTTAAAAATATGTTTACACTTATGCATACCAAATGGAAACTATTTCGCTTGAGAGAGTAACTCAGTTTAAAGATCTTGGGATTATATTTGACACAAAATTATCATTGAATGTACACATTGAGACTACTGTAAGAACATCCTACAAAAATCTCGGATTTGTAATTAGAAACTGTCGGTCTTTCTGTAAAATAAGAACACTTAAAAGCTTATATTGCGCATTTGTCCGTTCTAAGCTAGAATATTGTCTACAAATCTGGAATCCAATTTATAACCAATACGTAGCTAAAATTGAGTCTATTCAGCATAAATTTATGAAATATTGTTACTTTAAATTGCATGGACAATATCCTAGTTGGGACCAAGACTATTCTAATTTATTGCCTGAAGTGAACTTAATGTCATTAAGTAGCAGAAGAACTTTACAATCATCTCTCTACTTATATAAATTAATTAATAACAATATTGATGATGCATGTAGTCTTGAGCTAATATTATTTCATATTCCACGGGTCACTTCAAGAAATAAAGCACTATTTCATTGCAAAAGAGCTAGGACTAATTATGAATTGAAATCCCCTATAAGACAACTCTGTGTAGCATATAATAATATATCATGTATCATTGACATTGACATATTTGGCGATTCCTTACCTAGATTTAAGCGTTTATTAATTAATTATTTCTCTGTTTAAGTTACTTGTATATTTTCTTATATTTATGTCTATTTCTTTTGTGACAACTCATTCTTTTATTTTTTGTATTCTGTATAATCGTCCTGTAATTGGGATCTTGTATCCTGTTGGATCGATTAATAAAATAAATAAATAAATATATCTTTTGTTAAAAATTGTATTAAAATTTATGGTTTTTCTAGAAAAAAAACGGACATTTTACTTTACTATTATTTATTTTTACACATTAAATATTACATAAACAAATCAATACTTTATTATCTTATTTTCTATCCATGATGTCCATAACCTCTGTGTCCACCATAATGTCCACCCCCATGATGGCCGCCACCATGATGGCCGCCACCATAATGGCCTCCGCCATGATGACCGCCTCCATGATGTCCACCATGACCACCATAACCACCATAACGAGCCTCGGCAACAGCCAAATCGTCGCTGGCTTCTACTGGCTGAAGGGCAGCTCCTTCAGGGATGACCTCTAGGTCACTTGGAGCAGGGAAAGAGTGAGCGATGGCCAACAGGGCGATGGTGAGAATTGCGAGCTCCTGGAAATAAGATATTTATAGTGAAATTTGAACAACTTGAGTGCAATTGTTACTTCCTTGTACGAAGTAAAGGAAGTATTGTAATCGCGAAAATTTTCGGTTCTCAGATTTCAACGGAAATAGGTGTTTTGGCCCTCCCTGAGTCCATTTTGACTCATTTCGTCGTGACGTCTATACGTACGTATGTATCTCGCATAACTCAAAAACGGTAAGGCGTAGAAAATTGAAACTTTATATTTAGGACTGTTATAACATCTAGTTGTGCACCTCCCTTTTTGGTCATTATACAACTACAGGAAGTGGTACTTTACTTGAAGCCTATAATAGATTTTCATGAAAAACTATATTCAAATATAATTTAAAACTTTCCAAATTTGGTATATAAGACTACTATATCAATGGAAATAACATAATAGATTTTGGTTAAAATAGACTAACCGGAAGTGGCACATTACATGAAGCTGCTAACAGTTTTCCTTGAAAAAAAATGGTATTATTTTAATTTTAGAAAGGAATGCTGCAAATAAAAGTTTTAGAAAATTAAATTCTGCGTCTAGCACATTAAGAATTTTTAAATTAGCTTTTTGCATAAACGAGATATCTAAATTTAAATATTATATATTTTTTGATTTTTTTTAAAATTAAGTTTGCTATGGATTAGAACAAAAAATAAAACATTTAATGTCAAATATGTGCAATTAAAAAAATATCTATAGTTTAATACGTGTACAAGGAAGTCATGTGGTGTCCACATCAGATATTTTTTTGATTATTGAAACATTTATTAATAGTACACTTTTATTTTGAATATTTGTCATACGATACTCCTTTCTTTTCTTTTTTTTATTTGTTTTCAGTTTTTACATTAAAGTGTCTAACTGCAATTGTGTGGAATTTTCTTTCATACATGCGACGAATGTCCCTCATTTCATGCGCATAAATATATCACGTACCGAGATCTGCTACAGCAGAGAGCCACGCCCAGTAATGAGAAAAAATACGTGATAATATATTTATCTATTTTATTTTATAAAAATTAAGTTTACCTTTTTTTTGAGATATATAAGTGTCTTAATACGTTCCTGCTTATATATTAATATTTCTGAAATGTAATAGATTTACCAAAATATTAAATTATTATTATTAAAAATTAAAATTTATTAAAAAAATTCTTAACTTATTATATTTTCTAGAAGAATAAAATTTTAAATTAATCCCGATTTAATTTGGGTATGATTTCTGGTTCTGTTTAATAATGCATAAAATAGCTTTTAAAAAAGCCATTATCCAAGGTATAATTTAGTTTAGAAGTTAGAAAAAATGAATGCTACATTAAATCAAAATTTAATTTGCATAAAATAACTACCTACTCAAATTGTTATTTGCTAATAACATTTATCCAATATTAATTTAGTTTCTAAATAAAAAGACGCACAAAAACAATAATATAAAATAATAATAATAATGATCTAAACTTTAAGAAACTTAAAAAAACATAAACAATAATTATTACAAATTACGCATAACATCTTTGGGAATTCTAGTAAATTTATAATGAATACAAAAAGCAAAAGAAAAACTTAATTTTTCGATAACGAGTTAAAAATTTGAACATTACTAATTTGAGCAAATTATTTGTGTATTTTCCACTGTAAAACATTTCCAAATAATTTCAGGGAAAGATGCTTCAAATAAAATTTATAGAAAATTTACTTTTATTTGAAGTATTTTACTCTTAAATAATTTCTAATTATTTAACAGTGGAAAATCTTTAAAATATCTTGCATATTTTTAAATTGTTTCAGGAAAAAATGCTTCAAATAAAATGTATAGAAAATTAACTTCCCCTTACCTGTTATTTGAAGTATTTTATTGTAAAATATTAAAGCTTTCTTACCTTAAACATGGCTGTTATTTTTTCTTAGTAAGTACCTCAAAACACTGCAAAAATCGTCTGATACAATCAATAAATTTGCAGGGTTTATATAGGATCAGATCATGTATAAATCATTCCTGGCTCCTCCGTACTGTTATTATTCTACCGCATTGTTGCCCCCTTTCCTCTTTGAAGAGAGTACCTAGCAGTGGTGGATACAGAAATAATTAATTAGGGGGCACTTGTCATGTAAAAGACCAGCAAAATTATTTCAATTAAAAATATGTTCCAGATTTTTAAAATTGTATCATTTGTCAACTCTTAAATTAGTCGTTGCCATTAAAGCTAGGCAGTAGTAACTATAGGCTATATTAATATTGTAACTAGAATTTTATTTTGTTTGAAGACGGCCATGGTAAGTTTTTGTAACCTCGGAAAAATAAATCACATATATTTTTGGTGCGTTATTGCATATATTAATTTTTTCCTCGAAAATGTTTAATGAAATAAAAAATTCCTAATTAATGATTGATTTTTGAATAGTTTCCTTTCAACTGTTGTTTTTTAAATTAAATAATAGTTATTTATATATATATATGAAGAGAAAAAAAGTCAGGCATTTCTATCGAAAGGTGCTGATCATTTTCTAGGCCTGTCTTTTTGCGATATATAGGGTCTAACCTGGGCGTAAGCGTTTAACATGAGAAATTAGTTTTTCCTTGCGCAAAAATTACCATTTAATTTTAGATAAAAATGCGTAGAATATAAGTTGTACAGAATTAAATTTTGCATCTAAATTAGTAATCATATTTTAGTTTGCATGTTTTTTACTTGAAATATTTGAATATAAAATTTTATAGGGAGCGCCGTGGAATTCAAATAAAATAACAAACAAATGTATGACATTTGAACTTTTCTTTGTGTGAATAGTTAACTGTTTTCAATATTGCTGGCTTAAATAAATCACAAATCTTCCTGACAGGTAAATTGATAATTTATTTTTTTACGATTGCTATGAAAAGTTGACAATTACGCTCTCATTTATAATCGTAAAGTTGACGTTTTCTGTGGAACAATCGAAAAATATCTATTTTGCGCGTCTCCAATGGCAACGCGCGAAAATAGTTATTTACGTATCAAGTGCAGAAAGATGGGTTTTTTTGAATGAGTGCTCCGTGACCGTGAGTTCAAAAAAACCCATTTCTGTACGAGTTGCGTACACTATTTTTTCTACAACCATAAACCAAATTTTGATAAAAATAATAAAACAAATTTCAGTAATTGTAACATCTCTGAAGTCAACGGCCATGGCTCAACTCGTTGGAACTGATCTATGCGATAACGCGAGTTAAGCAACGTTGCGCGCGGGGAGTATTTGGATGGGTGACCGTCCCGAGAAACCCGCGTTGCTGTTGACTCCAAGATCTAAAACGCAGGATCAGGGCGTAATGGCGGCATATGACCTTAGCAGTTGGTCCGCCAGGAAGCCAGAATAAAAAAAAAAAAAAAAAAAAACATCTCTGAAATTTTGTATTAATTTAGAAACTTTAGAAAGATACCTGGTATAATGTATCCATGACAACTGACAATGACAAACAAACTCAATTATTTTGTTGATAATGAGGAAAAATTTCTCCGTGCTTTCAATTTAAAAAAATGTTTGAATCGAGTGGCGAACACGTATTAGATTCTATAGACATTATAGAAGAAGCAAATGCTGCAACATTAAATTTGCTTCCATAAATATTAATAGAAAGTATACTGTATAGAGTTTATTTATATTAAATTACTTTTCTGCACTAGTGCAGAAATAATTCACATTTTTTGCACTAGTGCAAAAATCTGCTACTTTCAAAATAAAAATAAGTTCAAAAACGCCTACTTTTTTTAATGGTTGTAGAAAAAGATATTAAATGCGCCGTTATTTCAATAGTTACCAGAGATACAAACAAAACAGAAACTTGTCATATTGACAGTTGACAGAACGAATTTATTTTCAGTACGTATACTTTTTTTAATAATTTTAAGGTGCAATCGTAGAAAAAATTATCGCTCTGCAATTACCGTGTGTGAGTAACAAAGAATCACTTTACGCCCTTAATACACAAATAACTATTTCAGAGAGCTTACAGTGTAATTCGAACTACTAATAATCAATTATATTTGTAATTTTCGCTTAGTAAAAACAAATTTTATTTCAATGTTTGCTACTGGGTTTTGACAGCCTGCTTACCACTAACTAGTCTGTCACTAGAAGCTGAAATAATTTTCTAATGATACGCCATTGATTGATTCCTTCCTCCTGACAACTTCTATATATTTAGTGTCACTATTTCAACTATAAAAATGCATTGCAATGAAAATACGGAAAATAGAACGCACTATAAAAACAAGGGTTCTAACTACGCAATTCGATAGAGCCAATTATTGTAATTTTGCATGCTAATAAGTAATATAAATAATTATTATTATCTCGTAAATAATATATTTTATTAAATTTATTCATGAACGCATCGGCATATACAAATTAATACATATTTATGAGAAAATATTATATAATATTTCCTATTTATGGCAGTGTGAATAAAAACAAAAATATTTATAAAACTAAATTAAACCAAAATTATTCGTCTTCTTATCCAAATTTCCATCCATAACCATTCTTGTATCCATTTCCATAGTATCCAGCGTAGCCACCGTATCCAGGAATTACAGGAATTGCAGCGTATCCTGGATGAGCCCCGTAGTTCCCTAATCCGAAATTGTGTTTCCAGTTACCTCCTCTGAATTTGGTCTGGGCTGTTACTAAAGTCTCGGCTTGGTTCTCATTTTGAGGGATTTTAAGGTGGCCAGTTGGTAGTGCTGATGTTAGTGCTAGCAGCAGGACTGTGACCAGGATTATTTCCTGCAAATAAATAAAATATTTTAATAGTTATTTGTGAATACAGGCTCACATATATGATTTAGAAACTATATCAAAATGTGCGTCAAACTACAAAAATATGTGAAAATATTTTATATAAATAAAATATTTAAATAAATATATCACTACGTCTTTTACCCATTACTGGATGTGGCACACTCCCGTGGCAAATCTCGGTAAGTGATATATTTTTTCGCGTGAAGTGCGATTACCAGCCGTCAAATCACGGCTACCAAAGATATTAATGGAGAGGGAGTCACAGGGGTAGATTTAAGTTGGTGAAAATTGTTGGTCGGCTGTGGGGATCGAACTAGGGTTCTCAAGATCCACAGGCCGACTCGATACCACTGAGCTACCTACCCCATATTATTATCGGTGTAATCGGAAATGACACCAATTTTTTAAAAATTATATATTAAATTTTCAAAATTTAGGTTCTACATGACATTCTAAGTTCGACTATGTATAATACGTGCATTTTTCAATATAATTAACGTAATAATATAACAGTAATAGAATTACTTTTTTCGTTTTTAATCGTGAAAAAAATTGTATTTACACCTCGGGAGGAAATGCAATTTTTCCCTCGGGGTTTTGTAGCCCTCGTGATTTGCCCTCTGGCTACAAATTACATATTATTAAAAAAAACTTGTATTTCTCTCCCTAGATGCATAATACACTATTAAACTTGCCAAATAAAATATGAAAAAACCTGTTTTTTCTACGATTGCTATGAAAAGTTGACAATTACGCTCTCATTTCTTATCGTAAAGTTAACAATCGAAAAATACCTTTGTCGCACGTTGCCATAGGTTAAGATGTTAAATGAGCGCGAAAAAGATATTAAATGCGCGTTTATTTCAATAGTTACCAGGGATACAAACAAAGCAGAAACTTGTCATATTGACAGTTGACATTACGAATTTATTTTCAGTACGTAAACGTTTTTTAAATAATTTAAGATGCAATCGTAGAAAAAATGATGTGTGTATCCTTACACTGTTGCAGCACTCGCTGCAATTACCGTGTTCGAGTAACAAAAAATCACTTTACGCTCGTGATACACAATAGTTATTTGTGTATTAAGAGCGTAAAGTGATTCTTTGTTACTCGAACACGGTAATTGCAGCGCGAGCCGAAGACGAGAGCTGCAATATTGTAAGAGGAACAAAGACACTTTACGCTCGTGATACACACATCATTTTTTCTACGATTGCATCTTAAAATTATTTAAAAACGTATACGTATTGAAAATAAATTCATTCTGTCAACTATCAATATGACAAGTTTCTGTTTTGTTTGTATCCCTGGTAACTATTGAAATAAGCGCGCATTCCATATCTTGTTTGTTATTGTCACAGATATTTTTCGATTTTCCACAGAAAACGTCAACTTTATAATGACAAATGAAAGCGTAATTGACAACTTTTCATAGTAATCGTAGAAAAAATAACTATTTTAAATATTTCTTTTTCCTCAAAATTATAGAATTCGAATGAAATAAAACTTCATTCGTAAGTATAGATCTCTATATTATTTTTTTTTTAATTCCTTCCAGCCATTTTTGATAAATTAAATAATAATTTTGAAATAATTTTTTTATTATTATTTGCATGCAAATTTAATGTTTTCAAAATTTATTATAATACCTTCAGCCTTTAAACTACTTAGAATACATCATGTTTTATTTACAACAGTAATCATATTTTAAATTTAAAAAGATCAGTCTTCAAGTACCAACTGCAGCCACCCAATTAATTGTATTAACATAATTTCAAAGAATCGAAATTAATTTTAATTATTAAAAATAAAGAGCTAAGAAATTAATTAGATACAATCATTCTAATTTGTTTAAAAAAAGACATCGAAATAAAAAATGTACATCTTCGAAAATCTGACATGCTTTTGTTCTTTAAACATTTAAACTATTTACAAACATAGTCAAATTCATCATTATAATTTTATTACAAAATTACTTCAACAATTTATGTTTTAATTCAATGAAACAAATAAAAAACAAATGGTAGATAATGAGTTATGGGTTATTCCAAACAGAAAAAACCTTTTAAGTCTGAATGTGACTCTGTTGTTTGATGGGAACATGAGAAGGTAAACTATACGTTGACCTTAGCCAGCGTTGCCCTTGGATTTGACTATCGAACTTACGTGAACTTGTTTTTTAAATAGAGATTTTGTTGACTGTTTGTTAGAACTTGGTTAGGATTACACATAAAATGATTATACTTCGGATGGTATACCGGGAGTTTTTCTTATCAGTAAACATAGGGATATATCATTACCATAGTTACAGTTAAAAAGTTTGACAGCAATATATTAGAGCGTTTATTTTAAAAGTAAACATAGGGAAAATAATATTTTCAGCAATGCATTGAAGTGTAATAGTCTATAGCAGGGTTCGTAAATATCATGATATTTATAATAAATATCAAAATATCTGATATATAAGATATATATCAGATAAATATCACTTTTTGGATATTTATTTTTTAATTTTAGTTTTTGTACACATTTAGAAAAACTGAAAAATTCGAAAAATTTCACTTTTCCGGAGGCTATATCTCAAAAACTAAACAATGCGCTCAACGGCGTTGAATTCCCCGTGTCCGAATTGACTTATAAGCAAATTTTCATACAATTTTAAGCAATTTAATATTTTTAATTATTTCCTAAGGGTACCCCTTTGGTTTTTTCAGATTTTAATTCAATTTTCCCAAAAATCCTTAATCGTAGGATTATTAAAACGAAAATTTACATACATATGTATTTTGACCCACTGAATCCAATGGTGTAATCTTCAAATGCATATGACTTCTGATTTTCGAGAAAATGTTAAAAAACCGCTTTTTGCGATTTTTTTGGCGGAAAATTGAAAAAAATAAAAATCGCTGAAACTATGTTTATAAGTTAACTGAAGCACGAGAAAATTAATGCCGTTGACCGCGTTTTCATATCACATTTAGTTTTCGAGATATAGCCTCGTAAAAGTAGAAAAACTGAAAAATTCGAAAAATTTCAATTTTCCGGAGGCTATATCTCAAAAACTAAACAAGATATGGAAATGCGCTCAACGGCGTTGAATTCCCCGTGTCCGAATTGACTTATAAGCAAATTTTCATACAATTTTATGCAATTTAATATTTTTAATTATTTCCTAAGGGGTACCCCTTTGGTTTTTTCAGATTTTAATTAAATTTTCCCAAAAATCCTTAATCGTAGGATTATTAAAACGAAAATTTACATACATATGTATTTTGACCCACTGAATCCAATGGTGTAATCTTCAAATGCATATGACTTCTGATTTTCGAGAAAATGTTAAAAAATCACTTTTTGCGATTTTTTTGGCGGAAAATTGAAAAAAAATAAAAATCGCTGAAACTATGTTTATAAGTTAACTGAAGCACGAGAAAATTAATGCCGTTGACCGCGTTTTCATATCACATTTAGTTTTCGAGATATAGCCTCGTAAAAGTAGAAAAACTGAAAAATTCGAAAAATTTCAATTTTCCGGAGGCTATATTTCAAAAACTAAACAAGATATGAAAATGCGCTCAACGGCGTTGAATTCCCCGTGTCCGAATTGACTTATAAGCAAATTTTCATACAATTTTATGCAATTTAATATTTTTAATTATTTCCTAAGGGGTACCCCTTTGGTTTTTTCAGATTTTAATTAAATTTTCCCAAAAATCCTTAATCGTAGGATTATTAAAACGAAAATTTACATACATATGTATTTTGACCCACTGAATCCAATGGTGCAATCTTCAAATGCATATGACTTCTGGTTTTCTAGAAAATGTTAAAAACCCACTTTTTGCGATTTTTTTGGCGGAAAATTGAAAAAAAATAAAAATCGCTGAAACTATTTTTATAAGTTAACTGAAGCACGAGAAAATTAATGCCGTTGACCGCGTTTTCATATCACATTTAGTTTTCGAGATATAGCCTCGTAAAAGTAGAAAAACTGTAAAATTCGAAAAATTTCAATTTTCCGGAGGCTATATCTCAAAAACTAAACAAGATATGGAAATGCGCTCAACGGCGTTGAATTCCCCGAGTCCGAATTGACTTATAATCAAATTTGAGGCTATATCTCAAAAACTATTTGATATTTTTATATAATGGATATATATCATTGCAAAAATATGACGATATATATCAAAATAAATATCATGATATATATCGATCGATATATATCTTCGAACCCTGGTCTATAGTCTAAAAGAAACATTTTAAGTTTAAACAAATTAAATGAATTTGAATTACTTTAAATTACATTAACTAAACGTTAGGTATAAATTTAGAACCTCAAAACAATCCAAAATAAATAAAATTAATTAAGACAAATAAGGTATGAATTTTCAATTAAATTCTTGTTTTCCGAAAGTATCTTGATACAAAAATTTGAAAATTTCGTGTTATTTAGAGAACTTCAACGTCTTGTATTTTGGTAACTAGAAGGAATAGGACCTATGTTCATATGACATTTTTGGCTCAAAATGACCTCAGGAATAAGCTGTTAAAGTTTGTTACACTAGTCCTGAAATATCATGGCGACTTCACATGGAGTCCCCAGAATAACGCATGATTATTTTACTATTGCTAATTTAACGAAGTTAAGCTCACTAGCGTCTTATATCAATTACAATGATACATTATTTTTATTTAAATTAATTAATAACAACATCGACTGTCCGTTTTTATTATCTAAACTGTCTTGGCAGATTCCGTCACGGAATCTGAGAAATGCTCAACCTATATTTTGTATTCCTCATTGTACCGCAAACTACTGGTTTCATGCTCCATTATGGAGAATATGTCGGCGCTTTAATAGTTTAAATTTTAATATTAATGATGTAAACAGCGACTTGATTTCAACCACGTTAACCAGATTTATAGACTTAACCAAAAATATGCTATTAAATGATGTCTCCTGAGAAATGTCCTGTATCCTATGTTACATGTGAAATGAAATATGTAAAGTCGTACTACTTATACGCACATATTGTATTTTTGGGCGATTGCCTGTTCGAATGAATACATAAATAAATAAATACAGCTGTTGCCGGATTAAGTCTCAAATAAATAATTAAACTTCTTACCTTATACATTTTAATTGCCTGTACACTAGCTACGTACTAAACAAGAAGAACCACCAAGAAATTATGTTTAAAAAAATGTTCTTCCGGCTTATATACCCACTCTCTCTTCATATATTTTCATTTCTTCTTTATTTTCTTTCAACCAGGACAAGTTCACGCACCCCTTTCGTCTCATAGGCTCAAGAATTTAAATGATTTCGTTAGGAACCAGTTAGTTACGCTATTATAATCCGGTGCATCATTCAAACTATTTAGTTGGGTTTGGACGTGTTTAGATGCAACGTGCTTGCATGATGCATTTTGAGAAATATCCGTTTGAGTGAGATTTGGAGCTGAACTAAGAGTTCATTGATATTAAGACAAAAAGAAATGTAGATATTTTAGACGATAGAGTATATAACAGTTAGTGATAAATATGTATGTGAAATAAAGCTGGAGATTTTTAAAAGGATTTGTTGTATTATCGACATTTACTGTATTTAAATGCGTTGTTTAAAAGTTACAAATATTTGTCTTGTGGAATTTTACTAAACAAAAACTATTTAAGTAAACAACTGTTTACTATACCTAGTAACACATCTACGAAATGCTTTAATACGCAATGTTTTTAGTCAGAGATAAAGAGAGATATGAATAAAAGTTTGTTGCGTCACCCAAAGATTTCGGGTGAGAATAAACAAAGTATGAGAGGAATTATGAATATGGATGAAACGTGCTATAATATGATTGGACTGAACATACATTTAACACTAGAAACAGAAATAAATAAATAATAGTATGTTATGCATCAAGGGAGGGAAGCAAGCGATTATTCCCGCGTGTGAAGTTGGAAAACCGAGACGTAAGCGAGGGCTGAAGTCGAGGTTTGTCACACAAGGGATAATCGCGCCCTCCCGTGAAGCATATTATACTTTTCGTAACAAGTGCACAAAAATTACTGTCTTATCGGGATAAATGTCAAACATGGGTTGCGTAACTAGTATCTAGGAAACGCTGCAAATAATAATCGTAGTCTCTAGGGAGAGAAACATCTCTCTAGGGAGAGAAACATGCTACCTAGAAAGAGAAACAGAATATTTCTCTCTCTAAAATTAGGGAATAAGAACGTGTTTCTTGTCCATGTGTTACGAAAATTAATATATCATCACGCCTTTTACCCATTACTGGATGTGGCACACTGCCTAAACAGATCTCGGTAAGTAATATATTTCTTCGCGTGAAGTGCGGTTACCAGCCGTCAAATCACGGCCTCCAAAAGTATTAGTAGAGGGGGAGTCACAGGGGTAGATTTAAATTGGTGAAAATTGTTTGTCGGCTGTGGGGATCGAACCAGGGTTCTCAAGAAATAATCATGTTATTCCAAAGTTTAAAAAATTACATACATACATACATACATAACATCACGCTATATCCCATTAAATAGGGTAGCACGAACCCGTCAACATTCTCATCCTGACACACGATACTCGTTTCGACCACATTAACACTTCCTCCATACGAACTCTTTCTTTCCTCACAACCAAAATCCATCATCACGCAACAAACATCCATCCATTCGTTCCTGTACACCTGTTTCATAAATCTTCACTTACGTCCACTTCTCTAACAACGAATCTATAAGAAATGAAGGCAGCATCGCCTACGCTTATTTAAAAATACATTTAACACAATTGCAGTTACACACTGTATAGTAAAAAATTACAAGGAAGTAAAATAAATATATCATCACGCCTTTTACCCATTACTGAGTGTGGCACTCTGTCTAAGCAGATCTCGGTAAATGATATATTTCTCTGCGTGAAGTGCGGTTATCAGCCGTCAAATCACGGCCTTCAAAGATGTTAGTGGAGGGAGAGCCACAAGGGTAGATTTAATTTGGTGAAAATTGTTTGTCGGCTGTGGAGATCGAACCAGGATTCTCAAGATCCACAGGCCGACTCGATACCACTGAGCCACCTACCCCTACAAAGAAGTAAAAGTGTCTATGGTTACCAACTGTGCTGGCCAGCCTCTGACGATGCCCTCATAAGGTGACTTGGAGGCTTAATTTTGTGAGACTTAGACAAGTGTTTATTTTGATATTTTATTATTAAACCTAGTTTCACCAAGTGAGCATTTAAAGACAATTAATTTTGTCTTTGTTGTTTTTTAAGTAAAAGTGTATTTATCGCAGGTCTGCGTGAAAACAATCAACTAGCCGTTTGTTTAGCAATTATTTATCTGCCATCAAATATTGCAGTATCGCAGGACTTTTATTTGGTGTTCGAACTTGGGTTCTTATTTTGACAGTAGATTATTAAAATAAAACAAACAAAATACAATAAAATATATACTTTAATTCATTATAATATCGACAATAATTAATAAACCATAACCAAATATTTAAGAAACTGTCCAATGCTCAAATCATTTTCTTGTTCTTCTATCCTTTCTTAAATCCTCCCTTGAATCCCCCGCCACCTTTTCCTCCGCCACCGCCTCCGTGATAGTGACCTCCGCCTCCACCTCCACGGTAGTGACCTCCGCCTCCATGTCCACCCCCGCAACAACCACCACCGCCTCCACTTTTGAACTTTGTCTCTGCGGTATCCATTAGTTCAACATCGGAAGAATCAGAGGGTAGTTTTTGAGGGGCGGCATCGATAAGGGTTGATAAGGCAAAGATGCAAAGAGACAGCAGAAATAGTTCCTGAGGAAAAAAATTACATAAATGTAGAAATCGAAACCGATATTTTTTGTTTTGAAATATGGAAACCGAAAACCGCAATGAACATTTAATTGATTCCGTAACTGAAAACATTATCAAACCTATATTATTCCGATTTTAAAATCTTAAACTTAAACTTATATAAATAACGAAGAAGAATATAGTTAAATTAGTCTTCATATTTTTATAAAGTTGCAGTCTTTGCAGTCGTAATAGGACTGGCAACACTGGACATGAATGGTAGTGTACAAGCAAGAATGGTTTACGTAGAAATTATGTTTGAAAATTGCAGAAAACAGAACTACAAATAGTTTTAGAAAATTTGCGAATTTGTTATCTAAAAAATATACGACAATTGTACAGTTTGTATAATTTAAAAAAACCAAAACCGAAACCGAAATATGTTTAAAAAAACTGTAAGCGATAAATGACACTGAAATTTTACTTTCAGGACCTCACATAAATATGACAATATCTTTTAAATTAGGCTTTTCCAACCTTACTTTTAAAGATATTTATGTTGGTTACAGGTTCAAAATTGATATTTTAAATATGGCCATTTATTTTATTTATGAACAACATATTAGGAGCCCAAAAAATATTATCGCTTCAGGTTTCAAAATATGTGAAACCGACACTGTTTGAATGTTTAAATTGATTAATATGTAGAATAAATAATAGGTTTCATTTATTTTAGCAATAACATTTACTTTCAGACAAAAATTGTTTAGGTGCTAATTTCAGGTTCAATTAGGCGCATGATTCACCTTAAGGAAAACTTGTAAATAATTGTACAACTTTATAAAAAAACGAATACATTTTTATCTATTACATCTTATTTTTATTTAATTGTTCGTAGAACAATTTTAATTAAAAAATAGATATCTTTCAAACCACAGATCAATCAAGGACTACACAATTCACTTTAAATGTTTTATTATTATTTGTAAACATTATTTATTGTTTTGCAATGATGAAAATCTACATTTGTATTTGTTTTTTTTTTAACTAACCGCATTAGTAAACAATATTTTATTCAAAACAAAATATAAATTATAAATTCAAGAAATGAATCAATATTTTTATTTAAAAAATATGTTCAGTAGTTTAAAAATAACTATGAGAACAATACCTTTATCATTTTGTCTATCACTGTATCACAAGAAAAACTAAGTTTAAATTTCTTCGAGCTTGATTTATATAGAAAATCTTACATATTCATTAATTTCATTATCTGTTTATAATTTGTGAAAATATCAAAATAATTACAGCTTTTACAAACCACAATAATAAGAACATTTTTTTGTAATTGAAATGATAGTTTGTTTACTTATTTACTTGCAATACATGTCAATATATTTTTTAATTATATTTACGTAAGATAAATTTTTAGAATACAATTTGCAATAATTATGATTTTTTTATAGTTATAATATTCCAGTACAGAAATACCTCGTTTCAGATAAGAAAGCAGGAATTTTAACTGTTTTATGAAATGTATACACGTAGGTAATCAATATTAATTAGTTATCAAAACGTTAAAATAAGGACATGTGTCTATTAAACAATTTTGTAAATTGAAATAGGGTTTCTATCACAGTGATAATGGAAGAGCAATCGCTATAATTTTTTATCTACTGAATTCTTATGTGGGAGAGTGGATCACCATTTCTTGGTCGTACTATAACTGTCTAGCGTAGTTCATTTATTTCTTCCTAGACGGTAGCAGTGATCAGAAACCTTTCTGGGCGTTCAAGCGTCAAAACAAAAATCTGCATAATCAGCTGTGTCAAATGCATGTCAAATGTCAAACAAAATTTTTAGTGTACTTTTCATTTTAAATAACTCATCAGTATTACATAGTTTCTATTAAAATGGAACAAGTACGTTCCTTAGTGCGAGAACAAGGCAGAGAAGCAAGAAATTTGTTAGCATTTCATATTTCTGTGGATGATAGTGTTGGTTTTGCTTCTGGTTTGTCAATAATTCTAACGTTTTTTATAGTAGGTATTTATTGACTGATTTTTTTTATAGGAAAGGTATCAAGAAAACCACCATGTGCACCACGATTATCGGAATCAAGAAGAACTTTGAAGTCAACTTCGAGTTCTCAAGGACGAGGAGGTGCCCGAGTTAGATCTGCGTCTACAGGACGAGACAAGAGATCGGAATTAAGAGCTCGATATTGGGCACTTTTGTTCGGAAACTTACAACGATCGGTAATAATAAGTTGTGCAATATTTTGTTATTGTTTCTCATAATGTATTTATAGATTGTCGAAATTTACAACACCGTAGAGAATCATGAAAATTTAGCAGAATGTCAAGAAGTCATCCTCGTTTTAGAAAACTATACTCGAGAATTTAACGCATTAGCTGAATGGTTCCGATTAAAATGGGAGTATGAAAATACACCACCACCCCAAAGACCAACATCTTTAACTTGGGACATTTGTAAGACAAACACTAAAATGCCAAAAAATCGATCAGGAAAATCAAGTCCTAACATCGGTTCTGGACGATCAAGTCCAAATGTGTCGGGGAAATTAAGTCCTCGTCCTCAGATACACAGAACACGATCAGTATCGTCAAGTCCACCTAGTCCATTATACTTCGAAAACAACAGAGAATTGTTAATAACAAAAGAACAATCAACAAATGAAGAAGAACCAAAAAAGTTGAGCATCGAAGAAACTGATACTGTTTTGTCACCAAGTGAGGATCAAAGAACTTATGTTGATATTATGAAACGAGTAGGCGTTGAAACAAATGAAATCGGAACAATTACAGATATTGTTGAACCATATAAACCACTTGTTAAAAAAACAATTGTTGTTAAAATCAATCAAGAATGCCAAACAGAAGAAGAAAAGGATCAAGATAAGAAGAAAAATGATTTAAAAATTAATAAAGAAGCTGAAAATAAAGTGGTGGAGAAGAAATCGGAGATTAAAACAACCAAACCAGTTGTTTCTTCAAGGCCTGCTTACGCTACAGCTTTAACTAGAAGCTCATCTATTTTAAAATCAAAAGCTGCACCGAAACCAGAGCTCACTAAGCTTAATAACGCAGTAACTGCAAGATTAAGTGCACCATTGCAAAGATGTATCAGATCTGCAAGCTCTACTTGCGCAAATGTCAATAAAATGCCTGAAAGATCTGTATTGGCTCGTAGTAAAACCGTCGGAGATATTAAACCGAGCAGCTCATTTAGTTTGAGAAATAAATTACAACCGAAATCGGTTTTTAATCATTCGATTAATAAAAACGGACATTTAAAAACATCAAATGAAAAATTGCCGAAAACTCCGAGACCAGCAGTAAAAATATCAAATGTAAATGCACTTAAAAATAATAAAATTGGTAGCACTGAGTTATGCAGTAGCTCTGCAGAAACCATCATCAACACTTTCGATCAAAACCAATCACTTGAAAACGTAACCGTTGTGGCATGTTCAGCCGAAAACCTAAACTCTAACATGAAACCCGGTAACGATTTAGTTTCTGACGGTTGGTTGACGGTAAAATGCCGGTCACGGTTTCGAAATGGTAGCGGTAAACGCAATTCCGATTCAGCAACTTGTTGGGCAAATCGGTTTAACCAAGTCAGCGCAACTGCAAGTCTACCAGCTTTGGCTCTATTACCGGAAAATAACGAACATAGCGGACCAATTAATAAAGTAACGAAAGATAGTTTAAATACTTTAAAATCACAAGCCAAAAAAACTGATAATAATAATAAAATTAATCTTAGACGAAGTAATACTACTTTATCACGATCTGACTTTAAAATAAAAAATTCCACATTAGAAAAAAATAAAACTAACTTAAACATTAAAAAATCTGTCGATCGCGAGAATAAAAACAATAAAAAAATAAAGAAAGAATTAATCATTGACTCGGAAACTGAAAGCGAGACGAAGACAAGAGAAACAGCTGAAGATATCGCTTCTGAAGAAGAGCACAGACAGAAGACTCTACAGTTAACTGAAGAAGAAGCAATGTTGACTAAACAAATTCAAGAATTGCAAAGTTCTGATATTGATGTTGATACCGAAACAGATGGGACTGAAACGGATGGAGAATTGCAAGGTGAAGCAGATTGCGAAGAAGAAAGCACTGACCAAGAAGATGGTTTGAGTTTGGAAGCCAGATACGAACCCATGTTGGCTGGTATGTCATTTTATTTATTTTTTAAATTAATAGCCAAAGAAAATACAACTACATTCGAGTAGATTAATAGTTATTTGTGTATTATGAGCGTAAAGTGATTCTTTGTTACTCGAACACGATAATTGTAGCGCGAGCAATAGTGTAAGAGGAACAAATACACTTTACGCTCGTGGTACACACATATTTTTTTCTACGATTACATCTTAAAATTATTAAAAAACGTATGCGTACTGAAAATAAATTCGTTCTGTCAACTGGCAATATGACAAGTTTCTATTTTGTTTGTATCCCTGGTAACTAATGAAATAAGCGCGTGTTTAATATCTCTTTCGCGCGTTGCCATTTGAGACGCGTAAAAAATATATTTTTCGATTGTTCCACAGAAAACGTCAACTTTACGATGACAAAGCGTAATTGTCAATTTTTCATAGCAATCGTAGAAAAAGTACTTTTCAGATCTTCCAAAAATAATTCCGAAAGTAATTTTGAGGCATTTGTTGTAGATGTTTTGCACAGTAAATAAAAATAATTTTCTGTTCTACAGCTTACCAAATAAATAAATATACAAGTTCATAATATTTGTTTCCATTTTGGGAAGGTCAAATTAATTTTTTTATTTATCTACAAAAATAGAAGTACATGGCCAGAGATATTTACTTGAGGATAACAACTTTTTGATAATCGATTTCATTTTCAAATTTATTATAGCAATATTTAGTTCCAAGTTAATAGGTTTGTGAATTGTATATAATATATTTCTTATAATTAATGAAAGTATCTTCATATACTTTCATTGTATTTAAAAATGTTCTTTCATTTTGTATTAATATATGCATATTGAACAAAAGTGTGAAAGTAAATTAAATCGGTAAAAATAGAAAATAAAATATTTATTTCATCACGAACTACTCCTGAACGGACATTATTAATAAGTATGTAGATATTTGTTTATTTATTTATTTGCTATTTCGCGTAACAGTAACTTAATTTCAATTACAGGAAAAATCGTATTTTATATAAATTGATGTCAAAGAAATTTGAACGCGCAATTTTTTATTCGCTAATCTACTGAACACTTATCTCAAGGAATATTTTGTTGTTATGCTAATAACAAATAATTTATTGTTTGTACAATTCCAGTAATAATAATAAATTAATTAATTCAATAACATTACTCGAAATTTATTTTTACGTAGTCCATAATAAATTTAATAGACAAGGACAATAAAATGTAGTGCATGATTAAGTTTTTATTGCGCAGAGAATCAAAATAAATAAATATATAGAAATGTAATTAACTGTACGATTATAGATTTATATTTTCTTTCAGGAATGTCTTGGGGCGAAAGAATGAACACCCTCGCCGCTCTAGAAGCTCTAGTAGCACGTCATCCTGGCCGAGCTCTTCAACTTCATCAAAAACTATCATCCCCATCTCGTCGTCGATCTCTTCCAGAAATCCTCCGTCGTTACCAAGCCAAACAAGCTCGTGCTCAACAACAACGCCAAGCTTTACAACAAGAAAAAGCCATCAAGCTTCAAGCACTTCTTGCAAGAGTCGAAGACGTCAAAGCCGCCAAGTTACAACTCATAGAAGACAAGAGAAAACGCATGGAACATCGTCTTCAACGCGCAGCGCAAAACAGAAACAAACATCTTAGAGGAATTGTCAGAAAAGCTCATGATGAAGAAGAGAAACTTAAAGAAATTGCTTTTATTAATGAGCTTGAAGCACAAAACAAACGACATGATTTTCTAGCACTCTGTAGAGAACAAACTGGAAGACTGCAAGGGTTACATGAAGACAGGAAGAAAAAACAAGAAGAAAAAGCTGCTAAAGAAGCAGCAGTTGAAGAAAGGAGAAAGGCTTTAGAACGGGAGAGATTAGAACGGTTAGATCGTCTACAAGATGAACGAAGATTAAGGAATGAAAGAATTGGACAACAACAGCAGCAGAGAGAAAGGGAACGACAGGAGTTAGCCAGGGAAAAAGCCAGAGATCGAGAAGTAAGTCAATTTAATTCTAACATTCTTGATTTTATTTTATTCGATCTACATTTCAAATTTTTCACCTAAAAAAATATAAACAAACAAATCTGCAATAATTAATCATTGTCAAACATATTACTTCATCTATATTCTATTTTTATTATACAGGGTGGTGACTCGCTCAGCGGGTCATAGGACTTTAACATGGGAAATCAGTTTTTTGCAATTTCCTGCTTCCCTAATTATTTTAAGCAAAAACGCGTCAAATAAAAGTTTTAGGGCATCAAATTCTGCATCTAAATCAATAAACAGAATTACTTTTACTTGCTTTGTAACGACAGAAATTAAATATGAAAATGTCGAAAATAACTTTGAAAATATTGAACAAAAAAATAAATAAATGCTTGACGTTTTATCTGTCAAAACATCAACGTTTGCCGTTGTGACAGATAAAATGTCAACGTTTGACGTTGGACCTGCAGGAGAAAATATTTATATTTTATAAAACATTCATAATTAAGTAAGCAAGTAAACAGTTTATTATTTTATCTGTCACAACATCAAACGTTTATGTTTTGACAGATAAAACGTCAAGCATTTATTTATTTTTTTGTTCAATTCCATGGCTATCAATATTTTCAAAGTAATTTTGGACATTTTCATATTTAATTTCTGTCGTTACAAAGCACGTAAAAGTAATTCTGTTTATTGATTTAGATGCAGAATTTGATGCCCTAAAACTTTTATTTGACGCGTTTTTGCTTAAAATAATTAGGGAAGCAGGTAATTGCAAAAAACTGATTTCCCATGTTAAAGTCCTATGACCGGCTGAGCGACCACCACCTTGTATATATAATCTCGTCTGATGTTTTGTTCACACGATTTTGTTTATGTAAACCAATAATTATTTTATTTTTAGGAAAGATTGTCAGCTCTTCACGCTCAACAACTAGCATCAACTCAAGAACTCCAAAAAAGAATCTCACAGAAACAAGAAGAATCTGCAAGACGTCATGAAGAAAATATAGAACAAATCCGGCAGAAAGCATTCGAATTATCCGTTTTGAGATGTCATACTGACGAAACTCATACTCCAGAGAATACTCCTTATCCGAAACAAAAATTCTGCACGCTTTGCAACGTTTTGGTAAGTTTAATTTTACATTTTTTAAAATTATTTTACTGTATTTATTTATTTTCTTTTAGATAAAATCTGAGGTATACCTCATGAGCCATCTTCGTGGTCGCCTCCACCAAGAATCCCTCAAACAATCATCTTCAGGTCCTCTTTCCGGTCAAGATCTCGAACAATACAATCTCAAACAAATCGTTGACGCTCCAATCGGTAAAGAAGATCCCAAGGATACCGCAGCGAAGGAACGAAGTAAGTCTTACCGGAAACGCTGCAAGAAGATCCGACAGAGGATGTCTGCAAAAGGAGCAGAATATGAAGTTAATTACAAGCCGATGATAGTTGATAGCACTAATCGAAGAAGTCTAAATAGAAATGTGAATACGATTGGATCGATTACTAATCAGGCGATTCAGGGTTGGTCGCCGGCTACTAGCAGCCAACTAGACAGGATTCTAAATGAGTTGTGTCGGTTGTTTACTAAGGGAAATTTGGAAGATATTTCTGCGTTTCAAGTTGTTGGAGGGTTTGCGATTTTGGGGAAGTTACTTACTCTTGGACAAGAACCCAGTTGCCAAGTCTCTACTAAGTAAGTAAATAATTTTGCAGAAAAACTACCCTATTCTGTAACTTGATTATTATTTAATACCAATCGATAAATTAATGACAACACTTATTTTTTATGATTATTTGCCAGATTAGCACCGTTTAGGTATTTTGTGACGAAAATTATTAATGCTCTTATTTCGTTTTTATTTTTATACCTTTTACTACTAAATGTGCTGGCCAGCCTCTGACGATGCCCTCATAAGGTGACTTGGAGGCTGAATTTTGTGAGACTTAGCCAAGTGTTTATTTAATATTTTTTATTAAACCTAGTTTCACCAAGTGTATGGATGACAATTAATTTTGTCTTTGTTGTTATTTATGCCTTTTGTTTAAAACCTTGAAAAATCGGTTCAATTTTGGTTCGTTGTTCATCACACTTTGTCGGTTCAGATTTTGTTCTGATTTATATTTTAGAACGGTTTCTGAACCGGTTCAAAAGATCGGTTCGGTTCAGTTATTTTGATATATTTTTGGTGTACATAAGTATTAAAATTTATAGGTAAATACGTATGTAAATATTTTAGAAATATAAAATTCAGTTTTATTTTGTATTAGGAAAACAAAAACAAATTAATTGATTACTGATAATGATGCAGTTATAGAATAAGGTAGACTTAATTCTAAATTAATTTGGGAATGTTAAACTGAGAGTAAAAGTTAAATAGGGTAATTTTAATGATTGTTTCTATTCCAGGAGTCTTATAACTGCGTGCAATGTCTGGCAACTGACTTGTAAGGGAAAATCTGGACAAGAAAACTGCAAGTATGTCGTTTTAGCGAATCGCCTTACTCCAGTCCTGGATTTGCTCAACGTTCGATTACAGGTCAGTGGAAATTAGTATTTTGTTTTAAAAATAATAGTACCTTATTAAATGTGACTGATTTTTACCAGAAACGGATTTTAGTTGTAATATAATTTTGATAAACAAACAAACATAATTCCAAATATGATTAGTTAATATTTGTTTTCACTGCCCTGTACTAGAAAATAAAATTTTCTTTTTTCAGTTGTGAAAAATAGGTTTATGTTGGTGAGATTGTGTGGATAATCGAGGAATAAATGTATGAATGAAAGATGAGATGAGCTGAAAGGAATAATAATTGTGGATCGTGAGCCAGAATAGGAATGTTTGATGAAGATTAATTGCAAGATGAACCTGATGAATAAATATGAATAATTTAAGGGTTCGTGCTACCCCATTTGTGTATTTATTGCATTCTTACTTGAAATACGATATAGTTTCCAAACATTCTTGTTTTTTTTTTGCAAAAACAGATTGTGTAATGCAAAAATAAATAAATATATCATCACGCCTTTCACCCATTACTGGATGTGGCACTCTGCCGTAGCAGATCTCGGTAAGTGATATATTTATGCGCGTGAAGTGCGATTACTAGCCGTCAAGTCACAATCCCCAAAGATGTTAGTGGAGAGGAAGTCACAAGGGTAGTTTTAATATGGTAAAAATTGTTTGTCGCCTGTGAGAATCGAACCCAGGTTTTCAAAAACACAGTCCGACTCGATACCACTGAGCCACCTACCCCTAATATGTATTATATTAAATATAAATATATCATCACGCCTTTTATTTACTGGATGTGGCACTCTGCCGTAGCAGATCTCGATAAGTGATATATTTATACGCGTTAAGTGCGGTTACTAGCCGTCAAGTCACAATCCCCAAAGATGTTAGTGGAGAGGAAGTCACAAGGGTAGTTTTAATATGGTAAAAATTGTTTGTCGGCTGTGGGAATCGAACCCAGGTTCTCAAAAACACAGTCCGACTCGATACTACTGAGCCACCTACCCCTAATATGTATTATATTAAAAAATATGTGTAGTAAATGTAAAAATTATGTAGGTTTTTAGCGTCAAACATAAATATTTTCCTGGTCTGATCCAACATTTCTATATGATTTATGCTGCACTCTAGCGCCAAAACCTGCAATCACTACACTCACCCAAATAAATTCTGCCCATTATCATCCACCATCCATTAATTTCCTGGTCCATTTTCCCTGCTGTTGCTATCGTTATGCTTGTAAACAAAACTAGAGCTTATCGTGCCTTGGTATAAAGAAGATTTTCGTATTCAGTCGCGTAGAATACGATTCGGTTTGAGGGGTAAGGGTTGCTATGCATTAGCGCGAAGCTTTTAGCATAGGGTAGGGGAGTAGTTGTTCGACTGTCATTTGGGAGGGGCTCGAACGGTGAGATTGATGCCTGAAGAGGAGAAATTATTTTATGGATATTTATTTTTACTTATTTTAGGAATGCTAGCTCTGCAATCTCAGATCTTAATAAGCGATATACAGTTGATTGCAAAAATATAGACAAATTACTAATTTAGTTACTATTAAGTTTAGGTGAAACAAATATATCACTTACCGAAATCTGCTTAGGCAGAGTGCCACAACCAGTAATGGGTAAAAGGCGTGATGATATATTTATTATTTATTTTATATTATCACAAATTTATAAAACGAGTCACATATTAGACTTTTTCTACGATCGCAAATTAAAACAACAACAAAAATGTACAGTTTTATGAATTATTTACAAAGTTAAGTAAAGTTACAATGACAAATGCAGGAAGCTAACTTTGCCTCGTGCTTAATACCTCAAGCCGTGACTAAAACATTCGAAGCTCAACATATGAATAAGATGTTATTTAGCGCCATGGAAACCAGTACGTTAAATGATATTTCAATAACGGAAGTAGAGAAAATAGTTGAAATAAAAAGTATAATAATATAAATAAATAAATATATCATCACGCCTTTTACCTATTACTGGGTGTGGCACTCTGCCTAAGCAGATTTCGGTAAGTGATATATTTCTTCGCGTGAAATGTGGTTACCAGCCGTTAAACCACGGCCTGCAAAGATGTTAGTGGAGGGTGAGCCACAGAGGTAGATTTAATTTGGTGAAAATTGTTTGTTGGCTGTGGGGTTCTCAAGATCCACAGGCCGACTCGATACCACTGAGCCACCTACCCCATTAAAAAAATGATATATTAAATAATGTATTTGTACATATTTTTAGGCGTCAAATGTTTCTAAATTATTTGAGAGAAATATGCTTGAAATAAAAGTGTCAGAATATTTTGTTGTTCAAAACATTTATTTGTAACGTTTGAAGAGACGATATATAAATGTGGATTTCAATTTCAAAAGAAAACATACTCATAAAGTAACACTAATAAAAGCTAAGTCACATATGTCGTTCTCCTCACAACATTACATTTTATATCTTTGTTAAAGTTTAACAATACGCCGTGAAAAACATACACAAAATGTTAACGGTTATTAAACTCTTATGGCTTGAAAATAAAAAAAAATAAAAGGCTAAACAGGGTCCGTCTTTTCGTTTGAATCACGAGTGATTTGGTTTGTGGCAGTGGACGTGGACAGAAAAAACAATTTGATTTTGCGTTTTATTAAATCAGGAGGGACAGCTATGCAAATTGAAGTCGTAGGTTTTTACGTTTTTATACAGGGGAGTCGAAAACCACGACGAAATCGACTGGAAAATTTACTGCTCGTTGGAAAAGTATTGACTTTGGTTTTCATATTGCGTTCTTTGTTTGATTAAAACTAGAAATAAATATATCTTTTTTAAATGGCGAATGAAAGATTGGCGAAACAGGTGCATGTTTATTTATTTATTTATTTATTTATTTATGTTACGCTGTACAACAGAAACTTAATCCCAATTACAGTACAGGGTCCGCACTCACCGAGCCGCAGTGTGCTAGTTTATATAATTTTTAGCTTGAGTGCGATTCGAACTCGGGATTTCCGGATTCGAATACCGTATCGCTATCCACACTACCGTACTGACGTACTGTTAGTGAAATTGTCCGTCAGTACGGTGGTGTGGATAGCGATACGGAATTCGAATCCGGAGATCCCAAGTTCTAATCTCACTCAAGCTAAAAATTATATGAACTAGCACACTGCGGCTCGGTGAGTCCGGACCCTGTACTGTAATTGGGATTAAGTTCCTGTTGTACAGAGTAACATAAATAAATAAATAAAATAAACTTGATGAGGTAGGTGTTCAGTGGTATCGAGTCGGCCTGTGAATCTTGAGAACCCTGGTTCGATCCCCACAACCGACAAACAAATTTTCACTAATTTAAATTAACCCCTGTGGATCCTTCTCCACTAATATCTTTGGGGATCGTGATTTGACGACTGGTAACCGCACTTCACGCGAAAAAATATATCACCGAAATCTAGTTAGGCAGAGTGCCACAGCCAGTAATGGGTAAAAGGCGTGATGATATATTGTTTGATTAAAACCAGAAATAAATATATCTTTTTAAAATGTCGAATGAATGAATGGGGTAGGTGGCTCAGTGGTATCGAGTCGGCCTGTGGATCTTGAGAACCCTGGTTTGATCCCCACAACCGACAAACAATTTTCACTAATTTAAATCTACCCCTGTGGCGCCTCCTCCACTAATATCTTTGGGTGTCGTGATTTGACGACTGGTACCCGCTTTTCATGCGAAGAAATATATCACTTACTGAAATCTGCTTAGACAGAGTGCCACACCCAGTAATGGATAAAAGGCGAGATGATATATTGTTTGATTAATAACAGAAATAAATATATATTTTTTTAAATGTCGAATGAATGAATGGGGTAGGTGGCTCAGTGGTATCGAGTCGGCCTGTGGATCTTGAGAACCCTGGTTCGATCTCCACAACCGACAAACACATTTTCACCAATTTAAATCTACCCCTGTGGATCCTTCTCCACTAATATCTTTGGGGATCGTGATTTGACGACTGGTAACCGCACTTCACGCGAACAAATATATCACTTACCGAAATCTGCTTAGGCAGAGTGCCACACCCAGTAATGGGTAAACACGTGATGATATATTGTTTGATTAAAACCAGAAATAAATATATCTTTTTAAAATGTCGAATGAATAAATGGGATAGGTGGCTCAGTGGTATCGAGTCGGCCTGTGCATCTTGAGAACCCTAGTTCGATTCCCACAAGCGATAAACAAATTTTCACTAATTTAAATCTACCCCTATGGCTCTTCCCCACTAATAGCCACACCTAGTAATGGGTAAAAGGCGATATCTTTTTAAAATGTCGAAGGAATGAATGGGATACGTGGCTCAGTGGTATCGAGTCGGCCTGTGAATCTTGAGAACCCTCGTTCGATCCCCACAACCGACAAACAAATTTTCACCAATTTAAATCTACCCCTATGGCTTACCCTCCACCGCATTTCTCATGGCACTCTGATAATTGCTTTAAAGCGTGTATTTTCTTTTGCTTCTAACTCGACCATACGAAACAATTGAACAACAAACTATACTGTATGGATGCAGTTTTTCATTCTGAACATTTTTCTTCAGTACACTTTTGTTCTAAAATTAATAGGTAAAGAGATATCGCTTAATCAAAATTTTAACATTGAATTTCCTATGTAATTGGGATTAAATTCCTGTTGTGCAGAGTAACAAATAAATAAATAAACGACCCTTAATTGAGCCGTGTCCTTCAGTCTAATTGGCCAATAAAACAGCAATGAAAAAAATAAAATGAATTTGTATTTATTTTGAAAACATCGTTAAATAATTAATCCTGTTAAAATTGATGATCACATCTTCTGTAACATCTTTAAAAAATATGAATATCTCCATGACAACATTTCAACAATTTTTTATACGCCGACAAATTCGGCATAAAATGACACACGATAACAAAACGATAGCAACAGAACAAAATTCTCCGAAGAGGACGCGATAACAACAGAACATCAACAAAACAACACGACGTGAGCACCTCAGAGGACATCACCGAAATTACAACCCGATAACGGGACGCAGGGCCGTATTAGGATGGAATTTATATTATTTCATTTTTTTAATCATGCATTTTTAGGAATATTTTTATGATCGAGACAAATGATAAAGTAATAATTTATTTTGAGGATAATTTTGTATGACTGCGGATAGGGCTAGTACGGTTCTGACTAAAAATATCCATGGCTGAACTGAGTTGAACGCAGTTCCACGAATACAAAACAATTGGGTGCAAAAAACAACGAACGGAAAAATAAAAAACTGTTGGAACAAAGGCCAATCGCTGGCTCTGTTCAACTACTTGCACTCAATTGTTTTTTTACTTTTTAATCCCTGACTCATACAAAGAAAATATTGAATATCGTACTTATGATACATAATTAATTTAAATAATACCGTAGCAGATCTCGGAAGTGATGTATTTATTCGTGTGAAGTGCAGTTACCAGCCGTCAAATCACGTCCCCTAAATATGCTAGTGGAGAGAGAGCCACAGAGGTAGTTTTAAAGAAAATAAATAAATATATCATTACGCCTTTTACCCATTACTGGGTGTGGCACTCTACCTAAACAGATCTCGGTAAGTGATATATTTTTATGCGTGAAGTGCAGTTACCAGTCGCCAAATCACAGCCCCTAAAGATGTTAGTGGAAAGAGAGCCACAGGGGTAGTTTTAATGTGATGAAAATTGTTTGTCGGCTGTGGGAATCGAACCTTGGATCTCAAATCCACATGCCGATTCGATATCACTGAGTCACCTACCCTATAATGGGTTATTAATTTTTATATATTTATATTTTAATTGAACTAATGTCAGGTAAAATTATCGATTGTAAAATGGTTTTTTTTTTATGTGATTCCAGGCTATAATAATTGAAGAAAACAGTCTGCCATCAGATGCCCTCTGCACAGCTTTAATGCGATTACTGACCTGCGTCCTGACAAATGTTCCTGAAGACGTTCCTGCTCTTCGACTTCAAGACGTTGTTAGGTAAGTCTTTATTCTTTTATTCTATTTTGCATGTCGATAATTTCTTATTTAAAATGAAAAATGTTTAAGAGAATTATTAACATTAATATCACGATATGTTTCTACTTTTGAAAAACCGGGTTTCGAATTTCTAAATAATCAGTTAAACAGATTTTCAATTTTTTACAAAAATTTTTCAATTAAAATAAAATCAAATTCGTGCAATTCTATATAAAGCGAACTATTGTCTTTAACTTGCTTATAAATAGAGATATTTTAAATGTTTGAACCAATTAACATCATTAAAGTTATAAGATCTTATGTTTATTAATTATTTATGAAACTAGAAAATAAATAAATAAATACAGGGTGTTTCACAGCTTTATTGATGTTGCTTTTTAAAAACTTTTGAGTTGTTTTCCAATAATTGGGGTTCATTTCCAAACCCTATACTGTAATTGGGATTAAGTTCCTGTTGTACAGAGTAACATAAATAAATTAATTATACAGGGTGTTTCACAACTTAGAGCAAAAAATTAAAGGATATATTCTGTACGACGTGCTGATCATGAAACAAAAAGATTTTTTTTTTAAATCGCAAAACTATTTTCCATGTTTCCCAGTCCAAAATTTTTCGTTGCCACTGCCACTGGGTGGATGATTATGTTAAAGTTATTAATTAAATAAAATTCTATTATAAATAACTGCTAATAATTGAATTGTGTAATTATTCTTTCGTAGTTGATACCTACTTCATTGTTTGTGTTTAATAAGAAAGCGAATCCAGTGCAGTACTACAAAAAATGTTTTAGGTTAACAACCCTTAATTTTTCGAATTTTAAAAAAATTCTTTTTGTTTTATGATCAGCATGTCGTACACAATATATCCTTTAATTTTTTGTTCTAAGTTGTGAAACACCCTGTATATCATCACGCCTTTTACCCATTACTGTGTGTGGCACTCTGCCCTAAGCGTGAAGTGCGGTTACCAGCCGTCAAATCACGCCCCCCAAAGATATTAGTGGAAGGTGAGCCACAGGGGTAGATTTAAATTGGTGAAAATTGTTTGTCAGTTGTGAGGATCGAACCAGGGTTCTCAAAATCCACCACTGAGCCACCTACCCCATAAATAATAATAATTTATTAATATTTATAATTAAAATAGTTGCTGAACTTGTCTCCGTCTTACAGAACACAGATTACATCTTACCCAAAAATTAATTATCTTGAAATCCCCTCTGATTTTTCGCAATCTCGATAATGGAAAGACACACTAAACATAATCACAATAAACACGTTTTCTCGTCACAAGAAATCTCGATACACCGTGCAAATGTCTCGACAACGACGTTAGTCTTATGTCAAACAAAACATCGCGACGAGAAGTAGAAATTTAAATTAGGACTTGATCCTTCGAGGAAGATTTCCTATTAAAACTTGGTACGCGGAGATTATGAACTATTTATCTTGTAAGTCGGGTTTTAGAGGGCGCAGGAGAAGGCAGTCAGTTGTGGGAGGGTGCTATGAATGCGGGGGTGTGATGGAAAATTAAATATTGTTAGGAAAATTGATAGTTTAGTGATAGTATAAACAGGGTTCGATTCCTGTAGACGACAAATTATTATCACCACATTAAAAGTAACTAACATTTTTGGAGGCCGTAATTTGACGGCTGGTAACTGAACTTCATGCGCATAAATGTTTCACTTGTCTAATGGCAATGCGCGAAAAAGATATTAAATGTGCACTTATTTCAATACAAATAAAACAGAAACTTGTCATATTGACAGTTGACAGAACGAATTTATTTTCAGTACATATACGTTTTTTAATAATTTGAAGAATCGTAGAAAAAATTATGTGTGTATAATAAAATATCAAAATAAACACTTGTCTAAGTCTCACAAAATTCAGCCTCCTTTAGAGATCTTATTCTCTGCTGGCACAGTCCTTCGTCACCAGCTTCTTCACGTGAACTTTGTTCTAGGTGAAGAAGTGGGTTATACCATACTGATGAGCTCTAATAAGAGCGAAACGCGTCTATGGTTACTAACTGTGCTGGCCAGCCTCTGACGATGCCCTCATAAGGTGACTTGGAGGCTGAATTTTGTGAGACTTAGACAAGTGTTTATTTTGATATTTTATTATTAAACCTAGTTTCACCAAGTGAGCATTTAACAAAGAATCATTTTTCGCTCTTAATACACAAATAACTATTCTGACAGTGCCGTGGAAATAGCTATTTATGAAACTAGTAAGGAAATGAAGGTTATTACCTTACGCATGTGAAATTTGCAGAACGAGGCGTAGCCGAGTTATGTAATCACATAAGTAAGGTAATAACCTTCATTTCCTTACTAGTTTCATACAATATTTTTTCTACTTCCATTCTAATAAATATGAAAGAGCGTTTTTGAAATTATGAAATTTTGACATATTAATGACAATTATAAATTCAAAATATCTGATGTGGACACCACATGACTTCCTTGTACACGTATTAAACTATAGATATTTTTTAATTACACATATTTGACATTAAATCTTTTATATTTTGTTCTAATCCATAGCAAACTTAATTTACAAAAAAATCTAAAAATATATAATATTTAAATTTAGATATCTCGTTTATGCAAAAAGCTAATTTAAAAATTCTTAATGTGCTAGACGCAGAATTTAATTCTTTAAAACTTTTATTTGCAGCATTCATTTCTAAAATTAAAATAATACCATTTTTTTCAAGGAAAACTGTTAGCACCTTCATGTATTGAGCCACTTCCGGTTAGTCTATTTTAACCAAAATCTATTATGTTATTTCCATTGATATAGTAGTCTTATATACCAAATTTGGAGAGTTTTAAATTATATTTGAATATAGTTTTTCATGAAAATCTATTATAGGCTTCAAGTAAAGTACCACTTCCGGTAGTTGTATAATGACCAAAAAGGGAGGTGCACAACTAGATGTTATAACAGTCCTAAATATAAAGTTTCAATTTTCTACGGTTCACCGTTTTTGAGTTATGCGAGATACGTACGTACGTACATACGTACGTACAGACGGCATGACGAAATCAGTCAAAATGGATTCAGGGAGGGCCAAAACACCTATTTCCGTTGAAATCTGAGAACCGAAAATTTTCGCGATTACAATACTTCCTTTACTTCGTACAAGGAAGTAAAAATAACAGAATTACACATCAGAATTCGTCTACCAAAATATCTGTTGCTATGTTACCTCGATATTTCACTAGTTAAATAATGCAGTTCATTACCTAACACAAATAAGTGAAATAAAACGTCTATTTCCTAACGGAAGTAGAAAAAAATAATTTATTTTTATTTATAGTGTAGAATGTTGTTGTTAGTGCGAATATTTTCAAAATTTTCACCTGCAAATAGCAACAATCAAGCAACCCTTAAAAAAACAACTATCTACTACGTTATGTTGTTGTTTCACCCTCCATTGTTTCTCTGTAAGCACAGCCTACTTAAACGCTCCAACCAAAACACTTCATTCTGTTTGTTTTTACGAGTTTCGTTGTTTTGGTGTCCGAAATTCTTGGAATCGTCGACGTCTTTTCGCCAGATTCTTTCTTAATCGCTAAGATATCGCCTCGTGATGGTCCAGTGTCGGATGATTAGTTATTACTGGTGTTCTATCGGTCCAGAGGCATTAAAATGGAATGTGTTAAGTATTAGACGAGGCATTAGCGGTTTAACTTTTTTCTTGTTGGTATCTCGTTTGATTGGTTTTGGTATAGCGTGGTAGCAATTAAAATGGTTTGGTTTTATTGGGTAGGTCATTGGCGGCGGGTTTGGGGACAACAAATAGTTGCAATATTTTCAAAACCATTAAAGCATCATATACTTAGGTGGCTCAGTGGATCTTGAGAACCCTGGTTCGATCCCCACAGTCGACAAACAATTAAATCTACCCCCGTGGCTCCCCTTCCACTAATATCTTTGGGGACCGTGATTTGACGGCTAGTAACCGCACTTCACGCGAAGAAATATATTACTTACTGAAATCTGCTTAGGTAGAGTGCCACATCTAGTAATGGGTAAAAGGCGTGATGATATATTTATTTATGTATATGTAGTTTGACAGCGTGGTTAATTTTATTTAATTGAAATAAAAATCACTAGATGGCACTGACGTACCAAATTTGTAAAAAACAAATTTTTATATGGCAAAACAATGGAATGAAACGGCCATAATAAGCGTAGGTAGCGCAATCTAATAAAGTTAGATTCGCTAGATTATAAAATACTATGATGCTTGAAGCTTATGTACTAGTTAAAATGGCAAAGAATCATTTGATAGCTCAGTGGTATCGAGTGGATCTTGTGATCCTGGTTCGATCCCCACATCCGACAAACAATTTTCACCAATTTAAATTTACCCCTGTGGCTTCTCCTGCACTAACATCTTTGGATACCGCGATTTGACGACTGGTAACTGCACTTCACGCGAAGAAATATATTACTTACCGAAATCTGCTTAGGCAGAGTGCCACATCTAGTAATGGGTAAAAAGCGTGATGATATATTTATTTATTTATTTTATTATACTTTTTATTTAAATTATTTTCTCTACTTCCTTTATTGATATATCATTTACCGTACTGGTTTCCATGGCGCTAAATAACATCTTATTCATATGTTGAGCTTCGAATGTTTTAGTCACGGCTTGAGATATAATGCACGAGGCAAAGTTAGCTTCCTGCATTTGTTATTGTAACTTTACTTAACTTTGTAAATAATTCATAAAACTTTACATTTTTGTTGTTGTTTTAATTTGCGATCATAGAAAAAGTATAGTATGTGACTTGTTTTATAAATTTTTGATGATATAAAATAAATAATAAATATATCATCACGTCTTTTGTTCATTACTGGTTGTGGCACTCTGCCTAAGCAGATTTCGGTAAATGATATATTTGTTCGCGTGAAGTGCGGTTACCAGCCGTCAAATCACGGCTCTGAAAGATATTTGTGGAGGGGAAGCCACATGGGTAAATTTAAATTGGTGAAAATTGTTTGTCGGCTGTGGGGATCGAACCAGGGTTCTCAAGATCTACCACTGAGCCACCTACCCCAAACTAAAGAGACGTTTATAAAACTTGTTAATGGGTAAAAGGCGTGATGATATATTTATTATTATTTTTTAAATAAATTTTCAGTTGTTTTTTGTATTTCTTCTTCTTATTCCTATGGCACTACAGCCCAAATCGGGCCTGGGCCTACCGGACACACCGAGCCGCAGTTTTTACACTGCCGTACTACCGGTTTTCGTAGTCGAATGCTACATTATTTATGGCGTATAAGTGACTAGCTTATAGCGCCCGAGTGTGATAAATACATGTAACTGTATTTTATATTTTACGACAAATCACACATTGTCGACAGGCGGATTCGAACTGACGAACCTTGGTTCACGTGACGTCACAGTATGTTAAGAGATGTGCCTTAACACGCTCGGCCACCGCGCCACGGCTCTGAAAGATATTAGTGGAGGGGAAGCCACAGGGGTGGATTTAAATTGGTGAAAATTGTTTGTCGGCTGTGGGGATCGAACCAGAGTTCTCAAGATCCACAGGCCGACTCGATACCACTGAGCCACCTACTCCAAACTAAACAGACGGTTATAAAACTTGTTAATGGGTAAAAAGCGTGATGATATATTTATTATTATTTTTAAAATAAATTTTCAGTTGTTTTTTGTTCGTTTGTAATATTTTTTCCATAGTATTATAATAAAAGCAAGTGGTAGGAAACGAGTCGCCCATGGAAGGCTGCAAGTAGAGTGTATATTTTTTTTATTTGCTCATTGGTGGTTGCCGTATTTCGCTCTACCTCCGACTTTCCTAATTATATTTAACTGTAATCCCGCCCTGTCCGGCGCTACCCCTGTAAAATAAAATCACGAAAAACAAATGAAAAATGCATTCGACGAAACATTTCAATTAGAGCAAAAAACAAAACTGCGCGAAAGAACGTCTAATGTTTTTTAATGTATCAAGAAAGAAGAAGGCTGATTGGCTGGCCATCTGACGGCTTTAGACGTACTACATGCCGGTGCCGGGGTAATGGCGGAACTTCCGTCTGGGGGTGTAATTGAATTATACGATTTCCTGTGATATCAGCGCCAAATTAAGTGAATTACTCTGCGACTAATGACTCAAGCTTTTTAGAAAGAAACAGACATTGCAAAAATAAAAAGCTCAAAAAGAGCTTTACATGCTTAACACCAGTATTTATAATTATTATTATTTCAAAGAGAAAAATTAAGATGACCCCGGAATTTTAAAATTCAATTAATATCAGAGCGACTATCCGGAATTAGCGTAGTCTCAAATTTATTATTTATTTTTGAAGTTTATTCCCTACCCCACTGTAACTCGATTATTATTTTATTTTATTTTATTTTTGTTATTTAGCAGAGAATGATGAATGATGGATGATTCAAAGCAACTGAAAGTGTCTGTTAGTTATCGAACGGGAAAATGCATAATAATAATAATAATAATAATTAGTATGTTATTCATCAAGGGAGGGAAACAAGCGATTATTCCCGCGTGTGAAGTTGGCAAACCGAGACGTAAGCAAGGGCTGAAGGCTCGAGCTGAAGTTGAGGTTTGCAAACTTCACACAAGGGATAATCGCGCCCTACCGTGAAGCATATTATACTTTTCGTAACAAGTGCACAAAAATTACCGTCTTATCGGGACAAATGTCAAATATGGGTTGCGTAACTAGTTACCTAGGAAACGCCGCAAACAGCTAATAATCGTAGTCTCTAGGGAGAGAAACATTATGTTTTTCTCCCTAGGGGAGAAAAGTAGTGTTTCTCTCTCTAAAATTAGGGAATAAGAACGTGTTTCTTGTGCATGTTATACGAAAAATACTTTTTCTACGATTGCTATGAAAAGTTGACAATAAAGCTCTCATTTGTCATCGTACAGTTGACGTTTTTTTTTTATTTTATTAATCGATCCAACAGGATACAAGATCCCAATTACAGGACGATTATATAGAATACAAAAAATAAAAGAATGAGTTGTCACAAAAGAAATAGACAGAAATATAAGAAAATATACAAGTAACTTAAACAGAGAAATAATTAATTAATAAACGCTTAAATCTAGGTAAGGAATCGCCAAATATGTCAATGATACATGATATATTATTATATGCTACACATAGTTGTCTTATAGGGGATTTCAATTCATAATTAGTCCTAGCTCTTTTGCAATGAAATAGTGCTTTATTTCTTGAAGTGACCCGTGGAATATGAAATAATATTAGCTCAAGACTACATGCATCATCAATATTGTTATTAATTAATTTATATAAGTAGAGAGATGATTGTAAAGTTCTTCTGCTACTTAATGACATTAAGTTCACTTCAGGCAATAAATTAGAATAGTCTTGGTCCCAACTAGGATACTGTCCATGCAATTTAAAATAACAATATTTCATAAATTTATGCTGAATAGACTCAATTTTAGCTACGTATCGGTTATAAATTGGATTCCAAATTTGCAGACAATATTCTAGCTTAGAACGGACAAATGCGCAATATAAGCTTTTAAGTGTTCTTATTTTACAGAAAGACCGACAGTTTCTAATTACAAATCCGAGATTTTTGTAGGATGTTCTTACAGTAGTCTCAATGTGTACATTAAATGATAATTTTGTGTCAAATATAATCCCAAGATCCTTAAACTGAGTTACTCTCTCAAGCGAAATAGTTTCCATTTGGTATGCATAAGTGTAAACATATTTTTTAACTAAATAACTCATTATCTTGCATTTGCTGAAATTAAAGAATAATTTTGAATTATGAGACCATTTTAAAATATTGTAGATGTCGTTTTGTAACAGAATACAATCATTAATTGAGTTAATAGTTTTATAAATTTTTATGTCATCAGCATACAAAAGTATTTGAGAATGTTGAATGGAGTCCACCACATCGTTAATGAAAAGATTAAATAATAGGGGGCCTAAATTCGTACCTTGGGGCACACCAGAAGTAGCAATGAACGAGTTTGATTTAAAGTTATTAAAATACACAGTCATTTCACGATCTGTAAGGTAGGAATTGAAAAAATGAAGAAGATCGTCGCTGAAGTGAAAAAATTTGTCAAGTTTTTCCAGAAGTACACTGTGATTTACACTGTGGAACAATCGAAAAATATCTTTTTTGTGCGTCTCCAATGGGAACGCGCGAAAAAGACGTTAAATGCGCGCGTTTCCAATGGCAACGCGCAAAAAAGATATTAAATGCGCGCTTATTACATTAGTTACCAGGGATACAAACAAAACAGAAACTTGTCATATTGACAGTTGACAGAACAAATTTATTCTTAGTACGCATACGTTTTTTAATAATTTGAAGATGCAATCGTAGAAAAAAATATGTGTGTATCACGAGCGTAAAGAATCTTTCTTCCTCTTACACTATTGCAGCGCGAGCCGAAGGCTTTTAATAACGACGAGAGAAAAATTACCGTGTTCGAGTAACAAATAATCATTTGACGCTCTTAATACACAAATAACTAATTTATTTTTGAAGTTTATTCCCTCCCCGACTGTACCTCGATCACTACTTTATTTAATTTAATTTAGTTATGTTAAACTACTGCAGATTTTCGTAATCGGATGCTACATTATTTTAAGGCGAATAAGTGACTAGCTTATAGCGCTCGAGTGTGATAAATACATGTAACTGTATTTTATATTTTACAACAAATCACACATTGTCGACAGGCGGATTCGAACCTCGGTTCGGGTGCCGTCACAACTCGTACAGCAGAAACTTAATCACCGAATCGTAGTGTGCTAGTTTTTATTATTTTAGCAGATAATGATGAATTGTAGATGATTTAAAGCATCTGAAAGTGTCTGTTAGTTTTTTAACGGGAAAATGCATAAGTTGAGCAACAATTTTTGTTGTTAGTGTGCTGCTAGCTAAACTATCAGTCCCTAAGTGTAGCATTTCGCCGATTACTAATCTAATTTCTGCGCTAGCGACGCCACATATCCGCGTCGAATTAGCTCCAATGCCAACAGCGACGCCGACGTTGAAATGGAGGCAGAAGCCCATGTGCGCTGGTGTCTTTGTCTACGTTCGAACTCGCATGACATATTTTTTGATAATCGAATTTTGTTCGCAATCCTGTCAAGCAGCGATGAGCAGCAGGAAGATCAGGATGCGTGTTTCGAAACTCTACTTTGTCCCACAAAATAATAACATATATTACGAGACTTGTCGGAGCAGGTCGAGAATGCTTTTATTTAAGAAAGTAAAAATAGCTTTGTCACATGAAAATATGGTTTTATTGAGAAAAATATGTCAGAACTATGTAAATAACAACGATAACAATTATATCAATATCTATGACGATATTCTAACAAGGCCAACTGCTACACATAGAAAATAACCTAATGCAAAAAATGTCAATGGTTATTGTAGCTTTTTTCTTTTTAAGAATTTGTTTAATCCAAATATTATTTTATCGATTAAGGAGTACTTTTAGTCCTCGGTTGAAGGTAAAATAACGATTACTTAGCAGCCACAGCAAACATTCATAATGTATTGAAAAGTTCCACTTTTCATACAAATATTGTAACCAAAAACGTCACGTTTTGACACAATCGAATAATAGTTATTTTTGTATGAAGTGCGTGAAATGAGTGTTTTTTGTTGCGCGTGAGAATGTTACTTTTAGTCGAGATAAAAAAGTCATTCGAACGCGCTAAAAAACAAAAAATTTCGCCCACGAAATACAAACAACATTTCTTCTATAACAGGCTAAAAGAATAATACAATAATTGTTGATATATTGAAGTAAATAAATAAATAATTTGGAAGCGTGCACGAAATACTCGTTTTACGCACTAGGATGTAAAACAATGCGTTGTCATGGTAATTTAAATGATGAAAAATAACGTACTTCGTGTATTAATATTAGTGAAAAAAATTGAACATTTTTTAATAGTTCTAGAAAAATAAGTTTTATTGCATGCTGTGCAAAAATGAATCACTTTTGCACAATAAATGTATAAAATAGTTATTTGTGCCTTAAGAGCGTAAAGTGATTCTTTGTTACTTGAGCCTTCGGCTCGCGCTGCAATAGTGTACTTTACGCTCGTGATACATACATAATTTTTTCTACGAGTGCATCTTAAAATTATTTAAAACCGTATAGGTACTGAAAATAAATTCGTTCTGTCAACTGCAATAGTGTAAGAGAAAGAAAGACACTTGACGCTCGTGATACACACATAATTTTTTCTACGATTGCATCTTAAAATTATTAAAAAACGTATACGTACTGAAAATAAATTTGTTTTGTTAACAGTCAATATGACAAGTTTCTGTTTTGTTTGTATCCCTGGTAACTATTGAAATAAGCGCGCATTTTATATTTTTCTCGTGCGTTGCCATTGGAGACGCACAAAAAAGATATTTTTCGATTGTTCCACAGAAAACGTCAACTTTACGGGTGACAAATGAAAGCATAATTGTCATAGCAATCGTAGAAAAAAAATTGGTTTTTATTAAACTTCCGAATGTTTTAAATTTGTCAGTTAGATTTTATATCAACGCATCCTGGCCGCCGTTAGGCCAATTCTTCTATCAAGTAACGTTTGGCCTCGTCCGGTAATTGTGATTTATGTGAGTGACGCCTAATCTAATTCATAGAGCGTCCCGACGCCACTGTATACCAGTGTCGTTCGTCACACGGATACTAGTCTGCATTGTCTGCGGTTACAAGACAACTAGCCAAATTGCAAATCTAAGCTGAATTTATGAATTGTTTGTTAAGTTGAAGTTGCGCAAGTACTTTCGAAACCTTTTACCGAATTCTGAATACGGTAACATTTTCAATTTGAAAATAAACGCAGTCACATTCGAAATGAATGTTTCACGGTCAAATATACTCACGATATTAATTAATCATTTTAGAATAGTAGGTGGCTCAGTGGTATCGAGTCGACCTGTGGATCTTGAGAACCCTGGTTTGATCTCCACAGCCGACAAACAATTAAATCTACCCATGTGGCTCCCTCTCCACTAACATCTTTGGAGGCCGTGATTTGTCGGCTGGTAACCGCACTTCATGCGAAGAAGTATATAATTTACAGAGATCTGCTTCGACTGAGTGCTACACCCAGTAATGGGTAAAAGGCGTGATGATATATTTATTTATTTTATTTTGTGTATTGAAATGAACGAAAATAGCTTTTTTCATGTGGTTTTATTATTGCGCTATTTCTGGCCGAAAAACATTTTATAATCTTAAAACTGGGCGATAATGATAATTACGTCACAAAATAAGACAAATAAGCGTGGGGTCATAGTGACAAACTTCATGTCTGTGAGTATAGTTTGTTTGTTCAACAAATAAAATGACATTGAAGGGAGGTGCATTGGCGACAAAAAGTCTTGTGTGTTTCTAAGCCGAAAGGTCTATTTGAACCCGTTTAAAATTGGCTACTAATTAAAATAGAGCTTGTTCTGACCCTAGGGACGTAATGTACTATTATGGTTTCTAATTTATAAATAAAATAATAAATATATCATCACGCCATTTTATCCTTACTAGGTGTGGCACTCTACCAGAGCAGATCTCTGTAAGTGATATATTTCTTCACGTGAAATGTGGTTACCAGCCGTTAATTCACGGCCTCCAAAGATGTTAGTGGAGGGAGAGCCACAAGGGTAGATTTTATAAAAATAAATAAATAAATATATCATCACGCCTTTTATCCATTACTGAGTGTGGCACTCCACCGGAGCAGATGTATGTAAGTAAAATATTTCTTCACGTGAAGTGTGGTTACCAACCGTTAATTCATAGCCCCCAAAGCTGTTAGTGGAGGGGAAGCCACGAGGGTAGATTTTATAAAAATAAATAAATAAATGTATCATCACGCCTTTTACCCATTACTAGGTGTAAGCAGATCTCGATAAGTGATATATTTCTTCTCGTGAAGTGCGGTTACAAGCCGTCAAATCACGGCCCTCAAAGATGTTAGTGGAGAAAGAGCCACAGGGGTAGATTTTAATTTGGTGAAAATTGTTTGTCGGCTGTGGGGATTGAACCAGGGTTCTTAAAACTCGATACCACTGAGTTACCTACCCGAATTTAAACAGAAGAAAATAAAATTTGAAAGGAACATTGTTAATGCTGTCTTTCCGGAATACTAAAATTTTGTTTTAAAGAAACTAAATATTTCTATATTAATTTATATAGGTATATAATGTATGGAGCGACAAAAATAATAAATCTGTCTCTGATTATATCATCCATTTATTTTTAAGAACTCTAGGTCTCTAATATTTTCCATATATATTTATATAAATATATCATCACGCCTTTTTACCTATTACTGGATGTGGCACTCTGCCGTAGCAAATCTTGATGGAGGTGCAGTTACCAGCCGTCCAATCACAGCCCCCAAAGATGTTAATGAAGGGAGGGGTGGGGCACAAGGGGAGTTTGAATGTGGTGAAAATTGTTGTGGAAATCAAACTCGTGTTTTTAAACACACCATACTGTACGCAGTTTTGTATTTCCACCTTCAAAGTCTGATCCGTTACCAAGGAGCTATTCACCTTATGTTCGAGGTTCTTCATGTCTCCGTCGCATCTTATAAAGTCACCGACTTCTTTGTTCTCACGGCGGGACCATCATAACCATCTCTTCTTCTTGTAACGGAATCCGCCGGCTTCAATATCCAAGTGGTAGTGGTAGTGGCGGTGGCGGTGGTGGTAGCGGCAACCCCCAGTAACTCGAGAGTTGTGCAAACGACAACCGTCACCGTCGACTAACAGCACCGGGCTCATAACAAACAAATTCTACCCTGTACAAACGAACCACCCTCTGTGTAGTCGGCCACACTGGATGACACGATGCTAAGGTTTCTTATGAAGATGACATACTTAGGGGATGGGGTGTGGGTAGACCAGTGGCACGCAATATGTTACATATCCTAATTTTTCACTATCTCTCTCGCACATCTATTCAGTTTCTACTATTCATGTCTTCTGTCTTCATCTAACTGATAGTTAATTTTGTGGTTATTGTTATGTTTATGTCCTTATATATACATAATTGATATCTATTTTTTAAATAAATATTCTCTCTATTAGTTATTAGCGATTTTTGATTTTTTTAAAGCTCAACTTTGAGACGCCATAACTCAAAAACTAAAAGAGATATTGAAATGCGGTTTGAACGAGTGTATTTCTCGTGCGCTACTTGACTTGTACCGGTATTTTGAAAATTTTGAAAATTATAAAAAAAAAATCGAAATTTTCTTTTGTCGATATTTCAAAAAGTTGAAAAGAAAATGGAAATCTGAAAACACCAGTGAATTCCTCGCGTGAAAATACATAGGTATGCAAATTTTCAATAGAAAATTCGAACGGATACATTTTTTATTACAAAAAATCGAAAATGGCCGTTTTTTAAAAATTTCTTAAGGGGTTAACTTAAGATTTTTACGATTTTTGGCCATTTTTCGTTTTTTTTGTAATAAAAAATTTATCCGTGCGAATTTTGTTGCAAAAATTTGCATACATATGTATTTTTACGAGAGAAATTCACTGGTGTTTTCAGATTTCCTTTATCTTTTCAAGTTTTTGAAGAAAAATTTTGAAAAAAATTGAAAAATTTTCAATATTTTCAAAATACCTGTACAAGTCAAGTAGCGCACGAGAAATACACTCGTTCAAACCGCATTTCAATATCTCCTTTAATTTTTGAGTTATGGGCTTTTAAAGTTAAGCTTAAAAAAAAGTCAAAAATCGCTGTAACTCAAAAACTAAAAAAGATATGAAGATGCGCTTTGCGCCATTCGATTTCTCGTGATCTGAATTATATAGAACCACGTTTTAATAATTTTCTATTTTTTAACTGGTTCGAGCTCTTAAACGAAGAATTTGCGAACAAACCTCTACACAAAAGAACTTTTGGATTGTTTAGGTTCTAAATTTATACCTAACGTTTAGTTAATGTAATTTAAAGTAATTCAAATTCATTTAATTTCTTTAAACTTAAAATGTTTCTTTTAGACAGGGTTCGTAAATATCATGATATTTATAATAAATATCAAAATATCTGATATATAGGATATATATCAGATAAATATCACTTTTTGGATATTTATTTTTTAATTTTAGTTTTTGTACACATTTAGAAAAACTGAAAAATTCGAAAAATTTCACTTTTCGGGAGGCTATATCTCAAAAACTAAACAAGATATGAAAATGCGCTCAACGGCGTTGAATTCCCCGTGTCCGAATTGACTTATAAGCAAATTGTCACACAATTTTAAGCAATTTAATATTTTTAATTATTTCCTAAGGGGTACCCCTTTGGTTTTTTCAGATTTTAATTCAATTTTACCAAAAATCCTTAATCGTAGGATTATTAAAACGAAAATTTACATACATATGTATTTTGACCCACTGAATCCAGTGGTGCAATCTACAAATGCATATGACTTCTGGTTTTCGAGAAAATGTTAAAAAACCGCCTTTTGCGATTTTTTGGCGGAATATTGAAAAAAAATAAAAATCGCTGAAACTATGTTTATAAGTTAACTGAAGCACGAGAAAATTAATGCCGTTGAGCGCGTTTTCATATCACATTTAGTTTTCGAGATATAGCCTCGTAAAAGTAGAAAAACTGAAAAATTCGAAAAATTTCACTTTTTCGGAGGCTATATCTCAAAAACTAAACAAGATATGGAAATGCGCTCAACGGCGTTGAATTCCCCGTGTCCGAATTGACTTATAAGCAAATTTTCACACAATTTTAAGCAATTTAATATTTTTAATTATTTCCTAAGGGGTACCCCTTTGGTTTTTTCAGATTTTAATTCAATTTTACCAAAAATCCTTAATCGTAGGATTATTAAAACGAAAATTTACATACATATGTATTTTGACCCACTGAATCCAGTGGTGCAATCTACAAATGCATATGACTTCTGGTTTTCGAGAAAATGTTAAAAAACCGCTTTTTGCGATTTTTTTGGCGGAAAATTGAAAAAAAATAAAAATCGCTGAAACTATGTTTATAAGTTAACTGAAGCACGAGAAAATTAATGCCGTTGAGCGCGTTTTCATATCACATTTAGTTTTCGAGATATAGCCTCGTAAAAGTAGAAAAACTGAAAAATTCGAAAAATTTCACTTTTTCGGAGGCTATATCTCAAATACTAAACAAGATATGGAAATGCGCTCAACGGCGTTGAATTCCCCGTGTCCGAATTGACTTATAAGCAAATTTTCACACAATTTTAAGCAATTTAATATTTTTAATTATTTCCTAAGGGGTACCCCTTTGGTTTTTTCAGATTTTAATTCAATTTTACCAAAAATCCTTAATCGTAGGATTATTAAAACGAAAATTTACATACATATGTATTTTGACCCACTGAATCCAGTGGTGCAATCTACAAATGCATATGACTTCTGGTTTTCGAGAAAATGTTAAAAAACCGCTTTTTGCGATTTTTTGGCGGAAAATTGAAAAAAAAATAAAAATCGCTGAAACTATGTTTATAAGTTAACTGAAGCACGAGAAAATTAATGCCGTTGAGCGCGTTTTCATATCACATTTAGTTTTTGAGATATAGCCTCGGAAAAGTAGAAAAACTGAAAAATTCGAAAAATTTCACTTCTCCGGAGGCTATATCTCAAAAACTATTTGATATTTTTATATAATGGATATATATCATTGCAAAAATATGACGATATATATCAAAATAAATATCATGATATATATCGATCGATATATATCTTCGAACCCTGCTTTTAGACTATAGACTATTACACTAGCGAATGGATGAATGTTTGTTGTGTGTTGATGGATTTTGGCTGTGAGAATAGAAAGAGTTTGTATGGAGGAAGTGTTAATGTGGTCGAATCGAGTATCGTGTGTCAGGATGAGAATGTTGACGGGCTCATGCTACCCCATTTAATGGGATATAGCGTGATGTTATGTATGTATGTATGTATGTACTATTACACTTCAATGCATTGCTGAAAATATTATTTTCCCTATGTTTACTTTTAAAATAAACGCTCTAATGAATTGCTGTCAAACTTTGTAACTGTAACTATGATAATGATATATCCCTATGTTTACTGATAAGAAAAACTAATTAGGTCGTTCTAACTTATAATGGAATCCGAAAGTCTCAGACGCAGTTGTATTTTTCTTATAAATCAGTAAAGTTTTAGTCTTCAAACTCTGTCTCGTGAAGCGAGAGCGTTGGCACAATGCAACAACTGCGTTTTTAACTATAATTATGCGTCATTATTATCACTAAAGCCCGGATATTTAGGCACTTAAAAACCTCTAAATAAGCAGGCATATAGGCCGGTAATTACTCTAAAATATGCGGGATTTTAGGCAGCCTAAATATAAATAGTTTCTTTAATAAAAATTATAAACTAATTGTTTTTCTAATATTGGTTACTCGTACTTTTCATTAGAAAAAAATATTCATTTTAAACAAAAATTAACGCAATCTAAAAAAAATATTTAGGGTTCTCATTTCATTAACTATTATATAAATTCAAATTATGTAGTATACTTTGATTCACAAAATATTACGAGCAACTGCTGATTGGAATTTTCGGAAAGGGACTGTCTTCGGTCAGTCAGAACTTGCTTGTAAGCTGAAAACTTCGTTAGACAACACAAAATGTGACACGGGCGTTCTTATATTTAGCCATATCGTCTAAAGTTACCTCAGCTTCATTCATTAATGGCAAAGGACTATTGAATTGCCACATACAATTTTGACTAAAACTTGATTAAAGACAAAATAAGTACTTTAAATATTATAGGTTAAGATGGAACACTTTGCCGAGTGTTGAATTATTCAACGAAATAGATGATAGAAGGTGTTGATAAGCCTTGTCTGCTCAATAAAACTTGAAATAAGCAACAAAAATAGGCAAAATAGGCTGTATAAGGTAAAATAGACACAAAAACCAAAATATAGGAAAAATAGGCTCTAAGGCACGAAAAAAAAACTTTCTATTACACATAAACATATTATCTATGTCTAGAAAAACGAAATTGCCTGAAGTATATTAAAATTTGAATCTAGGCAATTGCCTAAAAATCCGGGCTTTAATTATCACCTATCACAAGATCTGTTAGGAAAAGAATAGCGTGATTGAAACAGCATTATTTCATCAAGTAACATTTCAATCAGAACCAATGCCATCATCCCCTAAGTCTCCGCGCGCAGTTCCACGTCTGCATATGGCAGGCAACGCACTTGTGCCCTGGTGCAGGCAGCACTTCACATCACAGCAAGCCTTGAGTGTTTGCATTGATACAGTGTGGATATCGGATATCGTCTCATGGGAGTTGCGTGCCCTTCTGTCCGGGCTGCACGCACGCCTATGACTGTCCCAGTGGACCGAAGGGATTATTTTGTTGTGCTTTGTAGGATTATTGATATTTGGGATGTGGTTTTTCATTAGGTGATTAAGGGATGATAAAGGGAATACATAAGGATTTCTTACCGTCATTTGTTGTTGGTTGATTTTAACTATGATGATATATATTTATACAGGGTGTTTCACAACTTAGAGCAAAAAATTAAAGGTTATATTCTGTACGACGTGCTGATCATGAAACAAAAACAATTTTTTTAAATTCGAAAAATTAAGGGTTGTTAACCTAAAACATTTAGCAAGAGCGCTAACCATCCAACTACAACAATATCTATCTTATTATTTAATAATTATTTGTTCTTCGTAATAAAAATCAGAACAGTCACATTTATTACAAAAGAACGTTTATTCCAGGGTTGGACTATATTTTAAGTCGCAAAATTTAGTGTACCTCTCACACTACAATGTTTAGGGACCGTCAGACCTTACTAGTACTATACAGGGTGTTTCACAACTTAGAGCAAAAAATTAAAGGTTATATTCTGTACGACGTGCTGATCATGAAACAAAGAATTTTTTTTAAAGTCGAAAAATTAAGGGTTGTTAACCTAAAACATTTTTTGTAGTACTGCACTAAATTCGCTTTTCTATTAAACTCAAACAATGAAGTATGTATCAACTACGAAAGAATAATTACACAATTCAATTATTAGCAGTTATTTATAATATAATTTTATTTAATTAATAACTTTAACATAATCATCCACCCAGTGGCAGTGGCAACAAAAAATTTTGGACTGGGAAACATGGAAAATAGTTTTGCGATTAAAAAAAAAATTCTTTTTGTTTCATGATCAGCGCGTCGTACAGAATATACCCTTTAATTTTTTGCTCTAAGTTGTGAAACACCTGTATAGTATCAAAATTATAGTCCATATTATAATAGTATATTAAAGAACGAGTTTTATTAGACATGTTCTTTTCGCACGCGTGCAAATTAAAAAAAAAACCGCAGGCGAATTTTCTAAACTTAGACGCGTGCAATAAAAGTCTTATAATAGTTATTTGTGTATTACGAGCGTAAAGTGATTCTTTGTTACTCAAATATGGGGTAGGTGTCTCAGTGGTATCGAGTCGGCCTGTGGATCTTGAGAACCCTAGTTCGATCCCCACAGCCGACAAACAATTTTCACCAATTTAAAAAATCTATCCCTGTGGCTCCTCCACCACTAATATCTTTGGAGGCCGTGATTTGACGGCTGGTAACGGCACTTCACGCGAAAATATATATCACGTACCGAGATCTGCTTAGGCAGAGTGCCAGACCCAGTGATGGGTAAAAGGCGTGATGATATATTTATTTTTATTTTTTTAAATATCCTCGTACAATTTTAAGTAGTGTACTACTCGTATAAAATAAAATAAATAAATACATATATCAACACGTCTTTTACCCATTACTGGGTGTGGCACTCTGCCGAAGCAAATTTAGGTAAGTGATATATTTCTTTGCGTGAAGTGCGGTTACCAGCCGTCAAATCACTAGTGGAGGTAAATTTAATTGTTTGTCGGCTGTGGGAATCGAACCAAGGTTCTCAAGATCCACTGAACCACCTAACTCATAGTAGTGTACTATGTATATTGTATTTCCTACCCCAGCAGGTACAATAAGTGAAAATTCACCGGGTCATATTGAATAAATCGGTATTAATATTGATTGTAAGCATATGTACCTCGCTGGTTCATTTCAACAAATATCTAGCTCCATTTGAATATTTAACAAATTCAACATGCAATATAATATTCCATCTATATGATGATGACCACCCCTCTAGCCTTTCCTTCCCCTATACCAAGCGAGCGGACAACGCGTTTCAATATTTTATTAGCTGGAAGGGGAGGAAAGAATTCAACGTCCGCTAAAATGCTCTGTATAGAAAAATTCATCTTGATTTACTACGATTTCATACGCTCGACGTGTATTTAAATGCGACGTAAATTCAATGATTGATTTATTGAAATATTTGTTGCGTTATTAGGTCACATATGGAGGGTTCATATTTTTTTATTTATTACTACAAGAAATTAACCCCAGTTACAGTATGAACATATGTAATTACAGATTAACCCCAATCAGGAATGGGCAAAATATATTTATTTATTTATGTTACGCTGTACAACAGGAACTTAATCCCAATTACAGTACAGGGTCCGCACTCACCAAGCCATAGTGTAGTAGTTTATATAATTTTTAGCTTGAGTGAGATTCGAATTCGGGATCTCCGGATTCGAATTCCGTATCGCTATCCACACCACCGTACTGATGTTGATGCTAGTGTGTACAACAGGAACTTAATCCCAATTACAGTACAGGGTCCGCACTCACCAAGCCGCAGTGTAGTAGTTTATATAATTTTTAGCTTGAGTGAGATTCGAACTCGGGATCTCCGGATTCGAATTCCGTATCGCTATCCACACCACCGTACTGATGTTGATGCTAGTGTGTACAACAGGAACTTAATCCCAATTACAGTACAGGGTCCGCGCTCACCAAGCCATAGTGTAGTAGTTTATATAATTTTAGCTTGATTGATATTCGAATGCCGTAATGCTAACCACATCACTCTGCCTACATATTTTGAGCCTAAAGCCAATGGCAACGCGCGAAAAAGATTATTTCAATAGTTACCAGGGATACAAACAAAACAGAAACTTGTCATATTGACAGTTAACAAAACGAATTTAGTTTTAGACGTATACCTACGTTTTTTAAAAACTTTAAGATGCAATCGTAGAAAAAATTATGTGTGTATCACGAGCGTAAAGTGTCTTTGTTGCTCTTACACTTTTGCAGCTCTCGCCTTCGGCTCGCACTGCAATTACCGTGTTCGAGTAACAAAAAATCACTTTACGCTCTTAATACACAAATAACTATTTTATGACATGTTCAGAAAACTCAAATTTCTTCTCGTGAAATAATGAGGAATAGTATATTGTAATACTAGTGAGGAAAGGGTTTAATTGCAAAACAAACACGAACGATAACGATTGTTTTGTGTGTTACATACACTATATTTTTCAACATTACATATGATATTTACATTTTCATGTTTGCGATACAAGAAATTTAATAATTATTTTATATAAATCAAACGAGTTGTATTTGCAAATACACATCCTTGGTCACCATGTCAAATGACATTTCCCTCACTCAATTTATCTGTGATAGTAACCGTTTCCCTCACTAGTGAGGAAAGTTTTTTACTTTTATTACTAGTGAGGGAAACAACTGAATTGAGTGAGGGAAATGTTATTTTCACAAGTAATGTTGAAAAAAGTTATTGTTTTTATCTGTCATTGTTGTGATAGTACTTTCATTACTAGTAAAGGAAATGATTACTATTACAACTAAATTATCATTTTCACAAGTAATGTTAAAAAAAATATTTTTTTTCCACGACAGTACGAAAAGTACTTATTTTCTGCACTTATTTGCGTGCGAAAAATAGTCAAGTGTCAAATAAATGATGTTATAGTTTTCGGTTGTCACAAATAACAAAAAATGACAGTGAGACAATGAATCCGCAATAACCTTGTTATTTGAGAAAATTATCAAAAAAATAAATAATTAACAACAAAGACAAAATTAATTGTCAACCAACACTTGGTGAAACTAGGTTTAATAAAAAGTATAAAATAAACACTTGGCTCAGTTTCACAAAATTCAGCCTCCAAGTCACCTTATGAGGGCATCGTCAGAGGCTGGCCAGCACAATTAGTAACCATAGACGCGTTTCGCTCTTATTAGAGCTCATCAGTATTGAATTTTATGAAACTGAGCCAAGTGTTTATTTGATATTTTTTATTAAACCTTGTTTCACCAAGTGTTGGATGACAATTAATTTTGTCTTTGTTGTTATTTAAATTGCTATTGCGTAGCTCTTCTTTTTTTCGGTAGATGGCATGACCTGTTCCACAAAACTTCTCATGTCATCTTACTTGTTTGTTAGAGATCTTATTCTCTGCTGGCACAGTTCTTCGTCACCAGCTTCTTCACGTGAACTTTGTTCTAGGTGAAGAAGTGAGTTATACCATACTGATGAGCTCTAATAAGAGCGAAACGCGTCTATGGTTACTAACTGTGCTGGCCAGCCTCTGATGATGCCCTCATAAGGTGACTTGCAGGCTGAATTTTGTGAGACTTAGCCAAGTGTTTTTTTTATACTTTTTATTAAATAAATAATTTCTTGTAGTATAAAGTTCAATTATTCCTCATTCGAAATTCAACAAACCTTCAATTATTCTCATCCATTTACTTACCCTTCATTCATGTAATTTATAAAATTCAATTTTCAAACCAGTCTTAATAATTTAATCAAACTAAAAACTATCCCTTGCCAACCTACCCATAAAAATCCCTACATGCAAATGAATCGAATCGCACAATATGCCAATACATGCATTACCCCTGCGACATTTCTAATTCGTATTAAAGACTTTATTTTAAATTCAACAGCGGCCAATTCACCATGTGGGGTTGTACCGAATGGGGCGTAGTCCTGATACAGTTGTTATTTATAGGTGGCAGCACGGAATGCCCTCTGCGATTATGCAAATATGTTAATGAATTATTTGTGGACCAATTGTTTCTGATATGAGGTTGCTGATGATGCAGTGATAATGGGGGATGATTAAACAATATTTAGGGGTTGGATATTAATTGGTATTACCAGAATTTTGTAAAATTTACGCGATAAACTACATTTACAATTAATTGTAGTATAAGTGAATTATAGGGTAGGTGGCTCAGTGGTATCGAGTCGGCTTGTGGATCTTGAGAACCCTGGTTCGATCCCCACAGCCGACAAACAATTTTTACCAAATTAAATCTAGTCCTAAGGCTCCTCTTCTACTAACATCTTTGGGTGCCGTGATTTGACGGCTGGTAACTGCACTTCACCCAAAGAAATATTTCACTTACCGAGATTTGTTACGGCAAAGTGCTACAACCAGTAATGGGTAAAAGGCGTGATGATATATTTATTTATATAGTGAATTAACGAGAAATTATATTTGTAAAGAAATTTTTTCACCCTCACTCAATTTAGTTGTGATAATAACCGTTTACCTGACTAGTGATGAAAGTAAATAACGGTTACTATCGTAACTAAATTGAGTGAGGGAAATGTCATTTGACATGGTGACCAAGGAAACGTGATGTGCATTTGCAAATACAACTCCTTTGATTTATATCAAATAATTATTTAATTTCTTTTATCAAATTCTGTAAAAAATTAATTTTCATGTTTAATGTTGAAAAAAAAATAGTATGTAACACACGTGGAAAAGGGCCATTGCAAAACGCTGGCGGTCGTGCTCAAATTTTCGTACTCGTTTTGCAATTAAACCCTTTCCTCACTAGTATTACAATATCAACGAATTTAAATTCATGTCAAAATATTATCTGACAATTATTATATTACGAGTTATATTTTACTCTTCGACAATTTGCCATTTTTACTTCCTTGTACGAAGTAAAGGAAGTATTGTAATCGCGAAAATTTTCGGTTCTCAGATTTCAACGGAAATAGGTATTTTGGCCCTCCCTGAATCCATTTTGATTAATTTCGTCATGCCGTCTGTACGTACGTATGTATCTCGCGTAACTCAAAAACGGTAAGCCGTAGAAAATTGAAACTTTATATTTAGGACTGTTATAACATCTAGTTGTGCACCTCCCTTTTTGGTCATTATACAACTACCGGAAGTGCTACTTTACTTGAAGCTGCTAACAGTTTTCCTTGAAAAAAATGGTATTATTTTAATTTTTAATTAAGAATTTTTAAATTAGTTTTTTGCATAAACGAGATATCTAATTTGAAATATTATATATTTTTTTATTTAAAAAAAAAATTAAGTTTGCTATGGATTAGAACAAAAAATAAAAGAGTTAATATCAATAATGTGCAACTAAAAAAATATCTATAGTTTAATACGCGTACAAGGAAGTCCTGTGGTGTCCACATCAGATTTTTTTTGCTAGTAGCCAAGGAGATTTAATTACTGTGAAAAATTGTCAATGATTAATTTCACGAAAATTATCAATATAGCTTTCATTTCATTAATTCATTTGAAACAAATTTGTTATTCTTTTGGTACGTGATAAATTCTTAATTGTATAAAACTGTGCTTATTGGTTGAACTTTCAAATGTTCTAATTATTGATGTAAACATTAATTATAATTGCTAGTTGTAATTGCTAATTGGGTAGCTGTGAATCCAGCTTAAACAAATAATCAAGTAGTAGATTTCATTTTAAAATCCGATTACTCTTCCATTCTTTCATCAATCCTCCTCATCTCAAATGTCACCTGTGTCGTTGTGTTCTTCCACCCAATGTTTACAAACAATCCGCTCTCCTACCCCGTCCCCCGCTGTAGGTGGGGGGTGCAGGACACACAGACACTCAGCACAGATACACACATCCCAAAGTAACTCAATTGAATGCTCATAATACTTATAAAGCCCTTGTAACTTCATCACATGGTAATTCGGTAACGCTTCTAGTTCAAGCTAACATCCAGGGGGGCGCGTTTGGGAACCATTGTCTAGTTGGGAGTTATCTGTTTATATGTGCGAGGTTTGTATCTCACAGTACAGGGCAGTACTCGAAATAGTTCGGTTATAGTGTAGGAAAACTGTCATTTTAAATGGACAGATTTCATTTGTATTTCTAAGATAGCTTGGTAACAAATGACGAAAATAATTTACTAATTCTTCTTCTGATGGCACTACAGCCCCAATTGGGCCTGGGCCTACCGGACACACCGAGCCGCAGTTTTTACACTGCCGTACTGCCGGTTTTAAGAGTTGTGCCTTAACACGCTCAGCCACCACGCCTGTAATTTACTAATTATATTACAGAAAAATTAAATCCTGGTTAGATCTCCACAGCCGACAAACAATTTTCTCCAATTATGGCTCCCCCTCCACTAACATCTTTGGGAGCCGTGATTTGACGGCTGGTAACCGCACTTCACGCGAACAAATATATCACTTACCGAAATCTGCTTAGGCAGAGTGCCACACGCAGTAATCGGTAAAAGGCGTGATGATATATTATTTATTTATATTTATATTTAAATAAATATATCATGACGCCTTTTATCTATTGCTGGGTGTGGCAGATCTCGGTACGTGTTATATTTATGCGCGTGAAGTGCGGTTACCAGCCGTAAAATCACGGCCCTCATAGATGTTAGTGAACGGGGAGAAACAGGGGTAATTTTAATGTAGTAAAAAATTATTTGTCGACTGTGGGAATCAAACCCAGGTTCTCAAATCCACAAGCCGACTCGATACTACTGTGCCACCTATTCAAATAATTGGAATAATTTGTTAAATGAAGTAATTAATTATATTTGCACAGAAGTATGCTTAAAGGTTAATTGTTTATTGTCTAATGATTCGAACTTGAAAATGAGTGTATAATAATAAAATACATGAAGCTATCAACAGTTATCGATAAAATATAAATTAATGAAAGGCACATGAAAGAATCAGTACCTAACGAACACTGAATAATTTATTAAAAATTATTATTAGAATTATGTTCACCGTTTTCAAAGTGATGAATAAAATATTATCCACTTGCAAACAATTCCCTTTCTTATTTATATGTCTATATAATATAAAACTTAGATCTGCAATTGCAGAACTGTTATATGTATTTAGAAATATGGGTAAAGGGTGTCATGATATTATTTATTATTTAATAGCTGCACGGTAATGCATCAAACACGAGTTCCAACTGATTTTTAAACCTACAATTTATTCCTGCGGCTCCTCCACCAATTTGTTTGGTGGTTATGATTTTGATGATTGTAATCGAATTTTGCGCGCAAAAATATATCATCTGCTTTAGCAAAAATGGGTAAAATGGCGTCAGGTCATGTTATATACTTTTATATACTTAATAAAATATTTTGGCAAAATTCAATAATAGGTATTTGTGTAATTTCTGTTAAAAATGTGACGATTTTTTCTACAATAGAACTTTAACTAATTATTCTAATTATATTAAAATTACATTGCAGACGTCAAACATATTTACTTTTTTAAAAATAAATATATCATCACGCCTTTTACCCATTACTAGATGTGGCACTCTGCCTAAGCAGATCTCGGTAAGTGATATATTTCTTCGCGTGAAGTGCGGTTACCAGCCGTCAAATCACGGCCTCCAAAGATTTTTGTGGAGGAGGAGCCACAGGGGTAAATTTAAATTGGTGAAAATTGTTTGTCGACTGTGGGGATCGAACCAAGGTTCTCAAGATTCACAAGCCGACTCGATATCACTGAGCCACCTACCCCTTATTTACTTTTTTTGTATATTTATCATAGAATAGTTATTTTTGTACTAAGTGCGCGAAATGAATGTTTATTTTGTTGCGCGTGAGAATGTCATTGCCAGGTTGGGACAAAAAAGTTATTCCGCGCTATAAAAATAAGGATTTCGTCCACGAAATGCAAACCACATTTTTTCTACAACTGTCAAAAAAGAATAATAGATTTATTCAAGTAAATTGAAGGAAGAAAAATTAAACTTCTGATGGCATATTAATTTGGTACTATTGATATGTTGTAATTAATTAAAAAAATTAAATTTAACATTTTATCGAAATGTCGACATCGGTCAAAACATTTTAAATTGTATCTCCGTAAAATGAAACTAATATTAAAATGCAAAAAATGAAGAAAAACTAAAGAAAGAACTGTAGTCTTGTAAAAACTAGCTGAGTACTGCCCTGTGTGATACTGAGTAAGTATCTGTATGGGGTCATCCAGAAGGCACCAGGGGGCCATCTGGCATGGGGTCGAGCCCTGGCTGCGAAAGAGCAACGCCGTAACAACATCTATACAGTCGCAGCCGCCGGAAAGCACACATGTCGCCCTGTGTAGGTAACGCGAGTGGCGAGTAGCGAGTGGGGCATGTACACCCTTGCGTCTTACCCCGCACGTACGACACTGACATGTGCAAACAATGGCCATAATCCTCGATTATTTTACTGTGATAGCCCACAGCGCAGCATGATGTTTCAATCAGGAACTATTTTATAATTCATTTATTCACGGCGTGTCAAAGTAGGCCGGGGCGCGATCGTTTGTTGTTTTTGTGACGTATGTGGCGACCGGCGTTTGTTTAGCTGTCCTAGTCGATGCGATTTTTAATTTCGTTGGACTTGATGTACACTTGTCTCCAGGACGACAATTGCAAGTCATTGCACTTGTTACTGGGGTGCGAATTCACTTATTTCTTTGCAATGGACGATAATTTCTAAATCAAAATTTATTTATTTATTTCCTACCGAATTTCAATTATAATCTGAATCACTCGAATATATCATAGCTTTGTTGATATTGCTTTTTAAATTCTTTTGAGTTGTTTTCCAATAATTGGAGCTCATTTCCAAACTCTGTAATTGGAATTAAGTTCCTGTTGTACAGAGTAACATACATACATTAATTATACAGGCTGTTTCACAACTTAGAGCAAAAAATTAAAGGGTATATTATGTACGACGTGCTGATCATGAAACAAAAAGATTTGTTTTTTTTTTAATCGTAAAACTATTTTCCATGTTTCCCAGTCCAAAATTTTTTGTTGCCACTGCCACTGGGTGGATGATAATGTTAAAGTTATTAATTAAATAAAATTCTATTATAAATAACTGCTAATAATTGAATTGTGTAATTATTCTTTCGTAGTTGATACCTACTTCATTGTTTGTGTTTAATAGGAAAGCCAATCCAGTGCAGTACTACAAAAAATGTTTTAGGTTAACAACCCTTAATTTTTTGAATTTAAAAAAATTCTTTTTGTTTCATGATCAGCACGTCGTACAGAATATACCCTTTAATTTTTTGCTCTAAGTTGTGAAACACCCTGTATATTATTGGTGACTTAAGCATCATACTAATATAAATTATATTTCTGGTTTTAAATTGTAGTACGAAACTCTTGCTTGTAAAGTGATAATTCTATCAATTGAACAGTGGTTCAGTGTACATAATCCACCCTGTATATTTATCTTTATATCATCCCCAAATTCTATATATCTTCTTACATATCTACATATGTAATTCTTACTCTGAATACAAATAAGCATAGATACATTTACACACTATACGCATCATACAGCGTAATACTGTCGTGTTTTGAGACTTCACTGGGCCCTGAAGTGCCTGCGTAACCCTAGGGACCCCTTGTCAGGGGTATACATTGACAGGATACCTGTCTTACCCACCCCTTGGGTTCAGAGATCTCTTCATTCGTGTTTCACTGATAAATATAAGACATAGTATATTCAGTTAATTATTTATAAATATTTTACAAAGATTTATAGATTAGGTTCATCATTAATTTATGCTATTAAGCTTTTAGTTAGAATGTAGCATATTTTTATAGATGGCGTAGTTTAATACGAAATATTATTCAGGGTGTTTTTATACCTCTGTACGATAATTTAATGACATATATAATTTGATATACTGATTATAGAACAAAAAGATTTTTTTTTAAATTCGCAATAATTATGGTACTTCATTCGTAGCGAACATTTTATGTATTTATATACATAATTTAAAAATATTATTTCTTTTGTCGATTATAGTGAAATCTAAACAACTTATATGCAGTTATATACTGAAGTCATCAACTCTCGCTTATGAATGGTCAGTGTTAACGATCCCGCTACAACAGTTTACAGGACAACAATACTAACTACGTCAATTAGTAATCTTTGAAAAGGTTTATTTTAATGGAATGTGCGAATAAATAATCTTGCAAGAAAATAATTTGCATATGAAAAATTTGTATAAATTAGGGAATTTCATTCCTAGCGAATATTTTTAGTGTCACTGCTTTAATAGTACATTTAATTATTTATAATTATGTTGGTAATGAAATAAAGTAAACAAAATTAATAAAATTAAAGGTATTATGTAATTTTCAATAACAAGTGAATGTTTTGATTGTTTGGGTAGGTCAAGGAAAAAATATTTTTTTTTAATTTCACATCAGAATAAACTGTAACAACTGATTGCTACAAAAATTGTTAAAAATTATCTCCTCCTTCAGCTATACAAAATGCAACACACACCAGTGGCACTAAAAATGTTCGCTAGAAATTAAATACCGTAATTTTTGTAAAATAAATAAATATATAATCACGCCTTTTACCCATTACTGGGTGTGGTAGTATGCCTTAAGCAGATCTCGGTAAGTGATATATTTTTTCGCGTGAAGTGCGGTTTCCAACCGTCAAATCACGGCCCCTAAAGATGTTAGTGGTGAGGGAGTCACAGGGGTAGATTTAATTTGGTGAAAATTGTTTGTCGGCTGTGGGGATTGAACCACAGGCCGACTCAATACCACTGAGCCACCTACCCAAAAAAATTATTTTTCTACGATTGCTATAAAAAGTTGTCAATTACGCTCTGATTTGTTATCGTAATGTTGACGTTTTCTGTGGAATAATCGAAAAATATCTTTTTTTGCGCGTCTCCAATGGCAACGCGCGAAAAAGACGTTAAATACGCGCGTTTCCAATGGCAACACGCGAAAAAGATATTAAATGCGCGATTATTTCAATAGTTACCAGGGATACAAACAAAACAGAAACTTGTTATATTGCCAGTTGACAGAACGAATTTATTTTCAGTACGTATACGTTTTTAAATAATTTTAAGATGCAATCGTAGAAAAATTTATGTGTGTATCACGAGCGTAAAGTTTCTTTGTTCCTCTTACACTATTGCAGTTCTCGCATTTGCCTCGCGCTGCAATTACCGTGTTCGAGTAACAAAGATGGGGTAGGTGGCTCAGTGGTATCGAGTCGGCCTGTGGATCTTGAGAACCCTGGTTCGATCCCCACAGCCGACAAACAATTTTCACCAATTTAAATCTACCCCTGTGGCTCCTCCTCCACTAATATCTTTGTGGGCCGTGATTTAACGGCTGGTAACTGCACTTCACGCGAAAAAATATATCACTTACCAAGATCTGCTTAGGCAGAGTGCCATACCCAGTAATGGGTCAAAGGCGTGATGATATATTTATTTTATTTTATTTGAGTAACAAAGAATCACTTTACGCTCTTAATACACAAATAACTATTTTCTTCTATAATCAGTATATCAAATAATATATGTCATTAAAGTTTCGTGCAGAGGTATGAAACACCCTGTATAGTAAGTAATTTTTCCAAATGATTGCTGGAGCCTGCACAACAGGAACACAACCGTATATATATATATATATATATATATATATATATATATATATATATATATATATATATATATATATATATATAAGTAGAAGTCGGAGAGAGATTTAAATGCACAACCTCTCGGTTGTTTTATTCGCTGGACTACGATCACTTGTAAATGGGGATGAAGTAATATGCTGCGCATGTATTCTAATGTAGGAATGAAGTAGAATTTATGACATCTTGTTTATAACTAGTGTTGTACTGGCACGGCAGTGGAAAGTGAATGCACGAGTAACATCTCTAATGCAGGTGTACACAGCACTAATTTATTTACGTATCGTGATCAAGTTATTCACAAAGCGTGTTTCCAATTTTCGTTAAACAAAACAAATAGCCGAGTCGGTGCGGTAGCGATAGTTCTGTACACACATTAGCGAAGCGGCACATCAAGTCCCCAAATCGTGAAATCGCTGTTTGTGTTTGTCGCAGCGGCAGCGGCAGCAGCAGCGCAGTTGCCATGCAAAACAAATACACGCTTTAATTAAAACAAAACTCGCACAAGTTCAAATCAAACAGTTGAGTGTTTGCGTCGGGTTGAGTGGTGACTGCACCAGGAGCGAACATCAGCACAGCGCTCTAGCACCAGACACTATGCTTCATCTTCAATCATATCCAGCCATTTATTCCTCTCCAATTGTATCAATGGGGTAGGTGGCTTAGTGGTATCGAGTCGGCCTGTGGATCTTGAGAACTCTGGTTCGATCCCCACAGACGACAAACAATTAAATCTACCGCTGTGGCTCCTCCTGCACTAATATCTTTCAGAGCCGTGATTTGACGGCTGCTAACCGCACTTCACGCGAAAAAATATATCACTTACCGAGATCTGCTTAAGCAGAGTGCCACACTCAGTAATGGGTAAAAGGCGTGATGATATATTTATTTATTTATTTTTTTCAATTGTACCAATATATTCTTAATTTAATATTAATATGGGGTAGGTGGCTCAGTGGTATCGAGTCGGTCTGTGGATCTTGAGAACTCTGGTTCGATCCCCACAGCCGACAAACAATTTTCACCAATTTAAATCTACTCCTGTGGCTCTCCCTCCACTAACATCTTTGGAGGCTGTGATTTGGCGTCTGATAACCGCACTTCACGTGCATAAATATATCATTTACCGAGATCTGCTTAGGCAGAGTGCCACATCCAGTAAAGGGTAAAAGGCGTGATGATATATTTTATTTATTTATTTTTTCAATTGTACTAATATATCCTTAATTTAATATTAATAATATGGGGTAGGTGGCACAGTGGTATCGAGTCGGCCTGTGGATCTTGAGAACTCTGGTTCGATCCCACAGCCGACAAACAATTAAATCTATCCCTGTACATCTTTGAAGGCCGTGATTTGCCGGCTGCTAACCGCATTTCACTTGAAGAAATATATCATTTACCGAGATCTGCTTAGGCAGAGTGCCACATCCAGTAAAGGGTAAAAGGCGTGATGATATATTTTATTTATTTATTTTTTCAATTGTACCAATATATTCTTAATTTAATATTAATAATATGAGGTAGGTGGCTCAATGGTATCGAGTCAGCCTGTGAATCTTGAGAACTCTGGTTCGATCCCCACAGCCGACAAACAATTAAATCTGTGGCTCCCTCACCACTAATATCTTTGAGGACCGTGATTTGACGGCTGTAACCGCATTTCACTCGAAAAAATATATCACTTACCGAGATCTGCTTAGGCAGAGTGCCACATTCAGTAATGGATAAAAGGCGTGATGATATATTTATTTTATTTTATTCAATTATTTCATTCGTCACACTTTCATATCCATCCATTTATTTAGAGAACCTTCATAAAACTTTACACTTTGTTGTTGTTGTCTTAATTTGCGATCGTAGAAAAAGTAAAGTATGTGACTCGTTTTATAAACTCTTTAGATACTCGTTTATTTATTTTACATCTATCTCATCCACCTTTCATTCAACATAACTGTCATTCTTCTCAATCTTACACTTATCATACACCAATACATTTCGTACATAATTTCTTTTTCACAAATGTCTACTTCATTTCCACAATAGTTTATATGCCGTTCATGCATTATCATCCACACTCAATCATTAGTTAAAACAAACATTCCACTATAAACATATATAATTGCAACAAAGACAAAATTAATTGCCATTCATGCACTTGGTGAGACTAGGTATAATAAAAAATATTAAATAAAACTCTAGGCAAAGTCTCACAAAATTCAGCCTCCGAGTCACCTTATGAGGGCATCGGCGGAGGCCGGCCAGCACAGTTAGTAACCATGGACGCGTTTCGCTCTTGTTAGAGCTCATCAGCATGGTATAACTCACTTCTTCACCTAGAACAAAGTTCATGTGAAGAAGCTGGTGACGAAGAACTGTGCCAGCAGAGAATAAGATCTCTAACAAACGGTAAGATGACATGAGAAGTTCTGTCGAACCATTAATGCCATCTACCGAAAAAATGAAAAGCTACGCAATAGCAATTTAATAACAACAAAGACAAAATTAATTGTCATTCATGCACTTGGTGAGACTAGGTATAATAAAATATGAGCTCTAACAAGAGCGAAACGCGTCCATGGTTACTAACTGTGCTGGCCGGCCTCCGACGATGCCCTCATAAGGTGACTCGGAGACTGAATTTTGTGAGACTTTGTCTAGAGTTTTATTTAATATTTTTTAATATACAATTGCAATAAATGAATATGAAATAGAATAAACATATTCATAGTATATCGCAGATTGAATCAACGCTTTCAGATGCGAATAGCAACCTCCACCATAGTGGAAGAACTGGAAGATCCCAGATGCTCGATACTCTTCTAACATTGAGTTAATCACATCATCTGATGTGTTATACGTGCTCCAGCTGATTATAATGTGATACTATCATACCCTCCTACGTACCACACACACACACACATCACGAGGGTATATAGGGGTAGTTGTGGAAGAGGGCTCGTTATGCTATGGAACTTCATAGTGTGATAATTGCCATAGATTTATCGTTTGTTGATGAATTGAATTAGATGATACAAATAAAATAAATATAAATATATCATCACGCCTTTTAGTCATTACTGGGTGTGACACTCTGCCGTGGCAGATCTCGATAAGTGATATATTTCTTTGCGTGAAGTTCGGTTACCAGCCGTTAAATCACGGCTCCTAAAGATATTAGTAGAGAAGGAGCTACAAGGGTAGATTTAAATTGGTGAAAATTGTTTGTCGTCTGTGGGGATCGAACCAGGGTGCTCAAGATCCACCACTGAGCCACATACCCCATAAATAATGAGAAAGGTTATTTGTTTAACGAAAATTCGCGTAATCGTATTTCAAATGGGGTAGGTGGCTCAGTGGTATCTAGTCGGCCTGTGGATCTTGAGAACCCTGGTTAGATCCCCACAGCCGACAAACAATTTTCACCAATTTAAAAAATCTACCCCTGTGGCTCCTCCACTAATATCTTTGGAGGCCGTGATTTGACGGCTGGTAACCGCACTTCACGCGAAAAAAATATATCACTTACCGAGATCTGCTTAGGCAGAGTGCCACACCCAGTGATGGGTAAAAGGCGTGATGATATATTTATTTATTTATTTATTTGTATTTTAAATATATTTTCTACTTTCTACTTTAATGACCCTCATTAAAACACAGATTTTAATTATTATACAGATTATTGACCAATAACCGCACAACATTTACTGTTGCCATGGTTTCCATGATTTGTTCAGTAGAATGTTCTTTTTGGTGACATTTATTTGAATAATTTTGGATATTTTATTTGGTCGTAGAAATAGTAGCGTATGTAACTCGTGTATAATGGCTATTATTGCACTCTCTTTTGTGAACTTTATACTCGTGTATTAATAGCTACTATTATAAAGTTGTTGCATAATATACTATCATTTATTATTATTTTATTATATGGGGTACGTGGCTCAGTGGTTTTGAGTCGGCTTGTGGATTTAAGAACCCGGATTTGATTTCCACCCTTGTGGCTCCCCTTCCACTAACATCTTTAAGGGCCGTGATATGACGTCTAGTAACTGCACTTCACTTGAAGAAATATATATTTTTATTTTTTTTTAAATTTATATATCGGACCAACTACTAAGGTCATATGCCGATATGTCCTTTGTATGGTCGCCACGGGCGGGACCCGAACCCACGACCTTATGGTTGCGAGTCAGGCCCTCAACTCGCGCGATTATCACGCGGGACAAAAAGAAATATATTACTTACTGAGATCTGCTACGGCAGAGTGCCACACCCAGTAATGGGTAATAGGCTTGATGATATATTTATTTTTTATTTTAATCCTATTCTTCAAATATATATTTGATAATATTCAACATATTGTTTAGTAAAAGTCTAAATATTGGTATATCCGGAATCCGGTTTCTACGAATACTGAATTATCCGGTAACCGACTATTCTCGCATATACGATCAAGGTTTGTAATAATTTCAGTTTTGTACCAAATTTTTCGGATATCGAATAAATGTAAATTCGGATAAATGGATTGATCCTTATTTCTTAGTTTTTTTTTTCAAATTGGCTACCATGGAATTGCTTCATTTGTTTTTTGTATAAATATGTGAATATATAGTCTATAGGTAGTAAAATTAAATAATTAATTTTTTAATTTTCACCAATTTAAATCTACCCCTGTGACTCCCCCCCTCCCACTAATATCTTTGAGGGCCGTGATTTGACGGCTGGTAACCGCACTTCACGCGACAAAATATATCATTGCTTAGGCAGAGTACCACACTCAGTAATGGGTAAAAGGCGTGATGATATATTTATTTTATTTATCTTTGACAATGGCGTCTGTATTAATAAATCTCTTTCTTTTCAGTTTCGCTGTATGTCTCGGCGTGGTAGAACGCCTCAGCCATTGTTGCCAGTCCGTCCGAAGCTCCATCCACGACAACGCTCCTTCCTGTTCCTTCCTCCTTGCCGCCCTTGCCCTCCTAGCCTCTCTAGCTGCTCTATGTCCCGCTGAAGACGCTGCGGATCCCACACACCTGGTGGGAACGCTCCACGGCACCGAGTGTGTTGGCGTCGTGTCCATGCTCTACGGAGCACTCATGCCCAGTGGTGCGAGCCCCAAGTGCAAGGGTGAGGAAGGAAGGGAAGTTCATGAGTTGATGGTGAAGCTTGCGGTGGTTACCTTCAGGTTGTTGAGGAGGGTTGCGGAGCTCGATCTCAAGAAGTTTCAGGTGAGATTTTTGTTTTTTTCTTATCTTCTATTTTTTAACATTTTTGCAATATTTTTTGTTGTTATTATTAGGGTTGTGACGTGGTCAATTGCCGGACAATTGACCGTCAATTGACCAAAAATATTTGACGGCCAAAAAAAACGGTCAAATAATCTAAATGGAACCGCCACGACATCTGTTGTTCAATAGAAATAGCTACTTACTATTATTACATGAATATTTCTAGTTTGGTATTCTGGATTCTGGAGAATTTGCTTACTTTACTTTACAAATAAAATAAATACATATTATTTCATTTTATTACGTCTTTTACTTTATTTTGAATTTGATGTGGTTTTGTTTATTAGTTGTTGTTGGTTTTTCATTTTCAGTAATATTGGATGTAGTCAACAGTACTATATAAATAAATTACAATTTTAATTGTGATTTTTATTAAATGTTTCTTGGTCAATTGACTGGTCAATTGGCCGGTCAAATAGTCGGTCAATTGACCGAAAAATATTTGACTGGTCAAATGCACAACCCTAGTTATTATTAAAGTTTTTATTATAAATGTTAGTTAATAATAAAAATTGCACAGTTTAGAGCAGCAGTTCTTAACTTTTTTGTCATCGTGGACCCCCAAATTTGCCAAATATTTTTCGTGGCCCCCTAGTTTCTACTAAAGTTATGAATATTATATTGATTTTTAAATAAGGACTGATATAATAAAGACCTCAAATATATAAATTTAATTATGTTTAAAAGTGTTTACATTTATAAAGTATCTTTATTTTTAAGAGAGAAAATGATAAAAGTTTATTTTTTACTTTGATAATGGTAAAATACGATTCTTGCAATATTTGAAATTTCTAGCTTTCAAAACAACTATATAATTTTCATTATATAATTTTTAAAAATACAAATAATATTTCGCTAGCAAGTGTAAATACTACGAGTATATTGTAATACTAGTGAGGAAAGGGTTTAATTGCAAAATGAGTACGAAAATTAGAGCACCAGCGATAACGAGTGTTCCAATAGTACGAGTTTTGCAATGGCCCTTTTCCACGTGTGTTACATACTCTTTTTTTACATTAAACGTGAAAATTACATTTCTACGTTTGTGATACAAGAAATGTAATAATTATTTTATGTTCGACTGTATCATATTACCTTGTTTTACGACACTGTTTACTGTCCATAATCGGGTACTTTATTCGACTAGTACGATAAAAATGCAAAATTGGACTGCTGTCAATGTCACATTAAAACAAAATTCAAAGGAAATATTTAAACACCATTTTCTGTATGTATTATATGTGTCTTCATACAATTGTTAGATATTCTCTTGCATTACATGCAGATCTTTTATTTCTTTTGGAACGTCTTCAATGTCTTCATCCATCTCAATACTTTTTTCACTTTGACAATTTGATAAATAAAGCAACAAATGCATAACAACGAAGCACACTTTGAGATGCAATTAAAAGTTTTAAATATAGGTATTGACAATCATATTTTAAGAGAAAATATTCTCCATGCAGTCGAACATAAAACGTTGTATGCAACTCGTACATAATCGGACTTTATAGACTCGCCTTATTTATTAGCCTTGCTCGCTGCGCTCGCTCTGCCATAAAATTCGGCTCGTCCAATAAAGACCTAAATTATGTACTTGTTACATAAACTACTATTATATATATCCAAGGAGTTGTATATGCAAATGCTCATCACTTTTCCTTGGCCCTCATATCAAATGACATTTCCCTCACTCAATTTAGTTGTGATAGTAACCGTTTCCCTCACTAGTGTGGAAAGTTATTTACTTTCATCACTAGTGAGGGAAACAGTTATTATCACAACTAAATTGATTGAAGGAAATGTCATTTCCTAAAGTAATGTTGAAAAAAGCTAATTTCTTACCCCAATAATGTTAAAATATGATACGGGAAATGTAATTTTCACAAGTATTGTTGAAAAAAATACAATTATCTACTACTAAATCGGATTCGAACTTAAATTGAAATAAGACAAAATAAAATAATTAGTCAAGAATACTAGAAGTAGTTTCACAGTTAAAACTTGAAATAACTTTGAAGTTTCGCGGCCCCTTTGAGAGAGAGAGAGAGAGAGAGAGATTTGTGGATCCCCGATTAAAAATAATTGGTTTATAGCAACTTGAGCTGCTAATAATCCGCCATGTTAGCTCCGGCCACGTGATTTGACGGCCAGTAACAGCACTTCACGCGACAAAATATATCACTTACCGAGATCTGTTTAGGCAGAGTGCCACACCCAGTATTGGATAAAAGGCATGATGATATATTTATTTTATTTTATTTCTAATCATGTGTAAAAGACGTGACAATATAATTATTTTTATTTTATTTCAATAATTTTGGAGGAAAAATCTTTTAATTAAATTGGGGGCGAAGTATAATAATTGATCCTATATGAACAATATGTAAAAGCGTATACATTACTAATAATTTCCCGCAAATTTTCACCGGCAAATCAACATCGGCGTGTCCCAAGTTTGCCGAGGGAAGCCGGGTAGCAGTGCGGGTAGCGCGTTGGCAAACAATTGCATCTCGGTGTGGTACCGAGCCCAGAGCAAACCAATTAACAGAGATGAGTCAACTGGCCACCGCTCTAACCATCCACAAACATTGTACAACCTGCCTCCTCTCATACCCGGGTTGCAAACCGCCTTCGCCTCATGCCAATTACTGATTTTATTTTGCGGCAAGCCGAAAATTCAGGGACGGAGACATGACTCTACTAACTAAAATTTGTTTTATTTAATATTCTACAATTTTATTTGTTCATTAAATTCATCCTGAAATTAATCTTCGCCAATTGTTCTTATAGTGACACACCACGAAAGCTTCATTCATATTCATAATTTACGAGAGAGGTGTACAGGAGCGAATGGATGAATGTTTGTTGTGTGTTGTTGGATTTTGGTTGTGAGGAAAGAAAGAGTTTGTATGGAGGAAGTGTTAATGTGGTCGAAACGAGTATCGTGTGTCAGGATGAGAATGTTGCCGGGTTCGTGCTACCCCATTTAATGGGATATAGCGTGATGTTATGTATGTATTGTTTCATTTTTGTTTCACTCATACCTTCAATCATTTTCATCCATTTATTCCGTGCGATCAATCACTCACCCTTTAGTCATCTTCAAAAAAAATATTTCTATCCTGTCACGCCACCTTAGTTTCTTCCATATTCATAATTTCTTTCATACAAGCTCGTTTATTCCTTCCACTATCAATTATATCCTTCTATTTATTCCTAGTTCGTCTACAATATCTTTCATTCTCAATGAATCTTCGTCAAACATTTCTATATTACTTTCGCTTCATCTAAATTCATAATTCATTTCATACAAGTTCGTTTATTGCTCTCACTCTTACATTTTCTCCCATTTTTTTCCTACGTCATCTACATAATTTCTCTCCCTTAATTAATTTTCATACAAACTCATTTTTCTTTCGTACAAGCTCTTTTATTCCTTCCATTTATTCCTAGCTCGTCCACACAATCTCTCATCCTCAATGAATCTTCATCAAACATTCCTATACTACTTTTACTTCATTTAAATTAATCATTCATTTCATACAAGTTCGTTTATTCCTCTCACTTTTAGATATTTTCTCCCATTTTTTCTTAGATCATTTACAGAATTTATTGTGCTTAATTAATTCTTATTTCTTCTTATGCTGGTACATCACATTCACTTCATCCATATTCATAATTCTTTTCATACACTCGCCTTCATTCTTTTTCAATCGGCATGTTTAATTCATTGAACAAACCTTCAGTTTTATCCAACTATTTATTCCTAGGATGTCTACACAATTTTTCATCCTCAATTTCATCAATATTGCATTCGGCAAACATTCCACATACATATTCAAACATCTCAACTGGCTTACTCTCATTCTTAATTTCACGCTAATCATACACCATTTTATTCCTAAAACTATATCATTTTATTTTCTTCTTCTTATGGCACTACAGCTCAAATCGGGCCTGGGCCTACCGGACACACCGAGCCGCAGTTTTTACACTGCCGTACTGCCGGTTTTCGTAGTCGAATGCATTGTCGACAGGCGGATTCGAACTGACGGACCTTGGCTCGGGTGACGTCACAGTATGTTAAGAGATGTACCTTAACACGCTCGGCCACCGCGCCTGTTTATTATTTTATACACCCCCGCAAGTACCACATTTCCACAGCAGATATCTACTATTCACTAGCATACATCAAAGTATGCACTAGCACACAATTATAAACAAGTTTGAAGCTCTATTGAAAAAGTTAAAAAGCATACATACATAACATCACGCTATATCCCATTAAATGGGGTAGCACGAACCCCTGAAACAGTCTCATCTAGACACACGATACTCGTTTCAACCACATTAACACTTCCTCTTTCCTTCCTCACAACCAAACTCCATCATCACGCAACAAACATCCATCCATTCGCTCCTGTAAAGTTAAAAAGCGAAATGATATTTTTCGTGGTTGAAGTCCACATTAATCTTTCGTTATCTAAATTTAGATATCTCGTTTATGCAAAAAGCTAATTTAAAAATTCTTAATGTGCTAGACGCAGAATTTAATTCTCTAAAACTTTTATTTGCAGCATTCATTTCTAAAATTAAAATAATACCATTTTTTTCAAGGAAAACTGTTAGCAGCTTCATGTAATGTACCAATTCCGGTTAGTCTATTTTTACCAAAATCTATTATATTATTTCCATTGATATAGTAGTCTTATATACCAAATTTGGAAAGTTTTAAATTATATTTGAATATAGTTTTTCATGAAAATCTATTATAATGACCAAAAAGGGATGTGCACAAGTAGATGTTATAACAGTCCTAAATATAAAGTTTCAACTTTTTACGGCTTACCGTTTTTGAGTTATGCGAGATACATATGTACGTACAGACGGCACGACTAAATTAGTCAAAATGGATTCAGGGAGGGCCAAAATACCTATTTCCGTTGAAATCTGAGAATCTGAGAATTTTCGCGATTACAATACTTTCTTTACTTCGTACAAGGAAGTAAAAATCAGTTCACATCAACATTATCATTCTGATACACGATACTCGTTTCTACCACATTAACACTTCCTCTTTCCTTCCTCACAACCAAACTCCATCATCACGCAACAAACATTCATCCATTCGCTCCTGTAAAGTTAAAAAGCGAAATGATATTTTTCGTGGTTGAAGTCCACAGTAATCTTTCGTTATCTCCGCCACTGGTATTTGAGTCTTGCACAAATATTATGTAAACTCGTTTGCAGAGAAGGGTGAAGGGGGTGCGGTATGGTAACCATCTCCGCAAACATGGTGAATACAGAAGTGATTCTGTTGAGGCCCGCCCCTGTGTTTACCTCAGACTTATACCTCTAATTGAATGATTTTGCTTGCAATAGAAAATTAGCTTTTACGTACTCGAACCAGATAATTTGTTCTCGGAGGGTGAGATGATAGGGAGTTACTTATACCGTGAGAGATCTCATGAGATCATCACTACTTGAGTTTTAGAAAAAGATTCGTAAAAACTAAACAAGATATGAAGCTGCGCTCAACGGCATTGAATTCGTCGTGTCCGAATTGACTTATAAGCAAATTTGTATTCAATTTTAAGCAATTTTTGCGGAAATTTGAAAAAATTAAATATCGTTCAAACTTTGTTTATAAGTTAACTGAAGCATGAGGAATTCAATGCCGTTGAGAGCATCTTCATATCTTGTTTAGTTTTTGAGATATAGCCTCGAGAAAGGACAAAATCTGAATAAAAATAAGAATTTGACTTTTCCGGAGCCTATATCTTAAAAACTAAACAAGATATGAAGATGCGCTCAACGGCATTGAATTCCTCGTGTCCGAATTGACTTATACGCAAATTTTTATTCAATTTGAAGCAATTTAGTTTTTTTAATTATTTCCTTTGGTTTTTTTCAGATTTTAGGCCAATTTTCTCTAAAATACTTAATCATAGCAATATTGTAATGAAAATTTACATACATATGTATTTTGACCCCCCGAATCCAGTGGTGAAATCTCCAAGTGCGTATATCTTCTAGTTTTTGAGATAATGTTAAAAAACCGTTTTTTGAGAAAAATTTTGCGGAACTTTGAAAAAAAAATTGCTGAAACTTTGTTTATAAGTTAACTGAAGCACGAGAAATTCAGTGCCGTTGAGTACATTTTCATATCTCGTTCAGTTTTTGAGATATAACCTCGGAAAAGTAGAAAATCTGAAGAAAATTAAGAATTTAAGGTTTCCGGAGGCTATATCTTAAAAACTAAACAAGATATGAATATGCGCTCAACGGCATTGAATTCCCCACGTCCGAATTGACTTATAAGCAAATTTTTATCCAATTTGAAGCAATTTAGTTTTTTTAATTATTTCCTAAGGGGTACCCCTTTGGTTTTTTCAGATTTTAGACAAATTTTCTATAAAATACTTAATTGTAGCAATACTGTAACAAACATTTACATACATATGTATTTTGACCCACTGAATCCAGTGGTCTAATCTTTAAATGGATATATCTTCTAGTTTTTGAGATAATGTTAAAAAACCGTTTTTTTACAAGATTTTTGCGGAAATTTGAAAAAATTTAAAATTGCTGAAACTTTGTTTAGAAGTTAACTGAAGCACGAAAAATTCAATGCCGTTGAGCGCATCTTCATATCGCGTTTAGTTTTTGAGATATAGCGTCGATAAAAGTACCCCTTTGGTTTTTTCAGATTTTAGACCAATTTTCTATAAAATACTTAATTGTAGCAATATTGTAACAAAAATTTACATACATATGTATTTTGACCCACTGAATCCAGTGGTCTAATCTTTAAGTGCATATATCTTCTAGTTTTTGAGATAATGTTAAAAAACAGTTTTTTGAGATTTTTTTGCAGAAATTTGAAATAATTTAAAATTACTGAAACTATGTTTATAAGCTAACTAAAGCACGAGGAATTCAATGCCGTTGAGCGCATCTTCAAATTTTGTTTGATTTTGAAGATATAGGCTTGGAAAAGTACAAAATTGGAAGCAACATGGACGGAAAATTTGTTTTCCCATGTTAAACACCTATGACCAGCTTTTCGTGACACTCGATATGTCTCACCCAGCAAAATCTGCAACTGCAGGCCAACAACAGCTGCTGCACCATCTCTAATAATTCCCAGTCCACGCTAACATATTCATCAGCAACCTTTCTCTTGCAAATCAGCCACGCAATCTGCGCTGTGCTAACGACTCTGCTGATCCGTCGGCTGTGGTTGCGGTCACGGTTGCCGTGCTCCACTCCCTGTGTGCGGGGAGCGGGCTCACGGAGGCTGGGTCCCGCGAGACCCGGCCCGTGGCTCCGGTACAAGGCGGACTCGTTTTCGCCACGCGATCATCCTCCAGGGACTCGCTACAGAAGTGGAACGGTTGGGAGGAGGTAGAGAGTGGAGTACTTGGTTCTCAGGTTCTCACACTCGTGAGGATGGAGATTGCAGTTGCAGACCGAGTATTTGAAAACTGGACCACTTTTACTTCAATCTTCAACTTAATTCAACTTTAAGGAGTAAGGCCACTCTAGACAAGGAAAAAAGAGGGTCATTTTCTAGTTTTTTTTTAACGAAATCTTTAAACTTTATTTAAATTTTTTTTTTAAGAAAATATTCAAAATTGTTGTCAGAAAGTAAAAAAATGGCGACTCCTCTCGGCGCGTAGGGCAAATCGGGCGAAAACATTCCGGGAACAGCAATAGACCTGGATCAAAAAGGGATATGTTTTCTTAATCTCTGATTTATACTCTAAAAAACTACGGGCTGGATTTGGAAAATTTTGATTTTTAACAAAATGGCGCACGTTTGAAAAAAAGTTCATTATTCGGGACTAAATTTCTGTATAAAAACGACCATAAAAAAACGAATGAAGCACTTGAAAGAAAAAAGCCCCCGTAGTTTTTTAGTATTTTATATCTAGAATAAGAAATAAAAAGATTCAGCACGATCCGTCAATTAGTATTTCAGATTTCCCCCATTATTGGGGATTATGGGGGATTAAGATTAGTAAGACACCATATCTCATTAATTGTAATTGAAAAACAAGAAGTTTACAAACATTTCTCTTTGTATTTATAATTAATGTCTTAATTTTATCGATGATAACTTTTGCATTATTTGACATATGACAAACAGTGACTATTAATTGTAATTAGTAATTGTATAGCTATGACCTCAATTTAAGTTACATTAATTAGAATTAGTTATCATGTTTAATCAAACAAAAATAGAAAATAAATTCAAAAGTACAGACTAGAAAGAGGACCACCAAACGAATAAATTAAGAAGTTACAAGGGTGAAACTAGCACGTACAGACCGGAAACCCTAAAAACGAGTTCATTTCCTGTACAAGTGTATGCTTTCGGCCACGCTGGTAGCAGCACTATTGCAAGGAAAGCTCGAGAACTTAAAAAGCTTTCACGGACACACGTGGTTGTCCGACACGTGTACCGTAGTAGACGTTGTAATTTATTCCACCCTCTGAGGAATTCACACAAGTTAGAAACGTTAGAAAACTAAACAAGTACGAGAGTTGACAATTAACTACCTATATTTATATTAAAATAAAACATAATAAATATATCATCACGCCTTTTACCCATTACTGAGTGTAGCGCTCTGTCGTAGCAAATCTCGGTAAGTGATATATTATGTACGAGAAGTGCGGTTACCAGCCGACAAATCTCGGATCCCAAAGATGTTAGTGGAGAGAGAGCCACAGGGAAAAACCACCTTGTGGCCTCCACTAGCATTTTTGGGGGCTATGATATAACGGCTGGTAACGCGCAAAATATATCATTTACCGTGATCTGCTATGATAGTGATCCACTAATGGGTAAAAGGCGTAATGATATATTTATTTTATATTTTTATGAAAATAATAATAGAAAATGATTTCAAATTTTTAATTAATTTTTTCTACGATTGCTATAAAAAGTTGATAATTACGCTGTCATTTGTCATCGTAAAGTTGACGTTTTCTGTGGAACAATCGAAAAATATCTTTTTTGCGCGTCTCCAATGGCAATGCGCGAAAAAGACGTTAAATACGCGCGAAAAAGATATTTCCATAGTTACCAGAGATACAAACAAAACAGAAACTTGTCATATTGACAGTTGACAGAACGAATTTATTTTCAGTACGTATACGTTTTTTAATAATTTTAAGATGCAATCGTAGAAAAAATGATGTGGGTATCACGAGCGTAAAGTATCTTTGTTTCTCTTACACTATTGCAGCTCTCGTCTTCGGCTCGCGCTGCAATTACCATGTTCGAGTAACAAAGACTCATTTTACGCTCTTAATACACAAATAACTATCGCATATAAATATTCCAAGTTTTAATCTAATTATTTGTTGTTTATGTCGTTACAGGAAGTCCTGGGAGCAGAAGGCATCTCATTACAATTCAGGCACATTTGCGGTCACTTGTTGTGGTGCTGCGAACCATCACCAAGTGTAAAACCTTCTCCAGGTTGTGGAGATGGTGCTGATACCCTGCAGGAACTGCTGCACGAGGTTATCCAAGTCGCCGGGTACTTCGCCGTCGGCAATAAGGACAACCAAGTAAGATATAGTTCATATTTAACCTTCTAGAAATTATGTTATTGTCCAGCAGCATGCTGGTGTGGATAACGGTACGGATTTTAAATCCGAAGATCTCGAGGTTGAATCGCATACATACATACATAACATCACGCTATATCCCATTAAATGGGGTAGCACGAATCCGTCTACATTCTCATCCTGACACACGATACTCGTTAATACTTCCTCCATACGAACTCTTTCTTTCCTCACAACCAAAATCCATCAACACGCAACAAACATCCATCCATTCGCTCCTGTACACCTGTTTCGTAAATTTTCACTTACGCCCAATTCTCTAACAACGAATCTATAAGAAATGAAGGCAGCATCGCCTGCGCTTGTTTAAAAATACATTTAATACAATTGCAGTTACACACTGTATAGTTCCTTTGTAAACGTAATTGCGGTGCATTTAATCGTTTTATACCGATCCCTCCAGTTTAAAATGAAAATAGTATACATCAACATTCTCATCCTGACACACGATACTCGTTTCGACCACATTAACACTTCCTCCATACGAACTCTTTCTTTTCTCACAACCAAAATCCATCATCACGCAACAAACATCCATCCATTCGCTCCTGTACACCTGTTTCGTAAATCTTCACTTACGCCCACTTCTCTAACAACGAATCTATAAGAAATGAAGGCAGCATCGCCTGCGCTTGTTTAAATATTCATTTAATCGCACTTAAGTTATAAAATTATATTATCTATTACACTGCAGTTCGGTGAATCCGGACCCTGTACGGTAATTGGGATTAAGTTCTTGTTGTACAGAGTAACAAATAAATAAATAAATGAATAATATAATGATGCGATGATCGAGTGATTTTGAACGTCGATCACTGCTAATTGTGATATCCGTGCAGTTTTGGTTCAAGCCTAGTATCTATGTAGTTAAAATAAAATAAATATAAATATATCATCCCATCTTTTACGTAATATCTTTGGGGGCCGTGATTTGTCGGATGGTAACCACACTTAACGCGAAAAAATATATCATTTACCGAGATCTGCTTAGGCAGAGTGCCACACCCAGTAGTGAGTAAAAGGCGTGATGATATATTTATTTGTCTTTTACCTTAAAGGATATAGCACTCTGTCGTAGCATGTACTGCGATTACCAGCCGTCTAATCATAGCCCCTAAAGATGTTAGTGGAGGAGGAGCCACAGGGGTAGATTTAATTTGGTGAAAACTAATTGTGGGACTTTATATTTTTTAAAAGACAAAATTAATTGTCATCCATACACTTGGTGAAACTAAGTATAATAAAAATATAAAATAAACACTTGGCTAAGTTTCACAAAATTCAGCCTCCAAGTCACCTTATGAGAGCATCGTCAGAGGCTGGCCAGCACAGTTAGTAACCATATACGCGTTTCGCTCTTATTAGAGCTCATCAGTATGGTATAACTCACTTCTTCACCTAGAACAAAGTTTCTAACTGTGCTGGCCAGCCTCTGACAATGCCCTCATAAGGTGACTTGGAGGCTGAATTTTGTGAGACTTAGCCAAGTGTTTAGTTTATATTTTATCAACAAACTTTCATTGTTAGGTTGTCCAGGCAATCTTTCACCCTCAATTTCACCAATCTTTCATTTATATGTTACTTGCCCAAACCTTCCAAATAATTATGTAAAAAAAGTACTTATATAAAATGAAGAAACTGTTCGTTTGATGTATATTTATGATACTGGTTGTTTGTGGTACGTGGGGCAAAGGGGGTGGCAGGTTGTGGGGGCCACATTCCTGGCGCTTGTCTCGCGACCACGCCGCCGCCAGCGTAGTCATTAAGATAGTGCGGGCGCCACGACCCAAACCAGGTAAACGGACATGTGTGCTTCACCCGAAATCCAGAGGATTTATAATCAGCGACAGTTCTTTATATAATAATGATCGATATTTATATTATAGGCTGGGTCAATGTTAAAACGTTTATTAAGTACAACTGCTTAGTTTTTGTGAATAAAATAAAGCTGAGACTAATGCAGCAATACATTGCTGATTGTGTGAAATATATGAATACAATATATAGTACTAGAAGTCAGGGTGACTTCCTTATAAAAAGAAACAAGTTAACTAAATCGCAAAATACCTTATTTTACAACGGCTTTAGTGAGTACAATTTGTTGTCGGAAGAAATGAAAACTATGAATGTATCTACATTTAAAACTAAACTTAGACTCATGTTGAGTGAGACATAACTCTTATTTGGATTTATTGTATTCGTTAATTGGTTATATATATATATATATATATATATATATATATATATATATATATGTTTGTATTTATATAGTTTTTAGCTAAATAAACTAATTATTATTATTATTATTTTATTTATGGGGTAGATGGCTCAGTGGTATCGAGTCGGCCTGTGGATCTTGGGAACCTTGGTTTGATTCCCACAGCCGACAAAAAATTTCTCCAATTTAAAAAATCTACCCCTGTGGCTCCTCCACCACTAATATCTTTGGAGGCCGTGATTTGACGGCTGGTAACCGCACTTCACGCGAAAAAATATATCACTTACCGAGATCTGCTTAGGCAGAGTGCCACACCCAGTGATGGGTAAAAGGCGTGATGATATATTTATTTATTTATTTATTATTTTCATCTTTTAACGAAATTTATAAATAAATAAATATATCATCACGCCTTTTACCCATTACTGGTTGTGGCACTCTACCTAAGCAGATCTCGGTAAGTGATATATTTGTTCGCGTGAAGTGCGGTTACCAGCCGACAAATCACGGCCCTCAAAGATATTAGTGGAGGGGGAGCCACAGGGGTAGATTTAAATTGGTGAAAATTGTTATAAAATTTATAATATTGCGATACCGGAAGATAACACTTTAACATGTAAAATCATATTTTTATAATTTCCTTCTTTGAAGTTTTTTTCTCTAAAATAATAAGGGAAGTAAGAAATTATAAAAATTTTACATGTTGAAGTCCTATGTTCCAGTGTCGCGGGTACCATCCTATAGTTATGGACATTATATTAACTGCCATTAACTTTCAGTAGAATAATTAAAAAATATCACATCGGACAATGGATTTCAGAACTCGCGTTTGACTCCCACAGCCGACAAACAATTTTCACCACGTTAAAACTACCCCTCCATTAACATATTTGAGGACTGTAACAGCACGTCACACGAGATCTGCTACACCCAGTATTGGGTAGAAAGCGTGATATACTAATTTAATTTAATTAGTTATTTATTTATTTATTTATTTATGTTACTCTGTACAACAGGAATTTAATCCCAATTACAGTACAGGGTCCGCACTCACCGAGCCGCAGTGTGATAGTTTATATAATTTTTAGCATGAGTAAGATTCGAACTCGGGATCTCCGGATTCGAATTCCGTATCGCTATTCACACCACCGTACTGACGGGGTAGATGGCTCACTGGTTCGATCCCCACAGCCGACAAACAATTTTCACCAATTTAAAAATCTACCCCTATAGCTCCTCCTCCACTAATATCTTTGGGGGCCATGATTTGACGGCTGGTAAAAATATATCACTTACTAAAATCTGCGTAGACAGAGTGCTACACCCAGTATGGGTAAAAGGCGTGATGATATATGTATTTTTTTTTAATTAGTTATTACTATTTGTGGTATATGATTTTGATGCGATATTTTTTATTTATCCTGCTGATAATAATAATAATAATGTTTTATTTCCACAATACCAGTACAAATTTTGGAAAGCGTCAATATACAAAGTTTTAAGAGTTAAAAGGTGGTACATTATTCGAGTGCATATATAATACATTTTCTATTCTATAAGTAATATTTATCCATTAAGGTAATCATTTACAGAGTAATAGCACTTGTCAACAAGGTGGGCCTTGAGAACTCTTTTGAATGAAGGAGAACTCTGGATGTTCTTTATATCCTCAGGGAGAGAGTTGTTTACTTGTAAGGCTTTAGTTTTAATATTGTTTTGATATAAAGCAGAAGATAATTATTGCAAACTTGATCCGAATGAAAAACTGTCTCTTATAATTAAAGCCCGAATTTTTAGGCCTAGATTCAAATTTTAATATACTTCAGGCAATTTCGTTTTTCTATACATAGGTAATATGTTTACGTGTAATGGAAGGTTTTTTTCTCGTGCCTTAGAGCCTATTTTTTCTATAATTTGGTTATTGTGCCTATTTTACCTTATACAGCCTATTTTGCCTATTTTTGTTGCCTATTCTAACTTTTATTGGGCAGACAAGGTTTATCATCTACTTCGTTGACTAATACAGCACTCGACAAAGTGTTTCAACCTAACCTATAATATTTAAAGTACTTACTTTAAACAAGTTTTTGTGTGTGAATTTAAAATGCCGAAAGAAAAAACTTTTTTAGTCAAAATTTTACGTGGTAATTCAATTGTGTCTTTGCCATTAATCAATGGAGCTGAGGTAACTTTAGACGATATGGCTAAATATAAGAACGCTTCTGTCACATTTTGTGATGTCTAACGAAGTTTTCAACTTACAAGCAAGTTCTGACAGACCGAAGACAGTCCCTTTCCGAAAATTTCATAGAGCAATTGCTCGTAATATTTTGTGAATTAAAGTATACTACATAATTTGAATTTGCATAATAGTTAATAAAATGAGAACCCTACATTATTATTTTTCAGATTGCGTTATTTTTTGTTTAAAATGATTATTTTTTCTAACGAAGAGTAGATACGAGTACCAATATTAGAAAAAGGATACGTTTATTTATTTTAAAAAATTATTTACATTTAGGCTGCCTGAAATCCCGCCTATTTTAGAGTAATTACCGGCCTATATGCCTGCTTATTTGAGTGTTTTTAAGAGCCTAAATATCCGGGCTTTACTTATAATAATAAATCATGTTTCAAAATCATCAACTTCTTGTGTAATTGAACAGAGAAGTTAGCCTCAATCAGATTGACTATAGATTTATGCAACATCTGCGTGTGATTGTGTCGGATAGCATCACCAAAAGGTCGGTCTGTCCACGTGTTCAAAGCGTCGTATGTCGCTGCGCCGTGCATTGATTGCGTCTTCCCGTGCGTTTAATTCCATTTCCGAGCGCCGTAATGCCGTCGCGCGCTAAAAGCCTCGGCTAGCTTCACTCGGCGACGCTAGTAACTAATGGCTACACACGTACATATCTACATGCTGCATGTGTGTGCGTGACAGCGACTAAATATAGAAATCATTTTGGCCTCGTTCGATGATACTATTTTTTGTGGGTAGAGCAAGAAATAGGAAAAAAATGTAGAGTGAAAAGTGAACTCTATTGTAAGCTATTTTTGATAACACGTTTTTTTTGTACCAGCTGAAATAGTTAGTCAGAATTTAGGAACATCTGTGGATGATGCGATTTAGTGTCCGCTACGGAAGGAATACAATTTTCATATTTGTTCCGTAAATCTAATGCACCCGCTAAACCCAGCAACTTACCGTGTTACTGTTCTTGGAACTGTTGTCTGCTGGCCGAGGGTCTATTTATTAGTGATTCTAATTTTTTTTACTTTCTTGTACGAAGTAATCGCGAAAATTTTCGGTTCTCAGATTTCAACGGAAATAGGTATTTTGACCCTCCCTGAATCCATTTTGACTAATTTCGTTATGCCGTCTATACGTACGTACGTACGTATCTCGCATAACTCAAAAACGGTAAGCCGTAGAAAATTGAAACTTTATATTTAGGATTGTTATAACATCTAGTTGTGCACCTCCCTTTTTGGTCATTATACTACTACCGGAAGTGGTACTTTACTTGAAGCCTATAATAGATTTTCATGAAAAACTATATTCAAATATAATTTAAAACTTTCCAAATTTGGTATATAAGACTACTATATCAATGGAAATAACATAACAGATTTTGGTTAAAATAGACTAACCGGAAGTGGCACATTACATGAAGCTGCTAACAGTTTTCCTTGAAAAAAATGGTATTATTTTAATTTTAGAAATGTATGCTGCAAATAAAAGTTCTAGTGAATTAAATTCTGCGTCTAGCACATTAAGAATTTTTAAATTAGCTTCTTGCATAAACAAGATATCTAAATTTAAATATTATATATTTTTAGATTGAAAAAAAAATTAAGTTTGCTATGGATTAGAACAAAGAATAAAAGATTTAATGTCAAATATGTGCAATTAAAAAAATATCTATAGTTTAATACGCGTACAAGGAAGTCATGTGGTGTCCACATTCCGGGAACAGCAATAGACCTGGATCAAAAAGGGATATGTTTTCTTAATCTCTGATGTATACTCTAAAAAACTACGGGCTGGATTTGGAAAATTTTGATATTTAACAAAATGGCGCACGTTTGAAAAAAAAGTTCATTATTCGGGACTAAATTTCTGTATAAAAACGACCATAAAAAACGAATGAAGCACTTTAAAAAGAAAACCACCGTAGTTTTTGAGTATTTTATATCTAGAATAAGAAATAAAAAGATTCAGCACGATCCATAAATTAATATTTCAGATTTCTTTTCGCCCGATTTTGAAAATATGATTTCGAGAAAAACGCGTTTAAAGTTTCGAGTCATACATATATACAAATACTAGTACTAATAGATATATGCTTTTTTCCCTCTGAAATATTTCCGCGCGGCATTTAAATTAATTGTCCCTTATTCCTAAGGGTTTAAACTATAATTTAAGCAAATAAAAAAGAATGCATTTTAAAAAAATTCTAGAGTGGCCTTACCCCTTAAGTTCCTGTTGTACAGAGTAACATAAATAAATAAATGTACTGATTTAGATTTACCTACTGCAATTAGAATAAAGTTCCTTTAACGCAGGGTAACAAATTACCAACATTCACCCCTTCCCGAACAAATTTATTAATAGCTTTACAAATTAAAACCTAGTTTTCTCCGAACAAATAACCAAATGAGCGACATCATCAGATATTCGATAACTCGTCTCTGATCTAATCTGTAGCCCACGTGGTGCCACGTGTCGTGAGGCACGCACGCCGCGATACACATCACTATGCGTGTGTCGAGCTGACACGGACACATCATAGATAACGCTGGTGGTTATGTAGCGTACTACAGGTAGGCTGTGGTTTGAATGTCATGTCAGAAATGACTGATCTTAGATGTGAAGAGGATTAAAGTGACATTGCCACTGAATTTTAGGATTAGTGTTGTGTAGAGAACTAGTAGAGAGTTATTCGTTCTTAGATGGTTAGGCAATTGTAGATCCGAGGTAATTTGGAAGAGGTCGTGCGTTCAAATCTTACTAATTTCTACTTATATCCCATAAATACGATTGTGTCTGCTGCTGGGATTGAGATTAAGTTCCTGTTGTGCAGAGTTGCAAATAAATTAAGTAAAATGATTTAAAATGATTTTTCCGTCAGTACGGTGGTGTGGATAGCGATACGGAATTCGAATCCGGAGATGCCGAGTTCGAATCTTACACAAGCTAAAAATTATATGAACTACCACACTGCGGCTCGGTGAGTGCGGACCCTGTACTGTAATTGGGATTAAAATCCTGTTGTACAGCGTAACGTAAATAAATAAATAAATAAATACTGCATGTCCCAAATAAATAGAAACGAAAGTGTTTAACATGGGAAGTATATATTGTTTTTTCTACGATTGCTATGAAAAGTTGATAATTACGCTTTAATTTGTCATCGTAAAGTTGACGTTTTCTGTGGAACAATCGAAAAATATTTTTGTCGTATGTCTCCAATGGCAAAGCGCGAAAAGGATGTTAAATGCGCGCGTATTTCAATAGTTACTAGGGATACAAACAAAATAGAAACTTGTCATATTGACAGTTGACAGACCGAATTTATTTTCAGTACGTATACATTTTTTTCTACTTCCGTTAGGATTTTACTTATTTGAGTTAGGTAATGAACTGCATTATTTAACTAGTGAAATAATGAGGTAACATAGCAACAGATATCTTGGTAGACGAATTCTGATGTGTTATTTTTTGATTTATTCCTTATGATCCTAGGTCGTCCACGCAATATTTTACCCTTAATTTCATCAGTTTTTTATTCAACATATTTTTACCATAGCCCATGAATAATAGTATATTACATAACGAGAATTGTAACAAGTACATTGCGTTACAATTTGAGTTGTGTATTATACTTTACCTACGACCATAAATAATAATAAGAGCAATTACAGAATATTTGTTAGGTTATACGAGGGTCGTTCAATAAGTCCTTAGAAAAAAGTAGAAAAAACACTTTTTTTGGGTAGATTTTTTTTTATTTTTCTACATAATCTCCTTTTAGCTCTATACACTTCTCTAATCGTTTTCCCAAATTTTTTAAGCCGTCCAAAAAGTAGGATTTCGGAAGCTCCTCAAAATAGGCTTCCGTTTGGGCGATGACCTCCTCATTGGACGTAAGCCTTCGTCCGCCAAGCCATTTCTTTAAGTTTGGAAATAAGAAAAAGTCACTGGGGGCCAAATCTGGTGAATACGGTGGATGTTGCAATAATTGGAACTTTAATTCCATAATTTTGGCCATCGCAACTCCGCAGGTGTGCACACGTGCATTGTCTTGATGAAAAAGGACCTTTTTGCGTTTCAAATTATTTCTTCGCTCAGCCGGTCCAATAACGACGCATAATACGCTCCTGTTATCGTTTTTCCCTTTTCCAAATAGTCGATGAAGATGATTCCGCGTGCATCCCAAAAGACCGTTGCCATAACCTTGCTAGCCGATTTCTCCGTCTTCGCCTTCTTCGGAGCCCGTTCGCCTTTAAAAATCCACTGTTTTGACTGTTCTTTTGTCTCTGGAGTGTAGTAATGTATCCAAGTCTCATCCACAGTTATGTATCGACGCAGAAAATCTTCAGGATTACGACGGAAAAGCGCCAAAACAGCCTCAGAGTCCACCACACGATTGCGTTTATTCTCCACTGTGAGCAACCGCGGCACTCATCTTGCCGAGATTTTTTTCACACCTAATTTTTCGTGCAAAATTAAAGCGACTGTGCCTTGTGATATGCCTGTAGCCTCAACTATTTCGCGCACTTTGATTCGTCGGTCACTTAAAACCATATCGTGGATTTGGTCAATCATTTCGGGGGTAGACACTTCTACAGGGCGTCCGGAACGATGTTCATCTTTTGTGGATGTACGGCCACGTTTAAACTCATTCACCCAATTGTAAACAGTTGCAAACACAGGAGCAGATGTGCCATGAACTTCATCCAACTCAGCTTTAATTTCTTTCGGCGTTAAGCCTTTTAAATACAGATGTTTAATCACCGCTCGAAACTCACTTTTATCCATTATTATAAACAATCAAAAGTTTTTTACTACAATTGACAACAACAATGAAACTACGTGACGGCTAAAGCTAAAACTCTAACAGTTGACTAGTTAGGAGTGCTGCTTACTGGAAAAAATTCATTTTCGATACTACGAGCACCATCTCTTGGATTTTCTAAGGACTTATTGAACGACCCTCGTATCAACTGTCAAACAGCAGTGTTACCGCCTAACAAATGAAACATTTCTTGAGAATAGTTACGTAATATATTACGTAACTAGTGCAGTAAACCCTTAGCGACCGTAAATAAGCATTTACTGTTCTTGCAAATTGTTTTTAATAGCCTACTTACATATATGATCGTAGATAAAAAAATTTTTCTACTTCCGTTAGGATATAGACGTTTTATTTCACTTATTTGAGTTAGGTAATGAACTGTATTATTTAACTAGTGAAATAATGAGGTAACATAGCAACAGATATCTTGGTAGACGAATTCTGATGTGTTATTCTTTTATTTTTTGAATTTATAACTGTCATTAATATGTCAAAATTTCATAATTTCAAAAACGCTCTTTCGTATTTATTAGAACGGAAGTAAAAAAAGTATTGTATGAAACTAGTAAGGAAATAGGTTATTACCTTACTTATGTGTTTACATAACTCGGCTACGCCTCGTTCTGCAAATTTCACATGCGTAAGGTAATAACATTCATTTCCTTACTAGTTTCATAAATAGCTATTTAATAATTTAAGATGCAATCGTAGAAAAAAATGTGTGTATCACGAGCGTAAAGTGTCTTTGTTCCTCGAGTACTATTGCAGCTCTCGCTGCAATTACCATGCTCTCGTAACATAGAATCACTTTACGCTATTTCGTTCTGTAACACAGATAATATGTAAATTGTCGATTGTAGTATTCTAACATTGCATTACCACGGACTTACTATTTATTTATTTATTTATGTCCTAAAAATCTAAATAATCTGTCAAGTACGTCTAGATTATAGATAATATCACCATCCTAATTCTCCCAAATCTTTTTCTAAATACTCACGATCTAAATCTCTTACGTTCCCACCCATGCACGTGCGCTCGCTTTTCAAATTCCTTCAATTTGTCTGCGGGGTACAAAGACTCTCCTCCTCACAATCTACGCCCTTGTCACGTGTTCGTCCGCCCCCGAAGTGCCGCCTATGATCTGATCGCGTGAACAAGCGTAGCAGCCAAACACTGAAGAATTAATCATTGTTACATGCAACCACATGGTCTATGGGTATTGATCGATGGGTAATTGATAAGTTTTATAGTAGATTATGATGGACTACAAAGTTTTAATATACGTATGGTTTTGTTAGTAATTATTATTGGTATTTTAAAAATAGATTTTTGATATTACCGGTTTGATCCAACAGGAACTTAATTACAATTGCAGCTTATAGTGGAATCTGAACCACTTATACACAACCATATTTGACTTCCTTTAATTTATCAAATTGTTTTTCAAGTCAATAGCTTCAAGTGGCTGAGTGCTATTGAGTCGGCCTGCGAATTTAAGAACTCGGGTTCCTTTTCCACAGTTTACAGTTTTCACCACATTAAAACTACCCCTGTGGCTCCCCCTCCATTAATATCTTTAGGGACCGGGATTTGCCTTCACACGCATAAATATATCACTTACCGAGATGTGCTATGGCAGATGGGTAAAATGCGTGATGATAGATATACCGGGTGTCTACTTTTTCCGAACATAGGAAATTCAATGTTAAAATTTTGATTTAGCGATATCTCTTTACCTATTAATTTTAGAACAAAAGTGTACTGAAGAAAAATGTTTAGAATGAAAAATTACATCCATAAAGTATAAGTTTGTTGTTCGATTGTTTTTTGTCCGAGTTAGAAGCAAAAGAAAATACACGCTTTAAAGCAATTATCAGAGTGATGAGTAATAAAATAATAATTTGTTTGTTGTATCTGACATTAATTGACATATTGGACCAGAATTGGAAGCTTACTTTAATTTATTTATTTATTTATTCGAGCATTTAATTTAATAATAAAATTAATTATAGCAACTATTATTTTCTTTTTTCTACATAATCTACACAAAAAATACCTATTATTAACTTATCTAATTTGTTTTATTTCTCATGCCACTCTGATAATTGTTTTAAAGCGTGTATTTTCTTTTGCCTCTAATTCGGATATAAGAAACAATTGAACTACAAACTTATACTCTATGAATGCAGTTGTTCATTCTGAACATTTTTCTTCAGTATACTTTTAGCTAAAATTAATAGGTAAAGAGATATCGCTAAATCAAAATTTTAACATTGAATTTCCTATGTTCGGAAAAAAAGTAGACACCCGGTATATATATTTTGTAATGTTAGATTTCCTTCTGCAATGTCGTCTCCTTGTTACAGATGCTGCTGGTGTCTGGATCAGCGCCTTCTGTCCTCCAGCAGCTATGCACCTTGCCATTTCCTTACTTCTCCGTGGCGATGCTGTCCGCTGTGTTGTTCCCCACGTTGCTGGCGTGCACCACCGGGAATGAGCACACTACGCAGATACTGAAGCAAGAACTCTCCATTGAAGTAAGTGGTTTATGATTCTCTGCATGGTGCATGCTGCATGGTGCATGATTGATGAGTGCTTTGTAAATGCATTGGCTTCTGCTTTGAACGGCAGTTGACAATTATTGATTGTTCGATGATGTTTAGAAGCAGTTAAGTTAGGTTGAGAAAACATACAAATTCAGCGGAATTAGAAAATATTAATTACGTTTCTAGTGGTTAGCAAAATATCAAAACATTTATATTTTGAATAATTCATATCACATAGGTCGCCAAATCTACTTATCAAATGTCAACTATTTTTTTAATTTTTAGTAGACTATTTCATATAAACTTCAGAGTTCTAATTTAATTATTTGAAAAATAGTTTTTAATTTTATTATTATTATTGATTCTTTATTACCGATTATTTGATATTGTTTTTGTGTGTAACGGGCAGGGTTCGTAAATATCATGATATTTATAATAAATATCAAAATATCTGATATATAAGATATATATCAGATAAATATCACTTTTTGGATATTTATTTTTTAATTTTAGTTTTTGTACACATTTAGAAAAACTGAAAAATTCGAAAAATTTCACTTCTCCGGAGGCTATATCTCAAAAACTAAACAAGATATGGAAATGCGCTCAACGGCGTTGAATTCCCCGTGTCCGAATTGACTTATAAGCAAATTTTCATGCAATTTTATGCAATTTAATATTTTTAATTATTTCCTAAGGGGTACCCCTTTGGTTTTTTCAGATTTTAATTCAATTTTACCAAAAATCCTTAATCGTAGGATTATTAAAACGAAAATTTACATACATATGTATTTTGACCCACTGAATCCAGTGGTGCAATCTACAAATGCATATGACTTCTGGTTTTCGAGAAAATGTTAAAAAACCGCTTTTTGCGATTTTTTTGGCGGAAAATTGAAAAAAAATCAAAATCGCTGAAACTATGTTTATAAGTTAACTGAAGCACGAGAAAATTAATGCCGTTGACCGCGTTTTCATATCACATTTAGTTTTCGAGATATAGCCTCGGAATAGTAGAAAAACTGAAAAATTCGAAAAATTTCACTTTTCCGGAGACTATATCTCAAAAACTAAACAAGATATGGAAATGCGCTCAACGGCGTTGAATTCCCCGTGTCCGAATTGACTTGTAAGCAAATTTTCATACAATTTTAAGCAATTTAATATTTTTAATTATTTCCTAAGGGGTACCCCTTTGGTTTTTTCAGATTTTAATTCAATTTTCCCAAAAATCCTTAATCGTAGGATTATTCAAACGAAAATTTACATACATATGTATTTTGACCCACTGAATCCAGTGGTGCAATCTACAAATGCATATGACTTCTGGTTTTCGAGAAAATGTTAAAAAACCGCTTTTTGCGATTTTTTTGGCGGAAAATTGAAAAAAAATCAAAATCGCTGAAACTATGTTTATAAGTTAACTGAAGCACGAGAAAATTAATGCCGTTGACCGCGTTTTCATATCACATTTAGTTTTCGAGATATAGCCTCGAAAAACTAGAAAAACTGAAAAATACGAAAAATTTCACTTCTCCGGAGGCTATATCACAAAAACTATTTGATATTTTTATATAATGGATATATCATTGCAAAAATATAACGATATATATCAAAATAAATATCATGATATATATCGATCGATATATATCTTCGAACCCTGGTAACGGGTAATAAAAACTTGTTTAAAACCATTACCTACGTTATTTATTTATTTATTTATTTAGAATATATAGATCAACAGGTCTAAGGACCCAATTACAGATCAAATTACAAATTCAAAAAATATGCACGAAACAAAACATAGTAATAAATTCAGAAAAAAATACATATAATTTAAATATCAATAATAAAGAATAACTTAGCAATAAAACAGATAGCTATAGCTATAGTTATATGTTACAATGGTTTCTAAGTAAAAATGGAGGAACATAGTTGCAGAATTTTGCCGCACGCGGCGCTGTTTCCGATGATTTTGGTGATCGGTACGACTGATCAAGTCTTCTTGTATACAAATTTTAGTTGTTCCAATTAATTTTTCTCCTAATTTCCATAAATCTAATTTTTTATGCGGATCTTTCAAATTTTGGTGAAGTATCCTTTAGCTTCATTATTTTACAAACATACATGATATAAAATTTTACCTTTAATAAATAACTAAATATATCATCACGTCTTTTACCCATTACTGGGTGTGGCACTCTGCCGAAACAGATCTCAGTAAGTGATATATTTTTTCACGTGAAGTGTAGTTACCAGCCGTCTAACTGCGACCCCCAGATAGATTTTATTTGTCGGCTGTGGGGATCGAACCAGGGTTCTCAATTTTACCCCATTTTACCTTTAGATGTTCTCTGAAAATTTACGCAATAAACTGACACATCCATTATAAGAGATAATTAAAATCTGTTTTAACTATTTAATGTAAATAATTTAAAATTTAATTAATTTTCATTTGAAAGGATGTAAGTATAGTCGTAAAAAAATATTTGCTTTTGCTTTTGCGCAACTTGGAAAAACATAAAACAATTATTATTATATTGTTCACATAAATATTAATTTATTGTTTATATTTTTTATCAAATTTTAATTATTGAAGACACTAAAAATTGTTTTTAATTAATAGAAGTTATTAATTTTATCATCACTCTCATGTGGTAAGTAAGAAATTATTATTTTTTTTTACATACTCGTATTTTCGAAATATTTTTTGTTTAATAAAAAATATGAAATAAACACTTGGCAAAGTCTCACAAAATTCATTTCATATTTTTTATTAAACCTAGTTTCACCAAGTGTATGGATGACAATTAATTTTGTCTTTGTTGTTATTTAAATTGCTATTGCGTAGCTTTTCCTTTTTTCGGTAGATGGCATGGCCTGTTCCACAGAACTTCTCATGTCATCTTACCTGTTTATTAGGGATCTTATTCTCTGCTGGCACAGTTCTTCGTCACCAGCTTCTTCACGTGAACTTTGTTCTAGGTGAAGAAGTGAGTTATACCATACTGATGAGCTCTAATAAGAGCGAAACGCGTCTATGGTTACTAACTGTGCTGGCCAGCCTCTGACGATGCCCTCATAAGGTGACTTGGAGGCTGAATTTTGTGAGACTTAGCCAAGTGATTATTTAATATTTTTTATTAAACCTAGTTTCACCAAGTATATGGATGACAATAAATTTTGTCTTTGTTGTTGTTTTTTGTTTGTTTTTATTTTCTAGATGCTTATTGCTTCTTAACTGCACTAACTAACTAAGCACGATACTAATCACTTATGCACGAAGATGAACGCTTTAAATAATCGTAATATACGGAGAGTGTAAAACGAATTTTTTCAGCTGCTTTCGGATTTCAAAAACTCTGAAATTGGACGTCAAGACCGTCTAGTGAAACTCCTAGGTCCGGAATAATCTTAGACAGTTATAAAAAATATTAACTTATTAAGTAGTAGGCTGGTTTGCAACACGAAGTATTGTTTATAACGAGGACGTTATAAACAAAACTATAAATTGAAATATTTAATCTCAAAACCAAGCAGAATTTAATTTATTGTGTTTACAAATAATAATAACAAAACATATATTTTCTCACCAGTACCTAATAAGTACTTAAATTATAGGACAGCCTGTATATGCACTTGTACCGTGTAAACCAGCCTTTATTAACAGTGATATTCAATATTTTGTGTTTTACACGTTAAAGTACTGTGGTCTTTATAATTTATATCTGTGATCATCTTTTGTGATAACGTCTATTTGTTTTTGTTTTATTTAAATATTTAATTTGCAAAATACATTATTTCATATATTCTTGAGATTTTAATAGTTAGATTTAAGTTTTAATATCTATATTTATTTTGTATTTTGTAAGTTAAATTGACCTTAAATTCTTTTTGTTTAGTCAATTTATTTATACCAGATGTTTCAAACATAAAGAAATTGAAATATTTTTTTTTGCAATTGTTTATTATATTTATAAGTTATAATATATTCCACCCTATTCTATAATTGATTTATTACTTCTCGTCAATCGATATTAGTTTCATGATTATTATTCATCACAATTTTGATATTCTGTGGGCAAAATTTTTATATTTTTTATGTTATTTTAATACATTTTTACTTATACAGGGTGTTTTATAAATAAAATGATCAGAAATTAGGGGGCTAATTTATCAGTTGTAACAAATCGTTGGTTCTAAAACAAAATTGTATTTTAATGTAGATTGCCAATTTTATTCTACTGTTTGAGAACCAGTGGTTGAATATAAGCTTTATTATTACTGATAAATAAGTGTACAGGGTGGTGAATTGAAAGACGCACCATAGCATTTTTAAGGCTATTTTTAAAATGTATACAATTTATTTTCAATAATTATTTTTTTCGAATAAAAAAATGACAAATAAAAACATCTTTATCGTCTCTCGTACTACATTTGATTTAAACAGCTCGCATATCAATAGTTAAAAAAGAGTTTAATGCTTTTCAAATAAAAATTCATTTGATTCTCACCGCTGAAACTAGTTGCCTCTTTGAGGGGTTGTATAAAAATTTCTTCTAAAGTCGTTAATTCACCGAAAAAACACTGGTTGTTTTAAAGGAAACACCCTGTATGATTAGTAGCTGTTATTATAAATAAATAATACGACAGCTTCATAAAAAGTATGTCCGGTTCCTGTGAGAATAAAATTAAAATAACAATAAATGATTTTGGGCACAAAATCTCAAAATCTTGATAATTATGAAAATTGTTATCATTGATAACAGATAATGATGGGAGTTATAAAATACGGGGGATAGTCATGGGCTGCTAGTTAAACTGCTGTCAAATATTTCTATTTTTTTTTTGTTTTTTAAAGAAACATTTCTTAAAAAAGTTTATCGTTTCATCTTTAAAATAATTTAGAAACTTTTAACAGAAAAAAATATGGGGTGAAACTGGAAAGACGTCTGCTTTCCCTTCTCTTAACTTTGTTCTTATAAGTAATAGAAATATTTTCTTCATTGTAATTATTATTAAAAGCCGGATTTACAGTGTACAACTAGCAACTTTTATTTTTTAAATATAAATCTATAGTCAGTTCGGTGAGAGATTACCGAACATACTTCATTTTGATTGGTAAAACATCAAAATGAAGTCATGTTTACACAGCATAAAATAAGTCTAACATTGACATCTAGTTGTCCTTCAAATAAATTTATTATTTATTATTTAGTTATGTGTTTTAAAATGCCCTGTAGATTCATTTCATAAAACATTGTTTTTGTTAAATAAAAGTTGACAATGATAAATTTAACTTATAAAAACATGGAACAATAAAATTGGTTTAGTTCTGCCACTGTTACAAGTTTTTTAATGCTATGTGAAGACGTCTTCCTTTTGACATTTTGGTCAACCAATTAGAAGTGAAATAAAATACAGCCTATTTAATCACACTGTCATTTCGTACCGAACAGATTATAGAAGTATTTGATTAAACCGCCATTTTTTAGCCTTTTCAATTATTTTTAATTTGTCATGTATGTAATAAGGTAAAATTTAAAACAAATATTAGCAATTACGGCCCTGTTTTTTCATGCAGAATGTGGTATAACATCTTTCAGTATGTTTTGAAGAAATTTAGAATACGCTGTTTCATATCTTCTACATTTGTAGCTTGTTCCTATATTTTCTCCAATTTTTTTATGTATATTTATAACAAATTATACATCATTGAAAAAATTATATATATATATATATATATATATATATATATATATATATATATATATATATATATATATATATATTAGGGTGGCTCTTATTTTGGGTAAGTTCGAATTTGGTCGGTCTCCACCCGAAATCTGGTTTAAAATCACAAAAAAGTATTAAATTAATTTTTTGAGATTTTTAAAATAAGTTTAACCCGTGCCTCTAGGCCACTTTCACTTATACACATTTACAAATAAACACTACAAATGATAAAATATATGTGGCTAAAAATATGATAAAATAAAATAAAAATGTTATAATCAATATGAATATTATTCAAAAACAGTCTAAAATAATCAAAACTACTTTATACAACAAAATTGTTGCAAAAGAATCAGTACTGTGAATCACTTTTTGCGTATTTAAAATAACTCAAAATTCGAAATTACCCAAAATAAGGGCCACCCTAATATATATATATATATATATATATATATATATATATATATATGAAACATTTTTTGTCTTATAATAAAAGAGTAAAGTTGAGGAAAGGCGTCTCTCGTGACACCCTGTATACAGTTGGGGACCCTTAATGGGTTGTTTATACTAGCAGACATTATTATTTATGTAAAGAATATAATTCTTTATATATATAGCCTTATAGAAAATATTTATATTGAAATAAATATTATTAAAGTTTCAATTTTGATTTATACCTGGTATATTTTGGTAGCTACGGATATTCTACGTTAATTTGTTTTTTTGACCACAGATCAAATGTTTAACACTACTTACGCTTACACTAACAGTATATAATATATGTACCGGGTGTCCCAAATATTATTTACACAAATAATTAACAAGAAAATCAGTTATTCAGCTTGGAACTGGTAACTGTTTTTTTGAGTGTAGGTAAATATTTGTGGGACAGCTGTATTCGTCCTCAATTTGTAATTTCATGTAACGAAATATATAAGTAACATATTTTTGAAGTTTGTAAGTTACTCATCGTGTGTTTATGTACGTAAATTTGAAATGTATTTGTTTACTTAATATAATTTCATATACTGTTTACTGCATTTTGGTGATGACATGTTTTTATTCGTTCCTTCACTTAATGCTCCACTTTTCAACAGCGACTTTTCAGACTTATTTCCAGTGACACTCAAAAGTTTACAGTTATATATTATGAGATTTGACTAACAAGTAAACACTACTCAACTGTCGCTCACTGATTTAAATGAAACTTGGCACACTAATAAAACTCTAAAAAATATTGAACCCCTATTTTTGTTTTTTCCGGAAGTTGCTTTTTAGGGGTACAAACCACCCTTGAAAGGTGGTAAAAGCAAGAATCGCTATAAATGAAATTAAATATTACCCTGGTTCGATCCCCACAGCCGACAAACAATTTTCACCAATTTAAATCTACCCCTGTGGCTCCCTCTCCACTAATATCTTTGAGGGCCGTGATTTGACGGCTGGTAACCGCACTTCACGCGAAAAAAAATATACCACTTACCGAGATCTGCTTAGGCAGAGTGCCACACCCAGTAATGGGTAAATGGCGTGATGATATATTTATTTATTTATTTAACATTGGTTACCCAGGGGTTTTTGAGATCGCCTAAATCTATTTTCGGGGTCGTTTTGATCATATGCACTTTTTTAAGGGGTTAAAAAGGGGATGGGGGATAAAATTACGATATTCAACTGAATTAGATTTCTAGGTTCAATATTAGTTACTCGGGGGATTTTGGGGTCGCTGAATCTATTTTCGAGATTGAACGCGTAATATTTTAGTACTATTTAAATTCATTTATGGCGATTCTTGCTTTTAAAATTTTTCAGCGGTGGTTTGTACCCCTAAAAAGCAACTTCCAGAAGAAAAAAAATGTGACTCAAACCTAAGTAATCTAAGTTTCTTACAAAATTGAACCATTGAGTGCTTATCCAACTTTAAATTGAATTTTGATTTGTTTTGTTACTTTAAACCAAGTTTAAATTTAAATTTTGTTGGTGCAACTGATCATTAGTAATTTTTAGGATTCTTAACAAATGAAAACAGTATTTTGTTACATTGATTCTTCTTCTGATGGCGCTACAGCCCAAGATCGGGCCTGGGTCTACCGGACACACCGAGCCGCAGTGTTTACACTGCCGTACTGCCGGTTTTCGTAGTCGAATGCTACATTATTTAAGGCGTATAAGTGACTAGCTTATAGCGCCCGAGTGTGATAAATACATGTAACGGTATTTTTATATTTTACGACAAATCACACATTGTCGCCAGGCGGATTCGAACTGACAAACCTTGCTTCAGGTGACGTCACAGTATGTTAAGAGATGTGCCTTAACACGCTTGGCCACCACGCCTGTATTGTTACATTGATAGTTCAGGTTATTTCATTTGTTATACAGGAATTGAATCCCAATTACAATAGTTTATAGTGGATACGATATCACGTAGCCAATCGTATTTGTTGGATATAATCTGAACCAGTTTGACGTATAGTATGCATTATCAGGCCCGACGAAACGGGGGGGGTAGAGGGGGGTAAAATACCCAGGGCCCGTGGAATTCAAAGGGCCCGGATGTGATGCTATTTTATAAATTGCTTTTAATTTTCTACTATTTCACCAATTTGTTATATTCTTTACTAAAACATGTATAACGAAATGTCTGATACGCGTTTTCAACAATTTATTACATTGTATAAAAATGACGAAATGCTTGATCAAGGGCCCCAGTTGCAAATTTTAAATAAATTTATACACTATTCAAAAGTACATTATTACATTGTTGCATTTTTGTTTCTTATATTACTACATTCATTGTATACAACACACATAGGCAAAGGCTCTATACATTTGTGCGTAGTGCTGTTTTGGTATCCCCTGCATTTATCGAATATGCAACTAGATATTAGATAGTCATACAGTGAGTATACAATATACATCGCTGCACCAATTAACTCTTACCGAACTGTTACCATATTTTAGCCTCGATTTTAGTACGCACAATAAATTTTAAATTTGAAGACTTCAGTACTACGAAGGAGTATTTATAACATACATATATGAAGGTAATTAATAATTCTTTTTAAATGAATATAAAGTTTTATAAAACATCTGTTTCTAACACTATTAATACTTTTTAACTCTTTTTGTAGATTCTGCCCTTACATAATTATGCAGACATAAATTTGTAGCAGATAACGAAAAATACATTTTAAACATTAAAAATGAGTTACCACCATAAATCAGGTGCTTTAAAACGAAAAGAAAAAGCTGCAAGGGAAGAAAACCAAGCAAAACCATACATATATTTATAAATATATTTTTTTTTGTATCTTATATTTAATTAATAAATATTCAAAGTTAAAGGGGGCCCGAATTTTTTTTCCCCCGGGGCCCGCTTTTCCTCTCGGCGCCTCTGTGCATTATCACTGTCATCATAATGAGATCTGCAGTTGCAGAAATTGAACATGCTAGTGAATACAGCATTCTTCACTTCAGGTTACGGTTACGATCAGATGTAAAAAGGCATGATGATATATTTTAAATCTACGAACTCTTGTTTGTAAATATGTAATAAATAAATATATCATCACGCCTTTTACTCATTACTGAGTGTGGCACTCTGCCTAAACAGATATATTGTTTGTAAATATGAATGATCTGCAATAGCAGAACTTCTTCTTCTTCTGATGGCGCTACAGCCCAAATCGGGCCTGGGCCTACCGGACACACCGAGCCGCAGTGTTTACACTGCCGTACTGCCGGTTTTCATAGTCAAATGCTACATTATTTAAGGCGAATAAGTGACTAGCTTATAGTGCCCGAGTGTGATTAATACATGTAACTGTATTTTTATATTTTACGACAAATCACACATTGTCGACAGGCGGATTCGAACTGACGAACCTTGCTTCAGGTGACGTCACAGTATGCTAAGAGATGTGCCTTAACACGCTCGGCCACCGCGCCTGTAAAATAGCAGAACTAGGTGAAACTAAAATGATCACGATGACACAACTATTTTGATCATACAGCAAAGACGCGGCGGCCTTGCGGTACCCTCGCCTGATGAGATTGACGCCAGCAGCAGCAGCAGCAGTGAGAGCAGAGGCGTCAAACAGCGCGGCGGCGCTGCGTGCTACAGACGTACAGACACCCAGCCAGCCAGCCACACTTCACAGTCAGTGGCAGCGGCTAAAAGCCTAGGCGGACCGTGTCGAAAGCTAAATGGCTGATGCCAGACCGAACAATTATCACCCGCAACCATACCACACTTAGTAGCGCGAGGCGATACAAAAAAACTAAACAAAAAATACTCACACTGAATCTAGACGCCTTACCGAGATTCACTTTTGTTATTCTCGTACGGCATGGCCAGTAGTCATGTCGCTTCACCAGAAAGAGTTTGTTAATGTTAACGAAAAATTACCGTTTGTTAGAGATCTTATTCTCTGCTGGCACAGTTCTTCGTCACACAGCTTCTTCACGTGAACTTTGTTCTAGGTGAAGAAGTGGGTTATACCATACTGATGAGCTCTAATAAGAGCGAAACGCGTGTTGGCCAGCCTTTGGCGATGCCCTCATAAGTTGACTTGGAGGCTGAATTTTGTGAGACTTAGCCAAGTGTTTAGTTTATATTTTTTATTAAACCTAGTTTCACCAAGTATATGGATGGCAATTAATTTTGTCTTTGTTGTTATTTAAACGAAAAATATTTACGAAGGGAGAAAAGTGCATGCTTTTTTTCCCAAGTTCAAATTGAACCATGAAAGAAATACTTGTTTTTTTACACGACAACTAATATTTAAAACAAACACTTATTCTTATGAATTAAAATTGGAAATATAGATATGAATGACTGAGATATGAGAGAAGAAAGAGATACTTTTCATCTCTAGGGACGGAAAATAAAGCGATATCCATGTCAAATGAAAAATAACGGTATGATATGATATTGGTGGCATCAGATGATATCTTTCAAAAGAATCTAAATTTCCAATTTATTTAAGAATAATATACTTTCTGGTAGGACAGTAAAAAAAATATATGCCTACATACATATAAAATGGGGTAGCACAAACCCCTGAAACATTCACAAAACATCCATTCATCAGTAATATATTTTTGTCTAATATTTTCTTCCTGACATATTCGCTTCCCTCCATGCAAGCTCATTTATTCCTCACAAACATAAATAAAAATAAAATAAACATATCATCACGCTTTTTACCCATTACTGGATGTGCTACTCTGCCTAAGCAGATCTCGGTGAGTGATATATTACTTCGCATGAAGTGCGTTTACAAGCCGTCGAATCACGCCTGCCAAAGATATTAGTGAAGGGGGAGCCACAGGGATAGATTTAAATTGTTGAAAATTGTTCACAAACCTTCAATCAAATTCATCCATTCATTCCTCTACATCTGTTTTATTAATTTAATCTCTAAGCCTTAACAATGAATCTAAGAAAAGTAAGATACGAAAAGGGGTATCGTCTTGCACTTGTTTTGAAAGTAAATCCACAAAATTGCAATTGAACACACTATAGTAAGAAGTGGCAACGAATCAAAAAGATAAAAAAGAGAGTGTCAACCAGTTTTTGAAAGTAAATATTACACAATTGCAGCTATAGCTCGTGAAGAAAATGCCATTTTAGCCTCAGGGGCTTTAAATCTCTCGCCTTTGACTTACTTTTTCCTTGATATATATAAAATATATATATCATCACGCCTTGTACCCATTACTGGGTGTTTCACTCTGCCTAAGCAGATCTCGGTAAGTGATATATTTTTGTCGCGTGAAGTGCGGTTACCAGCCGTCAAATCACGGCCCTCAAAGTTATTAGTAGAGAGGGATATATAAATAGTTAAAGAAATAAATATATCATCACGCCCTTTACCCATTACTGAGTGTGGCACTCTGCCTAAGCAGATCGCGGTAAGTGACATATATTTTCGCGTGAAGTGCGGTTACCAGCCGTCAAATCACGGCCTCCAAAGATATTAGTGGTGAAGGAGCCACAAGGATAGATTTTTTAAATTGGTGAAAATTGTTTGTCGGCTGTGGGGATCGAACCAGGGTTCTCAAGATCCACATGTCGACTCGATACCACTAAGCCACCTACCCCAACAAATAGTTTAAATCTATCCTTGTGGCTCCCCCTCCACTAATATCATTGGGGCCGTGATTTGTCGGCTGGTAACCGCACTTCACGCGAAAAAATATATCACTGAGATCTGCTTAGGCAAAGTGCCACATCCAGTAATGGGTAAAAGGCGTGATGATATATTTATTTATTTATGAATAATATAGATTTATTTTTCTTCCCTTAGCAATGGGACAATATCGCATCAAAAAAGTTTCGTTTGTGCAAACGAGAATAAAATGTATTATATCTGTCACTGACTTTTATGAGTACAGTAAGTTGTGGAAAAATAAACCAGCATGTTTTCAGCTGTTTTAAAATAATTTCCTGTTGTGTAGGACAGACATAATCCAAGTTTTAGCACCTCTGCAATTGCAGATCTTGTTAGACTACATAAAAAAATCGCGGTGGTTCTGATTACAAGTTCCTGTTATGCAGAGTTACCTCAAGTACGCAATTTAAATGTTAGAAACATGTATATTCTAGACGAGATTTGAACCCAATAATTACAAAATCATTTTCTTGTCAAGATTGTCATGTATTGATTAGAGTGAGAACTATAGTAATTTAGATTTCTTAAATCGTAAAATTTTAATTTCCGAAATAAATTTGTCAAGCGTGGCGACAATTTGGAAGGTTCAATTTCCTGGAGAAGTCTATAGTTCTTCATCATCATCGTCACAGTTCGATCGGCTTCAATCCTGGCGTTTTATTGTGTCCTACGCGCACATTTGAATAGTTTAAAATGATGTCGTCCTCCGATTTCACTTCAGTGCGTTGCGACGAACGCGGACTTGTATTCAGGACGACACCACTGACTTCATATTCCTGGATCAGAACGAATTACATTTGTTATTGCAGAGACCCAAGCTCACACGTTTATTATAGGGTAGATGGTTCAGTGCCAACGCGTCGGACTGAGAATTTGAGAACCTGAATTCGATTCTGATTTTAGCGCGTTGCCATTGGAGACGCTCGCAAAGATATTTTTTCTACGATTGCTCTGAAAAGTTGACAATTACGCTCTCATTTGTCATCGTAAAGTTGTCGTTTTCTGTGGAGTAATCGAAAAATATCTTTTTTGCGCGACTCCAATGCAAACGCGCGAAAAAGATATTAAACACGCGCTTATTTCAATAGTTACCAGGGATACAAACAAAATAGAAACTTGTCATATTGCCAGTTGACAGAACGAATTTATTTTCAGTACGTATACGTTTGTGTGTATCACTTTACGCTCTTAATACACAAATAACTATTTCGATTGTTCAAAAGAAAACGTCAATTTTACGATGACAAATGAGAGCGTAATTGTCAACTTTTCATAGCAATCGTAGAAAAAGATATTAAATGCGCGCTTATTTCAATAGTTAGCAAGGATACAAACAAAACAGGAACTAGTTATATTGACAGTTGACAGAATGAATTTATTTTCAGTACGTATACGTTTTTGAATAATTTTAAGATGCAATCGTAGAAAAAATTATGTGTGTATCACGAGCGTAAAGTGTCTTTGTTCTTCTTACACTATTGCAGCTCTCGCTGTAATTACCGTGCTCGAGTAACAAAGAATCACTTTACGCTCTTAATACACAAATAACTATTATGGCTCTTCCTCCACTAACATTTTTGAGAGTCAGGATTATACAGCTGATTACCGGGTTCTACGTGCTAAATATATCACATTGAATGGGGTAGGTGGCTCAGTGGTATCGAGTCAGCCTGTGGATCTTGAGAACCTTGGTTCGATCCCCACAGCCGACAAACAATTTTCACCAATTTAAAAAAATCTACCCCTGTGGCTCCTCCTCCACTAATATCTTTAGAGGCCGTGATTTGACGGCTGGTAACCGCACTTCACGCAAAAAAATATATCACTTACCGAGATCTGCTTAGGCAGAGTGCCACACCCAGTAATGTGTATTTTAAAATTGTTTGTCAATCTTACAGTCATAATATCTTCTATTAAACACCCACTTTCAGTTTTATCTTTGGCGTGCTGGATCCCATTTTTGAAGCTCTCTGATTTCATCCCCTGCGTCTTGGGGTAGCTGTGCGACAATAGCGGGGGTGCGGAGCTCTTAGTGCTAAGTGCTCATGTTAATCTACCTCCCCCGCATTCCCCTGGCCCGGGTGCTTTCATTCCCTCTGGTTAGGGGTTGGACACCCCTGTGTTCTGTGCAGGACAGCAGACGGAAAAATATTGGAGAGGTTTTCGTCCTTGTACTTCTTTTTAAGGGAGGAAACAAAAATTTGATAATAAATATATAAAGTTGTAAGTAAGCTACAGGAATTTACGAGCTGCGTTTAAATAGGGTAGAAAAAAAATCTCATTTCTATATTTATTTGTTACTCTTTACAACAAGAACTTATAATAATAAATAAAAACAACAAAGACAAAATTAATTGTCTTTAAATGAAACTAGGTGTAATAATAAAATATAAAAATAAACACTTGTCTAAGTCTCACAAAATTCACATGTCATTTTATTGTTTGTAGGAGATCTTATTATCTGCTGGCACAGTTCTTCGTCACACAGCTCCTTCATGTGAACTTTGTTCTAGGTGAAGGAGTGGGTTATACCATACTGATGAGCTCTAATAAGAGCGAAACGCGTCTATGGTTACCAACTGTGCTGGCCAGCCTCTGACGATGCCCTCATAAGGTGACTTGGAGGCTGAATTTTGTGAGATTTAGACAAGTATTTATTTTTATATATACAGGGTGTTTCACAACTTAAAATTAAAGGATATATTCTGTACGACGTGCTGATCATGAAACAAAAAGAATTTTTTTTTTAAATCGCAGAACTATTTTCCATGTTTCCCAGTCAAAATTTTTCGTTGCCACTGCCACTGGGTGGATGATTATGTTAAAGTTATTAATTAAATAAAATTCTATTATAAATAATTGCTAATAATTGAATTGTGTAATTATTCTTTCGTAGTTGATACCTACTTCAGGAAAGCGAATCCAGTGCAGTACTACAAAAAATGTTTTAGGTTAACAACCCTTAATTTTGTCATCCAAATTTAAAAAAATTATTTTTGTTTCATGATCAGCACGTCGTACAGAATATACCCTTTAATTTTTTGCTCTAAGTTGTGAAACACCCTGTATATATATATATATATATAGGTATATATAGATATAGATATTTTTTAATATTTTATTAACAAGAACTTATTCCAATTACAGTAGCTTATAATGCAATTCAAACTGAAACACATTTTTTAAATATAACTTGAAATCAGTGAGATTTAAACGCACATTCTTTTGCTTAAAAATATTTCATAATATTTTCCTAAACTGTTCGCTCAGTTCAAACTAATCTGTGTTTCTCTATCTGTCACCCAATAATTACAACCCTCTGTCAGACATCCAGCGTCGTATTTACATTTCATGTGACAGTTCTCGCGCTTCTCAAATCTGCTCCAAGTGGAGTCAGTGCACAATCAGCTGCACAAAGTCGCAGTGCGATTAACTAACCCGGACCCGGACTAACTGCAGGGTTCCACACTCCGGAATGCAGCCAGGGGCTAGCGGATAGCGTGTGAAACGCAATGTGCAACGACCAATTGTTCTGCAGAGATTAGTGACGGTGGCGATGACTTCAACAAGCAAGGGATATATTTTGTGGGTTTGTGATTAATTATAGTTTTGCTGTTGTTGCTAATTAAGTCTAGTAACCTTCACGAGCATAAATATATCGTATACTAAAATCTGCTACGGCAGAGTGACACATCCAGTAATGTATAAAAGGCATGATATATTTATTTATTTTGTATTCATGTTACCGTATCTAATTCACTTTCACAATTCTAATAATACTTTTATATATTCCACACTCTTAATTTTAGTTTACAAACTCTCATTTGCACCACCCAAATTCAGTCTGGGAGGTGACTTAACTTCATGGGAAAGTAATTCAGTTCGAAAAGAAGCTAAAAGCAATTTTAAATAAATCATATTGATGAAAATATCAGAACAACATATTATCAAATTTTTCAAACTTGTACACTTGATTCAAACTCACACCTTTCACCCAAACTCAGTCTGGGAGGTGATACAATTCAACAAGAAGGTGATGTAAGTTCATGACGCTGTTAAAAATGATTTTTTTAGTTCGAGAATAAGCTAGAAACAGCTTGGAAGAAATTAAATAGATGAAAGGATTGCAACAACATATTATCCAAATTTACAAACTCGATTCAATCTTAAACCTTTCACCCAAAGTCAGTTCGAGAGGTGATATGACTTAACAGAAAGGTGATGCAGGTTCATGAAGATGTAGACAAGGATTTTTTAGTTCAAGAAGAAGCTTAAAACAGTTTAAAATAAATCAAATAGAAGATGAGATCGCAACAACATATTATCCTAATTTACAAACTCGATTCAATCTTATACCTTTCACCCAAAGTCATTCCGAGAGGTGATATAACTTAACAGGAAGGTGATGCAGGCTCATGAAGCTAAAATCAAATAGATACAAAAATGACGCAACAACATATTACCTAAGTTTACAAACTTATTCACTTGATTCAATCTTACACCTTTCACCCAAACACTGTATGGAAGGTGATATAACTTAATAGGAAGGTGATATAGGTTCATCAAGATGTAGCTAATTATTTTTCAGCTCCAAAAGAAGCTAGAAGAAGTTGGAAAGAAATTATAGGAATGAAATAGAATAGACAAAAAGTTGTAGATAATGTAATGTAATGTAATGAAACATCAATTAATTGTAATTAATAGTTAGTTTTGGATGGCACAAGTATTAAATTATGAATTAAAAGTAACTAAATATGTTTACTACAAAGTATTTTACAACTTTGTATCGTATTTTTTGACTTTACTTTCAATGAAATTAAATATAATTTCTTTTATAACATCTTATGCTGCTGGAATAAATTTGTTACTTGACTTGAGTTTTTGGATCCGAATTTATTGTAATCCAAACTGATACCTAGAGCTTTTACTATACAAGAGGGTAGTAAATGGATGCTGAACCAGTATTATAAGCTAGACAGAAAGCTGTAAGCGATTTTTATCAAAAACAATTATAGTTTTTGTAGGAAAATCTTTTATTTAATAACTTAAAACTAATACAGTTTCAGTGATATTTATATTTGATAATTACAACAATATCCAATAAGTAATGAAGTTTAATTGTAACTATATTTATTATTTGTGGATACAACAGTTCCTCAACAAAATGAAAGTAATTTTTGATCGATATTTAGTTATTTATCTGAGTATTGGAATAGGGAACGACTGAGGATAGCTAAGAAATCTGTTTGAACTTTTAAGATGTGTTTCTATTCTGCTGGAGCTCTTGAGTACCTCAAAAATGATTCCATCTTAACTGGTTGTATCGTCGAGACGTAAGCATCGTTGTTCATAAACTAATATGAATAAGAATCATAACATTTTATGTAACAAAATATTTATTTGCTTTGTGATTAGTTGTCCAATCTTTTTTTGGAATGACAATTGTGATTTTTATAATATTAGTCTCGCTAGGAGCATTGTTTTGCTGCAGTTTAGGGTTCAAATCTTTAAATCTGAAAGAAATGTTTCTTGTAAATCACGCACAAAGTTCTAATAATATTTTGGTAAATAATAACTTACTGTATTATAGATTAGTTTATAATTTTCCGTTCTTTATTTTGCTGTAATGATCTGAACAGTATTGCACTTTAATTTACAGATTTATAGATCATAATTACCAAGTTTTACAACATGTCCAGTTCGTTTAAATCAATTGTAGTTCTAGTCATTGATGTAGCATCATTGTTATCGGTTCTTGATGCAGAATTAATGGATTTGCAAAAGAAGTATTGACATTTATATCGTCTCAAGAGCTTCAAATCGAAGTATGTACACTAATAATGTTGTAGAATTAAGTTGTGAGTAATTAAGCAACGAATTGGTTTAAAATTTGTCAAATAAATGTTGTCCAGCGCGCGGTGTTCACAAATTTATCCGATTGTTTTAAATAATTGTTGTCTGAAATAAATATGTATTGGTGAAATTATACAATAATATCTAGTGAATATTTTGTAGATACATATATAGCTAATAGATGAAAGATATTTGTGTTAAATACTATTGGATAAGTAGGTAAGTATTGCAGGTTAGAAATGCTTACATTTCAGTTCTTACATAAGATACTAAGACAAGAAATATTTTGGAACAATGTCAGTAATCACTAAACAATATTTCATAGTTTTAATTAGCTTATGTATATTATTAATTACGTAAATTATTAATTAAATAAGTTTAATATATTACGCTGCAGTCATTTCGTTAAAGTTGTGCTAGGTGACAGGTAGGTCGTATGTTCTTTGACTTTTAACATTCTATTTAAGCCTTTAGCACATTTATTTTACAGATAATTATAACAAAATATATTTAAATTATACTATTTAAGACAAATAATTAATATAAAGAGTGAAAAAATATTTGATAAACATATTAACCTATACTTGTTGTAACGGTACGACCATATTTTGTGCAAACTACAAGAGCGATCCTCAATTGTCTTTGTTTATTACAGGATCTTGCGGTGAAAGGCTACGGGAAATTTCTCTAAGTTTTAATTAAAATTTAGTTGCTAATTTCGTGATTTAATCAAAACGCTTATCACTAATCGATTCGTAATCAATTCACGATCAGTTTGATGTATAACACATCCTGCGGGTCAAAAAAATTATATCAAAAAACTTGATAAAACTTTTTGACTATTGCTCTAGGAAGAATCAAGAACCAACATGGCGGCTTGGTAATTATTTTATTAATAATTATCATTATATTAAATATATGATGATAATTATAATAATAATTGGTAATAATGACATGAAATCAATATATTTTAGTATATTGCTCTATAATGGCAAATATTATTTTTGTCATTATAATATCATGGTATTAGCTTTGGTCATTGAAATTAAAATTAATTTTAAAATTTATTTTGAATTCAATTATTTTTATAAAGTCAATAAATAATATTTTTTTAGTCTTTTAACATATAATTAAAAAAGTTTAAAAAATATTTTCAGGTTGGGGTGTACCTGGAACTGAAGATTAGTATCTTTGAAGATGGAACCTGGATGGAACACGCGACCCAAAAGTAACTATATTTTACATCTTTTTTTAATTACAATTTATTTTTTTATGAAATAAATTAAATAAAATTTTCTGTTTCCAGCTGCTAATTGCATACAGTGGAGCAGTCCAGTTCCAGACCACATCCTTCTGCTGGCGTCATCAGAGGAGGCGTAGGATCCACAGCGGACGAGTAAGTTTATTTTACTTAGAAAATAATACAATGCCTTTACCCTATTATGGGCAGTGGCAACTTTGCATTTATGCAAATTTTAACCAAACATGAATCTAGCACCTTTCATATCCGAACACCCATGAGTGCTTATGAAGGCTGGCTTCATGGATGTTACATCCTGCCTCACACCTGCTGTTGAGGGTGATAACTCTGCAATTGCAGATCTCGGTTATGGCTACATTTGCCGAGATGTGTTATCACTTATTAGTCGTCATATCACGACACCCAGAAGTGCCTGTGATGGGTGAACTATATGCACGGTTTTACCCAATTTAGAGGGTGCAGCTCTGCAATTGCAGATCTTGATTATACTATAAACTCCGGGAAGTCAAACGACAACATCTACAGATGTTAGTAGAGATTGAGGAACAGGGAATGGTTCTTTTATTTTCTGGGATTAAACCCGGATTTTTGCAAGCATCACCCATCACCCAACTACCTAAAGAGCTCACTTGAGCTTTGTAGTGCGTGAGGGTGATGGACTATATCGTAAGATATCCGGGTTTAACTTCAGAAGATACAAAATTTAAAAAATCATCCTCAGCTGTTTATCCGGCACTTGCATCTGTGGATGCTGTGAGTTGACGACTAATGCTGTAAATAATAAATAATATAAATAAGATCTGCAATAGCAGAGCTGCCACAGCACAGAAATGAGGCTTGAAAAATATATGTTGTGGAATGTTTGTAATGTGAAGTCTTGTAAGAGTTGTGTGTAGAACGTTGTGTTTATGTGCAGGTGCAGTGCTGGATCGAGGTGGCTGAGGTTGCTGATCGGAGTTGAAGTCCGACCTCTGAGGAGCAGCTTTAATAGCTAGAGGTCAAAGGTTAGTAAACATTTCACTAGCCGTTTTGTCTTTCCCAGCCATGTACTCAAATGTTTTCTTTAGCTCATTTCGGACTTTAATTTTTTTAATAAATTTCACTTTAATTTAAAAAGTTGCTGTTATATTTTTGTCTTTTTTTTCAGAGTAGATAGTCTAATACAAACTTGCTTTCTTTCAGCCTAACCCATTTCCCTTTCAGGAATATATTTCTTTTTCAGGATTTTGTACACAATTATATAATAGCAACTATTATTTTCAAAATTAGTAGGTTTCAGCTGTTTTAGGTTTAACTAGAAAAGATTGCAGATCCTAGTGGATTTCAGGAGGTTGCAGATCCTAATGGCAGTTGCAGTATAACTAATTTTTTCTTGTATTGTTGTAAAAATTCTTCGATCGTATGTCATCATTTTATTTTATATTTTAATTGATTAAGTAATTAATTAAGTAACGTAGTAATACTGATGAATACGTTAGAAGGTTTTTACTGGGTTTTATATGTCTCTTTTGCTCCGAATTTAAAAATAATTAATTATGTTTTTAATTAAATAACAATACAAAATATCTTGTAGTAGTAGCAGATTACATGGCTACCTACAGTAGATAATTAAAATAAAGCCAGTAATTGTGTTAATTATTATTTATGAACTGTGAGAATTAAATTGCATTTACTAGCTTACCTACGAGTACATAACTCGTGCATTGAAAAAATAATGAAAGACATATAGAATCACAAACGCTGGGCAGACAAAAACTTGTAACATTTTGACTATTATTTATTTGTAATTAATTTTACAATAAATAAATAATGAATCAAGATATTACGAGGAAGGCAACCATGTTTGATTGTATCCATTCCGTTTCGTCCGATGTCGTTCCGTCTGTTCGTTTCGTACACATTGAAGCCCGGGCTTCATTTTAATTGTGTTTTGACCTCAGAGGTCTCTCGCCGCTCAAATAAAAGACCCCGGGGTCGTGCGGTCTCTTCTACTACCACTATATTTTTATAACGAGCTTGTTATAGAAGTATAGTCAGTAATTGCACGTATAATTCTGGTAGTATCGAATGATTCGGATTATTGTTTCTTATATTTCAGGATTAAAATCGCGAGGTACACTCGCATTAATAAATAATGAAGTTAGATACACACAATTCGATTTCGGTTCGCGGTTTTTCGGTTGTTTCGGTTCGGTTGTGCTGTGCTGAGCACTAACAAATGGTTAGTGTATCAGTACAGTTTATTTACCCATGTTTAACTGATTTTGCTATGCACTAACAAATAGTTAGTGCATAGTTATACTAATACTTAGATGCAGGGACTTTACTGTGCACTAACAAATAGTTAGTGTATGGTTTTATCATTTATTTAATAAAGATATAAAGATATACCTTATGTACGCTACAACGTACTTTGCGGCAGAACCTAATTATAAAATATTCTACGCGCAATACATCCTTGTCGCGATGGTTTTGATTGTATTTTACTTAATAAGCGCGATAATTGTTACAAATAAAAATATATTTATTGTAAGAACAATACAATATGTAACAAAAATCAACACCACTTCGAAATAAATAATAATCATTAAAAAATTATTTCGTACATACGAAATAAAAGATAAATAATTAATACTGCGTTTCCCAAACAATTATTAATAAATCAACGATACAAATTTAATTATATAACACAAAATTATCGTCCAATCTACAAACAGTATTGCCTTTAATACTTTCATTAATATTTTGTAAGCTTAGCAAAATAAAGGCATTTGCGATCACAGATATACAGGATGTTTCACAACTTAGAGCAAAAAATTAAAGGGTATATTCTGTACGACGTGCTGATCATGAAACAAAAATAATTTTTTTTAAATCGCTAAACTATTTTCCATGTTTCCCAGTCCAAAATTTTTCGTTGCCACTGCCACTGGGTGGATGATTATGTTAAAGTTATTAATTAAATAAAATTCTATTATAAATAACTGCTAATAATTGAATTGTGTAATTATTCTTTCGTAGTTGATACCTACTTCATTGTTTGTGTTTAATAGGAAAGCGAATCCAGTGCAGTACTACAAAAAATGTTTTAGGTTAACAACCCTTATTTTTTCGAATTTAAAAAAAAATCTTTTTGTTTCATGATCAGCACGTCGTACAGAATATAACCTTTAATTTTTTGTTCTAAGTTGTGAAACACCCTGTATAGTACTAGTAAGGTCTGACGTTCCCTAAACATTGTAGTGTGAGAGGTACACTAAATTTTGCGACTTAAAATATAGTCCAACCCTGGAATAAACATTCTTTTGTAATAAATGTGATTGTTCTGAGTTTTATTTCGAAGAACAAATAATTTTTAAATAATTACAACAATAAGATAGATATTGTTGTAGCTGGTTGGTTAGCGCTCTTGCTATACGGGTTCAAATTTCGCTGATTTCAACTTATAATTAAAAATATAACAGTGTCCGAATAGTAGGGATTTTATTACATTGGTATTAATTTCTTATCATTAATAAATAAAGCATACAGAAAGACGCGGTGGCCGACCGTGTTAAGGCACATCTCTTAACATACTGTGACGTCACCCGAACCAAAGTTCGTCAGTTCAACTACTTTTAACTACATTTAAAATTATTCCTGTGACTTCTCCTCCACTAATATCTTTAGAGGGCATGTTTTGACGGCTGGTAACTACATTCTACTTGCAAAAATATATCTCTTACCGAGATGTACTACGGTACAGTGCCACACTCAGTAATGGCTAAAGGGCGTGATGAAATATTTATTTATTTATTTTGAAAAGGTTGTAAATTAATTTTAATTTTTTTAAATTGATTTAAAATTGCACTAATCCTTAATTCTGAACAGTTTGACGGTAACATTCACACCACAGCGGGCTTTCGATAAATAAATAAAATTATACAAACAAAATAATCTTCATAACAACAAATACAAAATTAATTGTCGTCCATACACTTGGTGAAACTAGATTTAATAAAAAATATAAACACTTGGCTAAATCTCACAAAATTCAGCCTCCAAGTCACCTTATGAGGGCATCGTCAAAGGCTGGCCAGCACAGTTAGTAACCATAGACGCGTTTCGCTCTTATTAGAGCTCATAAGGTGACTTGGAGGCTGAATTTTGTGAGACTTAGCCAAGTGTTTATTTTATATTTTTTATTAAAATAATCTTCGTTAAACATTCTTACCCTTGCATACCACGCATACCTCATCCACATTCATAATTCCTTTCATACAAGCTTGGTTCATCTTTCGTTCGCGTAATAAATCATCAATCATATTCATCCATTTATTCCTACGATGTCCACCCAGTCTCTCACCCTCAATTTCACCCCAATTTAACAAATTTTTCAATTGACTGACGCTCAAAATGGCCAAACTACCCTAGCTGTCTTATACCTACTCTTCTAACAGTTTTCTTTTTAATTTGACACTCATCATGCACCAACTTATTCCTGACATGACCCCATCTCGTGTATCTACACCAGCGATTCCCAACCGGTGGGTCGCGACCCACAAGGGGGTCGCCTTAACTTTTTTGGGGGGTCGCCTTGGCTTTTTTGAGGGTAAAAAATATAATCACTAAGTCCTAAAATATATTTTGTCAAACCTTTTATTTTTTTGTTTTATTGATCAAATATGCGAAAGGGGGGTCGCGAACATTTTTAAAAAACTAAAAAGGGTCACGATTAAAAAAGGTTGGGAACCACTGATCTACACACACTCTTCAAATATCTCATCGCTACAACAGTTATACACCGTCAAATAATGGAGTAGGTGGCTCAGTGGTATCGAGTCGGACTGTGGCTCTTGAGAACCCTGGTTCGATTCCCACAGCCGACAAACAATTTTCACTAATTTAAATCTACCCTTGTGGCTCCCCCTCCACTAATATCTTTGGGGGCCGTGACTTGACGGATGGTAACCGCATTTCACGCGAAGAATATATCACTTACCGAGATCTGTTTAGGCAGAGTGCCACACCCAGTAATGGTTAAAAGGCGTGATGATATATTTATTTATTTTATTTAAATAATTATATTCGATGTATTCAAATTAGAAATTCAGATTGTTTGTGAACATTTTAATTCATTTCCTTATTTAATAGGAATTATGCTACGTTAATTTCATGTACAATGTCTGCTAATATGGACGTCAATTAAGGGTGACTAACTTTATTTTTCTGTTGTCAAGTGAGCCTAAATTGTTTTAGAGTTGAAAGCTTCAAATAAATGTGATACAAAATTTAATTATCAATATTTAAATATCCAGGAAATATTCAGGGTGCATTTATCATTGCAGAACATTAGATATAGGATATTAGGAGTTATTAATTTGGGTGGGGGGAAGGGTGTTAGTCGTTGCAGATCATCACCGTAGATTAGAAAGTTTTAAAAGCACATTGTTGCAATTTAGCTATGTTTATATATTCGCTTTCCTCGATTGCATGTTAGTTTTAAGTCTTAGTGTTTAAGTTATGCGAATAAAATATTCAACTAGGGTCATAGGTTTGCAACAGATACTATGTAACCCTGAATATCTCTATTATCATTGTTTTTAATATCTGAAATGTAATTCTTTTCATATTTTATTGCCATAATTTATCTTCTAAATAATTTAGTTACTTTTGACAGTAGAACAGTGAAGTTAGCCACCCTTAACTGGCGTTAATATTAACAGCCATTGTGTGTAAAATTGCCGTGCTATAATAATTATTCAATACGGTATTATTTAAAATGTTTAATCATCATCTGTGACGTTACAGCTCAAATCAGACCTGGGCCTACCGGACACACCGAGCCGCAGTTTTTCCACTGCCGTACTGTCGGTTTTCGTAGTCGAATGCTACATTATTTAAGGCGTATAAGCAGGGTTCGTAAATATCATGATATTTATAATAAATATCAAAATATCTGATATATAGGATATATATCAGATAAATATCACTTTTTGAATATTTATTTTTTAATTTTAGTTTTTGTACACATTTAGAAAAACTGAAAAATTCGAAAAATTTCACTTTTCCGGAGGCTATATCTCAAAAACTAAACAAGATATGGAAATGCGCTCAACGGCGCTGAATTCCCCGTGTCCGAATTGACTTATAAGCAAATTTTCATACAATTTTAAGCAATTTAATATTTTTAATTATTTCCTAAGGGGTACCCCTTTGGTTTTTTCAGATTTTAATTCAATTTTCCCAAAAATCCTTAATCGTAGGATTATTAAAACGAAAATTTACATACATATGTATTTTGACCCACTGAATTCAGTGGTGCAATCTTCAAATGCATATGACTTCTGGTTTTCGAGAAAATGTTAAAAAACCGCTTTTTGCGATTTTTTTGGCGGAAAATTGAAAAAAAATAAAAATCGCTGAAACTATGTTTATAAGTTAACTGAAGCACGAGAAAATTAATGCCGTTGAGCGCGTTTTCATATCACATTTAGTTTTTGAGATATAGCCTCGGAAAAGTAGAAAAATTGAAAAATTCGAAAAATTTCACTTTTCCGGAGGCTATATCTCAAAAACTAAACAAGATATGGAAATGCGCTCAACGGCGTTGAATTCCCCGAGTCCGAATTGACTTATAAGCAAATTTTCATAAAATTTTAAGCAATTTAATATTTTTAATTATTTCCTAAGGGGTACCCCTTTGGTTTTTTCAGATTTTAATTCAATTTTACTAAAAATCCTTAATCGTAGGATTATTAAAACGAAAATTTACATACATATGTATTTTGACCCACTGAATCCAGTGGTACTATCTTCAAATGCATATGACTTCTGGTTTTCGAGAAAATGTTAAAAAACCGCTTTTTGCGATTTTTTTGGCGGAAAATTGAAAAAAAATAAAAATCGCTGAAACTATGTTTATAAGTTAACTGAAGCACGAGAAAATTAATGCCGTTGAGCGCGTTTTCATATCACATTTAGTTTTCGAGATATAGCCTCGTAAAAGTAGAAAAACTGAAAAATTCGAAAAATTTCACTTTTCCGGAGGCTATATCTCAAAAACTAAACAAGACATGGAAATGCGCTCAACGGCGTTGAATTCCCCGTGTCCGAATTGACTTATAAGCAAATTTTCATACAATTTTAAGCAATTTAATATTTTTAATTATTTCCTAAGGGGTACCCCTTTGGTTTTTTCAGATTTTAATTCAATTTTCCCAAAAATCCTTAATCGTAGGATTATTAAAACGAAAATTTACATACATATGTATTTTGACCCACTGAATTCAGTGGTGCAATCTTCAAATGCATATGACTTCTGGTTTTCGAGAAAATGTTAAAAAACCGCTTTTTGCGATTTTTTTGGCGGAAAATTGAAAAAAAATAAAAATCGCTGAAACTATGTTTATAAGTTAACTGAAGCACGAGAAAATTAATGCCGTTGACCGCGTTTTCATATCACATTTAGTTTTTGAGATATAGCCTCGGAAAAGTAGAAAAATTTAAAAATACGAAAAATTTCACTTTTCCGGAGGCTATATCACAAAAACTATTTGATATTTTTATATAATGGATATATATCATTGCAAAAATATGACGATATATATCAAAATAAATATCATGATATATATCGATCGATATATATCTTCGAACCCTGCGTATAAGTGACTAGCTTATAGCGCCCGAGTGTGATAAATACATGTAACTGTATTTTATATTTTACGACAAATCACACATTGTCGACAGGCGGATTCGAACTGACGAACTTTGGCTCGGGTGACGTCACAGTATGTTAAGAGATGTGCCTTAATACGCTCGGCCACCGCGCCTGTTTAAAATGTTTAAACTCAATCTAAATTTAGAATTTGCAATCCACCGTTTAAATTCGTTAACAACGTGTAACTGATGTGTTGATCAGATGTTTGCGAGGTGTGTTTGGGTACAGGAGGCAGACTCATGTCCGGAATATATTGGTGCATGATGAGTGTAAGATTGAGAAGAATGATGTTAAAAGAGCCAGTATGGTTTGGCCATTTTTATTTATCTAAATGTATATATTTATAATTATTTGTATTAATAATATTTTTTCAGGTTAGAAGCCTATTTATCAAGGGTGTTAAACCCGGAATCAAGTTAAATATGAAATATAATAATATTCGTCAGACATGATTACTATATAAGGATGGGTTAAACGTACAAAAAAGAATGTACTTCTAAAAGAAATAAAATATGCAGGAACCTTAAACGAATGTAAACAGAAACTCATAAAATTGTATTTAAAAATGTAAAAGTATTAATTAATATTTGCTACTGTAATTTAATCATTTCTTTTCTGTAAATATTTTGTAAAAACAAAAATTATTAGGGTGCAAAATATTGCGTGAAATATACGTAATGTATATAAGAAAAAAACACAAGCTTCTCACGTATTGATGTTAGTGAAAAAAATCTGATGTGGACACCACATGACTTCCTTGTATGGGTATTAAAGTGTAGATATTTTTTTAATTGCACATATTTGACATTAAATCTTTTATTTTTTTATTTTTTGTTCTAATCCATAGCAAAATTAATTTTAAAGAAACAAAAAATATAAAATATTTAAATTTAGATATCTCGCTTATGCAAAAAGCTAATTTCAAAATTCTTAATGTGCTAGACGCAGAATTTAATTTGCAGCATTTATTTCTAAAATCAGAATAATTCAATTTTTTTCAAGAAAAACTGTTAGCAGCTTCATGTAATGTATCACTTCCGGTTAGTTCCTTTTAACCAAAATCTATTATGTTATTTCCATTGATATAGTAGTCATATATACCAAATTTGAAAAGTTTTGGATTATATTTTGATATAGTTTTTCATTAAAATATATTATAGGCTTCAAGTAAAGTACCACTTCCGGAAGTTATATAATGACCAAAAAGGGAGGTGCACAACTTTCTACGGCTTACCGTTTTTGAGTTATGCGAGATACATACGTACGTACAGACGGCATGACGAAATTAGTCAAAATGGATTCAGGGAGGGCCAAAATACCTATTTCCGTTGAGAACCGAAAATTTTCGCGATTACAATACTTCCTTTACTTCCTACAAGAAAGTAAAAAGTGAACAATTTTTGACAGTATTACTTTCATTACTAGTTGTACAAATAACTATTACAAAATAGTATTTCAGGGTGGTTATCAGTTCCAGGATTTCTGAAAGAAATATAATAATATTCTACAGGCTGATCATTAAAAGTTATACACAAGAAAAATGGCCGACCCTTAAACTAATTTAAACATCAGCTCAAATTTCAAGCTTTTTTTGTTATTATATCAAACCGTATACAAGATACAAATCAAAACAATTTTGTTTTTTGTTTATTTTGTATTAAGGGTGCAAAATTTGAACATGAGAATATTTAATATTCCTGTTTTATAAAGAGTAATTAATGAACGCGTATCCATCAAGAACCCTTTTAAAATTTGTAAATAATTGAGATTTTGAGTTGTAGAAAATATTCTGTAATTTAATAAGTTTATTATTCCTAAAAATGCTTTTAAAATCGTTAATTTACGTAGCATATATCATATTTTAATTTATGTAAATATTCGAAAATTTTAAGCAATATTTACTAATTTTAATTTTCTCTCCGTTATTCCAAAGAATTATATACACGAGGCAAATAGCTCTAGGATATCGTTATTGGTCTGTAAAAACGAAAATTTCAGTTTAATATCACATGGGGTAGGTGGCTCAGTGGTATCAAGTCGGTCTGTGGATTTGAGAACCCGAATTCGATTCCCACAACCGGCAAATAATTTACAAATAAAATAAATCACGCCTTTTATCCATTACTAGGTGGGGCACTCTGCCTAAGCAGATCTCGGTAAAAGTGATATATTTTTCGCTTGAAGTACGGTTACCAACCGTCAAGTCACGGCTCCCAAAGGTGTTAGTGGAGGAGGAGCCACAGTGGTAGATTTAAATTGGTGAAAATTGTTTGTCGGTTGTGGGGATCGAACCAGGGTTCTCAAGATCCACAGACCGACTCGATACCACTGAGCCACCAAATTAAAATTACCCTTGTGGCTCCTGCTCTACTAACATCTTTGGGGGTTGTGAATTGACGGCTACTAGACGCACTTCACACGTATAAATATATCTTACCTAGATCTGCTAAAGCAGAGTGCCACTCCCAGTAATGGGTAAAAGGAATGGTGATTTTATTTTATATAATACCACGGTATGTTCCATTAAATGGGGTAGCACGAATTTTTGAAAAAAATAAATCATTTTTTTTCGAAAACTGTCATATAAAGTTAAAATTTACATGACAACTATCAACACGCGAAATGAGTGTTTTTTGTCTACAGAACGCAAAAGACTTTTGCTTCCTGCAATTTTTTGATAGAAGAAAGGCTCACAATTTAATCAAATTTGTCACTTTATTTTTTTGCTTAGAAACAATACTCCTATTCTTTAACAAAATTTATATTTAATGTTCCAATTGAGCAATTATTCATATTTATCCCGCTTGAGAAAGCTAACTGGTGTACTGGAATAGTTTCTTGAGAAATGCAATGCGAATCCCAATAAATCGCAGAAAAAAATTAGAACGTTTGTATGGTTTCTATTCCCAACCAGCTGTCAATTGCTGGTCAGAGAATACCAGATTTAATAGCAATTATATTAAATTAATTAATCCCAAACGTCAAAATTTTCTCATTACATTATTACTAATTTTAGGACATAGTTTTCGAAAAACGTTGTTTGATACTCGATTGCTAAATGCTTTTGCATTCTTGAATGCAAAAGTAACATTTCGCAATCCAGATTCATAAATAACTATTATTAAACATTTATATTTTGGCTCACTAGTTTCCCTTCATCCACATTCATAATTCTTTTGATTCGTTCGTTTCCCTTACCTTCAATCATATCCTAAATCATTCGCGCATTCTCTCACCTTCAATATCACCTCAATTCAACATACGTTTCACATCCCCACATGCTCAAACTATATCAACTGCTATACATTTACTCTTCTTCGTCATCTGTTTCGCTACAGCCCAAATCGAGCCTGGGCCTACCGGACACACCGAGCCGCAGTTTTTACACTGCCGTATTGCCGGTTTTCCTAGTCAAATGCTACATTATTTAAGACGTATAAGTGACTAGCTTATAGCGCCCGAGTGTGATAAATACATGTAACTGTATTTTTATATTTTACGACAAATTTACACATTGTCGACAGGAGGATTCGAACTGACGAATCTTGGCTCGGGTGACGTCACAGTATGTTAAGAGATGTGCCTTAACACGCTCGGCCACCGCGCCTGTATTTACTCTTCTAACAACGTTAATAATAATTAATTAATTCATGGTCCACGTGTGTGTATATTTATGACATTTGTCCATCATCGCCTGCGGGCAATACGCCGCTCTGGTGTTTGTTATCGTAACTACGGCTTGTTTATGAAATGCGATATTTGTTTGAGTTTGTTTGAACATACCACAGACGTACAGAGTTGACTGGTGATGGTTTCGGCGACGCTCACAGCTACTGTGATGCAAGGTTAATGAGGTCACATGACCGGCTACCGGCTACCGAATGGTAGAATGGACAACTTGAGAAATTTGGTAATGGTTTTTGTGATGTTCTGTTATTTGGTTTGCGTTTAAGATGTTGGATTTGGCGGTACGTTTGATGATGAAATTACACTTGAAGTGTTAAGTATTTTACTAAGTTTTTAATGTTTTGTTTGTTAAATATGTTTGTAATTTCACGTGGAACATTTCATTTGTTTCTATATAACAGTGGTTCTTAACTTGGAGATAATTTAAGGGTAATTATTAGAGATGGGCGAATATCATCCGCGAATAGTCGAATGCCGCGAATATTGACATTATTCGATATTCGAGATTTTCGAATATTAACGTCAGTATAGCGAACATTCGAATACCTCGAATATCGCGTCATATGTTGACCTCAATTTTTGACTATGTTTTCCTTTATCATTTGTACATAAACTTAAAGCTATTACAATACTTTGAAGTTATTAATAACAAAGATATTTTGTTTCAAAACCATGAAGACGTACCATATTTGAAATTTGTTTTTCGCCAACATCAGCCCGTACGTTTCACCTTAAATTTGAAGTTTTCGTCTTAGTCTTTTCTTTTTTGTTTTAATTATATTTTATCTTAACAGTTTCATTCAAATAATGAAAAGGACATAATTAAATAATTATTAATAATAAATAAATTAACTTTTAGAAGTATTCGAATATTCGAGTTCTGATTAATATTCGTATTCGATATTCGAATTCGAGAAATTTGATATCCGCCCACCTCTAGTAATTATTCATTTGAACTTCAAAACAGTATAAAAAATGTATCTAGAGCAGCAGTCCTTTTCAGATATTTTTTCTACGATTGCTATGAAAAGTTGACAATTACGCTCTCATTTGTCATCGTAAAATTGACGTTTTCCGTGGAACAATCGAAAAATATTTTTGTTAGAAACAGAAACTTGTCATATTGACAGTTGACAGAACGAATTTATTTTCAGTACGTATACGTTTTTGAATAATTTTAAGATGCAATCGTAGATAAAATGATGTGTGTATCATGAGCGTAAAGTGATTCTTTGTTCCTCTTACACTATTACAGCTCTCGCCTTCCGCTCGTGCTGCAATTACCGTGCTCTAGTAACAAAGAATCACTTTACGCTCTTAATACACAAATAACTATTTTCTACAACTGTCAAAAATGTTCACTTTTTTTCACTAATATCTTAGTTTGATGAGGCCTGTTTTTTATGTTTCTTTGGTGTCAATTGAGTCACATCTTTCGGAAAATTTATTTAGTACTTAATTTTAAAAGAAAATTCATGAAAATTTACAAAATATAGACATTGTGAATACTTTAGGATAAGATAATTTGACTCAAGAAATCAGTTCGATAATACAAACTAAATTATCTCCACAAGTGATCAAAAATGATGTTCTCGCAAAAGCAATTAATTTTTGTAATTTCGATTCATCAACATTCATAATTCCTTTCATACAAGCTTGTTTATTCCTTACATTTCGATTCCTTCATTTAATTATATTGTCCGTCATTACGGTGGTGTGGATAACAATATGGAATTTGGATCCGAAGACCTCGAGTTCGAATCTCACTCAAGCTAAAAACTATATGAACTACCACACTGCGGCTCGGTGAGTGCGGACCCTGTACTGTAATTGGGATTCAGTTCCTGTTGTACAGCGTAACATAATAGTTATTTATGAAACTAGTAAGGAAATGAAGGTTATTACCTTACGCATGTAAACACATAAGGTAATAACCTATTTCCTTACGAGTTTCATACAATATTTTTTCTACTTCCGTTCTAATAAATACGAAAGAACGTTTTTGAAATTATGAAATTTTGACATATTTATGACAGTTATAAATTCAAAAAATAAAAGAATAACACATCAGAATTCGTCTACCAAGATATCTGTTGCTATGTTACATCATTATTTCACTAGTTAAATAATGCAGTTCATTACCTAACTCAAATAAGTGAAATAAAATGTCTATTTCCTAACGGAAGTACAAAAATAAATATTAGTTCATTCATTCGCAGCTCGTCCACGCAATCTCTCACCCTCAATATAAATAGTATGAATGTAATGTTTACAAACAATTGTATATTGACAAATTCTTTTAACTACCAACCAGTCGTCCAGTTTTTAATGTCCAACTACTTATACAGGGTGTTTCACAACTTAAAGCAAAAAAATAAAGGGTATATTCTGTACGACGTGCTGATCATGAAACAAAAAGAATTTTTTTTTAAATTCGAAAAATTAAGGGTTGTTAAACCTAAAACATTGTTTGTAGAACTGCACTGAATTCGCTTTCCTATTAAACACAAACAATGAAGAAGGTATCAACTACGAAAGAATAATTACACAATTCAATTATTAGCAGTTATTTATAATAGAATTTTATTTAATTAATAACTTTAACATAATCATCCACACAGTGGCAGTGGCAACAAAAAAATTTAGACTGGGAAACATGAAAATAGTTTTGCGATTTAAAAAAAAAATGTTTTTGTTTCATGATCAGCACGTCGTACAGAATATACCCTTTAATTTTTTGCTCTAAATTGTGAAACACCCTGTATAAATGAATACCAATTTCCTCGTAAGCTCCGTATGCTCACATACTACATATTACAATATATACTGGTGTATATAGAGGGCCCTGGATTGTCCAGGAGCATTTGCGGTTCCCGTAATAACCAAGCCCTACGTCCATTAGTGCCTATATGCGTTGTCCATAAATCTTGACTCGAATGTGTCTTTGCTTTCGTTCACTTGTCATTGCTGCCAAACAGAGAACGAAGTGTTTTTGTTACGTCCAACTCTTCAGCTGTTCATGCGAATACATAGACGTTATTGTTGTGGATGGAGGATGTAGGTATACTTCATGCAAAATATACGAGTATCCTGCTGATAAACGCTCCAAAGTTACAAGATTTATTGTTTATATTTGTGTGATAATATGATGATATTAATTTAATTTATATATATATCGGACCAACTACTAAGGTCATATGCCGATATGTCCTTTGTATGGTTGCCACGGGCGGGATTCGAACCCACGACCTTATGGCTGCGAGTCAGGCCCTCAACCCGCGCGACCATCACGCGGGACAATATATAATATGGGGTAGGTGGCTGAGTGGTATCGAGTCGGCCTGTGGATCTTGAGAACCCTAGTTGGATCCCCACAGCCGACAAACAATTTTCACCAATTTAAATCTACCCCTGTGGCTCCCTCTCCACTAATATCTTTGGGGACCGTGATTTAACGACTGGTAACCGCACTTCACGCGAAAAAATATATCACTTACTGAGATCTGCTTAGGCAGAGTGCCACACTCAGTAATGGGTAAAAGGCGTGATGATATATTTATTTATTTATTTTATTTATATGATGATGTGATATTCAAATCCGGAGATCCCTAGTTCAAGCTATATTATATACGGTGGTGTGGATAGCAATGTGGAATTCGAATCCGGAGATCCCGAGTTCAAATCTCACTCAAGCTAAAAATTAACTATCACACTGTGGCTCGGTGAGTGCGGACCCTGTACTGTAATTGGGATTAAATTCCTGTTGTACAGAGTAACATAAATAAATAGTATATACCCCTCGGAAGAGAATACGAATTTCCCTCAAGGTTTTATACACCTCATGAAAAATCAAGCATTTCTCTCCCTCAATTCAAATTATAGTACAGTCATGTTGTAAGATCTGCAATTGCAGAACGAATAGGTACCTATATAATTAACTAAATGGGAAAGAGTGTATTGATATAAAATAATACATATACACATGCGGCAACAGATAACACGCATCTACTAAAATCTGCACCCTTAATTTAGTCTGTAATAGTATATTACATAATGAGAATTGTAACAAGCACATTACGTGCGAATGAAAAAGTTGCGCACGAGCCTTGGCGAGTGCAGTAATTTCACGAGCAATGTAATTGCGTTTCAATTCGAGTTGTGTATTATACTTTATCTACGACCATAAATAATAATAACAACAATTACAGTATATTTGTTAGGTTATATCAACTGTCAAACAGCAGTTTTACCACCGCCTAATAAATGAAACATTTCTTGAGAACAGTTACGTAATATATTACGCATCTAGTGCAGTAAACCCTTAGCAACCGTAAACAAGCATTTACTGTTCTTTCAAATTGTTTTTAATGACCTACTTACATATATGGTCGTAGATAATAGCTATTTATGAAACTAGTAAGGAAATGAAGGTTATTACCTTACGCATGTAAACACATATGTAAGGTAATAACCGAGTTTATAAATACGAAAGAGCGTTTTTGAAATTATGAAATTTTGACATATTAATGACAGTTATAAATTCAAAAAATAAAAGAATAACACATCAAAATTCATCTACCAAGATATCTGTTGCTATGTTACTTCATTATTTCACTAGTTAAATAATACAGTTCATTACCTAACTCAAATAAGTGAAATAAGACGTCTATTTCCTAACTTAAGTATATAAACATTATTTATATAGTTTTGAATAGTATCATCCCTTAAAAGATACATTGTCTCGTCCACCGCGTGTGATGTCACTAGTCTCCCTGACAGCGCGGCGGCGGCGCCCTGTGTTGCGGTTAGGCGCGGGGGAGCGGCGGGCGGCGCCGCCCCCGTATCCATTACACATATTGCTTGCCGCCGCCGCCGTACACGAGCCCCCAACAACACAGGTCCGTAACGAGCAAGGATATAGAGAATGAGGGAAAAGTAGACTTGATTTAATAAATAAATATATTTTCAAATCGTTTAGCTAGAGCTGTTGATAATGTGACAGATCCGCTATTGGAGATCGTAGTGATTTATAAAGCCACTGTTTTTCGTTTTTGTACAACTGGTTTATTTGTAAAGTTGTCGTACTGTCAAACAGACACATTATTCTTTATACTTTTATTTCATTAGTTACATAATTATAAATAATTAAATGTGACTCTAAAAATGTTCGCTAGGAATGAAATACCCTAATTTTTGCGGCATTCAAAATAGTTAATTGTGTATTAAGAGCGTAAAGTGATTATTTGTTACTCGAACACGGTAATTGCAATAGTGTAAGAGGAACAAAGACACTTTACGCTCGTGATACATCATTTTTTCTACGATTGCATCTTAAAATTATTTAAAAACGTATACGTACTAAAAATAAATTCATTCTGTCAACTGTCAATATGACAAGTTTCTATTTTGTTTGTATCCCTGGTAACTATTGAAATAAGCGCGCATTTTTAATCTTTTTAACGTCTTTTTCGCGCGTTGCCATTGGAGACGCGCAAAAAATATATTTTTCGATTGTTCCATAGAAAACGTTAACTTTACGATGACAAATGAGAACGTAATTGGCAACTTTTCATAGCAATCGTAGAAAAAAATTCTTTTTGTTCTATAATCAGTATATATATATATATATATAATATGTATATAATGTAGATTATAAACGTATATTAGGTTTGAATACTTAATATGGCAATATGTTGTATTGATGAACAGATATTATTATTATTATTACGTTAATATTTATGCGCGATTAATGACGTATTTAAATTAATAGATGTCATCTTTAAACATTTATAGAATTAATATTATTATTTACTATAATCTAATCAGGTAACAAATTACACAAGTTATACTCTGTTTCATTATTATATGATCTAGTTTTCTAGTTTTGTTTAAACATTCAAACACAACCATATATTTATATTCATAGTTATTCAGTCAGAATTACTCCTTGTAAACATTGGCCGCTAGATGTCAATAGTTAAGTTAAAGTACTACACTATTTTAATTGAAAAATAGTGTTGTTACGCTTCGAATGTATAGTAAAAGATGAATGATTTGAAATCAAACAAAATTTTGAAAGTCTAATTTGCCAACTGTCCAATAACAAAATATTAAATAATAAAATTGATTTTTACAAATTTAACTAAATTAATTAGCACCTTAATTCGTTAAATCGGTTGATTACAAAATGTGCCATCAAATCGTGCCATGAAAAACAAAGATAGATATAATCGGCAACATTTTTCGTTGTCAATTTATGGCAATTAATTTTAAAATATCGGTAAGTGATATATTCCTTCGCGTGAAGTGTCCAAAGATGTTAGTGGAGGGAGAGCCACAGAAGTACTTTTTAATGTGGTGAAAATTGTTTGACGGCTGTGGGGATCGAACCCGAGTTTTCAAATCCACAGGCCGATTAGATAACACCGATCCGCCTATATGTATATATATATATATACGAAGCATGAATTATGTTTATTGATTTAGATGCAAAAATGTATGCCCTAAAACTTTTATTTGAAGCTTTTTTTTGCATAAAATAATTAGGGAAGCCAATAATTGAAATTTGTGACCGTCCAGAGAAAAACCCGCGTTGCTGTTGACAAAAGACCTAAAACGCGGATCAGGGCGTAATGGCGGCATATGACCTAAGTAGTTGGTCCGCCAAAGAAGCCAAAAAAAAAAATGAAATTTGAAAAATAGCATTGAAACGCTATGGTGCGCAATTCGATTCACCACCCTGTATATATATTCGTATCTATTTTATTTTTAATAAATAATTACACTTTGTCAAATTGTTCGTAAGTTGTGTTTGTATAGTCAAATTAATTTAGTTATAATTCAGTCTGTTAGATGTCGAAGCGTACCCGCAAATTTTCATAGTCCCGCGTTTTTATATTTTTGTTTAATCTCAAATATAATAAACAATCTGTCAATTGCATAGTATGGATGCGACAATAGTTAGTTATGTATTAGAGGGTAAAGTGATTCTTTGTCACTCGAACACGGTAATTGCAGCGCAAGCCGAAGACGAGAGCTGCAATAGTGCACTTTTCGCACGTGATACCCACATCATTTTTTCTACGATTGCATCTTAAAATTATTTAAAAACGTATACGTACTGAAAATAAATTCGTTCTGTCAACTGTCAATATGACAAGTTTCTGTTTTATTTGTATTGAAATAAGTGCACAATTTAATATCTTTTTCGCGCGTTGCCATTGGAGATTGTTCCACAGAAAACGTCGACTTACGATGACAAATGAGAGCGTAATTGTCAACTTTTCATAGCAATTTTAGAAAAAATATATTTAATTTCTCTCAATCCATACCTGTGTGGATCCACCCCGCGACATCACTCTGCACCCTTTTACGCGATGAGGTATCGATTACCATCCCTCGAGCAATGCGCTGCTGCCGCCGCCGCCGTCACTGCTACCGCCACCGTGCTTACCTGACGACCCATCTACCCTGTCTGCTGTGTGCGAGGTGTATGTATGCGCTCGAGGCCATATTGTCTTGTAAACTTGTACAGACTAACCCTTTACTCTCTCTGGAGGGTGCAAAGGTGAGATTAGGATACGTTGTTACTAGCTACAAACACCTGAGGAGTAAGAGACGGTGATGGAAGGTTGGGTGAGAATATAACAACTTGAAAAGAAGTGTAATAGATGTTATAGAAATTATCATTTCTGAACAAAAAATCCCTAACTCATTAATTTTATATTAATTATAAATAATTATTTTCGTAATGGGGTAGGTGGCTCAGTGGTATCGAGTCGGCCTGTGGATCTTGAGAACCCTGCTTCGATCCCCACAGCTGACAAACAATTTTCACCAAATTAAAATCTAATCCTGTGGCTCCTCCACCACTAATATCTTTGGGAGCCGTGATTTGACGGCTGGTAACCGCACTTTCCTATTAAACAAATGCAGTACTACAAAAAATGTTTTAGGTTAACAACCCTTAATTTTTCGAATTTTAAAAAAATTCTTTTTGTTTCATGATCAGCACGTCGTACAGAATATACCCTTTAATTTTTTGCTCTAAGTTGTGAAACACCCTGTATTTTCTAAATACTATAGTTTTATAAAATTATGGTTGATATTTAAATTGTCACTGTCAAAAATTGAAAATTCTATATACAAGTTTGTAAACTATCTTTGTTGGTTTTGGAATTTATTTGTTTTTATTTTCCTTCGTCCTGTCTGTCAAGGATGGTGTTTTGTAGTTTTTTAGGGGGATTTATGGGGTTTAAGGAGGTTTGTATGATTGATAACAATTTATCTCAATAATTAAAAAGTTTGAAGTTTCATTTACTACTTACAATGAATGTCTTAATTTTGTTGATTTTGGTGGCTAGTGTCAGTACGGGGGTGTGGATAGCGATACGGAATTCTATTCCGGAGATCCCGAGTTTGAATCGCACTCAAGCTAAAAATTATATAAAAACTACCACACTGCTGCTCGGTGAGTGCAGGCCCTGTACTGTAATTGGAATTAAATTTATGTTGTACAGCGTAACATAAATAAATACATTTGACACAAAGTTGCTATTAATTATAATTGCTAATTATACTTACTAACTGCATAGCTGTGATCACAGCGTTATGAGACAATTTTGTTAAATGTGCATAAAGATTTCGCTGCAATATTTTTTAATCTTGAACTCTCTGCCTCACAGAAAGGAAATCGCTGCCTCCGCGCTTATAAATATCCTCGGACATATTTAAAATTCATATGTCAGTTCAGTCATAGCGGCATATTTATACTGGATGCGTGAGAACACACGATACACATCAATAGCTTAGCTCAGTCTCAGTGTGGTGTAAATTCGGCGGGGCGCGTTAAAAAAGATTTGCTTTTAGTGAAATGGCTCGACGCCATTATTTTGTCATGTTCACGCGTCGGCGTCACTTGTCACGCGCGCCCGCCGCTGTGCACCCAATCACCAGGCTGCGTATTCACAAACTGTACTTGTTCTCAGACACATACAACATACTACGATTTCAGAATTAGCATCTTGAGCCGAAATTAGGGTTCATATTTGTTATTTATTATTTATATTATTGTTATTAATAATAGGGTAGTTGGCTCAGTGGTATCGAGTCGGCCTGTGAATCTTGAGAACCCTGGTTCGATTCCCACAGGCGACAAACAATTTTCACCAATTAAATCTACTCCTGTGCCTTCCCCTCCACTAACATCTTTGGGAGCTGTGATTTGACGACTGGTAACCACACTTCATATGAAGAAATATATCACTTAACGAGATCTGCTTACGGCAGAGTACCACACCCAGTAATGGGTAAAAGACGTGATGATATATTTATTTATACAGGTTGTTTCACAACTTAGAGCAAAAAATTAAAGGGTATATTCTGTACGACGTGCTGATCATGAAACAAAAAGAATTTTTTTTAAATTCGAAAAATTAAGGGTTGTTAACCTAAAACATTTTTTGTAGTACTGCACTGGATTCGCTTTCCTATTAAACACAAACAATGAAGTAGGTATCAACTACGAAAGAATAATTACACAATTCAAATTTTAGCAGTTATTTATAATAGAATTGTATTTAATTAATAACTTTAACATAATCAACCACCCAGTGGCAGTGGCAACGAAAAAATTTGGACTGGGAAACATGGAAAATAGTTTTGCGATTTAAAAAAAAATAATTTTTGTTTCATGATCAGCACGTCGTACAGAATATACCCTTTAATTTTTTGCTCTAAGTTGTGAAACACTCTGTATATGTTGTATCTCGATAGCTACTATAACCAAGTAGTAGACGAGTAGACCTAAATTAAAATAACGCATCCTGCGTCTGTATGCATCTCGTTTAGTATACAGTGCCATAAATAGTTGTGCATTAGCTAGCTTCTCAGGCGTCATAACATACTCAACCCGCGTCGGCGGTACTTTCATGTACGTGTGTCGCCTGTCGCTAGGTATGTGACTTCGTGCCCTGTCTTACCGACTGCTAATTACCAAGAGATATATAGGAAGCAGGGAAACTACTGTAACAACCCTACCGCAATGAGGAATTTCACTAGAGTGTTTTCAACTGTAAAAATAGATTTCAATAGTTATTTGTGTATTAAGAGCGTAAAGTGATTCTTTGTTACTCGAGCACGGTAATTACAGCGCGAGTCGAAGGTAAGAGGAACAAAGACACTTTACGCTCGCGATACACACATAATTTTTTCTACGATTGCATCTTAAAATTTTTAAAAAACGTATGCGTACTGAAAATAAATTCGTTCTGTTAACTGTCAATATGACAAGTTTCTGTTTTGTTTGTATCCCTGGTAACTATTAAAATAAGCGCGCATTTAATATCTTTTTCGCGCAAAAAAGATATTTTTCGATTGTTCCACAGAGAACGTCAACTTTACGATGACAAATGAGAGCGTAATTGTTAACTTTTCATAGCAATCGTAGAAAAAATTTATTTTGTGCAGAAGGTTGTAAGAGAAGGGAGGAAGTCGTAATCGAGTGGATGCAACTTTCGCTTCAAAGGTGCAAAACTCTCGCCGACTTCATTAACAATCCAATCAAGATCAAATTTGCATTTATTAATTAATAAGCAATAGGCCGTGCTTTCAAATCTCGTTGAACTTAAATATAAAATAAAATATGAGCGATTCTGGCATAACCAACTTCATTGCGCTACCGTTTATTATAGCCGTTTCATATGTCATTAAAATTCCTAGTTTCAAATTTACAGAACGGGTACGTCAAGTAGCACCTCTGACGAGATATGTCGATACTAATATAACCTAACCTAATGCTTATAGCATGGCCAACTACGCTTATTATGGACGTTTCATTCTATCGTTTTTCCATGTACAAATTTGTCGTGAGTTTTGTACAAATTTGGTACGTGAAGTAGTGCCATCTAGTGAGTTTTATTTCAATTAAATGAAAGTGACCACGCTGTCCTGTCAAATTACAAAAACAACCTTAAAATATTTGAAAATCGAAGTTTATGTAATAAAATGAAACACATTTAATGGAATTGGGTAATTTATTTATACATTTAATATTACTAAGTTATATTAGGTTATGTTAGTTACAATGTATCTTGTCAGACGTGCTAGTTGACGTAGGTATTTTAATGACATGAAACGGCCATAATAAGCGTAGCATAATTTAATGAAGTTTGCCATGATTCGGGTTGTAGCAAAATCCACTCGTATTGTAATTGGGATTAAGTTTTTGTTGTGTAGAGTAACATTAATCGTAGTTCTTCAATGTTAAATCTCTGTTTTTGACATGAATAATGCATATTTTTATTTAGGATAACTACAAACTTTCTTTAAAATAGTTATTTTTGTAACTAGTGTTAAAGTTTCACTTAGTTTGTCTTTAATAAATGAAATAGAATAAACAAAAATGTTGCATTCCATCTATACAACTTCAAAATTCGCAAAATTAATGGCATTTTACATGAAGTAAACATGTTTAGTGCCACTGATTTGAGCATTATTTTAATATATAAATAATTAAATTATAATTATAAACATTACAATAATCTATTTATTCAATCAGATAAATGTATGTTAGTAATGCTATAATTATAATTTAATTATTAATATATTAGAAATAACGCTCAAATTAGCGGCACTAAATATTATGTTACTTCATGTAAACTGGAATTAATTTAGTGAATTTTTATAAAAATCTTTCTTTTATTATTAGTACGGTGAGTACTATATAGGCTTAAAATAAGTGCTATAAGTTGTGAAACACCCTGTATAAATATAAACAGCGGGTGTTACAGGAAAAGCGATTTTTTCAAAATTATTAAGTTCAAGTATAATAAAATAGCTATTTATGAAACTAGTAAGGAAATGAAGGTTATTACCTTACGCATGTGAAACTAAGACACTTTACGCTCGTAATACACACATAATTTTTTCTACGATTGCATCTTAAATTATTAAATAGCTATTTATGAAACTAGTAAGGAAATGAAGATTATTACTTTACGCATGTGAAATTTGCAGAACGAGGCGTAGCCGAGTTATGTAAACACATAAGTAAGGTAATAACCTTCATTTCCTTACTAGTTTCATACAATATTTTTTCTAATTCCGTTCTAATAAATACGAAAGAGCGTTTTTGAAATTATAAAATTTTGACATATTAATGACAGTTATAAATTCAAAAAATATTAGAATAAGATATCTGTTGCTATGTTACCTCATTATTTCACTAGTCAAATAATGCAGTTCATTACCTAACTCAAATAAGTGAAATAAAACGTCTATTTCCTAACGGAAGTAGAAAAAATTATTAAATATAGATCACTATATCGCGTATTTAATTCTCATTCTAACAATACAAAAATAATTTAAACAATTCCAAATAATTTAGTAAATCTTTCTTGCCTACTTCACGCAGTTTCTCTTCACGTTAGTCTAGTGATTTAATCCCTGTATGTTGGCAACAGCGGCATGCACCGTTACCGAATGCAACCAAGCGTTCAGCGCTCACCGCTCCGGGTTTACCAGTTCCGGTAGCGCTCTGCTACCGACTCCGGACCAAATGAAATCTCGAAATCAGTGGCTTTTAGCGCGATTTCCCTTGGGACTTGAAACACGCGACAGTAAGCCACCTGACGGTCAAACGTACAACTATCTACCACGATTTAGTATGGTGTTAGTTAATCGATGGTGGGGGCAGGTTACTTGCTTGATTTAGAGGTTGGGTGGTTATTAATTGATACCGTACAACAACTTATTCCTCACACGACCCCGTCTCAATTATCTAAACAAACACTGCAAATATTTCATCTTCATAACCGCAGTTATACACCGTCAAATAATTATATTCAATGTAAATAAAAAACAACAAAGACAAAATTAATTGTCTTTAAATGCTCACTTGGTGAAACTAGGTTTAATAATAAAATATCAAAATAAACACTTGTCTAAGTCCCACAAAATTCAGCCTCCAAGTCACCTTATGAGGGCATCGTCAGAGGCTGGCCAGCACAGTTAGTAACCATAGACGCGTTTCGCTCTTATTAGAGCTCATCAGTATGGTATAACCTACTACAGCCTCTGACAATGCCCTCATAAGGTGACTTGGAGGCTGAATTTTGTGAGACTTAGACAAGTGTTTATTTTGATATTTTATTATATTCAATGTATTCAAATTAGAGATTGTTTGTGAACATTTTAAGGGGTAAGGCCACTCTAGATAAGGAAAAAAGGGTAATTTTCAAGATTTTTTTAACGAAATCTAAACGTGCTGCTTCAGAACTGTTTTTGGATCTTTATTTAGTGCTCTTTAAGAAAATATTCAAAATTCAAATTCAGAAATTAAAAAAAATGGCGACTCTTCTCGGCGCGTAGGGTAAATCGGGCGAAAACATTCCGGGAACAGCAATAGACCTGGATCAAAAAGGGATATGTTTTCTTAATCTCTGATGTATACTCTAAAAAACTATGGGCTGAATTTAGATTTTTAACCAAATGGTACACGTTTGAAAAAAAAGTTCATTATTCGGGACTAAATTTCTGTATAAAAACGACCGTAAAAAACCGTAGTTTTTGAGTATTTTATATCTAGAATAAGAAATAAAAAGATTCAGCACGATCCATCAATTAGTATTTCAGATTTCTTTTCGCCCGATTTTGAAAATATGATTTCGAGAAAAACGCGTTTAAAGTTTCGAGTCATATATACATATAAATACTAGTACTAATAGATATATGCTTTTTTCCCTCTGAAATACTTCCGCTCGGCATTTAAATTAATTGTCCCTTATTCCTAAGGGTTTGAACTATAATTTAAGCAAATAAAAAAAAATGACCGGGGAAGACCACTGAAACGTTGGGCAGAGAGCTGGATTTCTACATCTATCGAATCTCCATAAAGGCGTGAAGAAGAACAGGTTTACACCTATATAAAAGAAGAAGAAGAAGAAGAAAAAAAATGCATTTTTAAAAATTTTTAGAGTGGCCTTACCCCTTAATTCATTTCTTTATTTAATAGAGATTATGCTACGATAATTTCATGTACAATGTCTGTTAGTATGGACGTCGATTAAGGGCGACTAACTTTCTTTTTCTGTTGTCAAACGAGCTTAAATTGTTTTAGAGTTGCAAGCTTCAAATAAATGTGAAACAAAATTTAATTATCAATATTTAAATATCCAGGAAATATTCAGGGTGCATTTATCCATTGCAGAACATTAGATATAGGATATTAGGAGTTATTAATTGGGTGGGGGAGGGTGTTAGTCGTTGCAGATCATCACCGTAGATTAGAAAGTTTTAAAAGTACATTGTTACAATTTAGCTATGTTTATATATTCGCTTTGCATGGATTGCATGTTAGTTTTAAGTCTTAGTGTTTAAGTTATGCGAATCAAGTATTCAACTAGGGTCATAGGTTTGCTACAGATAGTATGTAACCCTGGATATCTCTAGTAACACTTGCAAATTTTATTTATTTTTTGGTATTTTTATCTAGACGTATATGAAATTTAATTCTCTTCATATGGTATTGCTAGCATGTATCTTCTAAAATAATTTAAATAATATTTTTAATAGTAGAACAGTGAAGTTAGTCACCCCCTTAGCCGGCGTTCAACAGTCAATGTATGTAAAATTGTTGAGCTATAATAATTATTCAATACGGTATTGTTTAAATTATTCAAACTCAATTTGAATTTAGAATTTGTTATACGTCGTATAAATTACTCGTATTTGACAAGGTATAACTGATTAGATGCTTGTGGGATGTGTTTCAATATCTAAGGGGTAGTTTTTTTCGTAATTATTCCTTCAAATACATAATATTTGAACAGTAAATACATTAGTTTAAACAAACCATATCTTCATAGTAACAACCCTTAAAATATTCTACAAACAAAAATAACAATCACATCTAAAAATTGTATATAGGAATGTACAAATGATAGAAGTGTATTTATTTATTTTATTAAAAACGTTTAATTTTTTTTAATATTTATATACCGAAAATACAATCGGATCTAAGCGGTTCAAATTATACTATAAATATGACTTCATTCAACTGCGTTTCGCTTATTATGGCCATTTCATATATGGGGTAGGTGACTCAGTGGTATCGAGTCGACCTGATAATATTATGATATATAATATGGGGTAGGTGGCTCAGTGGTGGATCTTAACAACCCTGGTTCAATTCCCACATCCGACAAACAATTTTCACCAATTTAAATCTACCCCTGTGACTCTCCTTCCACTAACATCTTTGGGGGCCGTGATTTGACAACTGGTAACCGCACTACACGCGAAGAAATATATCACTTATCGAGATCTGCTTACGGCAGAGTGCCACACTCAGTAATGGGTAAAAGGCGTGATGATATATTTTTTTTAAACGTTGAAATGGAACGGCCCAAATAAGCGTAACATAATTCAATTAAGTATGTTATAAGCTACTGAAATTGCCCTTGTTTTGCCGTTTATAAAATAAATAAATAAAAGTCGATTAATAAATTAAACAAACTGATTTGTATTTTGTGGCAATTTAGTATGATTAATTCCATGCAATCTCTATGCAGTGAGTAAGCAAAACTCGAAATTGAAAAACCACTAATCACTAATAATTAATTAACAATTGCGCTGGGATGAGTAACGGCTTTAATTAAATATATGCGTCATGTTCAATCAATCACTAGAAAAAAACAAACATATTTTTTACATTTCCTGTAACACTCACTAATTGAAACTGTTGTCTCAGACAAAGAAATTACTAATTTTATGCTAACTACATAGAATAATACTTTTTTACATTACTACATATTATTTTTCTATTCTTATCAGCTTGTTATTGTCATGTATAAATGTATTTATATATTTGTTTGTTACTATTTTATATAAGAAGACTTGATCTTCGAAAAAAGCGCCTCTTTCGGTAAAATTTTGCAACGTTTATTCCCCTCTTTTTCCTTGGTTACCAGCATGACATTACAGGCTTTATATGTTTAGAAAAATTAGTACTTAAAAGAGTGCGTGATTGTGTGATTTTACATCATGACAACGAGTATTTTGCACCCTAGTACGCAAAATGATTATTTTGCGCGCTGTTTCGTATTCTAGTACGGAAAATGAGTATCTCGCGCACGCTTTCAAATTATTTGTTGTCAGGTTTCATTAGTTACAACACATCAATAGTATCAAATTCATATTATTGTTGATTGTTTTCTTTCAATTTATTTAAATAAATCAATAATTATTGTATTATTCTTTATTTACAGTTGTAGAAAAAATGTTGTTTGTAGTTCGTGGGCAAAATTCTTGTTTTTTGGTGCGTTCGAATGACTTTTATTGTCTCGACTAAAAGTAACATTCTCACGTGCAACAAAAAAACACTGATTTTACGCACTTCATACAAAAATTACTATTATACAATTATTATTACTGATTAAGCAATATGTTTTACTACAAATCGTATGCTCGTACTTATAGGTTATTGAAGAAACACTGAATCATTAAATAGGCTCGAATATGTAATAAATAAAATAAGCACACATTTTTGAAAGTTTAGTTTTTGTTCCTATTTCTCGTTCTATTATAAGGCACTTACCAACACTAACATCTTTGGGTGCCGTGATTTGACTGCTGGTAACCGCACTTTACGCGAAGAAATATATCACTTACCGATATCTGCTTACGGCAGAGTGCTACACTCAGTAATGGGTAAAAGGCGTGATGATATATTTATTTATTTATATTATTTTACCAACACTGTTACAGTAAATGAATCTACTTCGTTTTGACCTCAGTAAAATCAGTAAAATATAGTGATTCCATCGAATTCTTAGGAACCATCTAAGTTGTCTAAATTGCCAAATATTTAAAGGTAAGGTAGACGAGGCTATAACAACAAAACGTAACAACAGATCGATAGGAATAGCGGTATATCCTCTGTCCATATTGGCCTGTTCGCGACTATTTGAAAAATACAACAAGTTTTGTGAGTTTCAACGGCTGTAACTTTAAAACTAAAAGAGATAAATATGTGGGGAACCATTAAATTTAGCGTGTTTTTTGCACAGGATAGTTGTTGCTTCTAAATTAAATAATTTTAAATAAATATATTGAATTTTATAAAATCAAGAGATTTTAGTCTTTTTTTAATAAGCCGAATGGTAGATTTTTAATTTTTAAATTAGTTGGATTTCAGGCTTTCCATGATAAAAAAGTTATACATTAATTATACATTGTTTTGTTAATTAAATTTAATAAGGCGACGTTTCGGACAAAATTTGGGCCATTTTCAAGCAATTGTGTGAAATAACAATTAAATTATCATAATTGAAAGTAAAAAAATTTAATGGATAAAATCTTTTGATAAATATATCATCACACTTTTTACCCATTACTGGGTGTGGCACTCTGACGTAGCAGATTTTGGTAAGTGATATATTCCTTTGCGTGAAGTGCGGTTACTAGCCGTCAAATCACGGCCCCCGAAGATGTTAGTGGTGGGAGTAAATTTTGAACCTTAACCATTAATATCTTAAAAATAGAAATATTTAGTGTACTGGGGACTTTATTATTGAATTGAGCATATTTCAAAATATAAATATGCAAATTTTTATTTAATTTTATTAAGCAATATAAACAAAAAAAAAATACTATTTATTCAATCAAGGTTTTCTACACAAGTTCAGTTTAAAAATTAATTTATCTTTCATCCTTAATATCTCAAAAACTATAAGTCAGGGGTATGTGGATTCCACCATTATATTCACCACAAGTTTCAACTATAAGTAAACCACCCAAATTAAATAATTATTGTCCCACTAAAATATAATATAAATAAATAAATAAATATATCATCACGCCTTTTACCTATTTATGCGCGTGAATAGCCGTCAAATAACGGCCCCTAAAGATGTTAATGGAGGGGGAGCCACAGGGGTAGATTTAATTGTTTGTCGGCTGTGGGGATCGAACCAGGGTTCTCAAGATCCACAGGCCGACTCGATAAGTAATAATATTTATGTTGGTTTTGTTATAGTTTATATTAAGTTCTTTTTTCCTATTTTCGGCTGAGTACACTATTTATACCAGTTTAAGTTTTCGGTTTTAGAACCAAAATAATATCAATTCGGTTACAAAATCATTTTAATTTTCATAGAGGTTTCCGGTTTCTATATTTGAAGATACAAAAATGTGGGCTTCGGTTTTCGGTTACGGTAAATATCGATGCGGTTTTTGGTTATGGTTTCCTTACGGTTCAGATTCTGCTTTTCATTAGGGATGAAAAGTTGAAAAGTATCACTTTCTTCTCTTAGTTGAGTGTAGAAAATTTAACTTTCTACTAGGGTTTTGAATATTACTTTCTTCTTTCAATTGAGTGAAGAAAATTAAACTTTCTATCATGGTTTTGAAAAAAAAACAATGTTCATATATAATAATTTGTGTATATACAATAAATCCTGCCACATACCTATCATGCATCGAAACTCTGTAAACTTTGTGTGATAGTGTACCTTCTCCACACGGTGTGCACGGCGGTATTCGTGGCATCAGATCGCGTCGTCGGTGAACGATGAGCGCCGGGGGAGCGGCACGGGCGACGGGAACAAGGGGTGGTGCATTAGCAAGATTAAAAACTTGGTTGGCGGAGGTAGTAGCGGCAGAGGCGACGGCGGTGATGGTGGCGGCCTAGCATGTAAAGTAATAGAGAGAGGATTGCAGGTTAGCAGTAGAGTAGTCAGATGTTATTTAGATGGTTTAAATTGGAAAGAGTGCTGTGGTAGGAAATATGGACGAAATTTTGCTCTCATTTATTTCATTATTAAAGTATGGAATACTTCAACCGTAATGACTCTGTTGTTGCAGATCTTGCTACCTACATACATTTGTAGCTCAGTTAATTAAAATTAATGGGGTAGGTAACTCAGTGGTATCGAGTCGGCCTATGGATCTTGAGAACCCTGGTTCGATCCCCACAGACGACAAACAATTTTCATCAATTTAAATCTACCTCCACTAACATCTTTGGGGGCCGTGATTTGACGACTGGTAACCGCACTTCACGCAAAGAAATATATCACTAACCGAGATCTGCTTAGGCAGAGTGTCACACCCAGTAATGGGTAAAAGGCGTGATGATATATTTATTTATTTAATTAAATCGAGGTTTATTAATTAACGAAAGGTCATTTGTTCAACTCCCAAAAAAAAAATAAATACGATTGTGTCCGAGTGATTCGGATTCCAGTTTAAACTACTATAATTTGGATTAAGTCCCTAACAAATAAATCTGCTCTAATTTGATTAATGAGTAAAATAAATACATAAATATATTATTTTTCAACGATTGCTATGAATGAGGGATACAGTTACTTTCCTCCCTAAGTATATGAGGGAAGAGAAACTTACTTTCGGTTAAAGTCATAGAAAAACAAGTTATTCCCGTACTGTTATTTCTTGTTGTAACGTACTGAATTAATGAATTTTTTCTACGATTGCTATGAAAAGTTGACAATTACGTTCATATTTGTCAGCGTAAAGTAGACCTTTTCCGTAAAGCAATCGCGCGTTGACATTGGAAAAAAGATATTTAAATGCGCGCGTTTCCAATGTAAATGCACAAAAATATATTGAATGCGCGCTTACTTCAATAGTTACCAGAGATATAAACAAACTGAAGCTTGTCATATTGACAGAAATTATTTTCTTACACTATTGCAGCTTTCGTCTTCGGCTCACGCTGCAATTATTGTGCCCTAGTAATAAAGAATTACTTTACGCTCTTATTATACAAATTACTATATTAATGTAGCAGCTATGTCGTTGTAGATCTTTGTAGTTTAAGGAGAGTTAGCAATCATTTTTGTTTGGTGCAAATTTCAGTTGTCAGTTGTGAAATTAGAACCTCGAATTTTCTTCAGTATTCTAACATTATTTTTAATTTTGAAGACTAGTTTTCTACAATGAATTTTTATACAACCTTATACAATATTTACGATTGCTGAAATCATAGATAATTCTCTATTTAATAGACTCTAAAATTATATAAGCTATCATTTTAAAATAGTTATTTTTGTATTAAGTGCGCGAAATGTTACTGTTTTTTAATTTTGTTGTTCCGTTTGAGAACCACAGGTTGAATATAAGGTTTGTTATTACTGATAAATTAATTCCTTATTCTTGATCATTTTGTGTACCTATATAATATTTTTCGCTCACAATGTATTTGTTGTTTTAATGGAAACACTCTGTATAAGTTTGTTAATTATTAAACGCGGTTTAATCCACAGGGTTACAATTGCGTATAAAATGACTTACTAATCCACAATTTTTGTAATTGAAAACTAGTGAGACATAAATATTAGAACCTCAGCAAGACAAACACAAGCCAGCTTTCACTGCATCACAGCCAACAAAGACTAGATGTCGCATTGTAGTATCTCGCTCTGTGAATACCCCGTGACACAAGGGAGACACATCCACACAGGGAGGTCCTTTGCCTGCGATTACACTTGTCCTGTTGTCCTGGTCCCTGTAATCAACTGTGTTCACCGCCCACTCTTCAAACTCACCCTACACAATCATACGACAAATCAGCGAAATCACAGAGCCTGGAATTACATTCTACTTATTGAGAAAATATAGGTTCTACTTAGTATAGAGAAATTAATACTTAATTGATTTGAAAATTGTGTTGAGAGTTCAAAGAGGGTTGACATTCATTCATTTCATAGTGCTGGACAGAAAAAACAAGAGGCATTGCTATATTTTTGTTTAGGGTGTCAAATAAGGAAGGAATATTCATCTCCTGAAATAATGATTTAATCTAAATAATTACGAAACGTTTAGATGAAATTAGCCAGATTTCAACACAGGCTAGTAGCATAAGCTTTGTTTTTGCCGGTTTTAAGAGCAGTGTTTCTCAAACAGGTTAAAACCATGCTCTTAAAACATCCAAAAACAGAGCTTGTGCTACCAGCCATAGTCTCTAGCTTTTTAATTACCTAATAAATGTAAGTTTTGTCTCGGTTTGATCCACTGATATTTTTTCTACGTTTGCTATGAAAAGTTGACAATTACGCTCTCATTTGTCATCGTAAAGTTGATGTTTTCTGTGGAACAATCGAAAAATATCTTTAAAAGATGTTAAATGCGCGCTTATTTCAATAGTTACCAGGGATACAAACAAAACAGAAACTTATCATATTGACAGTTAGAACGAATTTATTTTCAGTACGCATACGGTTCTTAATAATTTTAAGATGCAATCGTAGAAAAAATATTGTGTGTATTACGAGCGTAAAGTGTCTTTGTTCCTCTTACACTATTACCGTGTTCGAGTAACAAAGAATCACTTTACGCTCTTAATACACAAATAACTATTAAAAATCATAATTAAAAGTATACGGTGGTGTGGATAGCGTTACGGAATTCGAATCTGGAAACCTCGAGTTCGAATCACACTCAAACTAAAAACATATAAACTATTTATACTACAGCTTGGTGAATCCGGATGCTGTACTGTAATGGGGATTAAGTACTTGTTGTACAGAGTAGCAATAAATAATAGTTATTTATGAAACTAGTAAGGTAATAACCTTATTTCCTTACTAGTTTCATCCAATATTTTTTCTACTTCCGTTCTAATAAATACGAAAGAGCGTTTTTAAAATTATGAAATTTTGACATATTAATGACAGTTATAAATTCAAAAAATAAAAGAATAACACATCAGAATTCGTCTACCAAGATATTTGTTGCTATGTTACCTCATTATTTCACTAGTTAAATAATGCAGTTCATTACCTAACTCAAATAAGTGAAATAAAACGTCTATTTCCTAACGGAAGTAGAAAAATAATTTAATAAAGATGACAGATCAAGTACTATCTAATAAATAAATATATCATCACGCCTTTTACCCATTACTGGGTGTGGCAGATCTCGGTAAGTGATATATTTCTTCGCGTGAAATGCAGTTACCAGCCGTCAAATCACGGCCTTCAAAGATGTTAGTTAATATAGGTCTAGTCGTCTACTGCTTGTTTATAGTAGCTATTGAGATACAACATATATAAATAATTATTTCATCACGCCTTTTTACCCATTACTAGGTGTGGCACTCTGCCGTAAATAGATCTCGGTAAGTGATATATTTATGCGCGTAAACTACCCGTCAAATCACGGCCCTCAAAGATATTAGTGGAGGGGAAGCCACAGACGTAGATTTAAATTGGTGAAAATTGTTTGTCGGCTGTGGGGATCAAACCAAGGTTCTCAAGATCTATAGGCCGACTCGATACCACTGAGCCACCTACCCCATATTACTATCTAGTAATTTATAAACTTGATACTGATAATACACCCATACCTCGCTTTACGGCCTAGATACGTTCCACGAAACTTGGCCGCAAAGCGAAAAGGCGTATAAGAAATCAATCAATTCTAATGCAAATTCATACAAATTCAATGAGAAATAAGTTTTTTTTGCCGTTATAGCGAAACATTTTGGGCCGTAAATCGTAAACGTGCCTTAATTGAAAAGGGCCGTTATAGCGAAATGCCGTATAAAGAGCGGCCGTATAGCGAGGTATGGGTGTATAAGGTTCAAAGTTTGAGAAACACTGTACTAATACAACACCAATTCCACATTTTCATCTGTTCCGTATAGAACCCAGCCACTCAAGAACAATTACACTACCACCTCTCCCCGCATTCCCCTACATCTCGCTCACGCAACAAATGACTGACGCACGCCATCTCCGATGAACGAAAAATAAAAACTGTAGTGTGTTTGAGGCACGTGACCGCGCTTATTGTCACATAGCAGCCGGAATTAATTCCGTGCACGGAACACGGAGCAATCCGAGTTACTCCGGATTCACGAAGCCACTCGCCTGGAAATGACGAGCGAGGCGCGATGCGTTTTTGTTCACGGGTAGGTCATGGATATCGAGATGATGTCACACGAAATTCGGTGAGATCCATGAATTTGTTTTATATTAGTTGATAGGATTTGAATATTTTAATAATAGTAATAGTTGAATATATTAATCAATTTAATTATTATAGTATACAGGGTGTTTCAGGACTAGTGTAACAAACTTTAACAGCTTATTCCTGAGGTCATTTTGAGCCAAAAATGTCATATAAACATAGGTCCTATTCCTTCTAGTTACCAAAATACAAGAGGTTGAAGTTCTATAAATAACACGACATTTTCAAATTTTTGTAATCAAGATACTTTCGGAAAAAAAAATGCGCGCAAATAGGGGATGGGAAAGTTGGCTTCTATTTGGATATCTGTCTTGGTATTCTCTGGACGCATAACGGGCATTACCATTACATAATCCATAAATAAAAATCATATCTGCATAATCAGCAGTACTATAACCATCCATTATGAAACAATAATACAATCAAAAGTACAAGAATTTTTAATTAAGACAAATAAGGTATGACTTTTCAATAAAATTCCTGTTTTCCGAAAGTATCTTGATTAAAAAAATTTGAAAATGTCGTGTTATTTATAGAACTTCAATCTCTTGTATTTTGGTAACTATAAGGAATAGGACGTATGTTTATATGACATATTTTGCTCAAAATAACCTCAGGAATAAGCTGTTAAAGTTTGTTACACTAGTCCTGAAACACCCTGTATTATGTATATTATGTCCGTCAGTACGGTGGTGTGGATAGCAATATGGAATTCGAATCCGGAGATCCTGAGTTCGAATCTCACTCAAGCTAAAAATTATATAAACTACTACACTGCGGCTCGGTGAGTGCGGATCCTGTACTGTAATTGGGATTTAATTCCTGTTGTACAGAGTAACACAAGTAAATAAATAAATAAATATTGTGTAACTAGTAGGAAGAAAAGTTTAGGTGGCCGAGGCAGCAAATTATTTTAATTAGAAAATATTTAACGCAAAATCATTACAAATTAAGGGGTAGATGGCTCAGTGATATCAAATCGGTCTGTGGATCTTGAGAACCCTGGGTCGATCTCCACAGCCGATAAACAATTTTCACTAAATTAAATCTACCTCTGTAGCTCTCTCTCCACTAACATCTTTGGGGGTCTTAATTTGACGGGTAGTTTACGTGCATAAATATATCACTTACCGAGATTTGCTTACGACAGAGTGCCACACTCAGTAATGGGTAAAAGGCGTGATGATATATTTATTTATTTTTATATACAGGGTGTTTCACAACTTGGAGCAAAAAATTAAAGGGTATATTCTGTACGACGTGCTGATCATGAAACAAAAAGAATTTTTTTTTAATCGCAAAACTATTTTCCATGTTTCCCAGTCCAAACTTTTTCGTTGCCACTGCCACTGGGTGGATGATTATGTTAAAGTTATTAATTAAATAAAATTCTATTATAAATAACTGCTAATAATTGAATTGTGTAATTATTCTTTCGTAGTTGATACCTACTTCATTGTTTGTGTTTAATAGGAAAGCGAATCCAGTGCAGTACTACAAAAAATGTTTTAGGTTAACAACCCTTAATTTTTCGAATTAAAAAAAATGCTTTTTGTTTCATGATCAGCACGTCGTACAGAATATACCCTTTAATTTTTTGCTCTAAGTTGTGAAACATCCTGTATAATATATCTACCTAACATGTCACATATTATATAGTAATTTCAAACCGACTTCTCCAACTAAATATTCGTTGCTTCCAGTCGACACTAACATAAACCGGAAGTGTTAGAACTATTCCACTTCCTGTTCGGATACAGTCAGGTGTGTGTTTAAGAATCGCGTTATTTTCTGTACCCACGGTATGACGGTGTAAGACAGGTGCCTCTTGTCTTCTAATGTCTCACGTGTTTTGTTTTTCTTGCACGTGCAAGAAACAAGTGTTGATGCAATTAGACGCCCGCATCGGTGGAATTTATGTGGGAAAATCGGAAAAAGTCGCTGGGTAACGAGCACTTTTTCGTTAAGGTAGTTAATTATTCTTAATTAAAATGTACAGATGGCGCTAACGTTCTGTGTATTCATAATATTATTTTATTAGTATTTGAAATGTATATTTGAAGATATAATATTCGAATCATAAGCTGATTGATGTAAATAAATAATATTTTATCCCGCGTGGGATGAAAGCCTGATTGACGACCATAAGGTCGTGGGTTCGGGTCCCGCCCGTGGCGGCTATACAAAGGACATATCGGCATATGACCTGAGTAGTTGGCCTGATATGAAATAATAAAAAAAATATATTTATTTGGAAAATAACAAACAAATGCGCAAATTAAATATGTTAGATATTTTGACATAATAACATTATTTATTTTAATGTCAAAATATTTGACACAAACATATAATTAATATGTTTGTTATTTTGTTTTAATTCCATGGCTAACATAATTAAATAATAATTTTATAAATTTTCATATTTAATTTGTGGCATTTTTTCTGTGGAACTATCGAAAAATAACGTTTTCCCGCGTCTCCAATGACAACGCGCGAAAAAGATGTTAAATGCGCGCTTATTTCAATAGTTACCAGGGATACAAACAAAACAGAAACTTGTCATATTGACAGTTGACAGAACGAAGTTATTTTTATTTTTAATCAATTAAGACGCAATCGTAGAAAAAGTTATGTGGGTATCACGAGCGTAAAGTGCCGCCTTCGGCTCGCGCTGCAATTATCGTGCTCGAGTACCAAAGAATCACTTTACGCTCTTAATACACAAATAACTATTTATATACTTGTGCAATAAACAGAAAAGTGTAAACATTTTTCGTGCTTTAAAAATCTTTTTCTACTTCCGTTAGGAAATAGACGTTTTATTTCATTTATTTGAGTTAGGTAATGAACTGCATTATGTAACTATTGAAATAATGAGGTAACATAGCAACAGATATCTTCTCATTAATATGTCAAAATTCCATAATTTCAAAAACGCTCTTTCGTATTTATTAGAACGGAAATAGAAAAAATATTGTATGAAACTAGTAAGGAAATAGGTTATTACCTTACTTATGTGTTTACATGCGTAAGGTAATAACCTTCATTTCCTTACTAGTTTCATAAATAGCTATAAATATCTTGTTTGGAATATAGTTGGAAAATGTCAAAATTTATTCGGCAGATTATAGTTAAATCTTTTTTACAAATTCAAATTGTAAAATTTCGATAAAAAAAATGACGCAAAGTAAAAAGTTGTTTATTATACTCATTTTATAAGATATATTGTCGTACTCGTGTGACAATACATTGTCTTACAAAACTAAATAAATAAATAAATATATCATCATGCCGTTTTGCCCATTACTAGGTGTAGCACTCTGCCGTAAGCTGATCTTGGTAAGTGATATATTTCTTCGCATGAAGTGCTGTTACCGGTCGTCAAATCACGATCCCCCAAAGATGTTAGTGGAAGGGGTGTCACAAGGGTAGATTTAAATTAATGAAAACTCGTATATTAATATATTATTACATCTCTACAAAGTTAGAGACCGTGCGTTTCAAACCTCGCTGACTTCAACATATTCCAAAAAATCAGTTCACATCGAAGTGATTTGAACTCCTATAATTGGATTTGTTTTCTTTGAGTGTAGAGTAAAATAGGAATAAATGTTGAATAATTAAAATCGCCAAAGTAAAATAAGTTATAATTAGAAATGACATTAAGATCAAATTATTATGAGGGTCAATTATGTCGATTTAAAAATGAATCATTTAATTGTCAATTAAACTATAGTTATTAAATCCACGATTACGAGTTGAAAAACATATTCGTTAGTTTCTATTTTGTAATACCCTCATACATAGAGGGAGTGTCAGAATAAAAACTCGTACCCTTATATATGTAGAAAATAAATTATATCGACTCTGGTGGTTTTTATTTGATTGAAGTGTGCGGCAAGTATGTAGTGTTATTTCTACATATTTTAATTCGGTTTATGTATAAAAAAGTGTGGTCTTAAAGATGTGACAGAAATCAATAACAGAATTCAGTTGTTTGCTTAGCGCACTGCGATAACAAAAGCTTTTGTCGTTTTCATCTGTTGAAAAAACAAGGGAGGCCAAGTAAATATTTCTTCAGACAGGACAGATAGTTTTTTTGTTCATGTTTTTCGGCTTTCGATTGTTTTGTAGCTTTACAAATTTTTCTTGTTTAAATAAGTAAATTTCCATCATTGACAAACAGCTTTGTAGTTCGCTGAGATCTGCAATTGTAGAATATATATTTGGAATGTTTGGCAATATTTAATTCCAAGACGAATTTAATGAGTTGTTCAAAAAATCGCGCTGTTTATTTTTCGTTTTTCCACCTCCGGAGAAAGTTGCTATTACAGCACAGCATTTACTGTTTGCATGGTTGTGACAATTTGTTCATAAAAATAGTATCAGTTTTGTTTTTGACATACAGGGCTGACATTTATTTTAATAATTTAATATGCTCCCCCTCCACTAATATCTTTGGGGGCCGTGATTTGACAGCTGGTAACTGCACTTCACGCGACAAAATATATTACTTAAAGAGATCTGCTTAGGCAGAGTGCCACACCCAGTAATGGGTAAAAGGCGTGATGATATATTTATTTATTTAATTTGGTGGTAGAAAAAATGGTTTTCCTATACTCATTTACGTGTTGGAAAGAGATTATTTTCTGCACTCAAATGTTGACATAATGACGTTTTTGTTTTTGGTAACAAACGAGCAACGAGCTTGCATATTAAGAATTATGACTGTGGTTGACGCGAAAGTAGTGTGTCAGGATAGGAATGTTTAGCGAAGATTAATTGCAGGATGAATCTGATGAATTAAGACAAGCTCAAAATTCTTAATTTTGGATTCGTTGTTAAGTTATTTTGTTTACTTTAAACAAACAAGCGCTGATGGACATTCCCTTCCTTTCTTCTCTTTTTATTCATTTACTGTTCTTACATAGAGTATTTACCTGCAATTGTATAGAATTCATTTTCAAAAACAAGCGCAGGTAGACACTCCCTTCCGACTTTATCTTTTTGATTATTTTTCAGTTTTTTTCTATTAGAGTGTCTAACTGCACTTGTGTGGAATTTACTTTAATTAATTAATAAGTACAAGTCTATTCTCCCTTCCTTTCTTATCTTTATAGATTCGTTGTTAGAGGTGTGAGTGTAGTAAATGCAGGATTATTGAAACATTTATATAAGATCTAGTGCATAGATGTAATTTATGACTTGTTGCGTAATAGGAAAAAATGAGCTTGTATGAAGTAAACATGAATGTGGTTGAAGCGAGAATGTTGGACAGAGCTTGATTCTTGATAAATGTGATGAGTGAATGATTCAAGGGTTCGTGCTACCCCATTTCATGGGATATAGAAGCAAAAAAAAATACACGCTTTAAAGCAATTATCAGAGTGCCATGAGAAATACAACAAATTAGATAACTTAATAATAGATTATGTAGAAAAAAGAAAATAATTAATTTTATTATTAAATTAAATGCTCGAATAAATAAATAAATAAGTAAATTAGAGTAAGCTTCCAATTCTGGTCCAATATGTCAAATAATGTCAGACACAACAAACAAATTATTGGACAATGGAATTCATTACATCCTTTGCTATTATTTAAAAAAAATAGGAAGGTCAAAAATTCAATAATTTCTTGTAATGTAAAATGCTAAATTGTCATAGGAAACATAATAATATACACGACTAGAAAGGCCGCACATACTTCTCAATGATATACCCTTTGAACATAACTAGTGTGCAACCTGTGTGATAATAGCTAGCATTATAAACGTGTTGCATAATCTACTATTATTTTAGTCTGCACAACAGGAACTTAATTTAAATTACAGTAGCTTAAAGTAGAATCCAAACCATTCAAACACAGTTATATTAATTTGAATATACTCGTAAATTGAAATCAGTAAAAAAAAACTATTTTTTCTAGGATTGCTATGAAAAGTTGACAATTGCGCTCTCATTTGTCATCGTAAACTTGACGTTTTCTGTGGAACAATCGAAAAAGACGTTAAATGCGTGCGTTTCCAAAAGCAACGCGCGAAAAAGATATTAAACACGCGCTTATTTCAATAGTTACCAGGGATACAAACAAAATAGAAACTTGTCATATTGACAGTTGACAGAATGAATTTATTTTCAGTACGTGTACGTTTTTAAATAATTTTAGATGCAATCATAGAAAAAATGATGTGTGTATCACGAGCGTAAAGTGTCTTTGTTCCTCTTACACTATTGCAGTTCTCGCTTTCGGCTCGTGCTGCAATTACCGTGCTCGAGTAACAAAGAATCACTTTACGCTCTTAATACAAAAAATACTATTGGCCCAACATGAGAATAAAAGAGAACCAGTATAAATACATATATGAAAGTAAGCAATATGTATATAGTAAATAAACCCTAACATGCATGTAATGAAAATACCCGAAATAAACCCTACACCCTGTCAAATCCATAGGCACTTGAATATTCCGTTAGAACATATTACATTTGCGTATTCATGAAGTCTGTATTTGCTTTCAGACAGAGCATAGCCGTAGCCATGTCCATATCGTGCTGTATGTACGTATGTCGATAATGACGTGCAGGGTGCACCAGCACAACGCTGCAGTTTCGCCGGATTCGATGTGTTTTTGTTTGATAAACACGACGAGATATGATTAGATTCTGTAGGAGATTTATTTAGAGATGCACCCTTGTGATATGTGTGCTGATGGATTATTACATGCGTGAACAATTTATTCCATTCGCGATGCGTAGACAAACATTCAAATTTACAAACTTTCTCATTTACACGAGTGTATTCATTAGCGATAAATTAACTGCCTCACTATTCTACAGGCTGAGTTTTATAAAAATAAATAAAATAAATATATCAGCACGTCTATTTCGTGAAAATTATTTGTCGACTGTGGAATCGAACCAGGGTTCAAAAGATCTACAGGCCGACTCGATACTACTGAACCACTTAATTTAATTTACCCATTACTGGGTGTGGTACTCTGCCCTAGCAGATCTTGGTAAGTGATATATTTTTTCGCGTGAAGTGCAGTTACCAGCCGTCGAATCACGCTACCCAAAGATATTAGTGGAGGGGGAGCCATAGGGATAGATTTAAATTGGTGAAAATTTTTTGCCGGCTGTGGGAATCGAACCAGGGTTTTTAAGATCCACAGGCCAACTCGATACCACTGAGCTATCTACCCCATATAAAAAAGCAACCAATTTTTGCTGGTTAAGTTTAGAGAAAAAATCTGATGTGGACACTACATGACTTCCTTGTATGCGTATTATACTATAGCTACATAATTTTATTTTGACGTAATTTGACATTGACATTAAATTTCTTATTTTTTGTTATTTTTGGCTCAGTGGTATCGAGTCGGCCTGTGGATCTTGAGAACCCTGGTTCGATCCCCACAGCCGACAAACAATTTTCACCAATTTAAAAAATCTACCCCTGTGGCTCCTCCACCACTAATATCTTTGGAGGCCGTTATTTGACGGCTGGTAACCGCACTTCACGCACTTACCGAGATCTGCGTAAGCAGAGTGCCACACCCAGTGATGGGTAAAAGGCGTGATGATATATTTATTTATTTATTTTTTATTTGTTCAAATCCATAGCAAACTTAATTACATGAAACAAGAAAAATTTAATTCTCTAAAACTTTTATTTTTCAAGAAAAACTGTTAGCAGCTTCATGTAATGTATCACTTCCGGTTAGTTTTAACCAAACCCTATTATGTTATTTCCATTGATATAGTAGTCTTATATACCAAATTTGGAAAGTTTTAAATTATATTTGAATATAGTTTATCATTAAAATCTATTATAGGCTTCAAGTAAAGTAGCACTTCCGGAAGTTATATAATGACCAAAAATGGAGGTGCACAACTAGATGTGATAACAGTCCTAAATATAAAATTTCAATTTTCTACGGCTGACCGTTTTTGAGTTATGCGAGATACATACATACGTACAGACGTCACAACGAAATTAGTCAAAATGGATTCAGAGATGATCAAAATAGATATTTCTGCTGAAATCTCAAAACCGAAAAGTTTCGTGATTACAATACTTCCTTTACTTCGTACAAGGAAGTAAAAATAAAAACACAGGATTATTCAAACATGGAGAGAGCCATAATTAGTTGGTTGCTATAATTAAATTAGTATGGAATGTAGCCGGGAGAATTAAAGTTATATTTTCTTAAACGGAATGGAGAAAGAGGCAAAATATTCCCTCTTTAATATAAATATTTAAAAGTTTGAAAACAGCTGGTGTAATTAATTTGCTGGTCTGCTAAACTGAATTGATTTTTCTGCATGAATTTTATTTTTGCCTGTAAATGGCTCTCTCATATCGCCAGTTCCAACCAACATATATAAAGTCCAAATAATAAATAATTAAATTAATTATAATAAATGTTGAATGTTCAGTAAATAATATTTTATATTTTGTTAATGATAATTAGTTCTATAATGTAGTGATTTCATTTAAATTTATAAATTTATGCAATTTAAATAATATTTATAAATATTATAAAAAAAGTTTAGTTTGCAAATGTCATTTATAACGAATTGCAAATATAATTTGCAGTTTTTGATACATATTAAATTATAAAATATAAACACACAGGGACATGAAACTAAATTTTAAATAATAATTACATAAATAAATATAATATCATCACTTCATTAATATATATATATATATATATACCGGGAGTTTTTCTTATCAGTAAACATAGGGATATATCATTACCATAGTTACAGTTAAAAAGTTTGACAGCAATACATTAGAGCGTTTATTTTAAAAGTAAACATAGGGAAAATAATATTTTCAGCAATGCATTGAAGTGTAATAGTCTATAGTCTAAAAGAAACATTTTAAGTTTAAACAAATTAAATGAATTTGAATTACTTTAAATTACATTAACTAAACGTTAGGTATAAATTTAGAACCTCAAAACAATCCAAAAGTTCTTTTGTGTAGAGGTTTGTTCGCAAATTCTTCGTTTAAAAGCTCGTACATACAAATCATGAGAATTTTGGGTTGAACCAGTTCAAAAATCGAAAATTATTAAAATGTGGTTCTATATAATTCAGACCACGAGAAATCGAATGGCGCAAGGCGCATCTTCATATCTTTTTTAGTTTTTGAGTTACAGCGATTTTTGACTTTTTTTAAGCTCAACTTTGAGAGCCCATAACTCGAAAACTAAAAGAGATATTGAAATGCGGTTTGAACGAGTGTATTTCTCGGGCGCTACTTAACTTGTACAGGTATTTTGAAAATTTTGAAAATTTTTAAATTTTTTTCAAAATTTTTCTTCTTCAATATTTCCAAAACTAGAAAAGATAATGAAAATATGAAAATACCAGTGAATTTCTGGCGTGAAAATACATAAGTATGCAAATTTTCACAATAAAATTCGCACGGATACATTTTTTATTAGAAAAAAACGAAAAATGGTCAAAAATCGTAAAAATGCCAAGGGGTACCCCTTAAGAAATGTTCAAAAAACGGTCATTTTCGATTTTTTGTAATAAAAAATGTATCCGTTCGAATTTTCTTCTGAAAATTTGCATACCTATGTATTTTCACGCGAGGAATTCACTGGTGTTTTCATATTTACATTATCTCTTCAACTTTTTGAAATATCGACAAAAGAAAATTTCGAAAATAATTTAAAAATTTCAAAAAAGTTAATTTGCTTTAAATGAGCTAATAATACAAGTAGTTTCGGACACGTGGAATTCACTCGTTCAAACCGCATATCAATAGCTTGCTTAGTTTTTGAGTTATAGCCCCTAGAAGATTTGCTGTTTTCAAACAATTTTCAAAATCAGATTTTCAACTTTCCCGAGGCTATAACACACCCTGTATAATATGTTTCCTCGCCATCTTATAACTGAATTCTCTCTGGAATCCATCGAAGACAGATTACATATTGAACATTCATTAGCTGAAATTCACAATAAAAACCCTATCTGATTTCTCTTCCAAAACATTAGTATAGACTTTCAGAGAGTTCTTTCTTTCCCGATATCCACATTCACGTCTCAAGATGCGGCATTGCGGTACTTTGGTACTGGCTGACACGAGACAGAGACGAACAACCTAGAATCAATCATTAGTTCGACTAAGATTAATTACTAATTCTTTATTCTTCAGAAGGACGGAAAGTCCTTGTTTTTCCGAGAAAAACACACATTTTCTTCCTCTCCGCTAACATCTTTGAGGGCCGTGATTTGACGGCTGGTAACCGCACTTCACGCGAAGTAATATATCACTTACTGAGATCTGCTTACGGCAGAGTGTCACACTCAGTAATGGGTAAAAGGCGTGATGATATATTTATTTATTTATTTATTTATGTTACGCTGTACAACAGGAATTTAATCCAAATTACAGTACAGGGTCCGCACTCACCGAGCCGCAGTGTGATAGTTTATATAATTTTTAGCTTGAGTGAGATTTGAACTGCGGATCTCCGGATTCAAATTACGTATCGCTATCCACATCACCCTACTTATTATATAAGAAGATACTCTTTATTCCTAGGTTCTCTAGGGAATAAAAATTTACTTTTTTGACATTAGGCAAGTTAATAATAAATTTTATCTAAAATTCTATTTGTTTCTGAACTCGCGTGCTTTATATCCCTCGGGAAATAAAACGACATCTTGTGGAAAAAAATGTATCATTTTCTTCACTTGTTACACAAATAAATTGTTTCTCCGATGTTATCAAAAAATCTAGCTTTATTTTCTCAATTGACAAAATAAAGTGATACTTTTCATTCCTAGGGAAGAAATAATTATTTTTCGCTAGGGAATAAAAGTAAAGTCATATCCATGAAAAACAACGGAATGATTTGACATTAGTGACATCAAGGTAATGTCGGTCAAAAGAATAATAAATTTTATTTAAATTTTTAATTTATTTCCCTCGTCTTTGGCTCGGAAAATGGAATGTCATTTTCGGGCAAAATGCCTCTTTTTCTTCCCTTGATATACACAAGTTATTTGTGTACAAAGAACAGAATTTAAATAGTATATTATGTAACAAGTAACAAAAAATGTAAAGTTTTATTAATTATTTCCAAAGGTAAGGTAAGATAGATGCCTGAAGTTAACTTCACTCCGTGCTTAATATATCTCAAGCTGTGACTAAAACATTCGAAGTCACAGCTTGTGAACATATGATAAAAATGTTATTTCGCGCTGTAGAAACCCGGACGTTAATGACATTTTAATAACGGGAGTAGAAAAAATAATTTAATATCATTTTTGACTGTTTTTTATTTTAAAATTCATTTCATGTATTTATGATTATCTGTATTATGGGGTAGGTGGCTCAGTGGTATCGAGTCGGTCTGTGGATCTTGAGAACCCTGGTTCGATCCCCACAGCCGATAAACAATTTTCACTAATTTAAATCTACCCTTGTGGCTCCCTCTCCACTAATATCTTTGATGGCCGTGATTTGACGGTTGGTAACCGCACTTCATGCGAAAAAATATATCACTTACCGAGATCTGCTTAGGCAGAGTGCCACACCCAGTAATGGGTAAATGGCGTGATGATATCTTTATATTTTTTATTTATTTTATGATTATCTGTTCAATCATAAAACTCATTTTTTGTAAGTATATTAAAACTGGTACTTTATACACGAGCAAGCGACAAATATCTACGTTGTATATGTGAAATGAATGCAGAAAATATTCTTTCTACCATAATCGTACAAAATTCACAAATATATGCAACTGAAAAAAAAATATTATTTATGTACAAGTTTTTGTAGAATACTACTTTATTTTGCGTTGTTATTAGCAACGATCCTTGAAACAATTTAACAGCCAATGTCCCCAGGAAGTCCCCCAGATTTATAATTTTATCAATTTTTGAGTAAATGAACAAAACAGATAATTTTTTAATGCATTTTTAAATCGCAATTAAAAATAGATATAAATTTGTGGAAGGGCAAAATAATAAATCTACATATATTCTATGACCTTTAGTCCTTAAATTTTATACTACTAGAGAATACTAATATCATTGATAATTAGCACAAGTAATGATGAAATTATGTACAACACAAAATGTAATTAATAAAATATCGCTTGATGATATATTTTAATAATAATAATTTCAGAGAAATTAATAATGACACAATATTTATGTACCTACAACTAAATGAAATCATTGAACAAGCCTCATGAATTTCAACCACCTTGCAACATATTGCATTTTATAAACACCCTCCACATAATTCTTCACCCCTTGCCCCTTGTAACTCCTAAATGGGTGCTCCCACGTGGAAGAATCAGCAGCGTTGTGCACCCATCTAGCGTGCCATGGACCGTACCGTGTGGGTGCATTCTGTCACTTGTAGTCGGGAGTTATTTCGCTTGTTAATGGTGATTGATGCATGTTGTATTTGACTGAGTCTTTTGTTGAGTTGATGAGGTTTTTCTACAGGGAAATTTTCTTAAACTGGTAGGAAAATCGCAATCGCAAATTGGTTCTTTTTTATTCATAGCTGAAATAGCTGTAAAACAAGTTTTTCTACGATTGCTATGAAAAGTTGACAATTATGCTCTTATTTGTCATCGTAAAGTTGACAATTACGCACAGATTTGTGATCGTAAAGTTGACGTTTCCTGTGGAACAATCGAAAAATAACTTTTTTCTACGATTGCTATGAAAAGTTGACAATTACGCTCTCATTTGTCATCGTTAATTTGACGTTTTCTGTGGAACAATCGAAAAATATCTTTTTTGCGCGTCTCCAATGGCAACGTGCGGAAAAGATTATAAATGCGCGCTTATTTCAATAGTTTCCAGGGATACAAACAAAACAGAAACTTGTCATATTGACAGTTGATAGAACGAATTTATTTTTAGTACGTATATGTTTTTTAATCATTTTAAGATGCAATCGTAGAAAAAAATATGCGTGTATCACGAGCGTAAAGTGTCTTTGTTCCTCTTGCACTATTGCTCGCGCAGCAATTACCGTGTTAAAGTAACAAAGAATCACTTTACGCTCTTAATACACAAATAACTATTTTCTACAACTGTTAAAAATGTTCACTTTTTTTCACTAATATCAATACGCAAAGTACGTGATTTTTTCATCATTTACATTACCATGACAACGTGTATTATGCGCGCTGTTTTACACCCTTGTACGCAATATAAATATTTCTCGTACGCTACCAATTTTTGTTTGTCACAATTATTGTGTTATTTGTTTTTGACAGTTGTAGAATAAATGAATGGGTTAGGTGGCTCAGTGGTATCTGTGGATCTTGAGAACCCTGGTGCGATCCCCATAGCCGACAAACAATTTTCACCAATTTAAATCTACCCCTGTGGCTCCCTCTCCACTAACATCTTTGAGGGCCGTGATTTGACGGCTGATAACCGAATTTTACGCGAAAAAATATTTCACTTACCGAGATCTGCCACGGTAGAGTGCCACACCCACTAGTGGGTAACATAAAAGGCTTGATAATATATTTATTTATTTAAAAAAAAAAAACAAAGACAAAATTAATTGTCTTTAAATGCTCACTTGGTGAAACTAGGTTTAATAATAAAATATCAAAATAAACACTTGTCTAAGTCTCACAAAATTCAGCCTCCAAGTCACCTTATGAGGGCATCGTCAGAGGCTGGCCAGCACTGTTGGTAACCATAGACAATTAATTTTGTCTTTGTTGTTTTTTATTTAAATTGCTATTTCGTAGCTTTTGCTTTTTTCGGTAGATGGCATCACTGGTTCGATAGAACTTCTCATGTCATCTTACCGTTCTTTAGAGATCTTATTCTCTGCTGGCACAGTTCTTCGTCACCAGCTTCTTCACGTGAACTTTGTTCTAGGTGAAGAAGTAGGTTATACCATACTGATGAGCTCTAATAAGAGTGAAACGCGTCTATGGTTACCAACTGTGCTGGCCAGCTTCTGACGATGCCCTCATAAGTTGACTTGGAGGCTGAATTTTGTGAAATATAGCCAAGTGTTTATTTTGATATTTTATTATTTATTTATTTTACAGAATAAAAGTCGTGAGCGAAATTCTTGTTATTGGCGCGATCGAAAGACTTTTTTCCTCGACCTGAAGTGATTGTTTGTAACGTAGTTTGAAATGAGTTGACTGTTTGTCCGAGGATCATATCTGTTTGGTTCAGCTATATTTATTAGTTTCTCCTGCTTCTAATCACAACGTCGTCGTCTCATTTCCCCCCTCCCCTCTCAATCATTAATTCATTTCTCATCTCGTCATTCATCGTCTCTTTAAACTTTCCCGTTTCAAGTATTTCAGAAACGATGAAACTTCAGCATCTCAGACGGTGGTGACGGTGGTTGCTGACAGGCAGTTGTTTTCGTGATGTTCTCGTGTTCTCTGTTGTCACCGGAGCGGGAATAACTGACAACTTGTCTTGGACTTGTACTGAAATGTATCATTTGTTTATTAGGGCCGAGACATTGCGACAGAATTAGGGCTTCTTTTTCATTGTTTATTTATTTAGTTCGTTGCATCAAGTTTAGGCTAATTACAGCAGAGGTTTGCAACTTTGAATTACTAATGGCTAGTTGCAGCGCCTAAACTTAAATTGTAAAATTAGTTTAAATAAATAAAAGCAATTTGAAATTATATGTTAATTAAGTCGGTCTGTGGACTTGAGAAAACGGGTTCGATTTCTACAGCAGACAAACAATTTTCACCACATTAAAAATTACCCCTGTGGCTCCCCCTTCACCTAACATCTTTGAGGGCCGTGATTTGACAGCTAGTAACTGCATTATTTGAAATGTTGGGTGATTTAGAAAATGGCGTCAAATCGTGCCACAAAAATTTTAAAAAAATTGTCTGAAATTAATTAGGTAATTATCTTTCATAATTGATAATGAAAAAGTCACCAATTTTTCTATTTAAAAGGACTTTTTTAATGAAATAAATGTAATTGGTTCTAATATTAGTATGTTATGCATCAAGGGAGGAAAACAAGCTATTATTCCCGCGTGTGAAGTTGGCAAACCGAGACATAAGCGAGCTGAAGTCGAGGTTTGCCAAATTCACACAAGAGATAATCGCGCCCTCCCGTGAAACATATTATACTTTTCGTAACAAGTGCACAAAAATTACCGTCTTATCGGGACAAATGTCAAATATGGGTTGCGTAACTAGTTACCTAGGAAACAGCTAATAATCGTAGTCTCTAGGGAGAGAAACAAGCTACCTAGGGAGAGAAATATAATGTTTCTCTCTCTAGAGAAGAAAAGCACTGTTTCTCTCTCTAGAGAAGAAAAGCAGTGTTTCTCTCTCTAAAATTAGAGAATAAGAACGTGTTTCTTGTGCATGTGTTACGAAATAATTATTTTGGTGGTCAGTGAAAGCCATACCGTTTAAATATTACAATAATCAATTAGATTCAAAATCATAAATTTAAAATCTGTCGTATTCGTTAATATTAATAAATAAAATTAATTAAGACAAATAAGGTATACCTTTTCAATAAAACTCTTGTTTTCCGAAAGTATCTTGATTACAAAAATTTGAAAATTTCGAGTTATTTATAGAACTTTAACCTCTTGTATTTTGGTAACTAGAAGGAATAGGACCTATGTTCATATGACATTTTTGGCTCAAAATGACCTCAGGGATAAGCTGTTAAAGTTTGTTACACTGAAACACCCTGTATATCTAAAGAATTACGAAAAATTAAAATCTTCTTTATCTTTTGTCGATTTGAAGATACAGTTGTTCAAACATAACTAAATTTTTAAAGTAGTAAATCAATAATAATTCTTCGTTATTTCATGCCGGAAATATAAAATCTAAAATGGCGGAAGGGAAAGAAAGACTCAGTCCATATTTATTATGATTTATAAACCACAACAAAAAACAACCGGAAAAATAATTGCTCAAGTACACAAAGTACTAAAAGTACCCTCTTTGAGATGTACAATCGAACTAGTCATTTATTTGCACGAGATACGAGATGGGGACATACGTTTATAGACATTTAGATAGATACAATAGAACTCAGATTTTGGGTGAATAGTGTCTCGTGCAGTGATTTGTAGGTCACGTGCCGCAGGACTACCAACATAAAAGTCCAGAAAGGAAGTAGACATACGCGTCGAAATTGGGGTTTTGTTTGGGGAGCTTAGCAAAAAATGTTGTATTATAAATAGTTATTTTTGACAAACAATTTTCACCAATTTAAATCTACCCCTGTGGCTTCCCCTCCACTAATATCTTTGACGAACGTGATTTGAAGGCTGGTAACCGCACTTCACGCGAAAAAATATATCACTTACGGAGATCTGCTTAGGTAGAGTGCTACACCCAGTAATGGGTAAAAGACGTGATGATATATTTATTTATTTTATGTTATTTTTGTAACATCTTTAAGGGCCGTAATTTAACGGATGTAACCGCATTTTACGCGAAGAAATATATCACTTATCAAGATCTGCTACGAAAATAACTTTTAATTATTTGAAATTTTCTTTTCCGTTTGTTAAACAATTTTTTAGTTTGTATTTGAACTGCTAGAGATTTGAAATGATAAGTTCATATACTTATTAAATAAAATAAATAAATATATCAATACCCATTACTGCGTGTGGCACTCTGCTGTAGCAAATCTCTGTAAGTAATATATTTCTTCACGTGAAGTGCGGTTACCAGCTATCAAATCATGGCTCCTAAAGATATTAGTGAAGGGAGAGCCACAAGGCTAGATTTAAATTGGTGAAAATTGTTTGTTGGCTGTGGGGATCGAACCAGAGTTCTCAAGATCCACAGGCCGACTAGATACCACTGAGCCACCTACCCCATTAACTTAATTTTAATTAGTAAATTGATCATTTAATGTTCTAAAAATGTGTTCCCTCTTTTAAATATTTCTGTCGACGTCTATGTCTAACCGCAAACAGTTATAGTTTCGCTTTTGTGCCTATAATTCCATATGCATTGTCTGAAGTCCTAACGTCCCAAGGAACGTTCGTTGACGGTATGGAGCTAATAGCTACGTCACTTCCGGAGGGAGGCACGCAACCAAGTTCCGGTGTTCCCGGACTCCCGGACTCTGGAATCACTGCGTGCGCGTACTAGATCGATAGAGAATCGTGAATTGTCAGGCGATATTAAACAAATCGAGAAAATAACGAATTTTTTTTTTTAATTTATATATCGGACCAACTACTCAGGTCATATGCCGATATGTCCTTTGTATGGCCGCCACGGGCGGGACCCGAACCCACGACCTTATAATCGTGAGTCAGGCCCTCAACCCGCGCGGCCACCTCGCGGGACAATAACGAATTATTTACTACTTTATTAAATAAATATAAAGTCACAGTACTTTTTCCATTACTGGGTAAGACAGTCGTGGTTCCATAGATAGAAACGTTACTTTACAAGCGAGAGTATTACAATAATAAAATAAATAAAAAGTATAAAATAAACACTTGGCTATGTTTCACAAAATTCAGCCTCCAAGTCACCTTATGAGGGCATTAACTTCTTCAGTAGATTTACATTGCTATTAATACATGAGTATGAAGTTTAAGTGATTCAAATCCAACATACAAATGATTTAAATAAATGTCAAAGTTACCCCTGAATGTCAAAAACATCTAACTAGTAACCATGGAAACAGTAAATGTTGAATAACAATTAATAAAAAAATATAAAGTAAACACTTGGCTATGTTTCACAAAATTCAGCCTCCAAGTCACCTTATGAGGGCATCATCAGAGGCTGGCCAGCACAGTTAGAAACTTTGTTCTAGGTGAAGAAGTGAGTTATACCATACTGATGAGCTCTAATAAGAGCGAAACGCGTCTATGGTTACTAACTGTGCTGGCCAGCCTCTGACGATTCCCTCATAAGATGACTTGGAGGCTGAATTTTGTGAAACATAGCCAAGTGTTTATTTTATACTTTTTATTAAACCTTGTTTCACCAAGTGTTGGATGACAATTAATTTTGTCTTTGTTGTTATATAAAATAAATATATCATCACGCCTTTTACTCATTACTGGGTGTGGCACTCCACCGAAACAGATCTCGGTAAGTGATATATTTATGCGCGTAAAGTGCCGTCAAATCTCGGCCCCCAAAGATGTTAGTGGAGGGGGAACCACATGGGTAGTTTTAATTTAGTGAAAATCGGCTGTGGGGATCGAACCAGGGTTCTCAAGATCCACCACTGAGCCACCTACCCCATTTAGGTATTGTAATTGTTATATTATGGCTATTACAGATCTCGGTAGATGTTGAACTATTTTAGGGAAAATAATAGGTACAGTAAAATTTTTTGAAAGTGTATCTACTTGAAGTTATATTAAATCTATGACACTTGTCAAATAACAATCGATATCTTGAAACATTCGAGCACCATCAGCACCAATCAAACAGGGGGTGATCGGCAATTGTTCACAGTACATTTCTTTTAAGTAGTAACACAATTACTACCACTTCAAATCACTTCATTGGTGAGCTACCATCGCTCGCTACTATACTCGTGGTGTACATGCTTTCATTGCAATCTGCATCACATCCATCCACTATATACAGGGTGTGTTGTAATTACTGTATAGAACAATGCAGAGAAACAGTGCTGCCAAAACTAGGACGTTCAATACCAGAGCTATGCAAGGCACTCACTCGCGCAACCTCTCATATTTTCTTTACTGACAGACTTTAGATTTTCCAATTTTTTAATTTACATATCGGACCAATTACTCAGGTCATATGCCGATATGTCTTTGAATGGCCGCCACGGGCGGGACCCGAACCCACGACCTTATGGTTGTGAGTCAGGCCCTCAACCCGCGCGACCATCACGCGGGACAACCAAGTAATTTGTTATCGCACTTGTTGCTAAGCAAACAAAATAAATACATAAAATAAATATATCATCACGCCTTTTACCCATTACTGGATGTGGCACTCTATAAGCAGATCTCGGTAAGTGATTTCTTCACGTGAAGTGCGGTTACTAGCCGTTAAAGCACTGCCCCCAGAGATGTTAGTGGAGGGAGAGCCATCATCTGTGGCGCTACAGCCCAAATCGGGCCTGGGCCTACCGGACACACCGAGCCGCAGTTTTTACACTGCCGTACTGCCGGTTTTCGTAGTCAAATGCTACCTTATTTAAGGCGTATAAGTGACTAGCTTATAGCGCCCGAGTGTGATAAATACATGTAACTGTATTTTATATTTAACGACAAATCACATATTGTCGACAGGCGGATTCGAACTGACGAACCTTGGTTCGGATGACGTCACAGTATGTTATGAGATGTGCCTTAACACGCTCAGCCACCGCGCTTGTGGAGGGAGAGCCACAGGGGTAGATTTTAATTTGGTGAAAATTGTTTGTCGCCTGTGGTTGAACCAGGGTTCTCAAGATCCACAGGCCGACTTGATACCACTGAGCCACCTACCCCAAATAACATACATACATACATAAAATCACGCTATATCCCATTAAATAGGGCAGCACGAACCCCTGAAACAAATAAAGTTTGTGCAAAATAAAAATGTAACAATAAAACTATTACTTGTAAAATTTTACCACGTATACAGGGTGGTGAATGGAAGGACGCATTATAGCGTTATCAATGTTATTTTTGAAATGTTCAATTATTGGCCTGCTTCATTATTTTACATTTAAAAAGTTAAATAGTTATTTCTGCATTTTTTGACACTAACATTTATAATTTTATTCTAGCTGGAACCGTAAAAATGAAAGAAATGTTTATTGGTAATTATCTTAAAATTATCAGTGCCATGAAAAAACAAAACAAATGTAACTGAAATTACAATGACGATAATTCATATCAAAATATTATCAGCACTTGATAATTTACAAAAAAAGTATGTATTATTTTTATACGTTTGAGAAAGGCTGTGTGTGTATAGTGTCTCGAGGGTAGAGTTGACCGCGCTCTTTATTAAGCCCTTCAACTATCCCTAAACACTAAAAGAATCGATGGAAGCATACTCATCGCGTGTGCCATGATTTTCATTTCTGCGCCGGTTGACAATAGCACGAAGACAAAGCGTGATTCTTTTCTTTGTTCCTGTCTCTGTCACTCGGGACCGGGACCGGGACCGGCACCGGGACCAGGACCAGGGAACATAGAACAGTGTTCGTGGCCTACTGGGACAAGCAACCGAGCGGTGTATACAATATTCACTATGCTATCATTTGGCTCTGATTCTGTGTTGTTTCTTCGCGTTTTGTTCTAGTAGGCTTTGTTTCAAAACTTTCTTGTTTTCTTTCAATATCATACTTTTTCTGGAAGCATGGATTCCTATGTTTTATTCAGACAACATATTTTCCTGGTTTTTTTTTTTTAATTTATATATCGGACCAACTACTAAGGTAATATGCCGATATGTCCTTTGCATGGTCGCCGCGGGCGGGACCCGAACCCACGACCTTATGGTTGTGAGTCAGGCCCTCAACCCGCGCGACCATCACGCGGGACAATTTTCCTTGTTATAAATACTCATATTACCGACCGTCAAATCATGGACCCATCCACATTTAATATTGAAAAAAATAGTATATTTATTTATTTATATTACGCTGTACAACAAGAACTTAATTCTAATTACAGTACAGGGTCCGCACTCACCGAGCCGCAGTGTAGTAGTTCATATAATTTTTAGCTTGAGTAAGATTCGAACTCGGGATCTCCGGATTCGAATTCCGTATCGCTATCGACACCACCTACTGACGGTATATAGTAGGTGGCTCAGTGGTATCGAGTCGGTCTGTGGATCTTGAGAACAGTGGTTCGATCCCCACAGTCGATAAACAAATTTTCACCACCCCTCTACTAACATCTTTGGAGGGCGTGATTTGACGACTGGTAACCGCACTTCACGCGAAGAAATATATCACTTACCAAAATCTGCTACGACTGAGTGCCACGCCCAGTAATGGGTAAAAGGCGTGATGATATATTTATTGTATATAACACACGTGGGAAAGGGCTACTGCAAAACTCGTACTCGTTTTGCAATGGATCCCTTTCCTCACTAGTATTACAATATAATATTTTTGGTACACCCTGTATATGAATAAAATACGATTGTGTACGATTGGTTCGGTTTCCACTATAAGCTACTGTAATTGGGATTATATGTTTTTGTTATGTAGAATGACAAATGATTTTCACCAATTTAATTCTACCCCTGTGGCTCTCCCCTCCCCCCAACTAATATCTTTAGGGGCCGTGATTTAACGGCTGGTAACCGCACTTCACGCGAAGAAATATATCACTTACCGAGATCTGCTAAGGCAGAGTGCCACACCCAGTAATGAGTAAAAGGCGTGATGGTATATTTATTTTTTTTAACTGTTATTGTAATACTCTCGCTTGTAAAGTAATGTTTCTATCTTTGGAACCACGACTGTCTTCCCCAGTAATGGAAAAAGTAGTGTGCCACACCCTGTAATGGGTAAAAAGCGTGATGATATTTTTATTTATATTTATTGTATATAACATATATGGGAAAGGGTTCGTACTCGTTTTGCAATGGAAACCTTTCCTCACTAGTATTACAATATACTATTTTTGAGGAAATCCTATTTTTTGGTACATCCTATATATCAAAAAAAAATTAAATCTACCCCTGTGGCTCCCCCTCCACTAATATCTTTCGGGGCCGTGATTTGACGCTGGTAACTGCACTTCACACAAAGATATATATGACTTACCGAGATCTGCTTAGGCAGAGTGCCACACCCAGTAATAGGTAAAAGGCGTGATGATATATATATATTTATTTATTTATATAAATAAAATAGATTTTAAAAATGTATGAGTATACATTTATAATAATTGACTTATGTGTTCGTTGATAAGTGAATCCTTGCTTGAATCAATTTATTCAGGGTCAATTCCAATTAATCCTGACACACCCTCTTCTCTAAGGGTAGTGAGGCAACATATTCAAGCGATTCCGTCCGATAAACACACCCGTAATGAAATCAGTCTAACAAAAGAACGTCGCGGTAATCAGAGGTGACGTGTTAAAAACAGCACAGAGCTAGACAAATGACGATCAGGGTGCGTAGCCTCGCCTAAAAGATGCGTAATTAATACAACTAGGAGACGGTGCCTTATTCTAAAATTTCTAGTACGCTACTTGAACTTCATTCATGTTCATAATTTGTTTCATACGAACTCATTTGTTCGTTTCTTGATAGATAACACACCAAAAAGAAAAAGTATAGTAAAAATATAAAATAAACACTTGGCTATGTTTCACAAAATTCAGCCTCCAAGTCACCTTATGAGGGAATCGTCAGGGGCTGGCCAGCATAGTTAGTAACCATAGACGCGTTTCGCTCTTATTAGAGCTCATCAGTATGGTATAACTCACTTCTTCACCTAGAACAAAGTTCATGTGAAGAAGCTGGTGACGAAGGACTGTGCCAGCAGAGAATAAGATCTCTAACAAACTGGTAAGATGATGGTAAGAGATCTTATTCTCTGCTGGCACAGTTCTTAGTCACCAGCTTCTTCACGTGAACTTTGTTCTAGGTGAAGAAGTGAGTAACATACTGATGAGCTCTAATAAGAGCGAAACGCGTCTATGGTTACTAACTGTGCTGGCCAGCCTCTGACGATGCTGTTGTGAAACATAGCCAAGTGTTTATTTTATATTTTTTATTAAACCTTGTTTCACCAAGTGTTGGATGACAATTAATTTTGTCTTTGTTGTTATTTAAAAAGTATAGTATTTAACTCGTGTGTCACAATATCCTACGGCTCGTGTCGCTAATTTTAACTTCATTGCACGTATGTTGAATAATATACTATTATTCTTCCCTCCGTCCATCATATCCTTTTATTTATTCCTTATGATCCTAGGTCGTCCACGCAATATTTTACCCTTAATTTCATCAGTTTTTCATTCGACATATTTTTACCATAGCCCATGAATAATAGTATATTACATAACGAGAATTGTAACAAGCACATTGGGTTACAATTCGAGTTGTGTATTATACTTTATCTACGACCATAAATAATAATAAGAACAATTACAGAATATTTGTTAGGTTATATCAACTGTCAAACAGCAGTGTTACCGCCTAACAAATGAAACATTTCTTGAGAACAGTTACGTAATATATATTACGTAACTAGTGCAGTAAACCCTTAGCATCCGTAAACAAGCATTTACTGTTCTTGCAAATTGTTTTTAATGGCCTACTTACATATATGGTCGTAGATAAAAACCTTTTTCTACTTCCGTTAGGAAATAGACGTTTTATTTCACTTATTTGAGTTAGGTAATGAACTGCATTATTTAACTAGTGAAATAATAAGGTAACATTGCAACAGAAATCTTGGTAGACGAATTCTGATGTGTTATTCTTTTATTTTTGGAATTTATAACTGTCATTAATATGTCAAAATTTCATAATTTCAAAAACGCTCTTTCGTATTTATTAGAACAGAAGTAGAAAAAATATTGTATGAAACTAGTAAGGACATAAGGTTATTACCTTACTTATGTGTTTACATAACTCGGCTACGCCTCATTCTGCAAATTTCATGCGTAAGGTAATAACCTTCATTTCCTTACTAGTTTCATAAAAAGCTATTATTACACGCTTGTTAAATAAAATACTATTTCTTGCCTCATTATCCACTACTTATCAGGGTCACGAATGTTGCGCTGTTTAAACGTTAAAATCGAACTGAGTATGCTGCTGCAATCTCGTGTCGAATCTTCTTTGTACCGAGCTCGCTATGAAAATTGTCCGCTCCTTGCCTTTGCAGTGTGTGTAAGGAAACCATGGGTAATAGGATAATTTAATAATCATAAGCTCTGGATGCAGAGGGTCCAGTGTTTCACTTAGCGGGCTCCGGCAGATTAGAGGCCGGAACGCCGGCTCCGGAGTCCGCGGCTCTGGCTCATGATTGAACGTGACACCGCATAGGGGTTGGAAATAGGGCTGCGCAAGGGGTGAAACGTAGGAGAAGGGAGAGAGCAGTTGTGGATTTATTTTTGTACAGTAGCTGGAAAATCTGTGCTAAACTGACTTTACAATTACAATTACAATTAGTAATTACAATTAATAGTTGTCATATGGCAAATAATGTACCCACCAAACTGCAGTATGGTAGGTCATATATTTTTAGCTTCAATTGGAATCGAACTCGGGATCTTCGGATTCTAATGCCGTAACGGTAACCACTCTCGAATTACGTAATAATTTATTTGTTGAAAAATCTGTGTATTTAAGTGAAATTAGGAGAAAATTATCGTTTCTTCAGACAGGTAGTAATTCACAATAAATAAAATAATAATATATTACTAGTAACAAAATAGGGTAGATGGCTCAGTGGTATCGAGTCAGCCTGTGGATTTTGAGAACCCTGGTTCGATTCCCACAGCCGACAAATAATTTTCACCAATTTAAAATCTACCCCTGTGGCTCCCCTTCTACTAATATCTTTGGAGGCCATGATTTGACGGCTGGTAACCGCATTTCACGCGATAAAATATATCACTTACCGAGATCTGCTTAGGCAGAGTGCCATACCCAGTAATAGGTAAAAGGCGTGATGATATATTTATTTATTTATTTTAGTAAGAAAAAGGTTTAATTGCAAATTGAGTACGAAAATTGGAGCACGAACAATAGCGATTGTTTCAATAGTACGAGTTTTGCAATAGCCCTTTTTCCACGTGCGTTACATACTATTTTTTTCAACATTAAACGTGAAAAATACATTTTTACCTTTGCTATACAAAAAATTTAATAATTATTTTATATAAATCAAATGAGTTGAATTTGCAAATGCACATCACGTTTCCTTGGTCACCATGTCAAATGACATTTCCTTCACTCAATTTAGTTGTGATAGTAACCGTATCCCTCACTAGTGAGGAAAGTTATTTACTTTCATAACTAGTGAGGGAAACGGTTACTATCATTATTATTATTATTACAATACACTGTCCAGGCAGGCGAACCCAATTAATTGGACACGAACAAAAAAAACATACAAAAATATAAAAGTAAACACATATATAGTATGTAACAAAGAATAAATTAACAGTAAATAAAGCTAAGCAAAATACAAATTTATCATTCAGTGAGAAACTAACTATAACGTGATAACGAAATACTAAAAATATCAATCAATACATACATACATACATAACATCACGCTATATCCCATTAAATGGGGTAACACGAACCCGTCAACATTCTCATCCTGACACACGATACTCGTTTCGACCACATTAACACTTCCTCCATACGAACTCTTTCTTTTCTCACAACCAAAATCCATCAACACACAACAAACATTCATCCATTCGCTCCTGTACACTGCGCTTGTTTCTGAAGATGGTCTCCACACAATTGCAGGTAAACACTCGAAACATCTAACCAATGAATCTAAAATCAAGAATCATACGCTTGTCTTCATTCATCATATTTATCCCGCAATTAATTCCTATCCTGACACACCACTTTTGCTTCAACCACATTCATAATTCTTTTCATACAAGCTCGTTTATTCTTCACGCTCAGAATCTTTCGCTCACGCAACAACCCTTCAATCATATTCATCCACTTGTTCCTAGGCCGTCCACGCAAACTTTCACCCTCAATTTCACCAACATACACCTGTTTCACCAATCTGTCATTCGACATACGTTCTACATGACCAAACCATCTCAACTCACTTATTCCCACTCTTCTTACAACATTCTTCCCAATCTCACATTCATCATACACCAATGTATTCCGGACACGATCTCTTCTAGTATATCCACACACACCCCGCAAATATCTCATTTCCACAGCAGTTATACGCCGTTCATGTTTCTTCATCCATACCCAACATTCACTACCATACATCAACGTAGGCACTAACACATCATTATAAACACTCATTCAATCAGAATGTAATTTTTACAAGTAATGTTGAAAAAATAAAGAAAAACATCATGCCTTCTACCCATTACTGTATTTAAGTGCGATTATCAGCCGTCAAATCACTACCCCTAAAGATGTAACTTGTGACAGGGGTAATATTAATTTGATGAAAGTTGTTAGTCAGTTATGGGAATCGAACCGAGGTTCTCAAATCCACAGTCCAACTCGATACCACTGAACCACCTACCTCATTCACGTCAAAAACAAACTTATTTATTTTCCAAACAAAACACATCGTGTTTGTTCGTACCACTTGAAGATGTAAATATATTCCGATTAGCCGGCCACCCTATGCTCCAACATCTCTCCGGTCTCTTTCCGGAGCCTCTCCTCCGGTTTAAAAACTCCGGGAGCGTCAGAAACGTTGATCCTACGTCTGCATCTTCGCATAAAAAGCTGCTTAAAACCTGCACCGCTCGGAACAGACTACAGGCTTCAAATCCGAGCCTGATGCTAATAAAACGCAACAAATCCGGTGCTTCCGCGTCACTGACTCCGCCGCCGGAGCTGGAGGACTCGACCCTCTGGTGTTGAGCCATGATTAGTCATGTGATTAGCACATATGGTGGAAATGTTACGAGTGGACTGATTTAGCAAATGGCAAGTGATTTAATTCTTTCTTCATACCAAACTGAAAATTTGTTTTTACCCATTACTGGGCGTAGTAACTCACCGTAGCAGATCTTGGTAAGTGTTATATATATATATATATATATATATATATATATATATATATACCGGGTGTCTACTTTTTTTCCGAACATAGGAAATTCAATGTTAAATTTTGGATTTAGCGATATCTCTTTACCTATTAATTTTCGAACAAAAGTGTATTAAAGAAAAATGTTCAGAATAAAAAACTGCATTCATAGAGTATAAGTTTGTTTTTCAATTGTTTTTTATGTCCGAGTTAGAAGCGAAAGAAAATACACGCTTTAAGACAATTATCAGAGTGCCATGAGAAATAAAATAATAATTTGTTTGTTGTGTCTGACATTATTTGACATATTGAACCAGAATTGGAAGCTTACTCTAATTTATTTATTTATTCGAGTATTTAATTTAATAATAAAATTAATTATAGCAACTATTAGGTATTTTATTTTTTCTACATAATCTAGACAAATAAATACCTATTATTAAGTTATCTAATTTGTTTTATTTCTCATGGCACTCTGATAATTGTTTTAACGCGTGTATTTTCTTTTGCTTCTAACTCGGATATAAGAAACAATTGAACGACAAACTTATACTCTATAAATGCAGTTTTTCATTCTGAACATTTTTTTGGGTACAATTTTGTTCTAAAATTAATAGGTAAAGAGATATCGCTAAATCAAAACTTTAACATTAAATTTCCTATGTTCAGAAAAAACGTAGACACCCGGTATATATGTGCAGCAATGGGTAAAAGACGTAATAATATATTTATTTATTTAATTACACAAGTGGAAAACTATCAAAATAGTTTTCATTTCATTGCTTCATTTTCAAACAAATTTTCCACTAACATCTTTTGGAGTTGTTATTTGACGGCTGATAATCGCACTTCGCGCATAAATATATCAGTTCCTGAGATATGCTACAGCAGAATGCTACACTCAGTCATGAGTAAAATGCATGATGATATATATTTTTTTGTATGTTCGTATATAAATATATTCAGCAATTGATAAAATATCAGCAGTCACCCTGTTGTCGAAGTGTGACAATAACAACAAATTCACCCTAATTTCAGCGTTCAGAATCGATTTAATCATGTTTATTTACAAGCCAATGAACAATGAGCAAACACACACATGAAATCGAACGCGTTTTGTTACCAACTGATTAGTTTTATTGCAGATGACAGTTGTGCGCGCAACGCACTTGTTATTTTATTCGTCAATCGTCATTTGTCAATGATGTCATGACAGTTGAGGCTATAGGGGATGTTTCATTTGTTAACGGTGTGTTTTATTAGCAACATGTGCTACGATTACTTTTATTTACAATTTTACACAACGTATTTATTTATTTATTACTTTGTACAACAGGAACTTTATCCCAATTACTGTAGTTAAAGAGGAATCAGAAATGCTCTTGTTTCTTACTTAATAAACACAAGTTTATTTACTGGGCTACAATAATAGCATATTATTTACCGAGCGTATAATGATAGCTATTATTCATGTAGATGGGGTTAGTGACATAACTCGTACACAAGTAACGTAATACTCGTTTTTACGATTTTCCCTACAGTAAATTACATTTTTACTTCCTTGTACGAAGTAAAGGAAGTATTGTAATCGCGAAAATTTTCGGTTCTCAGATTTCAACGGAAATAGGTATTTTGGCCCTCCCTGAATCCATTTTGACTAATTTCGTCGTGCCGTCTGTACGTACGTATGTATCTCGTATAACTCAAAAACGGAAAGTCGTAGAAAATTAAAACTTTATATTTAGAACTGTTATAACATCTAGTTGTGCACCTCCCTTTTTAGTCATTATACAACTACCGGAAGTGGTACTTTACTTGAAGCCTATAATAGATTTTCATGAAAAACTATATTCAAATATAATTTAAAACTTTCCAAATTTGGTATATAAGACTACTATATCAATGCACATTACATGAAACTGCTAACAGTTTTCCTTGAAAAAAATGGTATGATTTTAATTTTAGAAATAAATGCTGCAAATAAAAGTTTTAGAGAATTAAATTCTACGTCTAGCACATCAAGAATTTTTAAATTAGCCTTTTGCATAAGCGAGATAGGTATCTAAATTTAAATATTATAAATTTTTGGTTTTTTTTTAATTAAGTTTGCTATGGATTAGAACAAAAAAATAAAAATAAAATATTTTATGTCAAATATGTTCAATTAAAAAAATATCTATAGTTTAATACGCGTACAAGGAAGTCACATCAGATTTTTTCAATTTAGTAAACATATTTTTCTGATAAACAAATTTGATTCATAAATCTTTTTTCAACTGAATACAAAATAGAAACCATAAAATCAACTGAATAAATTTGCCATAAATTTCAATAACTCAAATGAACCTATACCAATCTCTTACCGAAAACGAAAACTTTATTCAGTACGACAGGACCTAGCCTATTACAAGGGGTATGGGGTGTACACCGTACGGCATTTGTTCCTCCCCCGTGTAATCAAATGAACTTCGGGCGACATCAGCTCTAATCGAGTAGAAACTAAACTACACTCACACACACATGCACATCGCTTGCGAGGTACACATCTGTTCACGGTGAAAGAGCGCCATGAATAATGAAACAAAAACAAGAAAGTTTGCAAGGCTACCGCGATCCAGCCCGTTATTTTACTTCGCGTTAATATTTAATTGTACATCATTAAAAAGTACAGTGCGTCAACGATCAAATGGTTGCTTCTAGGTCGCATAATGTAAGAAAGTACTTACGTTGTTTGTAGGCCAGATGTGCTCCTAGATTTTATTCAGGGTTTACTGAAATTAAAATTTGTATCACACAAAAATTATCTCCATTCAGGGACTCAAAATGTTCCGGAGCAAACCGGAATGGTGTTTCGAATGGAGAAATTGTAGTGTGGATAGCGATACGGAATTCAAATCCGGAGATCTTGGGTTCGTATCGCACTCACGCTAAAAATGAAGTAGCACACTGCGGCTCGGTGAGTGCGGATTCTGTACTGTAATTGGGATTAAGTTCCTGTTGTACAGCGTAACAAATAAATGAATAACAACAAAGACAAAATAAATTGTCATCCATACACTTGGTGAAACTAGGTTTAATAAAATATAAAATAAACACTTGTCTAAGTCTCACAAAATTCAGCCTCCAAGTCACCTTTTCAGATCATCGTAAGTTGACTTGGAGACTGAATTTTGTGAGACTTAGCCAAGTGTTTGTTTTATATTTTATTAAATAAATAAATGCAGACTGTTGCTCCTTATTTCTGTAGCTGACTGTACATTAGTTGAAACCCATAGGGTAATTAAATTAAACTAAAAGAATGAACAACACATTGGTTACTTTCCAAAGTTTTATAGATTGCATTAATTGGACGAAGAATAATAATAAATAAATATATCATCACGCCTTTTACCTATTACTGGGTGTGGCACTCTAGTGTAGCAGTTCTCGGTGATATATTTATGCGGGTTACCAGCCGTTAAATCATGCCCCCCTCCCAAAGATATTAGAGGAGGGAGAGCCACAGGCCGATTCGATACCACTGAGCCACCTACCCCATAAATAATAATAATAATAACATTTAATTAAAAGTGTAAAACGATAATAAGAAAATTTGAGAAGAATGTCAAATACTTTTAAAACATCTAAATACAATATTTATTTTAAAACATTTTAAAAGGAATTTATTATTTTTGTTTGTAACAAAAATTACATTTCAATTTTTTATTTATTTTATTTATGTTACCCTGTACAACAAGAATTTAATCCCAATTACAGTACAGGGTCCGTACTCACCGAACCGCCGTGTGGTAGTTCATATAATTTTTAGCTTGAGTGAGATTCGAACTCAGGATCTCCGGATTCGAATTCCATATTGCTATCCACACCACCGTACTGATGGACGACTTATAATTCTATCGATTAATTAATCTTGTACACATAGGCCAGGCCCTAAATTATATTATCACCTCAGGTCCCAAAATAGGTAAAACCGGCACTGAACTTACGTCATAATGTTAGAATTTTTGAAAAATCATGAGCATTCGCCGGGATTTGAACCCAGAACCTTTCACTCGCTAGGTGACAGCTCTACCACTTGAGCTACAAATACTCGGCGAGTATTCATGATTTTTCGTGCATTATAATTTAGTTGTGAAGTAAATGTATAGTGACATCAATATGTCAATTCGTTACAAATCAACAACTGTAGTATGCAGCGGCCAATAGCCAAGGAAGAAATAGTTCTGGGTTCAAATCCCGGCGAATGCTCATGATTTTTCAAAAATTCTAACATATTTACTGGACAGACAGAGATGTCGAATATATACATCTTAAACTAGTACGTCATAATGGTAGCTAAATAATTCACAAAACTATGAAAAACAAAAAACTAGTTGGTGACGTAAATCTTCAACTACGCTTGGAATCTCCTTTGGCGCCAGGTTAAGACCTCCTGTGCGGTGCTCGCATGCTACTCTTATCTTTAGGTGAAACTTTCAAGTTCTTCAACTTCTAGAAGATATCGCATGTCTTGTTCTTGCGTTGCCACCCGTTAGGAATTTGTCGGTTAGGCTACCTCGGTGGGTGATAACTTGATAACAAAGTATTTAGGGATTTTGACCCTTTCAAACTTGGTAATTTGATTCAGTTTAGACACTAGATTGTAACGGGAAATATTTGTAAAGTTTACAACAAACTTAACTGACGTATTTGGCATCGAAACTATAAATATATAAATAAATATATCATCACGCCTTTTACCCATTACTGGGTGTGGCACTCTGCCGTAAACAGATCTCGGTAAGTTATATATTTATGCGCGTAAACTAGCCGTCAAATCACGGCCTCCAAAGATGTTAGTGAAGGGGGAACCACAGGAGTAGTTTAAATTGGTGAAAATTGTTTGTCGACTGTGGGGATCGAACCGGGGTTCTCATCGTAACTATCAAAAGTATTAATTCATTTTTACTTCCTTGTACGAAGTAAAGAAAGTATTGTAATCGCGAAAATTGTCGGTTTTGAGATTTCAGCGGAAATACGCATTTTGACCATCCCTGAATCCATTTTGACTAATTTCGTCATGACGTCTGTACGTAAGTATGTGCATAACTCAAAAACAGTAAGCCGTAGAAATTTGAAATTATGTATTTAGGACTGTTATAACATCTAGTTTTGCACCTCCCTTTTTGGTCATTATATAACTTCCGGAAGTGGTACTTTACTTGAAGCCTATAATAGATTTTCATGAAAAACTGTAATCCAAAACTTTTCAAATTTGGTATATAAGACTACTACTATATCAATGGAAATAACACAATAGATTTTGGTCAAAATGGACTAACCGGAAGTGATACATTACATGAAGCTGCTAACAGTTTTTCTTGAAAAAAATGGTATTATTTTGATTTTAGAAATAAATGCTGCAAATAAAGGTTTTAGAGAATTAAATTCTGCGTCTAGCATATTAAGAATTATTAAATTAGCCTGATGTATAAGCAATATATATTAATTAAAAATAATATATATTTTTCGTAGTTGCTAAAAATAAGAAAAAAAAATTTTAAAAATTAATTTCAATGTCAAATTACGTCAAATATGTGCAATAAAAAAATGTAGATATAGTATAATACACATACAAGGAAATCATATGGTGTCCACATCAAATTTTTATTATATTGGGATTAAGTTTCTGTTGAACAGAGTAGTATAAATAAATAAATATATTATAAAAGTAAAAAAGTTCCAGGAAATCTGTGCCATAGGCGACTCGTGCATATTAATACTTTATTGGAATGCACAAAACAAAAATTCCGAGAAGAATCAATGCTCTAGGAAGGTTATAAGTAAATAAATTGAAATAAATGTTTACACTATTAAATTTTGTTAATAAATTAGGCTAGATATTATATTTAAGTTATGTATTTAGTTAGTGTAAAAATCTAGTTTAAAATATGTATATAAGAGTTAAACGTTATACATTTGTTTGCATTTGTTCCCAAACTTTCAACCCTGGAAGTCGGGATTGAAAGTTCGTAAACTCCAGGGATTTCTCGGAAACCCGCAAACCTTTGATAATATACAGGGTGTTTCAGGACTAGTGTAACAAACTTTAACAGCTTATTCCTGAGGTTATTTTGAGCAAAAAATGTCATATAAACATAGGTCCTATTCCTTCTAGTTACCAAAATACAAGAGGTTGAAGTTCTATAAATAACACGACATTTTCAAATTTTTGTAATCAAGATACTTTCGGAAAAAAAGAATTTTATTGAAAAGTCATACCATATTTGTCTGAATTAAAAATTGTTGTACTTTTGATTGTGTTATTGTTTCATAATGGATGGTTATAGTACTGCTGAATATGCAGATATGATTTGTATTTATGGATTATGTAATGGTAATGCCCGTTATGCGTCCAGAGAATACCAAGACAGATATCCAAATAGAAGCCAACTTTCCCATCCCCTATTTGCGCGCATTTTTGTTTTCCGAAAGTATCTTGATTACAAAAAAATGAAAATGTCGTGTTATTTATAGAACTTCAACCTCTTGTATTTTGGTAACTAGAAGGGATAGGACCTATGTTCATATGACATTTTTGGCTCAAAATGACCTCAGGAATAAGCTTTGTTACACTAGTCCTGAAACACCCTGTAGAACAATTTAATTATTTTTATTGTAATAAAATAAAAGACACACAACAATATTTCTACGATTAAAATTCAATGCGGACGTATATATTTACTTGTAGCTTTCTCGTTGTTAATATAAATTTTATAATAATTCCTTTTGTGTTCATTAGTCTCGTCCCGGGTTTTAAATTTGAATCCTGGTAATTGGGATTATAAAAAAATAGTGAAAGATTTACTTGCTATATGTTAAAAATCAAATATCCGTAGTGTCTGAATTTTAAACCGCTGAATCCAAAGTTTTTGAGATTGTAACAGTTGAAAAAAATTTTTTGGAAAATTAAAAAAAAAATTTGCTGAAAATTTCGTTATAAGTTAACTGAAGCACAAGAAAATCAATGTCATTGAGCGCATCTTCATGTTTAGTTCAATTTTTAAGATATTATCTCGGAAAAGTAGAAAATCTGAAAAAAATGAAGAATTTAACTTTTCCGAAGGCTATATCTTAAAAAGTAAACACGATATGAAGATGCGCTCAACGGCATTGAATTTCCCTTGTCCGAATTGACTTATAAGCAAATTTTTATCCAATTTGAAGCAATTTCATTTTTTTAATTATTTCTCTAAAATTCGTAATCGTAGGAATATTGTAACGAAAATTTACATACATATGTATTTTGACCCACTGAATCCAGTGGTGAAATCTTCAAGTGCGTATATCTTCTAGTTTTTGAGATAATATTAAAAAACAGTTTTATGACAAAATTTTTGCGGAAATTTGAAAAAATTAAAAATTGCTGAAACTTTGTTTATAAGTTAACTGGAGCACGAGGAATTCAATGCTGTTGAAAGAATCTTCATATTTCGTTTCGTTTTTGAGATATAGCCTCGGGAAAGTAATAAAACCTGAAGAAAATTACGAATTTAAATTTTCCGGAGCCTATATCTTAATAACTAAACAAGATATGAAGATGCGCTCAACGGCATTGAATTCCTCGTGTCCGAATTGACTTATAAGCAAATTTTTATCCAATTTGAAGCAATTTCATTTTTTTAATTATTTCCTAAGGTTAGTTTTTTCAGGTTTTAGGCCAATTTTCTCTAAAATTCTTAATCGTACGAATATTGTAACGCAAATTTACATACATATGTATTTTGACCCACTGAATTCAGTGGTCAAATATTCAAGTGCGTATATCTTATAGTTTTTGAGATAATATTAAAAAACAGTTTTATGACAAAATTTTTGCGGAAATTTGAAAAAATTAAAAATTGCTGAAACTTTGTTTATAAGTTAACTGAAGCACGAGAAATTGATTGCCGTTGACCGCATCTTCATATTGCGTTTAGTTTTTGAGATATAACCTCGGGAAAGTAGAAAATCTGAAGAAAATTACGAATTTAAATTTTCCGGAGGCTATATCTTAATAACTAAACAAGATATGAAGATGCGCTCAACGGCATTGAATTCCTCGTGTCCGAATTGACTTATAAGCAAATTTTTATCCAATTTGAAGCAATTTCATTTTTTTAATTATGTCCTAAGGGGTACCCCTTTAGTTTTTTCAGATTTTAGGCCAATTTTCTCTAAAATCCTTAATCGTAGCAATATTGTAACGAAAATTTACATACATATGTATTTTGACCCACTGAATCCAATGGTGTCATCGTCAATTACATATGTCTTCTAGTTTTTGAGATAATGTTAAAAAACCTTTTTTTGACAAAATTTTTGAGGAAATTTGAAAAAATTAAAAATTGCTGAAACTTTGTTTATAAGTTAACTGGAGCACCAGGAATTCAATGCCGTTGAGAGCATCTTCATATTTCGTTCAGTTTTTGAGATAAAACCTCGGAAAAGTAGAAAATCTGAAGAAAATTACGAATTTAAATTTTCCGGAGGCTATATCTAATGTGTGCTCTTCCCCAATTTTTTCTTCATACCTGGGAGCTGACATATTTTTCTCTCCTGATTTTCCCGGAAGGAATCCACTACTAATCTATGTATTTTGGAAAGGAATAAATAAGAGTATTCAAGGATCCTAAAGCATATATTCCTTCCCAAAATTGAAACTCAGGATCAATATATTCCAAGCAAAATACTATCTATGTAAATATATCAATTTGTGACAAGTTTGAAAATTAATTTTAGTATTCATTAAATAAATAACATGAATTGTGTTAATTGGTTTAGTTGTAGAATATAATTTCCTACAACTAGGAAGAAAACATTTCTCATATTAATGAACTATATTTTATATTTAGATGAGAATTCACCACACGTCACTGTCAACCAATAGGATCACGAATTTGTTTGAAAATGAACCAATGAAATGTATATTTCGTCGGAAATTCATCACTAGTGAAATTTCATCGGAAATACCACTGTTATTAATATCCTTGGTTACGAATAAAATAAATGATATTTTCAATATTTTCATAAACGTCAATTCTACATTTGTTCAGTGTACATTTAATATAATTAATAATGTGCAATTAAATACCTAACTATTTTTGTTAATTAACTCTTATTTGGTAAATTCTCAAGCCGAATACAACTCGTAGTATGAAAATTGACAGATAATATTTTGACATAAATATACATTTCCATTTCCATAACAACTCATAATTTATGTCAAAATATTTTCAGCACTTTTCATACTACTTGTTATATTATATATGAATATTACAAAAAGTTTTTTTTCGGGTTTGTCATGTTACGAGTACCTCATTTGATGGAAAAAAACGTGATATTTTCGCCCAAAAAAATGATTTTTAATCGTGAATTTTAAATAGGTACTGAATAATGCTGATGAGTAAAATAAAAACAATAATAATAAATAATTCCCGAACCAATATGTGTCCTAAAAATAATATAATTAAAAAAATGCCTTAATTTAGTTCAATTCAAACAACAAATATTTACAGAATTAAAATAAAATATTTTAACAGACAGAAAAAACATAAACACATTTAAAAATCCACAAGTAATAATTAATTACAGTTCAATTAAAAAAATACTCCATAAATATTCACTTGTCAAAAAACAAACTGCTAAAATAAACAAAAACAAAAAATTCAATTAAAAAATTATTAAAATCCTCGCTGGGCTACAATAATAATAACTGTCATTCTGAAATGTTGGTGAGGGGTGCAGTGGGGTGCAGGGTGTCCAGACACCCGATATACATAATCCTGTGATGAATTGACACGACAGAATCGCACATATGTGAAATCCGCGCAAAGCCGATTACATTGAATCACAATGTTGAGACAGCGACCGCAAACATTGGCAAAAATCATCCGGCGATGATTCGGACACTGCGGGTTTGACTCTGGCCTCGCACCCGGATCTGGAGCATTTTGTAACAGAGGAAAATGGAAAATGTATCCATATGTTCTATATTTTTACCCTGGTTCGATCCTCACAGTCGACAAACAATTTTCACCACATTAAAATTACCCCTGTGACTCCCCCTCCACTAAAATCTTTAGAAAACGTGACGGCTGGTAACCGCACATCACGCGAAGAGATATATCTGCTTACAGCAGAGTGTCACACCCAGTAATGGGTAAAAAGCGTGATGATATATTTATTTATTTATTTAAAATTACCCCTGTGGCTCCCCCTTAACAAACATCTTTTGGGCCGTAATTTGACGGTTGGTAACCGCAATTCACGCGAAGAAATATATCACTTACTGAGATCTGTTACATCAGAGTGCCACATCCAGTAATGGGTAAAAGGCTTAATAATATTATTTATTTTTCTACGATTGCTATGAAAAGTTGACAATTTCGCTCTTTTTTGTCATCGTAAAGTTGACGTTTTCTGTGGAACAATCGATAAATATCTTTTTTGGGCGTCTCCAATGGCAATGCACGCTTATTTCAATAGTTACCAGAAATACAAACAGAACAAAAAATTGTCATATTGACAGTTGACAGAACGAATTTATATTCAGTACGCATACTTTTTTAATAATTTTAAGATGCAATCGTAGAAAAAATTATATGTGTATCACGAGCGTAAAGTATCTTTGTTAATCTTACACTATTGCAGCTCTCGCCTTCGGCTCTCGCGTGTTCGAGTAACAAAAAATTACTTTACGCTCTTAATACACAAATAACTATTTATTTATTCGATCGGCTAAAAAAAAATCAATATGTATAACACGTAAGAAAAGTGAACTTTTACAGAGTCCTATGCTTGCGGGTGTTAACTAATATCTCGTCCAATAATTGCCACAATCGTTCTAGAATATATCACTTTTCTTACTAGGTATACAATACACTATTTTCAAGTCCTAATTTGAGAATTTTTGAATTATACACAAATACAATTTAAAATCAAGCGACATTTATACATCTCGGAATGAAAAGCACTCAAACAAGAACCTTTTATCTATTTATTATTATTATTATTATTATGGGGTAGGTGACTCAGTGGTATCGGGTCGGCCTGTGGATCTTGAGAACCCTGGTTCGATCCCCACATCCGACAAACAATTTTCACCAATTTAAATCTACCCCTGTGGCTTCTCCTCCACTAATATTTTTGGGGCCCGTGATTTGACGGCTAGTTTACGCGCAGTTTACAGTTCATCAGTACGGTGGTGTGCATAGCGATACGGAATTCGAATCCAGAGATCCCGAGTTCGAACCGCACTCAAGCTAAAAATTATATGAACTATCACACTGCGGCTCGGTGAGTGCGGACCCTGTACTTTAATTGGGATTAAATTCCTGTTGTACAGCGTAACATAAATAAATAAATAAATAAATATATCACTTACCGATATCTGCTTCGGAAGAATGCCACATCCAGTAATGGGTAAAAGGCGTGATGATATATTTATTTTATTTATATTATGAATAGATAGTGTCCGAAACAAGCCTAGTCAGAATACATCGTTATAATGTCAAAAAGCGAACTAGAATCGAGTTACCTATGAAACAACAAAACATACACGTTTCGTGATTGTTTGCTGTTGCTGAAAATAATAATACCTCGCTGAATATGCAACGCCAACGCTGTTTATGTTTTTAAATTGAATCAATTCTTTCTAATCTCTTCGCCGCACATAATGCATTGCGTCCAATGTGAGCATTTCCATTTTGGGTTTTGCGATTTTGTGTTTGGGATATTACCGGACTGATTCAAGCTAATTCAGGATATTTTGATGGTACTTTTAGGGGTGAGTTTGACTTCGTAAGCTCTGTTAAGCTTTAAGAGGGGTTGTTATGATTTGTATTAGTATTACATAAATATTTCATGTTATTATTTTAATTTGGCTACTTGTATAAATTATTTTAGCGATGGAAAAACTGATGGACATGTGGAACGGACTCGTGTATTGAATGATCGATTGGGAAAATTGAGTGAGAGATTGTGTGAACGACCTAGGAATAGATGAATGAATGTGATGAGCTTGTGGATGAAACGATGAAGCGAAAAAAATCTACTTTTTGTACTCGTAACCTTCAACATGGCAAAATGCCGATCGACTCGACTGGAAAATTGCAAAAAACACTGGCCCTTTGGAACATTCTAAAATAAATCTGTCTAGATAATAATCAAATCTAATTTATAAAATACAACTTCCCTGAATTTACTTTTATTCAAAGTTTGGGAAATAAGAGTAATTCTTTCAACATTTGTCGGTATTAGTGCCATCTATTTGACAACCTCTGAACTAAAGACGTCATTGACACAACTTTTTGCAGATTGTAATGAAACAAAAATCGCGACTAATTCTATATAAAGAATAAGAAAAAAACACATATTGTGGAATATAACAATTTAGTAAGATTATAATAACATAAAATGCTTAAATTAATTAATCTATTTTAGGTTAGGTTTGATATTTGAACTAAAAAACATAGGCTGGTAGCATAAGCTCTGTTTTTGGGTGTTCTAAGAGCACGGTTTTAACATGTTAGAAATAGGTAAAACACCCAAAAATACTGCTCTTAAAACAGGCAAAAACAGAGCTTGTGCTACCAGCCTATATTTTTAGATTGGGAAGAGCCACAATTGTTATAAGTGTTATTATAAACATTTATAATAAAATTTTGACAATTAGAAATCGAAGTTCCTGGAGCAGTTTGGTTTGCAATTGATAAAGATTATGTATAATTTTCAAATTCTGGTGTACTCGTACAAGTTGAAATTAAAGATGTATTTTTTTAAATACCAGTACTCGAACAAAAAATATTATACAAACTACGTGCGTGAAGACGTCTTCCGCTCATTCGCGCTATTAAAGACTCTCGCTCGTGTTTCAAAAATGCTCTCATGCGGGAACATCGTCTTCCCGCACTTACTTCGTAAATAACTATTCTCAGTAACAACAAAGACAAAATTAATTGTCATCCATACACTTGGTGAAACTAGGTTTAATAAAATATAAACTAAACACTTGGCTAAGTCTCACAAAATTCAGCCTCCAAGTCACCTTATGAGGGCATCGTCAGAGGCTGGCCAGCACAGTTAGTAACCATAGACGCATTTCGCTGTTATTAGAGCTCATCAGTATGGTATAACCCACTTCTTCACCTAGAACAAAGTTCACGTGAAGAAGTTGGTGACGAAGAACTGTGCCAGCAGAGATTTCTAACAAACAGATAAGATGACATGAGAAGTTCTGTGGAACAGGCAATGCCATCTACCGAAAAAACTATTCTCAGGCATATCTCAAAAAATACACTAAATATGTAAATTCGCATTAAACTTCGCGGGCTCTAATTGACTTATAATTTGTCGTATATTAGGCAACAAGTTTATTATAGTAACTATTAATACATGAGTATGAAGTTTAGGTGAAACAAATCCAACAAACAAATGATTAAAATAAATGTCAAAGTTACCCCTGAATGTGAGAAACAGTTAACTAGTAACCATGGAAACAATAAATGTTGAATAACAATGAATGGCTTTGTTCACAATATGAAATATTGCGAAAATCGTAATTGTTATCTGCGTACTCCATATGATAGTGTTTGTTCAAACACAAATGTAGATACTTATCATTTAGTAAGTGTATTATCACGTATATGATGTGTATCAACGTCAGTCTATGATGACCGTATGTCGCCACTTGACTCAAGCAGTTCATAAAACGTGTTTCGTTTGTTTGTATGCTGATTAGTTTGTTTGAACAAAATATTATATGTACCAATCGTTCATATCACTTGCTTTGTTTCTCTTTTGTTTTTTATGTGATTTTGTATTGACACATACATATATAACATATGTCTATTTATAAAACTTTTTTTTAATCGTATAATTCATAGAATTATATTTATAGGTATAAAATTATTTTTAAATTAAAGTTTATGTTTCTTTATACAGGATGTTTCTATACCTCTGCACGAAACTTTAATGACATATAATTTGATATACTGATTATAGACAAAAAGATTTTTTTGATATTCGCCAAAATTAGGGTATTTCGTTCCTAGTGAACATTTTTAGTGTCACTGCTTTAATAATACATTTAATTATTTATGTTACTAATGAAATGTAAGTATAAACACTGCCTACAAATAATCATTTATTAATTTGTTTTTATGTAGGTACCTAGTGTAATACCTTATTTATTTATTTTTTTAATAAATAATTTAGGGTAGGTGGCTCAGTGGTATCAAGTCGATCTGTGGATCTTGAGAACCCTGGTTCGATCCCCACAGCCGACAAATAATTTTCACCAATTTAAATCTACCTCTGTGGCTCCCCCTCTACTAACATCTTTGGAAGCCGTGATTTGACGACTGGTAACCGCACTTCACGCTATGAAATACCGGGTGTCTACTTTTTTTTGTTATATAGGAAATTCAATGGTAAAATTTTCATTACGCCATGAAATTTTTCTTTTTAATTTTAGAGCAAAAGTTTAAATACAAAACATGTTCAGAATTAAAAACTGCGTCCAAAGAGCCCTTATTTATTGATATACGACAATCTTGTCACGAGATACAGGTAAATTAAAATTTCCATCTTTAAGCTGTTTACAGAGTGCCATGCAAAATAAAACAAATAATACTATTGTATAGTATTCTTTGAGTTTGACAGTTTGTGTTTTTTTTAATTGTTATTTTGGTTTCATTAAGATTAAAACAATGGAAAGATTTATTACAAATGAAAATATTTTGTATTAAACTTTTGCTCTAAAATTAATGGAGAAAAATTCATGGCGTAATGAAATTTTTACCATTGAATTTCCTATATAACAAAAAAAAGTAGACACCCGGTATATCACTTACCGAGATCTGTTTCGGCAGAGTGCCACACGCAGTAATGGGTAAAAGGCGTGATGATATATTTACTTATGTTTTATTTATATACAAATAACTATTTCCCTGTCTGCACTTAATTGTTTACTACGTTGCTTAGGTTACTTATCTGTCAGTGAATATTCTAGAGAGAGAATCTGTCAGTACGGTGGTGTGGATAGCGATACGTAATTCGAATCCGGAAATCCCGAGTTCGAATCTCACTCAAGCTAAAAAAAATTATATATCACACTGCGGCTCGGTGAGTGCGGACCCTGTACTGTAATTGGGATTAAATTCCTGTTGTACAGCGTAACATAAATAACATAAATAAATAGATAATGCAGTAATTTTTGCTCTCTGGTCAGTGGTACTATAGAAGAAAAATATCTATATTATCCGTATCTCCGCGTCGGGTTTCTTTCGGCGACGTTTTACTATTGTGTGATTGTCAACTGTCTGGATGGACTAGCGTGTCGCCAGATTAGTTCCTCCTTCAGATAACTGCATTTCTTTTGTTTTTTTACAAAAAAACTAATCGTGTTTTACGCTCCGGTTGGGCTTCATGTTGACGTGAGCACCCGGAATAAACATATTTGTGTGTGGTTTAAAATTTCAGAGAGTGACAGACTTGATTTACATTTAGAAAGTAATTCACAGACTAGCCGATCTAAATAATTGGATTTGGAGTTTTTTGTTAATCAATAGGATTGATTGAATAGTCATGGATTAGTTTTAATACGTTCAACATTTTTTAACTGGTTTTTTTATGTTATTCTTTTTCCAATAACGTATGTGTATATAGTTTGTAGAAAAAATATCGCTTATTGAATATTTTAGTAATATTAATTGCATTCAAATTTTTATTAAATTTAATTAAATCATCACTTCACGCGAAAAAAAAATATATCACTTACCGAGATCTGCTTAGGCAGAGTGCCACACCCAGTGATGGGTAAAAGGCGTGATGATATATTTATTTATTTTATTTTTCAAAAGTGTAAATGTAATAACTATTTATGAAACTATTAAGGAAATGAAGGTTATTGCCTTACGCATGTGAAATTATTTTCATGATTACCTATTGTCATATTTTTATGAATGTTACCAGCCGTCAAATCTCAGTGCATTTGAATGTTCTTCTTCTTCTGATGGCACTACAGCCCAATTCGAGCCTGGGCCTACCGGACACACCGAGCCGCAGTTTTTACACTGCTGTACTGCCGGTTTTCCTAGTCAAATGCTACATTATTTAAGACGTATAAGTGACTAGCTTATAGCGCCCGAGTGTGATAAATACATGTAACTGTATTTTTATATTTTACGACAAATCACACATTGACGACAGGTGGATTCGAACTGACGAACTTTGGTTCGGGTGACGTCACAGTATGTTAAGAAATGTGCCTTAACACGCTCGGTCACCGCGCCTGTAAAACGTTGCTTGATAATGGTCCAAATATTGGCCGAAACAGGTTAATAAAAAAGGTTTCAAAAATGAATAATTAATTTTACATTTTTAATTCCAATTAAAGCCTGAAATCCAACTAATAAATAAAAGTATTAGGAATAAAAACGGATAAATACTGATTGTTCATTTTAATTTGCATCCATCATATTGGTATAGATACTCCCCTTGATATTAGGGTAGTATTAGGTAATATTCTAATGATCTATTTTCATTATTTCCACACATTCAATACAAAATTTCCGGTAATAAATAACCAAAACACCTCCCATTCTAATCACCGTAAAAAGTAATTGAAATAAAATCTAGACAATACGTACCGTCAACTATTCTCCCCCCTCATAAGGGCCACGCTCCATGCTCCACGCTCACCGTCCACGTCCACGTTCACGCTCCACATCACGCCACGTGCAGGTCCGTACTCCCGATAACTTCTTCATTCATGGCCGCCACGTGTGGACGCCCCTTGCCGCAAATTGCACGTGAACCACTGAGACTGTTACTAGACTGAGGGTTGGTAAGGGTGAAAAAGAACATTCTGATGTTTGTTATTGATTGTTTTTTCCTAGTTCATTATCCGGTCACGTGGCGCTGCAGTCATGTTTGTGAATATCGTATCGCGATAACAATTATGTAAAATTAGAACGTCTTCCCACAATTCCACCCCCATCGTGCGAACAAGTGAACATCGATGTTAATATACAGTCATCGTACGGGGTATTATGTGTGAGAAACTTCGGACAACATGATTTATTTCTTAATTTACTGTCATTGTTTCGCACCGTACATTTATCAAACATTCATAATTTGTCCTGCAGTACGCTGATATTTTTCGATTTATGAAATTCGAATCTGAAGAGTTCAAATCTTACTCAAGCTAAAACATATATGAATGTACTGCACTTCGTAATTTACTAGGTAAATTGCTATAGCTAGTAATTGGTAAAAGGCGTTTTACAGTCTAGGCTTTAAACATGCACTTTTCACCCTAAGCTATAAAAGTGCTGCTATGAAAACAATAGTTATTTACGTCTTTAACGTAGTAAATTAATTTTTACGGGCGAGTTGGAACGTTTGTAAGCGTGTCGCGTACAAAGTTTTATTTTTACCTTCACAGCGTTTATTAGTTTTATAAAAAGATACATTACATTCTGTAATGAAAGGTTGTTGGCGGTAAAACAAGTTGTCATGGTGTTGTGATCGAACAACTATTGTCAGTGTTAACAGTTTCGTGAATTTTAGAAATAACTAAAATAAAATAAATATATCATCACGCCTTTCACCCATTACTGGGTGTAGCACTCTGCCTAAGCAGAAATAACTAATTTGAAATAATGTATTAAATGCTCGACGAAAACTTCGAAGGCGATTTTCTTGCAGTTCAAGAAAATATACAAATATTACAGATACTGCAAGTAGTTACTTTTAATTAGTTTATATAAGCATTGTAAAATTTTACAGGTCTCTTATATGAGTCTGTAAAATTTTACAGGGCCACGCGAATTAATTATTTATTTACTTAGCTACCATAAATACCTATAGAGGGTTATTTACATAGAAGGTAGAAATAAAAAAAATATTTATGATTTAATTTAAAATATAGTTCTACTTCTTTAGTTAGAGTTAACAATCCTTCGTCACTTTTAATCAAATAAATATTGTTAAATTAATTATAATTTAGTGATTGATAACGTACGTAAAAAACAGAATGACATTTATGAAATTATAAATGTCAAATATATTTTTACACAATATTCACCCTTGTGGCTCTTCCTCCACTAATATCTTTTTGGTGGCCGTGATTTGACGACTGGTTACCGCACAGTACCACACTCAGTAATGGGTAAAATGCGTGATGATATATTTATTTATTTTATTTTTATAAATCAAAAGTCAAGTTAATTTCTCACCACACAAGAAAGAGTTCACACATTCAAACTTAGTTTAGACTATATCTTCTTAATGGGGTAGGTGGCTCAGTGATATCGAGTCGGCGTGTGGATCTTGAAAACCCTGGTTCGATACCCACAGCCGACAAACAATTTTCACCAATTTAAATCTAGCCCTGTGGCTCCCCTTCCACTAACATCTTTGAGGGCCACGATTTGACGGCTGGTAACTGCACTTCACGCGAAGATATATATCACTTACCGAAATCTGCTAAGGCAGAGTGCCACACCCAGTAATAGGTAAAAGGCGTGATGATATATTTATTTATTTATTTTTCTACTTAATTCGATTACAACAGTATGATAAAAAATCACATATACAAATTACACAAATCTCGGTGTTGCATCCTGCAAGAACAAAATACAAACTCGCAGGACAAGTGAAACATGACATAGCCGACTAGCGACTAGACATTCTCACAGCGTCAGCGCTCAGATTGTTTTTAAATTGAATTGTGTGTGTGCTGAACACTAGTTTTGTACGTCGTCTTGTCTCTTGGGTATCTAGCAAACTCTAAACACTGCCACTGTGTTGTAGCAAAACAACATGCATCATATATTATGTTGAAAGTCGCGTGTTATCAATAACAAAATGCTTTATCACAATTCGTAACGTACTTTCAAATTTCCTAGCACATTTTGCGCTGCATAGTTACTGCTCTAATACTATAATATACATTTTTTGTTTTACTTTGCTTCATTTATTTCATCGTAATTTAACAATTTTGATTGTTAAAAAGATCAAACTACAATCTAGGGATTTATATGAAATGTGGTAACACTGCCAAATAAATTTTTACGTTTTTCAACCGTAAATTCTCAGGAATTTTCATGCTTTTTCTGTTTACCTCACATGTGTATAGACAGTAATTTAGTAATTTTCGTACAAACTATGTAGTTATAAAAGATCTTGATATTTAGATGATTTAAATTCTTAGGTTATGTTATAGCTTTCCAAATTGTAATATCGTTTTATATTGATCCTATTAATAACATTATAAAATAATTATCTGTCGTTGAAAATACTTTAAAATTGTTATAAAAAAACATTTTCAAATAATTGAGATTATCATTTCAAAATGATATTTAACGTATAGCTGCGTAGTATTACCATTCTTACAAAATAAAAAGTTACCAAAAGCAGTTTAACAACAGCCTTCATTATTCAACTGTTTTCGATGTAATAATGGAACGATTGTAAACGTATAGTATAGCAATTATGTTAGGGAACAATATTGAAACTTATAGAAAATTATATTCTCTGTATCTTAATTTCTTTTATAAATATGTGTTCATGGCTATTTAATTAGTAATTACAATTAGCAATTATAATTGTCAATTATTGTAAAATAAAATAAAATAAATATATCATCACGCCTTTTACCCATTACTGAGTGTGGCACTCTACCGTCAACAGATCTCGGTAAGTGATATATTTCTTCGCGTGAAGTGCGGTTATCAGCCGTCAAATCACGGCCCTCAAAGATGTTAGTAGAAGGGGTAGTCACAGGGGTAGATTTAAGTGTTTTAATACTTGCGATTCAAAGTTCTAGTAGTAATCAAACCTATTACTAAGTTAATCTTACAGTTTATTTATTTTTCTTTCTGAAATAACTGATAGCGATACATAGTTTTAATTATTTGCCATGAAAGATATTTAAACTTCATTTATATATTTTTCTAAATGAAAAGTAGCTCATATATGTGACTACAATTATATGTAAGCTGCAATGTTTGAGATTCACATTTTCTTAAGTCTGACGTCATAAAATTTTAAACAAATAATTATGGCGTAATTAATTACAATTTAGACTTTCTATAACTGTACTTTATTTTCAATTTAAATGTAATCATAAAAAAATGGAAGATGTCATTATTATAAAATATGACTTTCAATATATTCAGATAATTTCTCAATAATTAAATCGTATATAATTTGCACTCTTTATTATTATTATTTTATTATATTTATGGGGTAGGTGGCTCAGTGGTATCAAGTCGGCCTGTGGATCTTGAGAAACCTGGTTTGATCCCCACAGCCGACAAACAATTTCCACCAATTTAAATCTACCCTTGTGGCTCCTCCTCCACTAATATCTTTGGGGGCCGTGATTTTACGGCTGGTAACCGCACTTCATGCGAAGAAATATATCACTTACCGAGATTTACTTAGGCAGAGTACCACACCTAGTAATGGGTAAAAGGCGTGATGATATATTTATTTATTTTCTTTGAATGAAACATGTTAAGTAGCACTGAAAGATACATATGACGTCACAACACTTTAATATCTCATATTTTAACTGATTGTTATATTTTATCATGTATCATTTAGTTTAAAAGTTTTAAGACGCTTCCACTAATTGAAAACTATAATAATTAATTGTAAACGTAGCTTTAACTACTGTAACAAGAATTAACTTTCTGTACTAAATAAAATAATATGCGTACGAACAATACAAACTACAACAATTAAAACCAAAATCTCCGTAGCTCATCAAAAATAAAAAAAACTATGAGCACGAGGTCCATCTATTGTCCTACACAAATCAGATACCCGTAAAATAAAAATAAAAACCCTAAAAGCTTAAGACTGACATCAGCTTCTGAGCAGAGTAAGGATTAGTCCGATGGTGACGCGATAGCCTCCAGATGACATCCCGATAACGTATCCACATCAGCCAGTGGCGTCCTATCAGGACTGCGCTCAGCCCCTCCCACCCACTTACACAGATCGGATGGGTGATTGCGCCAGGAATGCCAACTTTAGTTCTTAAGGCTGTTAAAAGCGCTAATGAGTCAGTGATTCTTGATGATTAGTGGATATGGACTCGGAGATAGTTTTGCAAGAGTTGATGGAATTATTCAAGTGTATTTTTAAACGCGGCGTGTTTGAAAGACGATGCTTGCTGGCTACTAACAGTAGATTATTTTTAATGGGCACTATTGGATTCGAGGAGAGTTAGTGGGAAGTTAGTCATATGCTAAATATGGCTGATATATTAGTCAGGCATCGATGGATGAGGACAAGAATCAAAAATATCAATTATTGTTATTTATTATAAAAAAAATATATCATCACGCCTTTTACCCATACTGGGTGTGGCACTCTGCCGTAGCAGATCTCGGTAAGTGATATATTTATGCGCGTGAACAGCAGTCAAATCACGGCCACCAAAGATATTAGTGGAGGGAGAGCCACAGGGGTAAATTTTAAATTGGTGAAAATTGTTTGTCGGCTGTGGGGTTCGAGCCAGGGTTCTGAAGATCCACAGGCCGACTCGATACTACTGAACCTAATTTGGGAGCCGTGATTTGACGGCTGGTAACTGCACTTTACGCGAAAAAATATATCACCTACCGAGATCTGCTTAGGCAGAATGCCACACTCAAGTAGTGAGTAAAAGGCGTGATGATATATTTATTTTATTTATATTATTATTTCTTTTTACTTCCTTGTACGAAGTAAAGGAAGTATTGTAATCGCGAAAATTTTCGGTTCTCAGATTTCAGTGGAAATACGCATTTTGGCCATCCCTGAGTCCATTTTGACTAATTTCGTCGTGCCGTCTGTACGTACGTACGTATGTATCTCGCATAACTCAAAAACAGTAAGCCGTAGAAAATTGCCTTTTACCCATTACTGAGTGCGGCACTCTGCCATGCAGATCTCGGTAAGTGATATATTTTTTCGCATGAAGTGCGGTTAATCATGTAAAATGAATGACAAAACACGTGAAACAAGTAACAAATAAATATCTACATTGTTGTCATTAATTTTACCTAGTTACATTTTGTTTAATTTTGCATAACCACCTAGAATTGTTGAATAAAAATAATTTCTAACATTTCTCAATTATCTTATTTATCTCGATTCTTTTCATCTACATTTATGACAAGAAATGCATCGTTGAAAAGAGAAAAAATGGCGGATTTTATTTTAATAAAATAATTCTAGGTTCCCATTTGAAAAATAAAACCTGACTTTATAAAAAATATCTATATGTGTCATAAAATAGTATATTTAATATACTAAAACTTCCATATGAAGAAAATTTGTCTATTTCTTATAATAAAAAGGTTAAGGGGGGCTTCGTTTTCGCTGAATCACCCTGTATTTAGATTTCAGTGTTCTACCGGTGTTTGTTTTGTATTTGGGTAGATTTGGGAGAGGCAGAATCGAGTCACTATCGTCATCATAAGTCAAGCTGGCGTAGACACTGGTGCACGTGACCTTTCTAAATCTGTAGGTCCGGTTGTTGTCCGGATTCGGCTACTAGTCACCTCTCTCTGCGCACTCCACTCTGATGGAGCTGTCACAATATCTGCTGATTTATTTTCACTACTGCACTTTTTTTCTTGTCACGAGGTTTACCAGTTTATTTTCTACTTAAAATAAAACGGATGTCAGTTTTATGTCAGTAAATATATTGACAGTAAATGGCGCCACTAACATTCAAATGTGCTAAGATTTGACGGCTGGTTACATTCATAAAAATATGACAATAGGTAATCATGAGAATAATTGGTTTTAAAATTGATTACAACAATATATTACATACATACAAGGCTTGAAATGTACCGGAGCAAACCGAAACGGTAAACGGTAAAGATTTTGGATTTTTTCATTCCGGTTTATCCAAAACACAATAGTTGCATTCTTTTTACCAATAACTCACTTCACTAGTTATCAAAATGAGATGAGATTAAAGTGAAGCAAGCTGAGATAGTCGATTTGTAAATAGAACATACATTTTTAAACTGTTACTTGTTGCTGTCAAACGTCAAATTTCAGACGCAAAATGATGAATTCAAAACCTAGCTGTAGTTTTGCTGTAAATATGACAATTCATAATAAATTGTTGGTATTATAAACTTATAAATACTAGATACTCATTAGGTGCAGTTTTTAATACTTAACATTTTTTATCTACGACCATATATGTAAGTAGGCCATTAAAAACAATTTGCAAGAACAGTAAATGTTTGTTTACGGTTGCTAAGGGTTTACTGCACTAGTTACGTTATATACGAGGGTCGTTCAATAAGTCCTTAGAAAATCCAAGAGATGGTGCTCGTAGTATCGAAAATGATTTTTTTTCCAGTAAGCAGCACTCCTAACTAGTCAACTGTTAGAGTTTTAGCTTTAGCCGTCACGTAGTTTCATTGTTGTTGTCAATTGTAGTAAAAAACTTTTGATTGTTTATAATAATGGATAAAAGTGAGTTTCGAGCGGTGATTAAACATCTGTATTTAAAAGGCTTAACGCCGAAAGAAATTAAAGCTGAGTTGGATGAAGTTCATGGCACATCTGCTCGTGTGTTTGCAACTGTTTACAATTGGGTGAATGAGTTTAAACGTGGCCGTACATCCACAAAAGATGAACATCGTTCCGGACGCCCTGTAGAAGTGTCTACCCCCGAAATGATTGACCAAATCCACGATATGGTTTTAAGTGACCGACGAATCAAAGTGCGCGAAATAGTTGAGGCTACAGGCATATCACAAGGCACAGTCGCTTTAATTTTGCACGAAAAATTAGGTGTGAAAAAAATCTCGGCAAGATGGGTGCCGCGGTTGCTCACAGTGGAGAATAAACACCTGCGCAGTTGCGATGGCCAAAATTATGGAATTAAAGTTCCAATTATTGCAACATCCACCGTATTCACCAGATTTGGCCCCCAGTGACTTTTTCTTATTTCCAAACTTAAAGAAATGGCTTGGCGGATGAAGGTTTACGTCCAATGAGGAGGTCATCGCCCAAACGGAAGCCTATTTTGAGGAGCTTCCGAAATCCTACTTTTTGGACGGCTTAAAAAATTTGGGAAAACAATTAGAGAAGTGTATAGAGCTAAAAGGAGATTATGTAGAAAAATAAACAAAATCTACCCAAAAAAAGTGTTTTTTCTACTTTTTTCTAAGGACTTATTGAACGACCCTCGTATTATGTAACTGTTTTCAAGAAATGTTTCATTTGTTAGGTGGTAACACTGTTGTTTGACAGTTGATATAACCTAACAAATATTCTGTAATTGTTGTTATTATTATTTATGGTCGTAGATAAAGTATAATACCACAACTCGAATTGTAACGCAATTACATTACTTGTGAAATTACTGCACTCGCCAAGGCTCGAGCGCAACTTTTTCACTCGCACGTAATGTGCTTGTTACAATTCTTATTATGTAATATACTATTATATTTACACTTTTAGTCTAATTTAATTAGGGAAGTAACAATCATCATATTAAAAAAAGTACCATTGTTACGTATTTCAATTCTACACTCGGTAGATTATAACAATACATTTATTATAATAATACATCGATTACAACAATACATATATTACAATGATGAGTAGAATAGCGTCCAGTAATTAGTAGTTAATTTAAAATAGTCGAAATTTGGACAAGGGAGTAAATAAAACCACTTCAAATACTCTAACGTTTCCGAGGATGGTAATATTATTTTTCTACTTCCGTTAGGAAATAGACGTTTTATGCCCCTTATTTGAGTTAGGTAATGAAGTGCATTATTTAACTAGTGAAATAATGAGGTACCATAGCAACAGATATCTTGGTAGACGAATTCTGATGTGTTATTCTTTTATTTTTTGAATTTATAACTGTCATTAACGGAAGTAGAAAAAATATTATATGAAACTAGTAACGAAATAGGTTATTACCTTACTTATGTGTTTACATAACTCGGCTACGCCTCGTTCTACAAATTTCCTTACTAGTTTCATAAATAGCTATAAATATCTTCTTCGGAATATAGTTGAAAAATGTCAAAATTTATTCGACAGTGTTACCACATGTCATATAAATCCCTAGATTGTAGTTTAATCTTTTTTACAATTAAAATTGTAAAAATTTCGATAAAACAAATGACGCAAAGTAAAAAGTTGTATATTTCATTTCCTTACTAGTTTCATAAATAATTATTACATTTACACTTTTGGTGTAATTTAATTAGGGAAGTAACAATCATCATATTGTTACATATTTCAATTCTACACTCAGTAGATTATAACAATACATTTATTATAATTACAACAATACATAAATTACAATGATTTTGATTACAACAATATGTGTATAGTTAATGCATTTGCAGTATTTAGCAAGTAGCAGTTATACTCAGTACAAGATCAGCTACATTGAATACAATCAAATCAGTTAAATCTCTGCTATTCGTTAAACAAACAGCACATCCACAGTAACTCTCGTCCGTCGCGTGCCACTTACCACTGCTTGCTCATGTCGTCCCTTGCTGATCTTCCTAACATCCTAACATCAGCTGGTCATCATCCATCGTCCAGTCCGCCAGTCTCACTCGTTCCTCTTCTACGTTTCCGGTGTCTGGGTTCGTTTCCGACGCTGCAGAGTGCTGCTATCCTCTAAAGTTAGTCTGTTCGTTTAGAGTTTAGATAAGAGATCTTGCATACCGATGTCAAATTTGTCTTTATTAATAAGCTTCAAATTTCACTGACTTCAACTTATATTAATATTATTAAGTGGTTCGGATGCCACTATAAGCTACTGTAATTGGGGTTAAATTCCTGTTAGCAATTATAATTAATACTTCTGTTTGTCTTATGTTATACTAGTAATTACTTTTAATTAGTTTAGTGGATTTTTTATAAAATCTAAAGATTTTAGTTCTTTTTTAATAAGCCGAATGGTAGATTTTTAATTTTTATATTAGTTGGATTTCAGGCTTTCAATAGTAATAAAAAAGTTATAAATTAATTATTCATTTTTTATTAAATTATTAAAGAATGAATAATTAATTTATAACTTTTTTATTACCATTGAAAGTCTGTAATCCAACTAATATAAAAATATAATTAGTTTACATTAGTATTTTTTATGAGCCTTGTAAAGTTTTTCAGGTCTCTCCCATTAGCCTGTAAAATTTTACAGGACTACACGTTTTAATTATTTATTTACTTAGTTACTATAAATACCTATAAAGTGCCATTTGCATATTAAAAACACGATTACAAAATGCGGCTGATACAGATACAAATTGTTATTTTTTTCTGAAAACATCCCATTTCGAAATTTAGTTTGTAATAAATTTTGAAGTTTTTGTGTGCATCTCATCCGCAAAATTATTTGGTGCGTTCATAAAATAGACTGCCTCATTTTTTTTCACCTTCGTTCACTGAACTTTTTCTTACAATGTACAAGTTTTTTGTTTGGTAGATAATAAAATTTATTAAAAGTAAAAGATTAAAATATCGCCCTATAGATATTAGAAACAAGTTTATCTCAATAAAATTACAAACAAAATTATAGTTTTTCATCCATATCCTTTCTTTTGTTAGAAAGTCACATCTTGTCCACATCCCACAAACAAATGCGACAATAACTCATACTTATTTCCTGGTCGAATGCCTCGTTCACAATAGCCTCGAGCAGGAACAATACACCACTCCAGGCTATTGTGAATTTCTAGATTCGCAGTTGAATCACTGCGAATGTGGATTTGTGAATAGCTGGATATATCTCCTGTTTCCTGAGACATATTTTCCAATTGTTACGGTTAATTGCTAAAGACAATGACAAGCAAGGACAACAATATCTTACATACTAAACATGATATGAAGATACACTCAAAGGCATTGATTTCTTCGTGCCCGAATTCACTAACAGTAAATTTTTAGCGATTTTTAAAAGATTTAATTTCTTGAAAATTCCTTTTTAACATACAGCGATTTATAAATAAAATAAATAAATATATCATCACGCCTTTTACCCATTACTGGGTGTGGCACTCTGCCGAAACCGATTTCGGTAAGTGATATATTTCTTCGTGTGAAGTGCGGTTGCCAACCGTCAAATCACGACCTCCAAAGATGCCAAAGGGGTAGATTTAATTTGGCGAAAATTCTTTGTCGGCTGTGCGGATCGAACCAGGGTTTTCAAGATCCACAGACCGACTCGATACCACTGAGCCATCTACCCCATACAGCGATTTATTATTTTCACAATTGTAAAATGACAGTGATTATCGCAAATAGAAATCTCTATGGGGCGATTCGAGGACTGCTTATACAGAAAAGAATAATTTCGTAATGCTATTTAATTATATTCATCCAAAATCCTAAATGGAGTAGGTGACTCAGTGGTATCGAGTCGTCCTGCGGATCTTGAGAATACTGGTTCGATCCTCACAGGCGACAAACAATTTTCTATCCCTGTGGCTCTCCCTCCACTAACATCTTTGGGGGCCGTGATTTGACGGCTAGTTTACGCGCATAAATATATCACTTACCGAGATCTGCTTAGGCAGAGTGCCACACCCAGTAATGGGTAAAAGGCGTGATGATATATTTATTTATTTTATAAAATCAGTGATGCAATTTGATCTATACCAATGAATATCCGATTCCCGGTAACATATGTCATCCCGGACAGAATCGTTCAGTAATGGTACATAATGTAGAAAAATCGTTTTATCCTGTGGGATTTGCAGGAATCATACATCACATCACACATGGCAGACTCCCGGCCCCGGAAAAGTCCGGTCAATTGTTAAAGAAACGGACAATTTGCCGATTCATTACGCGACGATCTTTTACGATCTCGTACACACGACAGTCAATCGAAATGATTTATTATTTTATGTGTGGTTATAAATGGTTTAGTTATGTTGAATGTATGTCGAATGAAAGGTGTATGTTGGTGAAATTGAAGGTGAGAGATTTAGGAATAATTGGATGAATTGTGATTGAAGGTAGAAGGAATAAACAAACTTTTATACGAAGTTCAAACAAACTATTGATTTATTTATTTATGTTACGCTGTACAACAGGAACTTAATCCCAATTACAGTACAGGGTCCGCAATCACTAAGCCACAGCGTGGTAGATTATATAATTTGTAGCTTGAGTGAGATTCGAACTCGGGATCACAAAATTCAAATTCCGTATCGCTATCCACACCACCGTACTGACAGATAAGATATAAAGTTAAATTTATGACAGAAAAATTTTTAATTGTAATTTACAAATTTTAAATAAACTTTAAATATAATCAATTCAGAAAGTGAATATTTGATGGCAAATAATCGCATTCTACATGCATAATAAACGACCGTTTCTGCTGTAGCAGACTGCCATATGAAGTAATTTATTTATTTATGTTACGCTGTACAACAGGAACTTAATCCCAATTACAGTACAGGGTCCGCAATCACCGAGCCACAGTGTAGTAGTTTATATAATTTTTAGCTTGAGTGAAATTCAAACTCGCGATCTTCGGATTAGAATTCCGTATTGCTATCCACACCACCGTACTGACTGATATGAATATGAATACAGCAGAAGTGAAATCGGTGAAATGTTTGATAAAGATTAATTCTAGAATAAAATAGTAGGGCTTGCGTATAATTGATCCATTTTATTATAATCTGGTAACACCGGTTTCCCTAAGGAAATAAGATTGAATATTATTTAGTAAATAAGCAACTCGGCCATGATTTATTCATTTAATATACTTGGAATTGAATAGTTATTTGTGTATATAGGCCGCGAAATAATCGTTTGTATGCGTGGAAGAATAAGTTTGACATCCGAGGTAGACTATTTTCTGAGCGTGCCAAATCATTTCATGACCAGACAATATTCATTATAAATCTTTTTACTTCCTTGTACGAAGTAAAGGAAGTATTGTAACCGCGAAAATTTTCGGTTTTGAGATTTCAGCGGCAAGATCCATTTTGACCATCCCTGAGTCCATTTTGACTAATTTCGTCGTGACGTCTGTACGTACGTACGTATCTATCCCGCATAACTCAAAAACGGTAAGCCGTAGAAAATTGAAATTTTGTATTTAGGACTGTTATAACATCTAGTTGTGCACCTCCCTATTTGGTTATTATATAACTTCCGGAAGTGGTACTTTACTTGAAGCCTATAATAGATTTTAATTGTAAACTATATTCAAATATAATCCAAAACTTTTTAAATTTGATATATAAGACTACTATATCAATGGAAATAACATAATAGGTTTTGGTTGAAATTGACTAACCGGAAGTAATGCATTACATGAAGCTGCTAACAATTTACCTTGAAAAAAATGGTATTATTTTGATTTTAGAAATAAATGTTGCAAATAAAAGTTTTAGAGAATTAAATTCTGCGTCTAGCACATTAAGAATTTTTAAATTAGCCTTTTGTATAATCGAGATATCTAAATTTAAAAATTATATATTTCTTGTTTCATGTAATTCAGTTTGCTATGGATTGGAACAAAGATAAGGAAAAAATAAGAAATTTAATTTTCAATGTCAAATTACGTCAAAATAAAAAAATGTAGCTATAGTATAATACGCGTACAAGGAAGTCATGTGGTGTCCACATCAGATTTTTTTATGATTATATTGAAGGATTATAATAAAATAAATAAATATATAATCACGCCTTTTACCCATTGCTGGATGTGGCACTCTGCCTAAGCAGATCTCGGTAAGTGATATATTTTTTCTCGTGAAGTGCGGTTACCAGCCGTCAAATCACGGCCCTCAAAGATATTAGTGGTGGGGGAGCCACAGGCGTAGATTTAAATTGGTGAAAATTGTTTGTCGGCTGTAGGGATCGAACCAGGGTTCTCAAGATCCACAGACCGACTCGATACCACTGAGCCACCTACCCTATTGAAGGATTATCTAGCAAATAAATTATCATATCAAAAGTATGAGCCGTTGGCACTTGGTGAAACATTATGAATAAGAATAAAGTCAACGTTCTGAAGATGGCCTAATAAGCCGAAATCGATCAACTTGTTAATAAATAATTTTGTGAAACTACATCAAGTGTCTACGTTATTTATTCTTATTAAATAAATTATCTTTAGCTTTATCTTAGTATTCATAAAAGTAGCCGTACCAGCAAGCTAGACAAAATATATGTTTCATACCAACATAAAATCAAAAAAACCCTGCACGTTCTGTCCATTCATCAGATTCAGGTGCACAATTCATCATCCACTTGTCCTGCTAAAAAAGAGCAGAAAATATTCGCGCACACACACCCTCACAGACATTCAGAGAGGCGTCTATGCATGATGTCACAACCCCCTCCCCTGTTTCTACGCCCCTGTAAATAATACCGAACACGTCAGGGCGCCAGCTAAAAGCATATCTGTGTATGGAGTAAGTGAATTTACCCTGAGAAAACATTTTTGATGGTTGGTTTGCTGGGAGAAATGCGTAGGTCTGAGGGGTTGTAACGGGGAGAATATTGCCAATACTTTTCTCTGCAGTCGACCGATAGCGAATATGGAATTATCGGGGATGGATATGTATTTATTGGTAATAAAAATAAGAGGATGGGGTTCTTTCTTCCAGGGTAATTTCTGTGGTGTTTTGTTACAAAATTTCATGTACGTATCGACAGGGAGGTTTTATTTATTTACCTGGAAATTACCTTTCAAAATATTACTGTATTATTCTCTCCCATATGCACTTATATAGACTTATTATTTATTTATTAGTATGGTGGGGTGGGCATTCGAATCAGAACAATTCTATTCAAACTAAAAAGATCTGCAATGGCAGAGCTGTCCATCCACAAATAATTTGTTAACTTGTGTGATTATGGAGCTTGCTGTTCTTGAGGACCCGAGTTCGATTCCCGCAACCGACAAACTGGCTTTCATTAATTTAATATCAAGTCCTGTAGCTCCTCCTCCACCAACAACTTTGGGGGCCGTAATTTGACGGATGTTAACCGTACTTCACGCGTAAAAATATATTACTTACCGCGATTTGTTAAGGCAGAGTGCCACACTCAGTAATGGGTAAAAGGCGTGATGATATATTTATTTTATTTCTGTGATTCCTTATCTTTTTTTTACTTCATTTTCAGTTTTTTTTTAATATACAGTGTGTAACTGCAATTGTGTTAAATGTATTTTTAAACAAGCGCAGGCGATGCTGCCTTCATTTCTTATAGATTCGTTGTTAGAAAAGTGGGCGTAAGTGAAGATTTACGAAACTGGTGTACAGGAGCGAATGGATGGATTTTGGTTGTGAGGAAAGAAAGAGTTCGTATGGAGGAAGTGTTAATGTGGTCGAAATGAGTATCGTGTGTCAGGATGAGAATGTTGACGGGTTCGTGCTACCACATTTAATGGGATATAGCGTGATGTTATGTATGTATGTATGTGATTCTTTAGAGTTTTTTAGTTTGAATTCAGTTTTCTGTGATTATGGAGCTTGCTGTTCTTGAGGACCCGAGTTCGATTCCCGCAACCGACAAACTGGCTTTCATTAATTTAATATCAACTCCTGTAGCTCCTCCTCTACCAACAACTTTGGGGGCCGTAATTTGACGGATGTTAACCGTACTTCACGCGTAAAAATATATTACTTACCGCGATTTGTTAAGGCAGAGTGCCACACTCAGTAATGGGTAAAAGGCGTGATGATATATTTATTTTTACTTCCTTGTACGAAGTAAAGGAAGTATTGTAATCGCGAAAATTTTCGGTTCTCAGATTTTAGTGGAAATACGAATTTTGGCCATCCCTGAGTCCATTTTGACTAATTTCGTCGTAACGTCTGTACATACGTATGTATCTCGCATAACTCAAAAACGATAAGCCGTAGAAAATTGAAATTTTATATTTAGGACTGTTATAACATCTAGTTGTGCACCTCCCTTTTTGGTCATTATATAACTTCCGGAAGTGGTACTTTACTTGAAACCTATAATAGATTTTCATGAAAAACAATATTCAAATATAATTTAAAACTTTCCAAATTTGGTATATAAGATTACTATATCACTGGAAATAACATAATAGATTTTGGTTAAAATACACTAACCGGAAGTGACACATTACATGAAGCTGCTAACTGTTTTCCTTGAAAAGAATGGTATTATTTTAATTTTAGAAATAAATGCTGCAAATAAAAGTTTTAGTGAATTAAATTCTGCGTCTAGCACATTAAGAATTTTAAAATTAGCCTTTTGCATAAGCAAGATTTTTAAATTTAAATATTATATATTTTTGGTTTAAAAAAAAAAATTAAGTTTGCTATGCATTAGAACAAAAAATAAAAAATAAAAGATTTTATGTCAAATATGTGCAATTAATAAAATATTTATAGTTTAATACGCGTACAAGGAAGTCATGTGGTGTCCACATCAGATTTTTTTTAGTTTGAACTAAGTCTAAATATTATTAAAAATAATTAATAGATATTTGGTTTGATTGTAAGTATTTTTGTGTGTGAATAATACGTTTAAAAGAGCATATACGCCATGGTAAATTTCCCAAAATCAAAGTTATTAATATTGATCGGAGGCTGGAATCAGAACCATCGCAAATTCGTTCAATTAATCAAGTTCAATTCCCACAAAACAAGCAAAAAATCCTGCTAAATTTACCTCTGGGGTCCTTTCATCACTGGACAGATCATTACTTATCCACCGCTATACTCTTTACATGATATACAGGGTGATGCAGAAACAAACACTCATTCTACCAGCACTCAACATTTTCTTTCTACTCAAATTAAAGTTATTCTGTATTATTTATTTGTGTTACTCTGTACAACAGGAATTACAGTACAGGGTTCCGGACTCATCGAACCGCTTGAGTGGAATTCGAACTCGGGATCTTCAGATTCGAATATCACAATTATAATATATAGGCTGTTTTACAACGTTTGGCACTTATTTTGACCCATATAGGCAATGTACTAATTATGAAACAAGAAGAATTTTTTAATTCATAAAATTAATTACACTTTTCATGAAGTAATAGCTATTTATGAAACTTGTAAGGAAATGAAGGTTATTACCTTACGCATGTGAAATTTGCAGAACGAGGCGTAGCCGAGTTATGTAAACACATAAGTAAGGTAATAACCTTATTTCCTTACTAGTTTCATACAATATTTTTTCTACTTCCGCTGTAATAAATACGAAAGAGCGTTTTTGAAATTATGAAATTTTGACATATTAATGACAGTTATAAATTCAAAAAAAAAATACAGGCGCGGTGGCCGAGCGTGTTAAGGCACATCTCTTAACATACTGTGACGTCACCCGAGCCAAGGTTCGTCAGTTCGAATCCGCCTGTCGACAATGTGTGATTTGTCGTAAAATATAAAAAATACAGCTACATGTATTTATCACACTCGGGCGCTATAAGCTAGTCACTTATACGCCTTAAATAATGTAGCATTCGACTACGAAAACCGGCAGTACGGCAGTGTAAAAACTGCGGCTCGGTGTGTCCGGTAGGCCCAGGCCCGATTTGGGCTGTAGCGCCACAGATGATGATAAATTCAAAAAATAAAAGAATAACACATTAGAATTCGTCTACCAAGATATCTGTTGCTATGTTACCTCATTAATTAACTAGTTAAATAATACAGTTCATTACCTAACTCAAATAAGTGAAATAAAATGTCTATTTCCTAACGGAAGTAGAAAAACGTTTTTAGTGCCACTAGTTTAAGAGTTATATCTAATATATGAATAATTAAATTATAATTATAAACATTGCAATAGTTTATTTATTCATTATGTAATATCAAATAAATGCCTATTAGTAGTTAAATAATTATTAATATATTAGAAATAGCTCTCAAACCAGTGGCACTAGAAATGTTTACTTCATGCAATTATTTTTGTAAATTTTGTAAAAAAAACTGTGTGTTTCATAATCAATATGTTAAGTACCTACTATATGTGGGTTCAAACCAGTGGCACTAAAAATGTTTATTTCATGTAAAATACAATTATTTTGCAATTTAAAAAAAATTGTCTGTTTCATAATCAATACATTATAGGATTTACAATAAATTCCATAAGTTGTGAAACACCCTGTATATCATATATATACATACCGATATCTCCTCACAGCGGACAAACAATTTTCACCAATTTAAATCTACCCCTGTGGCTCCCCCTCCACTAATATCTTTGGAGACCGTGATTTGACGGCTGGTAACCGCACTTCACGCGCATAAATATATCACTTACCGAGATCTGCTTGGGCAGAGTGGCACACTCAGTAATGGGTAAAAGGCGTGATGATATATTTATTTATGTTACGCTGTACAACAGGAATTTAATCCCAATTACAGTACAAGGTCCGCATTCACCGAGCCGCAGTGTAGTAGTTTTATATAATTTTTAGCTTGAGTGCGATTTGAACTCAGGATCTCCGGATTCGAATTTCGTTTCGCTATCCACACCACCATAATAGGTAATTAATTACTTACATAAAAACTCCACTTTTTATCGTTTCTGATCCACCCTGTATGTCTGTCCAAATTACTCCGCAAAGATTGATAGGTCTCGATCACATCACACCATCATTTGTTTCAATCAAGCCAGATGACAACCTACTAGATATTACGTGGTTTACTCATACACTAGTTACCTGAATCACGTGGTCTGTTCTTCTCTTCTGTGGTGAAACAGCTGGTGCTGGTAACATCTGCAGCGGTGACGTGTGCTGTGCTGGAGGGTGATAATCATGTGTAGTGCCAGTAGGGTCATCATAGGGTCAGTGGAGTAGGTGTGGAAAATGGAGAAAGTAATAATAATATGAATGTGTCGGAGTCGTGCAGATTCCTTCATGTCTTCTGTCAAAGCTTGATAAGCTACTTGAAAGGTAGTGGAGCTTGGAGCTACTAACTATGTTTTAGAAAACAGCAAAGTTATAACTATAAACTAATGGTAAAATATGTGGTCAATTTTGAAGCTACTTTTCTCAGTTAATATATTAGGGTCTAGAACAAATATTTATATTTTTACATAGTGTATACTTTTCTTCTGTTTATTAAAATAGTTATTAGTGTATTAAGAGCGTAAAGTGATTCTTTGTTACTCGAGCACGGTAATTGCAGCGCGAGCCGAAGGCGAGAGCTGCAATAGTGCAAGAGGAACAAAGACACTTTACGCTCGTGATACACACATAATTTTTTCTACGATTGCATCTTAAAGTTATTAAAAAACGTAGGTATACGTCTAAAATTAAATTCGTTTTGTTAACTGTCAATATGACAAGTTTCTGTTTTGTTTGTATCCCTGGTAACTATTGAAATAATCTTTTTCGCGCGTTGCCATTGGAAACGCGCGAATTTAACGTCTTTTTCGCGCGTTGCCATTGGAGACGCGCAAAAAAGATATTTTTCGATTGTTCCACAGAAAACGTCAACTTTACGATGACAAATGAGAGCGTAATTGTCATCTTTTCATAGCAATTGTAGAATAAATCCTTTTTCTGTTATTGCTAGTCAACAATTACGCACAGATTTGTCATCGTAAAGTTGACGTTTCCTGTGGAACAATCGCAAAATAACTTTGTCTACAGTCGATATACAAAGTAGGCATTTGCGCTTGCATTTGTCAATGCAAAATGTCACTTTGCCGCTTGTGCGCGCCAAAACAATTTTTTTTTTAATCTAAATCAAATGTTTATTGAACTTTACGATAAGAACCAGTGCCAGCAAATAAACAATTTTCATTTTTAATGTCCAGTGACTCTGAAAACTTGAAAAATTAAATTCTTAAAATGAAAAAAAAATTTGTGGTAACTGTTATTTGTTGCACGTGAGAATGTTTCTTTAAGACTAGACAAAAAAGTCATTCGAACGCGTAAAAAAAAATTCATTCACGCAATACAAACTTTTTTTTACAACTGTCAAAAAAGAATAATATAATCATTATTCATTTTTTCAATTATTTTGAATGAAAAAATTATTTGGTACTATTGATGTTTTGTAGCCAATAAAACGTAAAAAAAAATAGTGCGCAAAATACTAATTTTGTGCAGTAGGACACAAAACATATATTTTTATTCGTTAATATTTTTAACTGACTGTTTGAGAACCACTAGTTGAATATAGGGGTTTATTATTACTGATAAATTAACCTCTTATTCCTGATCAGTTTATGTAAGTAACATTTTTCTCTAAAGTCATTAAATAAAAATAAATAAATAAATGTATCATCACGCCTTATATCCATTACTAGGTGTGGCACTCAGCCTAGGCAGATCTCGGTAAGTGATATATTTGTTCGCGTGAAGTAGCCGTCAAATCACGGCCCCTAAGGATGTTAGTGGAGGGGGAGCCACAGGGGTAGATTTAATTTGGTGAAAATTATTTGACGGCTGTGAGTCATGAAAAAAAAATAAATATATCATCACGCCTTATATCCATTACTGGGTGTGGCACTCTTCCTAGGCAGATCTCGGTAAGTGATATATTTGTTCGCGTGAAGTAGCCGTCAAATCACGGCCCCCAAGGATGTTAGTGGAGGGGGAGCCACAGGGGTAGATTTAATTTGGTGAAAATTGTTTGACGGCTGTGGGGATCGAACTAGGGTTCTCAAGATCCACAGGTCGACTCGATACCACTGAGCCACCTACCCCATTAAAGTCATTAGTTCGTCGGTATATGATTTTGTTCTGTGTGCCAAATACCTCTTTTCTACCACTGTGTTCTATACATTTTTAGCGTTTAAGCTTATCTTCCGGCTAGTTACAATCATGCCAATATACTTATCCATAACATATAAAACTGCATAACTATATATATATATATATATATATATATATTAGAGGGCACTGAATGAAATGGGGTAGGTGGCTCAGTGGTATCGAGTCGGCCTGTGGATCTTGAGAACCCTGGTTCGATCCCCACAGCCGACAAACAATTTTCACCAATTTAAAAAATCTATCCCTGTGGCTCCCTCTCCACTAATATCTTTGAGGGCCGTGATTTGACGGCTGGTAACCGCATAACACGCGACAAAATATATCACTTACAGAGATCTGCTTAGGCAGAGTGCCACACCCAGTAATGGGTAAAAGGCGTGATGATATATTTATTTATTTATTTTATATGAATGAAATATTTAAAACATATAATTTAATTCGTTAACATTTTTAACTGGCTGTTTGAGAACCACTGGTTGAATATAGGGGTTTATTATTACTAATAAATTAACCTCTTATTTCAGATCATTTTATGTAAGTAACATTTTTATTTAGTCATTAGTTCGCCTAAAAAGCGTTAGTTGTTTTAATGGAAACAGCCTGTATATGATTTTCTTGTGTGCCAAATAAAAACCTAATAAATAAATATTATTTAAAATCCTACTGTGTTCAATACAAATTTTAAATATCAATTAGAATTATCATTTCTAATTTTAAAGTGATTTAAAAATTTATTATACATTTATGCAACACACATTACATTTTAATTTTTAATTTTTTTTAGTATACCCTATAAACGCAGCCGCTTTCTGACGTCATTATTCTAGTTACAAATTTTGATGACGTCTGTCTTCTGCTTAATAAATACGTGTATACCTCTTTTATTTCACTTTGATCTGTGCAATATTAGCGTTTAAACTTATTTTCAGGCTAGTCACAATTATGCCTTAGTGAAATCGAACTATAGGTGTGACAGAGTAAAAACTATAATCTACTATCCTGCTCTGCAACGGCAGATGATACGCAGTCCCACTATGCGTGTAAACAGACAACACGCCGTGCGTCGGACGGTCAGCGATTGTTACACACATCGCGTGTGACTTTGTGACTTAGGGGTAATGAGCGTCGTTGGCCAACCCACCCCTCCACCACTGCCTAATGATGATTATACATGTCACGGTGACGTCACGATGACACGCGTTATAGATAACAAAACAAACACGCACCAGATACGCGGGTGTGCCTTATATACACACACGCATCCTATGTAACACCAAAATTATTAACGAGCGAATATTAGATAGAATCATATGGCATATCAATTATTATTTATTTATTTTGGATGAATTCTGAATTTGTGAACCCAGGTTCGATTCTCACAACCGACAAACAATTTTCACTAGTAACATATTTGCGAGATGCAGGCCCGACGAAAGGGGAGGGTAGGTGGGGTAAAATACCCAGGGCCCGTGGAATTCAAAGGGCCCGGATGTGATGCTATTTTATAAATTGCTTTTAATTTTCTACTATTCTGAGCGTGAAGAATAAACGAGCTTGTATGAAAAGAATTATGAATGTGGTTGAAGCAAAAGTGGTGTGTCAGGATAGGAATGTTTGGAGAAAATTAATTGCGGGATAAATATGATGAATGAAGACAAGCGTATGATTCTTGATTTTAGATTCATTGGTTAGATGTTTCGAGTGTTTACCTGCAATTGTGCGGAGACCATCTTCAGAAACAAGCGCAGTGTACATTAGCGAATGGATGAATGTTTGTTGTGTGTTGATGGATTTTGGTTGTGAGAAAAGAAAGAGTTTGTATGGTGGAAGTGTTAATGTGGTCGAATCGAGTATCGTGTGTCAGGATGAGAATGTTGACGGGTTCGTGCTACCCCATTTAATGGGATATAGCGTGATGTTATGTATGTATGTATGTATGTCTGCTTTACTAAAACATGTATAACGAAACGTCTGATACACGTTTCCAACAATTTATTACATTGCATAAAGTACAAAATAACGAAATGCTTGATCAAGGGTCCCAGTTGCAAATTTTAAATAAATTTATACACTATTCAAAAGTACATGATTACATTGTTGCATTTTTGTTTGTTATATTACTACATTGTATACAATACACATAGGCAAAGGCTCTATACATTTGTGCGTAGTGCTGTTTTGGTATCCCCTGCATTTATCGAATATGCAACTAGATATTAGATAGTCATACAGTGAGTATACAATACACATCGCTGCACCAATTAATTTTATTTATATTGTTATAACTTTATTTAGATATTAATAATTCTTATTGTTGTCATACATAAATATATTTATAAATATATATTTTTTGGTATCTTATATTTAATTAATAAATATTCAAAGTTAAAAGAGGCCCGAATTTTTTTTCCAGGGCCCGCTTTTTCTCTCGACGCCCCTGGCGAGATGTGATTTGACGGCTGGCAACCGCATTTCACGCGAAGTAATATATTTGGGGTAGGAGAACCCTGGTTCGATCCCCACAGCCGACAAACAATTTTCACCAAATTAAAACCTACCCCTCCATTAAGATCTTTGGAGGCCGTATTATGACGGCTGGTAACCGCACTTCACGCAAAGAAATGTATCACTTACCGAGATCTGTTTCGACAGAGTGCTACACTCAGTAATGGGTAAAAGGCGTGATGATATATTTATATTTATTTATTTATAATATATTTACTATGGTAAAATGCCACATCCAGTAATGGGTAAAAGTAGTGATGATATATTTATTTATCTTTTCATTTATATGTGGTAGATAGCTCAATTATAATACGTCGGCCTCTAGACTTGTGAACCCAAGTTCGATTCCTTCAATCAGCAAAATTTAGATCATAGAAAAATTGCCCCTGTCGTTCTCTTTCACTAACATCTTTAGGGACCATGATATGACGGTTGGTAACACGATTTCAAGCGCATAAATATATCACTTACCGAGATTTGCTACGGCAGAGTGCCACATTCAGTAATGGATAAAAGACGAAATGATATATTTATTTATTTATATTACGCTGTACAACAGGAACTTAATCCCAATTACAGTACAGGGTCCGCACTCACCGAGCCGCTGTGTAATAGTTCATATAATTTTTAGCTTGAGTAAGATTCGAACTCGGGATCTCCGGATTCGAATTCCGTATCGTTATCCACACCACCGTACTGACGGATATTTATTAATATCTTGTAGAAGTTAGCCAAAATATCCGATATTAAATCCGATATCGGATTAGCAGTCTCTTGAATCGAATTCGATCAAAAGATCTGCTAAATCCGGATAAAATATACGATCTTGAAGTTCAGATCGGAGAAAATATTCAATCCGAAATTCGGATAAAACATCCAAACCGAAATATTCATTCACAACTTTTACGTATTCACTCCGAATAAGAAGCACTCTCTTGGATTGGATTTGATTTCAAGATCGGCTAAAATATCCGATCCAAAAGTCGAATAAAATATATAATTAGAAATTCGGATAACACATTCTATCTAAAATTTTAATTCACAGTTTATATGTACTCTGAATTAGAAACATATATATTTCAATTGTAGAATGATTAAATATAATATGGGGTAGGTGGCTCAGTGGTATCGAGTCGGCCTGTGGATCTTGAGAACCCTGGTTCGATCCTCACAGCCGACAAACAATTTTCAGCAAATTAAAATCTACCCCTGTGGCTCCCCCTCCGCTAATATCTTTGGAGGATGTGATTTGACGGTTGGTAACCGCACTTCACGCGAAAAAATATATCACTTACCGAGATTTGCTTAGGCAGAGTGCCACACCCTGTAATGGGGAAAAGGCGTGATGATATATTTATTTACTAAATTTAATTTGCCTCTAGGTTTCTATAATCAAAATATTAATTTAATTCTATTTTTCATCGGATGTTTGATCAAATATCAAATTGGATCAAATTTAACTTAGACTGGTCAATTAGAGGCAGTTTTATTAATTTGAAGTCAGAGTGAATTGACTCTCGCTTATAAATTACAACTTACAACTATATTAATAATTAACGATAAATCTCAGTCGCAGTCGTTTCCAAATTAAAAAGTTTGTAAAGAAAATAAAATGTGTAACCCCTAAAAAGTTGTCTGTGAACAAACATAAAACATCTCGACGATACAAGTCGATGTCGCCTCCTCTTCGCTTTGCCTCTTCCGTAGAGTTAATTCATAAAGTCCTAATTAGAAAGTTATGCGAGAGAACGAGCGATGAAGACTGTTTTCTTTCATTTATAAAACACACTAATATCCCTTTTAAAATATTTGAAGAAATTACTCGAATTACAAATTTGTTTTACAGACTCTGATACAAATAAAACAAAACTTTCTAATTTATAAAGTTTTCAAGCTTGTTTTTGTAAGGACTCGACTTTCATTAATTATGCCAGGACGACTCGATTTATGTTATTTGAGGATTTATTACATTTCTAAGACAAATATTTATAATTTTAACTTAAGAAGAAGGGTAGGTGGCTCAGTGGTATCGAGTCGGCCTGTGGATCTTGAGAACCCTGGTTCGATTCCCACAGCCGACAAACAATTTTCACCAATTTAAAAAATCTATCCCTGTGGCTCCTCCTCCACTAATATCTTTGGAGGCCGTGATTTAACGGCTGGTAACCGCACTTCACGCGAAAAAATATATCACTCACCGATATCTGTTTAGGCAGAGTGCCACACCCAGTAATGGGTACTTCGTTTTATTTTATTTTTTGTTAATATTTATTAGTTCTAAAAACTCAAAATACATTTGAATTCTAATAAAAACTGTACTGAACCGGGATCATCAACTATTTTATTTTGTTTATAAAACTTTATTACCCATCCGGATTAAAAATTCTCAGTATCTAGATAGTTGCTTTAATTAATTTTATTATTAAATTAAATGCTCGAAAAAATAAATAAATAAATAAAATAGAGTAAGCTTCCAATTCTGGTCCAATATGTCAAATAATGTCAGACACAACAAACAAATTATTGTTTTATTTCTCATGGCACTCTGATAATTGCTTTAAAGCGTGTATTTTCTTTTGGGATTAAGGGAAAACATGAACAATAATTAACTAAACAATATGTTGACTGTTAAAATATTTTAAATGAATTTATTTCTTTACTTGGAAATTTGTAAAGTAAGATAGCAATACGGAATTCGAATCCGGAGATGCCGAGTTCGAATCTTACTCAAGCTAAATATTATATAAGCAAAAAATATAAAGTAAACACTTGGCTATGTTTCACAAAATTCAGCCTCCAAGTCACCTTATGAGGGCATCGTCAGAGGCTGGCCAGCACAGTTAGTTTCACTCTTTTGTGAAACATAGCCAAGTGTTTACTTTATATTTTTTATTAAACCTTGTTTCACCATGTGTTGGATGACAATTAATTTTGTCTTTGTTGTTATTATATAAACTATTACACTGCGGCTCGGTGAGTGCGGACCCTGTACTGTAATTGGGATTCAGTTCCTGTTGTACAGCGTAACATAAATAAATAAATAAATATTACTTGAAAACAAATAATAAATTTGCTACTGGGATATTCAACTATTTAAAATAAATAAATATAAATATATCATCACGCCTTTTACCCATTACTGGCCAGCACAGTTAGTAACCATAGACGCGTTTCGCTCTTATTAGAGCTCATCAGTATGGTATAACTCACTTCTTCACCTAGAACAAGGTTCATGTGAAGAAGCTGGTGACGAAGTCAAGTGTTTACTTTATATTTTTTATTAAACCTTGTTTCACCAAGTGTTGGATGACAATTAATTTTGTCTTTGTTGTCATTTTAGATGTTTTAGCATATTTATTAAAATTGCTATTGCGTAGCTTTTCCTTTTTTTCGGTAGATGGCATGACCTGTTCCACAGAACTTCTCATGTCATCTTACCTGTTTGTTAGAGATCTTATTCTCTGCTGGCACAGTTCTTCGTCACCAGCTTCTTCACGTGAACTTTGTTCTAGGTGAAGAAGTGAGTTATACCATACTGATGAGCTCTAATAAGAGCGAAACGCGTCTATGGTTACTAACTGTGCTGGCCAGCCTCTAACGATGCCCTCATAAAGTGACTTGGAGGCTGAATTTTGTGAAACATAGCCATTACATCTAAAATGACTCAACACCCAACAATAACAATATTTTATTATTTATAATTATTTTTATTTATAAATTATAATCTATGTGATTATATAAAAGTTGAAGCTTAATAAAAAATCATATCCCCTCACTGAATACCCAAAATCCAAACCCTTTCACCCAGACTAACCCTAAAAACATCGTCCACTTTTCAACGTTTCCCCTGACCACAATTTCATACTCTGTTTCGAGGCAAGCACAGCACACGCGGTAATTTTCCTAATTCTAACCTTTTTCAACGCTAATGGTGGCGAGAAAGCTTTCTACGCGTAATTAGGTTATGCTGTGTAGCCGTGTTCTGTTTTGTTGCGTTGTTTGTTCGGTTCCGGTTGTCATAGCCGAGCTACGGTACAACGCTACGCGCTCCGGTCTTCCGGAACCCGAGAACTCCGGGGCGGATTGCTTGTGACGTCGAGTGCAGCTACGTGATGTCTAAGGTGTCGATAAGATAGAAATGTTTGTGGAAGAGTAATTATGTTGTTATTAGTTTAATTGTGTTTTATAAATAACTTCGGTCGATGAGAAAATGAGGGAATTGCATTATTTGATCACCTAGTTTATACTACTACCTATACAGGGTGTTTCAGGACTAGTGTAACAAACTTTAACAGCTTATTCCTGAGGTCATTTTGAGCCAAAAATGTCATATGAACATAGGTCCTATTCCTTCTAGTTACCAATATACAAGAGGATGAAGTTCTATATATAACACGAAATCAAGATACTTTCGGAAAACAAGAGTTTTATTGAAAAGTCATACCTTATTTGTCTTAATTAATTTTATTTATTAATATTAACGAATACGATTTAGAGAACAAAACATAAAATGACACAAATAAATAGACACAGAACAACATAACCAAACATGGAATAGGTTAACAATATGAAATACGATAACAAATTTAAAAAAAATGACAGCAAGTGTTCAAAATGAGCGCCTTGAACTCGTACGCATGTTATTATTAATAAATAAAATTAATTAAGACAAATAAGGTATGACTTTTCAATAAAATTCTTGTTTTCCGAAAGTATCTTGATTACAAAAATTTGAAAATTTCGTGTTATTTATAGAACTTCAACCTCTTGTATTTTGGTAACTAGAAGGAATAGAACCTATGTTCATATGACATTTTTGGCTCAAAATGACCTCAGGAATAAGCTGTTAAAGTTTGTTACACTAGTCCTGAAACACCCTGTATATAAATTTGTCATTTATGTAGGGTATTTAAAAAAATAGTATCAAATCGTGCCATGAAAAACAAAGATAGTTCGAATGGGCATATCTGAGCTTATCACAATTGGTGACATTAATAATTAAAATGGGGTAGTCGGCCTGTGGATCTTAAAAAGCAAATTTCACCAAATTAAATCTACTCCTATGGCTCCTCCTCCACTAACATCTTTGGGGGCCGTGATTTGACCTCACTTCACGCGAAGAGATATCACACTTACCGAGATCTGCTCCGGCAGAGTGCCACAACCACTAATGAGTAAAAGGCATGATGATATATTTATTTATAAATAAATAAATATATCATCACGCTTTTTACCCATTACTAGGTGTGTCATTCTGTCGAAAGCAGATCTCGGTAAGTGATATATTTCTTCGCGTGAAGTGCGGTTACCAGCCGTCAAATCACGGCCTCAAAAAATGTTAGTTGAGGAAAAGTCTCGGAGGTAATGTGGTGAAAATTGTTTGTCGTATGTGGGAATCGAACCAGGGTTCTCAAGATCCACAGACTGACTGGATTCCACTGAGCCTCCTACCCCATATTTATTTATATTAATTTCAAATTTATGATTTTGAATCTTGTTGATTACTGTAACATTTAAATGGTACCGACCACCAAAATAATTATATTTGAACCATTTTGCATTTATTTTATTTTAAAAGTCCTTAATTGAATAATCAGTGATATTTTTCGTTGTCAATTATGATAGATAATAACCTAATTAATTTCAGACATATATGCTACTCGTAATAGCACAAGCTTTGTTTTTGGGTGTTCTAAGAGCACGGTTTTAACATGTTAGAGATAGCTAAAACACCCAAATACCCTCTTAAAACAGCCAAAAATAGAGCTTGTGTTACCAGACATTTTTTTAATAGCACGATGGTATGAGTTCGAATTCCACTTAAGCAAGTTTTATAAAACTCATTCTTTAATATACTAGATACGCAACTGTGTTTCGTAATTAATTCCTTATGAACGCAAAATAGAAAAAATAATTTTTCATCTTAAATGCCTATCGCTCTATTTATTTATGTTATGTAATATAACTTAACAGTCGCGGTGGCCGAGCGTGTTAAGGCACATCTCTTAACATACTGTGACGTCACCCGAGCCAAGGTTCGTCAGTTCGAATCCGCCTGTCGACAATGTGTGATTTGTCGTAAAATATAAAATACAGTTACATGTATTTATCACACTCGGGCGCTATTAGCTAGTCACTTATACGCAGGGTTCGTAAATATCATGATATTTATAATAAATATCAAAATATCTGATATATAGGATATATATCAGATAAATATCACTTTTTGGATATTTATTTTTTAATTTTAGTTTTTGTACACATTTAGAAAAACTGAAAAATTAGAAAAATTTCACTTTTCCGGAGGCTATATCTCAAAAACTAAACAAGATATGGAAATGCGCTCAACGGCGTTGAATTCCCCGTGTCCGAATTGACTTATAAGCAAATTTTCATACAATTTTAAGAAATTTAATATTTTTAATTATTTCCTAAGGGGTACCCCTTTGGTTTTTTCAGATTTTAATTCAATTTTCCCAAAAATCCTTAATCGTAGGATTATTAAAACGAAAATTTACATACATATGTATTTTGACCCACTGAATCCAGTGGTGCAATCTACAAATGCATATGACTTCTGGTTTTCGAGAAAATGTTAAAAAACCGCTTTTTGCGATTTTTTTGGCGGAAAATTGAAAAAAAATAAAAATCGCTGAAACTATGTTTATAAGTTAACTGAAGCACGAGAAAATTAATGCCGTTGAGCGCGTTTTCATATCACATTTAGTTTTCGAGATTAGCCTCGGAAAAGTAGAAAAACTGAAAAATACGAAAAATTTCACTTCTCCGGAGGCTATATCACAAAAACTATTTGATATTTTTATATAATGGATATATATCATTGCAAAAATATGACGATATATATCAAAATAAATATCATGATATATATCGATCGATATATATCTTCGAACCCTGCTTATACGCCTTAAATAATGTAGCATTCGACTACGAAAACCGGCAGTACGGCAGTGTAAAAACTACGGCTCGGTGTGTCCGGTAGACCCAGGCTCGATTTGGGCTGTAGCGCCATCAGAAGAAGAAGAATATAACTTATTGTTAACATATTGGCCGACTAGGACAATTAATTTTATTTTTTTTGTAGATGACAGTTAGTAGAATAATTTGTGCAACTATTTTGTAAGTATGGCAGTGGTCCAGTACCTCTCCCTCGTATATTTGTTTAGTTTAATATCTTTTGTATCGATTATAAAGCTTAGTCCAGAAATCGGTGCTTTTAAAGAGTGTCAGAATCTGGGGATTTTCGTTTGAAAATACACTAAAACGTTTCGGCGTTTCTCAAAAGGGATTAAGGAGATACTTCGCAGATAAATTTTGACGGAGTCATCTAAAAGCTTTGGGTTAGAATTTTATATCTTTGATATCGGAAATATCTTAACAATATTCTATAGATTGACAGAGAGATATAACAATATTATACTTCAAAGTTTTTCATCTTTTAGACGATTTTGCCAATAATATATTTTCATCACTTCACCATACTTTAAACTTGACATAAATAATATAACAAAATATTTGTAGGTATGTGGATCCAAAAGAATTCTTAAAAATAGGTAATTAGGCCCTAGTAATCCTTGGATAGGCAGGCGCGGTAGCCGAGCGCGTTAAGGCACATCTCTTAACATACTGTGACGTCACCCGAACCAAGGTTCGTCAGTTCGAATCCGCCTGTCGACAATGTGTGATTTGTCGTAAAAAATATAAAATACAGCTACATGTATTTATCACACCCGGGCGCTATAAGCTAGTCACTTATACGCCTTAAATAATGTAGCATTCGACTAGGAAAACCGGCAGTACGGCAGTGTAAAAACTGCGGCTCGGTGTATCCGGTAGGCCCAGGCCCGATTTGGGCTGTAGCGCCACAGATGATGATGAGATGAATCCTTGGATAGTGGAATAAATTAACAAATCTGATTCATTTAAGCTTTATTGGACGTTTCGAACGTTAAAACACGTTCATCTTCAGCTGTAGAGATATATACAATGTTAAAATATAATAAAATTATTTGTCTAAAACATCACTAGTAATACAAGGTGCTACGTAAAAACAGTTGAATGGTTTAAATATTTTAAACAACCATCACTGAGGCGAAATTTTTTTTATAATTTTTAAAAACTTCAACAATGGAGTTCGGTGCATTTCTAATATCAACGACATCCGTCGGAAGCAACGACGTTCGACAACAGTGACACCAACATAAAATGTATCAAGAACCAATAAATTAAAATTAAGAACTAAATTCAAAATTGTTTATATGTATCAATAAAATTATTGATATATTTTAAATTATTTTTATAGTCTGTTTGTGAATTTAAATTTTTTGTTTTGTCTAAGTTTATATAAAAAGTTTCTTTTATAAGTCTATTATTTTTAACATATGACTTCGACTGAACGTACAGTAATGAAGATAATTTTAAAGTTAAATTTTTATGAAAGAAAAATTCGGATGACGCCTGGATTCGAACCAGGGACCCTCCGCTTGCCGGGCAGAGATGTTAACCGCTACATTGTAAATTGTTTCAGAATCTGAAATTTCAGGACTTTTGAATTTATGTCCAGTGTCGACAGAATGTTGAGTCAGAGCACTATGATTCGGGTTTAACAAAATATTGTTTAATAAGTATAATCATAATATAGATAACCGTCAGTATGGTGGTGTGGATAACGATACAGAATTCGAATCTCACTCAAGCTAAAAATTATATAAACTACTACACTGCGGCTCGGTTAGTGCAGACCCTGTACTGTAATTGGGATTAAGTTCCTGTTGTACAGAGTAACATAAATAAATAAACTAATATCATTTTTAGTTGCAACCTCCAAAAAAAAAACAGGTTCCCTAAAGACCAATTAATCGATTTTCAAATTTTTGCAAACAATTATAATTATATAAATAAATATATCATCACGCCTTTAGCCATTACTGGATGTGGCACTCTGCCGTAAGCAAATCTCGGTAAGTGAAATATTTCTTCGCTTGAAGTGCAGTTACCAGCCGTCAAATTACGTCCCTTAAAGATGTTAGTGAAGGGGTAGCCACAGGGGTAGATTTAAATTTGTGAAAATTGTTTGTCGACTGTGGGGATCGAACCAGGGTTCTCAAGATCCACAGGCCGACTCGATACCACTGAGCCACCTACCCCATAATTATGATGATAATTATAAATATATATCATCACGCCTTGTACCCATTACTGGGTGTATCACTCTGCCGTAAGCAGGTCTAGGTAAGTGATATATTTCTTCACATGAAGTGAGGTTACCAGTCGTCAAGTCACCGCCCCCAAAGATGTTAGTGGAGGGAGAGCCACAGGGGTAGATTTAATTTGATGAAAATTGTTTGTCGGCTGTGGGGATCGAACCAGGGTTCTCAAGATTCACAGGCCGACTCGATACCACTGAACCACCTACCCCATAATTATAAAGTAACAATTGTTATTTGTGTAGCAAGGATTGAAAGAAGCTGTTTTTGAACTGAGACTTGAGATTATGGCACAAGGTCTGCAACAGAGATGTACACAACATTTTTTCTACTTTCGAAAATTAAAATTGCACAATTTTAATTGTAATTAATAAAAATAACAATAAAACAAAAATATACAAAAAGCTTCACGAAACCAAACCTCGCTTACTTTAACTTACAACAAGAAATACGATTATGTTGCAATAGTTCTGATTCCACTATAAGCTACTGTAATTAGTAAAGCCCAGATTTTTAGGCAATTGCCTAGATTCAAATTTTAATATACTTCAGGCAATTTCGTTTTTCTATACATAGGTAATGTGTTTACGTGTAATGGAAGGTTTTTTTTTCGTGCCTTAAAGCCTATTTTTTCTATATTTTGGTTATTGTGCCTATTTTACCTTATACAGCCTATTTTGCCTATTTTTGTTGCCTATTCTAACTTTTATTATCTATCATCTACTTCGTTGACTAATTCAGCACTCGGCAAAGTGTTTCAACCTAACCTATAATATTTAAAGTACTTACTTTAATCAAGTTTTTGTGTGAATTTAAAATGCCGAAAGAAAAAACGTTTTTAGTCAAAATTTTACGTGGCAATTAAATTGTGTCTTTCCCATTAATCAATGGAGCTGAGGTAACTTTAGATGATATGGCTAAATATAAGAACGCCTCTGTTACATTTTGTTATGTCGAACGAAGTTTTCAACTTACAAGCAAGTTTTGACAGACCGAAGACAGTCCCTTTCCGAAAATATCATAGAGCAATTGCTCGTAATATTTTGTGAATTAAAGTATACTACATAATTTGAATTTGCATAATAGTTAATAAAATGAGAACCCTACAGTATTATTTTTATTTAAAATGATTATTTTTTTCTAACGAAAAGTAGGTACGAGTACCAATATTAGAAAAAGGATTCGTTTATTTTTTTTAAAACAAATTATTTACATTTAGGCTGCCTAAAATCCCGCCTATATTTGAGTAATTACCGGCCTGTATGCCTGCTTATTTGGGTGTTTTTAAGAGCCTAAATATCCGGGCTTTAGTAATTAGGATTAAGTTCCTATTGTTTATCCTCTAGCTACCTATAATTACCAGTTCTAATTCTTAAAAATATATCTCCACCTACCTCGAAATCATCGAATCGTAATAATAAGATTAGTATAACTTTCCCGATTCTGAACCATAATCCCACAGATTAAGTTTCTTAACTTCAAATATTTCACAATAGAATTCTCAAAACATACAGGGCATTTCTTCACACAAATAGCGTTAGCCTCCGTCCGGCGGCGGCGGTGAAGAAGTGAGCATCGGTCCCCACGTTGTGCGAGGGGTGGTAAGGGTGGTTTGTGTGTGTGTGTATATGCACCGCAGCACACTTGGATGTTTGATGTTTGAAAGCGTAGCGTCGCTGAGGCTGGATAGAACGGAGAGATGGTCAAAGATGAGACATGGTCACTTGCCGACAGAATGTCAATATTATGTTACGGGAAGACCTTAAATGATGTAAGGGAGGTATACTGGGTATGCGCGAAATATCACAGCCAGTGAGTTTATATTTCTTGGATCTGTTATCCTGGTTTGATCCCCACAGCCGACAAACAATTTTCACTAATTTAAATCTACACTTGTGGCTCCCCCTCCACTAGCATATTTAGGGGACGTGATTTGACGGCTGGTGACTGAACTTCACGCGAAAAAATATTTCACTTACCGAGATCTGCTTATGGTAGAGTGCCACACCCAGTAATGGGTGATGATATATTTATTTATTTATTGTTACGGCAATAACTGGATTCTATTTGCCAAATAAATCAGTGCAGATAAATTAATACAAATAGCTAATGATCAGTTTTATTTACTTTCAAGTATATAACATTTATTTATTCAGTCAAACTTTTGATAGCATTATTTTATATATATATATATACCGGGTGTAACACGAAAAGTGAAACATAGGCGTTTAATATGGCAAATCAGTTTTTCCGTGCGCATTGCTTCCCTAATTATTTTAGGAACAAATGTTTCAAATAAATGTTGTAAAGCATAAATTTCTACAGCCGAATCAATAAACAAAATTCATTTTTACTACTTCATAACTGCAGAAATTAAATTTGAAAATTCACGTAATTTCAATTTAATACTAATAGCCATGGAATTAAAAATAATTAAACGAGATATGAAGATGCAATCAACGGCATTGAATTTCTCGTGCGTTAATTATCTTATAAACACATTTTCAACCATTTTAAATTTTTCAAAATTTCTCATATAACAGTTTTTGACCAAAATCTCAAAGACATAAAAACATATGCTCTTAGAAACATTACCCCTGGATTCAGTGGGTCAAAATACATATGTATGTAAATTTTCGTTACAATATTGCTACGATTAAGAATTTTAGAGAAAATTGGCCTAAAATCTGAAAAAACCAAAGAGGTACCCCTTAGAAAATAATTAAAAAAATAAAATTGCTCAAAATTACATGAAAATTTGTTTACAAGTCAGTTCGGACCCGGGAAATTCAATGCCGTTGAGCGCATTTTCAAATCTTGTTTAATTTTTTAGATATACGCTCCGGAAAAGTGAAATTATTAATTTTATTCAGATTTTGTACTTTTCCGAGCCTATATCTCAAAAACTACAAACGATATGAAAATGCGGTCAACGGCATTGACTTTCTCGTGCTTCAGTTAACTTATAAACATAGTTTCAGCGATTTTTATTTTTTTTCAAAATTTCGCCAAAAAAATCGCAAAAAGCGGTTTTGTGGCATTTTCTCAAAAACAATAAGACTTATGCATTTAAACATTTCACCACTGGATTCAGTGGGTCAAAATACATATGTATGTAAATTTTCGTTACAATATTCCTATGATTAAGAATTTTAGAGAAAATTAGCCTAAAATCTGAAAAAACTAAAGGGGTACCCCTTAGGAAATAATTAAAAAAATGAAATTGCTTCAAATTGGATAAAAATTTGCTTATAAGTCAATTCGGACCCGAGGAATTCATTGCCGTTGAGCGCATCTTCATATCTTGTTTAGTTTTTAAGATATAACTTTCGGAAAAGTTAATGTGTTCGATTTTCATAGCCGACAATTTTCACCACCTTAAAACTACCCTTGTGGTTCACCTTCCACAACATCTTTAGTGCTCGGGATTTGACGCACTTTACGTGCATAAATATATCATTTACCAAGATCTACTACGGCAAAATACCACATCCAATAATGGGTAAAAGGCAGGATGAATAATTTTTTTGAGAATAGATTCATACCTCTAAAATAAACATGTTTTTTTATGAAATATTGTATATAAACATAAGTATTTTAGGCTAAAACACGCATAATTAATATTAGTGCTAGCAAACGTCAGTCACTAAAGCACGATTCTCATTTTTCACTAATGCTAATGGCGGTAGTCGCGGTAGCGGTGTTTTAATCCCATACATTATACCATGAAATGTTTGACATTTACTTGACCTAAAAATGTGTTTTTCTGACGTGTACGTGCTTCCTAGACGCGGTAAAAGTAAAGAACCAATGCCAGAATTATAGACGTTGAAGCTAAACTTTCAACCAGTGATTTCAAACAGTTTTCAGCAAGGTTATGAAGTAGATATGCGCTGTGTATCACGCAGTGGCGAAGCGTTCAGTTTCAAATAATAGATGAAACACATTTATTTAAATCAATTATTAAATATATATATATATATACACAGGGTGTTTCATAACTTCAGGTACATACGGTAATGGTATATGTTATTTGATATGCTGATTACGAATCAAAAAGAATTTTTTTTTAAATCGCAAAATTATTGTCCATGTTTCCCAGTTCAAAATTTTTCGTTGCCATTGCCACTGGGTGGATGATTATGTTAAAGTTATTAATTAAATAAAATTTTATTATAAATAACTGCTAATAATTGAATTGTGTAATTATTCTTTCGTAGTTGATACCTACTTCATTGTTTGTGTTTAATAGGAAAGCGAATCCAGTGCAGTACTACAAAAAATGTTTTAGGTTAACAACCCTTAATTTTTCGAATTTAAAAAAAATTCTTTTAGATTCGTAATCAGCATATCAAACAACATATACCATTAACGCACGTACTCGAAGTTATGAAACACCCTGTATAGATATATGTAAAATAAATAAAATAAATATATCATCACGCCTTTTACCCATCACTGGGTGTGGCACTCTGCCTAAGCAGATTTCGGTAAGTGATATATTTTTTTCGCCTGAAGTGCGGTTACCAGCTGTCAAATCACGGCCTCCAAAGATATTAATGGTGGAGGAGCTACAGGGGTAGATTTTTTAAATTGGTGAAAATTGTTTGTCGGCTGTGGGGATCGAACCAGGGTAAAACAATTAATTTAGTTCACTTTTAAATAATTTAAAACTTTCACTAATATAATTTTTATTTAGAAGATTATGTTTATACTATGAAATATGGAAGAAGAATGAAAATAAATAAATAGTTGATAGAAAAGTAAACATAAACAATAGAGTAATAATCAGAAGTTACTTGGAGACAAAATAATGTAACGTCGCCAAACTACTTGATAGCGACGCTACATATATATCGTCATATCTTGAACCGAAAATTGAATTGGGCACTGCAGTAGCAGATTTCAATAAATCTTATATTAATATGTGTAAAGTGCGGTTACCAGTCGTCAAAGCATGCCCCCCATATTTGTTAGTGGAGAGAGAGCCACATGGCTAATTGTTTATCGACTGTGAAAATCTAGCCCGAGTTCTCAAATCTATTAAAAATCACCTACCCAATAAATATAAATAAATAAATATATCATCACGACTTTTACCCATTACTGGGTGTGGCACTCTGCCTAAGCAGTTATGTTTTGCGTGAAGTGCGGTTATTAGCCGTCAAATCACAGCAGTGGAGGGGGAGCCACAGGGGTAGATTTAAATTGGCGAAAATCTACCCAATAGATTTCTTAAACTCGTATTTATGATATTTACTAATTTGGCGGTTTGCAACAGCCCAAAGATCTGCAATTGCTAATTAGGCAAGTATGGAAAAACATAGTGAACCTTTTAAAGTTTGTTTCATTGGTATACAGTAATTATTATGAGTATAAAAAAATGTTTAAATTTACAGTTAATATTTTTGAAATAGATAGTATTATTTCAGATCGATAAAATAATATTTATTTCAATTCTAGTCACCACATGTAACCTATATAATTACAACAGATAGTAGAAACGTGAACCGCGACGTCCTAAGTAACAAGTTCGAACGGCACCGTGACGTCTCTTGGCGTTGCAGTTCGGCGATCAGCAACAAATGTCTTTTCCTGTCCTGCCCCTTGAATCTCGTTCGTATGCAATCCCGCTACATTCAGCTGACATGCGGGTCTGCATACCTCTCTACTCGCTGTAGAGCCGGTTGCTCGACGTTGCAGATCTGTCACATCATCAATTTCATCGAGAATTCACCACACGTCACTGTCAACCAATAGGATCACGAATTTGTTTGAAAATGAACCAATGAAATGTACATTTCGTCGGAAATTCATCACTAGTGAAATTTCATCGGAAATACCACTGTTATTAATATCCTTGGTAAAATAAATAAAATTAATGAAGACAAATAAGGTATGACTTTTCAATAAAACTCTTGTTTTCCGAAAGTATCTTGATTACAAAACTTCGCGTTATTTATAAAATTTCAACCTCTTGTATTTTGGTAACTAGAAGGAATAGGACCTATGTTCATATGACATTTTTGGCTCAAAATAACCTCAGGAATAAGCTGTTAAAGTTTGTTACACTAGTCCTGAAACACCCTGTATATGTATGTATGTATGAAGTTGTGAGTTCAAATCTCACCGACTTCAACTTATAGTACTGGTTGTGCTTCCAGTATAAGCTACTGTAATTGTGATTAACTTCTGTTGTGCAAAGTAATAAATAAATAAATAAAATGTTGGAAGAATCAAATGTCGTCCTCGTCCACTCCTCCATCCATATATCGCATGTAAATATGAGGGTGATGGTCAGCAATCGTCGATTGTTAACTTTACGTTGTTGCCGGTGATGTGATGACCGGAAATGCGGTAATGGTGGCGTCGCCACGCGGCGCAAACACGCAATATTTCACTTATGTGTGACTTATATGAACAGAGCAGTTATGGGAGACAGTCGCTGTCCTCGTTTGTGCATATTTGATTGCTAACTTTGTAAAAAGTATTAGTATAATTACATGTAATTGCTTTTGTTTTTATAATAATATATATATATATATTTTGTCACGATATTTTATCCATTTCATTTTCTTGTTATGCGATAGGTGTTATAATTATTATAAAGCAATCAAACTAACTTTAAAGGGCTCACTATGCATTTGTATATGTGCCTAATCAGTAACTGCAGATCTTTAGGCGGTTGCAAACCATCAAATTAGTATATATGATTGTATGTATGTAAGTTTAAAAAATGTATATGGGGTAGGTGGCTCAGTGGTATCTTGAGAACCCTGGTTCGATCCCCACAGCCAACAAATAATTAAATCTACCCCTGTGGCGTGATGATATATTTATTTATACTGTGGACTGTGGATTTGAGAACTCGGGTTCAATTGCCCTGGTTCGATCCCCACAGCTGACAAACAATTTTCAATCATTTAAATCTACCCCTGTGGCTCCCCCTCCGTTTATATCTTTGAGGACCGTGATTTGACGGCTGGCAACCGCACTTCACGCGAAAAATATATCACTTACCAAGATCTGGTTAGACAGAGTGCCACACCCAGTAATGGGTAAAAGGCGTGATAAAAAAATAAATAAATAAATATATCATCACGCCACAGGGATAGATTTAATTATTAGGCGTGATGATATATTTATTTTATTTTTTCTGTGGCTCCCTCACCACTAACATCTTTGGGGGCCGTGATTTGACGGCTGGTACCTGCACTTCACGCGCATATCACTTACCTAGATCTGCTTAGGCAGAGTGCCACATTCAGGAATGGGTAAAAGGCGTGATGATATATTTATTTATTTATCTATTAAATTTGAAAAATGTTACTATAAAGAAATGCTAATTTGAAAACAATGTGATGTCATTCCTGTATACAGGGTGGTTTTTTCGGGTTGTAAGCAAATTACATAGTGTTTTTATGATCTTGTTAATGGATTTTTTTGGTGAGATTTGTATGATTTAATGTTGATAGATAGCATAGTGACACGTGATGAATAATGGTTAATGCTGCGATGGCTAATGGTAATTTGATTTGTCTTTGAAAGGGTTTAAATTATGGCCTGATTGTGACTTGCAGTATTAGGGGGTTATTTATAAAAATAACTATAAATAGATGTCAAATATTTAACCGCATTGTTAAACACACTAGAAATGAAACACGGAAATAGGAATAATTTCGTATACATTTCTATAAAATACGTCAAATTTGACCTATGGTAATAAATAAGTAACTTTGGTAATATTGGACACAATAAATTGTTGATAGATTTGAATTGTGAAAACATGTCTATTACTTTATGTATGTATGGGGTAGGTGGCTCAGTGGTATCGAGTCGTCCTATGGATCTTGAGAATATAATATTATTATTAAAGCCCGGATATTTAGGCCCTTAAAAACACCCAAATAAGGAGGCATATAGGCCGGTAATTACTCTAAAATAGGCGGGATTTTAGGCAGCCTAAATGTAAATAATTTGTTTTAAAATAAATAAACGAATCCTTTTTCTAATATTGGTATTCGTGTCTACTTTTCGTTAGAAAAAAATAATCATTTTAAACAAAAATTAACGCAATCTGAAAAATAATAATGTAGGGTTCTCATTTTATTAACTATTATGCAAATTTAAATTATGTAGTATACTTTAATTTACAAATATTACGAGCAATTGCTCTATGAAATTTTCGGAAAAGGACTGTCTTCGGTCTGTCAGAACTTGCTTGTAAGTTGAAAACTTCGTTCATCACAAAATGTGACAGAGGCGTTCTTATATTTAGCCATATCGTCTAAAATTACCTCAGCTCCATTGATTAATGGCAAAGACACAATTGAATTGCCACGTAAAATTTTGACTAAAAAACGTTTTTTCTTTTGGCATTTTAAATTCACACACAAAAACTTGATTAAAGTAAATACTTTAATTATTATAACATAAGTTAGGTTGAAACACTTTGTCGGGTGCTGAATTAGTCAACGAAGTAGATGATAAACTTTGTCTGCTCAATAAAAGTTAGAATAGACAACAAAAATAGGCTGTATAAGGTAAAATAGGCACAATAACCAAAATATAGAAAAAATAGGCTCTAAGGCACGAAAAAAAAAAACCTTCCATTACACGTAAACATATTACCTATGTATAGAAAAACGAAATTGCCTGAAGTATATTAAAATTTGAATCTAGGCAATTGCCTAAAAATCCGGGCTTTAATTATTATTAACATAATAAAATAAGAATGGAATTTTCAGTTACTGAAAGATGACAATAATTTGGATTGTTCTGCTAATTTGTTTTGTTACTCGCGTATTTTAAAACACTCGTTATATTCGTAAACTATCTTTGATAGAGTTGTAGTAAACATTTAGACATATTTTAGTATGGTTTTCTTAGATTTGCTCATTTTGCAAATGAGACAAAAAACCGATCTCCATTCGGTCAATGCTAATGAACTTTATTTATTTATGTTACTCTGTACAACAGGAACTTAATCCAAATTTCGCAGTGTGCTTTTACCACCCTATTGACGGACAAATTATCTATAGTATTTTAGAAAAAAATATTTGAAATGAAAGTGGTAGAAAATTAAATACTTGTATTTGAAGCAATTTTTTTAACTCGTCACCATCAGGAGACTGGACATATTTTTAATTTTTCTGAAGCCAAAATTATTGATATTATGGAAAATAAAAAGCATAGACTTATTTTAGAAACGTTACATCTAAATTTACACCATGATACCTTGATTAATTATAAAACTGATGCCTATAATAATTTAAAATATGCTCAAAATTTTTTAGGGAATTTAACAATTTAATTTTTTATATATTTTATTTTAATTATTTATTATTTTTGTGTTTTCTATTTTTATTTTTCATATGTATCTTTTTTCTTTATTATTATTATTGACATTTTACAACTATTATTTTATATTTTTTAAAGGTTTGACATTTTGATTATTTTGTTAGTTTTATATTATAATTATTGTATTTATATATTTAAAGGAGCTGATGATGAACAAATATTAATGTTGAAAACGTCCAAATAATAAATATTATTATAAAAAAATAATATTGGATTCTGAAGCCTTTTATTTATTTAAAGTAAAATAATGAAGTAATGTAGCTTTTCATGCCACATCATTTCTGTCCCTAATGTGTGAAGTAGCCCAAATCTTCGCAGTCTATTATTTTTTAGAGTGGCACTAATGTCTAATTAGCTTAATGCATTGACGAAATCCAATAAAATAATAATAATAATGATCTAATCTAGTGATAATTGTAACTTGTCCTTCCGTTCTACGCGCTGTAAAGTAAATATAATAACATCGTTTCTGTCCTGACGCTGAAAACCTGAAATTACTACAATTGGCTTGTTCCATTTCAAAGATTGGTACCTGGGTGGCTGTGGCTGTGGAACGAGACGAGGCGCTAGTCTTTTGTTTTATGTTCGCACCTGTGCCATGTTGGCGGCGCGGCGCGGCGTTGCCACGTCTCACATCTTATTTAATGTGACTTGCATTAGTCTACTTAGGCTCTACTTTATGTAATTAGTGTTTTTACTACGTAGTTGCTAGTTGGTAACTTTGTATATTGCCGGGGCAGTGGCGGAGACACAGAATTTTCATTTTCACCGACTACTCAGTGGTACTGAGTCGGCCTGTGGATCTTGAGAACCCTGCTTCGATCCCCACAGCCGGCAAACAATTTTCACCAATTTAAATCTACTCCTGTGACACCCTCTCCACTAATATCTTTGGGGGCCGTGATTTGACGGCTGGTAACCGCATTTCACGCGAAAAATATATCACTTATCTGCTTAGGCAAAGTGCCATACCCAGTAATGGGTAAAAGGTGTGATTATATATTTATTTATTTATAAATAAATATATCATCATGCCTTTTACTCATTTACTCTCCACTAATATCTTTGGGGGCCGTGATTTCACAGCTGGCGAAGAAGTACATCACGTACTGAGATCTGCAACCGCAGAGTGCCAATCCCAGTAATGGGTAAAAGGCGTGATGATATATTTATTTATTTATTTTACTAATTTTAAACCTCTGCAATTGCAGATTAAACTGTACATTTAAGGAGGTAGAAAATGTAGGTAGAAAATGAGATACATTTTAAATAATCAAAAAACAACAAAGACAAAATAATTGTCTTTAAATGGCATTACTGGTTCGACAGAACTTCTCATGTCATCTTACCGTTTGTTAGAGATCTTATTCTCTGCTGGCACAGTTCTTCGTCACCAGCTTCTTCACGTGAACTTTGTTCTAGGTGAAGAAGTGAGTTATACCATACTGATGAGCTCTAATAAGAGCGAAACGCGTCTATGGTTACTAACTGTGCTGGCCAGCCTCTGACGATGCCCTCATAAGGTGACTTGGAGGCTGAATTTTGTGAGACTTTGCCAAGTGTTTATTTCATACTTTTTATTAAAACCTAGTTTCACCAAGTGTATGGATGACAATTAATTTTGTGTTTGTTGTTATTTAAATTGCTATTGCGTAGCTTTTCCTTTTTTCGGTAGATGGCATTACTGGTTCGACAGAACTTCTCATGTCATCTTACCGTTTGTTAGAGATCTTATTCTCTGCTGACACAGTCCTTCGTCACCAGCTTCTTCACGTGAACTTTGTTCTAGGTGAAGCAGTAGGATATACCATACTGATGAGCTCTAGTAAGAGCGAAACGCGTCTATGGTTACTAACTGTGCTGGCCAGCCTCTGACGATGCCCTCATAAGGTGACTTGGAGGCTGAATTTTGTGAGACTTAGACAAGTGTTTAGTTTGATATTTTATTTTTAAATAATCCGTTTGTGCTCATTACTTTTATCAAATGTCCGAGAGACCCCGAGTTCGAATCACACTCAAGCTAAAAATTATATGCAGCTCTGCAAGTCCGGAACCTGTACTGTAATTGGGATTAAGTTTCTGTTGTACAGAGTAGCATAAATAAATAATAAATAAATGTTGAACAAAATTAACTAAAATAATTGGAGCAAATCACTAATTACAAGTCATTATTTTATATATAGCTTTTAATTTAATTGTATTAATTTTGTTTGTTTTCGGTAGTCATAAAATTAAACTATCCTACATATATTCATTTTAATTTAACGCATAGAAAATTAATTAAAATTTCAAATATCAAAACAAGTAACAAATGTAATTAATGATAAAATCTACTCTATGCTAATCACTACAAAATGATTGACACTTCCGGGGATCTTTTGAATTTGTAAATATTCATTTTTATGAATTAATTTATTTATATTATTACTTCTAACGCCACCAAGATACTCTCTGCAATTTTACTTGAATTTTTGTAACAGGAATTTAATCCCAATTACTGTAGCTTATTCAAACAAATCAGTATCAATCATATTTTTAAAAATCTATATGATTTTTTCCGAATTCTCCGAGTTACAGTATGGGATATGAACTTGGGATCTATGCATTAGATTGCTGTTATGCTAACCACACCATTTTAGTATCAAACAAATTATATAAGTTGAAGTAAGCGCGATTTGAATACTCGAATTTTTACTTATTTTATTTTTGTTACTCTCCACAACAGGAACTTAATCCTAATTACAGTAGCTGATAGTGGAATTTGAAACATTTAAACACAATTATATTGTTCGGATTTATGTTGAAGTCATCGAGGTTTTAACATAAAATATAAATAATTTATCGATTTAATCCCTTGTCTAGAATCATATATATATATAACCACACTCCATGCGAATAAAAGGTATCATTTACCGAGATCTGCTCAGGCAGAGTGCCACACCCAGTGATGGGTAAAAGGCGTGATGATATATATATATATATATATATATATATATATATATATAAAACCACAGCCGACAAACAATTTTCACCAATTTAAATCTACCCCCGTGGCTCCCCCTCCACTAATATCTTTGGGTGCCGTGATTTGACGACTGGTAACCGCACTTCACGCGAAAAAAATATATCACTTATCGAAATCTGCTTAGGCAGAGTGCCACACCCAGTAATGGGTAAAAAGGCGTGATGATATATATATAAAGAGTACATTTTGAGGGTAGTAATTTGACGGCTGGTAACAACACTTTTCTGTCAATTCAGGAATGAGTAAACAAAGATAGTGGTGAGATATTTATTGAATAATTTTGAGTTTTTGTTGTTGGCGTATCACGAACGGCACTGGCTTAAAAGCACTCATCTTGCTCGCGACCATTACAGACAGAAAGTTGTGGCTGATGCTCAGATGTTTTACAGGTAGGTAGGTTATAGCTTAATAGCTGTATAAAATGAGAAAGGACCGTTCTGTGTCCGCCATTGTCTTTTACAAATAAGACAACAAATCTACGATAACTTAATAAGTGTTCTTTTGCTTCTCCGCGAGATAATATCATTGTGGGAGGTAAATAATACTAAAGTATTTTCAAAAGATCTAGACTCTTTCGTTTGGTACTCGCCGTCAACTGTTTCCAAATTATTTTAGATGGATATGTACAATAGTCCAAATGTAAAAATTGTATTTTTTTCTACAACTGTCAAATAATGTTCATTTTTTCCACTAATATCAATACGCGAAGTACGTGATTTTTTCATCATTTACATTACTATGAGAACACGTGTTTTGCACCCTAGTGTGCAAAATGAGTATTTTGCGCACTGTTTCGTATTCTAGTGCGCAAAATGAGTATCTTGGGCACGCTCCCAAATTATTTGTTGTCAGGTTCTATTAATTACAACACATCAATAGTATGAAATTCATATTATTATTGATTGTTTTCCGTCTATTTACTTAAATAAATTAATAATTATTGTATTATTCTTTATTTACAGATGTAGAAAAAATGTTGTTTGTATTTCGTGGCCAAAATTCTTGTTGTTTTGGCGCGTTCGAAAGACTTTTATTGTCTCGACTAAAAGTAACATTCTCACGCGCATTAAAAAAAACACTCATTTTACGCACTTAATACAAAAATAACTAATTTATCAGTTATTTTTTATATCAAAACGTATTCTTTGCGGGGCTCTTCTAACAACAATCTAAACCCATTGATCATATGATCCATATACGCAAACTATTACGAGTTCTTGGCAAAGCTCGCTTCCTCTGTACCCGTAGGACGCACGCTCCACACTTGTATTTGTTTTGCTATATACTACTGTACTTGTAGTTAAGTTCCTGTAATAGGTAAACAAATTTGAACTAGTATTTTGTAAATAAATAATTAATGTAAATTAAATTACAAATTATAAAACTTGAAATACTTCCAAGGTAACAATAACAAAAATAGAGACAAAAATTAAATTAAATTTGAGTCACAAGTAACCGTAGCCGGAGTTCATAGGTCCCAGGTTCAAATCCCGAACGTTATCCCAATAGTTCAATAATTGATTATGGGGTAGGTGGCTCAGTGGTGGATCTTGAGAACCTTGGTTCGATCCCCACAGCTGACAAACAATTAAATCTACACCTGTGGCTCCCCCTCCACTAACATCTTTGAGGGCCGTGATTTGACGACTGGTAACCGCACTTCATGCGTAAAAATATATCACTTACCGAGATCTGCTGACGGCAGAGTGCCACATCTAGTAATGGGTAAAAGATGTGATGATATATTTATTTATTTATAAATAAACTGTTATCAGCCGTAAAATTACGGCCCCCAAAGATGATAGTGAAGGGGTTGCTACAGGAGTATATTTAATTTGATGAAATTTGCATTGCATGTGTGATGATATATTTATTTATTTATAATTGATTGAAATTAGAATTACAAATGGCACAAGTATCTGTTACACAACACTAATTGCATCACAATGCCTCTCAAACCACAAACAAAGGACTGTAAACAGAAAATCGCGTACATGACTCATTCATGTACAAGTAAATCAAGTAGCCAGCGACATGCAGTCACCTCAAAGACAAAGGAACGACGCGTTACCACAACAAGAAGACAAGGAGATTATATTATCAAATGCGAAACAGCGACATACCCTAGTGGTCACTTCGCTTTACAAATTGACTTTGTATGTCAGGAAACTTTCCAACAACTCAAGCAGAACAATCGCTGATGTTGTCAACTAAGTCACTTCTTGGACATGTTGTTCGTGATATGGTTTATGTGGTAGTTGCGCGATTATATTTACAGCTACAGTTGCTACGTCTTATATGAGGCTACTTTTTTTTAGACTATACCATTCATCGAAAAATTGACCAATCAGATAGCTCTGCGCTGTATAACATTGCATATTATTGCGTTACTAATTGTAAACACAAACTTTTGCGTATTTCAGTCACAGACAAATGAATCGTATCTATGGATATCAATAAACAAATAAGTTTTTTTTTGACGTTTCGTCCACTATAACAATTGTACATTTAATATTTTTTATGATAAATATTCTATTTAATGTAGCTTACTGATTCATTGTATAAATTTAATATTTAGGGTATTTCTATACCTAAACTTTAATGACATACATGGTGTTTCAGGACTAGTGTAACAAACTTTAACAGCTTATTCCTGAGGTTATTTTGACCAAAAAATGTCATATAAACATAGGTCCTATTCCTTCTAGTTACCATCATACAAGAGGTTGAAGTTCTATAAATAACACGACATTTTCAAATTTTTTAATCAAGATACTTTCGGAAAACAAGAATTTTATGGAAAAGTCATACCTTATTTGTCTTCATTAAAAATTGTTGTACTTTTGATTGTATTATTGTTTCATAATGGATGGTTATAGTACTGCTGAATATGCAGTTATGATTTTTATTTATGGATTATGTAATGGTAATGCCCGTTATGCGTCCAGAGAATACCAAGACAGATATCCAAATAGAAGCCAACTTTCCCATCCCCTATTTGCGCGCATTTTTGTTTTCCGAAAGTATCTTGATTACAAAAATTTGAAAATGTCGTGTTATTTATAGAACTTCAACCTCTTGTATTTTAGTAACTAGAAGGAATAGAACCTATGTTCATATGACATTTTTGGCTCAAAATGACCTCAGGAATAAGCTGCTCAAGTTTGTTACACTAGTCCTGAAACACCCTGTACACAGGGTGTAACAGCGAAACCAACCATTGCCTATATTTTCTTTATTATTATAGTTACAAAAAAATATTATAAAGACAAGTTATAGAAGAGCAAGGGGGACATCTGCTTAAAGAATAAAATAATTTTTTTAACCAGTGGTTCTCAAGTTACAACACAAAGTTATATTTTTTCAAATGGGATTATACATATTTTGTAAGCCTATTCGATAGAGTATTTTTTTCTGAATTCAACCATGTAATCATTTTATATCCTTACATAATAAAAATATTGAGAAAATTCAATTTAAAGTTTCGATAAATATTATTTAAAATGACACAAAACAGTAGGTCATGATCAATAACAAATCAATAAACATAATGATTATAAACCATAAACATTTAATTACCTAATACAATACTCATAATTTATCTTGTCAATAAAAACAACAATCGCAACTAATTATTATAAATAACAATGAACTTATTTTGTTTTGTTATTAAGGGGTAACAGACTAAAACACTGTAACTAACTATAGCTTGTAAGGAACCAATATGCTACATCTATTCGTAACTACATTTGCATTATCAACTTATATGATTAAATAAATAAAATAAATATATCATCACGCCTTTTACCCATTACTGGGAGCGCGGTTATCAGCCGTCAAATCATGGCCCCCAAAGATACCATAGGGGTAGTTTGAACGTGGCGAAAATTAGAAATCCACAATACGACTCGATACCACTGAGCCACCTACCCCATATCATTCATTCCGTCTTCATTTTAATATACTTCATTACCATGTCTTTTCACTTCACCCTCATTCATCTTGCGTGTCGTCATTGTCACAATTTCCATGTTTCCGTAACCACTTGAATTTTCCGTTCGAAACCAAAGTTCCGTGTACTTCTTGGTGTCTCTTTGAGTTGATGTCGTCTGACCGGATGCAGTAGGCTCGGCGCCTGGTGTTATCGGGTCCAGGCGCCTCTGAAGCCACTACAACACCCTGCCTCCACCCAGGTATACACCCTGACAACCTCGACAAGCAGGGTGAGTACCTGACATCATGTCTGGCGCCGGAAACAAATACATATTTGGAATATTGTCACTTGAATTGCAAAGACAGACGAATTTGTTGGATGCTACAGTTTACCAGATTTGTAAGTTATTTGGGTTGCAATAGAATCAAGAAGTAAGCTAACATTTACCTGTAAAACTGTTAAAACTAATTATCAACTGAAATCTCCAATTAGACAGCTCTGTAATATATTTAACAACATATCGTGCAATATTGACCTACATTTCGGAGACTACTATTTGCTCATTTTGTTTTTTAGTTATTTTAATTATAAACTTTTATTTTTGGTTTATATATAACTTTCTGTAATTTTTTCTGTAATACTTATATCAGTTTCTAAAATTACTTTATGTTATTTGATCTATACTTATTTATTGATGCTTGATTTTGTTAATTTTTTGTTATTATTACTATGTTCAATTTACATTATTTTTGCCATCCGCATGTATATTTATATTGTTTTTGTGTAATCGTCCTGTAATTGGGATCTTGGATCCTGTTGGATTGATTGTTAATAAATAAATAAATAGAGTCGAGGTAAATATGACTAAATTACGTAGGATTCTAGACTGATCAGCCAGATTCTCAAACAAGTTTGATCTAATATTAAATGTTGAATTAACTCATCTAATTCTAGGCTCATGTTAAAAGTTGTTGTCAGGGGCGGATCCAGACTTCGAATTAGGGTGGGGGGGTCATGGAGTGAATTTTGTCTAGAGGGGGGGGGGGTTATTGCCCATCTTCTAAATATAAAAAACATTTGTATTTGCTCATATTATATTCCTGCTTTAAATAATTTTTACAATCACTTTAAATCACATTAAATCGTCTTTGGAATCGCATTAAATCATAAACTGTTTTTCGATAGAATACAAAAATTATTGAATTAGAAGTTGATTTTCTAAGTGCAAACGTCGGTAGTCACATACTTGACTAGGTCTTAAATAGAATACCTCTCCCATCTGCGGGTCGAAATAATATCCCCACAAAATATTGGTTTTTGGCTATTTATTAGAATAATAAATCAAACAATACTTCTTAATTATCGTAGAATTTTAAGTTCTTAGATAATATTTTCTATTTAATTTGTCTAACAATCGTAAATAATGATATCATTATTATGTATTAGAGTCACCATTTAAAAAAAGTCCATGCTTAAGAGGGGGGGTCATGCCCCCATGACCCCTTCCCTGGATCCGACCCTGGTTGATGTGGAAAATTAAAGAATTTCTACATGATTCTGTCAGACATATTTCATTAAAAGACAAAATTAACATTGCTAAATCCAATTTTTTATTTATTTATTTATTTATATTGGCCAAAACAGTAGATAAAAATACAAGCCTATAGTCAAATACATAATAATACCAGAGACCGCGGAACCTTTTTTCGAAAGGGGTTGCGTAAATTTTTTGACCGGAGTAAAAATAGAACACAGATAAATTTATGTAATTAAAATAAATAATTAGGTAGGATATATTATATTAATAATATAATTTGTTTTTGTCAATTAACGTAACAGTTTTATAAAGATTTTACATCTGTATAAATTGAAAAAGACAATTTTTACTCTATTGTTTCGATAACTGTCATTCGTTCTGCGGTTTTATTGATGAATATTTTCATCACCTTATTTAAATCAATGTTCATTATTTTAATTTTGTGTATATGAAGAAAAACTAAATGAAACAGTCGTTTTTGTAACATTGAAGTACGGTTCCAAGTCAAAATAATTATAATAATTGAATGACATAATGAGTAAATTTATTATTTTTGTTTGTAAAAAAACTATTGTTAATATGTATACATGCTGACTTAATATAACTTATAATGGATTGTCCATTTATTGATATAGTCTCGGTTTAGATTTTGAATTCGTACTCGTATTTTAGTTAGATATTTTATTTTATTTTTTGTGTCCTGAACAGGGGTTGCGATGCAACCCCTGCAACCCCACTTCCGTGGCCACTGAATAATACACAAAATTAGTATAGAGCATATTAAAAACATCAAAATTCAAGATGTCAAATCACGGCCCCCAAAGATATTAGTGGAGAGGGAGCCACAGGGGTAGATTTAAATTGGTGAAAATTGGTTGTCGGCTGTGGGGATCGAACCAGGGTTCTCAAGATCCACAGGCCGACTCGATACCATTGAGTCACCTACCCCAGTTTGTTTACAAATATATAAAATTGTTGAAACAGAAATGAGGAAGAATGATCGTGTTGTAAATTAATTTTCTCGTTTCAATAGATAAACAATTACCAATTCTATTTAAAAAACCTACTTTTTTGGCAATTTTTTTACACAAGTAATTAATATAATCTTCAAAGTTCAGTCTCCTGTCAATCATTATTCCTAAATATAGTATAGTTACGGTCAGTACGGTGGTTCGGGAGTTCGAATCTCACTCAAGCTAAAAATTATATGAACTACCACACTGCGGCTCGGTGAGTGCGGACCCTGTACTGTAATTGGGATTATGTTCCTGTTGTTCAGCGTAACATATATATATATATATATATATATATATATATATATATATATATATATATATTATATATATATATATATATATATATATATATATATATATAAATATAAATAAACAAAACTTCAACCCTTATATTACAAATTTGATCCTAGCTTTCGTTGAAGTTTTTTGCTAAAAGAACAAGATTCCTTCGCTTCATTCATCCGTTACAGAAAAACTCAAAACTCTCGTATCACACGCACACACACACATCCTCATACATCTCGTACATATGCACAGATAGCTTATCAGAGCGCTTGGCTTATATGTTTGTCGGCGTCTGTCATTCCGCCTGCCGCGGCCGGCATCGGCCGAGCAGTCGGTCTCTGTGACACACTGTATGTATGCATGCCATTCTGTCCATGTGTGATGCCATGTGCTGGCAACGCGCTAAGTGCGATACGGTGTGATAGAATGATGAGGGCTTGTGGTTCCGTGGGCGAGGGGTGGAGTTCAGGGGTTGTGGGAGTTGAGGGATGAAATACTGGGTACATCTTATAAAGGTAGATAATTTAAATTGTTATTTAAATAACAACAAAGACAAAATTAATTGTCATCCAACACTTGGTGAAACAAGGTTTAATAAAAATGTAATGTAAACACTTGGCTATGTTTCACAAAATTCAGCCTCCAAGTCACCTTATGAGGGCATCGTCAGAGGCTGGCCAGCACAGTTAGTAACCATAGACGCGTTTCGCTTTTATTAGAGCTCATCAGTATGGTATAACTCACTTCTTCACCTAGAACAAAGTTCATGTGAAGAAGCTGGTGACGAAGAACTGTGCTCTAATAAGAGCGAATCGCGTCTATGGTTTACTAACTGAACTGTGCTGGCCAGCCTCTGACGATGCCCTCATAAGGTGACTTGGAGGCTGAATTTTGTGAAACATAGCCAAGTGTTTACTTTACATTTTTATTAAATCTTGTTTCACCAAGTGTTGGATGACAATTAATTTTGTCTTTGTTGTTATTTAAATTGCTATTGCGTAGCTTCCCGTTTTTTCGGTAGATGGCATGACCAGTTCCACAAAACTTCTCATGTCATCTTACTAGTTTGTTAGCGATCTTATTCTCTGCTGGCACAGTTCTTCGTCACCAGCTTCTTCACATGAACTTTGTTCTAGGTGAAGAAGTGAGTTATACCATACTGATGAGCTCTAATAAAAGCGAAACGCGTCTATGGTTACTAACTGAACTGTGCTGGCCAGCCTCTGACGATGCCCTCATAAGGTGACTTGGAGGCTGAATTTTGTGAAACATAGCCAAGTGTTTACTTTACATTTTTATTAAATTGTTATTTGTATAATAAGGGTTTTAATAGTCGAGATCTAGACAGATACAGACTTATTGATTTTTTAGTAATAATTAATACAAATTTAGAATGTAAGTAATTATTAAAAATAAATGATACTAACATCTTTGGAGGCGTGATTTTACGGCTGGTAACCGCTCTTCACTCGAAGAAATATAGCACTTACCGAGATCTGCTTTGGCAGAGTGCCACACCCAGTAATGGGTCAAAGACGTGATGATATATTTTATATTTATTTATGAAAATGATGCATTGATTGACAGTGAACTGTCTCAAACAGAAAAATATATATAAATGTCACGTCTTATAGTTACTATTGCAATTAGTCAATTGTGTATTAAGAGCGTAAAGTGATTCTTTGTTACTCGAGCACGGTAATTGCAGCGGGAGCTGCAATAGTGTAAGAGGAACGAAGACACTTTACGCTCGTGATACATACATAATTTTTTCTCCGATTGCATCTTAAATTATTAAAAAACGTATACGTACTGAAAATAAATTCGTTCTGTCAACTGTCAATATGACAAGTTTCTGTTTTGTTTGTAATCCTAGTAACTATTTTCGATTGTTCCACAAAAAACGTCAACTTTACGATGACAAATGAGAGCGTAATTGTCAAATTTTCATAGCAATCATAGAAAAACGTTCTTTATAGATTGTTGCTAATTTTCTTTCCTCAATAATATATGTATGCACATAAAGTGCGGTTACCAGCTGTCAAATCATACAGAAATTAGTAAAATGGCGACAAAAAATGTCAACTTTACGATGACAAATGAGAGTGTAATTGTCAACTTTTCATAGCAATCGTAGAAAAATGTTCCTTATAGATTATTGCCAATTTTTTTTCCTAAATAATATATGCATGTATATAAAGTGCGGTTACCAGCTGTCAAATCATACAGAAATTAGTAAAATGGCGACAAACAACGTCAACTTTACGATGACAAATGAGAGTGTAATTGTAAACTTTTCATAGCAATCGTAAAAAAAGTTCCTTATAAATTGTTGCTAATTTTCTTTCTTCAAGAATGTACATATAAAGTGCGGATACCACCCGTCAAACCATACAGAAATTAGTAAAATGGCGGCATAATATAAGGAACATATGTATCTAAAAATTGCCTGTCACTATTACTATCCGCATTTAAAATAATAAAAAAAAAGGTTCCGCCTGATGTGACTGACACTATAACACAACATCTGGCACAAAACTAGAGGCACCTCTACCGCTACCCGGAATACCGCACCGGAGGATTATCTCGGTCCATTAGTTCCGGGAGCGCCACTGTTTGTGAGCCACTGACGCGGACAACGTATGCTGACAGCACTGTACTTTGCAGTTTCACACCCAGTGACCGCGAATAGTTTCTGCGAAATCTTTACAATATTCTGATTTTAATACGGATAAGAAAGAATGTAGATTTTGTTGTTATTCTTAATCGCTTAGCGTAGTTTTTGCAACCTCTTCACGCGCATGAATATATCATTTACCGAGATCTGCTACGGCAGAGTGCTACTTCCAGTAATGGGTAAAAGGCGTGATGAATTACAAGTTTTAAGATAAATAAATATATCATTAATGCTTTTTATTACAGATGGGCGAATATCAAATTTCTCGAATTCGAATATCGTATACGAATATTAATCAGATCGCGAATATTCAAGGTACTCGAATATTCGAATACTCCTAAAAATTAATTTATTTATTATTAATAATTATTTAATTATGTCCTTTTCATTATTTGAATGAAATTGTTAAGATAAAATAAAAATAAAACAAAAAGTACAAATAAAAAAGAAAAGAAAAAGACGAAAACTTCAAATTTAAGGTGAAACCGTTTCACCTTAAATTTAAAGTTCTCGTCTTTTTCTTCGGCCCGTACGTTTCATTGAAAAACAAATTTGAAATATGGTACGTCTTCATGGTTTTGAAACAAAATATCTTTGTTATTAATAACTTCAAAGTATTGTAATAGCTTTAAGTTTATGTACAAATAATAAAGAAAAACATAATCAAAAATTGAGGTCAACATATGACGCGATTTTCGAGATATTCGAATGTTCGCTAAACTGACGTTAATATTCGAAAATCTCGAATATCGAATAATGTCAATATTCGCTGCATTCGACTATTCGCGGATGATATTCGCCCATCTCTACTTTTTATCCATTACTGAATATGACGCTCAGCTGAAGCAGATCTTTTTTGCGTGTTACCAGCCGTAGAATCGCGGCCCAAAAAAGTGAAGGGGGAGCTACAAGAGTAGTTTTAATATGGTGAAAATTGTTTGACGGCTGTCGAACTCAAGTTCTTAAATACTTTCATTAATTGTTAATTATGGGATAGGTGGCTCAGTGGTATCGAGTCAATTTTCATCAATTTAAATCTACCCCTGTGGCTCCCCCTCCCCTAACATCTTTGAAGGTCGTGATTTGTCGGCTGGTAACCGCACTTCACGCGAAGAAATATATCACTTACCGAGATTTGTTTACGGCAGAGTGCCACATCTAGTAATAGGTAAAAGGAGTGATGATATATTTATTTATTTATTTTTAATTGTTAATTATGATTGCTAATCACGCTCAAAAATATATCAATTACCGAGATCTGCTACGACAGAGTGCCACACTCAGTAATGCATGATATATTTATATAAATATATCATCACGCATTTTACTCTTACTGAGGGTGGCGCTCTGCCGAAACACATCTTGGTAAGTGATATATTTTTGCGTGTGAAGTGTAGTTACTAGCCGTCAAATCACGGCACTCAAAGATATTAGTTTAGTTTTAATGTGGTAAAAATTATTTGACTGTTGTGGGAATCGAATGCTGTCACTAATTGTTAATTATAATTGCTAATCGAAATTGACTATTTCTGTAGAATTATAAATAAATAAATAGTGAACATGGGGTAGATGGCTCAGTGGTATCGAGTCGGCCTGTGAATCTTGAGAACCCTGGTTCGATCCCCACAGCCGACAAACAACTTTCACCAATTTAAAATCTACCCTTTCACTAATATCTTTCGGGGCCGTGATTTGACGACTGGTAACCGCACTTTACACGAAAAAATATATCACTTACCGAGATCTGTTTAGGCAGAGTGCCACACCCAATAATGGGTAAAAGGCGTGATGATATATTTATTTATTTATTTTATTTGTGATCATTTTTCAAAAATTCAAGTAAAAAAACTAATTTCGCAAACACTTCAAAGTTCACCTCGCTGAGAATTTTTCTCTTCCTCAATAGCAGATTACACAGATAAAGATTAATCAAAAATATATAGTATTTACTTTTTAAAAATATCTTATCAAATATCAAACATGTATTGTATCAAGGCGGCGCTTTTTACCTTGAAGAAAAAACTATGAAACGATTGAAACTCTCTGATTTTTCTGTTGACGGTACACAGAAAACTGATAACTTGGAATAATATTGATTATTGAATGTTGTTCGATTATCTGTTTGCGTTGATCTCTTCCTGTAACCGCGGACCAGTTACTTAACTTCCTAATGCGTTTTTAATTTTAAGAGTAATTTGAAAATAATTTCATGTGTTTAACGATGACGCAAATGTTATAAATCATTGACATTAAAATTGCATGTGTATGCACTTGTTTCTGATTAGTTTTTTTTTGTTGTTTTTAGTTCAAACTAGATATATCTGATAATAATCTATTTAATAATTGTGGAAATGTGATTTTTTAGCTTTCTGCATGATAACAATTCTACAATTATATTAGTTATCTTTTTATTAAATTAAAAAAATATATTTGGCCTTTATTTTATCTGTAAGATATATAAAAGTTTTACGTATTTATTGAAACAGTATTTTTTTCATTTAACTGGCACATTAATTAGTTGTTATTTTATCCAAGTATTGAGTTAATTATCTGAGAAACAAGTAACAAATATTCAATACTTTAAAAAAAAAAATCGAAATTTAAATCTTTAAAAATTTATTTATAAGTCAATTCGGATACCAGGAATTCAATGCCGTTGAGCGCATCTTCATATCTTGTTTAATTTTTAAGATATAGACTCCGGAAACGTAAATTCTTAATTTTCTTCATATTTTGTACTTTCCCGAGGCTATATCTCAAAAACTAAACGCAATATGAAGATGCGCTCAACGGCAATGAATTTCTCGTGCTTCAGTTAACTTATAAACAAAGTTTTAGCGATTTTTATTTTTTTTAATATTTCCGCCAAAATTTCATCAAAAAGGTGTTTTTTAACATTATCTCAAAAACTAGAAGACATATGCAATTGACGATTACACCACTGGATTCAGTGGGTCAAAATACATATATATGTAAATTTTCGTTACAATATTAGTACGATTAAGGATTTTAGAGAAAATTGGCTTAAAATCTGAAAAAACCAAAGGGGTACCCCTTAGGAAATAATTAAAAAAATGAAATTGCTTCAAATTGGATAAAAATTTGCTTATAAGTCAATTCGGACCCGGGGAATTCAATGCCGTTGAGCGCATCTTCATATTTAGTTTAGTTTTTAAGATATAGGCTCCGGAAAACTTAAATTCTGAATTTTCTTCAGATTTTGTACTTTCTCGAGGCTATATCTCAAAAACTAAACGTGATATGAAGATGCGCTCAACGGCAATGAATTTCTCGTGCTTCAATTAACTTATAAACAAATTTTTAGCGATTTTTATTTTTAGTCAAATTTCCGCCAAAATTTTTCCAAAAAACTGTTTTTTAACATTATCTCAAAAACTACTAGATATACGCACTTAAAGATTTTACCATTGGATTCAGTGGGTCAAAATACATATGTATGTAAATTTTCATTACAATATTGCTACGATTAAGAATTTTAGAGAAAATTGACCTAAAGTATAAAAAACCAAAGGGGTACCCCTTAGGAAATAATTTAAAAATGAAATTGCTTCAAATTGGATAAAAATTTGCTTATAAGTCAATTCGGACACGCGGAATTCAATACCGTTGAGCGCATTTTCATATCTTGTTTGGTTTTTAAGATATAGTCCCCGGAAAAGTTAAATTCTTCTTATTCATCAGATTTTCTACTTTCCCGAGGCTATATCTTAAAAACCAAACAAAATATGAATGTAGGTTCAACGGTAATGAATTTTTCGTGTTTCATTGAACTTATAAACAAAGTTTCAGCCATTTTTAATTTTTTCAAATTTCCGCAAAAATTTTCTCCAAAAACAGTTTTTTTAACATTATCTCAAAAACTAGACTTGATTTTTAAATATCTCAAAAACTATATGGTATTAGAATTCTTGCTTATAAAGTAATTGCACATATATTTGTTATTCTGCACAAGAGGAAATTAATTTCATTTATAGTAAATAGCTTATATTGTAATCTGAACCTCTAAGGTACAATTGTATTTTAAATACACATATAAATTCCTCTTTGTCAATCTCTCTTATGTGATGTGGCAGTGCTACAACTGCTCATAATTATTTAATTATTTGTTATACTGCATAACAGGAAATTAACTTCAATTACAGTAGCTCTTCCTTGTAAAACAACAGTGCTACCACGATGCTACAACGGTGAGATATTAGTTATTTGTTACGATTGCACCGAATCATTAGCTATCGTTCTAATAGCGGACTTGATGATTTTAATTTAGTAGAAACCGTAAAACTTTAAACGCAAAAGAAATGTTGAATATGGCAATGTGAAATTACAGAACCCACTTTGACAAAACTTTGATTTTAATAAGCAAATAAAGAAGTAAAAACCCTGAACTGAAAAAATCCGTCGGGTAAACCCTTGTAAGCCTGGAAGCAATACCATAGCAACGGGTAGTTTTTGACAGCGCTCCGATCAATGAAGTAGCAACCATTTTGTTGTGAGTACTGCGAGCTTTCCACCAATCACCTCTCAGGTTTCCAGGGTCCGGTAGGCGTGTCGCCACATGAGTGGGGGAACGAAAACAGCCGAAGGCGAGCGAGACATATGAAAAGTTAGTTTCTTCAACGTTGTGGTTGTGAGCGGTTGTTCTGTTACTGTTGCGTGAAGTGTAGTTGGTTAGTGTTGTGTACGGTAGTAACGAGGTGCTTTATAACCGGGTCGTATGGTGATGTCCGAGCAAGGCGGTCTGGTGATGCACCAACCGATGCATCACAGAGGTCTCGTACAGCCGAGTCTAGTTATGAACCCGCACCCGCTTAGTGAGACTTGTGCGCTCGACAACCATACTAGTAAGCTGATTTTATATCTTTCCTTCTCATGCTTTCTATTCGCTACTGGGACACTGTGACAATCCTTCAATACGTACAAAACTCCATTTCAAATAAACTTACTTCGACAAATATATACGACTGTGTTGTCTCAATTCTTCGGATTCCACTATAGGCTTTTTATATGCAATTCTATTGTTGACATACTTATAATTAAAGCCCGGATATTTAGGCTCTTAAAAACTCTAAAATAGGCGGGATTTTAGGCAGCCTAAATGTAAATAATTTGTTTTAAAATAAATAAACGAATCCTTTTTCTAATATTGGTACTCGTATCTACTTTTCGTTAGAAAAAAATAATTATTTTAAACAAAAATTAACGCAATCTGAAAAATAATAATGTAGGGTTCTCATTTTATTAACTATTATGCAAATTTAAATTATGTAGTATACTTTAATTTACAAATATTACGAGCAATTGCTCTATGAAATTTTCGGAAAAGGACTGTCTTCGGTCTGTCAGAACTTGCTTGTAAGTTGAAAACTTCGTTCGACATCACAAACTTCGGATTCCACTACAGGCTTTTTATATGCAATACTTCTGCAATTGCGGATCTCTATTGTTGACATACTTATAATTAAAGCCCGGATATTTAGGCTCTTAAAAACACCCAAAGAAGGAGGCATATAGGCCGGTAATTACTCTAAAATAGGCGGGATTTTAGGCAGCCTAAATGTAAATAATTTGTTTTAAAATAAATAAACGAATCCTTTTTCTAATATTGGTACTCGTATCTACTTTTCGTTAGAAAAAAATAATTATTTTAAACAAAAATTAACGCAATCTGAAAAATAATAATGTAGGGTTCTCATTATGCAAATTCAAATTATGTAGTATACTTTAATTCACAAATATTACGAGCAATTGCTCTATGAAATTTTCGGAATAGGACTGTCTTCGGTCTGTCAGAACTTGCTTGTAAGTTGAAAACTTCGTTAGACATCACAAAATGTGACAGAGGCGTTCTTATATTTAGCCATATCATCTAAAGTTACCTCAGCTCCATTGATTAATGGCAAAGACACAATTGAATTGCCACGTAAAATTTTGACTAAAAAACGTTTTTTCTTTTTGGCATTTTAAATTCACACAAAAACTTGATTAAAGTAAGTACTTTAAATATTATAACATAGGTTAGGTTGAAACACTTTGTCGGGTGCTGAATTAGTCAACGAAGTAGATGATAAACCTTGTCTGCTCAATAAAAGTTAGAATAAGCAACAAAAATAGGCAAAATAGGCTATATAAGGTAAAATAGGCACAATAACCAAAATGTAGAAAAAATAGGCTCTAAGGCACGAAAAAAAAACCTTCCATTACACGTAAACATGTTACCTATGTATAGAAAAACGAAATTGCCTGAAGTATATTAAAATTTGAATCTAGGCAATTGCCTAAAAATCCGGGCTTTACTTTTAATAGAAGGTAGCGCTATCGCTTCACAAGCGAGAATTCAACAATTCAAATGTGTTGTCAAAAAGTGACACTGATGTGTATTTAAATTATTTGGATTCCATTGTAAGCTTTGTATCTAATTTTATATACAACAGTTCTGCAATTGCAGATCTGTATTGTTGACCTGTATATAATGAAAAGTAGCGTTATCGCTTCACAAGCGAGGATTCAAAAGTTGAAATGTGTTCAAATATTTAAACTGTATCTTTAATGATTCCACTAAATATAAGCTTTTTATCTAATTTTATATGCAACAGTTCTGCAATTGCAGATGTGTATTGTTGATATATTTATTATGAAAGGTAGCGTTATCGCTTCACAAGCGAGAATTCAATAATTAAAATTTGTAGTCAAATGATTAAACTGCGTGTCTGAGTGATTCGAATTCAACTATATAAGCTTTTTATTCAAATCTGTAACTAGAAATTCTACAATTGCGGATCTGTATTATTGACATATTTATTATAGAAGGTAGTGTTATCGCTTCACAAGCGAGTATTCTAAAGTTTAAATGTGTAGTCAAAAGGTTAAACTGTGACTGAATGGTTCAAATTCCACTTTAACCTTTTTATCTAATTTTATATCCAACAGTTCTGCAATTTCGGATCTGTGTTGTTCACATATTTATTATAGAAGGTAACGTTATCGCCTCACAAGCGAGAATTCAAAAGTTCAAATTTGTCCTGAGTGGTTCCGATTCCACTGTAAGCTTTTTATCTCATTTTATATACAACAGTTCTGCAATTGCGGATCTATATTGTTGACATATTTATTATGAATTATGTGTAGTCAAAAGTTTAAACTGTGTTTTAAGTGATTCGGATTCCACTAAATATACACTTTTTATCTAATTTTATATGCAACAGTTCTGCAATTGCGGATCAGTATTGTTGACATATATAAAATGAAAAGTAGCGTTGTCGCTTCACAAGCGAGAATTCAAAAGTTCAAATTTGTTCAAAAATTTAAATTGTATTTTGAGTGATTCGGATTCCACTAACTATAAGCTTTTTATCTAATTTTATATGCAACAGTTCTGCAATTGCGGATCTGTTTTGTTGACCTGTTATAAATGAAAGGTAGTGTTATCCCTTCACAAGCGAGAATCCAAAAGTTTATTTATTTTTATCAATAACGTTAATACTAAATATACAATTGCTTAAGTTACTAAAATTTATGCATGACACTGGCGAATTTGAAGCTAAATTATTTGTTGCAATCGATAAATTACTTGGAGATTCAGTGAATAAAATAAGCAAGTAGCTCATTTTCTGACAAATTATTTACTTTATTTTGCTATGAATATTTCATATCGGTCTTAGGACTTGCTCGGTAATAAATTTTCAACAGCCGCAGTTGCTTGATTTAAGATTTCAGGAGGAGCACTTGAAAATACCGCCCCATACTCATTTTCATCTATATTTTCCAACATTATAATGAAATCTTCTCTGTCAACAATATTACTTTTGACACAAATATGTTCAATAGATTTTTCACATAAGATGTTGTTTTCAACAACTTTTGTTATCACCTTGGATATGTAGTTTGCTGGCAATATGATTCTTACGAAAAAATTAAACATTTTGAAATATTTATTATTAATTATATTGATAAAATATAAATATGAACGATTTCAGAAAAAATAGTATACATAATACGTCACGAAAGTGTTTTACTTGACTCAACGAATTAAAATACTCGGCCTAATGGCCTCGTACTTCAAACAACTGCTTCGTCAAGTAAAGAATCACTTTCCTGACTTATTATGTAATATACTATTATTTTATTTATTTATTTATGTTACGCTGTACAACAGGAACTTAATCCCAATTACAGAACATGGTCCGCACGTTGATGTTATGAATATTATTTATAAACTAAATTTACTTGTCTGGCTTATATACTAGCACATTTTTTTTTTCATATATCATACTTTAATCATAATCCATCAGTACGGTAGTGTGGATAGCGATACAGAATTTGAATCCAGAAATCCCGAGTTCGATTCTCACTGAAGCTAAAAATTATATAAGCTACTACACTACGGTTCGGTGAGTGCGGACCCTGTACTGTAATTGGGATTAAGTTCCTGTTGTACAGCGTAACATAAATAAATAAATAAATAAATAAATACAGGGTGAGTCTGGGAAGACGCCCCCCCCCCCCTTTAACTTTTTTATTATGAGTAATAGAAAAAAATGGTTCATATGAAAGTTTTATTATTTTAAATATACTATTTGATGGCAGATGTAGATATTTTTTATAAAGTCAGGTTTACAAGATACGACTATCAACTTTTATTTTTTAAATAGCAACCTATAATTATTTTACTAAAATAAAAACCGCCATTTTTTTCTCTTTTCAACGGTGTATTAGTTTTTATTAATGTATCTGAAAAAATTCGAGAAAAATAAGAAAATTGAGAAATACTAGAAATAATTTTTATACAAATATTATAGGTGGCTATGTGAAAATAAACAAATTGTACCAGTGTTATACAACTTAACATTTGTTTTAAGTTGTTTTTGTTACTGAATTTGTTGCTTTAGTTTGTTAAGTTGTATAACACTGTTACATTTTGTTTATTTTCACATAGCCACCTATAATATTTGTATAAAAATTATTTCTAGTATTTCTCAATTTTCTTGTTTTTCTCGAATTTTTTCAGATACATTAATAAAAACTAATACACCATTGAAAAGAGAAAAAAATGGCGGTTTTTATTTTAGTAAAATAATTATAGGTTGCTATTTAAAAAATAAAAGTTGATAGTCGTATCTTGTAAACCTGACTTTATAAAAAATATCTACATCTGCCATCAAATAGTATATTTAAAATAATAAAACTTTCATATGAACCATTTTTTTCTATTACTCATAATAAAAAAGTTAAAGGGGGGGGGGGCGTCTTCCCAGACTCACCCTGTATAGTTCTAATATCAAAAGTATGAGCTGTTGACACTTGGTGAAACATTATGAATAAGAATAATAATAAGATCTTTGTAAATGAACTTTACCGTTAATCACTGTACTGTACTGTACTGTGTGTAACTTGTATTTTAATTAGTCAACGTTTTGAAGATGGCCTAATAAGCCGAAATCGCTGAACTTATTGTTAATAAATAATTTTTGTGAAACTACATCAAGTGTCTACGTTCATTATTCTTAAATATAGTTCTAATCGTATTCTCTGTAAAACCTGAAAACAATCCAAGAAATCCCAAAGATGCTCGTTAGCGCATCATTCTTCATCAGGCGCTTAGAATGTCACCCGATTCCGATTTAATGTCAGTATTTTAAGTCTGAGGTCTTTGACAATAAAAAACGAGTTCTCGATGTTTTGATTGTCTTGCATATACGCTCTCGCGCGCACGGAATGCTCCACACAAACATGGCGCAACCGATTCGGATACTTTAAGTTTTATAGCCACTATCAACCATACTAATTTGGTTGTTTAACAATAAGGGGTAAAAGACTTTGTGTTTAGGTATTTTCTTAGCATACAGAAGTATTTCTTTATTGTCTAACTGGTAATTTGATCTAAACAAGTCATTAAGTAAAAATAATGTTGCATTATTGTAGAGAATATAGAAATTATTATCTTGGATGAACCACAGACTTACTAGAATAACTTTCATCAATCCGAATTACTCTCTGTAAAAATGTACTGCTAGGGTCAATACTGTACCATTCTTCTCGATTTGTTGTAGTGTAATAGTATTAAGATTGAAGTCTATAGCTAAAGTTAGTTTATACTAATAAGAATGAAGAATGGTGTGTTTTTTGGGGTGACTTTTTTTCGGTGAGTCCCCTTGCGATTAGAGCGCCATCTATTCCGAATTGGAAAAAAGTTTCAGATAAAATTAACTTTTTTTTTTCGCAGAATACGAATCTGCAATAAAAAATGGGGGTTCTCATTTAAGGTTTCAAAGTTGCCCCCCGCTCCACGCCCTGGAGGTGGGAGTTGGGGTTTGTGTTTGGTGTGTTTAAATAGGTTTTTGCAAAATATGAAACACGTGTTTTTTTGTTTCTTGATTCGATGTGTATTTCTCGAGATATTTCACCGTCCCGGAACTTTTTTGAACACCCTGTATATATATATATATATAATACTCTGTTGTTGTTATTTTGAGTTCCGGTTTGTATGAATAGTGTTATATTATCATTGTGTTTTATTTTAATTTTCTTGAGTGTTTTGACAAGTCAGTATGGTAATATTACCGTACAGAATACAGTTATTACTTACTTACCAGCTTACTTTTGTGCATGTAAACATAGGTTTAATATATTGAAACCGGTAAATAATATTATTCATTCTTGAACTTGAATGGAACAAATCTATTTAAAAATAAATTAAGTAGAAACCATTACTAAAATTCAATTATGTTCAAAAACAATTATACTTTGTACAATAGTTTCTCTATAATATATAATACAAATATTTTGACATGTAATGAGGTAATAGCTATTTATGAAACTAGTAAGAAAATGAAGGTTATTACCTTACGCATGTGAAATTTGCAGAACGAGGCGTAGCCGAGTTATGTAAACACATAAGTAAGGTAATAACCTTCATTTCCTTACTAGTTTCATACAATATTTTTTCTACTTCCGTTCTAATAAATACGAAAGAGCATTTTTGAAATTATGAAATTTTGACATATTAATGACAGTTATAAATTCAAAAAATGAAAGAATAACACATCAGAATTTGTCTACCAAGATATCTGTTGCTATGTTACTTCATTATTTCACTAGTTAAATAATACAGTTCATTACCTAACTCAAATAAGTGAAATAAAACGTCTATTTCCTAACGGAAGTAGAAAAATTATATTATTTATTTATATATTTATGTTACGCTGTACAACAAGAATTTAATCCCAATTACAGTACAGGATCCGCAATCAATCAATTTATTTAATGTTCTACTGTAAATTTGATTCATGTTCATTTGCACCAACGAAAATTAAATTTTATGTCTGACTTAAATAAATAAATGCAAATTGAAATAAAATCTCATATGTTACTGTCAAATATTTGATCCGATATTGTCAGATTTTATCAAACTAATATTTAAATTTTACGCCTGTAATTAATTCAGTACTTGCAGAAATGTATGCTAGGTGTGTTAGTGAATAATTCCGCCCTTTCAAGGCACACTGTATAAGAATTAAAACTGAGAAAAATGCTTCAAATAAAACTTTTATTTGAAGAAATTTCTTTTGTTTGACAGCGAAAAATACGCAATGCTGACACTTTAGAAAGTTATTTCCATTATCAGTAGATGGCAGGGATGTAACTGTCAATCAAAATGAATTTTGACCTTGAACTAAGTATAATTAGTTAAAATAATTATACAGTTAAGTAATTATAGTTTTGTACTTAAATAAATTAAATAAGTAAAATTTAAATAGTCACCTGTAGCTTCCATAATTTCAATTATAATTATAGTAATACACCTGCAAATGGAAATAAAAAAAACTAATTAGAAAAACAATTTTATTATATCATTTGATTGCTATTGTTATATAAATGAATACAGTTTTCACCAAGCAATAATTTTAGAGAATAAGCTTCGCTGACTTCAACTTATATACAGGATGTCTTGGTAATATGAGAAATAAGTTATCTACAAACATTTGTTTTTCTGATTACCGTAGAGGAAAATGTTTCAAATAAAAGTTTTAGAGAATTAAATTCTGCATCTAAATCAATTTTATTATATTTATTTTACTTATCTCATTATTGCTAAAATTAATTTTAAAAATACCAAAAATTGATATATCTACATAGATCTCGGTAAGTGATATATTTCTTCGCTTGAAAAGCGGTTACCAGTCATCAAATCACGGCTCCATAGCTGTTAGTGGAAAAGGAGCCACAGGGGTAGTTTTAACGTGGTGAAAATTGTTTGTCAGCTGTGGAAATCGAACCAGGGTTCTCAAGATCCACAGGCCGACTCGATACCACTGAGCCACATACTTTAATTTACCCATTACTAGTTGTAGCACTGAGCCGTAGCAGATCTCGATAAGTCATATATTACTTCGCGTGAAGTACCCAAAGATGTTAGTTAGATTTGGTGAATATTGTTTGTCGGCAGTGGGGATCGAACCAGGGTTCTCAAGATCCGCAGGCCGACTCGATACCACTGAACCACCTAATTTAATTTACCCATTACTGGGTGTGGCACTGAGCCATAGCAGATCTCGATAAGTAATATATTACTTCGTCTGAAGTACCCAGAGATGTTAGTTACATTTCGTGAAAATTATTTGTCGACTGTGGGATCGAACCAGGGTTCTCAAGATCCACAGGCCGACTCGATACTACTGAACCACCTAATTTAATTTACCCATTACTGGGTGTGGCACTGAGCCGTAGCAGATCTCGATAAGTAATATCTATTTATTTATTTATATTACGTTGTACAACAGGAATTTAATCCCAATTACAGTACAGGGTCCGTACTCACCGAGCCGCAGTGTGATAGTTCATTTTTAGCTTGAGTGAGATTCAAACTCGGGATTTCCGAATTCGAATTCCGTATCGCTATCCACACCACCGTACTGACGGACAATACCTAGTACTTCGCGTGAAGTATCCAAAGATTTTAGTTTGATTTTTTTAAAATTGTTTGTCGGCTGTGGGATCGAACCAGGGTTCACAAGATCCACAGCCCGACTTGATACCACTGAGCCACCTAATCATGGTAACGGCTTACACTTAAATAAAATAAGATACAATTGTGTCTGAGTAGTTAAGATTCCACAACAAAGCTAGAGTAATTGGGCTGAAGTTCCTGTTGTTCCGAGCAACAAATAAATAACTCAAATACCAGTGTTAATTTAATAGTTGATAGTGTCTTGTTTTGAAACGAACATTAAAGTACCGTCGCGTCAATAAGTACCTTTATTGATTTTTAATTTTCTTCCTATTAGATCAATACACACTACACGGATCTTTCACCGTGTCTTGTGTTGAAACTATATAATCTTAATGAAAAAGTTAATTAACAATTATATGATATCTCTTTGATAATGCCGTCTCAGTACATGGAGGTTTCTTACAAGAAGTATTAATTTAAAACAAACACATAACGTAATTAGTGAAATTGTCTATCAAACATAACGTTTCTTATACTTGTCAGTGTTTTCTTGTTGCAGAGACTCTGAATATAAGGTGTTGCAAAATATACTTCAATAAACTTACTGTGGGATACAACAAATATATCGACATGGCTTTTACTTATTACTGGCTGTAGCACAATTACCTGCCGTCAAATTACAGCTACCAAATATGCTAGTTAAAAAAGAGACACAATAATAATTTTAATGTGGAGTGAAGTGGATATCAAACTCAAATTCTCAAATTAATATTTTGCATCTGACAATTTTAATGAAACTTGAAAATGTATTTAGTACCTAATTTTATAGGAAAATTGTGAAGAAAATCGTTGTATTAACCATTAAACATGTCTTGAAGTTTTTTTATTACTTGACTTACTCTAACCTAAGTAAAATTACTAGGTGAAAGTTTTTTTCGTGTCTAAAATGTCAATTTGACATTTAAACATTGTTTTCTACTTGACACAAGTTGCTATGGATATATTATTCTATCATAACTTGATTATAATTGATTATTGTGGATCTTGAGAACCCTGGTTCGATTCCCACAGCCGACAAACAATTTTCACCAAATTAAAACTACCCTTGTAGCTCTCCCTCCACTACTATGATTTGACGTCTGGTAACTGCACTTCAAGCGAAGAAATATATCACTTACGGAGATCTGTTTCGGCAGAGTGTCACACCCGGTAATGGGTAAAAGGCGTGATGATATATTTATTTTATAACTCGATTATTATTGATTATTGTGGATCTTGAGAACCCTGGTTCGATTCCCACAGCCGACAAACAATTTTCACCAAATTAAATCTATCCTTGTGGCTCTCCCTCTACTAACATGATTTGACGACTGATAACCGCACTTCACGCGAAGAAATATATCACTTACGGAGATCTGTTTCGGCAGAGTGTCACACCCGGTAATGGGTAAAAGGCGTGATGATATATTTATTTTATAATTTGATTATTTGAAGCAAAATATACAACCTAAATTATTTTTACTTTTGTTGTTGGTGTCGTTATGATTTTGTTAGCGAATCTGCCCTCGAGCATTAATTCATATTCGAGATTTTTTTATCGTGCATTCTAACAACGTAATCTGCACTTGTGTTCTACTTGGGCAGATTAATAGGTTTTTGAAATGCACTTGGAAAAATTTCCGGAAAGAATCAGTACTCTAGAGATAAGTAATGATTCCTGAAAATTTATTTCTTTAAATGTGAGTATTTTAGAGCAATTATGGGGTAGGTGGCTCAGTGGTATCGAGTCGGCCTGTGGATCTTGAGAACCCTGGTTTGATCCCCACAGCCGACAAACAATTTTCACCAATTTAAAAATCTACCCCTGTGACTCCTCCTCCACTAATATCTTTGGGGTTGTGATTTGACGGCTGGTAACCGCACTTCACGTGAACAAATATGTCACTTACCGAGATATGTTTAGGCAGAGTGCCACACGCAATGATGGGTAAAAGGCGTGATGATACCATAAACTGTTTTTGAGATATGATCAAAAATTCGAAAGAAAATTGAGAGAGAAATATTGTGTCTCTTATTTATTGCTTGTTTTTTTTTATTTTTCAAACTTCCTGTAGCTCTCCCTTACTAACATCTATAGGAAACGTGATTTGACGGCTGATAACCGTACTTTACGCAAAGAAATATATCTCTTACCGAGATCTACTACGACAAAGTACCACATCCATTTTTATATCTCTCTTTATTTTCTCGAGCGAAACTTAATCATCCTAATATTAATAATAATATTGATTTATTTATTTATATTACGCTGTACAACAGGAACTTAATCCCAATTACAGTACAGGGTCCACACTCACCGAGCCGCAGTGTGATAGTTCATTTTTAGCTTGAGTGAGATTCGAACACGGGATCTCCGAATTCGAATTCGAATATGAAGTAGATAGCTCAGTGAATTTGAAAACTCCCATATTTTCCACCACATTAATATTCTCGCTCCACTATTATATCATTAAAGGTTATGATTTGACGATTGATAACCGCTAAATGTATCATTTACCTAGATCTTCTACGACAGAGTGTCACACCTAGTAATGGATAAAACAACGTGATGATATATATATTTATTTAGTATTTATTTTTGCATCAAATACGATTTATATCAGAAACTAATCGTTTAAGTTAACTAGCAACCAGATCTATAAAATTTTATAGGCACACATGAAGTGCTGAGCTGGCTTGAAAGAGATTCTTTGGTAGAATTCCTCAAATTCAACACGATTCTCAAGGCAGAGAAAATTAATTACTTTCTTAGAAAACTAATAAATTTGATATCGACATGGAATCAAGCCCGAAGCTTGCTTGTTTATGCAAATTGCCGGCGAACGGTGAGTGATCATCCAAGTAGGCCTAAATTGACATTCGGATTTTTCCGTTTTACATTTGTTATTTTCATATTTTAATGGACACTGTTTTGACTTTTAATTAGCTATAATTTATAAATTGAATACATTAATAATTTCACGTAAGACTTAGATATATTTATTTACAAGAAAAGTACATTTTAGTTCTAGACTGGATTCAAAAGTAATGCGCCAAACTTTTTATTTAGCCGTGTGTTATTTCATTTAGGATTTAGTACTGTTGTTCCAATACTTAGTAATTTTCAAATTTAATCCTTTTTTGATGTAGGTGGCTCAGTAATATCGAGTATTTAAATTGAGTAATAATTCAAATAAAAAGACAAAATATGTATTGTCCATAATATAAATACTCGGTGAAACTAGGTTTAATAATAAAATATCAAACTAAACACTTGTCTAAGTCTCACAAACCTCATAAGTTGACTTGGAGCCTGAATTTTGTGAAACTTAGACAAGTGTTTAGTTTGATATTTTATTATATATATATATATATTTAAATAAAAATATTTAAAGAGCGAAACGTGTGTATTGTTGCAAACTATGGTGGCCGGTCTCTGAGATGATGACCTGATAAGTCGACTCAGAGGCTCAAATTTTGTAAAACTTTACAAGAGTTTTTAAATATTTAATATTTAAATTACCCTTTGTAACTTCTTTTCCACTAACATCTTCAGGGGCGTGATTTGTCGGCTGGTAACTGCACTTCTCTTTTTACAAAATTACAGTAATTAGAAAATATGCAGGTGAAAATAATTAAAATAATTTAAAGAACAAAAAAGCAGACCTACAATACACTTAGTTAATTTAAATTACATGTAGAATAATTTGTTGATTTGTCCGGTAATACGGTGGTGTGCGTGGCGATCCCGAGTTCGAATCCTACTCGAGCTAAGAATTGCGGCTCAGTGAGTCTAGATCCTGTACTGTCATTGGGATTTAGTTCTTGTTGTACAGCGTAGTTTAAATAAATAAATAATTGACATTGCTGTCAAATATTCTATTTGCTTTTATTTATTTAAACCAAATTTAAAATATAACTATTAATAGTACAAGTGACCATAATAATTCTCTTATTATTAATTGTAATTGTAAATTGTAATTGCTAATCCTAATTACTACTTTGATAGTTATGTAGGGTAGGTGGCTCAGTGGTATCGAGTCGACCTGTGGATCTTGAGAACTCTAGTTCGATCCCACAGCCGACAAACAATTAAATCTACCCGTGTACCTCCCCCTCCACTAACATCTTTGGAGGCCGTGATTTGACGACTAGTAACCGCTCATAAATATATCAGTTACCGAGATCTACTTACGGCAGAGTGCCACATCCAGTAATGGATAAAAGGCGTGATGATATATTTATTTGATTTATTTTCACCAATTTAAAAATCTACCCCTGTGGCTCCTTCTCCACTAACATCTTTGGGGGCCGTGATTTGACGACTAGTAACTGCTCATAAATATATCAGTTACCGAGATCTACTTACGGCAGAGTGCCACATCCAGTAATGGATAAAAGGCGTGATGATATATTTATTTGATTTATTTTCACCAATTTAAAAATCTACCCCTGTGCCTCCCCCTCCACTAACATCATTGGGGGCCGTGATTTGACGACTAGTAACAATCATATATTTTTTTGAAGTCATTCACGCTAAACCTAAAGTAGCAACTCATTCTGTAAAACATCCCTCTCTCCCTTTACCCTCCCCCATCTTTTAATAATTTTACGAACTCGCAAACTCTTCCATCATATGAATGAAACCTCTAGACCTTTATAACAATTCGCAAACCTAACTTCCTGTGTTAAAACCCCAGACAAGAAAGAGACCTTGCCTTGAAGTAGCCACTAGCCACTAGCCACTAGATCCCTGATGACACTTCTTCCATAAACTCTAGGCGCCGGCGTCAGCTATCCTCGGATAACTCAGACACTGCCATAAATCAGCTTGACTCGTCTTTCATGCTGGCGACAAGAAATGGGTGAAAGTAGAAGATTCGGTCTGTCGCGTCTTGGACACTGGTAGTTGTAGCACAGTGGGTGCGCTGGAACATTGAAAGCGAGAGTTTGTAAGGGTAAAATCATTTTTAATCTTAGGTTAAAAAATCTGATGTGGACACCACATGACTTCCTTGTACGCGTATTAAACTATAGATATTTTTTTAATTGCACATATATCGACATTAAATCTTTTATTTTTTATTTTTTGTTCTAATTCATAGTAAACTTAATTAATAAAAAACTAAAAATATATAATATTTAAATTTAGATATCTCGCTTATGCAAAAGGCTAATTTAAAAGTTCTTAATGTGCTAGACGCAGAATTTAATTCTCTAAAACTTTTATTTGCAGCATTTATTTCTAAAATTAAATGAATACCATTTTTGTCAAGGAAAACTGTTAGCAGTTTCATGTAATGTGCTACTTCCGGTTAGTCGATTTGAACCAAAATCTATTATGTTATTTCCATTGATATAGTAAGTAGTCTTATATACCAAATTTGGAAAGTTTTAAATTGTATTTGAATATAGTTTTTCATTAAAATATATTATAGGCTTCAAGTAAAGTACCACTTCCGGAAGTTATATAATGACCAAAAAGGGAGGTGCACAACTAGATGTTATAACAGTCCTAAATATAATATTTCACCGTTTTTTAGTTATGCGCGATACATACGTACGTACAGACGTCACGACGAAATTAGTCAAAATGCGTAATTCCACTCAAATCTGAGAACCGAAAATTGTCGCGATTACAATACTTCCTTTACTTCGTACAAGGAAGTAAGAACATCACAAACTAATGTTCAATGGTATCGAACCGACGAAATATTTTCCCCACATTAATACTTGACGGCTGGTAACCGCACTTCACGCGAAGAAATATATCACTTACCTAGATCTGCTACGTAGGAATACTACACGTAGTAATGAGTATTAAGTCTAGTGATATATTTATTTATTTTATTTGTAAAGTAGTTCAATTATGAGAAGAATTACGCGGTTTGGGGGAGGCCCACACCCAATACGGGAAATATTAATGCATGTAATTAATCTTTAAATGTTCAATATCTATTTATCAGCTATGTAGCTATCTATTCATCAATTTTTAAAAAATCTACCCCTGTGGCTCCCCTTCCACTAACATCTTTGGAACCGTGATTTGACGGCTGGTAACCGCACTTCACGCGAAAAAATCACTTACCGAGATCTGCGTAGGTAGAGTGCCACACCCAGTAATTGGTAAAAATCGTAATGATTTATTTATTTATTTTATTTGTAGCTATCTATTATATTATTGTTTATAAATATTATTCTATTTTATCATTACTAAAGGGCTTAATTAATTATTTAGTTCAATTATGAGGCAAAGTACCACACCCAGTAATGGGTAAAAGGCGTTAAGATATATGAAAATATCTTATTAGTGTTCCGATACGACAACGAACAAAATGAGAATTGACATCGTGTCGTGTAGCTTGTATCGGCGCCGGTTGTCTGTGCGGTACAGAGGTAACGGGTTCTCATCCCATGATGGGAAGTTCCTGGTAACTTGTTGACCGGTTGATGAGGTGAGATCTGCTCTTGTTTTGTCTGAGGACCGTGCTAAACTTATATGCAGTTTCTGGAAAGTCTTCTTGAGACAGTATGGAATTTTAAATATATATTTGCATTTTACGAAAACGTCAGTACGGTGGTGTGGATAGCGATACGGAATTCGAAACCGGAGATCCCGAGTACGAATCGTACTTAAGCTAAAAATTATATGAACTACCACACTGCGGCATGGTGAGTGCGGACCCTGTACTGTATTGGGATTAAGTTCTTGTTGTACAGCGTGATATAAATAAATAAATAAAAGAAATTTACAATGCGTGCCGGAAATTTATAAGTCTCTTTCGGATATCGTTCAGTATAGTTTGGGATTAGAGAAACATACATACATAACATCACGCTATATCCCATTAAATGGGGTAGCACGAATCCGTCAACATTCTCATCCTGACACACGATACTCGTTTCGACCACATTTACACTTCCTCCATAAGAACTCTTTCTTTTCTCACAACCAAAATCCATCATCACGCAACAAACATCCATCCATTCGCTCCTATACACCGGTTTCGTAAATATTCACTTACACCCACTTCTCTAACAACGAATCTATAAAGAAATGAAGGCAGCATCTCCCGCGCTTGTTTAAAAATACATTTAACACAATTGCAGTTAGACACTGTATAGTAAAAACTGAAAATGAAGAAAAAAAGATGAGGAAGGAAGGGATACTCGTTTCGACCACATTAACACTTCTTCCATAAGAACTCTTTCTTTTCTCACAACCAAAATCCATCATCACGCAACAAACATTCATCCATTCGCCCCTGTACACCTGTTTTGAAAATCTTCACTTACACCCACTTCTCTAACAACGAATCTATAAAGAAATGAAGGCAGCATCTCCCGCGCTTGTTTAAAAATACATTTAACACAATTGCAGTTAGACACTGTATAGTAAAAACAGAAAATGAAGAAAAAAAGATGAGGAAGGAAGGGAGCATCTCTCTGCGCTTGTTTTTGAAACTAATTGCACACAATTGCAGTTGGACACTCTATAGTAAAAACAGAAAATGAATTAAAAAATAAGAAAGGAAGGGAGCATATTAGAAATATTATTTTTGTTAGTTTGAGGTTAGAGAAACGGAAATAGTTATTTGTTTATCTTATTGTTTGTGCGTGTCAAGGAAAAATGTCGGCGGCCATAGTTGAAAGAAATCGAGGCAGACTATTTCACGGTGGAGGTACACACACAATTTTTCACACAACTTCTTTAAGTTCATTAAAAAACTTCAAAATTTATTACAAATTTAATTTAGAAATGATGGTTATTATAAATATGAATGTGTAATCAATGAGACTTGATTATTTATCGGTGGCATTTTATAATCATATTTTTGTTTAGTTTAGAACAGCCCGCCAATGTAATAATTTTTATTTTCATCTTCTTCATAAAATGACACGTATTTACGTACATTTGAATCGTCAGTACGGTGGTGTGGATAGCGATACGGAATTCGAATCCGGAGATCCCGAGTTCGAATCGCACAGAAGCTAAAAATTATATGAACTACCACATTGCGGCTCGGTGAGTGCGGACCCTGTACTGTAATTGGGATTAAATCCTGTTGTACAGCGTAACGTAAATAAATAAATAAATAAATAAATAAGTAATGAACTGTTTACTTAACTCTGTCTCTAGAGGTTACGAGACTTATAACGTGCTAGCCCGTGTAAAATTTATAACGGGCTGTTGACATTGGTTATCATGACAACATATCTAATTTTAAACGTTTGACACTAAATTATTTTTTGATTAAACAAAAGCTGTCAGATTTTCAAAGTCTACCTTGATTGAACATTTTAGTTATTGCGTTATACTATTGCAATTAATTTGATTAAATATACATATATTGCGATTCAAATGCACATAAAACATTGTACAATGCTCGACCGTTAACTGAAATTTACAGGCTCACACAGATAACAGTTACCTTTCTATGCTCGCCTGTAAATTTCTGTATAACGGTCTTTCAATGAAAATAACTATTTTGTTATCTAAATAAATGAATAATAACAGCGCCCAGCCCTGTAAAATTTTACTGGCTCATAGAACTAATTAAAAGTTTTATATAAATTTTCTTGAACTGCAAGAAAATTGGTTTCGAGTCTTCGTCGGGCATTAAATCCAGCATTTCAAATGATTTATTTCTAGAATTCACGAAACTGTTGACACTGACAGCAGTTGTTCGATCACAACATCATGACAACGTCTAGCTATAAATTGTCCTACCGCCAACAATCTTTGATTACAAAATGTAATGTATCTTTTTATAAAACTAATAAACGCTGTGAAGGTAAAAATAAAACTTTGTACTCGGCACGCTTGCAATTTATATTTACTGCGCTCACTGTATTGCTTTCCAGCTTACTAGTAAAACTTCATTTCCTACACTGACCACATAAGTAACTATTGTCGAACTGTTTACAAAAATGTAAATTTCGCGAACTGAATTGAGCTCGTAAATAAATATACTTTTGATAGTTTCGTGGAAAGAAAATTATTTGCATCCCAAATCTTAAAATAGTTTTAGCTAATTCTGAATTTTGGATTAGATACATTAAGCCAAACCATATTCTCAAAACAGTTTGAATTAACTTTTAAAAATCGAACTAGAACAAGATTTAACTAATCAAATTCAAAATGGGGTAGGTGGCTCAGTGGTATCGAGTCGGCCGTGGATCTTGAGAACCCTGGTTCGATCCTCACAGCCGACAAACAATTTTCACCAATTTAAATCTACCCCTGTGGCTCCCCCTCCACTAATATCTTTGGGGGCCGTGATTTAACGGCTGATAACCGCACTTACCGAAATCTGCTTAGGCGGAGTGCCATACCCAGTAACGGGTAAAAGGCGTGATGATATATTTATATTTATTTGAGAATTCACCACACGTCACTGTCAACCAATAGGATCACAAATTTGTTTGAAAATGAACCAATGAAATGTACATTTCGTCGGAAATTCATCACTAGTGAAATTGATAACGGAAATACCACTGTTAATAATATCGTTGGTTACGAATAAAATAAATGATATTTTCAATATTTTCATAAAAAAAATAAATAAATATATCATCACGCCTTTTACCCATCACTGGGTGTGGCACTCTGCCTAAGCAGCCGTCAAATCACGGCCTCCAAAGATATTAGGGGTAGATTTTTTAAATTGGTGAAAATTGTTTGTCGGTTGTGGGGATCGAACCAGGGTTCTGAAGATCCACAGGCCGACTCGATACCACTGAGCCATCTACCCCATAATATAATATAATATTTTCATAAATGTCAATTTTGAATATTAAATGTACACTGAAAAAATGTAGAATTTTCATCACTGTAATACCTAATTAATAATCTGCATATAAATATCTAACTATTCTTGTTAATTAACTCTTGTTTGGTAAATTCTCAAGCCGAATACAACTCGTAGTATGAAAATTGACAGATAATATTTTGACATAAATATAAATTCGTTGTTACGGAAATAGGAAACACAACTCATAATTTATGTCAAAATATTTTCAGCAATTTTCATACTACTTGTTATATTATATATGAAAATTCAAAATGAGCTAAAACTTTTTGAGAATCTTGCTGTGAATATCTTAGGTCTGTATGACTCTTGTTTGTTAATCAAATAAACTAAATTAATATTGAATTATTGAGTCAGACTGTGGTGATTCTTTCTCTGGTCTTAAAATAATTTTAGCTAATTCTGAATTTTGGATTAGGCACATTAAACCAAACCATATTCTCAAAACAGCTTGAATTAACTTTTAAAAACCGAACCAGAACAAGATTTAACCAAACTAAAATTCAAAATGGGGTAGGTGACTCAGTGGTATCGAGTCTGCCTGTGGATCTTGAGAACCCTGGTTCGATCCTCACAGCCGACAAACAATTTTCACCAATTTAAATCTATCTCTGTGGCTCCCCTTCCACTAATATCTTTGGGGGCCGTGATTTGACTGCTGATAACCGCACTTACCGAGATCTGCTTAGGCAGAGTGCCATACCCAGTAATGGGTAAAAAGCGTGATGATATATTTATATTTATATGAAAATTTAAAATGCGCTAAAACTTTTTGAGAATCTTGCTGTGAATATCTTAGGTCTGTATGACTTTTGTTAATCAAATAAAGTAAATTAATATTGAGTTATTGAGTCAGACTGTGGTGATTGTTCCTCTGGTGTTGGTAGCGGCAGACAGCAGAGCTAGCTGGCAGGGCTGGCTGGTGTTGTACTCGCATTCTTCGGCGCGCCGGACAAGCCAAGTGTCGAAGTCGAGTGGCCCATCGCCGCCGCAGTCGCCACGAAGCGATAGCGGCGGCGCCGGCCCAAAAAACACGCGTCTGTGCAGACGATCCGAGTGTGAATGTCATGGCACTGGCAATGTGTGCGAGACTAACCGAAATGAAGAACAACATTCATGTATCGTGAGCTGTGGGTTCAAATATAGATGTTTCTTCGTTATTAATCTTCGTCCTCGAATCCAATAAATTGCTGCTGTAGTTTTAATTGAGTTCCTGTTGTGCAGATTAACAAATAAATAAATGATCTTTTTTTTACTTTATAAATGTATTAACCCTTTGCACTCCGTTGTCGCCGTAATTGCGACATTTGTACATTACATACATGTATTTGTAACTCATATAGTGTTGAGGTTATTGGTATCCTCCATAAAATTTTAGGCTGGAGTGCAAAGGGTTAATATACAGGATGTTTCACAACTTACTTTAACCCTATATTGCGTGATGACGGATTTTGGTTGTGAAGAAAGAAAGAGTTCGTATGGAGGAAGTGTTAATGTGGTCGAAACGAGTATCGTGTGTTAGGATGAGAATGTTCTGTGAATGTTTCAGGGGTTCGTGCTGCCCCATTTAATGGGATATAGCGTGATGTTATGTATGTGTAATTTTTGTGTGTATGTATGTATGTATGTTACTGATCCTGAAACAAAGAAATTTTGCAAAATTCGCTAAATTAATTGCAATTAGTGCCACTGATTGAAGAGTTATTTCAGATATACAGGTGTATCTGTATTTCGGGGAAAAAATTAAAGGTTATATACTATAAGACCTACTGATCGGGTAGGTAGCTCAGTGGTACTGAGTCGGCCTGTGGATCTTGAGAACCCTGGTTCAATCCCCACAGCCCACAAACAATTTTCACCAATTTAAAATCTACCCCTGTGACATCTTTGGGGGCCGTGATTTGACGGCGGGTAACTTCACGCGAAGAAATATATCACTTACCGAGATCTGCCACGGTAGAGTGCCACACCCAGTAATGGGTAAAAGTCGTGATGATATATTTATTTTACGTACTGATCATGTGAAACAAGATTTTTTTTTAAATTCACTAAATTAAAAATGGTTTAGGTGAAATGAACATTTTTAGGGCCACTGGATTAATGTACTTTATTGCTTGACCTGCTGCATTTAACTAAATTAAAGTATTAATTACACAACATCAGACATTTATTTGGTTTTGTGTAAACAAAACTTGTAAGAAGATTTAAATAAAATCATAAAAATTACTATCAACCAGTGGCTAACAAAATATTGCCTTACGTCTTATAGTATTATACCCTTTAATTTTTTTCCCCAAGTACAGATGATACACCCTGTATTAATAATTAAATTATACACTCATACCTCGCTTTACGGCCTAGTTACGTTCCACGAAACTTGTCCGCAAAGCGAAAAACCGTATAAGGAATCAATACAAATACAATGGGAAAAACAGTTTTTTTGCCGTTATAGCGAAACATTTTAGGCCGTAAATTTAAAACGTGCATTAATTGAAAAGGGCCGTTATAGCGAAATGCCGTATAAAGAGCGGCCTTATAGCGAGGTATGGGTGTATTTATAAAACTACTAATAGGTATTTATCTAATATTTGTATAATAAACAAATACTGTTGTAGTGTTTATAATTATAATTTAATAATGAATATATTAGAAATAACTGTTAAACCAGTGGCACTAAACAATGTTTACTTTCAATGTAAAGTGCAATTAATTTTGCAAATTTTAACAAAATTCTTTTTGTTTCATAATTGATACGTTGAGTACTACAGGGTGTTTCAGGACTAGTGTAACAAACTTTAACAGCTTATTCCTGAGGTCATTTTGAGCAAAAAATGTCATATGAACATAGGTCCTATTCCTTCTAGTTACCAAAATACAAGAGGTTGAAGATCTATAAATAACACGAAATGTTCAAATTTTTGTAATAAAGATACTTTTGGAAAACAAAAATGCGCGCAAATAGGGGATGGGAAAGTTGACTTCTATTTGGATATCTGTCTTGGTATTCTCTGGACGCATAACGGGCATTACCATTACATAATCCATAAATAAAAATCATATCTGTATATTCAGCAGTACTATAACCATCCATTATGAAACAATAATACTATCAAAAGTACAACAATTTTTAATTAAGACAAATAAGGTATGACTTTTCAATAAAATTCTTGTTTTCCGAAAGTATCTTGATTACAAAAATTTGAACATTTCGTGTTATTTATAGAACTTCAACCTCTTGTATTTTGGTAACTAGTAGGAATAGGACCTATGTTCATATGACATTTTTGGCTCAAAATGACCTCAGCAATAAGCTGTTAAAGTTTGTTACACTAGTCCTGAAACACCCTGTATATGGAGTTAAAATGAGTGCTATAAGTTGTGACACAGCCTGTATATTATTTTTTGTTAATATAGTTTTTTATGTTACACGTAAAATGAGGTAATTCTTTTCACAAATATACCTATTTAATTTGCACTTCAAAGCTACCTATAACATTAATTCAAAACCTGTTTATAAGCAAAAAACATACATCTGCTATTTCAAATTTGTCAGATCACATATACTGATAAGTAGATTCGAATTATTACCTATTCCTTCGAATATTTTAATTAAATTATTTTATGAGGTATTCGAGATATTCCGGGCATTTGATCAAAGTAGACCGATCGGTGTGCCATCTACAAATTAGGAATTTGCTCTGAAATTTATAACACAAATCTGGCAATATTTTTATTTGACATTATTACTAAAATATAAAATGTCAAAATGTATCTATAAAATATTTTTGTATTTCCGGAAATTTTTAATGAAGATTTATAGTAGATATAAACTGAACAGTCGCTGTTAAAATCATCTACTGAATGTAGTAAATATTCAATGATAAATTAATTTATTTTTCACCTATAAATAAAATATCAAAAAAAGTTGAAAAACCAGTAAACAAGAAAAAAAACATGCGTCAAAAGTGTCTCACCTGCTGTGTTTCTTTTTTGTATCTATTTTATTTCGTCCTTTCTCATTTCATCCTATGCCATTAGTTATATATTTAAATAACAACAAAGACAAAATTAATTGTCATCCAACACTTGGTGAAACAAGGTTTAATTAAAAATTTAAAGTAAACACTTGGCTATGTTTCACAAAATTCAGCCTCCAAGTCACCTTATGAGAGCATCGTCAGAGGCTGTTATTGAAATTGCTATTGCGTAGCTTTTCCTTTTTTTCGGTAGATGGCATGATCTGTTCCACAGAACTTCTCATGTCATCTTACCTGTTGTTAGAGATCTTATTCTCTGCTGGCACAGTTCTTCGTCACCAGCTTCTTCACGTGAACTTTGTTCTAGGTGAAGAAGTGAGTTATACCATACTGATGAGCTCTAATAAGAGTGAAACGCGTCTATGGTTACTAACTGTGCTGACCAGCCTCTGACGATGCCCTCATAAGGTGACTTGGAGGCTGAATTTTGTGAAACATAGCCAAGTGTTTACTTTAAATTTTTTATTAAACCTTGTTTCACCAAGTGTTGGATGACAATTAATTCACAGATTTTGAGTACCCTGGTTCGATCCCCACAGCCGACAAACAATTTTCACCAATTTAAATCTACCCCTGTGGCTCCCCCTTCACTAACATCTTTGGGGGCCATGATTTGCCAGTTCACGAGAAGAAATATATCACTTACCGAGATCTGCTACAGTAGACTGCTACACCCAGTAAAGGGTAAAAGGCGTGATGATATATTTAATTTATTTTATTTTACACAATTAGGGCATAATGAAGATTGAAATTAGTTCACTTTTTTGCCGGCAGTCCACTTCCTGCCTGTTTGTTTTTTTCAAATAATAACAATACACGTAACTATTTAATCCAATCCTGATATTTAATTAATCTTGTTAGAAAAAGTTTATTTCACAGTAATGAAACCACCCTTAATTTTGCGGATTTAAAAAAAAATATTTTTGTTCCATTATCATGATTTGAGGCTGGTAATCGTACTTCACGCGAAGAAATATATCACTTACCGACATCTGCTTAGGCAGAGTGCCACACCCAGTAATGGGTAAAAGACGTGATGATATATTTATTTATTTATTTAATTAATCTTATGTATCAGTTAGTAAACCTATAGTTAGTAATATTTAATTTCGAATAGTAATAAAGGTTTTAAAGTTAAATTTATTTAATTTAGAATAGTAATAAAGGTGTTAGTGTGGTGTTGAAAAGAGCAGGGTCAAACTGAGCAAACATAACGGACAAAAACGTTAAAATCACTAACACGAAATCTGTACACAGATTAGCCTAGTCGGCAAATTTTAAAAAGAATGTTTATCGAAAATATGTACACAGCGTTTCTAAAATCGTGTCTTCTTCCTTCTACAAGCTCGCTTGATAATTACTTGCTATTTATAAAAGTTCCACGTTCGCAGATTACGAAATGCTCGAAAAAAATCAAGGCCATGTCCTAGAAATGCCTCCTGAAAAATTACCTGCAATTAAAATTCTTTTAATTAATGCTTTTTAGCGCCGAATAGCTTGCAATCGTTTTTGCGTACGTTTTTTACTGATCATGTTGTTGCAATCAAACTTGCCTTTATTTAGATGATGATGAATTTCAAAATATCTATAGTTTCTAAATTATTTATTTTATTTATGTTACGCTGTACAACAGGAACTTAATCCCAATTACAGTACAGAGTCCGCACTCACCGTGTCGCAGTGTGCTTGAGTGGGAATATAAAATAAATATATCATCACGCCTTTTACCAATTACTGGGTGTGGCACTCTGCCGGAGCAAATCTCGGTAAGTGATATATTTATTCGCGTGAAGTGCAGTTACAAGCCGTCAAATTACGGCCCCCAACAATATTAGTGGACGAGGAGCCACAGGGGTAGATTTAAATTGGTGAAAATGAAATGAGGGTTCCAGGGCCGTCTTACGCATATTCTGCGCCGGGGTGCGGGGTGGTCAGCCTGCGCCCCGGCTCTAGTCAACACGCAATGTAATTTTTAATGTTTCTTTTATTTATTTTTCAAAATTATTAAATTATACAAATTAAAAATCAACAATTTTTTTTTCAATTTAAAAGCCCGGAAAAAATACATCAGTAATGTTTTATTTTATATTATTATTTAATAGGTACCAATTTATTCAGATGATTATTATTATTATTCTGATTTCTCATTTAATTTCGAGATAACCGTGTCAAGTAAATAAAATACAAATTTATTTAAAAATTTTTCATTGGGACTCATCTGTAGCCTCCTTCCTTGAAAAAAATGGTATTATTTTAATTTTAGAAATAAATGCTACAAATAAAAGTTTTAGAGAATTAAATTCTGCGTCTAGCACATTAAGAACTTTTAAATTAGCCTTTTGCATAAGCGAGATATCTAAATTTAAATATTATATATTTTTTGTTTTAACGTCAACGATTGACAGATAAAACGTCCAACGTTGATGTTTTGACAGATAAAACGCCAAGCATTTATTTATTTTTTGTTTAATTCCATGGCTGTCTGTATTTTCAACACAACTTTCGACATTTTAATATTTAATTTCTGTCGTTACAAAGCATGTAATAGAAATTTTGTTTATTGATTTAGATGCAGAAATTTATGCCCTAAAACTTTTATTTGAAGCTTTTTTGTATAAAATAATTAGGGAAGCCAATAATTGAACATTTGAAAAATAGCATCGAAAACGCTATGGTGCGCAATTCGATTCACCATCCTGTATATATTTCTTAAATTATGATTATTATCTAGTAACTGTGATTTGACGGTTGGTAATTGCATCAATCCGCTACAACAGAATGCCACAATAATACATTTATTTTAATTTATCAAATAACCCATCCTCGAATGTTTCTCTCGCGTGAGCCGCTGCATCTCGCCCGCGCCAGCTTTATGTATTTGTGCGTTACCTGCGCTATCACTAGCCGGCATCCGGAACACGCGGCGGCGGTCTTTGATGTCATTAGCACTGGCACCCGCCGCCGATACCGCCACCACGCCGCTCATTAGCTAGAGAGAAGTTGTGGAAGACAGTGAGCACAGCAAGCACAACCGCGCAGTGAGCAAGAAAGCTTGCGTGCCGGTTATTAGATTATAGTGAGGTTTAGGGTGAATAGAATAGTGGAGTAGATGATGGAGGGATGCAAGTCCCTTGTAGTAGTTTTTGTAGGGGAGAAGGGAAGAGATTGAAATTGATATTCGGGGTGAAAGTATTTTGGGTGCAGTTGAAACAGACATAGTTGTTTTTTGTATCTTTGGGGTGCGAGGGGGCGTGGTATGACGGCTGGTAATTGTACTTCACGGTGCATATATATGTAAAATACTTAATCAAATTGTATAATATAAAACGTATATAATATGGAATAGATGGCTCAGTGGTATCGAGTCGGCCTTGTACATTTGAGAACCTGGGTTCGATTTCCACAGCCGACAAACAGTTTTCACCAATTTAAAACTACCCCTGTGGCTTCCCCTTCACCTAACATCTTTGAGGGCCGTGATCTGACGGCTGGTAACCGCACTTCACACGAAGAAATATATCACTTCGGCAGAGTGCCACACTCAGTAATGGGTAAAAGGCGTGATGATATATTTATTTATTATTTCCCTTCCACTAACATCTTTGAAATATATCTCTTATCAAGATCTGCAACGAAAAGTGCCACATCCAATAATGTGGGTAAAAGGTGTGATGATATATTTTTATGTAATGTATTTATTTGGTACGCTGTACAACAATAATTTACTCCCATTTTCTGCATAGGAAGAATACAGTTTGTTCTATTGTTTTACCCAATTTTGGATTGGAAATTCTGCTGTTGCAAATCTAAATGACTTTGTGGATGAAAGGTTAAATTACAATAAAATAATAGACACTGAATATATAATTTAGTTTTAATTAAAGAAGGATAAATGAACATGTACAATTATAACTGTTTTTCGAAAACTGACTGTTGTCATAATAATAAAATACGTAACCATAATAAATAGTTAAAATATTGAAAGTTGCTCATAGATCACTGCGTCGCTACAACTTAAATTATAAGTAGCAATAGCAATAGTATTCGTAGTTCGATTCAAAGGACCTGGTCAGGGGCGGATTTAAACTCTTTTGGGTTCTAGGCAAAATCTTTATTTCGGGCCCCTTCATAATATATATATATATATATATATATATATATATATATATATATACATATATATTGTTTTTTCTTAATTCTAAATTACATTATAGACAAATAATTTATGTGCTTCGTGAAGTTAGAATCCGGGCCCCAAAATTTTTGGGCCCTAGGCTATTGCCTCTTTATCCTAGGCCAAAGTCCGCCCCTGGACCGGGTTAGTTAATAAGCAGCAAACTAAGCAGGCGCTAAGGGTATCAAAGTAACACTAAGAAATACTTAATCCTCCACTAACATCTTTAGGGACGTTACTTGATGGTTGGTAACCGCACTTCACGCGAAGAAATATATCACTTATCGAGATCAGCTACAGTTAAACTACCTCAACCAGTAATGAGTAAAAGGCGTGATGATATATTTATTTATTAATAAAATTGCTCTATTCTTATTTACTATATAAAGTAAATCAAATGAGGTAGTTAGCTTAATAGTTCGACTCGACAAGTGAATTTGAAAACCCGTGATCGATTTCCGCAGAGGACAAACAAATTTCGTTAAATCCATCCCTGTAACTCCCTCCTCCAGTAACATCTTTAGGGACGTTACTTGACGGCTAGTAACCGCACTTCACGCTAAGAAATATGTCACTTATCGAGATCTGCTACAATAAACTACCACATCCAGTAATGAATAAAAGGCGTGATGATATATTTATTTATGTACCATACATTAACAAATTAAAATCTGCCCCTGTGGCTTCCGCTCCACTAACATCTTTGGGGGCTGTGATTTGACGGCTGGTAACCGCACTTCATGCTAAGAAATATATCACTTACTGAGATCTGCTACAATAAACTACCACATCCAGTAATGAATAAAAGGCGTGATGATATATTTATTTATGTAACATACATTAACAAATTAAAATCTGCCTCTGTGGCTTCCCCTCCACTAACATCTTTGGGGGCTGTGATTTGACAGCTGATAACCGCACTTCATGCGAAGAAATATATCACTTACTGAGATCTGCTACAATAAACTACCACATCCAGTAATGAATAAAAGGCGTGATGATATATTTATTTATGTAACATACATTAACAAATTAAAATCTGCCCCTGAGGCTTCCTCTCCACTAACATCTTTGGGGGCTGTGATTTGATGGCTGGTAACCGCACTTCACGCGAAGAAATGCTACGGCGTAGTGCCACACCCAGTAATGGGTAAAATACGTGATGATATATTTATATTTATTTTACATATATTGATTTATTTTATATACTTCTAAATTAATTGCGATATTAATTTAATTAACTAAAAGTTTTACTGTTTCAAACTTATATAAAGGGGGTAGCATAGTGAATCGGCCCCAGAGCGATTTTGACTTGGCACTATGTTGGCCCTTTCAAAAATGTTAAAAAAACAAGGTTTAGATGGTTACCAACTTTATAGATATATTTCTCTGCTTGCAATCCATAAAAGATTGATTTTTTGACATGTTTTTGGAAAAACATTTTTTGGGCCTACTTACATGACTTTAGTTTAACTTACGGTAACAGATAATTAATCTACACTAATCAGAGAACATCTACGATTTTTTTCGTTTATTTCTGAAGCGAAAATTACTGCGAAAAAGCACTTTTTTAGCGAAAATGTGAAATATTCTCATAAATCGGAAAATGTTGCATATTCTTTACTTTACTTAAAATCGATTGTCGCCTAATGTAATAAAGATATCGTAATGCGGTTTTACGTCCTGAAAGCTTGTTAAATTTGCAAAATTTTGTATTTAGCGTTTTTCGGGGTCTCGACAACAACCCGAGAAAAACCAAGGTCAAACTAAAAAAAGTGTCAAATTTTAACTTTTTTTTTGCTTTAAATTGAGTTTTTGCAGTTATTTTCGCTTCAGAAATAAATGAAAAAAATCGTAGATGTTCTCTGATTAGTGTAGATTAATTATCTGTTACCGTAAGTTAAACTAAAGTCATGTAAGTAGGCCCAAAAAATGTTTTTCCAAAAACATGTCAAAAAATCAATCTTTTATGGATTGCAAGCAGAGAAATATATCTATAAAGTTGGTAACCATCTAAACCTTGTTTTTTAACATTTTGAAAGGGCCAACATAGTGCCAAGTCAAAATCGCTCTGGGGCCGATTCACTATGCTTATCCCGCTACCCCCTTTGAATATATACGAGGAACTATGTTATCTAAATTTATTTAAAAACGTTTGATTGACTGCGGAGAGATACATTTCTTTTTGATGACATCATTATCTCAAGACAAATAAATAAATCTTTTAAATGAGTCAAGATTTATTTGCACAATAGGATATTAATCCCAATTACAGTAGCTTATAGTGAAATACAAACTGCCAAACTACACAGCGCCAAAGACACAATCGTATTTTTTAGATATAAAGTCAGTAAGATTTAAACCCACTGACTCTTGCTTGCTAGACACAAATTATTTATTTATTTATGTTACGCTGTACAACAGGAATTTAATCCCAATTACAGTACAGGGTCCGCACTCACTGAGCCGCAGTGTGATAGTTTATACAGGGTGTTAAAAAAGCTCCGGGACGGTGAAATATCTCGAGAAATACATATCGAATCAAGAAACAAAAACCATGTGTTTCATATTTTGAAAAAACCTATCTAAGCAAACCCCAACTCCCACCTCCAGGGGGTGGGGCGGGGGGCCACTTTGAAACCTTAAATGAGAACCCCCATTTTTATTGAAGATTCGTATTCTGCGATAAAAAATAAGTTAATTTTATCTGAAACTTTTTTCCAATTCGGAATAGATGGCGCTCTAATCGCAAGGGGACTCACCGAAAAAAAGTCACCCCAAAAAACAATAAAGGAATAAAATAACGTTTATTTTATAAAATCGTTTTGCAAATTTATTTCAAGCATTTAGTCGGTGAAAGGCTTGTGGCTACTTGTGATTATGTTGATTTTTTATTTGATTCAATGTTTATTTCTTGTGATATTAGACCGTTTTTCACTTTTCTTTTAGAATCATGTTAAAACTTAGAGCGCCATCTATTCCGAATTGGAAAAAAAGTTTCTGATAAAATTAACTTAATTTTTTTCGCAGAATACGAATCTGCAATAAAAAATGGGGGTTCTCATTTAAGGTTTCAAAGTTGCCCCCCCACCCCACCTCCTGGGGGTGGAAATTGGGGTTTGTGTTTGGTGTGTTTAGATAGGTTTTTGCAAAATATGAAACACGTGATTTTTTGTTTCTTGATTCGATATGTATTCCTCGAGATATTTCACCGTCCCGGAACTTTTTTAACACCCTGTATAATTTTTAGCTTGAGTGAGATTTGAATTCCGTATCGCTATCCACACCACCGTACTAACGGACATTATATCCACTGAGATATTAGGATTTTAAAATAAGAATGTTCTCATAGAGGGAAAGTTTTATATTTTATTATTTAATGTCTCAGCATAGAGTAGGTTGCTTCTTAGATTATGTTACAAAGTTATGGATACAATCAATAATATATTTATTAATTACATTTTACGTACTTATTTGCATGCAAATTTTCTACTTTTACTATGCCAATAAAAATAAATATGTAGGCATTCGCTTATCTACAAGTTTCGCTTTTATATTTGCATTTTAAGTTCTTATTTATATAAATAGTTTTTATTTATCCACACAATGTTTGAAATATAACTAGCATTATGACATAAATAAATAAATATATCATCACGCCTTTTACCCATTACTGAGTGTGGCACTCTGCCGTAAGCAGATCTCGGTAAGTGATATATTTCTTCGCGTGAAGTGCGGTTACCAACCGTCAAATCACGGCCCTCAAAGATGTTAGTGGAGGGAAAGCCACAAGGGTAGATTTAAATTGGTGAAAATTGTTTGTCGTCTGTGGGAATCGAACCAGGGTTCTCCAGATACCATTAAGCCACCTACCCCATAAATAATGAAATAATGAATACGGATAGTGGTAGCCAGAAACCCGAACCATAACCGAAAATCACACCGATATTCACCTTTTTATAAAATCGTAACCGAAAACTGAAACCGATATTTTTGTTTTGAAATATGGAAACCAAAAATCGAAACAAAAATTTAATTAATTTCGTAACAAAAATAAATAAAATATCATCACGCCTTTTACCCATCACTGGGTGTGGCACTCTGCCTAAGCAGATCTCGGTAAGTGATATATTTTTTCGCGTGAAGTGCGGTTACCAACCGTCAAATCACGGCCTCCAAAGATATTAGTGGTGGAGGAGCCACAGGGATAGATTTTTTAAATTGGTGAAAATTGTTTGTCGACTGTGGGGATCGAACCAGGGTTCTCAAGATCCACAGGCCGACTCGATACCACTGAGCCACCTACCCCATAAAACAGAGAAAGTAATCGTGGCAATATTATTTCGACTCTAAAACCGAAAATTTAGCCATTACTAGGTGTGGCTCTCTACCGTAGTAGATCTTGATTAGTGATATATGCACTTGAAATGTGGTTACCAGCCGGTCAAATCACGGCCCTCAAAGACGTTAGTGGAGGGGGAGCCACAGGGGTAATTTTAATTTAGTAAAAACTATTTGTCGGCCACCTCCCCCAAGAATTTTTTTATTGTTCAGTGAATATTATGTTTAGCGAAATGTATGCAAATAAATTCAATGTGTATTATTTCACTATATATTTCCCTTTAGATTAATTGATAAAATTTGCATAGAGTGTCCTATTCTTAGCAGGTGCAAAATAAATTTAAGTAGTCAACAAAAAATTAAACGAAAATAAAACTTGTCATATTTAATTTTTGGTGTTATTTAAATATGGTAATCATATTTCGCACTAAAACAATAATGGCTTTTTGGCCGTTTAGGCTTTATAATTATAATTTTAAATAGTTGTGAACAGTGTAGTTTTTTTGTCAAATTTTATCTGTAATTAACTATTTCAAATCTACAGATTTTATCAATTATTTATTACAGTCAACCAAGCATAACATCTGTCAAATACATTTATATAAAATATTAAAATTGAAAATGAATTGAAAAGACAGTTGTTACCTTTTCCTGTTGTTTACAATTTAGTGAAAAGTACTTCAAATAAAACTTGCAGACAATTAAATATATCATTACGCCTTTTATCCATTACTGGCAGGAGCGAATTAACAAATTTGTCGCCCGTAGGCAAACCAAAATTTGCCGCCCCCACTGAAAAAGAAAAACGCAGATTGATGTGAATCAATGGTTTTATTGCGCAGTCAAATATACATTTATAAAATAAACACATTCATTTTCAAAATAAACACTATTTGCGCTATTTCATACAATCTTAATAATTTATACGGATGCACAGTTTTTGCGACGCGCCTTTCCTTCCGCAAATTTGTCTATAATTTTAGATAAATTTAATCTTTGTAGATATCTATCTTCGATTCAAAGCAGAGCTAAAGCGTTAAGGCGACTTTCGGTCATCGTGGATCGTAGAACATTTTTTAGGCGTTTCAAACAAGAGACGAAACGCTCCGCAGTGCAATTTGAAGCCGGAGTGCATGGAAACATCCTAAGAGCAATATCCACGTTTGGATAGATTAAGTGTAATTTTTCATTGCGCAGCCATTTACATAAGGAAATAGGATTTTAAAAATTTGTCTGACTCAAAATTTGCCGCCGTAGGCAATTGCCTACTTTGCCTACGCGTTAATCCGCTCCTGATTACTGGTCGTGGCGTGACACTCTCCCGTAGCAGATTTCAGTGATATATTTCTTCGCGTGAAGTACGGTCAAATCAGTGCCCCCAAAGATGTTAGTGGAGGGGGAGCCACAAGGGTAGATTTAAATTGGAGAAACTTGTTTATCGGCTGTGAGGATTGAACCAGGGTTCTCAAGATCCACAGACCGACTCAATACCACTGAGCCACCTACCCCATACATTAAATTTTATTTGACAAAATTCTTTTTAAAATATTGGAACTGTTTGTCCTAATTTTTTTTATGTTTCGTATAAATCCTTGAACTTAAACTGCATTAAAAATAAAATAAAAAATGACAGCTTTCAAATTAGCATTCAGCAACAATAAAGTCCTTATCAGTTGAACAAGTCCGCCGGATTTTTCTCCGAGGCCCAGTCTTTCACTTAGATCGTTAGTGTTGTATCTTGATTGCCTGTTTCGCACCCACCTGTTTAGAACCATTGTCATACTACCATACAGGGTGTTTCTGTACTTATGGATCAAACTTTATTTATGTTACGCTGTACAACAGGAACTTAATCCCAATTACAGTACAGGGTCCGCACTCACCGAGCCGCACTGTGATAGTTCATTTTTAGCTTGAGTGAGATTCGAACTCGGGATCTTCATATTGCTGTACACACCACCGTACTGACGCATACACGTTGTACTGATAACGGAACAAAAAGAATTTTTTTTTAATTCGCAGAATTAAGGGTGGTTTCATTACTGTGAAATAAACTTCTTCTAACAAAATTAATTAAATATCAGGATTGGATTAGATAGTTACGTGTATTTAGGGTTGTGCCGTGGTCAATTGACCGGACAATTGACTGGTCAATTGACCAAAAATATTTGACGGCTAAATAATACGGTCAAATAATCTAAATGGAACCGCCACGACATCTGTTGTTCAATAGAAATAGCTACTTACTATTATTACATGAATATATCTAGTTTGGTATTCTGGGTTCTGGAGAATTTGCTTACTTTACTTTACAAATAAAATAAATACATATTATTTCATTTCATTACGTCTTTTACTTTATTTTGAATTTGATGTGGTTTTGTTTATTTGTTGTTGTTGGTTTTTCATTTTCAGTAATATTGGATGTAGTAAACAGTACTTTATAAATAAATTACAATTTTAATTGTGATTTTTATTAAATGTTTCTTGGTCAATTGACTAGTCAATTGACCGGTCAAATAGTCGGTCAATTGACCGAAAAATATTTGACTGGTCAAATGCACAACCCTACGTGTATTGTTAATATTTAAAAAAAAACAACAGGAAGTGGACTGCCGGCAAAAAAGTGAACTAATTTCAAACTACATTATTCCCTAATAGTGTAAAATAAAATAAATAAATATATATCATCACGCCTTTTACCCTTTACTGGGTGTGACACTCCGCCGTAGCAGAACTCGGTAAGTGATATATTTCTGAGAGTGTACTGGCAAATCAAGGCCCCTAAAGATGTTTGTCGGCTGTGGGGATCGAAGCAGGGTTCTCAAGATCCCAATAGTGTATCTAATCATAACTTCATAGTAGGCTGTTTTATACAACAACAATGTATTATAAAGAAATTTTAATATCTTCGGAACGTCACTACAATCATAAAATAGAATAAAATTGTGAAAGTTACTTCTGTACCTTTTGATACATTGTAAATACTTTACCGATGCAGAAATTAGTTTCCTATAACTGTGTAACGTCATGATGAAACAAAATATACAGATTTGAAAAAAAAATATATGTGACAGTTGGTAACTTCAACAATGCAGTAACCAATCAAATATTGCCAGATGTTATTTTTTATTAACTGTCTTTCAATTGTATAAACACGTAGTTGTTACGAAAACAAATGCTCATTACACATTTGTTTCATCAGTGTCTATAATGTGTTTTGTTTAATAATATTTATGATTCTTTTAAAGTTGCCGTCACGTTATTAAAAATTGCAGGTTTCATTGTTAAATACACTGCTCAAAATTATACAGGAATATTTTTTAAATCGAATGTAAAATCTAAATTTAATATTAAATAAATAAAATGCTTCTGAAACACATTTTATAAAATTTAAACTATAGATTCAAATACTTCTAAGGAAAATAATACTTTGGCTATTTTTACAAATATTTGAATATAATTTATAATTTTAATTTTGCATTCAATTTTTAAAACATGCTTTTATAATTTTAAGCAGCGTATTTATTAATTATAATACAAATTAATTATCAAACGTTGTTCAGACTTGCGCGTACGGCAAGAGCAGAATCTTGTCAGTCAATTGTAGCCAGTAATTAGTGTTGAACCGTGGACAATTTTGGTTGAGATTTAGTATTTTTTTATATATTGTGCTTGGGGTAGTGTCAATTCAATGATGTTTCCATAAAATTGCAGCAAAATAAAGGTATTTAGATATATATTTGTTTCCTCATTATTATTATTATACAACATATAAAATTTAGGTTTAACTTTAAAACGTCAAATAAAATGTTATGATCTAATGTCGATCAATCTAATAAAATTATAATCATGAGATGACAATATGAGCTCGGGTTCTAACACTGTTTATAAATAATTAATATATCAACACGCTTTTTATTCATTACTGGGTGTGGCACTCTGCTGTAGCAGATCTCTGTACGTGATATATTTATACATGTGCAGTGCAGTTATCAACTATCAAATCACGGTTCCCAAAGATGTTAGTGGAGGAGGAGCTACAAGCATAGTTTTAAATAAAATAAATATATTATCACAGCTTTTACCTATTACTGAGTGTGGATCTCTGCTGCAGCAGATCTCTGTAAGTGATATATTTATTCGTATGAAATGTGATTACCAGCCGTTAAATTACGGTCCTTAAAGATATTAGTGGAGGGGGAGCCACAGAGATAGTTTTAAATAAATAAATATAATAAATATATTATCACATCTTTTACTTATTACTGAGTATGGACTTCTGCAGCAGATCTCGGTAAGTGATATATTTATATGTGTGATATGTGATTACCAACCGTTAAATTACGGTCCTGAAAAATATTAGTGGAGGGGGAGCCACAGAGATAGTTTTAAATTAATGAATAAAATAAATATATTATCACATATTTTACCCATTACTGACTGCTGCAGCAGATCTCGGTAAGTGATATATGTTTTCGCGTGATATTCGATTACCAGCCGTTAAATTGCGAATCCTTCAAAGATATTAGTGAAGGGGGAGCCACAGAGGTAGTTTTAAATAAATAAATAAATAAATATATCATCATGCCTTAGTAGATCTTGGTAAGTGATATATTTCTTCGCGTGAAGTGTAGTTAATCAGCAAAGATGTTAGTGGAGGGGGAGCTATAGGGATAGTTTTAACGTGGTGAAAATTGTTTGTCGGCTGTGGGAATCAACCCCGTATTTTTAAATCTACAGGCCGACTCGATACCACTAAACAATTATTTAAATATCAACTAGAATTGTATAAAGCTACAGAATTTAAATCAGGGTTCGTAAATATCATGATCAAAACTGAACAAGATATGAAAATATGCTCAACGGCGTTGAATTCCCCGTGTCCGAATTAACTTATAAGCAAATTTTCATACAATTTTATGCAATTTAATATTTTTAATTATTTCCTAAGTTTGGTTTTTTCAGATTTTAATTCAAATTTACATACATATGTATTTTGACCCACTGAATCCAGTGGTGCAATCTTCAAATGCATATGACTTCTGGTTTTCGAGAAAATGTTAAAAAACCGCTTTTTGCGATTTTTTTTGGCGGAAAATTGAAAAAAAATAAAAATCGCTGAAACTATGTTTATAAGTTAACTGAAGCACGAGAAAATTAATGCCGTTGAGCGCGTTTTAATATCACATTTAGTTTTCGAGATATAGCCTCGGAAAAGTAGAAAAACTGAAAAATTCGATAAATTTCACTTTTCCGGAGGCTATATCTCAAAAACTAAACAAGATATGGAAATGCGCTCAACGGCGTTGAATTTCCCGTGTCCGAATTGACTTATAAACAAATTTTCATACAATTTTATATAATTTAATATTTTTAATTATTTCCTAAGGGGTACCCCTTTGGTTTTTTCAGATTTTAATTCAATTTTCCCAAAAATCCTTAATCGTAGGATTATTAAAACGAAAATTTACATACATATGTATTTTGACCCACTGAATCCAATGGAAAAATGTTCAAATGCATATGACTTCTGGTTTTCGAGAAAATGTTAAAAAACCGCTTTTTGCGATTTTTTTGGCGGAAAATAGAAAAAAAATAAAAATCGCTGAAACTATGTTTATAAGTTAACTGAAGCACGAGAAAATTAATGCCGTTGAGCGCGTTTTCATATCACATTTAGTTTTTGAGATATAGCCTCGGAAAAGTAGAAAAACTGAAAAATACGAAAAATTTCACTTTTCCGGAGGCTATATCTCAAAAACTATTTGATATTTTTATATAATGGATATATATCATTGCAAAAATATGACGATATATATCAAAATAAATATCATGATATATATCGATCGATATATATCTTCGAACCCTGATTTAAATACAATAGAGGCATTATGCTATTTAATTATTATCTATGTTTTCCTTCTCCCAAAGTCTCCCGAAATGATGTTGTCATACTCCAGCGTAGGGTTGTGCCGTGGTCAATTGACCAAAAATATTTGACGGCCAAATAAAACGGTCAAATAATCTAAATGGAACTTCCACGACATCTGTTGTTCAATAGAAATAGCTACTTACTATTATTACATGAATATACCTAGTTTGGTATTCTGGGTTCTGGAGAATTTGCTTACTTTACTTTACTAATAAAATACATACATATTATTTCATTTCATTACGTCTTTTACTTTATTTTGAATTTGATGTGTTTTTGTTTATTAGTTGTTGTTGGTTTTTCATTTTCAGTAATATTGGATGTAGTCAACAGTACTATATAAATAAATTACAATTTTAATTGTATTTTTATTAAATGTTTCTTGGTCAATTGACTGAAAAATATTTGACTGGTCAAATGCACAACCCTACTCCAGCGTCTTTTCCATATTAGAAAAGAGATTTTAATTGAATGTTCTGTCGCTCCTGTTTCGTACATAACCAAGTATACATCAGCAGGGTACAAAACTTCTTGTGTCGATGTCTCGGCCCGCATCCACGTCTTACAAGCAGCAGCGGTCTTCGTTTACATATTCAGGTTTCATTTGAAGCATCTCGAGGCACCGCTCACCACACACACACACACATGTGCTCTGTGTGTGTGTGTGTGTGTGTCAGATTAGGCCATGTTAGCTCCAAGACGGCGGTGGATGGTTTTATTCTTGTTGTGTTCTTTACGGCGCGACACTTCTGCTGGTAATATTGTGATTAGTATGCACGATCAGACTTCAGGTGTCTCTGGCGGATGGATTTTGTTCTGGTCTTGTTTTTCGACTGTTTATTTACTGTCTGGGGCTTCGAGGTTGTTTTGTTTCAAACTGGCGATGTGCAAATTAAGTTCGAGTTGTCAGCTATTGCTTCACACTTCAACTTATATTTAGGATTAGTTTATGTTGAACCCGCAAAGTATAAAATAACAATTTTAAATCGTGCTAATAGAGTGTAAAGGCGCGGTGGCCGAGCGTGTTAAGGCACATCTCTTAACATACTGTGACGTCACCCGAACCAAGGTTCGTTAGTTCGAATCCGCCTGTCGACAATGTGTCGGGCGCTATAAGTTAGTCACTATACGCCTTAAGGGGTAAGGCCACTCTAGACAAGGAAAAAAAGGGTCATTTTCAAGATTTTTTTTAACGAAGTCTAAACTTGCTGCTTAAGAACTGTTTTTGGATCTTTATTTAGTGCTCTTTAAAATTTATTTAAAAATTTTTTTTAAAGAAAACATTCAAAATTGTCGTCAGAAATTTAAAAAAATGGCGACTCCTCTCGGCGCGTAGGGCAAATCGGGCGAAAACATTACGGAAACAGCAATAGACCTGGATCAAAAAGGGATATCTTCTCTTAATCTATGATGTATACTCTAAAAAACTACGGGCTGGATTTGGAAAATTTTGATTTTTAACAAAATGGCGCACGTTTGAAAAAAAAGTTCATTATTCGGGACTAAATTTCTGTATAAAAACGACCATAAAAAACGAATGAAGCACTTTAAAAAAAAGCCCCCGTAGTTTTTGAGTATTTTATATCTAGAATAAGAAATAAAAAGATTCAGCACGATCCATCAATTAGTATTTCAGATTTCTTTTCGCCCGATTTTGAAAATATGATTTCGAGAAAAACGCGTTTAAAGTTTCGAGTCATGTATATATATAAATACTAGTACTAATAGATATATGTTTTTTTTCCTCTGAAATACTTCCGCGCGGCATTTAAATTAATTGTCCCTTATTCCTAAGGGTTTAAACTCTAATTTAAGCAAATAAAAAATATATGCATTTTAAAAAAATCTGGAGTGGCCTTACCCCTTAAATAATGCAGTGTAAAAACTGCGGTTCGGTGTGCCCGGTAGGCCCAAGCCCGATGTGGGCTGTAGCGCCACAGATGATGAATAGAGTGATATCTCAGTGAAATCTCGACGATTTGAGAAACCTAGTTCGATTCCCACAACTTACAAACTATACTCCAGTGGCTCCCCTATCACTAATATTTTAATTTGACTGTATCTTTGGATAAACATGGGGTAGGTGGCTCAGTGGTATCGAGTCGGCATGTGGATCTTGAAAACCCTGCTTCGATCCCCACAGCCGACAAACAATTTTCACCAATTTAAATCTATCCTTGTGGCTCCTCCTCCACTAATATCTTTGGTGGCCGTGATTTGTCGACTGTTCACGCGCATAAATATATCACTTACCGAGATCTACTTAGGCTGAGTACCTCACCCAGTAATGGGTAAAAGGCGTGATGATATATTTATTTATTTATTATAATTTGGATAAACAGCTTAACGATCTAAATTATTATTGTGTTATTAAATAAACCCGCAGCAAAACATTTAAAAAAATGGCACTGAAAAATCTACACATATTTGCTTAATGTCTACTCCATTTATCGTAATTGGCTTAACTAATTATGTAATTAAACTAGCCGTATTTAATACTTTTACTTTTATCGAATTCCATTAATTTTAATTAATATTATTAGTACGATATTGTTCAATCATTATTTTACTGGCATAAATTAATTCCTGGGTTTGACCAACATAATATTTAACGAACTATTTTCATTTAATACATTTTATAATTGCCAAATTATTGAGGGACATAATATTAATACAGCCATTTACACAATAACGGGCGTTATAGATATAGACTATCTATTTTTGTTTATGTTATTTAGGAAAACAGTGATACAATTTATATATTACAGTATTTCTTCTCCTATTAATATTAAGATCAAATCGTAAGAACAAAAAAAAAATATATATATATATACAGGGTGTAGAATTGAAATGTGGCGTATAGGGATTTCAATGTTATTTTTTAAATATTGCTGTATCTCTTTACCTATTCACTTTAGAGCAAAAGCGTAAATACAAAAATTGTTCAGAAATTAAAAACGCTTCCTATAAATTAAATTTAATTACATAAATGTAAATAGTTCACGAGATATTAATTAAACGAAATTCAAAATTTATTCAAATTTTTTGTAGATTGCGTTGGAAAATTAAACAAATGAACTGAATATTTGAAATATTGTAAAAGAGTTTGACATTTGTTTGTTACAGTGTTGTAATATTTGTTGAACAAGTTTTTGAAGAATATTGTAAAGAAATAATGAATAATCTTAGCACGCAAGAAAAGAACGGTATTTTGCGGGAAATTCTGCTGCGCAAGTGCGAGATCTTTTAGGCGCTTTGTATGTGGATCGGCCAATTCCATCCCTTACTACAATCCGTAGAATAATTCATAAATTTAGAACGACTGGAAGTGTTTTACCATTATGTAGGAAATGTGAAGGGCAAAATCAACAACTTGTGAATAATGACCATTACAATGATAATAAACTTAATGTAATGCTCTAAAGTGAATAGGTAAAGAGATACAGCAATATTTAAAAATAACATTGAAATCCCTATACGCCACATTTCAATTCTACACGCTGTATATATATATAATTGTTTGTCGGCTGTAAGGATCGAACCAGGGTTCTCAAGATGCACTGAGCCACCTACCCCATATACACAAGGTTTAAAATATCACGCTGGTGTCCAAGTAAAAATAGGGGCAACAAACGTTGCAATATTTGGCCGAAAGCGGCGCTCTTTCCAACGATTCATCAAGTTTTCTTCAGCGAAATCTACTACGGCAGAGTAAAACACCCACTAATAGTTGAAAACTTGATGATATATTTATTTATTTTTATGTATAAATTAGTATGTATGGGAAAAGGGTAGTTCAGTGGATTTTAAAACTCGGGTTCAAATCTTACAGTCAAATAATTTTCACCATATAAAAATTACTCCTCGACTAACATCTTTGGGGGCCGTGATTTGACGTTATGCGCAAAAATGTTTCACTTACCGAGATCTGCTACGGCAGAATACCACCCCCAATAATGTATAATATATATATATTTAAATTTTAATAAAAATTGTAAAATTTGTCTCTATTTAGCAATGTGTGTTAGCGGTAAAAATACCCACATTTTGATGACGCCATTGTCAAGTTCTTCAAGAATAATAAATAGATTAAAGTAACTTATACATACTTCAAACTTACATAGAAAGAAAAAGAGAAAAACATATGTGAAAATATGTAACATTATCTGCTTCTATGTCTCTAATACTACTGTTACGTGTTTGTTATCTAGAACTATAGATATAATGACTACATTATCAGGTGACAAGGTGTTGAAATTAGTTGAACTTCCGGTTGTTAACAATATCTGCAGATAGGAAAACAATGTTACAAGTGTTGCTGTTTACCGATTCGATGTTTCTTTCCGGTGATGTGAATCGTAAATCCTTTGTTACTTGTGCGAAGAGATTTATTGAATAATGGAGACTTTGTATTACTGCCGAGGTACAATTAATAAATTGAAATAGTAATGTTGTTTGAATTAGAATTATCTTGTGTGTGGGGTAGGTGGCTCAGTGGTATCGAGTCGGCCTGTGGATCTTGAGAACCCTGGTTCGATCCCTACAGTCGACAAACAATTAAATCTATCCCTGTGGCTCCCTCTCCACTAATATCTTTGTGGGCCGTGATTTGACGGCTAGTTTACGCGCATAAATATATCACTTACCGAGATCTGCTTACGGCAGAGTGTCACACTCAATTATGGGTAAAAGGCGTGATGATATATTTATTTATTTATTTGTTTGTTAGTAGATGATAGTTTTTTAGATTTGACTGATTTGATTTACTAGAAATAATAGACAAAATGTTTTGTCGTTAAATTAGAAACAAATAATTCTAAATTTCACATTCATAATTCTAATCGTAAGCAATAGTAGCCCAGTGAATTAAACTGAGGTAAAAATTAAGTTTACCAATTATCAAGCTAGAGGTTCTGTATTCAAATCCTGCTGACTTCAACCAGGGATCATAACAGGGTGTAACAGCGAAACCAACCACCGCCTATATTTTCTTTATTATTATAGTTACAAAAAAATATTATAAAGAAAAGTTATAGAAGACCAAGGGGGACATCTGGTTAAAGAATAAAATAATTTTTTAAACCAGTGGTTCTCAAGTTATAACACAAAGTTATATTTTTTCAAATGGGATTATATATATTTTTTAGGCCTATTCGATAGAGTATTTTTTTCTGAATACAACCATGTAATCATTTTATATCCTTACATAACAAAAATATTGAGAAAATTCAATTTAAAGTTTTGATAAATTTTATTTCGTTTGCGATTACGTAGGGCCCCGTTTAGTATTAATGCAGCACTGACTTTCTGATAGCTGTGTAAAATGTGTAGTTCTAGAAAATAATATCTTTTATACCGGCAACTTTGATCGAAAGTAAAATGCATAAAAGTAAAATAGAAGTAACAGAATAAATGATTTTAATCATAGACTGCCGACACCAGTGGTTTCCAAACTTTTTCTCTCAGCGGCCCCTTTTTTCCGTAAAAAATTGTCGCGCCCCCCTTATTTTTTATAACGGCTTAACTTCAAAAGTCGTAAATAATTTATTTTATAGAATACACAAAAATGAGTACTATAAACAAATTATGTTTATTACAACATAATAATAGAACAAAATAATGTAAGAACATTTATAAACATAAAATTGTAATAAGATTGGAAATTAGATCTAATTTAAAGTAGGCATATTTAATACAATATAATCATAATTTTTGAGTGTGCTGAATGGGCGCTTGTTTTTCAGTTTCTCGAACCGGGAGTCATTGAAAAATATCGCCATTCGTAATTCTTTTTCAACGAATAATCGAGTTCGATATTTTGTCTTTAAAACAGCTACAGCGGAAAAGCCTGTTTCACACAAATAAGATGTTACGAAAGGTAATAAAATTTCTAAGGCTTTGTTTGTTAAACTAGGGATATTTTACTGCGAGCGCGAGTTAGAAACACGGGTGTGCTATGATGTTAATGGAGAATGTGTTCATAAGCCTCAATTATATTTTTATACAGGGTGTTTCAGGACTAGTGTAACAAACTTTAACAGCTTATTCCTGCGGTCATTTTGAGCCAAAAATGTCATATGAACATAGATCCTATTCCTTCTAGTTACCAAAATACAAGAGGATGAAGTTCTATAAATAACACGAAATTTTCAAATTTTTGTAATCTAGATACTTTCGGAAGACAAGAGTTTTGTTGAAAAGTCATACCTTATTTGTCTTCATTAATTTTATTTATTAATAGTAACCAAGAAATATAAGAGTTTTCATTAATTTATCGATGGCTAATATACAATATTTGAAAAGGGTATAGTTCTAGCCGCGCTGGATAGCAAAATAAAATAAATAAAAATATTCGACAAGAAGTTACACAAAAATCTTTTTTAATGAAGTTTGGATAAAGAACCGTTTATACTGTAGAAATATTTGTAAAGAAATGCAGTGGTATGAGTGAACAGTGTATTGGGCGGAGTGTGACACAAGCCACGCCTGCAACCGCGGCGCCTGCTGCTCGCGAAACAACTGAACATCTAAGCTACCGACGGGACGCAACAAACATGGCCGTCGCGAGCTTCTGTACATGAAACGTCGAGCAAGATGCTACTATGTTTCAAACAAGCCATGAATACAAGAGTAAAAACTTTGCTTTGAAGAGACATTGCTTCCTGAAAGGGGAATTGATAATATTTTTTAAGGGAAATGCAGGGTTGTATATTTTTATTGATTTTACTTTCAGTTAGCTGCAGTTTCAGCTACCTAATTAGTAATTACAATTAGCAATTACAATAGTTTATTGCTAGCTTTCATAACGACAAAAATTAAGACATTAATTGTAAGAAATAAATAAATATATATATCATCACGCCTTTTATTCATTACTGGGTGTGGCATTCTGCCTAAGCAGAACTCGGTAAGTGATATATTTTTTTATGTGAAATGTGGTTAACAACCGTCAAATCACGGCCCCCAAAAATATTAGTGGAGAGGAAGCCACAGGGGTAGATTTTTTAAATTGGTGAAAATTGTTTGTCCAGGGTTCTCAAGATCCACAGTTTTACTCGATACCACTGAGTACCTACTAAATGAAATTTTGCTCCATACGTTTTCAATTACAATTAAAGCAATAGATTTATTATTTTTCCTATATCTTCTATCGTTATCTACAATTTTAGTTTTTTACTTCCTTGTACGAAGTAATCGCGAAAAGTTTCGGTTCTCAGATTTCAACGGAAATAGGTATTTTGTCCCTCCCTGAATCCATTTTGACTAATTTCGTCGTGCCGTCTGTACGTACGTATGTATCTCGCATAACTCAAAAACGGTAAGCCGTAGAAAATTGAAACTTTATATTTAGGACTGTTATAACATCTAGTTGTGCACCTCCCTTTTTGGTCATTATACAACTACCGGAAGTGGTACTTTTACTATAATAGATTTTCATGAAAAACTATATTCAAATATAATTTAAAACTTTCCAAATTTGGTATATAAGACTACTATATCAATGGAAATAACATAATAGATTTTGGTTAAAATAGACTAACCGGAAGTGGCACATTACATGAAGCTGCTAACCGTTTTCCTTGAAAAAAATGGTATTATTTTAATTTTAGAAATGAATGCTGCAAATAAAAGTTTTAGAGAATTAAATTTTTAAATTATCTTTTTGCATAAACGAGATATCTAAATTTAAATATTATATATTTTTAGATTTAAAAAAATTAAGTTTGCTATGGATTAGAACAAAAAATAAAAGATTTAATGTCAAATATGTGCAATTTAAAAAATATCTATAGTTTACTACGTGTACAAGGAAGTCATGTGGTGTCCACATCAGATTTTTAATTTTAAGTCAGTTTAAACTCACGAAATCATTCATAAATAATGAAATATTTCACTTCAAAATGTATAATTCTTATTCTAGTAAATTTGTATGAAAGCTATGATACATGCACAGTCACAGCTCTATACAACTGTGTATACACGGCGTGTAGAGGACACACGCATTGACGCATGTTTGTGCGTCTATTCACGCAGAAGTGTTAATTATTTTCGGGACTTTACACTGCGCGCCGACAGCTACCGACAAACAACAGACGACTGTTTGTTCGTTTTATTATTAGACGTTATTGTGGAAACACCCAGTACAATACTGCTATTGATATTTCTAAAATGTTTGCGTATGCATAGACAGGCATATTTCATTTGGAAAAATACACGGTGGCCAATAATAATTGCATTCTAATAAAAAACCAACAAAGACAAAATTAATTGTCTTTGTGAAACTAGGTTTAATAATAAAATATAAAACTACATTTGTCTAAGTCTCACAAAATTCAGCCTCCAAGTCAACTTATGAGCTCCTGTGCTGGCCAGCCTCTGACGAAGACCTCATAAGTTGACTTGGAGGCTGAATTTTGTGAGACTTACACAAGAATTTAGTTTTATATTTTATTTTAATTGCATTCTCTTCATGTCAACCAGGGTTCGTAAATATCATGATATTTATAATAAATATCAAAATATCTGATATATAAGATATATATCAGATAAATATCACTTTTTGGATATTTATTTTTTAATTTTAGTTTTTGTACACATTTAGAAAAACTGAAAAATTCGAAAAATTTCACTTTTCCGGAGGCTATATCTCAAAAACTAAACAAGATATGGAAATGCGCTCAACGGCGTTGAATTCCCCGTGTCCGAATTGACTTATAAGCAAATTTTCATACAATTTTAAGCAATTTAATATTTTTAATTATTTCCTAAGGGGTACCCCTTTGGTTTTTTCAGATTTTAATTCAATTTTCCCAAAAATCCTTAATCGTAGGATTATTAAAACGAAAATTTACATACATATGTATTTTGACCCACTGAATCCAGTGGTGCAATCTTCAAATGCATATGACTTCTGGTTTTCGAGAAAATGTTAAAAAACCGCTTTTTGCGATTTTTTTGGCGGAAAATTGAAAAAAAATAAAAATCGCTGAAACTATGTTTATAAGTTAACTGAAGCACGAGAAAATTAATGCCGTTGAGCGCGTTTTCATATCACATTTAGTTTTTGAGATATAGCCTCGTAAAAGTAGAAAAACTGAAAAATTCGAAAAATTTCACTTTTCCGGAGGCTATATCTCAAAAACTAAACAAGATATGGAAATGCGCTCAACGGCGTTGAATTCCCTGTGTCCGAATTGACTTATAAGCAAATTTTCATGCAATTTTATGCAATTTAATATTTTTAATTATTTCCTAAGGGGTACCCCTTTGGTTTTTTCAGATTTTAATTCAATTTTCCCAAAAATCCTTAATCGTAGGATTATTAAAACGAAAATTTACATACATATGTATTTTGACCCACTGAATCCAGTGGTGCAATCTTCAAATGCATATGACTTCTGGTTTTCGAGAAAATGTTAAAAAACCGCTTTTTGCTATTTTTTTGGCGGAAAATTGAAAAAAATAAAAATCGCTGAAACTATGTTTGTAAGTTAACTGAAGCACGAGAAAATTAATGCCGTTGAGCGCGTTTTCATATCACATTTAGTTTTTGAGATATAGCCTCGTAAAAGTAGAAAAACTGAAAAATTCGAAAAATTTCACTTTTCCGGAGGCTATATCTCAAAAACTAAACAAGATATGGAAATGCGCTCAACGGCGTTGAATTCCCCGAGTCCGAATTGACTTATAAGCAAATTTGAGGCTATATCTCAAAAACTATTTGATATTTTTATATAATGGATATATATCATTGCAAAAATATGACGATATATATCAAAATAAATATCATGATATATATCGGTCGATATATATCTTCGAACCCTGATGTCAATCAAAAAAATAATATCTTTTTTAAGTTTTGACATCTGTCAAAATAATATTTATTTTCCTAAAATCAATATGCAAAAAATACGTGTACAACACTTAATGAAAGCTTTCTTTTACCACACATTTGATTGATGCACGAAAGCGACAGATAAAAAGTATTGCTTTACGCTTATTTGGCCGATTAATTGCATCATTTTGCTGTGTGGTTTTGTTACAGATTAGTAGGTCAAGTAATGCCATCTAGTGTGTTTTATTTCAATTAAATGAAAGTGACCGCTCTTAAGTTACAAAATAGTTATTTGTGTATTACGACTGTAAAGTGATTCTTTGTTACTCGAGCACGGTAACTGCAGCTGCAATAGTGCAAGAGGAACAAAGACACTTTACGCTCGTGATGCACACATAATTTTTTCTACGATTGCATCTTAAAATTACTTAAAAACGTATACGTACTGAAAATAAATTCATTTTGGCAACTGTCAATATGTTTTGTTTGTATCCCTGGTAACTATTGAAATAATCTTTTTCGCGCGTTGCCATTGGAAACGCGCACATTTAACGTCTTTTTCGCGCGTTGCCATTGGAGACGCGCAAAAAAGATATTTTTCCATTTGTTCCACAGAAAGCGTCAACTTTACGATGACAAATGAGAGCGTAATTGTCAACTTTTCATAGCAATCGTAGAAAAAAGATATTTTTCGATTGTTCCACAGAAAACGTCAACTTTACGATGACAAATGAGAGCGTAATTGTCAACTTTTCGTAGCAATCCTAGAAAAACAACTTTAAAATATTAGAAAATTGAAGTTTGTTATAAAATGAAGCACATTTAATGTAATTGCAGATTCAATATTATTAAAATAGGATATGTTAGTTACGAAGTATCTCGTTAGAGGCGCTAGTTGACGTGCTCGCTCTGTAAATTTGAAACTAGAAATGTTAATGTCATGAAACGGCCATAATAAGCGTAGTGCAATTCAATAATGTTGGCCATAATACTAGTTGTACTAATGTAAACCAAACATATATTTTGTTGGGTTGGGTGGAAGAGCAGTCTCTGGCTGAACCCCGCCTTTGACGAGTGTCAATAAAGATTATTATTATTATTATTATATTTTGTTATCAAAAATATCTAAATTATGGTTGAAAATATAAATGCTTCAAATAAAAGTTAGTCAACAATATTTTGTATTATATTTATTAGAAAAACTTTTCTTTAAAATAATTAAAAAACATTTAACAAGTTGATACATTGCTAGTAAATTTCTATTCAAAGTCTCTTACCAAGGATAATGATAATAGCTCGTTGACATATATGTCCGAATGCAGAAACAAACACATAACCCTACTAATCCTAGTTTATATTAGTACAACAAACAAGCACATCTCGCTGTTGCTAGCAAATAAACAGGCAACGATCGTGAATTTCTCATCGCCTACTTGGTATGTTTACCCCAGACCACGAGTGCGTATTTATAGTGTTGATATATGCGTTTGTGAATCATAATACGCGTGGTATATTTTCAGACGGACTCCATATTGAAAATAAACAGTTGGCTATCGCATCGCGCATGTGTAACATGTGTCCGTGATGGAATACACAACGATTTTACAAAGAAAATAATCGCCTTAATGCGTTTATAAATAAACAGCGAAGTAAAAAGGTGCGAGGAATATGTTTGAATGTTTGATGACGTGAGATGGACTTTTGTGATGGAATGTACACATCGACACTGTTGCCAGTGTTGCACGAGATGAAAGATATTTATGTGGCTTTTTGATGTTGTATGACATGCTTGAAATTATTACTTTCTGCTGTTGAAGTAAAATAAATTGATATTTTGTAAGCGTATGATTCTTGATTTTAGATTCATTGGTTAGATTTTTTAAGTGTTTACCTGCAATTGTGTGGAGTTCACCTTCAAAAACAAGCGCAGGTAGATGCTAGGGGTGGATCTAGCGGCGGGGTCATGGGGGTCATGACCCCCCTCTTCCCTAAGCATGGACTTTTTTTAAATTTTGACCCTAATAGTTAATTGACTTTAATATATAATAATGATGTTATTATTTACGATAACTCAATTTGTTAAACAAATTAAATGAAATATTTCTTCGCGTGAAGTACAGTCACCAGCCGTCAAATCACGGCCCCCAAAGATATTAGTGGACGAGGAGCCATAGGGGCAGGGGCTGGGTCATGCCCTCCCCCCCCATAAGCATGGAGTTTTTTTTTAATGTTGGCCCTAATACATAATAATGATGTAATTATTTACGATAACTCAATTTGTTAAACAAATTAAATAGAAAATATTATCTAAGAACTTAAAATTCTAAGATAATTAAGAACTATTGTTTAATTTATTATTCTAATAAATAGTCAAAAACTAATATTTTGTGGGGATATTATTTCGACCCGCAAATGGGAGAGGTATTCTATTTAAGACCTAGTCAAGTATGTGACTACCGACATTTGCACTTAGAAAATCAACTTCTAATTCAATAATTTTTGTATTTTATCGAAGAACCGTTTTTTTATATTTAGAAGATGAGCAATACCTCCCCCTCGAGACAAAATTCACTCCATGACCCCCCTAATTCGAAGTCTGGATCCCTCCCTCTGGTAGATGCTCCCTTTCTTTCTCATCTTTTTTTCTTCATTTTCAATTTTTACTATACAGTGTCTCACTGCAATTGTGTTAAATGTAAAGCGCAGGAGATACTGCCTTCATTTCTGTATAGATTCGTTGTTAGAGAAGTGGGCGTAAGTGAAGATTTATGAAACAGGTGTACAGGAGCGAATGGATGGATGTTTGTTGCGTGATGATGGATTTTGGTTGTGAGGAAAGAAAAAGTTCGTATGGAGGAAGTGTTAATGTGGTCGAAACGAGTATCGTGTGTCAGGATGAGAATGTTGATGGGTTCGTGTTACCCCATTTAATGGGATATAGCTTGATGTTATGTATGTATGTTATAGGGATATACTGACTATATCAAGAAATATAACTCGATGAATAACATAATTTAATAACGAAAATTAATAACATATTTACTAATTTACCTATCGTACAGCACTTAAGGATGAAAGAGGTCTACTATTAAGCATATTCTTGTTTAAAATAAATGATTAAATGAAGTATGAACAATTGACAGTCCTTTGATTAATTTCTTTCTTTTGACATTCTTATAATATAGCCTATACCGGGTGTCTACTTTTTCTTCCAAACATAGGAAATTCAATGTTAAAATTATGATTTAGCGATATCTCTTTACCTATTACTTTTAAAAGAAAAGTGTACTGAAGAAAAATGTTCAGAATGAAAAACTGCATCCATAGAGTATAAGTTTGTTGTTCAATTATTTCTTATGTCCGAGTTAGAAGCAAAAGAAAATACACGCTTTAAAGCAATTATCAGAGTGCCATGAGAAATAAAACAAATTAGATAACTTAATAACAAGTATTTATTTGTGTGTCTAGATTATTTAGAAAGAAGAAAATAATAGTTGCTATAATGAATTTTATTATTAAATTAAATGCTCGAATAAATAAATAAATATATTAGAGTAAGCTTCCAATTTTGGTCCAATATGTCAAATAATGTCAGACACAACAAACAAATTATTTCTTATGTCCGAGTTAGAAGCAAAAGAAAATACACGCCTTATGTGGTTTCCCCACCATCTTTAAGGGCCGTGATTTGACGGCTGGTACTTCACCGAGATATGCTACGGCAGAGTGTCACATACAGTAGGTAATGGGTAGAAGGCGTGATGAGATATTTATTTTGCTAATATTGTCAAACTACAGGCGCGGTGGCCGAGCGTGTTAAGGCACATCTCTTAACATACTGTGACGTCATCCGAGCCATGGTTCGTCAGTTCGAATCCGCCTGTCGACAATGTGTGATTTGTCGTAAAAAATATAAAATACAGCTACATGTATTTATCACACCCGGGCGCTATAAGCTAGTCACTTATACGCCTTAAATAATGTAGCATTTGACTACGAAAACCGGCAGTACGGCAGTGTAAAAACTGCGGCTCGGTGTGTCCGGTAGGCCCAGGCCCGATTTGGGCTGTAGCGCCACAGATGATGAATATTGTCAAACTGAAATGAAATTAAATTGTATGCATTTATTGATTAACAATTAAGAGGTCGTAGTTCAAATCTAGCTGACTTTAATTTATATCAGCAAAAATACAATTGTGTTTAAATGGTTCGGGTTTCAATATGCTTCTATAATTTATAATTTTTTATACCTATTTCTAAACCTGGACCCCACCTAATCTATGATTTCCCTTCGACGATGTCCTCACACCACCTTCTTATATCTATTCCACCACCTAGACCGCACCCAACTTCCCACAGCATCCTAGAAGATCAACACCTCGCTGAAGAAGACGTTCTACAACTCTGTCTAAGTGTTCGTACCCGTTCTGTTGTTGCAGAGAAGCCTCGGCGTCTGTCACACTGCGTGGGCTGCGGCGGACAGATCCACGACCAGTACATCCTGAGGGTGGCGCCGGACCTGGAGTGGCATGCTGCTTGTCTCAAGTGTCAGGAGTGCAGGCAGTTCCTTGATGAGTCTTGTACGTGCTTCGTCAGGGATGGAAAGACGTACTGCAAGAGGGATTATGTCAGGTGAGGAGAAGTCTATGACAAACTCGTACATTTTTATTTGAAATCAACCCAATGTTAAAAGACAAGAAAATATATAAAATGAATTTCAAGCCTTGAGAAACTCCGGAGCAATAGACACTCAATTTTTAATACAATTTTATTATTATTATTATATTTAGAAAGTATTACAAAATTGTTTTTTCTACAACTGTCAAAAAATGTTCATTTTTACTTCCTTGTACGAAGTAAAGGAAGTATTGTAATCGCGACAATTTTCGGTTCTCAGATTTCAACGGAAATAGGTATTTTGGCCCTCCCTGAATCCATTTTGACTAATTTCGTCATGCCGTCTGTACGTACGTACGTACGTACGTATGTACGTACGTATGTATCTCGCATAACTCAAAAACGGTAAGCCGTAGAAAATTGAAACTTTATATTTAGGACTGTTATAACATCTAGTTGTGCACCTCCCTTTTTGGTCATTATACAACTACCGGAAGTGGTACTTTACTTGAAGCCTATAATAGATTTTCATGAAAAACTATATTCAAATATAATTTAAAACTTTCCAAATTTGGCATATAACACTACTATATCAATGGAAATAACATAATAGATTTTGGTTAAAATAGACTAACCGGAAGTGGCACATTACATGAAGCTGCTAACAGTTTTCCTTGAAAAAAATGGTATTATTTTAATTTTAGAAATGAATGCTGCAAATAAATGTTTTAGAGAATTAAATTCTGCGTCTAGCACATTAATAATTTTTAAATTAGCTTTTTGCATAAACGAGATATCTAAATTTAAATATTATATATTTTTAGATTTAAAAAAAAAATTAAGTTTGCTATGGATTAGAACAAAAAATAAAAGATTTAATGTCAAATATGTGCAATGTAAAAAATATCTATAGTTTAATACGCGTACAAGAAAGTTATGTGGTGTCCACATCAGATTTTTTATCACTAATATCAATACGCGAAGTACGTAATGACTAGGCGTATTTAGCGCATTATTTTGCACCCTAGTGCGCAAAATGAGCATCTCACGCACGCTCCCAAATTATTTGTTGTCAGGTTCCATTAGTTACAACACATCAATAGTATCAAATTAATATTATTGTTGATTGTTTTCCTTCAATTTACTTAAATAAATCAATAATTATTGTATTATTCTTTATTTACAGTTGTAGAAAAAATGTCGAAAGACTTTTATTGTCTCGACTAAAAGTAACATTCTAACTCGCAACAAAAAACACTCTCATTTTGCGCACTTAATACAAAAATAACTGTTTTCATAATGTACATTATAATCACAACGCGTATTTCGCGTACTGTTTCGCCAGCGTGCACCAAATTTCAAGTTTGCGAAAAAAGTATTGCCTTCATTACTTGTACAAAATAACTATTGCAAAATTTTTCAAATTTTTATTTGAGATCAGTATATCATATAGTATCTACAATTGTTTTAAATATTAAAATAGTCTATACAGAGTGTTTCACAACTTAGAGCAAAAAATTAAAGGGTATATTCTGTACGACGTGCTGATCATGAAACAAAAAGAATTTTTTTAAATTCGAAAAATTAAGGGTTGTTAACCTAAAACATTTTTTGTAGAACTGCACTGGATTCGCTTTCCTATTAAACACAAACAATGAAGTAGGTATCAACTACGAAAAAATAATTACACAATTCAATTATTAGCTGTTATTTATAATAGAATTTTATTTAATTAATAACTTTAACATAATCATCCACCCAGTGGCAGTGGCAATGAAAAATTTTGGACTGGGAAACATGAAAAATAGTGTTTCGAATTTTAAAAAATTCGGTAGATGGCATGACCAGTTCCACAAAACTTCTCATGTCATCTTACTAGTTTGTTAGAGATCTTATTCTCTGCTGGCACAGTTCTTCGTCACCAGCTTCTTTACATGAACTTTGTTCTAGGTGAAGAAGTGAGTTACACCATACTGATGAGCTCCAATAAGAGCGAAACGCGTCTATGGTTACTAACTGAACTGTGCTGGCCAGCCTCTGACGATGCCCTCATAAGGTGACTTGGAGGCTGAATTTTGTGAAACATAGCCAAGTGTTTACTTTATATTTTTATTAAACCTTGTTTCACCAAGTGTTGGATGACAATTAATTTTGTCTTTGTTGTTATTTAAAAAAATTCTTTTTGTTTCATGATCAGCACATCGTACAGAATATACCCTTTAATTTTTTGCTCTAAGTTGTGAAACACCCTGTATATGATGTCATATGTTGAAGATAAAAAGTATGCTACAAGTATTATCAAATATTAAAATAACTTTTTAATCTCGAACAAATCACCAACATTTGTCTATTATGTTTAGACTTAAAAACTTCTAAATTTTGATTCTCTGCCGACAATTGGTTAAAAATTAGCCAGGCATTTAAATTGAACGAACAGGAGAATCATGATTACAATATCTATAAATTATGTTTTGCTATGTTGCTATGTACAAAAACACGTGCATTGAAATAAAACGAGCTCTCGTAATTATCATAGAATCATAAATAAATAGATGCAGAAACAGAAAGTTGATACATTATAAATGAATAATATAGTAGATAAAGGCAAACTGAAACATTGTTTCTTTCCCATTTCATAAACTTATACAATTATTATACAAATGTCATATAATCGGATTTGATTGTTATTGCAGTTTCATTTCTTAGATATTTATTTAAATATTGTAACTTTGTTTATCAGTATAATAAATTCCAGTTTTCCAGTAGCAAATCAGTACAATATTTTTATCGTAAGATACATAAAATTACTAGTTTTTCTTATTACTACTTGCAGTAATTTAAATTAAATTATAGAGTAGGTGGCTCAGTGGTATCGAGTAGGCCTGTGCATCTTGAGAACCCTGGTTCGATCCCCACAGTCGACAAATAATTGTCACCAATTTAAATCTACCCCTGTGGCTCTCTCTCCACTAATATCTTTGGGAGCCGTGATTTGACGGCTGGTTACTGCACTTCACGCGCATATCACTTACCGAGATCTGCTTCAGTATAATGCCACACCTAATAATGGATAAAAGACGTGATGATATATTTATTTGATTTATTAAATGTAACACCCGATATGTCGTTCATTTTATTTGTAAGTTTTGCTGGCAACATACTCGTACAGTACCGACAACAACTGACCAGGGATGTGCTTGTAGTCTACTGCAAGTAATCTACGCTATTCTCTACGTGTAAACAATCATGTAGTCTACGTCTTCATTTTTCATGTAATCAATGTAGACTATGTAGACAATGAAAACACCTGTGTTCACTAAGTCAGATTAGAAATTTTATCCCTAGAACTAGGGAATTTTAAATGTTGTTAGAGATTTTTATTTTTATTCTAAGGATTACATGCAATAAAAATTAATTGTGCAGGGCAAACCGTTCAAAATTTGTCAACTGGTTACTGTTAAAAATAGCGCCAAAGAAAACTCCGTCTGGGGAGATGGCGCGTTGATCGATTTTAAAAATATGACAGTTCGCCCAAGACCCAAGACAGACATTCGTCTAGTAATGTACGAGCACTTACTTTATTAGTTTTATTATACAATGACCGATAATGACCCGAACTCACTAATATGAATACATGTAATAGTTACAAAGGAATAAATTTAGGTTATGTTGAATTTTACAACTGTCAGATACATTATCTACATTGTTTACATTGTCTGTGTCGCTAGAATTGTCGACGTATTGTCTACGTGTAGATGTAGACAATTAAAGATTACACGTAGATGCACATCTCTGCAACTGACTGTGGTAGGTACACACAAACACAGAAACAGACAGACATGTGGGACACAGGTACCGATGGATTTTTTTCTGTGATCTATATTTGTTGGCGACGGAGAAAAGTCAAAGGTTTCGAAGTTGTTTGTTTAGTTTCCAGTTGAGGCGGGATTTGGGTTACTGTACACACATTTGCAAAACGAATTGGGTATATTTAGGTGAGGGATAAACAGACATATTTTAGGGTTTGAAAACTGCAGGTCCAAAGCTACCTAAGTTTTAAGGGTGAGAAATCTGCAACGCGGATTCTAGATTCCGATAAAAATAAGGATCGTTAGAATGAACACAAATATGATTCTCTACTTATAACAGGGTTCGTAAATATCATGATATTTATAATAAATATCAAAATATCTGATATATAGGATATATATCAGATAAATATCACTTTTTGAATATTTATTTTTTAATTTTAGTTTTTGTACAAAAAATTAACATAGGTAATGAAAAAAAGTAAATATACATTGAATGGATACACAAATATTATATAGTACTAAAAATAGTAAGAATATTTAAATAATCCTATATCCTAAATAGGGGCAAATCATCATCTTCTGATGAACTTCCTGAACATAGCGTTGCAGATAGACTCACTTGGCCAAATCCAATCTAAATTAGTTTTTTTTTGTAGTTTCTTTTTGGTTTAAATATTTAAACATAAAAACTAATTTACCGGCTTTGGCGTTACCGAGACGATTACGTAATTGAGATTGGACAATGCCAAAAGTGGAGAAATATCGTTCCAGCCCTGCTGTGGCTGTTACAGCAGTGTGTAACTGTTCACATAGTTCAATAAATGTACTTTTATTTGGCCACTCTGACTCATTGATAGTTACACTTTTCCACCATATTAATGGATTTGTATTTCTAAAATGAGTACCAAATAAAAATTTTAGAAATGGTTCAGACTTTGCCGTTAATGACATCACAAATGGCACACAATTTGGGTTTATGTCGTTGATGTGAAGTTAGTCAAAAGCTAGTAAAGTAAGAATTATCTTTAGAATATAATTTTAACAGAATTAATGAAAGTAATAATACTGTATTTATTACAGACTATTTGATATTTTTATATAATGGATATATATCTTCGAACCCTGTTTATAAGTTAACTGAAGCACGAGAAAATTATTGCCGTTGACCGCGTTTTCATATCACATTTAGTTTTCGAGATATAGCCTCGTAAAAGTAGAAAAACTGTAAAATTCGAAAAATTTCACTTTTCCGGAGGCTATATCTCAAAAACTAAACAAGATATGGAAATGCGCTCAACGGCGTTGAATTCTCCGTGTCCGAATTGACTTATAAGCAAATTTTCACACAATTTTATGCAATTTAATATTTTTAATTATTTCCTAAGGGGTACCCCTTTGGTTTTTTCAGATTTTAATTCAATTTTCCCAAAAATCCTTAATCGTAGGATTATTAAAACGAAAATTTACATACATATGTATTTTGACCCACTGAATCCAGTGGTGCAATCTTCAAATGCATATGACTTCTGGTTTTCGAGAAAATGTTAAAAAACCGCTTTTTGCGATTTTTTTTGGCGGAAAATTGAAAAAAAATAAAAATCGCTGAAACTATGTTTATAAGTTAACTGAAGCACGAGAAAATTAATGCCGTTGAGCGCGTTTTCATATCACATTTAGTTTTCGAGATATAGCCTCGTAAAAGTAGAAAAACTGAAAAATTCGAAAAATTTCACTTTTCCGGAGGCTATATCTCAAAAACTAAACAAGATATGGAAATGCGCTCAACGGCGTTGAATTCCCCGTGTCCGAATTGACTTATAAGCAAATTTTCACACAATTTTAAGCAATTTAATATTTTTAATTATTTTCTAAGGGGTACCCCTTTGGTTTTTTCAGATTTTAATTCAATTTTACCAAAAATCCTTAATTGTAAGATTATTAAAACGAAAATTTACATACATATGTATTTTGACCCACTGAATCCAGTGGTACTATCTTCAAATGCATATGACTTCTGGTTTTCGAGAAAATGTTAAAAAACCGCTTTTTGCGATTTTTTTGGCGGAAAATTGAAAAAAAATAAAAATCGCTGAAACTATGTTTATAAGTTAACTGAAGCACGAAAAAATTAATGCTGTTGAGCGCGTTTTCATATCACATTTAGTTTTTGAGATATAGCCTCGGAAAAGTAGAAAAATTGAAAAATACGAAAAATTTCACTTTTCCGGAGGCTATATCACAAAAACTATTTGATATTTTTATATAATGGATATATATCATTGCAAAAATATGACGATATATATCAAAATAAATATCATGATATATATCTTCGAACCTTGACTTATAATGTTCATATTATAGTTATTATATTATTATGGGGTAGGTGGCTCAGTATTATCGAGTCGGCCTGTGGATCTTGAGAACCCTGGTTTGATCCCCACAGCCGACAAACAATTAAATCTACCCCTGGGGCTCCCACTCAACTAATATCTTTGGAGGCCGTGATTTGACGGCTAGTTTACGCGCATAAATATATTACTTACCGAGATCTGCTTAGGCAGAGTGCCACACCCAGTAATGGGTAAAAAGGCGTGATGATATATTTATTTTATTTATAGTTATTTGAGTATCAAGGGAAGAAGGTTTCGCTTTATTCTCAAGCGGAATATATTTTTTTTTCACGTGAAGAAATATATCACTTACCGAGATCTGTTCCGGCAGAATGCAACACCCAGTAATGAGTAAAACGTGTTATGATATATTTATTTATAGAAAGTAACATTTTCTGAACTAAAATTATAAATTTAAATTAGATTTATTATTCTTTTGATCAAGGATGTTCTGGGACGTAAAATTGTGCTAAATATTATTAAAAAATAATAATACATTATTTAAAAATACAATGGGTAAAAAACATGATGATATATTTATTTATATACGACTAACTAATAATATTATCATTATATATGCGTCTTTTGCTATATAATGCTATATATTAATCCCGCCGGGAATAATGAGTCGGGAATAATGGTCATTATTCCCGCTCGTGAACCAATCAAAATGCTTTAAACATGGATCATTGTTTTATTGTGCCATCGGAATAGTGTTGCCATAGTGACTCGTTGCTAAGTTCCCTGTTGTTAACGAATCGGAAACACACAAAACGAAATCATCGTTGAGAAGTTGTCAAAAACGGTCTTGCAAATTGTGTTAAATTATTGTGTTTAACTGTAATTGAAAAAATGGACAGTATTACAGAAGACAGTATATCTTCTACACCACCAGAAATAACGAAAATCGCTGATGCTACTACATATGGTTTATTACCGCAAAAGTCTAAAAATTTCTATGACAAAGCATACCAAAGTTTTATGAACTGGCGTATTAAAATGAAGACAAATTCGTATTCAGCATATTTTACTGAATTAGGTGAAAAATACAAATCATCTTCATTATGGTCTTTTTACTCCATTTACTCATTTCAATTAAATTAGTCGTATATGTTAGTCTTATATAAAGTATAGTATACAACTCGCTATAATGGCTATTATTACCTCGGATGATTACAACCCTTGCAAACTTCATCCTCGGGAATAAGAGCATCCATTATAGCGTCGTTGTATAATATACTATTATTTATTTTAGGGCAAGTTTTAAACCCAGGGCCCGTGGAATTCAAAGGGCCCGGATGTGATGCTATTTTATAAATTGCTTTTAATTTTCTACTATTTCACCAATTTTTTTATATTCTTTACTAAAACATGTATAACGAAATGTGTGATACACGTTTTCAACAATTTATTACATTGTATAAAAATGACGAAATGCTTGATCAAGGGCCCCAGTTGCAAATTTTAAATAAATTTATACACTATTCAAAAGTACATTATTACATTGTTGCATTTTTGTTTCTTATATTACTACATTCATTGTATACAACACACATAGGCAAAGGCTCTATACATTTGTGCGTAGTGCTGTTTTGGTATCCCCTGCATTTATCGAATATGCAACTAGATATTAGATAGTCATACAGTGAGTATACAATACACATCGCTGCACCAATTAACTCTTACCGAACTGTTACAATATTTTAGCCTCGATTTTAGTGCGCACAATAAATTTTAAATTTGAAGACTTCAGTACTACGAAGGAGTATTTATAACATACATATATGAAGGTAATTAATAATTCTTTTTAAATGAATATAAAGTTTTATAAAACATCTGTTTCTAACACTATTAATACTTTTTAACTCTTTTTGTAGATTCTGCCCTTACATAGTTATGCAGACATAAAGTAGCAGATAACGAAAAATACATTTTAAACATTAAAAATGAGTTACCGCCATAAATCAGGTGCTTTAAAACGAAAAGAAAAAGCTGCAAGGGAAGAAAACCAAGCAAAACCATACATATATTTATAAATATATTTTTTTTTGTATCTTATATTTAATTAATAAATATTCAAAGTTAAAGGGGGCCCGAATTTGTTTTTTCTCCGGGGCCCGCTTTTCCTCTCGGCGCCCCTGGTAACAAGCACTAGTATTTTTTCTTATTATTCCTGTTGTATTTGGTGGTGTGCTACACAATTGCAGATCTCATAAACCTCGTGAAATCAAAGCACAGTTTGTAGTTCACAATCTGGCTATCTCGTTAGCGCAACACGCACTGGAGCCGGTCTCGGTTGGAGTAGAACTCACATACACATAATTCGCCAGATATAAGCCGATAACGTCGGCATTTTTGTGCAAATCGCACGTCGTACCGCCGGCCCTGTGATATATAAACACGCAGAGAAACCACAGGCGTAGCTACAAAATATTTCATTAGGTTTGTTTTAATAATAAAATATAAAACTAAACACTTGGCTAAGTCTCACAAAATTCAGCCCCCAAGTCTCCTTGTCAGAGGCTGGCCAGCACAGTTAGTAACCATCATTTTACTGTTTGTTAGGGATCTTATTTTCTGCTGACACAGTTCTTCGTCATACAGCTTCTTCACATGAACTTTGTTCTAGGTGAAGAAGTATGTTATATACCATACTGATGAGCTCTAATAAGAGCGAAACGCGTCTATGGTTACTAACTGTGCTGGAAAGTCTCTGACTATGCCCTCATAAGATGACTTGGAGGCTGAATTTCGTGAGACTTAGACAAGTGTTTATTTTACATTTTATTATTAAAGCTAATTTCATCAAGTGAGCATTCAAAGACAATTAATTTTGTCTTTGTTGTTTTATTTAGATTTGTTTAGATTTGTTTTAGCTAGATGTAAGAGTATGTCCAACTTTATTGAATCGCACTACGCTTATTATAGCCGTTTCATATGTCCTTAAAAATCCTAGTTTCAAATTTACACAGCGAGCACGACAACTAGCGCCACAAACGAGATACGTCGTAACTAACCTATCATAACCTAACATAATAATATTAAATGGATAAATAAAATACTCAATTCCATTAAATATATTTCATTTTATCACATACTTCTATTTTTAAATATTTTATGATTGTTTTTGGAACTTAACAACATGGTCATTTCTATATAATTGAAATAAAAATTCCTGGATGGCACTACTTGCTGCAACAAACCCAAATTACAGTACAGGGTCGAACTCGGCATCTTCAGATTTGAATACTATAACTACCAGGTGGAAAAGTCTATTTTTATGGTATCAAAATCGTGACAACTGTTTTGTTGCAAAGAGCAACTCTTGTAGAATAATATTTTTCGTAACACATGCACAAGAAACAAGTTATTATTCCCTAATTTTAGATAGAGAAACACTGCTTTTCTCCCTTTGGGAGAGAAACATTGTTTCTCTCCCTAGAGACTACGATTATTAGCTGTTTGCGGCGTTTCCTAGGTAACTAGTTACGCAACCCATATTTGACATTTGTCCCGATAAGACGGTAATTTTTGTGCACTTGTTACGAAAAGTATAATATGCTTCACGAGAGGGCGCGATTATCCCTTGTGTGAAGTCGAGGTTTGCCAACTTAACACGCGGGAATAATCGCTTGTTTCCCTCCCTTGATGTATAACATACTATTTCATCCGTTTTTAATAACGACGAGAGAAACATTATATTTTACTCTTGTAGAAAAACGAAAACAAATTTCATTCGTTCATTTATTAATTTATTTGCCTGGGCAAAAATATGTATTTCTCTAGGGACGAAAATTATGACTTTCTTGTCTCAATTGAGAAAAGAATATTTTATTTCCTACGTAATATAAAAAAGTAGACATTCGATATGGTATTTACAATATAAGATAAATTTTGTTATAAATAAATAAAATAAATATATCATCACGCCTTTTACCCATTACTGGATGTGACACTCTGTCTAAGCAGATCTCGGTAAGTGATATATTTCTTCAAATCACGGCCCCCGAAGATATTAGTGGAGGAGGACTCACAGGGGTAGATTTAAATTGGTGAAAATTGTTTATCGGCTGTGGGGATCGAACCAGAGTTCTCAAGATCCACAGGTCGACTCGATACTACTGAGCCACCTACACCATAAATTTTGAATTTTGTTATATAGATTTATAATCTTACGTAAAGAGCTGTTACTAGCCGTCAAATATCAGCCCCCAAAAGATATTAGTGACGACGTAATTTTAATATGATGAAAATTAGAAGTTATGGGCATCGAACTAAAAAAATCTAGTTGCCCCCAGGGAAATGGTTTCTGCACCAGCACTGCCCCTGGTGGCAATCAGCGAAATGTTTGCATGTATCCGGCATATAATTCCGTCGATTCAACTGTAGATAACAGTTGAAGAACGCGCGGTTTTAACATTACAGCTCAGGCGGTTGCTAATCTTAAATCGACTCGACTCCTCTGTATTTCTCTACATATATATATATATATATATATATACAGGGTGAGTCTGGGAAGACGCCCCCCCCCTTTAACTTTTTTATTATGAGTAATAGAAAAAAATGGTTCATATAAAAGTTTTATTATTTTAAATATACTATTTGAGGGCAGATGTAGATATTTTTTATAAAGTCAGGTTTACAAGATACGACTATCAACTTTTATTTTTTAAATAGCAACCTATAATTATTTTACTAAAATAAAAACCGCCATTTTTTTCTCTTTTCAACGGTGTATTAGTTTTTATTAATGTATCTGAAGAAATTCAAGAAAAATAAGAAAATTGAGAAATAATAGAAATAATTTTTATACAAATATTATAATATTATGTGAAAATAAACAAAATGTAACAGTGTTAAATTAATGTCAAAAAAGTATACATTTGCTGGTTACTTTATTTAACTTATTTTGCAAACAATAAAAAAAACGTTTTCAAATGTTTACGAAAGAAGAATTAATAGATATGATTCTAATAATTGGTGAATCGACTGGAATCATGAGAAGGGCAAAAAGAATTTACCGGGAGCGGTTTCCTAGACGTCGGCAACCGAGTTTAAGATCACTGAGGAGGATTTTTACCCTGTTACATTTTGTTTATTTTCACATAGCCACCTATAATATTTGTATAAAAATTATTTCTAGTATTTCTCAATTTTCTTATTTTTCTCAAATTTTTTCAGATACATTAATAAAAACTAATACACCGTTGAAAAGAGAAAAAAAAGGCGGTTTTTATTTTAGTAAAATAATTATAGGTTGCTATTTAAAAAATAAAAGTTGATAGTCGTATCTTGTAAACCTGACTTTATAAAAAATATCTACATCTGCCATCAAATAGTATATTTAAAATAATAAAACTTTCATATGAACCATTTTTTTCTATTACTCATAATAAAAAAGTTAAAGGGGGGGGCGTCTTCCCAGACTCACCCTGTATATATATATATATATATATATATATATATATATATATATATATATATATATATATATATATATATATATATATATTCGTACTTTGCTCACAGTCACACTTATAAATAAGCCTCTTTCATATGTAAATTTGTTAAATTTAGATGTAGAGGAAATTTTTGGGGGTAATTGTTGATATGCATGTGACAAGGAGAATTAAAATTTTATCAAACAGTTCTTGGAAGAATTTTCTGAATAATTTTGAATGATTTATGCAAATGTTGATTATATTATTTATCTTGTTTACTTGAAGCTATTAACTTCAAGATTAATTTCTTATGAATATTTCATATTTTTGTCCACTCTTTTAACTGTAAATCTTTGAAAATACAAGACTTTGTAATTTTAACCCTTTCCGGGCAGAATTAAGGGTAAAATCTTGCATATCTAAACAATATTAAATTCGTTTTTACGGATATAGAGCCACAAGACCCAACAAATTATTTTTTTTCTCAATAGATAGCGACACTATATACTAACTAAAATGTGGTAACTACAATATACCATCAAGCCGCAACAGAATTGAAGTTTGAACATGTGGTATAGCTGTTATACCAGTAAGCTTGAAAGGGTTCAATTAAAATAACAGTCACTTACATACATACATAACTTTACCCTATGTCCCATTAAATGGAATAGCACGAACCTTTGAAACATTAACTATATTCATTCTGTTATTATGGGGTAGGTGGCTCAGTGGTATCGAGTCGGCCTGTGGATCTTGAAAACCCTGGTTCGATCCCCACAGCCGACAAACAATTTTCATCAAATTAAATCTACTCCTGTAGCTTCCTCTCCACTAATATCTTTGAGGGCCGTAATTTGACGGCTGGTAACCGCACTTCACGCGAAAAAATATATCACTTACCGAGATCTGCTTAGGCAGAGTGCCACACCCAGTAATAGGTAAAAGGCGTGATGATATATTTATTTTATTTTTAATTATACATCAGGAAATAATGTACTAGCAAAGTGATAGTTTATCGCACGAGTTAAAAAAATGATGGTGAGGGCAATAATAGCTATTTATGTACGTGGGAGAAAAGTGTATTGTTTCTTTCACGGGTGATATTTAATCATACTTTACTCCAAAAGTAAACATTTTACTTTTTCTACGTTCATTTTTTATGCCATTTAAATAAAAATTTAAAAATACTTACGATATATGAATAAATAAATATCTAAGACTGTTTTAATCGTTGCTATGACACTATTCATAAATAAAAGGAAAACAATTACGTTTTGCCCTAGAGAAGAAAGTAGGTACTTTCCTCCCTAAGAAGAGAATACTTAACCAAATTTCGATCTCCAGAAAGAAAAGTTTAATTTTGTATTAGGGTCATAGAAAATAGTATATTATAATACTAGTGAGGAAAGGGTTTAATTGTAAAACTAGTTTTGCAATGGTCGTTTTCCACGTGCGTTACATACTATATTTTTCAACATTAAACGTGCAAATAACATTTTTACTTTTGCGATACAAGAAATTTAATAATTATTTGATATAAATCAAATGAGTTGTATTTGCAAATGCACATCACGTTTCCTTGGTCACCATGTCAAATGACATTTCCCTCACTCAATAGTAACCGTTTCCCTCACTCAATAGTAACCGTTTCCCTCACTTGTGAGGAAAGTTATTTATTCTCATCACAAGTTACTATCACAACTAAATTGAGTGAGGGAAATGTCATTTTCACAAGTAATGTTAAACATTATTTTTTATGTGTTTGTTTAGTTTAAACATTATACAAACATATAACTAAGAATTGTACTTATACATACATAATATCACGCAATATTCCATTAAATGGGGTAGCACGAACCCCTGAAACATTCACAGAACATTCACTAAAAGATTCATAAAAAATCAATTCACGTCAACATTCTCATTCTGACACACGATACTCGTTTCAACCACATTAACACTTCCTCCATACAAACTCTTTCTTTTCTCACAACCAAAATCCATCATCACGCAACAAACATCCATCCATTCACGCCTGTACACCTGTTTTATAAATCTTATATGAATTATTAATTATAAATTGTACTTATGATGATGGAATTTAACATCGAAACGTTCAAAGTTAATGAAAAGAATTAGTATTATTTTTAACAGGATCCAAAAGCCTTAAATCTCCATATTAGAATTTACTAAAAAAAAACTGTCATAATTTCAGCAATATCTAGACATGTTTCGTAACCTGAATTCATGGGTTAGCATACACATTGGGTGGCAGTGGTATTTCTGTTTGTTTTTCGTGTAACTCGATCAGAACTTAGTGTGCGGCGACACTGCTGGTGGCGACGTCCTGTGGCGAAAATGAGAAAACGACGTACACGTAGATTGGTCCCATGCTGACTTGTCAACATACTACACACATTCATATATGTGATTGAGAAACTATTATTTCCGTTCAATTCGTTTCTTAATATTTGTATTATATGGCCTTTGGTCTCTCCCCAATTCAGAAGTATGGGGTAAACAATTAAAATAAATATATATATTAGGGTGGGTCGAAAAAAATAGATTTCGTTCTCTAGGGTCTCAAATGAAAGAGTTCCATCCAAAAAGTTGTGGAGATGTGCTGAAACATTTTTCTGATGAATACCCAGGCAGCACCGAGCACCTCAAAACACCGTTTTTGCACCTTTTTTTAGATTCTGGCCAATAACTTTTTTCAATTTGCTTCAAATTGGCTGAATTTTTTTTCTGGTATTCCCAGATCAATACCGAATAAGTCAATATAACCGACATTGGGGTTTACCCAATCCTCAAAGTACCCAAAAATCGGGGTTTTCAGGTATTTTGTTATTCCGGCCGTATTTTTGTTTCTGTGTACATCCAAAACATCAGATTCATCAATTGTATGATATAAAGAATAGTTTCAGATCATATAAATGTGAAGATAGATGGCAGCACCTAATTAAATCCAATATTTATCAACATTAAATAGGCGATAAATATTGGATTTAATTAGGTGCTGCCACCTATCTTTATACTTATATGATCTGAAACTGTTCTGTAGATCATACAATTGATGAATCTAATGTTCTGGATGTAACACAGAAACAAAATATAACGATTCCAATCGACGGAATAACAAAATACCTGAAAAACCTGATTTTTGGGTACTTTGAGGATTTTTTCTTCGCCTTTAGGAAAGGGTAAACCCGAATGTCGGTTATATTGACTTATTCGGTATTGATCTGGGAATACCAGAAAAAAAATTCAGCCAATTTGAAGCAAATTGAAAAAAGTTATTGGCCAGAATCTAAAAAAAGGTGCAAAAACGGCGTTTTGAGGTGCTCGGTGCTGCCTGGGTATTCATCAGAAAAATGTTTCAGCACATCTCCACAACTTTTTGGATGGAACTCTTTCATTTGAGACCCTAGAGAACGAAATCTATTTTTTTCGACCCACCCTAATATATATATATATATATATATATATATATATATATATATATATATATATATATATATATATATATATATATATATATATATATGCTACACTATTTATCATTTATTGCGTGTAAATAAATAAATAAATATATCACGTCTTTTACCCATTACTGGGTGTGGCACTCTCCCTAAGCAGATTTCGGTAAGTGATATAATGTATGTACGTAATGTGTAGTTACCAGCTGTCAGATTAGGGCCCCCAAAAATGTAGTAGGAGGAGAGCTACAGGGGTAGTTTTAATTTAAGTATATATTCGACATCTCTGTCTGTCTAGTAAATATGTTAGAATTTTTGAAAAATCATGAGCATTCGCCGGGATTTGAACCCAGAACCTTTCACTCGCTAGGTGAAAAAAAAATTATTTGTCGGCTGTGAGAATCAAACCCGGGTTCTCAAATCCACAAACCGACTTGATACCACAGAGCCACTCTGTTGTAACAGCGTAAAATGTAGTTACTATCTGTCAAATATGGTCCCCAAAGATATTGTCGACTGTAGAAATCGAACTCAGTTCTCAAATTCACAATCCGAAGTGTTGTTACTGATTTAAATAAATAAATATATCATCACGCGTTTTACTTATTACTGGATGTGGCACTCCGCCATAGCAGATCACAGTTAATGATATATTTATGCATGTGAAGTGTTATGGGCTAGGTGGCTCAGTGGTATCGAAAACCCTGGTGCGATCCCCACAGTCGACAAACAATTTTCACCAAATGGTTCCCCTCCACTAACATCTTTCGGGGCTGTAATTTGACGGCTGGTAACCGCATTTCACGCGAAGAAATATATCACTTACCGAGATCTGCTACAGCAGAGTGCCACACCGTGTAATGAGTAAAATGCGGGATATAAATATAAATAAATAAATATATCATCACGCCTTTTACCCATCACTGGGTGTGACACTCCGCCTAAGCAGATCGCGGTAAGTGATATATTTTTTCTCGTGAAGTGCGGTTACCAGCCGTTAAATCACTGCCCTCAAAGATATTGGTGGAAAGGGTTCCACAGGGGTAGATTTAATTTGGTGAAAATTGTTTGTCGGCTGTGGGGATTGAACCAGGGTTCTCAAGATCCACAGGCCGACTCGATACCACTGAGCCACCTACTCCAATATCTAATAATTATAAAAATAAATTAAACATTTAGGGCCGAATAACTATCAGCTGATAAAATAAAAAAATATGTCGTCATTTTTTATGCAATATAAACAAAATTATCCTGGAACTTTAATCAGAGATGGAAAATAAACGATATTAGACTAAAACAAATTGAAAATAAAGTCATTAGCAAATTGATTATAAACTATATTTAGTGATGTTATTAATTTTCATAACAACAAAGACAAAATTAATTGTCATCCAACACTTGGTGAAACTAGGTTAATAAAAAGTATAAATTAAACACTTGGCTAGGTTTCACAAAATTCAGCCTCCAAGTCACCTTATGAGGGCATCGTTAGAGGCTGGCCAGCATAGTTAGTAACCATTTGAGCTCATCAGTATGGTATAACTCACTTCTCCACCTAGAACAAAGTTCACGTGGAGAAGCTGGAGCTCAAATAAGAGCGAAACGCGTCTATGGTTACTAACTGTGCTGGCCAGCCTCTAACGATGCCCTCATAAGGTGACTTGGAGGCTGAATTTTGTGAAACCTAGCCAAGTGTTTAATTTATACTTTTTTTATTATTATTATTATTAATTGTCACTATTTGAAACTATTGACCAACACGCAACTTCTAATCAGTATGAATCCATCTTCTTGCAGACTATTCGGTACAAAATGCGACAAATGCGGCTCCTCCTTCAGCAAGACCGACTTCGTGATGCGAGCCAAATCCCGCATCTACCACATCGACTGTTTCCGGTGCGTCGCTTGCGCCCGCCAACTAGTTCCGGGCGACGAGTTCGCGCTGCGGGACGGTGGCGCGCTCTACTGCAAGGAGGACCATGACGTCATGGAGAACAAGACGGGTAGCGGCACCACCACGGCAGCCACGACGCAGCCCTCCACAGAGAGCAACAACAACACGAGTCTTAGTAATAATAACCATAGTGCGAGCAGCGAGCTGGGATGCATGAGCGGTGAGTAGGATTCTTTTTTTTTTGTTAGAGTTTAGTGAAATTATACATCAAATAATATGCGTATAGTATGTTCAAAGATACTCCGTTATGGCCCTCTCAGCGGGCCTATTGTTAGGGATTTAAGCTTGATATATAGGGGTGCAAGGACAGGTATGTATTCAGTATTTCCCAATTTTATTTTTATATATATTATATACAAATATTATTATTGATAATGAAGCAAAAAAAAAATGTTACATGAAAGTATCATTGTATAACAATTCGTCATTTAGTTAAATAATGAGATTAGAGATTTCCGAATTTAAATACAGGGTGTTTCAGGACTAGTGTAACAAACTTTGACAGCTTATTCCTGAGGTAATTTTGAGCAAAAAATGTCATATAAACATAGGTCCTATTCCTTATAGTTACCAAAATACAAGAGGTTGAAGTTCTATAAATAACACGACATTTTCAAATTTTTGTAATCAAGATACTTTCGGAAAACAAGAATTTTATTGAAAAGTTTCACTTCTCCGGAGGCTATATCTCAAAAACTAAACAAGATATGGAAATGCGCTCAACGGCGTTGAATTCCCCGTGTCCGAATTGACTTATAAGCAAATTTTCATACAATTTTAAGCAATTTAAAAATTTTAATTATTTCCTAAGGGGTACCCCTTTGGTTTTTTCAGATTTTAATTCAATTTTCCCAAAAATCCTTAATCGTAGGATTATTAAAACGAAAATTTACATACATATGTATTTTGACCCACTGAATCCAGTGGTGCAATCTTCAAATGCATATGACTTCTGGTTTTCGAGAAAATGTTAAAAAACCGCTTTTTGCGATTTTTTTGGCGGAAAATTGAAAAAAATAAAAATCGCTGAAACTATGTTTATAAGTTAACTGAAGCACGAGAAAATTAATGCCGTTGAGCGCGTTTTCATATCACATTTAGTTTTTGAGATATAGCCTCGGAAAAGTAGAAAAACTGAAAAATTCTAAAAATTTCACTTCTCCGGAGGCTATATCTCAAAAACTATTTGATATTTTTATATAATGGATATATATCATTGCAAAAATATGACGATATATATCAAAATAAATATCATGATATATATCGATCGATATATATCTTCGAACCCTGCAAAAATTTGAAAATTTCGTGTTATTTATAGAACTTCAACCTCTTGTATTTTGGTAACTAGAAGGAATAGGACCTATGTTTATATTACATTTTTTGCTCAAAATGACCTCAGGAATAAGCTGTTAAAGTTTGTTACACTAGTCCTGAAACACCCTGTATATTATATTAATGAAACAGAGAATTTTGTACAAATTTTATTATTGATAATGAAGCAAAAAAAAAATGTTACATGAAAGTATCATTGTATAACAATTCGTCATTTAGTTAAATAATGAGATTAGAGATTTCTGAATTTAAATATTTTGCAATCCTACCCTGAGCGCCAACAGGTAGAATCTCTTACTGTGTGTAGTTCAACACAGGCTTAGTAAGTTAAAGCCATAACGGAATATCTTTGAACATTCTATACGTACATATACATAATTTCCTTTTTCTACTCCTGTTATTAAAATTTTATTTAACATATTGGTTTCCATGGCGCTAAATAACATCTCAATCACATGTTGACAAACCGTGGTTTCAAACGTTTTAGTCACGGCTTGAAATATTATGCACGGGGAGAAGTTAGCTTGTAACTTTTTAATTAATCCATAAAACTTTACATTGTTTATTTGGCTTAATTTGCGATCATAGAACACTCGTAACTAAAGAGACGTTTATAAAACTTGTTACATAATATACTATTATCTACGACCATATGTGTAAGTAGGCCATTAAAAACAATTTGCAAGAAAAGTAAATGCTTGTTTACGGTTGCTAAGGGTTTACTGCACTAGTTACGTAATATATATATTTTTCTACTTCCGTTAGGAAATAGACGTTTTATTTCACTTATTTGAGTTAGGTAATGAACTGCATTATTTAACTAGTGAAATAATGAGGTAACATAGCAACAGATATCTTGGTAGACGAATTCTGATGTGTTATTCTTTTATTTTTTGAATTTATAATTGTCATTAATATGTTAAAATTTCATAATTTTAAAAACGCTCTTTCGTATTTATTCGAACGGAAGTAGAAAAAATATTGTATGTAATTTGTAAGGAAATAAAGTTATTACCTTACTTATGTGTTGACATAACTCGGTTACGCCTCGTTCTGCAAATTTCACATGCGTAAGGTAATAACCTTCATTTCCTTACTAGTTTCATAAATAGCTATTAGAAAATGTGCGAATTAGTTACTTTAAAAATATATTGTAATTGTACGTAAATATGTTATGTTTTTGTAAAGTCATTTTGAGTCTAAACCGTAACTAAAAAATACCGAAACCGTAATAAAACCGAAATTTATTGAAACCAAAACCTATATAACATTTTCATATATAATATAACAAGTAGTATGAAAATTGCTGAAAATATTTTGACATAAATTATGAGCACTCGTTATGTTTCCTATTTCCGTAACAACGAATATATATTTATGTCAAAATATTATCTGTCAATTTTTATACTACGAGTTGTATTCGGCTTGAGAATTTACCAAACAAGAGTTAATTAACAAGAATAGTTAGGTATTTATTTGCACATTATTAATTAGGTATTACAGTGATGACAGATTTTTTCAATTGACTTTTATGAAAATATTGAAAATATCATTTATTTTATTCGTAACCAAGGATATTATTAACAGTGGTATTTCCGTTATCAATTTCACTAGCGATGAATTTCCGACGAAATGTACATTTCATTGGTTCATTTTCAAACAAATTCGTGATCGTATTGGTTGACAGCAGGGTTCGTAAATATCATGATATTTATAATAAATATCAAAATATCTTATATATAGGATATATATCAGATAAATATCACTTTTTGGATATTTATTTTTACTTCCTTGTACGAAGTAAAGGAAGTATTGTTATCGCGAAAATTTTCGGTTCTCAGATTTCAGTGGAAATACGCATTTTGGCCCTCCCTGAGTCCATTTTGACTAATTTCGTCGTGACGTCTGTACGTACGTATGTACGTATGTACGTACGTACGTACGTACGTACGTATGTATCTCGCATAACTCAAAAACGGTAAGCCGTAGAAAATTGAAATTTTATATTTAGGACTGCTATAACATCTAGTTGTGCACCTCCCTTTTTGGTCATTATATAACTTCCGGAAGTGGTACTTTACTTGAAGCCTATAATAGATTTTCATGAAAAACTATATTCAAATATAATTTAAAACTTTCCAAATTTGGTATATAAGACTACTATATCAATGGAAATAATATAATAGATTTTGGTTAAAATACACTAACCGGAAGTGACACATTACATGAAGCTGCTAACAGTTTTCCTTGAAAAAAATGGTATTATTTTAATTTTAGAAATAAATGCTTCAAATAATAGTTTTAGAGAATTAAATTCTGCGTCTAGCACATTAAGAATTTTTAAATTAGCCTTTTGCATAAGCGAGATATCTAAATTTAAATAGTATATATTTTGTGTTTTTTTTTAATTAAGTTTGCTATGGATTAGAACAAAAATTAAAAAATAAAAGATTTTATGTCAAATATGTGCAATTAAAAAAATATCTATAGTTTAATACGCGTACAAGGAAGTCATGTGGTGTCCACATCAGATTTTTTAATTTTAGTTTTTGTACACATTTAGAAAAACTGAAAAATTCGAAAAATTTCACTTCTCCGGAGGCTATATCTCAAAAACTAAACAAGATATGGAAATGCGCTCAACGGCGTTGAATTCCCCGTGTCCGAATTGACTTATAAGCAAATTTTCATACAATTTTATGCAATTTAATATTTTTAATTATTTCCTAAGGGGTACCCCTTTGGTTTTTTCAGATTTTAATTCAATTTTCCCAAAAATCCTTAATCGTAGGATTATTAAAACGAAAATTTACATACATATGTATTTTGACCCACTGAATCCAGTGGTGCAATCTTCAAATGCATATGACTTCTGGTTTTCGAGAAAATGTTAAAAAACCACTTTTTGCGATTTTTTTGGCGGAAAATTGAAAAAAAATAAAAATCGCTGAAACTATGTTTATAAGTTAACTGAAGCACGAGAAAATTAATGCCGTTGAGCGCGTTTTCATATCACATTTAGTTTTTGAGATATAGCCTCGGAAAAGTAGAAAAACTGAAAAATTCGAAAAATTTCACTTCTCCGGAGGCTATATCTCAAAAACTATTTGATATTTTTATATAATGGATATATATCATTGCAAAAATATGACGATATATATCAAAATAAATATCATGATATATATATCGATCGATATATATCTTCGAACCCTGGTTGACAGTGACTTGTGGTGAATTCTCAAGAAACTATTAAAATTATGAAAAATCGTACCGATTTACAACCGTGTCCATAACAATAATGATACATTTATTTAATTTATACTAGAGGGATCAGTTTTAAAAATAACGTAGTTGCCACATAAAGTAACAAATAATTAGTCTCCTAGTAGAAATCCTTCGTAATCCTTAAAGTCCAGCTTCACACATTGAGTAATCCCAACACTGGTCATTACAACATTGTAATTTTCCGTGTAAATCCCGCTGTCACAGAGGTGTGAAACAGTCGCAATTCACAGTCAGAGCTTGCTTTGTATTGCGTGGTTTAATAATCAGTGGAACGTGGACAGCTAGGCTCGTAGGGTCCCGAGGGACGCGCATGCAAAGGGTGAAGCGGGAAGATTAGCGGTATTCGTTCCATTAGCGTTATTTGCACTGGTGATTATAATGATTTGATGCGTAGGGTTGAAGATTAGGGGTGGGGGAGGATATCATAGAGGGTGGTCTTCATACAGCAACAATCAAATCTCGTTGATTTCAACTTATATCGGGAATGACATGAAATTGTCCGTCAGTACGGTGGTGTGGATAGCAATACGGAATTCGAATCCGAAGCTGTCGAGTTCGAATCTCACTCAAGCTAAATAGTTATTTGTAGGGTTGTGCATTTGACCAGCAGGGGCGCCGAGAGGAAAAGCGGGCCCCGGGAAAAAAAATTCGGGCTCCCTTTAACTTTGAATATTTATTAATTAAATATAAGATACAAAAAAATATACATTTATAAATATATGTATGACAACAATAAGAATTATTAATATCTAAATAAAGTTATAACAATATAAATAAAATTAAATACAAAATTCTGAGTGAATTGGTGCAGCGATGTGTATTGTATGCTCACTGTATGTCTATCTAATATCTAGTTACATATTCGATAAATGCAGGGGATACCAAAACAGCACTACGCACAAATGTATAGAGCCTTTGCCTATGTGTGTTGTATACAATGTAGTCATATAAGAAACAAAAATGCAACAATGTAATAATGTACTTTTGAATAGTATATAAATGTATTTAAAATATGCAACGGAGCCCTGGATCAAGCATTTCGTCATTTAGTACTTTATACAATGTAATAAATTGTAGAAAACGTGTATCAGCCAATTCGTTATACATATTTTAGTAAAGAATATAAAAAATTGGTGAAATAGTAGAAAATTAAAAGCAATTTATAAAATAGTATCACATCCGGGCCCTTTGAATTCCACGGGCCCTGGGTATTTTACCCCCCTACCCTCCCCTCTCGACGGGCCTGTTGACCAGTCAAATATTTTTCGGTCAATTGACCGACTATTTGACCGGTCAATTGACCAGTCAATTGACCAAGAAACATTTAATAAAAATCACAATTAAAATTGTAATTTATTTATATAGTACTGTTTACTACATCCAATATTACTGAAAATGAAAAACCAACAACAACTAATAAACAAAACCACATCAAATTCAAAATAAAGGGGAAAGTAAAGTTAAAGACGTAATGAAATTAAATAATATGTATTTATTTTATTTGTAAAGTAAAGTAAACAAATTCTCCAGAACGCAGAATACCAAACTAGATACATTCATGTAATAATAGTATGTAGCTATTTTTATTGAACAACAGATGTCGTGGCGGTTCCATTTAGATTATTTGACCGTTTTATTTGGCCGTCAAATATTTTTGGTCAATTGACCACGGCACAAACCTAGTTATTTGTATGACTAGTCCAGAAACTGCTATTTTGCGAGTGCGAGTATATTTTGAAAGGACGAGCCGTAGGCGAGGCCTTTAAATACGAGCACTTGCAAAATAGTTTCTGGACGTGTAATATACAAGATTTTTCGCGCCGACGTTTTTGTTAATTTAATCAAAAAGTTTAATTTATTACTCACATTCTAAATGTTAGGGAATTTTTTATGTTGGTATCATCTAATTGTCAAAACTGTACTTTTAATTTTAATTAATTATTTATTGTTCATCAATTTACATCTTCAATAAGTTTAATTACACTGTACACTTTATTTAGTAAACATAAAACATAATTCATTTCTTTGTCTATTTCACGACTTGTCATTCCAGTATTATAACCTAAAAATCAACATATTTTATTTGGATTTTACATTGCTAATTCAATTATAATTACTTACAATTTTCTTTAAAATATATGTATTAATATTCTGTTTTCTTGTATTGAAAATACTCAACTATGAATATTTTATCATAATATTTTTACGCCAATGCAATATTTTGACATTTCGTACGTTCAGGAGTTCGCTATACTAGCGATGCCAACATATAACCATAAAAAGTCACTAATTTTTGCCGGCCTCGGCCGGTAAACACATGGTTTCCGGACGATTTTAAGTTATGTAATACTGCTAATGCCGGACGGTGGCGCGAAAAATTATATAAACTACTACACTGCGGCTCGGTGAGTGCGGACCCTGTACTGTAATTGAGATTAAGTTCCTGTTGTACAGCGTAACATAAATAAATAATTCCTGGCCATATGACAAGTTAGTTTTTCCTTGTGTAAAAATACTATTAATTATTAATTGAATAGCAATGACCCCCACCCCCTCCCCCCCAACTATAGTTAATGTAATTGAGAGTAATTAATAAATAACTGTAAAAATTGTAAATTCATATGAAATTATTTTGTATATTTTCCGTTGTCAAGTTTGAAATAAAATTTGTATGAAACTTTTTTTTGAGTAAATACTTTAGAAATAGAAAGAAATATACGATGTCGAATTTTACTAAAATACAGGGTGTTTCAGGACTAGTGTAACAAACTTTAACAGCTTATTCCTGAGGTCATTTTGAGCCAAAAATGTCATATGAACATAGGTCCTATTCCTTCTAGTTACCAAAATACAAGAGGTTGAAGTTCTATAAATAACACGAAATTTTCAAATTTTTGTAATCAAGATACTTTCGGAAAGCAAGAATTTTATTGAATAGTCATACCTTATTTGTCTTCATTAATTTTATTTATTAATATTAACGAATACGATTTAGAGACCAAAACATAAAATGACACAATTAAATAGACACAGAACAACATAACCAAACATGAAATAGGTTAACACAATATGAAATAAGATAACAAATTTAAAAAAAATTACAGCAAGTGTTCAAAATGAGCGCCTTGAACTCGTATGCATGTTAATATTAATAAATAAAATTAATGAAGACAAATAAGGTATGACTTTTCAATAAAACTCTTGTTTTCCGAAAGTATCTTGATTACAAAAATTTGAAAATTTCGTGTTATTTATAGAACTTCAACCTCTTGTATTTTGGTAACTAAAAGGAATAGGACCTATGTTCATATGACATTTTTGGCTCAAAATGACCTCAGGAATAAGCTGTTAAAGTTTGTTACACTAGTCCTGAAACATCCTGTATTTTACAAGAAAATAGTATAAAATTGTAGATAACGGAAAATATACTTATTGAAATAGCGAAGATAATTTGAAAATATCACAGAAATCAATCAGTCCTCTCCTTCTTGCAGACTCGGGCAGCGAGTCAGGCTCGCACAAAGGCACCCGCAAGCCCTCGGCGACGGCGTCCGGCGACGGAAAGCCCACCAGAGTACGCACCGTGCTCAACGAGAAACAACTACACACCCTACGAACCTGCTACGCCGCTAACCCTCGACCAGACGCCCTGATGAAAGAACAACTCGTGGAGATGACAGGACTCAGCCCGCGAGTCATCCGCGTCTGGTTCCAGAACAAGAGGTGCAAGGACAAGAAGAAGACCATCTTGATGAAGCAGCAGATGCAGCAGGAGAAGGTAGAGAATGATTTTTATTGAGAATTTTCATTAAAAAAAGCAATCGTAACAAATGAAACAACCTCAACTCGCCCTCACTTCAAAATATCGGTTTTTTTTGTTGTTGGGTGGAGGGGAACTTTCAGCTGTGATTGGCTGTCCCGAGGGAGGCGTGGTTTGTTGCAGCCCCTCCCTTGGGTAAAGTACGGGCCTGGCATGCGTAAAAGCAAGGGGAGGGGATTGAAACGTTATTTATGGATTTGATATCAGATAAAAGCGGAGAATGATTTTGATATTTTCAGAGTATTGATTTTGGCTGAATTTTTCTTCATTTCTTTAACTTTAGGTATTTGCAATTTTAAATTTTGTAAATACTTCCACACAGATACAGTTCAAGTTATTAACTAAAAATACAAGTGCCTTAATGGTTCAGATCCCACTATAAGCTATCGATTCCACCGTACTGTAATTGAGATTCATTTCCTGTTACAGGAAGTTATAGCATCTTAATAGACCTGTAGATGAATGTGAGATTGAAAAGAATGTTGTAAGAAGAGTGGGAATAAGTCAGTTGAGATGGTTTGGTCATGTAGAATGTATGTCGAATGACAGATTGGTGAAACAGGTGTATGTTGGTGAAATTGAGGGTGAAAGTTTGCGTGGACGGCCTAGGAACAAGTGGATGAATATGATTGAAGGGTTGTTGCGTGAGCGAAAGATTCTGAGCGTGAAGAATAAACGAGCTTGTATGAAAAGAATTATGAATGTGGTTGAAGCAAAAGTGGTGTGTCAGGATAGGAATTAATTGCGGGATAAATATGATGAATGAAGACAAGCGTATGATTCTTGATTTTAGATTCATTGGTTAGATGTTTCGAGTGTTTACCTGCAATTGTGTGGAGACCATCTTCAGAAACAAGCGCAGTGTACAGGAGCGAATGGATGAATGTTTGTTGCGTGTTGATGGATTTTGATTGTGAGAAAAGAAAGAGTTCGTATGGAGGAAGTGTTAATGTGGTCGAATCGAGTATCGTGTGTCAGGATGAGAATGTTGACGGGTTCGTGCTACCCCATTTAATGGGATATAGCGTGATGTTATGTATGTATGTATGTAATCACCAGCGAGAGATTTCGAATTTAACAGTCTTGATAACTTATGCCTATGGCACGCTGGTCGATGAGCGTCGATGAGCATCGATGAGCTCTTCGATGAAACAACAGAACGCACCCGTCATCGACGAAAATTAGAGGCTCCTCTATTTCCATCGAAGAGCTCATCGATGAAACGAACGTATCTCATTTCACTCGTATCTTTTGTGTCTCATTTCACGTTAGCATATTTTTGAAATTTAGTTTTTCTTTTTAAACTTTATAAGTTTTTATTGTTTGTCAATGTCTATGGTTACTAACTGTGCTGGCCAGCCTCTGACGATGCCCTCATAAGGTGACTTGGAGGCTTAATTTTGTGAGACTTAGCTAAGTGTTTATTTAATATTTTTTTAGATATTTAAGCAGAGCTAATACTTTCAAGACAAGTTTTGATTTTGAATTTGTACTTCTTCTTAATTTAAAATACTTTAGATTTTTTAAATCTCCAATAAATAAATCCAGAGATGTTAGATCGGGAGACCTAGTAGGCCAATCTATTTCTCCACCGTTCAATATAAATATCTGATGTGTACACCACATGACTTCCTTGTACGCGTATTAAACTATAGATATTTTTTTAATTGCACATATTTGACATTAAATCTTTTATTTTTTGTTCTAATCCATAGCAATCTTAATTTTTTTTTAAATTTAAAAATATATAATATTTAAATTTAGATATCTCGTTTATGCAAAAAGCTAATTTAAAAATTCTTAATGTGCTAGACGCAGAATTTAATTCTCTAAAACTTTTATTTGCAGCATTTATTTCTAAAATTAAAATAATACCATTTTTTTCAAGGAAAACTTTTAACAGCTTCATGTAATGTGCCACTTCCGGTTAGTCTATTTTAACCAAAATTTATTATGTTATTTCCATTGATATAGTAGTCTTATATATCAAATTTGGAAAGTTTTAAATCATATTTGAATATAGTTTTTCATGAAAATCTATTATAGGCTTCAAGTAAAGTACCACTTCCGGTAGTTGTATAATGACCAAAAAGGGAGGTGCACAACTAGATGTTATAACAGTCCTAAATACCAAATTTTAACTTTCTATGGCTTACCGTTTTTGAGTTATGCGAGATACATACGTACGTACAGACGGCACGACGAAATTAGTCAAAATGGATTCAGGGAGGGCCAAAATACCTATTTTCGTTGAAATCTGAGAACCGAAAATTTTCGCGATTACAATACTTCCTTTACTTCGTACAAGGAAGTAAAAAGTAAATATAAAAGTTAATCGTTTATAACAATGCGAAACTAATTCATACAAATATTAAATTTAAAAATCTGATGTGGACACCACATGACTTCCTTGTACGCGTATTAAACTATAGATATTTTTTTAATTGCACATATTTGACATAAAATCTTTTATTTTTTATTTTTTGTTCTAATCCATAGCAAACTTAATTTTAAAAAACACACAAAATATATACTATTTAAATTTAGAGATCTCGCTTATGCAAAAGGCTAATTTAAAAATTCTTAATGTGCTAGACGCAGAATTTAATTCTCTAAAACTTTTATTTGAAGCATTTATTTCTAAAATTAAAATAATACCATTTTTTTCAAGGAAAACTGTTAGCAGTTTCATGTAATGTGCCACTTCCGGTTAGTCTATTTTAACCAAAATCTATTATGTTATTTCCATTGATATAGTAGTCTTATATACCAAATTTGGAAAGTTTTAAATTATATTTGAATATAGTTTTTCATGAAAATCTATTATAGGCTTCAAGTAAAGTACCACTTCCGGTAGTTGTATAATGACCAAAAAGGGAGGTGCACAACTAGATGTTATAACAGTCCTAAATATAAAGTTTCAATTTTTTACGGCTTACCGTTTTTGAGTTATGCGAGATACATACGTACGTACGTACGTACGTACGTACGTACAGACGTCACGGCGAAATTAGTCAAAATGGACTCAGGGAGGGCCAAAATGCGTATTTCCACTGAAATCTGAGAACCGAAAATTTTCGCGATAACAATACTTCCTTTACTTCGTACAAGGAAGTAAAAATACAACAACGTACGTTTAGTTCCAATTCCACTATAAGCTACTGTAAATGGAAATAATTTCATGTTGTGCAAAAGAACAAATGAGTCGTCTAGTTTTGTAAAAACGACGAAAGTTTAATTACAGTTATCTGATAAAAGTTATTAATCAAAATGTAACAAATAGATTTATGTTTACTTTCTATTGAGATTATTATTTTTTATAAAGTTGGTAAATGACTTGACCGAATTTGAAATTTACCAATCACACAACGGCCAAGTTGTGTGATTAGTGAAAAAAATCGCATTTTTTCCTATACATTTTATACAAGTTATTTTTCAAATGAATGCCTTTATGAAGATTACAAAAGTTAAAACAAATAGAAAATTATATTTTCGTGACTTAACCGGTTTTGAAACTAGACGACTCAAATAAATAAATTAGTCATAAGATAGTTTAATCATAAATAAGTAAATAAGAAGAAAATATATATGCACAAATAACCAATTTTATCAATGTAGATCTCTTTCTTGCAGGACGGGCGGAAGCTAGGGTACGGCGCCATGCAGGGCATCCCCATGGTAGCCAGTAGCCCTGTGAGGCACGACTCCCCATTAGGCATGCATCCTCTGGACGTGCAGGCCTACCAACCTCCGTGGAAGGCGCTCAGCGACTTTGCGTTACACACAGACCTTGACCAGGCACACACGCCCGCCTTCCAGCATCTTGTCAACCAGGTAACACTAAAATCTAATTCGTCATTTCAATTTGAATAAATAAATAAATATATCATCACGCCTTTTACCCATCACTGGGTGTGGCACTTTGCCTAAGCAGATCTCGGTAAGTGACATATTTTTCACGTGAAATGCGGTTATCAGCCGCCAACTCACGGCCTCCAAAGATATTAGTGGAGGAGGAGCCACAGGGGTAGATTTAATTGTTTGTCGGCTGTGAGGATCGAACCAGGGTTCTCAAGATCCACAGGCCGACTCGATACCACTGAGCCAGCTACCCAATATAATTAATTGAAAATAAATAAATATATCATCACGCCTTTTACCCATCACTGGGTGTGGCACTCTGTCTAAGCAGATCTCGGTAAGTGATATATTTTTTCGCGTAAAGTGCGGTTACCAGCCGCCAAATCACGGCCTCCAAAGATATTTGTGGAGGAGGAGCCATAGGGGTAAATTTTAAATTGGTGAAAATTGTTTGTCGGCTGTGGGGATCGAACCAGGGTTCTCAAGATCCACAGGCCGACTCGATACCACTGAGCCACCTACCCAATATAATTAATTGAAAATAAATAAATATATCATCACGTCTTTTACCCATCACTGGGTGTGGCACTCTGCCTAAACAGATCTCGGTAGGTGATATATTTATGCGCGTAAAGTGCGGTTACCAGCCGCCAAATCACGGCCTCCAAAGATATTTGTGGAGGAGGAGCCATAGGGGTAGATTTTAAATTGGTGAAAATTATTTGTCGGCTGTGGGGATCGAACCAGGGATCTCAAGATCCACAGGCCGACTCGATACCACTGAGCCAGCTACCCAATATAATTAATTGAAAATAAATAAATATATCATCACGCCTTTTACCCATCACTGGGTGTGGCACTCTGTCTAAGCAGATCTCGGTAAGTGATATATTTTTTCGCGTAAAGTGCGGTTACCAGCCGCCAAATCACGGCCTCCAAAGATATTAGTGGAGGAGGAGCCATAGGGGTAAATTTTAAATTGGTGAAAATTGTTTGTCGGCTGTGGGGATCGAACCAGGGATCTCAAGATCCACAGGCCAACTCGATACCACTGAGCCAGCTACCCAATATAATTAATTGAAAATAAATAAATATATCATCACGCCTTTTACCCATCACTGGGTGTGGCACTCTGCCTAAACAGATCTCGGTAGGTGATATATTTATGCGCGTAAAGTGCGGTTACCAGCCGCCAAATCACGGCCTCCAAAGATATTAGTGGAGGAGGAGCCACAGGGGTAGATTTAATTGTTTGTCGGCTGTGAGGATCGAACCAGGGTTCTCAAGATCCACAGGCCGACTCGATACCACTGAGCCACCTACCCAATATAATTAATTGAAAATAAATAAATATATCATCACGCCTTTTACCCATCACTGGGTGTGGCACTCTGCCTAAACAGATTTCGGTAGGTGATATATTTATGCGCGTAAAATGCGGTTACCAGCCGCCAAATCACGGCCTCCAAAGATATTAGTGGAGGAGGAGCCACTGGGGTAGATTTAATTTGGTTAAAATTGTTTGTCGGCTGTGGGGATCGAACCAGGGTTCTCAAGATCCACAGGCCAACTCGATACCACTGAGCCATCTATAAATTTTAATCAGTTTTATTTAGTGTTCTCAATAGTCATTCTTATTAATAATAACAAAATTATTAAATTGTAAATTATGTAGCATAAACATTCCAATAATGTAATATTCATAAACAATTTTTTTTTCTTTATTATAACTATAGTTCATTCCCGTTAAGATTGGATCATAGAGTTAGATAAGGCTAATCATTTCTGCCTTATGATTGGTCGAAACGCAAACCAAGTTCACAAATCAAAAAAATATTAACTTCCAATTAAACCAACTGTTTGAATTTGTTAACGTAATTTTTATAATATACTTTTAGTGTATGCAATTTATTAACTTTATTTTTATTATTATGTTTTCTTGTTTAACAGAAAACAAGATTTGAAATAATGAATGGCGCCAAAATTTAAATTATTTATTTAATGCATGTAAAATCGGTCGCCTATCTGTTCCATTCTTAACTGAAATGAAGAATATATAAAAATATTGAAGGGTGAATTAAAAAACAAAGTTCTATTGAGGTATGAGGTAAATTGATTTATAGATTGCTACTAAAAAAAACCAATTTGTGTCTTAGTTATAAAATCACTGTTTTAATTTAATTGAGATGTTGACAGATTTCTGACAGATATATTTATTATATTTGTTACAAGATGTCTCTACTAACTAAAGCTAGTAATGTGTGAATGTTACAGACGTAAATACTTATTAAATGAAAATAAAATGTTGTTTGTCTTTTCTAGATGCACGGATACGATCTGCCGCCTCCGTCGATGGCCCCAGGTCCCCCGGCGGGGCTGCACCCCCAGCCACCTCCTGACGCCATGGCTCATCCTGACTCCACCGACAGCTACGTCACTTACTTGGAGAGTGACGACAGCTTGCCTGCTAGTCCTTAACGCAGCCTGGTTTAGATCTCTAGTAAGGACGTGGTGAACAGTGGACGTCGTCGTCGTCGTTAAGGGGGAGAGTGTATATAGGAGGAGGTTGTACGCGGGACCGGCTCAAGGGGCACATATTCGTTAAAGGAAGAAAGAGAGAAATTATTGAAAAGTTTTGTTTAATTTAAAGGTAATTTTTTAAAAATAAATATTTCTGTTTTGTTTTTTATAATTGTGATTCTGTCTTAAGGTAAAATATTCGTTGTTAAAACATATTTTTAGCAATTAACATGTTAAAAGAGTTATTTAAAATGTGTATAATTATAATAATGTGTTTAAATGATTTTGATAACGAATATTTTAATAGTTCATGTCTATGGGTAAACAAATGTGTTGTTATTTCTTTCCTTTTTGTGTGGGAGTAGAGAAAAAGTATCCTAAAGCCGGCCTTGAGATTTCAGTTACGATTAGGAACCAATCATGTGCATTTTACTGTTTAATACTTTTTACAAAATGTATTATTTATTGTATATTTACATAATTAAGGTGTGCATTCATGTATATAAGTTATTAAAATGTTATTGTGACATAAGTTTGTAAATATAATTACTTATTAAGAATTTAGAGCCTGATATTAAAATTTTGTGAGAATAAATACTAATGAATTTTATAACTCATGTTGAACATGGTTTATTTCCTTTATCGTAATATTATTCATCCTTTTACTTTATTCTTTTCTTTTTTGGGTATGTTTTCATATAATAAACAAATGCATGCTGTATTTTCAATTGTTTTTACCCCTACCATAAGTATTTATGTGTTTCGGGTTTACGTATATATTTAACTGGTTGCCTTAACATATATTGTTATTTAAAACATATTTTAAATATTGAGATATAAATTTTATTACTTTAAACTCAGTAACAAGAACAAAATGATATCCCAAATGATCTATTTTGTAATTAGTTTATTGTTTACAATTTGATATGACGGAATTATAAGTAGTTTATAGTTTTATTGCATGAGGGCAGCACCTACAGACTCCGCATACTTGCCGACTGAGATAACCATGGTAACTGGGATCACAGGATATTTTTATTTTTTGTTTTATTATAATTTTGACACATAATTTGCAATTAATTTAAAATATTTTGACATATAGTTGGATTTATATAAATTTCTTGCGTATTATTTCTTAAATAGAGAGATTTCAGGGATTAATAATATAACAAAATATATTTTATAGTGTTTTTGTATTTGGCGCTCACATAGCGTGGTTTGCAGGTATTGATTTCGATCTCGCCATTGCTTCGCAGACTTCCTTTCAGATTTGACTCAAATCGTCTTTCTTCGGGTGTCGCGTAAGGTGCTTTCTTTAGAAAAGTTAACACGTAAGTAATATTAAATATATTGTTATTTATGTAAAACTAAGCTTATTTTGGCGTAAATTTTCATGGAAATAAAAAATTACGTGATATTTTAGTAAGTAGCATTTTGTTACAACGTGTTTTTGAATGTCATTTGAGAGCATGAACAACGACATCAAATGCTTAATACTTGAGTTGGTTTTTCAATTAATTTGGCAATCATTTATGACGATTTATTAGTTGAATAACGTATTGCACAACATTATATTTGTTGTTTCCCCTTTATTCAGATATTATTACATCGTCATCCGTTAGTCATTCCTTTCTAACATGTTAGTGTCATTGACCCAGAAAATAGAGTTTTTATTCATTATTTGCAAAATAATAACCAGATTATAAGTTATTTTCAGTAACTACATTCTATTTTTGGCCTTATTAATGTACGCACTTGTATTATATCGGTATTTTGAAAGTTATCATGTTTTAAAATAATTTTGTTTTATTGTTACAGAAATTTTTGTATGAGTCAAAAGGCAGAAAAACCAGTTTTATCCGGTCAACGCATCAAGACCAGAAAAAGAGGTTCGTTTTAAATAAATTTTGGTATATTTTGTGTTACAATTATTAGTTATTATGTTGGGTTCAATTATACCATTGTGCAGCTTTTCTTTTCTTTTTGAAACATGTGAACCTGATGTTCATTTGTTTTTACTAAGCAGACTAGGCCAGCATATTCATTTGAGTTACCATATTTTTTTCTTGTTTTGTAGCTAAATATACATAGTGACTCAAAGAACTGTCATAAATATTGTTTGTAAATCTTATCTTGCTGCAACTGAATTATTGTACCACATTGTATAATGAAATTTGTTTTAATTAGATGTATTTCCAAACATTAATTTGAGTAGTAGCTTGTTTGCTTCAGCTATTTGTAAATGATATTAGTGGTTATTTGATTGCATATGTCATCAATAGTGTGAATTAAAAGAAAACTTGGTGCAGTATTGTCAGAGTAAATATTATTGTGTTACTTTTTAATTAAATATTTTTTTGAGTGCATATGGCTCAAATATAATGTTGACTTACAATTATTTATATAATTGTTGTGAAAGCTGTTATCATTAATTAGCAGAATTATAATCTGTAGTAGTTGATGATTTTAAAATAATTTTTGAATGTTTTATTAGATGAAAAGGAAAAGTACGATCCAACTGGATTCAGAGACGCAATAATTGTTGGGTTGGACAAGTGTGCGAATGATTTAGACGCGATCAGCAAGTTCTTGGACGCAGCAGGGAACAAGCTCGACTACCGGCGCTATGGCGAGTGCCTGTTCGATGTCCTTATCGCCGGTGGCCTCTTGGTGCCCGGTGGCACGCTGTCTCAGGATGGTGAGGGGCCGTTCAAGACCGATGCGTGTATCTTCGCTACACCAAGCGACATCAATCTCGAGCTCATGAAGAGCTGGGAACAAGTTTTTGTTAAACTCATGCGCCGATACAAATACTTAGAGAAACTATTTCAGGTAAGGAAGCTCGTTTATTTCTCCCATCATCAATTATATTCATTCCTGGCTCAGTGGTATCGAGTCGGCCTGTGGATCTTGAGAACCCTGGTTCGATCCCCACAGAGGACAAACAATTTTCACCAAATTAAATCTACCCCTGTGGCTCCTCCTCCACTAATATCTTTGGAGGCCGTGATTTGGCGGCTGGTAACCGCACTTTACGCGAAAAAATATATCACTTACCGAGATCTGCGTAGGCAGAGTTCTACACCCAGTAATGGGTAAAAGGCATGATGATATATTTATTTTATATTTATTTATTTGTTCTTCATTCCTTTCACCAAATTTTCATTTAAAATACATTCCATATGTCCAAATTTTGAATTTTCTGACAATATTTTTCTTAATCTCATATTCTTACATAAACGTATCCCGGACACAATTCCAAAATACGATAGAAACGTCTTTCAGCAGCAATATTTTTACAGTTGCAAAATTTCTTAGAAACTCTGTCTTGCCAAGTTAGATGTTTGTTCCAAATTGTAAACATTTTTTATCAGTAGACAAAACATGTATCGTCACCCCGATGTTTTCGTCATAGAACTTTTTAATTAATACATTTCAAAGCTAGTTCACTCAAAATTATAATAAATGATATTTTCCATTTTTAACTAAACATTTGCACCAAGATCAAATCGTAGCGTCAGAATATTATTTTTGACGTAAAAATGGTTTTGGAATAATAACTGCATTCGTACTGGCATTCAGTGAATTTTTAGCTGAATGTCACCAGCACTGCAACAGTTTTAAAATTTATTAGAATATATTGATTAATAAATAAATAAACAAAAACCACTCGGAGTATAATTCGGAGTAACAGTATCTGGAATTCTTGGAAGAGTTGAAATCCGTTAATGTCCTAGAAAAACTTATGTGCAGTCATAAATTGTTTAATTTAGTTTCATTTTTTTATATACAGAGTAATTAGTTTTTGCCTCTAGATTAATTAATTAATAAGTTTCTAGCAGTTTTTACAGAAATTGAACAAATAATTTAAAGCGTATTTAAATATAGAATTTTAGAAGTCTCCACACAATTTTATCTGATATATAGCTTAAAATCCTTAAATCTTCTGGAACTTTATATATTGAAAGTGGTAGACAATGGAAAACAAATTGTTGTGTTTTAGGACGAAATTAAAAAGATCCTGATGTTTGTAAAATACTTCTCACCGGATGACCGTCGTAAATTGTCATGCATGATCAGCGTGTGGATCTCCAATGGATCCATCCCATTCAGCAGTGTTCTTGTGCTGAATAACTCCCATTTGGTGAAGGATAATCTGGCACTCGACTTCCTTATCGACGTGTTCAAGTGGTGGCGCCAGGATAAAGGCGTTTCCAGTCTTTACTCCGCCATCAAGAAGTCTAGCATTGAATCTCATCTTCAGAGCTTCGTGCCGGATAACAAGCAGAGCCAACAGTATTTCCGAAATGCTTTCCAGGTAAGAAAAACATATTCTACTGTATATTTTGAAGGTTTCCTAAGCTATAATTAATGTCCGACTCGATAAATAATTGTTTTTAAAACCTGCCTCGAATAATTAATTACAAATTGTTTTCAGATAATTTCGCGGAATGATTATTAACATAAATAAATATAGTGTGACATTTATGTATTTCAGAGAAACTCAAATGTCGAATTTCAATTCTTAACAATTTAATTGTTATTTTATTATACCAGAATCAAATTACATACATAACATCACACTATATCCTATTAAATGGAGTAGCACGAATTCGTGAAATATTCATTAGATTCATCCTGCAATTAGTCTTTGTTAATTTCTTTCATACAAGCTCAATTTTACACTCTTGTATTACTAATTTTATTCGACATTCCCTTAAAAAGTTTCTCGTTTCAATTGGATAAAAAAATTACTGTGTTATAGAAAATCTTATTCTTAAATATATAAACAGAATTTTAATATTAAAATCGTGTGTAGCATTTTGAATAAAATTAACTCAATTTTTGATTATAGTTTTTTAGGATCTCATTTATTACAATTCTTTAAAGTTATATATAAAAAATATATTAAATTTCATTCATAATAATAACAAAATTATATTTGTAAGGTAATAGTTCTAGACGAAACTCAATAATATTTCTAAATAATAATAAATTAAAAAGAAATAACAATAATATACATTTAAAAATACATGGAAAAATTAAATACGACATAAATTGTTTGGTTCGATGGGGTACCCTATATATAATGATTTTTGTAGCTAAATTTCATGAACAGTGCAACAGATTTGACCCATTTTAAATTCAAATTAATTACAAATCATCGTGCATAATAATAGGGACCGTTAGTATAATCGCTGATGAAGGACAACTAACTTGAGATTTATTTATGCTACTCTGTACAACAGGAACTTAATACTAATTACAGTACAGGATCCGGATTCAACGAGATGTATATATTTTTAGCTTGAGTGGAATTCGTATGCCGTAATGCTAACGGGTAGTAAAATATTCCTAAATTATATTTGAGGAAAATGTTTTCAATAATTATAATACATTTACAGGGTGGCGACTAACCTGGAAAACCGGGAAAAGTCAGGGAATTTTATATTTCTGGAAAAGTCAGGGAATTTTATTCTATTTTAGGGAAAAAAGTTTTTTGTTCTTTAAATTTTTTAATTTAATTTTAGAAAAATAACTACAAACTTTTATTTCAAAATGTATTTAGTTATTTTTAGATTTTATTGGCAGAATACCCTTTATTAGATAGATAGTATACCTTTATTGGCCACAAATACCCTTTATTGCTTCTTAAGAGTGAGAACCGCCATTTATGAAAATATAACCGAAGAATGTTTACTAATTGAAAACTGTTTTGTTTTGTCTAACGTTTCTACCGCGCTATGTTTTTTCTGTATGCAATATTTAAGGTTGTGTCTTTGCCTGTTTAGAAAGACAAATTGATTTTGCTTTTACTATAAATTTAATAAAAAAAAACAATTATATTACAATATATGATATAATATATGAAATGTAACCATAAATTCATAAATAAGTCAATATTCTAGAAGTCAGGGAATTTTTTTACTTAGTCAGGAAGTCAGGGAATTTATTAATATTACTTGAATCGCCACCCTGATTTATCTTGAAAATAATTTAAGAACGCTGGATAAATGATAGTGAATCGGTTGTTGATTCAAGCAGTTGTAATATTTGTGGATATTTTCTGTTAGGAATCCGGCCTGGAAGAGATCCTCAAACTGTGCAACGATCAGCACCAACAGGTCGCGAAGAAGCAACTCCAACAGTTGCTTTTGGACAGCCTAGCAGACAGCAAAGCCACGAAAGAGATTGTGGTGGAACTGAAGGAGTTCTCCCAGCGTGAGAACATCCTCGAACACGAGATCGTGTGCATTATCTGGTCCACGGTAATGTCGCAAGCCGAATGGAACAAGAAGGAGGAACTGGTGACGGAACAGGCGCTCCGGCATTTGAAGTCTTTCACTGGTCTGTTCTCTGCCTTCACTACGCAGGCGAGGAGCGAACTGAGTCTTTTGCTCAAGATCCAGGAGTTCTGTTACTCCAACATGGTATTCATGCGTACCTTCAACAAGATTGTGATCTTATTCTATAAAAGTGAGTCAGTTTTATGTAATAATTGCTTTACGAATATGTTGTTGTGTAATGCGTGGAAGATTGGAAAAAGAAATGTTAGAAAAGTGAAGGATTGCGTGGACGACCTAAGAGCTTGTTGGAATGTAAATGATGCGTAGTGTGACTGGATAAGAATGTTTGACGGAAATTAATTCCAATATAAATCTAATAGTGAAAGATTTTGTAGACGACAGGGATAAATGGATGATTATGATTGAAGACGGGAGGAGTAATCCCAACATGTATGAAAGTAATTATCAATGTTGACTTAGGAATAGATGGATATGTTAGTTGGTGGAAGGAAAAAAAAGCTTGTATATAAGATAATTATGAATGTGGATGAAGCAAAAGTGGTGGGACAGGATAGAAATATTTGGCGAAGATTAATTGCAGAATGAGAGAAATAAATGAATGTGGATGAAGTATGGTGTGTGAAAATTGCAGAATGAATCTAATGAATAAATGTTTTACCAAGATCAAATCTTAGCGTCAAAATATTATTTTTGGCGTAAAAATATTTTTGGAATAGTAACTGCATTCGTACTGGCATTCAGTGATCTATTAGCTGAATGTCACCAGCACTGCAATAATTATTTGCACTTTATTTTTATTAGAATATATTTATGAATAAAGACAAATGTTAACATGATTTTTGTGTTTTGTTGCAGCTGACGTAATTTCTGAACAAGTAATTCTGAAGTGGTATAAACAGGACTACAATGTCAAGGGAAAAGTGATGTTTGTTGAACAAATGAAAAAGTTTATCGATTGGTTGCAAAATGCTGAAGAAGAGTCCGATTCAAGTGGCTCCAGTGATTAAAAAAAAGTGAGTTATTGTGTCTGTGCTCGTTCCAAATATTCCGAAATTATTTGACAGAAGAATGTTTGAAATAAATACAAGATTTATTTGATTCATTCAACTTTTAAATAATGCGGGATTTATCTAAACCACTCCAAAATTAGTTCTTTTGCGTTTTGATGGTTTTGGAAGACAGTATTAGCATTATTTAGGTTAATGCGATATTTAATTGAGTTTTGTGGATTTCAGATTCATCCTATATACATCAGTGCCACCATAAAGTTAAATTTATGAAGAAGTGGAAGAGTAGTATCGCTATTCCCAGCGTGAAAGAAAATCTCGGTGCCTTAACTATGTTTTGTATAACCGGCATTGCAATAGACCGTGTCATGTCCTGTCTTGTCAAACAGTTATCGGTGACGTCATTTCTATAAAAGTATTATCATCACCGGGAATCGTGGTACTGCCGCTTCTCACAAGTGTGAATTAATTTTTGGTGTTATGAATGAATGTCAATTTTTTTTAAGTAAATAAAAATGACTGTTTCTTTTTACTCCTACACTTTCATTTGGTTCTAGATTTATAAATAGTATTAAAACAAATGTAATATTCATTCTTCTTGAGAACGATTGAACTAGTTTTGGTTTAGTTCTGTATTTGTTTTTTCGGTTATAAAGGAACCTAAAGTTTCAACGAAATATAATTGTTTATTTTTTTTTATTCAAAATACAGGGTCACCTCTATTTTCTTGCTACAAATATTAATTAGAATTTAACCAATATTTTCATTAAACTTTTTTATGTATTACATATTCAGGCGGATTCTGGAGTTAATCAACTCTATTTTTGGCCACGATTTTATATAAATTTGTTTTATGAATTTGCCTGAATAAGATGAACAAGAACAATTTCTTTTTTATTTTTAAATCACCCCTTATTCATAGGAATAATTCGTCAGAACTATTTACAATATTCCGGTGACATCTTCAGGAATACAAGAGATTCAATTCATTTTGTACGTACATTTGTTTTGAAATTACTAATGGTGTCTTTGTATCATTAAAAGAAAGTGCTACTTATATGTAATTAATATTTGAAATCTCTATGTAACAATTTAATTATTTTCAGCTGAGTAACAAATCAGTCACGCAGAAATAGGTAAAATGTGTGAATAATAATTAGATTATTTTTGTGATTAAAAGATTAAATTTGAAATAAAATTAATAATATATTTCTACAGGAATGTTTCACATATTTTTGGTAACAAAATTATTTGTCATGCAATTATTTTCATAATAATTTAACATAAATATATGATGAGACAATTCAGATCGTAAATAGGTTTTGCTTTAGAATATATTAACTTAAATGTATAAATTTGATTCAACAAGAATGCCAAATATGCATGATTATTCTAAACACATTTACATCTTAGTCTAAAGGGTCTGATTTTACAATTTCATATAAACAAATTCAACATACAATGTTTCTTGTTGATGCTACTCAATTTTAAGGCGAAGATCAAAATAAAATTGAATACAAAGTTATATAACAATACATAAAATAATTCTGTATAATTGTAAATAGTTTGTATTTTATTGTAAATAATATAAGTATAGATTTACGCCTTAAAAATGAGCAAAAATATCAATGTTTCTTTATTCTAAGGAATTCAACATCAACAATTGCTTTAAAACTTTCGTTTGCGATGTTTCACGAATTTCTCCGGCTAAAAACATTTCATCTACAACTGTATAGACCTTGTAAAAATTAAAAACGAGATCTAATTCACAGACGTTGTGGAAATATTCATTCAAAACCTCGACGAAGTTGTGTATGGCTTCCAGGTAACAGAGATTGTTGTCATTTACGTCAACACATATGCAGAAGTACAAGCCAGCGTATCTTCGGTAAACTATTTTAAAATTCCTGAACTGTAAAATAAAGATTTGAGTGACATTCATCAACTGGTAAGGAAGAATGTTTACCTCGACAAAATTTGTATGTTTGGCATCTCGTACAGTAACTACCGCATGTACTTCTTCAATTAGTTTTTGTTTTTCATCATCATCGAAATTCATATACCATTTAGCGAGCCTAGTTTTACCAGCACGGTTTTGAATTAAAATAAATCGAATCTGAAAAATAAATTGGGCTATGGTTAGCAATCAATTATTATAAATCAAAGCATTACTAGAATATAAGTTATTTCAAAGATCATGATATCAGCATGTATATTGCGACTAATTCTTACCATTATAAGTAAATATTAATTAATATATTTCTATGAAAAATGTCAAAATGACAGTACGTACGCCTCCTTTGACAATACAATAGAACGAAGTTAGTTGGAGAAAAACCAGATACCAAAGCCAACTATAATTTGAAGTAGTCTACTTTTCAAAGCGCGAATTCAAACTTTCATTCATAATTTTTTAGTTATTATTTATTTGGTTTTTAAAAAGTCAAATTTTTTTAGTTTGTTTTTGAAACTATTTCCTATCGTGCTGAATGTATGCAGTGTCTAACACTGAGTGCGGAGTCCTCAAACGACCCCAAAATTTGCTTTATAGTAGGGAAAATATTTCCACTTTAAGGGTGATTATTCAGATCCTCGAAGTTAGGTATTGTAGAGAAGAAAGGTTCAACCAAAAGAAATAAAATAATAATCAACTCTTATGTGAAATAAAATTTATTTCTGCCTAACTTTTGTTTCATCCACATTCATAATCCCTCACAAATATCTTATGATGTATGTACAACTGTGTTATCGTATTATTCTTGTTGCAGGTAAATCACTCTTCGTAAACACTGAACGTCTTATGAATGGACAACACCAATGTACATCCAGTTGCTTTTACAAACAACCTCCACTAAGCTATATCACAAATCTGTTCACTCTGCCTTCCTCTCAGACAGTCTGGCTGAGCATCCGTGTAGTCTTTCTTGCTTATTGTCTTCTGTCAAACATGGAAGATAGAATGGTAAGAAAACATTTCTTTTATACGTAACAAACCTTCATTCATCTCCATCCATTTATTTCTAAGTCGTCCAGCCAATCTCTTTTCTCTCAATTTCACCAATCTTTCTTCAAATAAAAGACGTAGAGAATGTAATTCGTCTTAACTTTAATTTCAAACATATCTTTCTAAAATAATTTAGAAATATTTGACGATTTTTAGAATAGAAAAAATTATTTGTGTCGACAACGCAACAGAGAACAATCAAACAAAAAGGAGACAAAGTATTCATGAGCCTAGAAAGTGTGAAACGAATAAGAGAAAGATTCTTCGCATTCTATGGGGAGATGCTTCTAATGTACGTCGTCATAGGAAACACCTTCTTTGAGAGTATTTGACCAAGCACCAAATATTACTATTAAATTTTCCGGGAAAAATATTTACTATTCTTGACTATTAAAAATTATACATTTAAAGATCGTTTAGTATTTATTTAATTATCAAAATATAATTTTATTATGGTGGAAATAGTATATTATACAGCTAGGGAGAGAAATGCATGATTTTTCATGAGGAGTAATTTGTAGCCCGAGGGAAAAATAGCATTTTCTCCCAAGGTGTATAAAATAGAGACTCCTCTATTTCCGTCGAAGAGCTCATCGATGAAACGAACGTATCTCCTCATTTCATTCTTATCTTTTGTGTCTCATTTCACGTTAGCGTATTTTTGCATTTTAGTTTGTCTTTGTCAACTTTGAAGCTTTTATTGTTAGTCAATGACGGGTGCGTTCTGTTGTTTCATCAAAGAGCTCATCGATGCTCTATGATGCTCTTCGACCAGTGTGCCATAGGCATAATACTCTACATAAGTAATAGGGGTGCATGTATAGGAAAAAAAGTATTTAAAAAATCAATGTTTTGTGTGACGTCACAGTCATAGGCGCGAAAATTCATAAACTCGGAACTTTGGGGGCACAAAATAATTATGTGAATAAAATTTTAATTTTTATACTTGACAATTAATAGCAACATTTAAAGACTCTATTAAAGTATCGATCATTTTTATTTATTGGTAATTATCAAAGTTATTAGATTTTTAAATTAATTATTTTTTTATCATATGAGACGACTATGTGAACATCGTAAATTTCCGTCGTTCACGTTCGTGAATCGAAGTTAAAATTTCCGGTGAACTGTCATATTAGTAATTTTGTGTGTTTTGGAGTAATTTAAAGTGTTTTATAGTTGTAAATAAGTACAAAGGTAATTAAAAAGTGTTATTTTCATTTTAGTATCGAATTATGGTAGTATAGATAGCGAAAACTACACATATTACGCGCTAGCATTCTTAGTTTATGTTGTCTGATATTGTTAGGTTAATATTTAATGTTTTTAGTGATTGAATGTGTTTTACAATTATTATTTATTTTGAAAGTATTTAAAAATGTGTGTGAACTATTTATTGGGACAGTGGGACTAAATATGCGCAGTTAATAAAGCTAAAATGTAATCATTGTATTAGTAAATGCAGTTACATACATTAACATTGTAAAAATTATTTTGTCGATAGAATGCAACAGAACAATTAAACAAAAAGAGCCTAGAAGAAGGTCTGTTAAAACCGATAATAATTATATGATAATAAACCGAGATGACAATAGATTTATAATAACAAAATACAAAACAATAACAACAATAATTATTATTTATAATAATATCAAATGTAAAATTATAAACATTTATGTAGATAGTAGTTATGACTTTCTAGCCAATTAGCGGCCAATTAACCAGTCCGAGCCTGCAGCAACGTAAAATAAAACGTTATGAAGTGAGTGTACGCTATCATACAAGTTGTCTCTCTCTCTCTCTCTGTCTACTACATTATAATAATCGAAGAGGTTTTTGAACGTAAATTGTGTCGGTACTAGACAATCATGCAACAAGCACGAGCTCTTTCACTCGTCAAAATATCTTTGTGTATGTTTTTTCTAATGTTTCCACATATTCTATGTTACTAATACATTGTTTTTATGTTTATAGGGACATCACGGAGCCTGTAAGCATCTCCTACGATCTCAGCATCATTTTGGAGCAGCATCGTAAAAGGCTTGCAGACATGTTTGCAAAGCCGAGATCGACTCTTAAAATCCGCTGCTCGTAACATTCATGTAAGACAATTATTATTTTAAATTAATAATTTACAATAACTATCTTTGCAATATATTTAATATATGTGTAATATTTATTTGAGAATTTCTAAGATAAATTCATTTTCATTTAAAAATAATAATGGTAAATGTTTAATAACTAGATATTTTTTTAAATATTCTTCTATAAGTATTTTTGATGGGATAAATTGCGTAAAACATTAATTTTCTCGTGCTTCAATTAACTTGTAAACATATTTTTAGTCATTAACCATACACTTATATATTTGTTAATTAAAAAACTAATATGATGGATTGTAATTGCCCAAAATCTGCAATTGCAGATTAGGCATGTGCATATTGAACCCTTTAGAGTTTGTTACATTTGTAAAATGATGTGATTTTAAACTAAAATATTGTTAATTATCAACAAAATGTAGTAGACTAAGTGAGTTTGAATTTAAATTAATTTAAATAATATGCCAATGTCGTTTTTAGGTATGGATTTCAAGCACGAACCATAGACAGATGTCAGGGAATGAAAACAATATTTGTCGACTTTAAAACCAATTATTACGAAAGACAATGTTTCCAATCACCACAAATCACCGACAAACCAAGGAGAAAAAAGTTTTGCATAGTGAAAGCTCAAAACAGGTGAGATGGTTTTTGATTTATATTTTTGGGGCTTTATTTTTTGTTTCTTTGTACTTTTAAAATATCTCTATTAGTAAGATAAGTGATATTATCATTTATTTATATTTTTCAATTAGTCTAAAAAGTATGTAGTCCATGATAATAAATCAGATGCAAATTTGCACTAATTTGTTAAAAAGAAGTAAAACATTTATTGCAATTATCTTATATCGTATATAAAAATAAGAAAAGAAATTATGAATAATTTGTTTACAATTTAATTGAGACACAGCCTTGACATACTTTCCGTACGTACGATAAAATATTTCAAAGTTATTATTTTACTTTTGTGTTTATAAATAAAAATATAACAATATTTATTTATAATAATATTAAAAGTAAAATGATAGTGTTGAAGTGTAGATTTGCATGTTTCAAGGTAAACATTTATTATTTGTTTAATATCTAGTTGAGAATTTATAAAATAAATTCATTTTCACTTTAAAATAATTATAGTAAATAGTAACTGACAATCCACTAGATATTGTTTAATGATAACTCTAGTAAATTATTAGCTAGTGACAAATTGTCTGTTAGTATTAAGGGTAATTAACTATATTATTAAGTCCTCCAAAATTATTAATGTTTGAAGTAAAAGTTGAATATAAATAAATTGTTTCCAATATTTAACAAATGAGTTCTAAAAAGGTTTCTTTACAATATTTAAATTTGAAACGTTGTGAAAACTGACAGAATTAATATAATCATTTCAAATAATTATTTATTTATATTGAAAAGAGAATTTACATATAAGCAGGTAATAGGTTTTCAAAACTAGTTTTTGCAGTTATATAAAGCATGCGAAATTAATATTGTTTATTGATTTAAATAGAGATTTGTATGCTCTACAACATTTACTTGAAACAATTTTCTGTAAAATAATTTGGGGAGCAATACGCATTATTTTTCCATTTTCACCGGCTATGTGTACTATATTATTCGGTATCAAACTACCCCTTGAGGTTACTTAAAAACAGGAGCTCGTAAATCGAGGAAATAAATTTCAATTACTATAAAAAATATGAAATAAACACTTGGCTATGTTTCACAAAATTCAGCTTCCAAGTCACCTTATGAGGGCATCGTCAGAGGCTGGCCAGCACAGTTAGTAACCATAGACGCGTTTCGCTCTTATTAGAGCTCATCAGTATGGTATAACTCACTTCTGAATTTTGTGAAACATAGCCAAGGGTTTATTTCATATTTTTTATTAAACCTTGTTTCACCAAGTGTTGGATGACAACTAATTTTGTCTTTGTTGTTATTTCAATTACTATTTTCAAAATATTATTAGTAATTGTTTCTAATTATTTGTTGTTGTGTTTGTTAGTTGTGGCATCGAAGAAAAGCAAGGTCTTCTGCAGCTGGTGTTCTGTATCATCGTGGACATCATCATCTGAGCGAACATCTTCTCTTCAAAGTTAACGCAGAATGTCGTCAAGTCCGCTGCTCGCAACATCCAATGTAAGAAAATTATTCTTTTTAAATGGGTTTTATTTAATCGAGCACCAAAATTTCAGCCCTAAATTATTCATAATCGGTTCACCCAAATAACTAGAGTCTGCTAATCTGTTTCTCAATTTCAACACCAAATATTTATTTTTGCTATTGCCATTTAATTTAATCCGGGAAGCTTATTTACTATTCGTAGATATTAAAAATTATATTTTAAGATCGTTTATTATTTTTGGTATTCATTGATTTATTTCTGGTCAGAGCAACACAGTTTTTATTGATAAAATGATTTCGGTGCTCATTTAAATGAGTCACTTTTGAAATGATTTGGGTAAAAGTACACATATAAACAATTACATGTACTACAATAAGTAATGAACAAAAAAGTGAAATTTTAGTTAAATGAGGGGTTATGGATACATTTATACCTAGCAATAGATTTCGTTAAAACCACCCCTATTTAATTCTCAGCTATGAAACTTCTTACACATATAAACAATTACGTTTACTTTAATAAACTATCAACAACATGTGAAAAGTTAGTTGAAATGAGGCGTTATGGACATACTTATACCTAGCAATAGATCCCGATAAAACCATCCCTATTAAATTTATTATTTTGATTTTTTTTTATTAAAGTACGATAGAAATTCAAGAATTGTTTCCTTATTTCTATGTTGTAAATTTAATCATATTTTAAGTACTAGTTTTTTTATTTAATTCTGTGTTTACATACTTATTTCTGTATTTAAATATTTTAATTACTGATGAAATTCATAAACACTAATTAAAAAAACAATTTTTGAATTAATGTTATTAAATATATGTCATTTTCAATAAATTATAATTTTTATACATAAAATACACTCCAAGACATTTTGATGTGCACTGGTTTGCTCGGACGTTCGCTGGCGCTGCGTCGAGTACACAGTTCATAACTTGCAAGCGTGGTAGCTAGATGTGCTGCTAGAAAATTAGTGGTTTTAAGTAAAAATATCAATAAATATTAATAAAATATAGTGCCTTTCGTAAGTATAGATGTTATTCTGACGATTTTGATACAAATTTCACCTGGAAATATAGTTTTTGATAATTAAAAATATATCAACATTTTATTACATAAATTGCTATGTACGTAACACATATATAGGATGTGATAACATAGGAATATTACATTTCAACAATTAAATTTGATATAAACGGCTTTAACATCATATTTGAACATGATTTTTAATAAATTTTCTTTAAATCACAATAATATTTTTGCATATCTTTAGATTTTAACAGTTATAAATAGTGTTTTTATTTCGAAAAGCGTGATATACCTATATATTATTTATTATTATTTATATACATATATATATATTACTTTTTATACATGAAAATGTGTAAAAGTACTAAATTTGAAAGTATTTTCTTTATTTTATATAAATTTATAAAAGTATTTGATTTGTTCAAACGATAAATTTACCGAAGTGAACCTGTTTATTCCATAAATTTAGTCTTGTATGACGCTGTGTTGTTGAATGTTGCTGGATAAACAATTGTACGTTATAACAAAATACTGGTAAATAGTTAACGAGAACATTATTCTAATATTTTCGATAGATATTTGTACTTAAAAACAGTGTAAAATGTATTTTGTAATACATAACAGCTACAAGTGTTACGACATCTTAATAATGTATTTAACTAGTTGGTTTTGCCAATTGTTATTATTATTTCAAAACAATATTCTATTCATTTTGAGTATCTTTCTCAATTTTCATTTATAAAAATTTAATTCAAATATTGTTAATGGCTAAATACGTATTCATGTTATTTATTATCATTTGCTTTCTATATATTTAAATTGGAAAAAGTATTGATTTGATGACTGCTGAAACAATAATTAAATAAGTCTGTGCGTATTCAAGTTCACCTGCACTCAACATGCAGCGTTTACAAATACAGTCTTAATAATTTTTACTCAATTCAGCCATTTTGTAGTTGGTGATGGCATTCGAAAGCCTTCTAAATGGTAGGTTCTTTTTTTAAAGCATTTTCGAGCTATTCTATTAATTGTTTTCTCTGTTATCATTATTAACTTTAATAAATGTTATGAAGTGTGTTACTAATATATTGTTTTTATGTTTATAGGGACATCACGAGACCTGCAAGCATCCTCAGCGTGTATCAACACCCCGGAGGCATCAGCAAAGACGAGTTTGAATATTAAATCTGCTACTCTCAACATCAATAATGTAAGAACATTGTTATTTTTTAATTATTTCTTTAATATTTATTTGAGAATTTGTGAAATAAATTCATATTCAGTTTAAAATAATAATGATGAATAGTAACTAGATATTTGTTATGATAACGCTAGTAAATTGTTAGCTAGTGTCAGTTATTATGAAGGGTAATTAACTATATTTTTAATTGTTAAACCTTCCGGAATTATTTTGGTCAAAAATATTTCAAGTTAAAGTTGAATATAAATAAATGTTCTGTCCTAAAATAATGAAAATGAATCCCCCTGAATAGACTAGCGGTCATTGTATTGAATTGAGTGCTGGTGAATGAGGGGGAGGCACCTAGGAAAGAAGCCATGTTTATTATCGATTAGCTAAACAAAAGTTAGCGGTAATTAGCAATTACAATTAATAGTAACTGTTTATTGTTTGTTCTAGGCGTAATCGAAGAGTAATGCGAGCACTGGATACTCATCCACAACGACATGAAACCCTCCGTGGAGAGAAGAGATTGGAACCTGCAGAACCGGAGTCGAGGAATTTAAACAGAATGAGCTTCGCCAGAGAGCAGCTGTCCTGCTCTTATTGCATTCCTGCGCTGATTGGGAATTGGTACCGATCGATATTTTAAACAAATCATTAGAAATACTTGGAGTGCTGGTGTTGACTCAGACAGCAAACACCGTGGTGATGGTGTCGACGACGATCGCTCTTCAGAAACCTACTCTTCATGTCGGCAGCAAGAGAAGAGAATGGAATCAGAAAGAAATATTCTGGCATTGGTGAGAAATTTATTTATAAATCAAATCACGCCTTTTACCCATTACTGGGAAATTATTCACGTATAAACGTTTCACGTTTTAAATTTGTTTACTTTTATAAAAAATATATAACAATAATAATTTATAAGAATTAATGAAAAAAGTAAAATGAGAAATATTTTATTTGAAATGTAGACATGTTGTGTAAGTTTCAATGTATTGAGTTTTGTCATTAATTAGTGGCAATTAGTCGCTCTGAGTAATCATGCAACGAGCTCGAGCTCCGCACTTGCAAACAAAACGCTGATCAGAGCTGGTCGCTTGAAAATAATCACGTGCTAGTTAGTTGTTACTGCGAGTGGCTGTGATTTGACCCAATAATGGGTAAAAGGTGTGGTGATTTAGTTATACATTCAATTAATTAATTAATTACAACATCCTAACACAAGAGACTTGATATGTTTGACCCCGCTCTGTGCTCATTCAGGTGACTTTGGACAGCTGCAAGAAGTCGACGGAGAATCTGGAGCACTAGGAAGTCGAGCTGGAGGAGATGATGACCCCGGGGACTTGATGTTTGATGGCGTGTCCGGACGCTTCACTTCCAGTACTTTTGCAGGTGAGTGTATCTTTTAAAATTTAAATTGGCTGTAAATATGTCGGCTGTAACTTTTAAACTAGTCAAGATAATTGAAATTGGTTTTAAATTTTGAATTCTCCATCTTTTCAACGATATTTAATCATATTTTTATTATGAAAATGAATCTGATGAATGGATTGGTTTCAATATAAACCTACGTTCCGCGTACATCTGTGTAAAAGCCATTTAATTGAGTTCTTGGCCTAAATAATTTAGTTGGACGATTAAATATTCTTCTAGAAGTATTTGTAATTTGGTAAATTACGTAAAACATTAATTGTCTCGTGCTTCAATTAACTTGTAAACATATATTCAGTCATTAAACAAACACTTATATATTTGTTAATTAAATAACTAATATGATGGATTGTAATTGCCCAAAATCTGCAATTGCATATTAGACATGTGCATACTGAACCCCCTTTAAAGTTTGTTTCATTCATGAACTTGAAAAAGTCTAAAATATTCTTTACAAAATCTCATGAATTTTATATGAAAAAAATCCACGTTTAATTAAATAAATTGAAGCACCAATCTATTTTATTCTAATTATTTTACGTTTAAATTATATACATATTTGTTTTAAAATAAGTTTAAATAGTTTTTCAGTCATTTTGAATTCAAATATAAATGTTAAAACTAGAGAATTAATTTATCACTAAATTACTTAGGCGGGTAAAAAAATCCGTGGACTATTTTGGGGGCAAAGACATTAAAATATTAGTTTTCGGGGTTAAATGCTGTTTATAATAAAAAAATATGTTATGAACGTTAATAATAATTACTAATAAATAATATTGAGTAGTTTTTATTGATTAGAAATCAAATTATTTTTATAAAATAAACACCCAATAATTTGGATGCATACTGCGCCACTGATACAGTTCAACGTTTTAGTAATAGGTGGCAGTAGTATGTTAGTTGTCAGAAACTGATATTTAACAAGTAAACTACATTTGTAAAATGATGTGATATTAAACTAAAATATTGTTAATTACCTATAAAATGTAGTAGAATGAGTGAGTTTGAACTTGAATTAATTTAAATAATGTGGCAATGTCGTTTTTAGGTATGGATCTCATGCACAAACCATAGACAGATGTCAGGGAATGAAAACAACATTTGTCGACTTTAAAACCAATTATTATGAAAGACAATGTTTACAATCACCACAAATCAACGACAAAACCAACTTGTGGACCTGGTGCACCAGGTTGTTGATGCACAGTGAAACCGCCAAACAGGTGAGATGATTTTTTATTTATATTTTTGGGGCTTTATTTTTTATTTCTTTGTACTTTTAAAATATCTCGACTAGTACAAGACTTACGCGCTGCTAAATAAATTAAATTATTTGTTTAATTTAATTACTTTTTAAACAATGAATGTATCTTTTAAATGACTAAATGTGGGGTTCCTTTTACTATTTCTAGTATACTCACTCTCAAAAGTTATGATGATTATGAAACTTGAAATAAACATGATGAAGGGTGCTATGCTATGTTACTAATACATTGTTTTTATGTTTATAGGGACATCATCAAGATGTTGAAGCAGCTGATGTCATTGGAGCTGCCGCCATCCAGAGCTTGGAGCAGCTGGAGCTGGTGTCACCGTGGGCATCATCATCAATGTAAGTACATTGTTATTTTTTTAATTATTTTGGTAAAAACAATAATAATAATGATGGTGAATGATTAGTAACTGACAATCTACTAAATATTCATTAATGATAACGGTAGTACATTATTAGCTAGTTAAGGGTGATTAATTATAAAGCTTGTCCCAGAAAAAATTTCTTCTATAATTTTTAACTATAAACCATATAATTAAATGATTTTTTTTAAAACTATTGAAGACTTTATTGATCAACAACTAAATTAGTTATTTGTGTATTAAGAGCGTAAAGTGATTCTATGTTAGTCGCCTTCGGCTCGCGCTGCAATAGTGCAAGAGGAACAAAGACACTTTACGCTCGTGATACACACATAATTTTTTCTACGATTGCATCTTAAAGTTATTAAAAAACGTACGTATACGTCTAAAACTAAATTCGTTTTGTTAACTGTCAATATGACAAGTTTCTGTTTTGTTTGTATCCCTGGTAACTATTGAAATAATCTTTTTCGCGCGTTGCCATTGGAAACGCGCGTTGCCATTGGAGACGCGCAAAAAAGATATTTTTCGATTGTTCCACAGAAAACGTCAACTTTACGATGACAAATGAGAGCGTAATTGTCATCTTTTCATAGCAATCGTAGAAAAAGTATATAATAGCATATATTTACATTTTAATTATGATTCATCCAAAAGTTGCGCAATTTCCTTTTCACCCCATTCATTAAAATTTGTACAACATAATCAGATATCATTTTTGTAATTTGTTTCCACTTATATTTGAAATTATCGACAGAATTGGGTGGTTTCTTATATTTTAATAACTTCTGCTTCATATGGGACAAATATTTTTTGATTGGGCGCAATTCAGGACAATTTGTAGGATTTTCAGATTTATGTACAAATTCTATATGTGGGGTTTCTTTTATACCAATCAATGACATTGTTTGTGTAATGACATGTTGCCAAATATGGCCAAAATAGTATTGGTGTGTTATGAAGGGCAATAATCATCTTTCAAGACACTCGCTTAAATATCTTTCGCCATTGGAACAAAAGGCCTGCCATACAAGCATCTTTTTTGAGAATTTTTCTATTTTAATTACCTTCAATTAGCTACTAACAGAATTTCTGAACCTTCCAGAATAATAATAATGACTTGGTCGAGATTTTAATTCAAGTTAACAATACGCTTCGACATCCATGAGAACACATCATTTTTTTGATATCACTTTAAAGTAAAGTTTTCTTAATCTTGATTTTGTGTTAGTTTCTTGCTTAGTATTCCTGTTAGGCACTTTAGTTTTTTTTTTTTTTAATACTTTATAGAATTCTTTAGCTTAATTTTCTGAACTGTTGATTGAGTAGTTTCAAATTTCTTAACCAAATCTCTCACAGAAAGATTTTTATTTTCACACAAAGCCTTCAAGACATTTTCTCAATATTTTAATCTACAAATCCAGGTTTTGCATCCACTTCCACATTTTTTTGTGTATCACCCGTTTCATTATATCTTCTTAACACCCTTTGAACAGTCCTTGTTGTAGATTTTAACTCGAAAGCTAGTTTTCTTGTGGATATATGCCTATTTTAAACACATTTGTACAAAATATTTTCGCGTAATTCTTCGTATTTCCATGGCATCTTTGTATACTAAATTGTATGAAAGTTGTCAATTAATTGTTTTTGTATAATGCATAGCCAATTAATAAAAACGTATCACATAAAAATTTGTATATCTATAAAAGCCGTATACGAAAAGGCCTAAACCTAAGCGACAATTTTTTCTGGGGCAAGCTTTATTTTACTTTTACAATTATTTTTCTCCTAAAATAATTGATGTCCGGTTCAAAGCAGAAAATTAAAATTAATCTCGTTTAATAATTTAATTTTACTCGCGGTGACTTTTACCCAATATTTAAAATATATGAATTTAAAAAATGTTGTTTACAACATTTAACTTTAAAGAGGTTTGAAAATGTGGACTGTCGATAGTTTTGTTTGTAACTCTGGCTAATTTTATTAATTTTCTGAGAGAAAATATGAATGACAGTTTTTCCGTAACTTTAGATAAACATGTTTTAAAAACTGCTGTAATTTAGTAACCAGTCAACCTGGTTTCAACATTCAATTCCTCATCTATTGACTATAGTTTCATCCCTTAATATCAACCCTCCAGAAAATAATTAATTTTAAAATAAACGTTATTGAAGCGAGGATGGTGTGTTGGGTTAAGAATGTTCTGTGAATGTCTCAGTGGAGAATTATTCACAATTGGTTTAAACATATAATTTTATTTTGATAATTTACTATTCTTTAATATTAAAAATTACTTTTAAATATTGTTTAGTATTTTTAATGATAGATGCTCATATTAAATTGAGTTTTGCAGTTTACGCAAATTATCTGAATGCGGCATTCAGTCCCAGGAGTCGAGCGCCATGGCCACGCTGTCCACGGGTTGCTTCAACACACTTCAGGAACAAAAGATAAGTACAAATTTTATTTATATTTTAATTAATCTAAAAAATGAAAATAGTTATTTGTGTATTAAGAGCGTAAAGTAATTCTTTGTTACTCGAACACGGTAATTGCAGCGCGAGCCGAAGGCGAGAGCTGCAATAGTATAAGAGGAACAAAGACACTTTACGCTCGTGATACACACATAATTTTTTCTACGATTGCATCTTAAAATTATTAAAAAACTTACTGAAAATAAATTCGTTCTGTCAACTGTCAATATGACAACTTTCTGTTTTGTTTGTATCCCTGGTAACTATTTAATATCTTTTTCGCGCGTTGCCATTGGAAACGCGCGCATTTTACGTCTTTTTCGCGCGTTGCCATTGGAGACGCGCAAAAAAGATATTTTTCGATTGATCCACAGAAAACTTCAACTTTACGATGACAAATGAGAGCGTAATTGTCAACTTTTCATAGCAATCGTAGAAAAAAGAAATTATTAATAATTTATTTAGAATTTTATTGAGACACAGCCTTGACATACATCTGCTGTCTTTTAATTTAATTTATTGTTAGATGTGAGAAATATTTGTTTAAAGTGTTTTAAAAGTAAATTGCTAAATTCTAAAAAACGTTATTATTTTACTTTTGTTTATACTAAATAATAATATATTAATAATTTCTAATAATAATAACAGTAAACTGAATAATATTGTATTTGAAGTGTATGTTAGATGTGTGTATGTTTCAAATTCACTTTAATCTCATTCATTGGTTGTGAGTGTGTCATCAAATAGGTCGTCGCTGCGAGTCTGCAACAAGAAGTTCACTTGCCAAACAAACGTCGTCGTCGTGTAATTTAACTTTTGTCTGCCTTATTTAAAGGCCTTCATAACTTCATAACCGATATCGTATCGTGGGCTTGATTTATAGTTATACTATAAGATCAACTTCTCGAGTCGATATCGTGTTTGTTTTTATTGTTCACTCACTACGTACATTTTAATTTAGTTAGTTAGTTGCTGCCTTAATAGGAGGCCATCCTAACTATGTGTAGTTCTTTTCGTGGGGTTGATTTATTACTATAAATCAATTTTACGAATCGAAATTGTGTAGATCGATATCTATCGTGGGTTTGATTTGAAATCAACCTCACGAGTCGATATCGTGTATTTTGTATTATCCACCAAAAAACGCAGGTCCCACGTGGGGCCCCAACATACATCCCATCACCAGGAGGCAAGTTTGTAAGCGTTTCGTGATCCGGGTTGGGGCGAGTCCCTCGCGAGCGTGCTGCTGAGTGTAGCTAGAAGGTGTAAGCCGATGCCTTGGGTGGTCGAGTTATCGAATCACAGGAACCATATTGTCCAATGAGTCATTGGGAGATCTAGACATAATTCGACTGTTCGAGCACTGCGAAATCTTCCCAGCAGTCGGGTAGGTTGGTAGGCGGTGAACCGAGAGGTCGTGGGCACGGAATATGCTCAACGTTTTTGCTAACTTGACAAGCACGCTTCGGTTGCTTTGTCGTAGATTCGTAGCTAGTCGTTGGCAAAAACTTAGGTAAGATAGGGATGGGTA